>CAXKWD010000003.1:24336081-25634445 GCA_964059195.1 Ectobius pallidus | reverse complement strand
GGCCCCAGCGTGTGTCAATGTTGCAGCACATGTCTAATTATTTGTGATATAATATTATATTAGTAGTATAGGAACCTTTATACAGCGGCGACGCCGGACGACGCCTCTTCCAGACGCCTAGTTAGGCCCTTTGATCCGGAACGTCATGGTAGTCGATTCGAATAATGTAATTACGCCTTTATACACTAAGCTATTCCCGATTCATCCTGACGCATAGTTAGGCCGCTTGATCCGATCTAGTTAGGCCCTTTGATCCGGAACGTCATGGGAGTCGATTCGAGCAATGTAGTTGTGACCTTATACACTATGTTATCCATTTTCATCCCGACACCTGTTATTAGGCCCTTTGGACCAAGGAGACGTTAGGGACGTCATGGTAGTCATTTCGAACAATGTAGTTACGCCATTTAGCACTATGTTATCCATATTCATCCCAAAGACTGTAATTAGGCCCTTTGGACCAAGGAGGCGTTATGGACGTTAGGGTAGTCGATTCGAACAATGTAGTTACGCCTTTTCGCACTATGTTATCCATATTCATCCCAAAGACTGTAATTAGGCCCTTTGGACCAAGGAGGCGTTTTCGGACGTCACGGTAGTCGTTTCGAACAATGTAGTTACGCCCTTTCGCACTATGTTATCCATATTCATCCCGACACCTGTTATTAGGCCCTTTGGATAGTTCAGAGTATGGGATACTATTGCTTCTTCTAAATGATACTTAGTTTTTATTTTTTATATTATTATTATTATTGTAAAGTTATTATTAATTACATCATTATTAGTGAATAACAGAGTTTAATGACAGCTGCATACGTAATTTAAGATTTTTTAATACTATATTTAGCACTGTTTTCAAACTAAAATTAAGAAAAGTAGAATAGGCATACATATGGACCTACGCAAAGCGTAGTGTAACAGGTGGACCTATGCAAAGCGTTTATAATGTGAAAGTGTACGTGTGGCCTCATCAATTCGTATATAAGGAATGATACGTGCGAAGCTCAACAACAGTATGTCTTCTCAAGAACTAGTACGCCAACTATGGGAGGAGATCCCGGACTCCGCGTTTGCAGAGATTATAATCCCAGACATGGAACCTGCGGTCATGGAAAGCTCATATACCATCAACGTGTACGATATTGGCGGTACTAAACTACGTACACAACAACATACAGTAACATTTATCACAGTCTATAGTGTTAATCAACAACACGAAGCAAAGGTTCTACTGTATCCATGTGGAAGACCAGAGGTGCGATGTCTTGAAGATGTAAGACATGACACTCAATCCCATTATGAAACATGTAGCGGCGAAGAACATATAACAGCATGTATAGATCCAGAGTTCCCATCGCCTGTAGAAATCTGGGGGAGGAACTGCTCACGCGACTGCAAAGTCTTTATCAAGCAATGTCAGAAGGTACGTACATATTTTTTATTGAAGTCACAGATTTTTATTATAGTGGTCTATCGTAATTTTGTTTGTATTATTATTTATTTATTTTATTTTATTCTTTTCCTTAAAGTGTTTTTTTTTTCTTTTTTTTCAGAATTTTTATTTTATGATAAATCAGAGCTTTATTCACTGATGTATGCAAATTCTTCGAAGTCGATACCAAGCATCCTTTCACATCAACATTTATCATATGATTTTGGTTTTACTATGTTTCAGTCTTTGAGGTTCTCCTCAGTTTTCAGAGTTTTATTCACCGATATATGTAAATTTTTCGAAGTCGGTACTAAACACCCTAACACATCTACAATTATCATACGATTCTTGTTTTCCTTTGTTTCAGATCACTGAGAAGATGTTACGGAAATTTAAACAACAGGTGTTATGTTTAGACGCTGACGATGAATATTAATCGCAAGATTTTTTTAAAAAATATTATGTATACAAAGTAAGAAATAAATGTGTGATATAAAGGAAACCGGCGTAAAAATCATTTCAAACCGAGCTCTTACATTTTATGAATGAAAAAGTTCGGGTCATATCCTTAACCAAAACCCATAATCCCATAATTCCAACACGTGTCATAAGCCACAAGCATGTTCTATCTATTTTTTACAGGAAGCCGTTAGCCTTTTGGAAGGATTGTGTAAATAACAAACAGACAATGTTATGAATGAATTTATTTCAACTCATGATTACAAAACTCTTTAAAATTATGTCGTGCTTGCATCCAGAGTCTAAGCACCATTACATTCTGCAGGGCACAGTTCATTCCCCGACGTGGGTGAAATAGGCACTTCACATTACAGTCTCTTAATTTGTCCAGCTTCGGTACACCAAGATCGTCCATGTTTATAACAGACCTCTGCAGTAGTTTTTCAAAAAATCTAGCCTTTTCTAGTCCCTTAGAATAAAGTCTGTCTTCACACTGTAATACACTTTCAAGAACAGGTTTCATCTCATCGTAAGGTAAGTATCCACTCTGCCATGGTATCCCATGGATATACGATTCCGTGTACCACTGGGATTTCACATCGGGGTATACGTGTTTAGGCGGCCGCAGCACGAAATGTCCCATTCTTCCATCATGCGATAATACAGCAACCTCTTTCGCCACGAATTCCTTGCAAGTTGACTGATAGCCCTGAACATCTAATATGGTGAATTTCTCACACGACATTGGTGATGATGTTGGTCAGAGCAGTATACACTACACAACGATCGTGCAGGATTAAACAGTAGGCCTTTGTGTTTGCAGGAATGTTGCTTGCTGCTGAAATTTCAACTCTGGTAGTACAGGCTCCCGATTTAAGATCTTCGTTCTTCTTGCTGCAATCGATCACAAAGACTGGCGTGTGTTTTATGAAATCGCTCCTTTTAAGCAGTGGAACATATTTGCAGATGTTATATTTCACCATGCAGGAGGTCAGTATCGACGCGAATGTATTTTTAAAAGTTTACAGGAATAACAGTTTTTTATCATTGGGTTTGGTCCATTGAAATAACAATCGACGTAATGATTCTCACACCTCAAACACTGCTTTATAATTTCAAGCTCTTTTACATTTTCTGGAAGTCTATCATAAACCCTATAAATAGCCCCAGCCGCGCATTCGGATAGAAACTCAGGATGCAACAATGCCAATTCTTCATCTGTGTGACTGATCAAGTGCATATTATGAAAGAACTTTATGATCGACCTCCACATCATATGCTCCATGACTAATGGAGTGATGAAACCCACCCTTATCTTTATAGGTATAGTTGATATTATCCAGACGAACTCTATCGGTGAAACAAGACACTACACATCTTGTGGGATTGGGTTCGAGATTTAGCTGAGCATTGCAGTTTATACGGTGGATGGCACAACCTTTGCATTATTTTTAAGAAATAATATCTGAACCACGAGACTGGAGAGTGAGCGAGATGGAAAGAGGATCACTCCGACAGCACATCTGTTTCCTTAGCACAAAAAAAACTTTTCTTATTGTACAAATTTAATTTATCTCTTACCACACATGTAAGCATACTACTTAGTAATGGTGACGTTTTTCTTCTTCAACATATATCATAGCCATTTCTAGGATATTACAGATTCACAGATCCACTTATACTTTGAGGCCATATCGTGATACTTTATTGTTGATGTGTTAGTAAATATACATTTCATCCTCAGCGATTTAATTACCCTTATTATATCCGGTGACGAGTACAGGTTATGAAGCTCGTAAGCAATTTCGCGTTTGCTCATTGTATCACGCCGCTTTCTCTTAACTCTGTTATAATCTCCAATATTTCGTTGTTATGCGAGTGATTCCCCGCCTCAGATGATGCCACCAACAAACGAAGTCTATGAACCAATTCATTCGGGTCATCCCAATACTTATAGTCTATTTTGTGATTCGCATGTAAGTCTTTCCACTTGCCTGTACGGTGCGACGAAGCCTCATCGGATGCGTATGAATATCGTTCCTCCTCCTCTTCCGGAAATGAGTCTGACCATTGTTCATCCTCTTCCTCTTCCTCCTCCTCCTCCTCCTCCTCTTCATCTTCTTCTTCTTTACCCTCCTCTTCTGGAAATAATTTTTTAATGATGTAATGATATTTTTGAGTATTGACTCTACGTACGTTTTCGCTCTCGTCGTAATTTTCTTTGTGAGCGCTAGTCTTCTCCAAAATCTCCTTATACGTGGTTAAGTCATAACGGTTGTATAAATCTTTATTTGGTTTACTTTTCGTTAGTAGTTCAAGTAGTCCAGGACGGCCGATATACCTCTTGTTACCAATATAAATGTTGTCGTTTTTAATGGTGACGGGAGATTTACCAATGGTGAATACCTGCCTATCGGGATCCCATTTTATTCCATAAACTTCATTAATATTTCTCGGTTTAAGCTCAACGAGTTTCTGGATGTAAGGTGCAGACACTCGCCCGTATAATTTTTCTAGCATATAGTTATAATGCTTCGGAGGAATTTGATCAGAGGGTTGATATGATCCATATTCCATTTCTGGACCCCGTGATAGATGCTGATTTTTGTCTTTATTCAAGTTCACGATTTCTTCCAAGGGGCAGGTTATCGGATTTACAATATCGCTAATCTCATGTTTCGACTGAAGCTCAGGTTTTCTTAATGTTAAATATTTTTTTCGTATAGAATTGCCATATATCACATTGTCTGACGATATATATTTATCTTGTACTCGTGGGAAAAGTTTCTGTGATTCATCCTTATGAACCATTATCAGATGCCTCTTCAGACCGGAAGTATTATGATTTTTCATTTTTATTTTGACTTTTGATCTTTCGCATAGTTTGCATAGACCGTAAGGTTGCTCACTACCATGAACTAGATCGAAAAATTCATTATATTTACTGTTTGTCTTCTCCCACAACAGTTGCGATTGGGAGGATACTGCACTCTCACTACTTTGACCTATGTTCTCGCCACTCATTTTGTAACCTTACCTCCACAGCTCCAATGTTGATCAGCAACTAACTGTATTTACAACACATCAGGTCTTTATTAAGTCAAAAAATCTCGTAGCGTCCAAAAAGGTCAAACCTCAGGGTTTAGACAAGACATCGCATCATTTTGGAGTCTTACAGGTTATATATCACATGAATGGTCTTTATCTCGATCTGAATATCGTTATCTCGATCTCAATCTCAATCTCGTTATCTCGGTGTAGGTGTTGACGTTGGTTTCTGCCTAGAAAAAAAGTCAGTCCAGATCCTACAAGAACAAGAACAAGAACAAGAAATAGGACAAGAACAAGAAATAGGACAAGAACAAGAACAAGAACAAGAAATAGGACAAGAACAAGAACAAGAACAAGAAATAGGATAAGAACAAGAACAAGAACAAGAAATAGGACAAGAACAAGAACAAGAACAAGACAAGAACAAGAACAAGAACAAGAACAAGAACAAGAATTCTACTGAAACTCTCAACTATTACTCATGACTCAACTTATAGAGTAGATCATATTATATCACAACTTCACATGCAGAATTAAAGTTCATTACACAATTTGATTTACATATTTTGCGCTTTTTATTCGGTGGTTAGTCCTTGTTCTCGATCTCGTCTCGGTCTCGGTCTCGGTCTCGTTCTCGTCTCGTCTCGGTCTACTTCTCGGTCTACTTCTCTTTATAACTCTCGTTCTTGGTCCACTTCTCGGTATCAATCTTAAAAAAACTGGTCTTATGTATTTACCACAAGAACCAGAACAAGAACAAGAACATAGCCATTATAGACATGTTTGCTTAAGGATTTGGAATGATGTGATACATATTATAACGAGAAACTATATAAAACAGACGGCTCAGGTTTGCAGACTCTAAAATTTCATAAGTCATCACTATGAATATTCTGTCTGACTAGGACATGTACATATGGAACATGGAAAACCTGTACATTGGCATATATCTTTTCTTTTTATTGCATCCATCACCCATTATTCATATCCCAACTTATAGCGGAAGACATATTATATCACAGCTTTGGTTAGGTTAGGATAGGTTAGTAGGATATTTTAAAATTATTTCTACATTGATGAAAAGTTTAAGTTCCTTGGCACATTTCACCATTGACTGCTAAGGTGGGATACTGATGCAACCCCGCAATACAGGGGACCGATATTGACCAGCCCCAGACTGATATTGACCAACCCCAGACTGATATTGACCAGCCCCAGACTGATATTGACCAGTCCCAGACTGATATTGACCAGCCCCAGACTGATATTGACCAGCCCCAGACCGATATTGACCAACCCCAGACAGATTTTTCACTAACATTCATTGTCATCCTCATTTTCCATATGAACTATGGAAAATCACTTAGAGGATGACGATAATGAACGTTAGTGAAAAATCTGTCTGGGGTTGGTCAATATCGGTCTGGGGCTGGTCAATATCAGTCTGGGGCTGGTCAATATCAGTCTGGGACTGGTCAATATCAGTCTGGGGCTGGTCAATATCAGTCTGGGGTTGGTCAATATCAGTCTGGGGCTGGTCAATATCGGTCCCCTGTATTGCGGGGTTGCATCAGTATCCCACCTTAGCAGTCAATGGTGAAATGTGCCAAGGAACTTAAACTTTTCATCAATGTAGAAATAATTTTAAAATATCCTACTAACCTATCCTAACCTAACCAAAGCTGTGATATAATATGTCTTCCGCTATAAGTTGGGATATGAATAATGGGTGATGGATGCAATAAAAAGAAAAGATATATGCCAATGTACAGGTTTTCCATGTTCCATATGTACATGTCCTAGTCAGACAGAATATTCATAGTGATGACTTATGAAATTTTAGAGTCTGCAAACCTGAGCCGTCTGTTTTATATAGTTTCTCGTTATAATATGTATCACATCATTCCAAATCCTTAAGCAAACATGTCTATAATGGCTATGTTCTTGTTCTTGTTCTGGTTCTTGTGGTAAATACATAAGACCAGTTTTTTTAAGATTGATACCGAGAAGTGGACCAAGAACGAGAGTTATAAAGAGAAGTAGACCGAGAAGTAGACCGAGACGAGACGAGAACGAGACCGAGACCGAGACCGAGACGAGATCGAGAACAAGGACTAACCACCGAATAAAAAGCGCAAAATATGTAAATCAAATTGTGTAATGAACTTTAATTCTGCATGTGAAGTTGTGATATAATATGATCTACTCTATAAGTTGAGTCATGAGTAATAGTTGAGAGTTTCAGTAGAATTCTTGTTCTTGTTCTTGTTCTTGTTCTTGTTCTTGTCTTGTTCTTGTTCTTGTTCTTGTCCTATTTCTTGTTCTTGTTCTTGTTCTTATCCTATTTCTTGTTCTTGTTCTTGTTCTTGTCCTATTTCTTGTTCTTGTTCTTGTTCTTGTCCTATTTCTTGTTCTTGTCCTATTTCTTGTTCTTGTTCTTGTTCTTGTAGGATCTGGACTGACTTTTTTTCTAGGCAGAAACCAACGTCAACACCTACACCGAGATAACGAGATTGAGATTGAGATCGAGATAACGATATTCAGATCGAGATAAAGACCATTCATGTGATATATAACCTGTAAGACTCCAAAATGATGCGATGTCTTGTCTAAACCCTGAGGTTTGACCTTTTTGGACGCTACGAGATTTTTTGACTTAATAAAGACCTGATGTGTTGTAAATACAGTTAGTTGCTGATCAACATTGGAGCTGTGGAGGTAAGGTTACAAAATGAGTGGCGAGAACATAGGTCAAAGTAGTGAGAGTGCAGTATCCTCCCAATCGCAACTGTTGTGGGAGAAGACAAACAGTAAATATAATGAATTTTTCGATCTAGTTCATGGTAGTGAGCAACCTTACGGTCTATGCAAACTATGCGAAAGATCAAAAGTCAAAATAAAAATGAAAAATCATAATACTTCCGGTCTGAAGAGGCATCTGATAATGGTTCATAAGGATGAATCACAGAAACTTTTCCCACGAGTACAAGATAAATATATATCGTCAGACAATGTGATATATGGCAATTCTATACGAAAAAAATATTTAACATTAAGAAAACCTGAGCTTCAGTCGAAACATGAGATTAGCGATATTGTAAATCCGATAACCTGCCCCTTGGAAGAAATCGTGAACTTGAATAAAGACAAAAATCAGCATCTATCACGGGGTCCAGAAATGGAATATGGATCATATCAACCCTCTGATCAAATTCCTCCGAAGCATTATAACTATATGCTAGAAAAATTATACGGGCGAGTGTCTGCACCTTACATCCAGAAACTCGTTGAGCTTAAACCGAGAAATATTAATGAAGTTTATGGAATAAAATGGGATCCCGATAGGCAGGTATTCACCATTGGTAAATCTCCCGTCACCATTAAAAACGACAACATTTATATTGGTAACAAGAGGTATATCGGCCGTCCTGGACTACTTGAACTACTAACGAAAAGTAAACCAAATAAAGATTTATACAACCGTTATGACTTAACCACGTATAAGGAGATTTTGGAGAAGACTAGCGCTCACAAAGAAAATTACGACGAGAGCGAAAACGTACGTAGAGTCAATACTCAAAAATATCATTACATCATTAAAAAATTATTTCCAGAAGAGGAGGGTAAAGAAGAAGAAGATGAAGAGGAGGAGGAGGAGGAGGAGGAAGAGGAAGAGGATGAACAATGGTCAGACTCATTTCCGGAAGAGGAGGAGGAACGATATTCATACGCATCCGATGAGGCTTCGTCGCACCGTACAGGCAAGTGGAAAGACTTACATGCGAATCACAAAATAGACTATAAGTATTGGGATGACCCGAATGAATTGGTTCATAGACTTCGTTTGTTGGTGGCATCATCTGAGGCGGGGAATCACTCGCATAACAACGAAATATTGGAGATTATAACAGAGTTAAGAGAAAGCGGCGTGATACAATGAGCAAACGCGAAATTGCTTACGAGCTTCATAACCTGTACTCGTCACCGGATATAATAAGGGTAATTAAATCGCTGAGGATGAAATGTATATTTACTAACACATCAACAATAAAGTATCACGATATGGCCTCAAAGTATAAGTGGATCTGTGAATCTGTAATATCCTAGAAATGGCTATGATATATGTTGAAGAAGAAAAACGTCACCATTACTAAGTAGTATGCTTACATGTGTGGTAAGAGATAAATTAAATTTGTACAATAAGAAAAGTTTTTTTTGTGCTAAGGAAACAGATGTGCTGTCGGAGTGATCCTCTTTCCATCTCGCTCACTCTCCAGTCTCGTGGTTCAGATATTATTTCTTAAAAATAATGCAAAGGTTGTGCCATCCACCGTATAAACTGCAATGCTCAGCTAAATCTCGAACCCAATCCCACAAGATGTGTAGTGTCTTGTTTCACCGATAGAGTTCGTCTGGATAATATCAACTATACCTATAAAGATAAGGGTGGGTTTCATCACTCCATTAGTCATGGAGCATATGATGTGGAGGTCGATCATAAAGTTCTTTCATAATATGCACTTGATCAGTCACACAGATGAAGAATTGGCATTGTTGCATCCTGAGTTTCTATCCGAATGCGCGGCTGGGGCTATTTATAGGGTTTATGATAGACTTCCAGAAAATGTAAAAGAGCTTGAAATTATAAAGCAGTGTTTGAGGTGTGAGAATCATTACGTCGATTGTTATTTCAATGGACCAAACCCAATGATAAAAAACTGTTATTCCTGTAAACTTTTAAAAATACATTCGCGTCGATACTGACCTCCTGCATGGTGAAATATAACATCTGCAAATATGTTCCACTGCTTAAAAGGAGCGATTTCATAAAACACACGCCAGTCTTTGTGATCGATTGCAGCAAGAAGAACGAAGATCTTAAATCGGGAGCCTGTACTACCAGAGTTGAAATTTCAGCAGCAAGCAACATTCCTGCAAACACAAAGGCCTACTGTTTAATCCTGCACGATCGTTGTGTAGTGTATACTGCTCTGACCAACATCATCACCAATGTCGTGTGAGAAATTCACCATATTAGATGTTCAGGGCTATCAGTCAACTTGCAAGGAATTCGTGGCGAAAGAGGTTGCTGTATTATCGCATGATGGAAGAATGGGACATTTCGTGCTGCGGCCGCCTAAACACGTATACCCCGATGTGAAATCCCAGTGGTACACGGAATCGTATATCCATGGGATACCATGGCAGAGTGGATACTTACCTTACGATGAGATGAAACCTGTTCTTGAAAGTGTATTACAGTGTGAAGACAGACTTTATTCTAAGGGACTAGAAAAGGCTAGATTTTTTGAAAAACTACTGCAGAGGTCTGTTATAAACATGGACGATCTTGGTGTACCGAAGCTGGACAAATTAAGAGACTGTAATGTGAAGTGCCTATTTCACCCACGTCGGGGAATGAACTGTGCCCTGCAGAATGTAATGGTGCTTAGACTCTGGATGCAAGCACGACATAATTTTAAAGAGTTTTGTAATCATGAGTTGAAATAAATTCATTCATAACATTGTCTGTTTGTTATTTACACAATCCTTCCAAAAGGCTAACGGCTTCCTGTAAAAAATAGATAGAACATGCTTGTGGCTTATGACACGTGTTGGAATTATGGGATTATGGGTTTTGGTTAAGGATATGACCCGAACTTTTTCATTCATAAAATGTAAGAGCTCGGTTTGAAATGATTTTTACGCCGGTTTCCTTTATATCACACATTTATTTCTTACTTTGTATACATAATATTTTTTAAAAAAATCTTGCGATTAATATTCATCGTCAGCGTCTAAACATAACACCTGTTGTTTAAATTTCCGTAACATCTTCTCAGTGATCTGAAACAAAGGAAAACAAGAATCGTATGATAATTGTAGATGTGTTAGGGTGTTTAGTACCGACTTCGAAAAATTTACATATATCGGTGAATAAAACTCTGAAAACTGAGGAGAACCTCAAAGACTGAAACATAGTAAAACCAAAATCATATGATAAATGTTGATGTGAAAGGATGCTTGGTATCGACTTCGAAGAATTTGCATACATCAGTGAATAAAGCTCTGATTTATCATAAAATAAAAATTCTGAAAAAAAAGAAAAAAAAAACACTTTAAGGAAAAGAATAAAATAAAATAAATAAATAATAATACAAACAAAATTACGATAGACCACTATAATAAAAATCTGTGACTTCAATAAAAAATATGTACGTACCTTCTGACATTGCTTGATAAAGACTTTGCAGTCGCGTGAGCAGTTCCTCCCCCAGATTTCTACAGGCGATGGGAACTCTGGATCTATACATGCTGTTATATGTTCTTCGCCGCTACATGTTTCATAATGGGATTGAGTGTCATGTCTTACATCTTCAAGACATCGCACCTCTGGTCTTCCACATGGATACAGTAGAACCTTTGCTTCGTGTTGTTGATTAACACTATAGACTGTGATAAATGTTACTGTATGTTGTTGTGTACGTAGTTTAGTACCGCCAATATCGTACACGTTGATGGTATATGAGCTTTCCATGACCGCAGGTTCCATGTCTGGGATTATAATCTCTGCAAACGCGGAGTCCGGGATCTCCTCCCATAGTTGGCGTACTAGTTCTTGAGAAGACATACTGTTGTTGAGCTTCGCACGTATCATTCCTTATATACGAATTGATGAGGCCACACGTACACTTTCACATTATAAACGCTTTGCATAGGTCCACCTGTTACACTACGCTTTGCGTAGGTCCATATGTATGCCTATTCTACTTTTCTTAATTTTAGTTTGAAAACAGTGCTAAATATAGTATTAAAAAATCTTAAATTACGTATGCAGCTGTCATTAAACTCTGTTATTCACTAATAATGATGTAATTAATAATAACTTTACAATAATAATAATAATATAAAAAATAAAAACTAAGTATCATTTAGAAGAAGCAATAGTATCCCATACTCTGAACTATCCAAAGGGCCTAATAACAGGTGTCGGGATGAATATGGATAACATAGTGCGAAAGGGCGTAACTACATTGTTCGAAACGACTACCGTGACGTCCGAAAACGCCTCCTTGGTCCAAAGGGCCTAATTACAGTCTTTGGGATGAATATGGATAACATAGTGCGAAAAGGCGTAACTACATTGTTCGAATCGACTACCCTAACGTCCATAACGCCTCCTTGGTCCAAAGGGCCTAATTACAGTCTTTGGGATGAATATGGATAACATAGTGCTAAATGGCGTAACTACATTGTTCGAAATGACTACCATGACGTCCCTAACGTCTCCTTGGTCCAAAGGGCCTAATAACAGGTGTCGGGATGAAAATGGATAACATAGTGTATAAGGTCACAACTACATTGCTCGAATCGACTCCCATGACGTTCCGGATCAAAGGGCCTAACTAGATCGGATCAAGCGGCCTAACTATGCGTCAGGATGAATCGGGAATAGCTTAGTGTATAAAGGCGTAATTACATTATTCGAATCGACTACCATGACGTTCCGGATCAAAGGGCCTAACTAGGCGTCTGGAAGAGGCGTCGTCCGGCGTCGCCGCTGTATAAAGGTTCCTATACTACTAATATAATATTATATCACAAATAATTAGACATGTGCTGCAACATTGACACACGCTGGGGCCCCACGCGCTAGGCTGTGTTATTTTGAGATGCAGAGATGCGAGACAGCAAGACCCCCCACGCGCCGTGAGCCGGGCTATTCTAGTACGCGCAGCTGCATCACGTCTGGAACACGCAAGCCGCAATATTACAAACTCACAAATATTTACCAAGCCCACAAAATATTTACCAATACTCCCAATATTACCAATAATTAAACACTTAGGCCTTTGTTCTACACACACAGGCGGAGCAAAGGGCGCTCGCACCCAGATGGATAAAAGAACTATGTGCGATAAGGGCGCAAGCTCATAATTACCAATATTCCCAATATTACCAATAATTAATCACTTAGGCCTTTGTTCTACACACACAGGCGGAGCAAAAGGCGCTAGCACCCAGATTGATAAAAGAACTATGTGCGATAAGGGCGCAAGCTCGTAAATATCACAAATAATTACCAATAAGCATGCTAGCACCCAGGTGACCAAAGGGCAGTGGGTGGGGAGACTAACCACTGGCTGACCTGGGGGGCCGGTAGTTGAGGACCCCACCTTCCCCTCCACTAAGCCACCTTCCCCTACGCCGCCACCTTGTATTGCAGGGGTCTGCCCCTGCAATACACGGTGGCTGCCCCTGTATTGCGGGTTGCATTCAGTAAGCCACCGCAGGGGTCATACAGAATACATAACTACTTACTACGTACTAGCTTTTTTATTTTTTTTCTTTCTTTCCTTTTCCTTGTTTGTCGGTTTTCCTTTGTTTTTATGTTCTTTCCTTATTTTCCGTCTTTTCTTTATGACACACAAACACCCATGCCCGAGGCGGGACTCGAACCCACAGCCTCCTTACCCACAGCTCCAAGGCAGCACGCCTTATCTACCACGGCTAAGGGGACCGGCATAAGCTTAAAAGGCCCGGCGTCGCCCGGGTTTTGTAATTTCTAATTCGAAATTAACTTATGAAGGACTTTCGATTTTCAATTCTAGGTCCTTACATAGAAATTTAGAATTTGACAAGAGGAAGAACGATATATCACACTCAAACTATTCCCTCAGAAAACCTTGATAAATCTTTTATGGCTCACAGAAGATGTAGAATTTTGCATTCCATCGCTCCTACACACCAAGCCTGGTAGGAGTTGAAATAAGAAGAAACATAAATTCCGGTAACATAAACTTATACTGTCATTGTGGAATATTTTATTTTTCACTCTCATGTTACCATACAACCATTTCGGGGATGAAATTAAAAATAAATTTAATATCACTTTCATACTTCTCTCCCCAAAAACATGCTATAGCTCTATGTTGATTCTCTGTCAATCAGTCAGTCAGGACAAAGTCTCATATATATATATATATATATATATATATATATAACTTATATATATATATATAGAGAGAGAGAGAGAGAGAGTGAAAGAGAGAGAGAGATTATCAATAAGTGCTGGATAGCAGGATTTTTCCATTGATATTCACTATTCACAGGAAGAATGTACAGACAAAATTAAATAATGAAGGGGAAAAGAATAAAGAAAAAGATAGGATTGATGAAAATAGAAATAAATTGTTCGAAATTAGCTTATCAAAGAAATCGACGTTGCGCAGGAAGTTTTAAGCGTTTTAACATATTGTGGAAACACGGCTTGATTTACGAACATGAGATTAGCATATTGACTGAAATGCTTGGAGGGTTTGAAATGTGTAATAAAAATTGTGATTTAACAAGGTGTTGCTGATTTCCTGTGATTGCTGAGGTGTGAGAAGGTGAGCATGATTTCAGATCTGAAGGCAGACAGGCAGGCCTGTAGAGGAAGTGACATGGGAAATGGGCAATTAATGTACACAGCTTTAGGGCATACTCAACTCTACTCTTGTGTTACAATATTGTCTTCCTCATTGTCACATTCTGTGATGCATTTTACAAAAGCAGGTATAAATTCGTCGCCTAAAAAGATTCTACAAAAGCACAAATTAAAACCAATAGAGTTTTGCTTTATATAAAAAGAGAGGATCTTTTATACACAAGTCAGGGTTGTCATATAAGGAAATCTATTATTCCACTGAAATGCTCCTAATTGATTTCAGAGTTAGATCCCACTGATGAGTTCACTTGATAATTACATATATTAATACAGAAATATCTGAAAAGGATAATATATGCAAAGAATAACAACAATCATGTATAGTTCTTTTAAAGAGGGACCAGTAAAAATTTTTGAAATTTACAAATGAAAATGGAATTTATGTATAATGCAGATTATGGTTACTAGATGTTGGATAGTGAAGCAGGGTTGCCATACGTACGACTATAGTCGTATACATACGACTATTTCATAGATTTGTACGACGTATGACGCAACCATGAGTCGTACGCATATTTGTACGACTATTTTTAACATAGCGTTTTATATTTTTTAATCAATCTATTGACGAATTTTAAATTTTGATCTATATCCAGCTCTTTGTTTTCTCATGGTTTTTCTTGCAAGCATGTTGCTAATAATAACAACACTGTGGAAATTACTGTTTATTTAATTTTATTGTATTTTATCAAATTTAGCACATTGCAAGATAATGAAACACGCCTAATCATTTACAAATAAGATGATTTATTAACAATTACATGATATATGTAAGGTATATAATACCGATTTATTATTATTATTATTATTATTATTAACGCAATAAATTCATTACGCTGAAAAATTACAAAATATACGACAATTTTAACTAGCATACGACTATTTTCGAATATTGGTACTACTGTTCTACTTTTCTGATCTGGCAACACTGCAGACACCCATAAATATCCATACGCGACTGCATCGTGCCACTCTAATAATAATGCGGTAGTTGGCATGAAAGCAAACACATCCAGTCCATGATCTCTTAAACGTCGGAACTCCCTAAAGCTTCCATCAGCTCCTTGTGGTATTTTCTGGCATTTCTCCCATTCTTGGGCTAGTGACTATTTTGACATCTAGTCTTATCCATTCTATACGGAGGACTCACAACTAAATTGCCATCGCCTCTATTCGTATAACCGTACATCACAATGCTACCAAATGATGTGTTCATATACTAGAGATGCCACACTCTTTCCGTGACATATACCACCGCCTTAGGCCTACAGTGATAAAAAAAATAGTTGACTTGACTTATGCTCCATCCCTCGTAACAGAAAGAAAGCAGGTAACAGGTAGAAAATCATGTTAGAGAAAAATTTAGCATTGTTGGGGTCAGTATAGTTATGTTAATACACACACGGCTTGTATCTTCATATTTAAATTTTCCATGTGATTAAAAATTTAGAAGCTACCGAAAATGCAAAATTTTTTGGGCCGTTCTTTCCTCAATAAACAAAACGCCTAAACAATCTATAAAATCACTGAACTTTCCTAAGAATTTCGCAGAATTCTCACTAAATGTTGGCAGGGGGCTTGCAATTTTAGTGTTTTCTGATGCCTCAAATGGCCGTTGCCTACGAAATAACCAAGAAGAGAGTTTGGAGGTCAAACGGATGGCGATTTTTTTAAATGCCCCTCTGAGGTTGTTGGTAATTTTAATGTGCTATGTGTACAACATGAGACCAACTGTTTTACTTCCCTTCCGAAGTATAACAGTCATTATATCAAATTAATTTCCGACTTAATTGTTGAAATTTCGATACAATTAGTAAGCAAAAACATGTAACACTTTCTTTTTTGGTTCGCATTGCTGTATTATATTCATAAATTTATGTCAATATATTTGTTCGAGTCTTGTAGAATCCTAACAGGCATATTAGTAAACTTTGTCTATAATTTACATACAAAGAGGAGGGAGACAAAGAAGAGAGAGAAAGGAAGAGTGAGAGAAATATAAAGAGGGAAAGAGGAAGACATAGACTAAAGAAAATGGAAAGGGAGAAAAGCAAAGAAGTATGAAGAGAAAGATAGAAAGAGGAAGTAAGAAAGGCAGACAACGGTAAAAAGAGACTGAACGAGAGGGAAAGATAGAAAAAGAGAAAGATAAAAAAAAGAGAGCGGAAAAGAGATAGAGATAAATAGAGATTTTTGTTTTTCAAAAAGTTTCTCTCAATTTATAAGTTCAACTAACATTTCTATCTTTGCAATGAAGTTCAGGGATTACTATAGGAATTCTTTATTTCTTTATATAATATATATTTCTATACAAAATTATTAATCGGAAGAGCAATTTTTTAAAACTTTTTTTATTGTTTTATAATAATTCATGGAGTTCAAATTTCACAAGGAGTCAATATGTTCCCAGAAGACTGTGTTAACATTTATTGGGCTCGTAAAAAGAGTGAGCCAGTGGGCCAGCATGTTGGAATCCAGGAGGGGGTAGTAGGCATTAAATAGCGCGAGACGGAAAGCACAGGGGGGCGGACAGGGGCCGTTTCCTGTGGACACGCTCAGGTGTAACCGAGGGACTTACATTCCCTCCCCGCCCCCCACCCCCCGCTAATATATGCACGGCAATCTAGCAATATCACTTTACCTTCGCTATTACAGTAATAGTTACGTACAGTAACTTTTTTTCTACTCAATTATAACTTTATAATAACAAAAGAAGTCGGAAAAGGTAAAAATTGAATAGGCTCCTGAGAGAGTGAACTATCCCACTGCCAAGTGAAATGGAAAGAATAGACTTTCATTAGAATCCTCATAGATATAATATTTGCACTATTAGGATAGCCCTTTTAATCTGTCTTTAAAATCTTTATACTCCAATAAATGTATAAAAACGTCACTGAGTATTAAGAAGTATGTTGAAATGTCAGGAAAGTAAGATTTATTACAACACACACCATATTATTATATACAGATTATATACAGCCGAACTTCTGCAGGAGACTTGCTACGAGGTGTTTAAACATTCACCCTAAAGCCCAGAACTCACTCCCAGTGATTTCCACCCTTTCCTATACCTGAAGAAATTACAGTGAATGACAGAGAGGCGGAGATGTTTGTCACACAGTGGTTCAAATCCCAGGCGGCAAACTTGTACGACACAGGTATTCAAAAGTTGTTTCCAAAGTATGACAAATGTTTCAATTCCCGTGGCGAATATGTTGAATAATAGCTGAATACTTGCTGTATCTGTTGGAATATGTATGTCCACAAAATTGTGTTTTGTTTCTGTAAATGGCCCCACACTTTATGGACGTGTCTCGTATTTTAAAGATAAATTTCGCAGATTGAAGGAAATACATGTTTAGAATATTGCTGTACTAACTTACATAAAAAAAATATATATACCTATATATATATATTGGGCGCTCTAACAATTATTTTAAAGACTTAATTCGAAGTCCTTAAAACCGTAACACAGTATGATTGAAATTTCAGCTTTAATTGCAAGTTGATAATTCGGGTCTGATAGGGTTAATTTAAATCACACAACCTATTATATAAAGTAGAAACTGACAGTAAAATGTAAGTAGGCTACTTGCAACTGTAAATAGTTTGTTAATAGCGCCACAATTAGCAAGAACAAGGAATCCCCATTTTGGTAAACACAGACACCAGAGTCTGATGTGTGTGAAAAGAAGAGGACTCCAGCTGGGTGTTTGACCAATGCCTCCAACCAAAATACGTGCAAACAGACTCAAACCCGAGACTTTCTCTTGGTGATGGTCAACTGGCATTAAAATGTAAACAGGAATATTGTTCTTTAGCTGGTGGCAGCCGGAAATGAGACTCCCTCTGGGTCAGCTCACCGGAAATACGTACACATCGTCACTCCTGCCTGGCAGCAACCAAGTCCCTGCCTTCCATTGAATTAAACCAGACGAGATGAGACAATATTGCAAGAATTAATTGTTCCACCATGCATCATTTCTGAATGTTATTCGCTGATCTGGTTTTCGGCTCCGTCTTACGACTGTTTAATGAACATCATTAAGGAAAGTTAAAATGGTACTGGCTTTCTTTTCCCAAATTCGTGGATCGTTCGATAGCATATACAGGGTGTTGATGAATAACACCGAAATAATCTACCTGTGTATAGAGGGGGCATAGACAAGCAACTTTTAGTAGGAGATTTTTTTATCTATGGATTCAATGTTTCCTGTTACCATAGGCGTAACCAGGCCGACCATATGGGCGGGGGGGGGTTATAACATCCGCGGGGTCTGGGGGGTATAGGGAAAATTTTAAAAATTAAGATGCAAAATAACGAGTTTTAAGCTTCCACGGGTCCTCCCCCGGAAAATTTTAAAAATTAAGACGCAAAATAACGAGTTTTAAGCTTCCCACGCTTTTTACTTGTATTAAGTAATTTATGGGCAGACTTAAAAAAATTATACAATTTTCCTTTTTTTAATCAATGGGGGGGAGGTTCAAACCCCCAAACCCCCCCCCCTCGGTACGCCTATGCCTGTTACAGCATAAAATCTCCCAAACTTCTAACATTTGAAAAAATACAAAACAAAAGAACTTCCTTGTTAACACTGGAGTTATGAATAAATAAATAAAAAAATAAATAAAAAAAACTAATGCAGTGGCGGCAAGACATGTGATTTACTCTGTAAATTTTGCAGATTACAGAAACACTAAATTATGATATAGCTGTTGATGAATGATTATGAATCATGTTCTTATCGATCACTAAGAAGGCATGAAGTCAATTTATTGAAAATTGTAACCCTATGTCGCTTCATTGTTGACTTTTGAGCACCAAATTGTAGTGACTTTAATGCGCTGTAGCATTCAAATTTTACGTCATAGAGCAAAAATCTCCTAATAAAATATGCTTGTGTTGTCCCCTCTATACTTACTTACTTACTCTATAGCAATAGACAATTCCTCAGCAAGCTAATGGAATTTTATATATTTTTATAGAACCCGAAGGTTCATTGCCGCGCGTACCTGAGCCCGCCATTCAACCCTATTCTGTGCCAACTCTATCCAATCATCCCTCGCAAATCCTACTTCCTTTAAATTTGTTCTAATATTGTTCTCCCACCTACATCTAGGTCTTCCACGTGGTCATTTCCGTTCGGGTCTAACCAGTCAATACTTTTGAGATATGTCTTTCCTCCCCTACGCGTGCAACATGTCCAGCCCATTTCATCCTTCGTGATAAATTACCCTTATTGTATACACAGGTAAAATATTCCTGTGCTATTCATTAACACCCTGCATGTGTGCGTAAATAGACAGTAATTTAAGACACACTGGTAACGGTTATAGACCTGTAGTAGCACACAACCGTCGTTAAATAACCTTAAAAACAATCAAACAAATTATAGTAGTACGAACATCATAATCATCTTCAATGCTATGTCAATATCATCATTCTGATGATTGTTACCAGTATTTCTTCGTATTAATTTTATTACAGTATAATAAATGTAAAACCATTCCTTTAAGTTGATTCGGAACTTGGACAGTGGAGTGAGACGAGGCCGTCATATTTTGGAAAATACTATACCACAGCGTTTCTCAACCTTTTTGAACCCGAGGACCTTTAAAATGCCTAATCAATTTTACGGACCCCTAATTTTACATCCCATTTTTAAAAGAAGGCCAACATTCTTAATATTAGAGTTTTAATTATAGGTATTTTTTTCCCACAATTTATTAAAAATTACAAATTAGAAAATACAAATTAATACAAAATTATTACAAATAAAAATAATATAAACACAATTAGGCCTAGTACAGTTTGAAAAGAGTATTATTTGCCCCGCATGAGCATAGCTCGTGTTCGGGGTCAGTTCAGTCATACTAAAATTATATTTTGAACGTTATATAAAAAAAAACATACATATTATAGTTTTAGGCAAAAAATAAGAATAAAAATAAATAAGATTGCTTATATGAAATAAATACATGAACAAAGATACGAAAAAATAAATTACAATAACATAACAGAGTTACATATAAAATACCCAATGTTAAAAATTAAAAATTTACAGTTGAGAATGATTAACAGAAAAAAGTGAGTAAAAGTACAAGTACATTATAACGAAATATGTGAAAAAGTTGTACTACTTTACTTTCCACTTGTTTTATATTTTTCAATTATGTCTGCGGACCATTTGCACCATCTTGACCATAGGTTGAGAAACGCTGCTATACCACATTTCGCATTTCTCTATATTCTCATCGACTCCACCCTCGTACCAACAAGACGGTGAAGTAAAGACGAATTGAGAATTGGAAATCTCGGAAATGGGATGTAAAACTGCATTACAGAGTTGTTTATTTGCTAGGTAACTATGTTAGCATTGCGACAAAGCGAAAATATCCGCCGCCCCTGAGACTTCTTCCTGTTCTTGTGCAGGTGACTGCGTCAAGGCAAGGCGGGACCTCTACATCTATTGTTCCCGATAAAATCCAAATTAAAGCTCCCCCCTGGCCATGCTCCTGGCACTGTAATTATATGCCATGTTTCCCGCATTATAAGAACTTTCTTCGTCTTTTGGCAATAACCTTATTTCGCAACATGTTACTGTTAAACATGTAATTCGAAGGATAACGGCGTTAATTATATAGTATTAATGCATAAACATTGGCTTCTGGATGTAATTGTTAGTATTACATATAACATTCCTTCTGTTTTCGGGTTAAATGCTTACGGCAATCACTGTTAACATGTTCAAGATTTCAAGCCTTGAAACCAAATGAAAATAGGCTCAGATTAATGCAGAGAAATATAGGCCTATATTAATTCAGCACCTCGAAGCCCTATCAGGAGTTCAGGTTCCGCGTGTATTAACTGTTTTCTATTGTTGATGGAGTCTGTTAAATTTCAAGTGATATTATTTTTAACGAACATGATATAGGATGAAATAGAGGATGGTCCATGGTAAATATCCAATTCGGAATTTGCCTCTACGACTGGAAACCATAAAAAAAAACCAAGTCAAATTGGCAGTCCATGGGATTTGAATCCGGGACCTCCCGAATGCGAGTCCAAGATGCTACTATCATATCACTTCGCTCAGGAAAATAATAAATTAATGTAGGCAAATACATGACATTATAAACCTTAATACATTACAGCAACTTGTGTTTCTGAAAGCATCACCAAACATAACTTGATTCCACAAAGCAACGTTGTATTCCAGAAAGTATTGCTTTATTGAAGAAAGAATTACGTACGTACGAAAGTACCACTTCTGCTTCAGAAAGAATCTTGTATATATCTATATACGAAATGATTTCTTGAAGGCTGTTATTTAAAAGTCACCGAATTTCAGACAGCATCACTTATGTATCAGAAAGAATCACTTGCACTAAAGATATAACATGTAGGTCTATTGAATAAACCGACACTCATTTTAGAGAAAACATACTTGTAAACTTCATAATCTATCATCTAAGAAAGCATCAATTGAATTTAAAAAAGAATCCTTTGTATTTCTGAAATAAAGTCTGCATGATTCGTAAACCCTGAACTTCTGTATTTGAATCTGATATACTATGACATTTTCTGAAATTTATTGTTCTTTTTAAACGGTATGTTTTATGATTGGTATAGCCGACTCATTACTTCTGTCTGAAAGATCCCAACAGTTTTGTATAAACTGAGTTAATCTTCAGTTTCAGTTGTTTTTGGAGCTTCGGTAAAGTATTTTTATGGCTTTGAGGGAAGGAGAAGACCATATTATCGACGATAATTTTATTAATGAAATAAAAGTTACTCGTATTTCGGTCTTTCTCTTTACTTTAACATATACTATTTCGTAACACAGTTAATTATTTCATATTCTCTCCTTATATAATCTAATGTGTAGAGTAATTAATAAATTACTATTTTAATTAACTTGATCGTTATTATTATTATTATTATTATTATTATTATTATTATTATTAATGTTAATATTATTTATTTATTTATTTACATTTCCATTATTATTCCTATTTCTTTACTTCTATGCCTGCTGTGCATATTAAATAACTATTCATTTTTTGTATCATATTATTGTATTGGTATTCACTTAAAAATATGTATCAATTTTGTAAATGAATTATTATAAATGAATTGGAATTATTGTAAAGGAATCATTAGTACTATGTAGGCCTAATTTAAATTTCTGAAGAGGCCTCAAGGATTTAACTCTCCCTGATAAAATAAAACCATTTATTATTATTATTATTATTATTATTATTAATATTAAAATTATTTATTAATTTTTATTTCCATTATTATTGCTATTTCTTTACTTCTATGCCTGCTGTACATATTACATAACTATTCATTTTTTTGTATCATATTATTGTATTGGTATACACTTTAAAATATGTATTAATTTTGCAAAGGAATTATTATAATTAAATTAGAGTTATTGTAAAGGAATCATTAGTACTATGTAACAGTGGCGGACGCAGGGGGGGATATATCCCCCCGAAATTTGAAAAAAGACTATACATGCATTCTAAGTGGCCAGTTATAATTATATATGTAAGTTAATTAATTTTTTTAGTATTCTGTCTACTTATTCAAATCCCCCCCGAAAAAAAAAAATTATGCGTCCGCCACTGCTATGTAATGTAAATTCTTGAATCTGGCTGAAGGAAGAGAAGGTCTCAAGACGTTTATTTATTTATTTATTTATTTATTTATTTATGTTACAAAAGGTCCCAACGAGTCAATTGCTCACATTAAGGGACCGTACTACAAAGGATGACACATTTCAATGTTTTTATAATAAAATTGTTGCAACAGTGTACACAAATACAGTAATTACAATAGATATACTAAACTAAACTCCGTGGCGCTACATCCCTGGAGAGACTGGGCCTACCACCCGACCGCTGCGTCATCTCCCGTAGGCAGATGGCAGGATTGGGGGGCATGTGGTCAGCATGCCGACACCCACGGCCGTTAATGGTGGTTTTCTTGACCGGAGCCGCTACTTCTCTATCAAGTAGCTCCTCAATTTGAATCACGAGGCTGAGTGCACCCCTACCAGACCTCCCTACCTCAGAAAAATCCGAGGAGGTACCGGAAATCGAACCCGGGCCGACAGATCTGTAGTCAGCGACGCTAACCACAAGACCACATCGGCGGACTACAATAGATATAACGTTCACTTAATCATTTAATACAAAAATCTTCAACTTTTTACAGATCTTATTTCCTGTGGAATTTCATTTAAAAAACTTGCAAGATAACTTTGTCAGATGAAATAAAACCACTTATTATTATTGTTAGGTACTATTATTATTATTATTATTATTATTATTATTATTATTATTATTATTATTATTAATATTATTATTATTATTATTATTATTATTATTATTATTATTATTATTATTATAGTATTGTAATGTCAGAAGCTGGTCCGTAATTCTTCCTGATCTCTAAAAGCAGAACCTGCCATATTATTACAAAGACAAACTCTTTGCAAACACATTTTAATTATCTAGCCTCGAACTATGAATTATAAGCAATGTAGCCGTTAATTAAGGTCATTTGCTATTAAAAGTGCAAAAATTATAATTGACTGATGTTAAGGAAATCCCGCATTATATGTTGCACAGTAGCTTTGCCTAGGGTGGAAAGGAAAGGTTAGGCAGAGGAAATTGTTTCCAATTAGCTTTAGTGTCTGATCAAACTACACTCTCTTTCCATGTATGCGGAAACATATGCTAGAACTTCAAATACAAAGTGAAATTGAATATTCCCATGATTAATTGAAATTACAGTAGTTAACGGCCCTAATTTCAAATATGCTAATCAAATTTAAACATCGGTACCGACCAAAATAAATTGCCGAGAGATTCCTGGAAAGGTGGCACCAAGGAATAAGACATGGGAAGGTAGTTATTATTAAAAATCACATATGGTCCATACAGTACCATAAATAATTTTAAACACTACAGTTATATAGCCTATATATATATACACATATACACACACACACACAAGGTGCAGGGTATAAGTCATGGCAACTATTTTTGAAGTAGGCCTAAAACTTCTTTAGTGGCGGTAGAGGGTAAATCTGGAAAATCAGTCACACTAAAACCGTCACGAAATCAGTCACAATCAGTCACGAAATCAGTCACAGTCTTACTTGTTTCGGTGCGGACTGCACAGAAAACAATCAACTCAATGATTAGGAGTAATCAAAGGAAATTTTTCAGACCTTACTTTCTCAATGGCAATAGACAATTCCTAAGCAATCTAAAGGTATATTATCTATTTTATAGAACCCGGAGGTTCATTACCGCGCAAATCCAAAATTAAAAAATACAAATTTCCAAAATTAAAAAAAAAAACAAAATTTAAAATTATAACATCCAAAAATCCAAAATTTAATAAATAATAAAATAAAAAATAAAAAATTCAAAGATCGAAAATTTAAAAAATCCAAAATTAAAAATTCAAAGATCCAAAATTAAAAAGTCCAAAATTTAAAAAGTCCATAAACCCAATATTAAAAATCCAATAATGCAAAATTGAAAAAATCTAATAATCAACAATTGAAAAAAAAAAAATAAATAAATAAATAAAGTTTTACTTCTGTCGCGTGGCGTTCCACGCGCTCTTTTTTTTCTTTCTTTTGAAAATGTGGGATCATTTTAAGATTCTGTAATTTACAAATGAATGGGCAGTTAAGAAATGTATGTATAATGCAGATTATGGGTACTAGATGTAGGGCAGTGAAGGAAACAGACACCCATAAACATCCACACGCGACTGCATCGTGTCACTCTATGGGCATTATTCTCGAAAGTTTCCATCAGCTCCTTGTGGTATTCTCCGACATATCTCTCTCAGATAGTGACTATTTTGACGTAAGAATGCTTTTCACATCTTGTCATATCCCATTCTGCAAGGCGGCTGACTCACAACTAAATTACCATCGCCTCTATTCATATATCTGTACATAAAAATTATATCAAATGATGTGACAATATAGCCTACTGGAGATGCCACACTGAATGTTTATGGGTCAGGTTCCACCACTATCCTACCCATGGGCGTACGGTGAAATTTTGTTCGGGAGGGGTTCAATGTAAGTCGTCTCAGCTTCATGTCCTTGCGCAAATTGTGAATTATTACTTTTTTAATTACTAAACAGGTGTATTGTGATAATTTTATTAATACACTGTAATAAATTAATATACAGCTCAGTCTTTGAAACGGTTTTTCTTGAGATTTCTATCCATTTCTCGTTTAAGCTAGAGTCCATAAATAAAAACTTTCTTTTGAAAAATTACCATAATACTGTATGGTGCATAGGGCACATTTTTAAAGTCATCTGTAAATCCACCGGTATAAAAGCCCGATTAATGCCGATTACTTCATGATAATTTTGTGATGAGCTCGTGATTACTGTTGACTTTACAATCAGGTTGATGGATTTCGGCGGGAGTATTCGAGTTGTCGTTTGACACTGTTATTAAGCTGAAGAACTATCAACACCACGAGGTTTTGAAATCTGAATCTTAAATAAATTACGATAAATCTTAAATAATGCTTTGATATGTACGAAATTGTAAAATATGTAAGAACCGATTCGGTTTTTTTAAAATTCAATTTAATTTTGTTCCATGATTTACTATTTGCAAAATATTGCAGATATTTCGGGAGGGGTTTCAACCCCCTGAACCCCCCCCCCTTACCGTACGCCCATGATCCTACCCATAATCTGCATTATACCTACATACATTCCATACCCTGCCCTTTCATTTGTATATTACAAAATTTTAAAATGGTCCCACCTCTTCAAAATAAAATTAGTTGCTATGACTTATGCTTCATCCCTTGTATTTTGAGCATGATGAGACAATGAAATACTGTTCTAGAATTCCGAAAAGTTTTGCATTGACTTAATGCGTTATTTTCTTTGAGAGACCCATCAAAATATATTACCGGTAATTACAAGAATTTTTTTTCGGACTTACAACCTTATTTACATACCACCTGTGCAGTTGCTCAAGTAGAAAAATATCCGCATTATTTTACATACTGATGAATTTTAATAAGTAATATAAATAATCCGATTTAACATATTCAACTTTCATTTCCTTCAAATGACAGGAAATTAACTGTGAAGTTACAGGACTCAGAGAAAAAAATATAATGAAAAAAAAAAAAAGACTAAAGTTCCTGGTGTAGTAAATGATGTTCAGTGGGGTAAATATTGCGAACAGTTGTATAAGGCTGCACAGGCCTTTAACCAGTGTGCGGGATTGTGTCCGGCAGGAGTTATTTTACATGCCTGTATTTCTGAAAATATGCCACATTTACGCACACATAAACGCCATCTACCAGAGCCGTGGTCGATATCGCGAACTTAGGAGAAAATAATCAGTGCCTTATCAACTGTTCCAACCTATGAGCTTCGGCTTTCCGTGCCGATGATCTACCATCTAAGCTAGATCGAGTTCGAATCACAGTGTCAGATGCAATCTGTCTTCTATTGCTGATTACAAGGGGGCGAATTTCTATGACATGTCATATTTTTCCCCCTTTCCATTATTTCAGGTTTCCGACTAATTTAAACCCGATTCCAAGCATCCTGGTGAAAATGGAACGGCTTTTATAGTGCATAGTTAAGAAATTTTCAACTATTGTAGCATATTTAGTATAAGTATGCACATTTAGATAATATTTTTGGCATATTTGTGTGCATATTAAACAAATTTTGAAGTTTCATATATTTTCGAAATTTTGCATTATAATGATACTTTTTGAGAATTTACAGATATTTTATATAATTAACACTATATTTTAATAAAATGTATTGTAATGAAACTTTTAAAAAAATATACACAATATGTAGGATAAGTGGTAAAGTCATACTTTAAATTTTATTGGTCATATTTTAAATTTTATTGGTCATATTTTAATGTTTATAGGTCATAAATGCATGCATATATCCTATTTTTTAGGTAATAGAAATCCACCCCTACTGATTACCATTAATGGTATCTCATTGAAAGACAATTAGCCTAAGTCATATTGCAAATTGCACAATATTTTTTTCTAACTCAAAACCAACACTTGTTCCCGTAATAAGTCTCCTCTTTATAATGTGGTGCCGTCTATTGCACGAAATGGGCAATATAGGTATATTTAACACTAACAATAAGCGTTTTAAAAATATCTGTGATCATAATTTGAATACTTTTCAATTTCTGTATTTAAATCGTATATATATATATATATACATATAATGCTTGGAGGATTTAATATGAGAAAGTTATTACTTGAAACTTCTGAGACTACCAAAGGATTACGATCCCACTGACGTAACATACAATAGGAGTTAAGAAGCAGAGGAAGAGGTCCTCTGTGAATGAGTTATTGAAATTAGAATGCATTCAGTTCTGCGGTCCATACTTATGCTTACGTCAATGAACAATGAGACAAAAGCGATAGTGGTGACATCTGCTACATATCAATAACTTTGTCGTACCAGGACAATGAACATCTTCCGTGAATTCGGCGCTTTCCTTCAACTTAGCTTTCTTCATTTGAATAATATGGCATTAAGCGTGCGATGTGTTATAGGAATCACGTTGAAGTATTGTGCGGCTCTGCTATTTGTGGTTAAAAATTATTATTATTTAATACTAACTGTTGGTAAATTTTATATCACTCACTACTATCGGTAATGTGAATTACTTTGTTGGCCATGACAACATGGGAGTCAATTGCTGAAGATGGCTACCACTCCAACATGGTAATATTCATAACGCCAAAAGTAGTCGTGTCAATATATATATATATATATATATATATATATATATATATATATATATTGGATTTTCCATTATTCAATAGTTACCCTTGAACCCAAGGAAATTCTGTCTCTCTACAACCATCTATCTTGATCATGTTCTGTTAGCTCTCTCGAGGTATGAAAATTATGCATGTAGGCCTACTATTATTAGCAAAACTGTCTATTAGCTTTTCAAAGTAGAAATTATCATTATTGTGATTATTATTAAGGCCCGGACTTTGATGACCCAATTATAGGCTTGTAATTAGTTGATTGGTATATACAGTTAAATCCAAACACCGTCTTTCTGTATGCACATTAAAATTATAATAATATCTATTTATATATGCTTATTTTCGAGTTCCGATAATATTCAATGTAAGTAAATGCACAAAACTCTATATAATGCGAAAAAAACACAAAATAAGTAAATAATGATTTTGTATTTAAATGAAATGTGGAAGAAAATGCCGTAAAATAACAAAAAAAAATACTAAATAATGACATTACAATGTAAAAATGACCTAAAAATAAAAAATGGAGAAAAATACATAATACGACCCTAAAAATTACCAATTTTATAATCTAGGAGCCATGCTCAGAACATCTGCACTAGTGGGCAGTCCATGATGTCCAGTTAAAAGATGGCATGTCATCAAAATCCGACTCCTGATTATTATTATTATTAATATCACTATTATCAAGATCATCGTCTAACGTTAGAGGCCGCTGACACCTGTTTCCATTCATTACACATTAAAATCCTCAAGTACCTACATTCCAATCAGACATTTACATCTGCAAGTGGAAGAACCCCTAAAATCTCATTGAGATTTTGCAGTCACGGGATTTGAAGCAGCAACCTCAAGAATGAGAGATCGTGACAGCACTGGTTCGTCAAACCCAGACGGTCAGTGTGAAGACGAAATACAGTTTAGCAGAAACTGCATGAGTATTAAAAAGATAAAAAGTAAACACTATTAGCAAATCAGTAGTTCTAATTTCCACAACGATAACATTATGTGGTGCAAATTGTGGTTTCATAACAATTTATTTTGCATATGAAAGTTGATTGTCAAAAAGGATATATGGAAACGAAACAACTTTCTAACGAAGGTGTTACTGATATTTCCCACTATGACATACAATTTTGTTTTCTTCGTATTTGAAAATTAAAAAAAAAAAATCCATTATACTAAGAGTTCCCACAGACACACATGCAAAGAAATGGAGTAATTGGAATGCAGACGAGCGATTTCGATCATTTGAACTACATTTTACATTTTACGTTGTTGCCAGCTGCGACCGACGGTTCAAAGAGTCACAGGTGAAACGGAAGTCTCACGGCTTCATCAAGCAACCAATCAACCGCCGTTTCCGGTTTAAAAAAAAAAAAACACGCATCGCATATACGCAGGTTAGATGGTATGACAACGCCAACTGTTAGAATGTTCTAAATACTTTGCATCGATGGGAAAACTCTGTTTCATGAAAACAACACGTGAAAACTGGAATGAGGGGACCACATAGTGCAGGTGTCTTCCATACACGTCAAATAAAAAATTCCCCCCGCACAATGAAAATTAAAATGGACTCCCAAGGTAAATACCACCGTCGTGTACTGGTATTAGCATAACATTAAAGCCCGCTATGACGTAGTAAATTATTTCGACTTCTTTACACAGTAGGCGGTTTGCATAGTAAGCTTCCCAACCTGTTTTACTTGCCAAATGTTCCCTAAATATTCACATTAGCATAAATGAATGATACAGTGCACTTAAGTTTAGTTTAAGGTCTATTAAAATTCAGACCTTGTATTTTCTTAGTTTCTTTAATTCTAGTTTGGTTTAGGATGTATAACACTTAAAATAAATAAATAGAATGCTTGTTTGAAAAGCGATGATAAAAAAAATTCAACTAATTTTCATAAATGGCAATCGTAATACATGGATAAAAATCCACATATTTCAAATAAACCGTTATCCTATTGCCATAGGCGTAACCAGGCCGACCATATGGGGGGGTTATAACATCCGCGGGGTCTGAGGGGTATGGAAAACCCCCCAGGGAGAGGGGGGACCGGGGGGCTCCCCGGAAAATTTTAAAAATAAAGATGCAAAATAACGAGTTTTAAGCTTCCGGGGGAGCTCCCCCGGAAAATTTTGAAAATTAAGATGCAAAATAACGAGTTTTAAGCTTCCGGGGGTCCGCCCCCGGAAAATTAAAAAAATTAAGACGCAAAATAACGAGTTTTAAGCTTCCCAAGCTTTATACCTGTATTAAGTAATTTATGGGCAGACTTAAAAAAATTATATAATTTTCCTTTTTTTTAATCAATGGGGGGGGGGTTCAAACCCCCCAAACCCCCCCCCCCTCGGTACGCCTATGCCTATTGCTTCTATATCTCTCCTTCATAAAATCTGTTTGAGGTGACGTCCGTACACTGAAAGGGTTAATTTGGATGAAAGCAACGGCACAGAAAAAGAAGCTCTTTTCTTGTTAGGCGATGACGGTAATATGACGTACCGATGATTCATGGTTATGTGATTATAATAATTATTGCTATTACTAGGAAATGACGTAGAAGAAAACTCAAGTGCGTCCATGTCTTTATTGGTCCAAGGATTTTTAAGCTCTGAAACTCTAAGAAACAGAAAACTAAATTATACTACATACACAACTACGGCAGAAATTTTAGTTGTCTATTATATAATCCAATAATAAGAAAATTTCCACACCTTAACAACGTAAGAGGAAACTATTTTAAATATTTTATCAAACGAATAGTTTATCTTGAATTTGTCATACTTCTTCCTCTTCTCCAATCCACTTCTTTTGTCATGATATTTCTCTATACTGAGCAAGAAAGTAAAACGTTAAACTAATAAAACGTTACAGGAGAATTCTAAGTCAAAAGATATAACTTTAATAGGTAGTCTATGAGTATCATACCTAAAGATATATCCACATCCTCATAGGCTACGTACAATACAAGACGAAACAAAATAAAGCCTTTTAATTAAACCTAAACGTTTTACATCTGCAAGTTGAAAAGAAACTCTAGTTTTTAATCCAGATTATTTAATTTCATTGTTATAAATAACCCTGAATTAATCTGAACAATATAAATTTAAGAAAATAGCTAAGTTTATTATATTGGCCTATTTATATTTTATGTTTCTTTCTTTAAAAAAATCATTTCTGTATTATTTTTTTTTTGTGTGCCCACCCTTACCCCCGGAGTGCCAAGCAATTAAGCCTAAACCTCCGGTCAGACCAAATTTTGGTATCCATATGTGATGTGTGTATACCTATTGTGCCCTTATGTACATCCGTAGGGGATGTTGATGGTGTGACGTGTTTGGGCTGAGTACTTGTGTCTTTGTACTTTGGCGCAAATGAATGTAATCGATTGAATTTTTATTTCAAATATTTTGTATTTTTTTTATTTAATGCATTTATATCCGTTTTTGAACTGCCGCCAACCACGAGCAAGTGCTCTTTCGAGAATGTAACTTTAAAGGTAATAAAATAATCATAACACAATATGGCAATGTATACGCACCTGAAAGACTGGAAAAGTCATATTTTCATAACGGGTAATGTAGCTAACTTAAAGCACCGACTGCTATGAATTCTTAAAAAGCCGTTTATTTTAAGGACGGCCCTGAAACTCTCTGATTAAATATGTCGAACTACTTCCAGAGTAAAAAGGACAACATCCAAGATGGTAGCCTATAATATACCTTTGGGTCTATGGTATCTTTCGACAACAGATCAGGCCAGGTCCTCCTAATATTATCTTTTTAAATGCCAGTTCAGAAATCATTTCTTTTTCGCTAAAAGTGTCCAAGTAGTATATATTTACTTACTTTTTTCGTAACAAAATAAGTGTGTTTTGTATTATAAATTCATATATAATGCACAGTCATCCATTAAATTACTATTACGAAAAAAGTAATAGGTAATAATGGTAAATGTCTTGTTCTTTTTTAAAATTTGTGTCTATTTCACAATTTCAGGATATAAATGCATTTTTTAGTTTGAATTTTTTCACTATTTTATGGTAATTGAATGTCTTGCCCTACTCAATAGCATTCTTCAATACAATGAGAACTACAATTTGCATAACCTCAACTACGTCACCTCTATTTACCCATGGATCACCGTGTTATGCAATTAAAGTAAGTTAGTAATAGATAACTTACGTACGAACATATTTTGTAACACTCATGTTTCAGGATTTAAATATTTTCTTTTGTGTTCTGCGCAAGGTTACATTCAAGTGTGAAATTAGCTCTATATTAATGACGCAAATGAATTATTAAAATATAATTAAATCCACTATACTCTTCACCGAATATAGTAAGGGTAATTAAATCATAGAGGATGAAATGGGCTGGGTATGTTGCTCGCATGGGGGAGGAAACACATATCGAAAAAATAATGACTGGGAGGCCCGAAAAGAAGAGACCACTTGGAATACCTAGAAGTAGGTGGGAGGACAATATTAGGATAGATTTAAGGGAAGTAGGATTTGCGAGGGATGGTTCGATGGAGTTGGCACAGAACAGGGTTGAATGGCGGGCACATGTATGCGCGGCAATGAACCTCCGGGTTTTATAAGATAGATAAATTTCCCTTAGCTTGCTTAGGAATTGTCTATTGCCATTGACTAAGCAAGTAAGTAAGCAGCATATTTAAAAGAATTTCAATGGGAATAAACCTAAACAAAGCAACTGGGAAATTACTGAATTAGAAAGATGATCATCAATATTGCAAGAAGAAAGTAACACTGAGACAAAGAGAACAAAAATATAAGACCTCTTTAACTTATGTAACTTAATAAATCAGAAACTGTTATAATTTCTAGAAGTAGACAGTAGCTATGTCCTTGAAGTGTTATACAGATTTCCAAGGTTTAATAGATAGTGTTTTGGAGAAGTTACATTCCGTCAGTTTATTAGTTTTGAGTTGTTAAAAAAATAAACATTAAGAACCTGTATATTCCAAAATGAAACTTTTAGCCTAATTTTAAACCAAAATGTCTAAATTTTATTTACAGGAACAATTATACATTACCCATTAGTTTTCCTACACCTATATTACAAAAATGGTAAATTTATACTTACTGTATACCTCATATTAACAATAAGAACAAAATTCATGGTAATCACAATTTTTTTTAAAGTATTCGCTTAATTCATGTATATAGTAGTTAATGTATACATTTCAGCCTCCTTGCATCAAATTTGTAAGATGCCACTTGGTTTTGAACTTAGAGAACTGCAGCGAAAACAAAAGTATGGGAAAATGGCTATAAAAGCTTGCATACGTGAAGACTGTGTGCATACAGCCTCCTGAGAAGTGCTCAGCCTTAGGCCACAATTGACGCCTTCTTAAAAAAAAATTATTATCAGTTTCCAATATTATCTTTTCCTTCGTTAAAATCTTTTTAAGATGTTACATTTTTAACTTTCAACCAGGGTTGCCAGATCAGAAACTTAGAACAGTCGTACCAATATTCGAAAATAGTCGTATGCAAGTTAAAACTGTCGTATACTTTGTGATTTTTCAGTGACGTATTGCGTTAATAATAATAATAATAATAATAATAATAATAATAATAATAATAATAATAATAAATCTGTATTCTGCACGTTATATATGCCATGTAATTGTTAAAAATAATCTTATTTGTAAATCATTAAGCGATTTTCATTATCTTCCGATGGGCTAAATTTGATTAAATACAATAAAATTAAATAAACAATAGTTGCCACAGTGTTGTAAATATTACAAAAGGCACAGGACTGCTTTCCAATCATTTTGATTTTAGCACCATGCTTAGAACAAAAACCATGAGAAAACAAAAAGCTGGATACATGTCAAAATTTAAAATTCATCAGTAGATTAATAAAAAAAATATATAAAACGCTATGTTAAAATAGTCGTACAAATAGGCGTACGACTCATCATTGCGTCGTACGTCGTACAAATCTATGAAATAGACGTATGTGTACGACTATAGTCGTACGTATGGCAACCCTGCTTTCAACTTATTTTGTAATTTATAATTCAATGATCTTTGAACATCTAACGAATATAGCCTTTTAAACATATAAAAACCTATAATAGTTCAGTAGAAGCACAGAAGGTACTTTTAACCATTTCAGAGCTGGATTTTTATATTAATGTAAGCAATCATGAAGTGAAATCATCAGTGGGCCCTAACCTTGTAACCAACTAAGACAATTTCATTAGAAAAAACTTTTATCCATGAATGTCGAATATTACAAGAGCATAAAAAGTATCATATTTTAGGTTAAAGCATTACTTAATTAATCTTACATTTCTGCTTTATACAATGCTTTGAGGTGAAAAATTGATACAATAGCAGTGAAAAGGTTAATAAAAATCTGCAGTTTTTAACAAAAATCGTGAACATCTCACTATTAAAAATCGAATACGAAATAGGTTAAGTATATTGGTCTAGTCTAAATCGACAATTTGTAGGCTATATTAAATAAACTTTACTTGAAAATTCAGAAAACCATGCACACTTCCATTTTTATCATAAATTTCTTAGTAAATGAAGGGGCTTGAAGCTGCAGCGTAGGGTGATATTACTGAACAAAACATAGGCCTACCCTATGCAGTACGATTCTGCAGAAATATTTTTCTATTTTATTTCGCTCGCTGCTTAACCTCCTATTTTGCAATATAAAGATAGAGTCCCAGATCGTGGAAAAAAACCATGGAAAATCCCAAAGCAAATAGGCGGAGCATGTGGTTTGGACCAGGGACCTCCCGAATGCATGGCCGCCACTGTTTCAATCATATTTTTTTTTAACAATAATCTCTATATATATAAAAGGCTTTGTCCTGACTGACTGAATGAATGACTGACTGACTGACAGGAATCAACGTACAGCCTAAACTATAACAGGTAGAGACTTGGAATTTTGACAGTACCTTTGTTTCATAATGTTGGTGCTCACTAAGAAAGGATTTTGAAAAATTCTGATTTTAACGGCCAAAAATTACATGTTTTTGAAAATACTTAACCCCTTTTTACACAGAATTATCCAAACAAATTCACAGAACATATTGTTGCCAGTTGTATCAGGTGGGTTTGGATTAAATGAAATGGATGTTTGACAAATTAGAGAAGGTATCATTATAATTCATATTATCTGTATTAATAAAAGGAATTGTCCTCGATGTCCAGCGAAATCTACTGAACGCAGAGATCTGAAATTTTAAACATAGGTGAGTTATGAGTGAAAAACGGGCAAAAAACGTGCATTTTGTGCGTTTTCAAAACATAAGTTTTCAGTTATACATTTCAATGTCAAATCAATTACAGTTGGCTTTGGCTATTTTTGTCATACCTTGAAAATAAAACTTTCGCGATCGCTTGAATGTTGTAAGCCCTAAATATGGTCAAACATTGTTTTATTTGGACGAAACTCACTATACAGGGGTTTTCTGTACCAAGGAACTCGAATCTGAGGTCGCTTTTACCAGGCGATGCTATCTAATCGTGGTATGTAGTCCACGTGATTTAGGTGTTAATAAATATAATGATTTAACTTTTTCCTCTTAATTTTTAATTGTTGAAATAATTATCGCGGGCACATGCTAGTAATAATATAATATAATAATTTTTATGAAGTGAATATAACGCTATTGCTTGAATATATGCTGTAAAATAATTAAAGTACTTGTTCTAGGAGTGTAATCGCTGACTTGATCAAATAACCTTCTTGAAATAACTGAGAACCAATATTTGCATATACTGACCTTCGTAACCTCTAATCAGATATTTAAATTTATGCATCACTCTGACATAATTCAATTACATTAGATCTAGATTCCAGACGTACACATGTTTTTCATGACAATGGGTACGTGGAATACTAAAATAGTAAACATACGATTTTGCATCATGAGCTTTAAGACAGGTTATGGACGTATTCAATCAACTTTTCAAACTCGGTAGTCATATAACATTAAATGACACAATGGAATTAAACCAAATGAAAATTCACACGACACATATGATGACGTTCAGGTTTTTGGAAGGTTTGCACATGATTATAACGAATCACAACAGTATACAAGGTTATAGGCTCTGCAACTCTGCAAGTGCAGATTACAGAATCCAGGAAAAAATATGATAGTTAGAGACTATTTTCTAATTACAATCTCTAATGTACTTCTCCACCGAAAAAAAGTGTAATACGGTAGAGCAGGGCACGATATTTCAAATCTGAAGGCAATAACCAAACCAAGAATTTTAGTCGCCACTATTTTTTTTTTTTTCAGCTGTGTTTATACTCCTTCCAGATGCGATGCCATATCCGGAGTTAGGGATCTGTGTCTATACAGTAGGTAGGCCATGGAATTATTGATTGCCAATTATTTATATTATTGGTGTATTTTATGGAGTAAATTTAACTGCTATTTATGTAAATGGATATGATACATGGCGAAATAGAGAGGATGATTCATTATACGTAAATATCCAATTCAGCTTATGCCTTTACGATTGGGGAAGCCATTAAAAAACCAAATTCGCCAGCCACGGAATTTGAACATGGGACCTCCCGAATGCGATTTCAAGAAGTAACCATCTCGGCCACCTCGCTCGGTGTCGCCACTATTGTTACATGAGATAGAGCATTAAAGCCTTTTGGGAATTATGAAAAAGTCCGACGGTGCCAGGTCTGGACTGTAACATTCATGCTGAAGGTGTCGAACTTCTTCCCGACAATGCTCACCCCCCATAGTCTATTGCTGCAGCTGTTCGTGAGAAAATCAACATAATATGGTTGGGAGGTGCTCCAGCACTTTCACTTGTTTTGGTCCCATGAAGAAATTCCTGGCCGGTAAACGCTTTATGTCAGATGCAGAAGTGAAAACAGAGTCCGCAGATGGCTATCCTCGAGCCAAGGGACTTCTATTTTGTATTTTGAAACTGGTATCACGATGGCAGAAATTTGTTGAAAAACTTGGCGACTATATAGAAAAATATATGTCCCTTCATGTGTGCATTTATTTGTAATTGTACCTATTAAACCATTTGTACAAAAAAATTATTGTGCGTTACTTTTCGATTCAACCTCGTAGCTAAAACACAGAGAATCAAAAGGAATCAAATACGCGTGGGAAATTCAAACTATATCAACGATAACTTCCAGATATTTCCAAACGCTTTCGATTAAATTCGAATGTTCAGTCTTGTTCATGTAGAAAGTGATCGTCTGTGGCAATATCTACTTTTAAATTTGATATATATATATATATATATATATATATATATATATATATATATATATATATAAATTGTGCGGCCCGCCAATCAACTCCTGGATGTAACACTGGTCCTCGGCTCTCTTTAAGTTGTAAACCCCAGCTTTAGAGGAATATTTGGAATTGAACTGGGCACGGTCTTAAGGGAGTCGAGTGGTAGTATACAAACCTGAAAACCCGGGTTCGATTCCCACCTAAAACAAATTTTCCTATGCATAACTTAAAGTTAATAATCAAAACTATTACGTGCTCATGCGTCTTATCGGCGATTTCCAAGTCACAGGTGGCATTATCTACGATAATGATGATGTTCATGATAATGTGGAAAAAAAAAGAGAAACGACTGGACACAAGAGAGAGTGCTGTTATGGAAATGAAGAACGCTATAGATTCAAGAAAGTGACAGTCGCTCTCGATGGAACATGTCTTACATGCACTAGAGACATCTGTGAGTAGTCAAGACATTGGATACGGGTCACCGCCAATTAACCTTCCATTCACTGTGGCACAAATCAGTGACGAAGCAAGCACTTCCACAAATTATCATATTAACGGAACCCTTTGTTAGGCCTACTTAGTTGAGGACCAGGTGGACAAAGTCAGGGAGTAGGATGGACAAAGGCGAGTAGTTATATGAATATTAAGACGAATAAAAATGATGACATTGCTTTTAAGGCTTGCTGTAAAGAAAATGTGTTATAAGGGAGAATTTTTATTTCCTACAAGTTTAAATTATGTACATAGGCCGACCTTTCCTACGGTAGACTATATGTAGCCTAATAAAGATATCGAGTTTATTATATATGATGGGCAATATATTTTTGTAATAGGTTTTTTTTTTTTAACTTTGCATGTTTTCAAAAAAATATCCGCTCCTACAAAATGTATGCATTACCGGTAAGCTCGGTTAAAACCAGGGTCAGAATTTTTAGGTGCGTTATTTTTTTATTAGGGTAAATCAGAGCTCCTGTGAAAGAAACCACAGTGTGAAAGACTGTTTCTAGTTGAGAATGGAGGTGATTTTCTAGCAACTTTTTTTACTTTTTAGGACTTTTATCTCTTTTCCTCCACTGGGCCCATAATCTCCCTTTCTCCTTCCTTTTTTTTTTATTTTACTGCAGCTTTTTAATAATCTTCTAAAGCGCATTTCATCATTTATAGTCTTTGACTTTTGAGTTTTATTGCTTTGTCATTACATTTATCTTGGTTTTTGTTATCTTAAGTAACTTTCAATGAAATTGTCATCAGCGAATGTGGAATAGTGCACCTGTCTGCTTTCAGCAACCGTGAGACTGAAGGCTCACCTGCAATATTGAAAAAGAATGACTAAATATTCAATTTTTCTTTTTGAATTCACTGGAATTAGTCAGGAGCTTGCTGTTTGTGAATTTAAATTCGTTACATAGGCCTAACGAGTTTAGTCAGAAAGAAAAATCGATCCCATTCCAAATTTAAAATTTGAGTAAGATATCATCCGAGGATGTGACACGAATATCGGTGACGACTTTCTTTTACTTTTATTTTTACTTTGTATTTAGAGAAATTATGTAGACAATTCAAAATTGTACATTCAAACAGTCGAACCTGGTTAATTCTAACCTGAAAGGACCAAATAAAAAAAATCAAATTATTCAATATTTCGAATTAAGTTACATACAATTTTTTACCATTTTTAATTGCACAGGCGAGGAGAGGGTGAAAAAGTAAAATTAGGCTAATAAGCATTTCGATTGAAAAAAAGTTACTGTAAAGAAAACAATCTTTATGAACCATATGAAACTTTGATTTTGTAAGTTGCATAAAATAAGAGAGTAGCGTCTTGGACTCGTACTCAGGAGGTACCGGGTTCAAATCCCAAGGCCGAACAATTTGTCTTCAGTTTTCTCCCAGTCGTAAAGGCAAACGCCGAATTGGATATTCCGACTCATCGCCGGGTTCAAATCCCAAGGCCGAACAATTTGTCTTCAGTTTTCTCCCAGTCGTAAAGGCAAACGCCGAATTGGATATTCCGACTCATCGCCGGAAATTAAATGACGCCATTGAACACATCAACAATAGAAAACAGTTGCACATCTTGGCCTACTAGTATAATTTATACACAGAACTGAGACTCCTGATATGATCTCGACGTTTAAAGGAGTATAAATAATGGATTAGAAAAGCAGAAGTGCCTAAAGAAATCAAGCTATTTCGCATTGTTATCTCTTTTCCGCACAGAAAATTTAATGCAATTGCCGATCGCTTGTTCAAAGGGCCATGAAATCGTAACCTTATAAACCCTCTATTACTTTGTTTAATTGCATATTGAGTGATATCGTAAAAAAACAGTGTACGATATACGTTTCTAAAAATGTTTTAACTGAACTCTCACAAAAAAAAAAAAAAACACTTTGTTCTACTTTATTAAATACTGTAAAGGATTATGTTAAGTAAATAATATGAAAACAGTATAATGCATTTAAACCGGAAATAATATTGAGAAAAGAATAGTACGTTAAAATACTGAAACTTTTTCATTGGAGTATTAAAACAGTGCCAAGTATTAATAAGGTAATTAATTTAAAATAAAAGAGAGAAGAGAATGTCTCTACTCAACATATAATTTTCAGAACTTTAAAATACCATTAGTACAGACTACCTCATTAAAATGCAAATGATTTACAATGACATAAAAAAAAGCTTCTAGTACCTGGAAGAAGAGTCAACAGTTAACAATACGTAATTGTTAAAATAAAAGTCAGGGTGTTGTATGGCTTGGAGGGGTTCACCTAGTTTAGGTAGAAAAGCAGTGCTTAGCCAAGCAAACTTCCTGTTTGAAGCACGCATCATCAATGTGTATAGCAACTTCTGTGGTTGTAATAATTACGTCTGCTCCCAAGAGATGTTACACTAGGAAACCCGTTCTAAGAATAACTCTAGTAAAACTCTTTCCACATTCGACTCCCTTAACACGAACCACAAACACAGAAAAAAAAAAAGTCATCTCTATAATAAATTGAAAGCCATGTTCAGATAATCAACCTCAAACTTCAATTAAATACACCAATTTCTGCTATGAATAGACGTGTTCAAGATAGGGTCTTTTAACTTGGAAATAAGATCTCCATCTTGACTTCAATTTGCCTTCTTCGTAATCACCACTCATCTTCGTCGATCTTCATTTCCCTTCTTTCTTTGTTCATGCTTATGTAGTCTATTCTCTTTTACAATTTTCTTCTGTCATCCCTAACCCTTTTTTCATCCGCATTTCATTCAATTTCATATATCACACATTCTTTTGCAGAGTAGCAATAAATAATTCCTTGTTCTTTTTTATTTTATATTAAATTTACATAAAAACATAGGGCCCTGAAACCCCGAAAGAGCAGGATCTCGTGTTCGGGGGGCAGTTCTTCTTTTCATACTTTCTTCAACTACTCTGCTTATTGTTTTTGTAATAATTAATGTTGTTGTTGTTCTTCTTCTTCTTCTTTGTCTCTATTTCGAGTCTGTTCGATATACACCAATTTCTACTATATGAATAGACGTGTTCAAGATAGGTTCTTTTAACTTGGAAATAAGATCTCCATCTTGAGTTTAATTTGCCTTCTTCGTAATCACTACTCATCTTCGTCGATCTTCATTTCCCTTCTTTCTTTGTTCCTGCTTATACAGTAGTCTATTGTCTTTTACAATTTTCTTCTGTCATCCCTAACCCTTTTTTCCCCATTTACTACGCATTTCATTAAATTTCATATATCACACATTCCTTTGCACAGGAGCTGTAAATAATTCCTTCTTCTTCTTTTCCAACTTTCTTCTGTTTTTATTGTTGAAATTCTTCTTTTTCTCCTTCTTCTTCGTCTCTCTTTCGAGTCCGTCCGATATTTTTCATGCAAGTTATCATTACATTTGCACTGCAATTTATTATTCCCATTTTTTTCTTCATTACTTAATAATCCGTTTTTCTTCTGGTTGGTTGGTATGTGGTTACTTAAAGATGGGGGGGATGTACTGCAACTTAGATCTGTGATCATCGCCGGTGTGCCTAGTCCCGCAGTTCTTTATGCCGGTAAATATACTGACATGGGCCTGTTACACAAATGCCATCAACTTGGGCCTATACTTAATTTCTGCCTTAATATTATTTGTATATGTAATTATTGCTCCCAGATATTTGAATTTCTCCACTTGTTGGAACGATTTACCGGCTATTCTAATATTTTGTAGAGCATTATTTTGAAGTTTCATGACCGTGCACTTAGTTTTTTTTTTTTTAATAGAAAAAATACATATAGGCCTAGGTCTAAACAGGCCTATTTATATGAAAAGAAGGAACAATAAATTATCACTAACATAAACTACTTACTACAATTTATAGCTAACTAAAAATATAAACTTGATGAGATGTATAGTGAACAACACATAACCCTACTTTCTTGACCTCGAAATGGTTTCCCCTCCAATACTTGCAACCTAGAGGGCACACAGGATAAATAAATTACCCCAACATTACGTCAACGATTATAACAATAGGTTGGATTCCCCTCCCACTCAGCGGGTAGGAGAGAGACAGAGAGAGAAATGAACATCGGTAGAGCGATTCTAATCAGACGGCTACTCACTTTTGTTTGTTTTCTATTCATTTGCAATACTACAATAGCTGGCGCAGTTCGCGGCGCACGATCAATCAAATAAAGCAAGTTGAGCAACACTGCTTGAATCTTACTTCATTGTGTTTACGTAAGATTATTACAGCATAGCTCAAAAAACCATTAATGTTAATATTTTTGTTAAATTTGTTCGAAAACAGGGGGCTTAGGAAAATATTAGGACCTATGAGACACGAAAATGGGGACGGGAGAAAACTGCAAAATGACAAGCTTCATGACCTGCATTCTTCACCGAATGTAATATGGCTAATTAAATCACGGATGATAAAATGCACTGGACATGTTGCGCGCATGGGGGGAGAAAACATATTTCTAAAAATATTGACATGGAGAACAGACGGTTAAGGATGGAAAAATGGAATATACATACAAATTATCTAGCTAAAAAAATAAGTAAAGGACTCTATATTCTAAGAATACTTAAAGAAAGCGTTACCGCAAGCACTTTGATTAGAGAGTATTACGCATTTATACGTACTTGAGTTATGGAACAATATTATGGGGAAAACGTGTCTCTGTTAATAAACGTATTGTATCGCAAAAGAGGGATTTGAGGATTATATATGGAGCTCAGCCAAGAGAGCATTGTAAAGCACTTTTTATTGAAACAAGCATTCTCAGCCTACCATCAATGTTTGTCCTGGCCTGTCTCCTCTATGCCAGAAATAATATAAATAATTTCACAATTTGTACTGATATGCATAGTTATTCCACAAGGACTAATTCTAATTTATATATGAACAAATGTAAATATACAGCACCTCTAAACAGTTTCCACTACGTATCTATGAAACTTTTCAATAGTCTCCCAATAAGAATAAGGAATCTTCCTACACCGACATTCAGGAGTACAGTACGGAATAAACTGATGGTTAACCCCATTTATAAAATAAATGAATTTTATAGTTTTACTGGGTGGTAAATCAATTTACAATTTACAATTTATTGTTCCAAATTACACGAAAAATATACATAAAAAAGTTGATACACCACCCGAAGAAGCAGAGCTTGTGTTCGGGGGTGGTTCAGTTCAATATATTAGAAAAAACTTATACTAAATAATTACTTAAAACAATACATAATTTGGAAAAGTATGACAGAATATTATGTATAAAAGGTTAGAACATGTTCTATTTACAATACAAAGGTACGAGGTAATACAATAATAATACATAATAATTTATTTGTTCAAATTTTAGTAAAAAACTAATAAATTAAGTTCTATCCAAATTTTAAAGTTTAATATGAAAAATGTTATAACAGCAATAGTAGAAAACAGAAGTAATAATTATATAAATTTTCTAATTTTAGACCTAAATTGTTTGTTGTTTAACCTATTTAGATCAGGATGGTTGGTAATAAATGAATTGTATAGTCTTGGGCCAAAACTTGAACAGTGCTTAGCTCCAGCAGTTGTAAAATTTTTCGGTTCAAGTAATAAATTAAGTTGATCATTTTAAATCATTAAATCATTTTAATACTTTGACGATGCCACACATGTAATTGTCTACGGCCGAATTAATCTATCTACCACTTTGAAGACATAGACGTTGGTGGGAGGACAATATTAGGATAGATTTAAGGGAATTAGGATTTGCGAGGAATTGTTGGATGGAGTTAGCACAGAATAGGGTTGAATGGCGGGTTCATGGAAGGTTGATAATTATCTGTCATGGCATCCAACCACGGCGCTAATAAGGGGAGGCTGTAGCTGAGGATGGCAACAGTCAAGTTCAATAACGTACAGAGTGGACACACCTAATAAGTTTGGGACAATGTATGACGTCACGGAACAGGCACCATGCAAGGTGAATAACAAAAAGAACCGCATTCTATAGGATGCAATCCAAGGTTACATTCCTAGAGGAGACTGGAATACTGAGGATACACACAGACACTAATAAAATTACACACCGGAAATCAACAGGGACGCATTCAACTTCCCATTCATTTTATATAGATGAAAATGACTCGATGTGCTCAAGAATATCCTATAATGCAATCTCAGTTATACATGGGATAGGGCATAACCATGGCAACTTTTTTTTTTTAAATCGGCTGTGTTTATACTCCTTTCAGCCGCGATGCCAAATCAGGAGTTCGGGATGTGTGTCTATATGGTAGGATAGGCCATGGAACTATTGATTGTCAATTGTTTCTATTTTTATGGAGTAGATTTCAACTGATATTAATTTAAATGGATATGATACAAGATGAAATGGTGAGGATGATTCATGGTATGTAAATATCCAATTCGGTATTTGTCTTTACGACTGGGGAAACCGTGAAAAACCTTATTTCAAATTGGCCGGAAACGGGATTTGAACCTGGGACCACCCGAATACGAGTTCAAGACGTTACCATCTCGACCATCTCGCTCGGTAAGGTGACGTTTTATTGGATAAAATATGAGATCATTTTGAAACTATATATAGGCCTATATAAATGAAAATTTTAGAAAATAATGTAATATTTTGTAATAATAAATAAATATGTAAATAAATAAAAGGGAAGGGTATGGAATGTAAGTACGATGCAGATTATGTGTAGGCCTACTTGATGTAGGACAAAGTATGGAGCAGTCATCCATAAACATGCATACACGACAGCTTCGTGCCACTCTAGTGTACTGCAGTAGCTGGACGCATAACACGCGCATAGGCCAACCTACAAAACCTTCATCATTCGGTATGGAAGGTCCTTATTACAAAAGTTTTCACCAGCTCGCTGTGGCATTCTCCGCATTTTCGCTCTAAGAAAAATCATCTGATGATGTGATCAGCTTTGTTACGTCAGAATAGATTTTTTTCTTCTACTCTTACATTAGTTATAAGAAGCTGATGATCCTATTTCTTGCAAACTTACATTAGTTATAAGTTACAAGAAATAGGATCAGCAAAAGGGTATTAAAAACCCGGAGAAGGCTGAACAGCCGAAATATATCGTCCAGCCTAATCGTAACTTAATTATTTTTTAAATATTTTACATTTTTTAATGTCATCATGTATTAACAGAATAACTTCTGCGATTGTCCTTCCTCGCCCAAGATAACTCTCCACAGCCAGGCCAGGGATCATCTCATCAGCTCTGTACTACAGTATATGTTCAGTGTAGCCTATGTTTTCATTACATTGACAACTGTATTTTTTAGATATTTACGAGGCTATTAAGCTGATGTATTAGCAAATAAGTTTTATAAAATCAAAATATTGGGAGAGTAAGTGGAATCTTTTTTACAACAAAATTATATCACTAGAAGGCAGAAAATGAAATTCATCAATACTATTCAACATGATCCTCACTGGAATAAAGTTTATTAACAAGGTACTGGTAAGTTTATAGTGTAATTTTTTGGTTTCGTGAATGAAACTACGAGGATTATGAAGTGTGAAACTGTTCAGGTCATGTAGCCTGATTTCAATCGTTTTAGCCTTGCCATGGTTTAACAGCGGCTGACTTGGTTGGTTACAGACAAAGTTTCAGTATTGTCCAGCCCCTCAAAGACATGCTTTGCTTTTCTGTGGAATTGCTTCGCATCTCAAAGGCGACTTGAGAATATTAACCCCGAGAAACTATGCAACCCTGGCTACATTTCCAAGCAGAACAATAGCTCGCCTCAACTGTGCATCAAGAAATTCCATGAAATTCTCTCAATATGATCCGAACTTGGACAAAACTTTGATTTACAACAAGTATTGTTTATTGTTATGTCATAGCAGTTCGAGGGAGGGAAGTGTTGAATTGAGGTTGATAACACTTTACGGAACTTTATGTCAAGCTAAGCTTCATGTCACAAATCGTGTTTAATTGTCCACGAGAGGCATTTTCTTCATAATTATTGTGTTTGTTCCTTACATGCAACAGTGTATGGGGGAAGTATCACAAGAAGGAATTTAATCAAGGCTACCACCTTAAAGACGACGCATTTCTAGATAGCATTGCTTGTAGGGTTGAGCATCGAGGCAGATGTTCTTAAAACATCGATGTTGTCATGTCGATGTTCGATATTTTCTACATCTATGGAAAACAACCGATGTTTTTGCTACATCGATGCTTCTCCCCAATATCAACGTTTTAAAATATTTACAGTTTTTTTCCATTAATTTTTATAAATTAATGATGAATTGAGATACTGTACTAAAGTGGATATTGAGAACGTACTGACAGAAAATTCCCAAAACATCGATTCTTTTACATCGATAGTTTTCATGGAAATATTTCAGTTTATTTAAAAATTTTGCCTAATTTTCTGAAACCATGACTTTTTAAAAAATATAAAACATCGATGTTTTCAGGTCGATACAATCGTCACATCGATGGTTACCGATAGTTTTAATATCGATGGAGAACATCGATGTTTTAACTATCGATGCGCATCTCTAATTGTGCTAGGTTTAAAGGTGCAATGTGTTTGCAATAGGCCTATATATAGGCTACACTTTTCAGGAGGAAGGCAAATAGTTATGCAGTTATACATTTCCACTTTTCAATAATTTGACGATAAACCACCAAACAGAGCAGAAGATCAGACACCATTATTGAATCAAAAAATAAAGTTCCTTGTAGTCGAATCTTCATTCGGCAGATATCTTCAGTAATTAATAATTTTGTTAACTCTAGACTCTGAAGGCAAAAGAAAGTCAAAACATATTACTTTTCAGGAGATACTTTTATTTACACATTAACTCATTTTAAAATTGTTTGACTTATACTTTTTTGCCTGGACAGTCTTCTTCTGGACTGGTAAGGTAAAAGAGTTAAGTAATTTTTTTTTCTCAAAAGATAAATTTTGTTGCATGGTGTAATTTACTTATCTCATTTTCACAATTTTTTACGTATACTCTTTTGCCTTAACAGTCTAGAACTTTGATATTTTGTCTACGGTGGACTGGATGGGGGATCTGACCGCTAACCCTCTTTCAGTGTTTTTTTTTATACAAATTTGAATAAAAAAGAAGGCCGAAGACAAGGTGACGAAAAACATCAGCTGAAGTATTTCCCCCCTTTGACCTTAATGCCACTAGCTTTATGTTAATATGAACAACTGCAAGATGGTTTTGCAGCCCATGTGCAGAAGAAAAGCGCCATGCGTGTGCACGGGGCTTTTTTGTGCGCAAGCAATGGCATCGTCTTCAAGACAAGAGGAACAATATCGACACAGGAAGTAGAGGAAGTACCGCCACGCCCGCCCTTTCAATTGGGGAGGTAGGGGGGTGCTCTATGCTAATATCACAACCCCCAGGGGCACGTGTGCGGATCGGGTGTCCTGGATCCTATTTCAAGAAGTCCTCATTGTCCTTCAGCAGGACAGGAAGTGATATGTACATTCTGACACACTAAACTAGAGGCCCCCTCCCTATAACAACTAATTATGTTTAGATACGAATTAATTCTCCGTTAGCACAACTTTAAGCCTTGGAATTCAAGCAAATTACAAGAAGACGAAGTTCTGTAAGCATGGGCAATGAGGCGTGGTGTTTTTCCACCTAATTAGACCACTGGAACACGCAAAACTGTGTTTTCTTGAGATTCTACATCGCCTGTTTTGCGTAGTTTCCTACCCTCTGACTTGTAGAGTCAAACCACCTAACAGCGATACTTGTGGGTCCTAGCAGATTGCATCATTATATTAGGGTTATTCTTATACCGAGGGGTTGTTATACATCACATATCAAGAAGCATGCATGCAGAATACTTCATAATAATATAAATGCAATGAGTTATTAAAAGACCACTAATTTCGTTTCAAAACTTCCCGACTTCCCTTGAATGGTAACCATACCTACTTTACACCCGAACACTGAAAAATTGTTATTACAACTGGTTTCACATCACAGATTACTTCAAGCTTTCAGCCTACGCCTTTGCCAGAAATTTCAAACGCTTAGAGGGTGAGAAAGGGAAGGGGAAAAAAGTAATTCTCCATATAGATAAGACAAACTAGAACTATTTGCTCGATAGGTTGTTTTGCGATATGCATGCTGAAGTGGCAGCCAAACTCAATGTAAGGGGATTGTTTTACCCTCTTCCACTCCTCAACTTTTACTTCTGGAATCTCTAAGAAATGTAGTCCTAACAGTTATCAGGTCCCAGAAAACAAATATTGGTGGTCCGGATGGACACTAATCAGATATCAGCTCCCATCCACACGACCAAGCTACTGGCTAGCAACTGAACTTCGATACGGTATATTGTTATAAAAGGGTGTTTCTAAAATACAGCGAAATAAAGAAAATTGTAAGCCATACATTTCTCGTATCTTAATTCATTGCAAATTGGGATCATTTTCTTTCAAGAAACAAAATAACATTCTGTTTTGGGCTAAGATTGTGTAATTATGGTGTAATATGAAGACGACAAAATGTATTGTTCACACAGAAATAGTATTCTATGGCTACATTTGAAATTGAGATGTTGTAGTGGATGGACATGGAAGACAGTCTAATAGCACTAATTGCACAATTTCCCGATGGACTCAACATCTATTGTTAAAATAACCGTTGGTATAATTTTAAAATAACAAAAGATACATTGTAAATTTGTTTAGCAAGTTAATAGCTCCACAGTAATGGAGTAAGTGCAGAAATACACGAAAGTAAAAATACAATTACTATAATATATTGTCATATTTAAATGCTATTTCCGGCATTCTGCTAAAAAACACCATTTAAAATACCTGAAATTACATGTGATGAAATTCTGTCACGCAACCGTCTGTCAATCTGAAGGACTGTAGGAGCCCATGCGAAGTCCCGTAGGGAAAATGAAATTTCATTCAAATGTTATACATGTGTTGTTCGCCTATGGGAAGTAAATGATTATGTATAGCAAATTTATAATAAGTGAGAATATTATGGGAGAAAAATTCCTCCGACACTGGGACTTGAACCCAGGACCTTGGGCTATTCGCACAAATGCTCTACCAACTGAGCTAAGCCGGAGTTCAATTCACAGCGCCAGATGGAACCTCTCTCCTACGATTGATTGCCCTAATGGTCTACCTCACAGACAGACAAGTTATGTCTCATGTAATGTCCAACAGACACAATAATCTGTGGTTCATGAAAGCTTATATATCTATCTTGAATGTTAACTGTACAATAACAGTGGGAGCCCGGTCACAAAAAATCACTAGGCTAATTAGTGTGCCTCACAGTACTGCATATGACAGTCCTATTTTAAAATTGTCATAAAGGCACTATCTGCCAGTAAATCTGAATGACTTGTATATGTATATCCATATGTATTTAGTTACACAAACAAACTGAAATATGAACTTTTATTTATATGTAACTATGTAATGTTTTGTGTTTATGTTCACTTTTGTTTATTGTTTACTGCCACATTTTAAAATGTTCTGCATGTCATAATTAGACTTCGGACTTTTAGGTCGCTAAAAATGCTGTTTTAGGTACCTAAAGTAGGCTCTAAAAATTGGAAAATAGGTTCTAAAAAACGTAAAATAGTCTCTTATAAAATCGTTAAGTTGCCAATTTTCTAGAACGAATTATATAGACCTATTACTAGGGCCTGTATTACTACCATAACAGAGAACTAATTTATTTTTTTTAACTTGATATGGGAGTCGGGAGAAAAACACTACATTTTCTTGGGAATTGCAAGGAATTTTTCTACTGAAGACGAAACATTCCTTACTATTTAACCACGTCACAAATGTGTCATGTAGCCTACTGTACATTCCGAGCTAAAAATTTAGTACGAACTGAAAATAAATGCTAGAATTTATAACAAAAAATAACTTATTTTGAACTTTAGAGGAAAAACAAGCAAAAAGGCAAAATTAGGGTCTAACGTAAAAATAGACTGTTTTAGGTCCTATAAAAGTATCAGTTTTAGGCATAGTCACTTATGAAATATGCATATACAAGTTTTCGTCCATATATCACTTAAGGATTAAAATAGGTTTTTACCTAAAATCCGAAGTCTAGTCATAATTATAACATACTTATTCTGAAACCGTAGCCCTAGCATACCTACGTAAAATAGGTTTTAGGTACCTAAAATAGGCTTCCAAAATTGTAAAATAGGTTCTAAACATCGTAAAATGGTCTCTTATAAAATCGTTAAGTTGCCAATTTTCTGGAATATCCCAATTGCAACGCAGAATATTATATTTATTGAAGTCACCATTAATCAATAATCATGATAAAACACAGATATAGGCCTGTGGTACACAGAATTATAAAGACCTATTACCAGGGCCCATATTACTACCATAACAGTGAAAACCTAATCCCTGGCCCAGAAGCTATGCTCGCTAGCATATTCAACCCCTTGTATCCCTCAGTGATTAAGAGAACTACGTTTTTTTCTTTTTTATTACTGGATGTGGAAGTCGGGAGAAAAACATTACATTTTCTTGGGAATTCCAAGGAATTTTTCTACTGAAATATCAGTTTTAGGCATATAAGTTATGCATTTGCATGAAACATGCATATACAAGTTTCCGTCCATATATCACTTAAGGATTAAAATAGGTTTTTACCTAAAATCCGAAGTCTAGTGATGATGGAACGCCAATTTTTTGGACATATGCTATCTATACTTCTATACTAATGTACGAAGGTTTCACCACAGTATACGTATTAATACTTATACTGTGGTTTCACTCCTTGGAGCTCTATAACATCTCACCTAACTACACAATGTACGAATACTAATAACTCACTTCTTTTAAGTTAATCAAACCCAGAGCCTTTGTGTGAATACAAGTTGCAGGGTGGGTTGGTACCATCGACACGTGTGTTGTGAATGGGGCTTGTGTAGTAAAATATTGTGAATGAATCCTTCACAAAGAAGTCTCCTTGTTGATGCGGTTTTTTGCTCTCATGTGGATCTGCAAGATGTCGAGCATGAAAGACAAAAGTGTTTAGTAAGGGACCACGTTTAGCAGCTTCACTAGCAATTAAGATGGTGGTTCTCAATGAAGCTGTGCCAGATGCTTACATGCTCCAGCACAAACTTTTTTTTTGTGATGACTGTAATCTTCAAAATATTATAATAACAGACGTTTGCTGACCCTGAGAATTGCATGGCTGCTTGAATGCGTGGTGCATCAAGGGTTACGGTCGTTCTACCATTATAATAACTGGAAGTTATGCATTTGAATATACATTTTTACATTGCTGATTAACTGTTTGTACGAATTAAGCATATTATAGTCTCTCGAGTGAATTTTGTTCTGCATATAAATGCATATTTGTGTTCTTTTAAATTATTGCTTCACAATGGCGTAACTGAAGGCTCCCAGGCCACAAGATGCGGGCGGTCTAAATCCTAGTTGGCCCAAAATTAAAACCGGAAGAAAAGGAATGTAAATAGATTATCATAATGTGCTAGTTTTAGACCCACAAGTGCTTAAGTTTGTAAGCAAGAATACAAACAAAGCAAAGAAAATGAGAAAGCGGGGGTGCCAAAATATAGTGGCACAATAATTGGGAAAATAAGCAAAGCAGTAAAATAGTTCGCTTGATTGAAAGACTGTTTCTCCTGTGGATGACACAAGAAAAGCCAGACGAAAGTGAATAAATAAATTTCACCAAGTGTATCAAATTACCGGACAGAAAGCTAGTACTATTTGAAAAGGAGTCAAATTATATTAATATAAACTTCGATACCTCGGCGTCACAGTAGACAATAAATGCTAAGATGACATGATTTGAAGTCAGTTAAACAGTTATTAATGAACTTCATTTTGCAAATGAGGGAAACTTGAATAGAAGTATTAAAATTAGCCTATTATCGAGATATTCCACACATAAGTTATTTCTCACTTCTTTGTGTTGCTTTATTAATGAGGGCATAAGGCTAATTTTAATACATCTATTCAGTTAAACAGATTTATGTATAGACGAGACATCTTCGCAACTTCCAATGACCCTTATTTTTTTCAATCATACCAATAAAACGAGATACTGAAATAGTAATAAATCATCTCTACTAATTTTCATTTCTCTTTATAATACCGGTCAACCGATTTGGTCCAATATCAATAGGCTTCTTCCAGGGACATTATAAACCCGTATACCAAGTTTCATTAAAATCCGATAAAGCGTATTTGAGTTATCTGCGTACAGACATACGGACGGACAGACGGACAGACATTTTCCCGTCCAAACACAATCTCATAAAGTACCATACTTAATATCTCTATGAATTCCGAGGCTACTAGGAGTGATTTACACCTTCATGAAATACTTTTCACAGTGTTAAGAAATATCCCAGGTACCTAGAATACAAGGATAGCAAGCAGTGAGTAATGTGATGAAAGGGAATAATTCTGTACCTCAGAGCCAAAGGAACGTAACTCCAAATTTCATATTTTTTTGTTTTTTTCATATTCTGTACTAACTAATTGACCTCTATAGAACCAATTAATATTAAATCCATAATTTCATTAGAAACCAAGATATTGAGAGCCAAAAAGTAGTAACTCCATTCCCCTTTATTGTTCATAATTTTGTTTTTCGCTCCTCCTGTAAAATTTAGTTTTTGGCAGTTACGCTCGTTTGGCTCTGAGGTACAGAATTATTAATTTAAGTAATACGTGAGGTCAGACCTTAGCAAACGCTACCGCGATTCACCGGTCGTGAGGTAATAATAAGGAACAATATTATTAAAGCATTCCTAATTTTCAACCAATACTGAAGAGAAAGTTACTCCCTACGATAACAATATAATGGCAATAAAAGTTAACTACTCCGTGCTATATACGAAGCAGAGGCCACTGGGGTTCCAGGAAGTTGAGATTCCCGATTTTTCAGACAGTCGTTTGGTACTTTTTGCCCTCCCCAACATTTAACTTTTTGTCATATAGGGTCTAAGACAGTGGCGACTCTTGGTTTTTTAGTCGTGTAGGATGGTGTGGAGAGAGCTAATTAACCCATTCATTGCTATTGACGTACATATGCGTCGCCGTAAAAAATGCATAAATGCAGAGATGTAAATTTAATACAATAATGCTTTATCGTAAAATATGAAAATATTTAACCATGTATGAAAACTGTCGTTTGCGGAAATCAGCTATTCCGCTATAATTTTAGCTATTCCGCTATATAATAGTTGATATCAAACTTGATATTGCTCCAGGAATACTTATATTGAAATATAAACAGCACTGTAAAGTTTAATAATAATTAGGCCTATAATATATACCAAGAAAATAAATAAATAAATATTAATAAAAATATGATCACTCCCCTCTTAGAAAACAAGCTATCGAACGTGAGGAAGGACTGTACTGTAAGACGTCCTCAACTTCTTCCATATGAAACTGGCTTCTCACCGCCTTTTCCCTTTTCCCTTCCCCCTTCACTTCCCAGAGCTTTAACAACGGCATGGATACACTGAGGACATCCTCACAAATACCAACCTGCTCAAAACAGAACCGCTAACTTCCTTCCCGAGTGCTCTACAAAAACGCTGTTTTGTCATTTTATTGTTTTAATTTTGACAATGAATGCTAGTAAACATTTATGTAGATGAATTATGAAGTGTAGGATGATCCTCACATCCTATATGGAATAATCGCCACTGGTCTAAGACCTATGTATAACTACTACAAATGCGATTCTTGTAGGCTTGTAAATAATCTGCATACATATGGTATTGAGAATAGTTCAAGACAGAGAATATATCGAATATATATAAATAAGAGAAAAAAAGAGAGGTCCTAAGACAGATCCTTGCGGCACGCCTGATTTGACTAATAGCCAGTCTGAGCTGCTGCCATTGCTTGCAAGAATTCTTTGATATCGATTGGTAAGATAGTCTTTTATCCACGAGAGTACACTTTCAGAAAAACCAGAGAGAGAGAGAGAGAGAGAGAGAGAGAGAGAGAGAGAGAGAGAGAAAGAGAGGACGTGGGCCAAATAACTATGTTTGGTCGGATTCAAGAGTCTTTACATGGAATGAAATCATGAGGTAATTGGAGTAATGAAGACATCTCCGTGGGGTGAGGTAGGTGAAGTGGATAAGTGAGGTGATTGTCACCGGAGGCTCACCACACAGGCTAATAAGGAGCTTTTCATCCACCTCAAGCAGGGGCAGGGGTAGATTTAATATCGCAAGAGTTGCTACACTCCACGTGACGCTGCCAGACACGTGGTTACAAAGGGGAGGGAAGAGTTAACAATCACAGCAAAGAGAAGCCGACACCTGTACACTCACTGGCCTCTAATTTCTATTAAAATGAAGCACTTATCAATTCTTGAAATCGAAAATTGCAAATACTATTCAACACAAACGTCATTTTTTCTAGTTGGACCAATAACTTATAATAACCAAGCGAGGTGGCCGAGATGGCAACATCTTGGACTCGCATTCGGTGGGTCCCAGGTTCAAATTCCGTGGCCGGCCAATTTGACATGTTTTTTTTTTTTCATGGTTTCCCCAGTCGTAAGGGCAAATGACGAACTGGATATTTACAGATGGGGAAGACACGCAGCCAGACTCAACCGAGGACAGGAAGAAGGAGCAGAGATAGACTCAGACGAAGATGAGCACAACAATTTTTGGAAGCAAAGGGGCCACAATGGACAAGAATAGCTAAGGACAGGAAAAAATGGAAAGAACTAATCTTAGGCAGAAAAAAAGTGAAAAGAAGTGAGGTGTGATACAAAGAGTGGAAGTGATACAGTGGATGTGTATATAAAAAGGTACAAAATAATTTAGGTAAAGAGTTACGTCAAAACTCACAGGGACTAGCTCTCCCTATGAGTTTGACTGAGCTAGTCCTGCCGGAAGGTAGGAAGCCCTTGCCCGCTAGGGAGGCTAAGGGCTTATTTATTTATTATTTATTTTATCTATCATATTGCAGTAAACAATATATAGATGATCTTGGTTTGTTCACATTAATTATATTTAATGAATACCTTTTAATATTCTCTCTGTCTAAAATGGTATTCAAATAATTCAATTACAATATATTCACTAATAAATTATTTTATTAATTATTTATTATATTTTATTTGTGAAATAGTAATTATAAAATATGCAATAGAGGATTTCAAAGTCACTGGTGGCATTAGTACGTAAAAATTTAATAAAAAACACAATTTATGCATAGGCGAAAATTTGTATTAAACGCAAATCAACTTTTTTTCTTATTTCAGCTGTATTTATACTCCTTTTAGCTTCGAGGCTATATCAGGAGTTCGGGATGTGTGTCTGTACAGTAGGGAAGGCAATGAAACTATTGCTTGCCAATTGTTTCTATTGTCAGTGTATTTAATCAGGGTGTCCAGTGAGTCAAGCCGAAGAAATTCAAGCATAATTCAAGGATTACAAGGTTTGAATTTCCAAAATTCAAAACAATAGCTTTATTTACTAATATTAAAAATGTATGAACATAGGACACAATGAGTGAATATTAATGACTAATATTTCTGAAAATGGTAAAATTTTCGTCAAAACTATCAACTTAAAAAAAAATATTCTCTTCTATGCGATTTTTCCCGAAGGTTCACAAAATTCAAGCATAATTCAAGGATTTTTCCCGACATGGAAAATTCAAGCATAATTCCCGATTTTCCCTATTTTCAAGGCTGCTGGACACCCTGTTAATGGAGTAAATTTCAACTGATATTAATTTAAATGGATATGATACAGGATGAAATGGTGAGGTATGTAAATATCCAATTCGGCATTTGTCTTTACGACAGGGGAAACCATGAAGAAACCCATTTCAAATTGGCCGGCCGTGGGTATTTGAATATGGGACCTCCCGAATGCGAGTCCAAGACGTTACAATCTCGGCCACCATAGGCGTAACCAGGCCGACCATATGGGGGGGGTTATAACATCCGCGGGGTCTGGCGAGTATGGAAGAAGAGGGGGGTCCGGGGGCCCTCCCCCGGAAAATTTTAAAAATTAAGATGAAAAATAACGAGTTTTAAGCTTCCGGGGGTTCTCCCACGGAAAATTTTAAAAATTAAGATGCAAAATAACAAGTTTTAAGCTTCCGGGGGTCCTTCCCCGGAAATTTTTAAAAATTAAGACGCAAAATAACGAGTTTTAAGCTTCCCACGCTTTATACTTGTATTAAGCAATTTATGGGCAGACTTAAAAAAATTATACAATTTTCCTTTTTTTAATCAATGGGGGGGGGGGGGTTCAAACCCCCAAAACCCCCCCCTCGCTACGCCTATGATGATACAGGATGAAATGGTGAGGTATGTAAATATCCAATTCGGCATTTGTCTTTACGACAGGGGAAACCATGAAGAAACCCATTTCAAATTGGCCGGCCGTGGGTATTTGAATATGGGACCTCCCGAATGCGAGTCCAAGACGTTACCATCTCGGCCACCTCGCTCACTAACTTTATTGCTAATCTGCCTAAGAGGACATGTCCAGGAAACACGCTAATGAAGTCATTAGAAGCTGAAATATTCGATTGAATGATTATATCATAAATAAAATTACTGTGTAATGCAAATAAAATTAACTAACTAACCCAGTGTCTCGTGAGTACTGGCGGTCAAGACCTCTTACCACTAGACAATGAGGCCAGTCACTTCAAAACAATTTCAATTTTATGTATAAGAGGGCGACGGAATTCTTCTCTCCGGAGGCATCTTCATGAAGTATGGCTAAAAATTGGCAGCTTGATGTACTCGTTCTATTAATTGGATAGGAGTCGCAAAAGAAATGGCGTGGAACAACATAGCCTGGAGGGAACGAGAGACGCCTGGTCCAGACTCTTTTCTGTCGCTGATTTTTTTGCAACGTTGTGCATAGCATAGAGTATAGGCTAATGGCGATGGCAATGAAGCCATAGCCGCAGGACGATCTTTACATGACTCATCCATGCAACTTTAGTTTAGCTAAAATTAGCAGTAATATTATGACTGATCGTACACAGTCTTTTTTTATAAAAATGAGTTTAAAAAAGATAACGATTAATTTTCACGTGTAAACGTCTTTGGAGGAGGATGGAGGGGATTCGATGGACGGATAGAATCACAAATGAAGAAGTGTTATAAGAAGATAAGAGACACATTTTGCAAGATGTAAGAGTGAGAAAACCCAACTGGATGAGACAGATTATGAGAAGAAGAGATCTCCTGCTAGATGCCATAGAAGGAAAAATAGAAAGAGAGAAGGCTGGGCAGAAGAAGAATAATTGAGACATCAAGAAGAAAATAAATTATGGAGAGTTAAAAGATGCAGCTTAAAATAGAATGAGCTGGAAAATTGAATTTTACATGGGAGTGTAGACCTGACGTACCATGAATGAATGGTGAAACGACTTTACAATTATTGGTCTTATGGGGGTTACTTACTAAAACAGCATGTCACGGAAATTCTTGATGCTGAATCAGTGGCGATTATTCCATATAGGATGTGAGGATCATCCTACACTTCATAATTCATCTACATAAATGTTTACTAGCATTCATTGTCAAAATTAAAACAATAAAATGACAAAACAGCGTTTTTGTAGAGCACTCGGGAAGGAAGTTAGCGGTTCTGTTTTGAGCAGGTTGGTATTTGAGAGGATGTCCTCAGTGTATCCATGCCGTTGTTAAAGCTCTGGCAAGTGAAGGGGGAAGGGAAAAGGCGGTGAGAAGCCAGTTTCATATGGAGGAAGTTGAGGACGTCTTACAGTACAGTCCTTCCTCACGTTCGATAGCTTGTTTTCTAAGAGGGGAGTGATCATATTTTTATTAATATTTATTTATTTCTTTTCTTGGTATATATTATAGGCCTAGTTATTATTAAACTTTACAGTGCTGTTTATATTTCAATATAAGTATTCCTGGAGCAATATCAAGTTTGATATCAACTATTATGTAGCAGAATAGCTAAAATTATAGCGGAATAGCTGATTTCCGCAAACGACAGTTTTCATACATGGTTAAATATTTTCATATTTTACGAAAAAGCATTATTGTATTAAATTTACATCTCAGCCTTTATGCATTTTTTACGGCGACGCATATGTGCGTCAATGCAGTGAATGGGTTAATTAGCTCTCTCCACACCATCCTACACAACTAAAAAACCAAGAGTCGCCACTGTGCTGAATAGAGAGTGCCCTAACTACAATGCTGTCAGAAGTTTGTAAATTTATGTCAGGCCTTGCTTTAAATGTATAAGTTGAATAGGGAATGTAGCCTATGTCACATTATAACTATCATCATCAGGGGTTAGGCCTTGCGACCTGTTCCGTCCTCATATAAACTGGTCCTTCCATCTCTTCAAGGGTCTTCCTCTTTCTCTCTTCCCTTTTGGTTTGTATTCAAAAATCATTTTGGGAATGCGGGATTCCGGCATTCGATGTACATGATCATAATAATTTTCTTGATATTCTTTAATTTTATTGTTCAGATTATATATGTTCAATTCTTGCCTTATTGTAACTAAATTAAGTAAATAGTAGACAATAACATACGAGTTAACAGTCTTTCCCTACAAACTTAAGAGAAAAAGACGTGTTAAATTATGGCTATATTAATCATAGAGTATTAACAGTAAGCTGTAACATGCCAGTATACCCTTTTCAATTTATTGCAAATATGAAAACAACACAATTTGGCTGCGACCAAGAAACAATCTACTCGATTTTTAAAATTTTAATGTTACAGTGAGATAAATCCCAAAACTTATGAATTACTTTAAATTAAAGAATTACTCCGACACATAAAAAATGTTTACCATGCGAATCTATGATGAAATTGTTTCTTTGTTTTGACAGACAGGCGAAAAGACGAACATAAAATCTGACGCATTTTTTTTTGTGTGTGTAGAAGCAAGGAACTATGGAAATATGTTACATATAAACTTTTGTGTAGGAAGAGTATAATGCATTACTTATAACGTTATTCAACATTAGTTCAGTTACTTTGTAAAAGTATGAATGGTCTCATAATTTTGATGATGTTTTGGCATGCGTTATAAGGTACATAAATTTAATAAGTAATAACTGGAAACCGTTCGGATGAATACAAATTTTACCTATAAAAAGTATTTCCAGATTATGATAATATTTACTAAGACAAGCATAAAAATACAAGGAAACTAGGAGATATGAAAGCGGTGAGAAACAGTTGTATTGCGATTGAAGAGATTGATAGCTCTAAAATACGTGTTTAAGCCAAAATTATTAACGGAAAGTGTATTAAACCAGCAAGAATTGTTAACAGTAGTTTTTCTTTTTTATTTCCTCACTGATTTTATAACAGCAGCACAATGAATATATTAATTTCCATAAAACCTGATGTAAGGAAATCACACTTACAAGTAGTGGTAAGGACCACGCCTATTGAAAAGTAGGTTTAAGCAAGAATAAACATGTCAAATTGCCAAAAAGAAATAAAACTGGCCACACAATTTGGATTTTAAGAAAGCATTAACATACAGGTACTACTTAATTGAAGTCTGTACTCTATGGTCTACAGGTTTTATTAATCGGGAATGATCTCGAATTGAGTTATATAGCATGTAAATATGATATAGGAATCGCCACACACAAAAAAGTAGAAAATACATTTAAACTCACTGTTCCATTCTTCGTCAGATGTAATCTACTATACTCCATGCACGAGTGTGAAGGCACATACCTGTAAAAAAATGAGATAAACATAATTTAGAATTGAAAGGCAGAGAATTTATAAATGTAGCCTTTTAAATTACTCCAAAAGAAACAGTAAGTTAACAGCTGTAAGAATGGTTTGATTGTCCCATAACACATGACAATACAGGGAAAGGATAGACAGGATAGGATACATGTGTAAGCATGTATATATATATATATATACACACACACAAACACACACACATATATATATATATATATCCTTAATTGTTTTAATTAAAAGATCCCGGTCATATATCTAGGAAGCGAACAAGATAGTAATCCCAACAAAAGGCGTTCTCTCTCTTATTGCTTATGGCACTTGTCAAGAAAATAACATCAGTTTATTTATTTCAGCTTTTTCAAGAAGTTCGTTTATTCACAGGCCTGTTAACAAACCACAATGTTTTCTAATGATTAGCAAAACATTGTTTATTAAGGAAATGTCAAGTAGTGAACTCACAACCTCCGATACAGAAGACGGAAAGATTCTTTCCTTTTTTAAATTGAAATTTATGACGTGCGAATAAATTATATAAAGATAGTCTATATCAGTTTAAGAGCTTAGGATAAAAAATACTAAATCTAATAATAATAATAATAATAATAATAATAATAATAATAATAATAATAATAATAATAATATACACGTTTTAGGGTAAAGGGTCGAAGATCCTTTATCTATATTTTAACATTAATAACACCTTACCGGAACAAAATAAAATTCATTAGCATTTATTAGGCCTGTATTAGCAGTTGAAGATTCATACGTAATGTATACGTGGATAGCGATCTAGTTTTGATAGCGAATGTACATGAGTTTGAGCCCTTTTGTTGCCGACACGGGGGGAACAACAAAAGCTCACAGGTGCAGTGAATTAATACAACCCTCCAATTTCCCCCTAAGTGCATTCAGCTCACACAATGTAACACGTAACCAACGCATAACACTGGAGTGTGGCTTCAAATGGTCTTGCTGGCTTGAAGGGTGCTCATTGTTAAGCGATGTGTTTTGCCCTTTTACAAGGGACGTATTACAACCCTGCATGCATATTTCATTAAAATATGAAGTAATGTGATCAACACCGCTTTGTGAACTGAAGCAGAGAATTATTTAAAGGAAATATTTTGTGCCGCTATCCTTAGCTTTTGCAATAAAATCCTCGCCCCACCATGCCACAATTTAGAAACAAATTAAATAATCATTCTGTCAGTCATTAGTTTCAATTCAATATAAAATATGTCCGGTATAACCGCATTATTTTTTTGTTTTTCTAATTTACTTTTATTTCTATTCCTTCTAAATTAAATGCTATAATTTCATTGATTTGTTAAAGTTAGTTACAAGAATAAACTTTCACAATTGGACCACATTCTGCAGAAAGGAACCAACCCACATGATTTTTAAGCTATAAAACAGGCATTTAAAGTTAAATAAAAAGGCACCTGGATCTTTTCAGTGTGTTTTTGTTTGCTAAATGGATGAAGAGGGTTGGTTAGTTTGCACAACGTAAATATATAGCTTTGTAGCAAAACTTTAGCATCTACTCCGATTTTTTAAATTTGAGGGTTGGTTCCTTTCTGCAGAATGTGGTCCAATTATGCCTACTAGTATGTTAATACACAATTAAACAGTGTTGCAAGTCTTGGTAGTGTTGAAAATTTATCTTGAAAGTTTCACTTTCCACTCCTTTTCTGATTATATAATATAGTCAATTGTGTGCTAATATAAATCAAAGATACAATTATTATTAAAGTTATTTATATTATTATTATTATTGGTGGTATACCGTGGCGCAGTTGTTTGAGGCACAGCGCGACAAACCAGAAGGCCATGGTTCGATCCCCGATGAGATCGTTGCGATTTTTCCATTAGACTAATCCTTCTGGTGGCACTGTGACTTTGGGGTCGATTCAGCCATTAACAGAAATGTGTACCAGGAGAAAAACCATACCGCCTTTGTCTACCGAATGCCTAAAATCCTACGAGCCTCAGCCTCCCGGAATCATAAAGGCCTTCACAAACTGTATAGGACACTTTACCTTTTTTGTTATATTATTATTATTATTATTATTATTATTATTATTATTATTATTATTATTATTATTATTATTCTTTTAGTGTGGGATGACTTGCCGGCGGGTCGGCACAGCTCTTCAAAGTGTTTGCAAAACAAATGTAGGTGGTGTCGCAGGTGACGAGTGAGCCACCTGTTGTGTTCCTCTTTTCATCCTGGCACGTCCTGAGTTCGACCCCACCCACAGACTCCAGCTACTTGCGTGGGAAACTCCTGTTTCCAAATGCAACACATTCTTACCTTTCAGCAACAACGCATGAATCAGCGCTGCATTAATAAGCTTCCTATTTGTTTTCCAGCGAAAATACATGTAATTTACTGCGTCGGTATATAGGCCTAACATTACCCGAAACATGCATAACACAGCTGAATAGCTAAAGCCGCTCACCATCTGGATCATATGACTTCTACACGCCTCTATGGATTTAGTTGTTCTTACTTTGCGGTACAAAGGACGGTTTGACGGTGGCGGCAAACATGACACCAATTGGTAACAGAGGCAACCCCCCCCCCCTCCCCATTGATTAAAAAATGGAAAATTGTACAATTTTTTTAAGTCTGCTTATAAATTACTTAATACGAGTATAAAGCGTGAGAAACTTAAAACTCGTTATTGTGCATCTTAAATTTTAAAATTTTCCGGCGGAGGACCCCCCGACCCCCCTCTCCATAGGGGGTATTCCATACCCCCCAGGCGTTATAACCCCCCCCCCCATTGGTCGGCCTGGTTACGCCTATGATTGGTAATTAAAAGGGCCCAGATTCTAATGACATGTCATCTTTTTATTGATGATGCGTAGACATTGCCAACTTGTGGATAAATCCTATTCATGGCCTCTAGATTATAGAAATACATTTTTATTAGGTCATTTTTTGTCATTTTATGCGACTTTATATTTATAGGACATTTATTTAAATTTTAGGTCATTATTTTGACATTTCATGTCATTTGCTTCCTTATTTAGTCATTTTCATGTACTTACATTGAGTGTATTAACTTTTTTTTCATAGCTAGCGGTGCTGTCTTTGAAGTGTTGTTTGTTTAATGCAAGAAGGAAAAATTTGGCGTTGTGTTGTCATGTCTCAGTCGGAAATGAGAATCAAAGAAACGCAACAATTGTGTATTATATTACTATTGTTATTAGATTGACTTGGCACCTGCTTGGATTTGAGAGCGCAAACTACTGTTTACCCTCAATTAAACAACAATATAATCTGGCAGACCACAAGAGGAAATGCCGAATTTTGACTCGCCAGTGCCTCAGTGCCAGTATAAATTTCCGTGAGAAAAGAACATTCACAACATTACAGTTATTTACAGTTTTTACAATTATGTACAAACTAGTCTATAACTTTCTGTGTACAATAATAACTTTTTACAAATAAAATATCAGTTTTTAGGTCATTTTTATAATTATTAAGTCATTTTCTTTAAAATTTAGGGTCATTTTATAGGTAATTTTTCAAACAATTTTAGGTCATCAGAATCCGGGCCCTGGTAATTAAACTAAAATCCCATGGTGTGCTACTGTGAAGACACTGAAACTGATACAATGTACCACAATGTATTTAGCATTGACCAAATCTATAGATACTCCTCATTAAAATTCTACCTTAGCTGTTCACATGAACACAGTACTAGACGAAATATGACCTTTAAGGTAAAAAGTATACTCTATAAATAATACTAACTTTTAAAGAGGGTGTAATAGGCCTACATGTTAAGAGAAAATGCAGTAACCGGAAATAGAAAAGGCCTCTTCTTCTTCTTCTTCTTCTTCTTCTTCTTCTTCTTCTTCTTCTTCTTTCTTCAAGGAATGGTATGGTATGGTTCAGGGGCTGAGCCCTGACGGGCTCGCGCAAGTAGGCCACATAGGCCTATATACCGATGATAAGAAGTAGAAGGAAAATTGTCAAACGAAATAAAAATTAACCAAGGGGTCAAACAAGGCTGCAGTCTATCTCCAATTCTATTTAATATGTACTTAGACGACATCCTTAGAGAATGGATTTTGAAAGTACATAGTGGTTTAAATATTGGACGAAGCTCAATAAAGATATTATTGTTTGCTGATGATGCTGTTTTAATTTTTGATACTGAAGATAGGCTGCAAAAAGCAGTATCAGAATTAAATAAAATTAGTAAACTGTACAGTCCGCCGTCGTGGTCTTGTGGTTAGCGTTGCTGACTACAGATCCGTCGGCCCGGGTTCGATTCCCGGTATCTCCTCGGATTTTTCTGAGGTTGGGAGGTCTGGTAGGGGTGCACTCAGCCTCGTGATTCCAAACTGAGGAGCTACTTGATAGAGAAGTAGCGGCTCCGGTCCAGAAAACCACCATTAACGGCCGTGGGTGTCGGCATGCTGACCACATGCCCCCCAATCCTGCCATCTGCCTACGGGAGATGATGCAGCGGTCGGGTGGTAGTCCAAGTCCTTCCGGGGATGTAGCGCCACGGAGTTTAGTTTTAGTTTAGTAAACTGTACAACATGAAAATTTCAGAAATGAAAACTAAGGTTATGACATTCCAAGGCAAATTTCCGGTCAGAACAAAAATATGCATAGAAAATAAAACAATTGAGCAAGTGTCTCATTTTAACTTCCTAGGGTGTGATGTCACTTATGAAATAGATCATACATAATCAATAAATGTATAAAATAACAAACAATATGTGGAACAATTCGAAGAACATTAAAAAATGCCTATCACTGAAAATCAGTAACATCATACTCTTCCAGAACAAGCTGGTCCTTTCGCCATCTGATTTTTAGAAATGTGTTGTCACATCTAGTCTAGGTGGGGTCGAAAAGACCTGAACCCCTCCCATGCACATTCGCAGAAATGAAATCCACTTCTTTTCTGTTTTCTTTTACCCACCCAGGCTTTCTAAGAAATGTGCATTCCGCCTTCTATTTACAAACATATGTGTAATCTTTTCTAAGCATTCTTTTATGTTACCTTCACACTCTTTTCAAGTCCGCCATTGAGGCAGTACATTGAGTGCTTGGCTTGAGAGTCTCGCAAGCTGCACAGGTTCAGTACTGGATTGGGGCAATTTAAGTATGTGAACTTGTGAATCCTCGTTCACCTTGTGAATAGTTTCTACTTTGTCACATAACCCTATACGATATAATCTTGCACTCCGGAAATAAATTTAAATTGAGATTTTAAGGGGGAAAATGGGTGAAATATTCAGCACTTTTGGTGCATATGAGCATAAATTAATTTTTGTATTTAAAAAGATACTACGTATCTAACTGTATATGTGGCTAAGTATCAGGCAGTTTAAGGTCTCTGTAATATTACGCGATGTTAGGAAAGGCTATACTCGTTCAATGTTTAAATCTTAGTGACGAAAATAAATTATTTTTGAGAAAATTAAACTGCCTTCAGAAGATTCTCTCTAAGGAAAAAAAGACTTACCATTCAATTTCTTTTATTATTAGAAAGTATCTGTTTTAATATTGAGTACTTTAGATGAGGCTGCATATACATTTTTTTTTAAATTTAAATATCATGCAACGGTTTAAAGTCATTTTCCCATGTCGGGTAACTTTAGGCCCTTGTGGTCCCCGGATATCATCTGGCGGTCATTATCATCTTCATCCCATCCTCGCCTTGTTTGGAGTGAATCGTGTGTGAATGGTGTGTCTCGTCCTATGTGTTCGTGTTGTCTCAGAGGTGGCACCGGCATTGGGCTGATCACTCATCTGGGGAGGCCCTCCATGTCCTTGGCTGGTCAAAAAAGTATGTATGTGATCCATAGATATTCTCTCTCCCGACAGGTCGCGGCCCTGTAAGGCCCGGGCGGCTTGGGTCGCATAAATGTCCCTAAAAGGGAGAGGTAAAACTAAGGTAAAGAGAAGAAAGAAATATTATAGGCTATTCGGAGAAGAGTACAGGTTTTGAAGTTCGCCATTAAGCAGTTTTCTCCAGTCCCCACTTTCATCTCTCTTAGGTTCAAATATTTTACTAAGCATCCTGCTTTCGAACACTCTAAAATTATGTCCTTCCCGAAAAGTAAGGGACCATGTCTCACATCCATATAACGCAACCGTCAGGTTATTGTCTTATACATTTTTATTTTTAGATTTCTAGACAGAAGACGAGAGAATAGCATTTACTAAACTCCATAAAACAATCATTCCCTGATTTCAGTCAACACTTAACTTCTTTGTGGACTATTATTAATTACTATTATTAATTATTATTCATCTATTACTTATTTTTATCATTACTCCTATTAGCTTGGTAAGCTTTTAGCAAATTTTCTCACATGATTCTCCGGTTTTACGGTATCGACATAAAGAGCTCAAATGTCGTCCTAGTAACAAAGGAAAGTAGGAATAATTTTTCGATATTACAGTTAGAAAACAATTCCTGGTCACTGTACTAGTGAGGTCGCTCTTGTTACAATAAAATGTAAATACGCTTATTTTTCAGTAATATGCGTGCATAATACACGTATATTATCCAGTCATTTCGAGGCCATCAGCTGCGTTTTTATATTCCAACATACAATTAGTTTGTTTGTTATGGTCGTGGGAGCTGAAGTCAACGACTCGAATTCATGCACCTGCAATAAAAATGAAATATCCTTAAATATTTTTGGTAAAATTAAACTGATTTTTTTATTGCAAGAGAATGCACGAGATTTCAGCGCATGGCTAACAATATGTCTTCCTGATTTGTAAAGTCGTGATCAGATTTTTAACGTTGAATAAGGTTTTAACACGAGGTGAAACAAGGATTAATTTCTGAAGTATGCCAGTGTGTAGCCATTATGACATTTTCACGGTGCTGGTTCGGCAGCTATCATTTTCCTAATTTATGTAAAGACTTGTGCATACCCTGCAATTTTCTAAAAAAATGACTAACAATTTTGTTTTAACTTTCAGTAAAGGAAAAGTAAAGTAATAAATGCCTACTTTTATGCAGTTCAGAAACTCTTATCTTCTCGTCTTCTGTCAAAAAAAAGACAATATTGTCTACCGGTTGTATTACATGGATATAAAACATGGTCGCTTACTCTTCGGGAAGAACATTATCTGAGAGTATTTGAAAACAGGGTGCTTAGGAAAATATTTGGGTCTAAGAGAGATGAAAATGGGGACAGGAGAAAACTGCTTAATGACGAGCTTCATAACCTGTACTCGTCACCGGATAGAGTAAGGGTAATTAAATCACGGATGATGAAATGGGATGGACATGTTGCGCGCATATGGGGAGGAAATACATACCTCAAAAATACTGAATGGGAGACCCGAAGGAAAAATACCATTTGGAAGACCTAGACGTAGGTGGGAGGACAATATTAAGATAGATTTAAGAGAAGTAGGATTTGAGGGGGATGACTGGATGGAGTTAGCACAGAATAGGGTTGAGTGGCGGGCTCTGGTAAGCACGGCAATGAACCTTCAGGTTCCATACAATAGATAATATTCATTTAGCATGTTTAGGAATTGTCTATTCCCATTGAGCGAGTGAGTAAGTAAGTAAGTAAGTAAGGTAAAGTAACCTTGTACAGGCCTTGAAGATCCTTAGGGTCCAAGCAGGTTGAGATTCTCACATTTTAGACCTTCGGCACATGTGGTAAAGTCGTCAGCCTTACGAGCTACTTGATAGAGAAGTAGCGGCTCCGGTTATGGAAACCACCATTAACGGCCGTGGGTGTCGGCATGCTGATCACATGCCCCCCAATCCTGCCATCTGCCTATAGGTAGATGACGCAGCGGTCGGGTAGAAGGCCTTGTCGCTTCGGGATGTCGCGCCACAGAGTTTTTATGTAATAGGAAATGCATTAAACTTTCATTAGAAGTTAGCATGCCTTTCTTTTCTCAGAATGGAGATTGAAGGGTTTGCTAATACAGCCCTTAAATAATGAAAAGTTACATCACAATAAATAATGAATGGAATAAAATCAAGGATGCTTCATAGAAATTCAAGAAATTGTGAACAAAGTGGTACAAATTACCAAATGAACACAGAAGTAACTGAACAAGCAATAACGAGGTCCAGAGATAACCAATCAACCATGGTTTCAATGTCACATTTTCATTATAGGCCTAATAAAATGTAAGAGATTTCCAATGTGGGGACATGGTCATTTCTTCCTGCTTTCTAAGTCGTGCCCAGACGTTTTTTTTTTTCTGTTTTATGTTTTGTTTATAGTTTATAACACGCAATTTATTTTTGAACGTGGCCGAAGTGTAAATACAGAGATAATAATACAGTCCCGTGTGTGCCGAGGGCCCTACTTGGCGTGAATGCGGTTTACCACAAGGGTTACGTCACTCCATGGAGGTGCTGAAGTTCCTAATTACAACTTGTCCACACACATCTCTCTGTTTTTAAACGTCTCTAATTCGTTTGGATGGAAAAATGCTACGATGCTTATTTCGGACTTCAGTCAAAGGGAATTATTGTGGGAATCGATCAATACTAAGATTGTTTTCCTTTTTTTTTTCTTTCTTTCTTTTTTCTTTCTTTGGTTTTTTCCTCCATTATTTCCTTTGTTCTTTGGAAGATATATTTTTCTTTCACGTATCTCGACAGAAATCGCAGCCTATACGATTGTCGTTTAACCTGTAGGTATATGAAAGATTTTCTTCATTTTCTGAATAATAGCCTATTTGCAATAAAGTATCTATAAACGTTGGGAGAATTTCCATTTATCGGCATGGAGAAGAATTTAGGAAATGAGCATGGAATGGCAAAATAGTTAATGAGCAATTGGTAGGAACAGCATTTGTAACATAGAAAACTAAAGATTGAAGTCACCAATTAAGAAGATAAATAAGCGTTGTAGGGTTGAGAATCGATGGCCGATGTTTTCAAAACATAATGTCGATGATCGATGTTTTCTACATCGATGGAAAACAGTCAATGTCTTTGCTATAGCCTGTCGATGTTTCTCCCCGACATTAACGTTTTTAAATATTTACAGTACTAAAATAAGATTAATAGACCTACCTTGGTTCTAAGATATAATTTTATTTACTGTACCCTAATTTCCCAAAACATCGATGTTTTTCATAGACAGTTTTCATGGAAATATTTGTTTATTTAGGAGATTTGCCTAATTTTCTTAAACAATTATCATTTTTAATATGCTATGCATTTATGTTTTCCGTCAAAATACATGGATTTTTTAACTATCGATGCTCATCCCTAATGCACTGTAAAGGCACAGCCCAGAACAACGTTTAACCATTTCAGAGTTTAATTTATAGGCCTATTAATAAAAGCATTGAACTGAATTCACAAGTGGATTATAACTTTGAATTAAATAAGGAAGATCCTAATTAAATATTATGTTTATATGAATGCTAACTGTTACATGTCGATAATAATCCTCACATTTCAACACAAAACATTATCCTATTAATCTTTCAATATGTCACCTTAGCTTTTATGCGAGCTTTTTAGGTGACGCAAATATACGTCAGTAAGCAGCTACCGACAGATGGGCTTAAGAAATTACAGTACTTTCCTAGTCTGCTTTCAAGACTTAAGAGAAAAATTACATAACTTTATACACCTTACGTATTAGAAATGTAAATTTATCACTTTAATTCTGACATAGAATGAGAGGCTGTGTTGCAGGAAATGCATATTCAGTTACCTCAGCCTCATGCAAAAGTGTATTGTTCACCATGGCAGTTTTAAAGTCGGAGATTGTTTTGTCTTTTCTTAAATCTAGGCTACCCTTCTAATAAAGTTTGCAAAGAAAAATCCAGACAAAAGGATTTTAGTACAGACTAAGCACCTCATGTACATCATTCAAAGAAAATCGTTAGTTTTTTTGTTGTTGTTGAGAAAATTGCGAAATATGAAATTCTCTTCATATGAGATGGTAGTAGCCTATAAGTAAGAGAAAGTTATCAATCTTCGTATCACATCCCCGGACTACATCTAACCCAAATATAAAATTTTGTTTCGATATGATTTTTCGTTCTCACACATACACACAAAGACATGTCTCTGAAATAGTATTTTTAGATTCACATGACCTAAAAAGATTTAAAAAATGCTGACTATTCCATGCAAACGACGCGTGTTAGATATTAACCAATAACGTTTAGCACAACCTTGGATGTCGACCAATCACGATCGTTTATGTTATAAATAATACGCTTGCAAGAATCAAAAGGATGCTATTTTATCTCGAGAAACGTCAACTCGTTACTGGACACGTGAAAGTATCAATATGTGCGGATTAATACGTCACATGTCAATGCTGCCAATGAAAAGGATAAAAACACATTATTTTAAACAGCATAACTTATTTGGAAAATGAAACAATTTAAATGTGCATTGATTAAAAACACAATTTCGATTAAGGGAAAACCAGTTCGTGTGCTTCTATTCTGTTCTGATTTTAGCTTATCTTGATTAGGTTAACCATTTATCATGCCCACTATTGGCAGCATTGGTTAATATCTGGTAAAATATTCGATTGCTCATTCCTTTAGTATGCCGTGATCTGACAGCTGTTATATTAGTGATCTGATCTTATAGAAAACAAATAAGGAAGTAATTATTAGGCCTATTTATATAGTCTAATACATTTTTCATGGAATAGTCTTAATAAATACTGCTTGAGGTTACAAGTTTCATCAGAGAGGCCTAAATAACTTTATCATAAGTAATCCCATGAGAATTTACGAGTTTATCGATAGATAGATTAATCTGATAAAACTCGTCAACTCGAATTGGATTTATTAAGACTATTCCATGAATAAAAATGTAACGGTTTACACAAATAATAATTATTTTCGTGCATTGTTATTTAAAAACAAAACTAACAGCTGCGAGATCACGGCATACTATGAATCAACCATCCATGAATCGATTCGAGTTACCATGTTGTGACCAGTGCTACCAATAGTGCATATAAGACATACTTAACTTAATTCAGGTAAGCTAACGGCAGAAGAGAATAAAAGCACACGAATTGGCTTGCACCGAATCGAAATTGTGTTTTTAATCAATGTACATTTATATTATTTCAATTTCCAAACAAGTTATGTTGCATAAAATAATATGTTTTCTTGCTGCTTAATGGCAGCATGTGATGTACTAATCACGGCACACTGATGGTTACGTGCCCAGTAACGAGCTGACGATTTTATCAGTAAAATCCCATCCTCACATTAATAGCAAGCATTTTATAAGGTAAACGATAATTATTGGTCTAGATCCAAGGAATTGCCAAACGTTATTGGACAATATCAAACACGCGGCATATGAGTGGAACAGTCCATCGATAAAGACGTGATATAACGTGGAATACTTAGGTTATGATAATTTGACATAGAGTACAGACAGGAATAATAATACAGCCCAACAAAAAATAACTTTTTGTTTGATTTCTCAGATGTTTTACCGGATTTTGACTATACTTAGTGTGCTTATTCCAAATATGTAAACAGTTTTTCTCTACCAGCTCTATTTTTATAAAGATTTTATTCGTGAAATCTTAATCTATCGAAACAAAATCTTGCTTGATAATATAGCTTGTAAAGGTGCTTGACCATTCTTTGGACTCGTAGGACGAAAACTGTAGGAAGTACAAAAAAACTAAACGCTGGATTATTTTTTGGCCCTCAAAATGACAGCTCATAAGTCATAAACGACCGTACAATATGTGATAATATCAATTTTTTTAAAGACTCCATGTTATATTGTTATTGTAATGTTAATGCAATGTTAGTGTGTTGCTTTTTTCTTCACATGATTTAGAAGCTAAAAATAGGCACTGTTTTTTATTTATATCAAACGTAAAATGGGATAATATGCATAATGGTAATACCATATCTCAAAAACTAAAGCTGATAGGGCAAAACTAATGGCACATTTGGCATCAGCGACCTAAATATACCCAATAATAGGTATAAATTTTAAGGCACCAAAATGGCTGTTGGTCTGTGTAATGTAATCCAGTAGCAAATCTTTACAATATATATATATATATATATATATATATATATATATATATGTTAGAAACCTCCCTGATAGCAATTGTATGCAAATGTTCGGGCAGTTAGTTTTGATATATTTATAACATAAGCTGGCGTTCACATGCTGGTAGTGCAGGGACGCTATATTTCCCACAGAGTCTTAACCCCACCACGATATTAATATTCAAACTGTTACCCAGCGTTTAATATTTTTAATAGCTTTCAGTTGTGCATGTGTAATTTTATGGCGCTTCATTACTTACAGGTGTTTGCCTACACTTCTACACTCCCTTAAATGTTTGCCCGAGTCTCCCAGTGGAAACTTTCAAACCATAAAACAAAGACTGCATTTTAATTGTGTATTGTTTTATTTTTATTATTGCAATAATTGTTATCAACATTTTGTAATCACCACTACAATTATTATTTTTTTTATTATTATTATTATTATTATTATTATTATTATTATTATTATTATTATTATTATTATTATTATTATCATCATTATCATTATTATTATTATTATCATTATCATTATTATTATCATTATCATAATTATTAGGCATAGTTTAGGCCAAATGAAATAAATTACTACTAAGTAGATTTATTTTTAATTTTCAACTTTATTAATTACTAGCAGGTGTCCGCGGCTTCGTCTGTAATTGTTAATCCAATCACTAGATTTTTTAAAATCATTTATTTAACAGCAAATAATTATAATATATTTATTAACACTTACGGCCAAATGATGCTTAAACAATTAAAACGATATTTAATAAATAAAAAAAAGCTAAAAATTCGGCTTCGAGATGCAGTTCACCATTAGAAAGCGCCTCCCGGGGAAAAGACCTCAGATTCGAGTTCCCTGGTCCCAAAATCTCCCACATAGTAAGTTTCGTCCAAATCATTCAATGTTTTCCCATTTAGGCCCGTTTCATGACTTCCCTTCCGTCCACCTATGCAAAAAGTCTGATATCTGCGTGCCGTAAAGATATACACAAATGAATACAGCACATCGGGCTAACAAAATCAAATCTAGGCTATCGATAAATTGACATGTTTTATTGAAAAAAAATCGATTTCAGCGATGCTCATCTATCCCGCTGCTACGGCAACAATTCTGCAATTCATTTTATAATTGAAAAATATTAGACCCTATCAATGTCTGTGCTTTGATAACGCAAATATTTACGTTTTCTTTCATAAATCACGAACGAAATAAAAAATAAAAATCCGGCTTCAAGATGCATTAGTACACCCTTCAATCCATCTTTGTTAAAAACTTCATATCTCTGAGCATCGCACACAGACAGACAGATAGATAAAGAAACAAACACGTCCTCTTAATATATTATAGAATTACGTAACAACATCGAGGTCATATCAAGTGTTAGGTTCTGTAGCCCAAACTGGCCGGGAATTGAACCCGGGCAGCCGGAAAGGAAAGCAGGCACGCTATCTTCTCACCTGCGGTGGACTAGAAATTTCTTATAGACAACAAATTTAAGCTAATATTTTTTAATCCGCTTTAGGTTTTCAACAAAACTAGGTCACTAGTGTTAGGTCTATTATCTGACAGTCACGATTGTGTAGGCCTGTACGTATCGGCAATCTTACTTCAGAATTTAAAACGGGTTTTCTGAATAAATATCTTAAGGTACTTGGTAGTAAGGGTTGAGATAATCACCTTACCCTTCAATGGGGAAAACCGACGGCATAACTAATTATGGACGTAAATTGGATGGGAGCATGCAAATAACTCTCATTTTCATACAACAGCCTAGTATTATTTAATTTCATAAAATAAAATGATCGTAAACGTGTCTGTCCCGACTAATGATGAACATAAATAACACATCCCCCTAGATAATGTAAAATAAATACTGGGTAATGAATTCTGAGGCTCTATTAAGAACGGAAGTTAGTAAAGAGTTCTGAATAATACTCTCCTTTAAATTAATTGCACGTTTAAGTATAATAAATATACATTATAAATTATAGATATAATGAAAGAACCTTGAAGCGCTGAGGCTAGAAGTTTAGTTCTCGACATAGGTACATTATTTTGTTACAAGACATCACTTGTGATTCCCATGCAGTGAAATTAACTACGCCAACGTATTGGTATTGCCATTCAGATGCTTGCGAGCATCCTTCTAAATCCTTGGAAGAAATATTTTAATTTTAGGTGGTCATTGGTTATTTGATTCATGGATTACATTCATTTGTAGGTTATTTGATTTATAGATTAGATTCATTTGTAGGTAGTCATTGGTTATTTGATTCATGGATTACGATTTTATTTTTAGTTAGTCATTAGTTATTTGTCGACTGCGATGGTCTAGAGGTAGTGTGCCCGCCCCTAGAACCGAAGGTCGCGGGATCAAACCCGGCCGCAATCGATGGGTTTTTCAAGACGTAAAAATCCTGGGCATAGAGTCATCCGGGAGGGACTTAAAGCTGGAGGGCCCGTGTCGTAGATTTACGGCCCGTACAAGAACTGCAAGCCTAAATTAGAGCCTCTGAACAAAATTTCTGGGCCCTTAGGTATAACTTACCAGGTTTCTTGCAGTAAAAAAGAAGACCATGTTACAGTTTAAGTGTATATTGTATTATTTTAAAGTCTATATATTGTATATTGTATTATTGATTCATTTTTAAAGCATATTTTAAGTGCTTATTTTCTCTTTTAAAAGCCTAAAATCCCAGGTCTAATTTTATATGTAAGTGAGGAATTTTGCGAATTGGCGTTTTAAAACAAGAAGCTATAAATTGCTCGTTATAATGTGTAACATGTCTGTACCTCATCCATCACCATGACAACGCGACTTGCAGGTAACGAGTGGATTTCAGTTCACTGATCGCAGACAGAGGATTTTATAATTAAAGTGTCGGTATTCAAATTATGCAGGTGGCTAACGTATTCAAGTGTGACCACGCAGGGCAGATTACTGATTGCAAATATCAAACTGGCACCACATAAATTTCTAGATTCTATTTAGATACTTCAGATTAAGTCAACATAGGTCATTCCTATAAGCCAGTAGGCCTAGTCTATCATCAAAACTAATTTGATGAAAGTTGAAGATTACTACTGGTTTTAAGGGGGACATGAAGGTTTCAGTAGTAAAATAGAGAAACGTTCTCAGTAACCAATAAATTGTTCACCTTCTAAAATAACATACTCAAAATTCACTACTTCTACTATCTTACATAGTTTTCAAAATTCTTGAAATTATTACCAATATTGGTAATTTTTCGTTCTTTGATTCAGCTGTGTTTATACTCCTTTTAGCTGCGAGGCCATATCAGGAGTTCGGGATGTGTGTCTACACATTAGGGTGGGCCATGAAACTATTTATTATCAATTGTTTCTATGAATTGTGTATTTTTATGCAGTAAATTTCAACAGATATTAATTTAAATGGGTATGATACAAGATGAAATGGTGAGGATGATTCATGGTAACTTATGTAAATATCCAATTCGGAATTTGCCTTTACGTCTGGGGAAACCATGAAAACACCCATGTCAAACCCATGTCAAATTTGCCAAGGGTTTTGAACCTAGGACCTCCTGAATGCGAGTCCAAGACGTTACCATCACGGTCACCAAGCTCGGTGTAATTTAAATTAGGGATGGGTCGATACCAGATTTTCTCGATACTTGATACTCGATACCGATACATGATTTTTTCCTCGATACTCGATACATCGATACTCGATACCGTCAACATTACCAGTTTCAATAAATAGCTACATTAAAAATTAAAATTTGAGAGAACTGTGTAATACCAACTAAATTAATTAAGTCTGCATAAGTTACTTAATGAGACAAAATTTAATATCATCAGTAGCCTATAAATATTTTTAAACTCTACATTAAAACTAAAATTCGTTTTTTAAACAGTCCACTTACAAGTTTTTGTCAAAAAAATACTAGCATTCTCACTTAATTGCAGAATTGCAGAATTACAAAGGTATCGAAAAAGTATCGAGCGAGTTTTCTGAAGTATCGTTCGATGCCGATGCCATGCAAGTATCGAGAGTATCGAGGTATCGAAAGTATCGAGGACCCAGCCCTAATTTAAAGTGTTGTTTTCTTTGTGCATCGAATAGCCTAAGTTATGTATTTTAAAATTAATTTCTATAACTATTAATACATTTTTAATGATTCTTTGTTAAAATATTCCTAAATGTCATGTAAACAAAATTACCTAAACTCACTGAAATATCGGCAACGTAAATATTTTTAATTTCACAGCAGTATCTTAAAACTTCTTAACATTAAATAGGCTCTAAAAATGAAAGATACGGAAACGAGCATAAAGCATACCCAAAATGGATTTAAAGAGCAAGTAAATTAGGCGCTTACACATATAAGATTGGAACTGAGAAAATAATGAAAATATCAACTAACAAAAGGATAAATTCTCATTCTTCATTCTAAGTAATAAAATGAAATATGTATTTTTCTTTCTCCCTCTCTCTCAAACATATAGGTTATTTCCCCCATTAAAGGTGAGAAAGATGACATTTCTCATGGCATCGTATTTCGCAAATATGATTTTACATGTTAAATTAATAACGAGACCTAGAACCAGGGGTGTCTGTTAAATTAATAACTAGGCCTAGAACCAGGGGTGTCTGTTAAATTAATAACTACACCTAGAACCAGGGGTGTCTGCTAAATTAATAACTAGACCTAGAACCAGGGGTGTCTGTTAAATTAATAACTAGGCCTAGAGCCAGGAATGTTTGTTAAATTAATAACTAGACCTAGAACCAGGGGTGTTTGTTAAAATAATAACAAGGCCTAGAACCCGGGATGGTTTGTTAAATTAATAACTTGACCTAGAACCAGGGATGTCTGTTAAATTAATAACTAGACCTAGAACCAGGGGTGTCTGTTAAATTAATAACTAGGCCTAGAACCAGGGGTGTCTTTTAAATTAATAACTAGACCTGGAACCAGGGGTGTCTGTTAAATTAATAACTAGACCTAGAACCAGGGGTGTCTGTTAAATTAATAACATGGCCTAGAACCCGGGATGGTTTGATAAATTAATAACTAGGCCTAGAACCAGGGGTGTTTGTTCAATTAATAACTAGTCCTAGAAACAGGGAAAGTATGTTAAATTAATAACTAGGCCTATGAACAAGATTTTTTAAATGTATATTTTTATTTTCCCTTTTTCTTATCTTCCCCCTCGGTACCTGAAATTATCAATGATTTCATTTGTCATTTATACGGTCAGCTGCTCTAAAAGGTGAGAATTCTCAAGTGTTGTCAGTGTGAACCGCGCTTGTGCGGTGCTCAGGTGTGACATGAGCTTCCGGTATGACCCTGCACCTGAACTAAACTCTGACATCCTATTTCACTTAGCAAGTCGCACAGACCGACTGACTTCTCCACAGGTGTATGCGACATCTACAAGTACGTAGAATATCTACTCATGTGTGAAACGGCCGGGTATCAATTATCGTAAAGATAAATTCCATTACTTCTATTTCGATCATAAAGCTCTGTATATGGAGAAATAAGAGGCAACAGGGACCAATGATCAATTAAAAAGTCTTCGCAAGTAATTATTATTATTGAAGATGACAATTAGGTGTTGGAATAGTGCCAAAGCACTCCACTTCGAAGAGATAAAATGAAGAAATCGATCTACTTGCAAATTTATATTTGTTTATAATGAGATAATCCATAAGGGTCTCTAGTAAACCCATTACCAAAGGTAGAATCCCAAGAGAGATTACGACTATTTCAGATAGATTCGCGAATGTGAAGCAGATTAATGAGTTAGTCTTATCACAGAACTCATTCACTCAGTCTTTATAGAAATGTGCTTTATTACAAGGGCCCGGATTCTTAGGTTTTAAATTATTTTGTTCCTTGCTAGCTAACTGCGATATTTTAACATAATTATCAATTTCATTGTCAAGGCAATCACACAGTCCAATCTTATAAAACCAAAAAATGACTAAATAAGACGTTAAAAACTAAAAATGGCTATAACTGCTTTTCAAGTAAAGTAAGATAAAATGACAATAATAATAATTATAATAATTAATCCAATTATTATTGTTCTATTAAAAATTACTTCTTAAATGTCAGCGTGTATTTTTCATTTGCTCATTTCTGCAAAGTATATTATTTTGTAAGATAAAATAAAGTATTGTGTTTTGTAATTTTGTCATTTTATACCCCATTGTCCCAGTAAAATAAATTTTAAGTGAACCGAAATCCCCGATTTCTTTAGAAGTAAATTAAAAGCATTCTTAGGATGCTAACACTTGCAGTTTATTCACAGTGTTTGCTCCAGCTAGACGACGAAAGTGATGTATTCTAAAGTTGATTTAGGCTGATATATAAGCTTTCATGAACCACAGATTATTGTCTCTGTTGGACATTACATGAGAATATTATAGGAGAAAAATTCCTCCGACACTGGGACTTGAACCCAGGACCTTTGGCTATTCGCGCCAATGCTCTACCAACTGAGCTAAGCCGGAGTTCAATTCACAGCGCCGGATGGAACCTCTCTCCAATGACTGATTGCCCTAATGGTCTACCTCACAGACAGACAAGTTATGTCATATGCAGTACTGTGAGGCACACTAATTAGTGATTTTTTGTGACCGGGCTCCCACTGTTATTGTACAGTTGACATTCAAGGCAGATATATAAGCTTTCATGAACCACAGATTATTGTCTCTGTTGGACATTACATGAGAATATTATAGGAGAAACTCCGGCTTAGCTCAGTTGGTAGAGCATTGGCGCGAATAGCCAAAGGTCCTGGGTTCAAGTCCCAGTGTCGGAGGAATTTTTCTCCTATAATATTTTTGATTTAGTCTATTAATCGAAAAACGTTCTTGTTGAGTTTGTGGTGGAGTCAGAAATGACAGGGTTAGTTCTAAAAATAAGCATTGTTGATAGCATTGGTTAGAATCTGGAAACTCAATCGGTTCATCGATTGTTCATTTATGTAGTTGTCCTATGCTGTGATCTCACAGTTGACAGAATATTGATTTTATTTATACAACACAAAAAAGACAGTAATGACCAGGGCCCGGATTCTAATGACATGTCATCTTTGTATTGGTGGTGCATAGACATTGCCAACTTGTGGATAAATCCTAATCATGGCCTGTAGATTATAGAAATGCATTTTTATTAGGTCATTTTTGTCGTTTTGTGCAATTTTATATTTTTAGGGCATTTATTTCAATTTTAGGTCATTATTTTGTCATTCTCGTGTCTTTTGCTTCCTTATTTAGTCATTTTCATGTATTTACATTGAGTGTATTAACTATTTTCTCGTCGCTAGCGGTGCTGTTTTTGAAGTGTTGTTTATTTAATGCAAGAAGGAAAAATTCTGCGCTAAAGTGTTGACATGTCTCAGTTGAAATGAGAATCAAAGAAACGCCAAAATGTTGTATTATATTACTATTGTTATTAGATTGACTTGGCACCTGCTTGGATTTGAGAGTGCAAACTACTTTTTACCCTCAATAAACAACAATATAATCCGGGAGACAGCAAAAAGGAAATGCCGAATTTTGACTCACCAGTGCCTCAGTGCCAGAATAAATTTCCGTGAGAAAAGAACATTCACAACACTGCAGTTATTTACAGTTTTTACAATTATGTACAAACTAGCCTATAACTTTGTGCGTACAATAATAATTTTTTATAAATAAAATATCAGTTTTAGGTCATTTTTTTTATATTTATGAAGTCATTTTCTTTAAAATTTAGGATCATTTTATAGGTCATTTTTCAAACGATTTAGGTCATCAGAATCCGGGCCCTGGTAATGACTAATGATTATTATTTATATACGCTTAATTCATTTAATTTTATTCATGGAATAGTCTTAATAAATCCTATTGGAGATTACAAGTTTCATCAGATAAATATATCGTTAAATTCGTAACTCGTAATCTCGAGTGGTATTACCTGAGAGTATTAATTTATAACTTTATAAGATAAACAGAATAGATAGTCGGTTAAAAGCATTAATTGAGCCGGAATGAGCTGCTTCGGACTGGTCTTACATGCGAACACTTGCTCATATACACCTGTGTGAAATGTGGGTTATGCATTTACAGTGATGTACAGGGATGTGCCATTCGACGCCGAAATTCCCGCGCATTCTTTTGTTTAGCAGGTGTTCACAGCGAGGGGGCACCACGTGGTGGAAATTCCAACTAATCGTTACAGTAATAATATAATTTAAACTCAGGGCATAGGCTGAGGGTTTCCTGCTTTTTACAAGAAAAAATCTCCGGGTTTCAATTCTATGAGCGTATTACACTAAACGAAACATAATTACAATATAAATTTGAACTTACGAGGCGCATCCATAAAGTAAGTTACCCTGGCGCCGTTTACAGAAACAAAACACAATTCCATGGAAATGTTTATTGCAACAGATACTGCAAGTGCTCAGCTATTTTGCAAAATATTGGCTGCCGAAATTGAGACATTTTTCATACCCTGGGACCAGTTTGAGTAGGCCTACCTATATCGTAGAACTCTGCCGCCTGGGATTTGAATCACTGTGTGACAGCCATCTCCGGCTCTTTGCCATAATTCGTCATTTCTTGAGGTGTAGGAAAAATGGAAAACACTGGGAGCGAGATCCTGGCTATAAGGTGGATTTTTAAACACCTCCCAGCAAGTCTCCTGCTGAGGTCCTATAGCTCGGACCCCAGTGTGGAAAAGTGAAAGAAAGGTCTTTAGATTGTATCGTACTAGTAGGTGCCCGTGGCTTCACCCACGATAATTAATTTAAAAATTAAAAATTAAGAGTATAATAACTATTAAAACATCTTATTTATTAACACTTGCACGCGAATCATTCATAAACCAAGCCATTAATAATTAATGAAACAGCTAAAATTCCGGCTTCAGAGTACATTCCACGATTAGAAAGCGCCGCCTAAAAAAACGATCTCAGATTCGATTATGCAGTTCCAAAGCTAAATGTGAACACATAATACGTATTGTTTCTCAACTGTTTGTTGACAGATGAATATGATGTGAATTTTATTTGATCAATTCAGTGTAATTTTCAGAAATTATATAATGTTTCAAGGGAAGGAATGGTTTGTTTGGATTTTTATTATCAGCGATATTTCAAGAGTTAAACCATCAATATTTTATTGCTGGTGCCCCCGTCTTCGCCTGCCATTATTAATTGACTCCAGGATTTTAAAGAAATTTACACTGGTAGTTTATTAAAAATGTTTGTGGTTCAGAGCTATGAAAATTGTAAGTAAAAATAAAATTAGAATATTTGTTCATTGTGTTCATTTCACTTAGGCTTTATATAATAAAGAAACGGTTTTCCTAATTTTGTACTCTTCGTGAAAGTTTACACTGCCAGAGACGAACATCGCCGAGTATACCCGATTGTTTCACGAAGCGGGCGAGCGAGTGAGCACGCTATTTAGGGCCGTTGAATTGTAAAAGAGTAGATGTTGGGTCTACATGGAAACACCAGCTCAAATATTAAATTAGAGGTGCAAACATGCCAAATATTGCTCTCGCTGCACGGTCAGCTTTTGTATTTGCTTGTGAGCAAAGGTAAGAAGGTGCACTTGTTCATGAATCCCCGTGGAGCACAAAATCCCGCAATTGGAACCGGTCTGAGTAATTAAGCAGAGATGTTTTGCCAGTTCAGTGGGGTCACTAACTCTGATAAACCAGAAATAAATTACATTACATGGAAATACAATTAAACCCGTGGAGTACAATAACTTATTTCGAGTTGAGAGCTATTGTTCCATGCTGACATGTTATTCCATTAAGCAGTTTTTTTTTCTTCTTCTTCTTCTTCTTCTTCTTAAGTTGTTTTAAAGTGACGCAGGTTTGTGTATTGGCGCATGTGCAATGCACGCTACGGGTTTCAATTGTTTAAAGATTAAAGTGCACAAAATATGCCAAATTAGACAACCAACGAACGATTACAATAATCATTTTCCAAAGAAAGTTGTGCAAATGATTTCTCATTTAAACATTACTTCTGATTTTATTAATTGCTCTAATAACATCTAGAAAGCCATGTAAGCGTCCATTAAGAATTTTGGCGAGTAAATATTGACGAGGAATGACACTATCTATAGATATACGAGGGCAGTCCACAAACTAAGTTTCCCTAGGGTCGTTTACACAAACAAAACAAAATGTAATGGAAATATTTATTGCAACAGATATAGCAAGTGTTCAGCTATTTTTCAACATATTCGCCACAGGAATTGAGACATTTGTCATACCGTGGGACCAACTTTTGAACACTTGTTTCGTAGAAGTTTGCTGCCTGGGTTATGAACCACTGTGTGACAATCATCTCCGCTTCTCTGTCATTTATTGAGGTGTAGGAAAAGAAGGAAACTCCTGGGAGCGAGGTTCGGGCTGTTTAGTGGATGTTGAAACATCTCCTTAGCCGAAATTTTGCAGGAGACTTGCAGGGAGGTGTTGAAGCCTCCAGCCCACAGCTCGGACCGCGCATCTAGAGATTTTCATCTTTTCCTACTCCTCAAGAAAATACAGTGAATGACAGACAATGGTAGGCATTGACAGAGAAACGGAGGTTATCACATAATGGTTCAAATCCCAGGCGGCAGACTTCTATGGCACATGTATTCAAAAGTTGGTCCCACGTTATGACAAATGTCTCAATTCCGTTGGCGAATATGTTAAAAAATAGCTGAACACTTGGTATATCTGTTGCAATAAATATTTCCACGAAATTTTGTTTTGTCTGTGGGCGGCCCTCGTGCATTCAGTATAATTTGTTTTAAGATTTCAAAAAGCCTCATTGTGGTCCTATTTCTGGAGCACTGTCAGTAGCAATGGAGAGGATATTACTCAAGGATATAGCTTCTACATCGAAAAATGTTGAATTCATTATTTTAACTTTTGTAATAAAGAAAATGGGTCACAATTATTTTACTTTAATTAGGCCTTCGGCCTACCGCTGTGGCTCAGGGGATGCGTTCGAGCCTCTCACGCAGCGGGCCCGGATTCGATTCCTGGTCGGGACAAGTTACCTGGGTGAGGTTTATTCAGGGGTTTTTCCTCACGAGACAAATGTCGGGTAACTTTAGGCCTTTGTGGTCCCCGGATATCATCTGGCCGTCATTATCATCTTCATCCCATCCTCGCCTTGTTTGGAATGAGTGTGTGTTTGTGTGTGAATGGTGTGTATCGTCCTATGTATTCGTGTTGTCTCGGAGGTAGCCCCGACATTGGGCTGATCACTCATCCGGGGAGGCTCTCCATGTCCTTGTCTGGTCAAAAAAGTAACTTATGTATGTGATTCAAAAGATAATCCCTCTCCCGACAGGTCGCGGCCCTGTAAGGCCCGGGCGGCTTGGGTCGCTTAAATCCTAAAAGGGAGAGGTAAAACTCAGAGACAGAACAGATTAATCCTTTGGTCGACATCGTGGGTTGCTTGAGAAATAGCATGGCTGTAATATGTTGTTACGGCATGAGAATAATTCGAGGTCTGTGAAGCAGCAAATGATAATGCAGGCTGATCCCATCCCGTGGGAATACAGGTGCTGCAGACAATAGACATGGCGACTGGCCTGCGTCACAACAGGGCGAGGATGCAGCTCTTATCATGAGGAATACCCAGCACCACAAGAATGTGGCTGGATTTCCCAGGCAAGTAGCGACTACATCTGTTTATATTTGGTTCATGGAGAAGAAAATACTTTAATAATATTTTTAGTACACGCTCTCTAAAACAGCTGCTTGTCGGACTGGTAACACGCCAAAAAATTGCATTTTATCAACCAAGGCCGCTAAAATTGCATAAAACTACATTCAAAATGCAGTTTTATCGGCCTAGTACTTTAAAGTCGTCATGGCAATCTATAAACAAAATCCAGATGGCACTGACCAGTCACACCAACTTTAACGTGGATTTACGCATATAATTGGTCATAAAGCAACAAATTTAAGCCAACATGTTTCTTTATGATAATCAGAAACTTTACCAGGGTTTTTTTTCGCAAAATAGGGTAGCCTATTTCATCATATAACAACAAGTATAAGCCAACAACTTTTCACATCTTCATTAACAAGAGAATCATTACTTACCATGGCGGTTGCACCAACATTTAATTGTAATATATTGCTTCTCATAATCTATTGCTGCCGTGATGTTGCTGGCACCAGCTTCAATTCAATGTTTCTGGCTTGGATTGAAATTTCCTCTGGATTATAATTTATATTTTCATAGGCTTTTTATAAATACTAGTTGGTATGCAATATTGTTTATAAACAGGGGACTCATATATTATGCATCTATACCACATTTGGTACGGTCATTGTTGTTTTATGATTCAGACGGCCATGAGAATATAACTTTAATAAATGGCTTACTACCTTTCATTATAATTAATAATACGGTATTTTTGTTTCAACTTATTCCATACAATTTAGAGAGCTTTTACTAAAAGAATATTGTATGTACCACGTACGCAAACACTTTAGCGGACTCATCCAGTATTTCAGCCACGGCTTCTTATCTTTCTGGAACATTGATTTTATGCTTTCTTAATATTTTTCTCAATGTGGGACAGAAGATTCGCTTGACCGTTACGCAATATTTATGTTCAGACTCTCAGGAATAACCAAGCCAACGTCGCTGGGCTTTCCACATCAGCGGATAACACAATGATAACAGTGACATAACTGGTTTATCAGCTGGAATTCTCATAGTATCAAAGGGAAGGTTTGTACATGCATAATTCGTCATATTTTGTGTTTACTACGAGTTACTCTATTGACAATAATATTGCAGTCTTGTAGATAATTATAGTATAGGTCTATACCAGGTAGAAAAATGCTTTCATCTACCGATCATACAGCTATAAGCATACTTTTAAGATAGGGCCTATTAAAATAACCTCCGTGGCACTACATCCCTGAAGGGACTAGGCCTATCACCCGACCGTTGCGTCAGCTACCATAGGCAGATGACAGAATTGGGGTATGTGGTCAGCATTCCGACACCTACGGCCATTAATGGTGGTTTCCATACTGCAGCCGCTACTTCTCTATCACATATCTCCTCAATTGGAATCACGAGGGTGAGTGCACCGCGTTCCAGACCCCAGAAAAATCCGAGGAAGTATCAGGGATCGAACCCGGGCCAATGGATCTGCAGTCACCGACGCTAACCACAATACCATGCAGGCGGTCCCTGCTGATGTAGGCCTAGTTCTCACTCAATTGTCCAATCTTATATGCTTTCTATTTTTCAGCGATTATTACAAAATAGAAAATGTCCCAGTTATAATTAGACCTACAGTAATTACGCGCAGTACGGTGAACTGTAAATGAGGTAGCCCTTTTTAATCAAAGTGAAGTGCTAATTTTTGCATTTGGTGGCAGCATATGGTAAGTGGCACGGACAATGCAGTAATTAATGGGCGACAGTTGCATCGGGCTGCGGGTACACCTGCCCCCTCAGACTTGGCGTAAAGCGTTCCCACGAAAGCGCGCGGGCGCGCGCACCTCTCACCTGGTGAAGCTTGCACATGCACGCCAATTAAAACGCTAGCCCAATTTGGTTCCAAGTCCCTCACATAAATACTGGTTTGGTATTAAAGTATTTTTGTCTTTATTTAATTGTTATAATGTCGCCCACAGCAACGGGCGGAAAGCGTGTTTTAACAGAACCGGTGAAAAGTTAGAAAGAGACGAAGTCGAGTTTTTACATTTTTGAGATTTTGTTATTTTTTCCACGGCAGCGATTTAGCTGTTCTGAACTTCCAGAGTATAAACTTTAAAAAGTAATAGTACCGTATTTTAATCTCGGTGGCGATCAATATATCGATTACTTAAGTAGTCGGATTAGACAACCGCTAGGAATTAAATGTTTGAATCAACATAGAGGAATTGAAAGGAGGTAAAGACAAAGATACTATTAAAATAGTAAAATTCAATTAGCAAATAGGCCTATCATTATATCCCATGTTTGCAATAATAAATATACCAACATTTAGAGGCTTTTATATCTGTGGCTTGGTTCTAAAAGGGCCAATGTCATAAAACTTGCTTTTGAGATAACTGACTTTGAAGTCTTTGTAGAAGTAACATTTTTTGCTGAGAACTTCCGACATTGACCTCTAAGGTTTCTGTATTATGTCTATTAATAGCAACAGACAGTGGCACTTTTATTATAAGTTACAAAAGATAAAGACTAGCCAAGCTCAATAATGCATAGATCTCACTTTGTCAAGATATTGACATTGGAATCCTGTAGATTCAAAATCCCCCAAACGCCAAATTATATTTTCTTACTTTTGTACATCACCAGATTTGTACGGATGGCTTAAATTGGTTTATTTATATGCGAGGTTCAAAACCCCCTAAAGTACTATATAATGCCTTGTTGAAAATCAGAGTTAAGTTCAAAAACCCCTCTATCCCACTGCTTTAAACTTAAAAAACACCTCTATTTTTCAAGGCGTTTAGGGTGTTTTGAATATAGAGGATTCATTGGTCCTTTTAGAAACAAGCCACAGATATAGACCTATTTGTTGCACATATATGCAGCAAAGAAAGCAAAAGACAGAAATAGTTTAGGTTACCGGCACTGCGTGCAGAAAATTCCAGTTTCCACCATTATGGCATGAACGAGGAATGGACGGAAAAAAACACCAACAGAAAAAATACATTTAGGCTACATACATAAATTGCTTTTATCGCTTAGGCCTATCTAAACTTAGGAAATAAGTCTGTACCATAGGAGCTGGTGTTATCTAGGTAGGGGTTCATCTGACAGCAATAGCGATTACGTTGAGAAATAGACTAAAGTACTGTATCTATGTAAATAAAGTTTTGTGTTGATATATTTCGTTATTATTTAGTTATATCAAATCGTTCTTTAATTTCTGGACGACCCTCGTAAAATTTTAAGTGTGCTTATGACATATTTATGGATGAAGATCTTGTACGTTTTGAATTTAAGATAGAGTTGAAATAGACGCATTTAATGAGCACTTGTTTTCTGCTACTGAAATAGCTTACGTACGTAAATAGACTGCATTAAAGAAGAAAAACTTCCTTATATTATTTGAATATCCCAACATAATGAAGAATTAACCTTTACAATGCTGAATTTATACAATAATATAAGCAATCATCAAGTGAAATCATCAGTGGGATCTAAGTTTGAAATCAATGGAGAGAATTGCAGTAGAATAACTAGTTTCTATGGATTACAGTCGTAACACAAGGATAAAAATTCTCACAATTTTGCACGTAGCTTTTCACTATAAATATTACATTTCTGCTTTTACACAAATTTTGAACGTACGAATTTATACATCAGTAGCAATGAAAAGGTTATTTATTTATTGAATACAAGAAAGAATAATCTCTACTTACGCCTGGAGCTCTGATAGCGCGGCAATTTCTTCTCCGCCAGAGTATTGCGCGTTTTCTAATCAATCACTGCAGGCGGAAGACAAATGTTTTTACTTACGCCTGGAGCTTAGATAGCGCGGCAATTTCTCCTCCGCCGGAGTATTGCGGGTTGTCTAGTCAATCGCTGCAGGCGGAAGACTGTATGTATGCATATTGTATTGCAACTAGATTTCGGAAGCTTATGGACAGATCCTTTGTAGAATGACCCGAGCAAGCAGAACATCAAGCGCCGAACAGTTGTTGGGAGCGGAGTATGACCTATGGTCGTGGATCTCCGTGGGTGGTAGCGCCCCCCCCCCAAAAAAGTCAAAGTTTCAGATAAGTTATTTCACAACCATGCAAACTAAAATTCTTTAAAGCCGCGTACACACAGGGCCAACGAACGACAACCAATGATTGGGGCGAATGTTGGTCGTCAACGCGTTAGCGTTCGGCTTCTCGTCCACCTCAAACCAAGGGGTTGGGGCCAAGGGATTCTACACTACACTACGTCTACACTAGGATAGGGGACCCAACGCCAACCTTTTGATGTTACCGCCAGAAGTCCAAACCTAAACCAAGGCCAACGAATTCGTTGGCTCTGATTTGTCTCCAGTACATGAAAGCCAACGAAGGCCAACGAAGCTGTTGGTTGTCGTTCGTTGGCCTTCGTTGGCCCTGTGTGTATGCGGCTTAACAACTTTTCTTTGCCTGAGTAAAGCTTAGTAGTAAAACATCTTGGAAAAATGAATAACCCGGGTTCATTCTTGACTCATGACTAAGGCCCTGAAGTTAATGTCCTATCAGAAGACGAAATTTGCATAGGAACATGCTCTATAATTTAAGTAAATTTAATACTTTACGTTTCTTGGTAGCGAAATTATATTATAAATTAGGGGGAAAAAAATGTACAAGTTGTAAAAATTGAATTACAAAACTTTTTTATAAAACTAGGTTATTGCAACAAATCTAACAAACTGAAAACTAATTAGGCCTAAGTAAAAAGTCGCTTTAACATTGTACAATCAGTTCCGAAAGCACTAGGCTATGTATTGTCAATTACTTTATAGTCGATTCTCAAAACATTCACTTAGCCTAATAGCCTATTCTGAAAATGTTTGAATTACGTAAGAAACAATATTACCTGACATATGCCGTTAAAAATGTGAAATTAATAAATGCAAAAATATTGCACTATCGCGAAAGTAGCAATATATGCAACAATATGCGAAAATGAAACCATCAATTTTCTGTTATTTATTTAATATCTTTTACATACTTTAATACTAGCAACTAATAGGCTACTTACTCAATGGCAAACGATAATTCGTAAGCAAGCTAAAGGAATATTATCTATTTTATGGAATCCGAAGGTTCATTGCCGCGTTTACCTGAGTCCGCCATTCAACCCTATTCTGTGCTAACTCCATCCAACCATCCCTCTCAAATCCGACTTCCCTTAAATCTATCCTAATATTGTCCTCCAATCTGCGTCTAGATCTTCCAAGTGGTCTTTTCCCTTCGGGTCTCCCGTAAATTTTTTTAGACATGTCTTTCCTCCTCCATGCGTGCAACGTGTCCAGCCCATTTCATCCTCTATGATTTAATTACCCTTACTATATCCGGTGACGAGTACAGGTTATGGCGCTCGTCGTTATGAAGTTTTCTCCAGCCCTCATTTTCATCTCTCTTAGGCTCAAATATTTTCCTAAGCACCCTATTTTCGGGTGCTTAGGAAAATACCTGGGCCTAAGAGAGATGAGTAACAGAGTGCATTATTAAAAATATGATTTTTCATAAACTTAGCCTACGGGGTCCAGTCATGACAGATTTATCTTTCCCCGTATATGACTAAAAATGTTACCTGATTCAATGAAAGGTTGGTTTGTTCAAAAGTTATTTTAACAAAACATAAATAGACCAATACAGTTTATAAAACTATTATTTTCATAAGATAACAAATTGTGCCACAAATATAAGAATTAAGATTTATTATAGTCATTTTCCTCAACAGTAATTGCAGCTTTATAAAAAGCAGCTAATATGAAAAGAAATGATTTATTTTAGTTTGCACAGATCCTGCATCCCGGATGTGATGGACCGGTCAGAAAGGTCAGCAGTTGAGAGGCGTGCCCTATGGATCTGTGCATAGCGACTGTGCAGCCTGGGCGACAATGGGCGGCGCCTCGGGGCCTGCAAGACCGCCCCAAACTATTGTTTCTCTCTGCATGGCCTTGCCTGCCATCTCTTGACGGCAACCAGCATTGCATTACTCATACACCCTGTTCAGCAAGTTATGTTCAGGATAATCGTGTGGAATTCCCCTGACACGGTTTGTACAGCCAATTTATCACAGAATTACAAACCATACACAAAACAGTCAACAGTTTTATTAATCTACATTATCCCTTCCAACTGGAACTGCATGAAAATTGACTTTCTAAGTAACTCACTGGCTTAATATAGGGTGACCAGACGTCCCGTTTTTAACGGGACTTTCCTTTTTTTTTCGTTAAATGTTCCGGTGTCCCGACAAATTTTTAACAGGACGGCAAATATCCTGTTTTTCTTTTACCAAAACTTGCAACAAATGTCTGTTCAATGTATCCGATTAATTTCTTCAAATATCCTATTTCTATAATATGACAGATTATTATTTTTAACAATTGTAATTGTTGGCAGTTGTAAATGCAATTCCAGTCATAAAAAGATTGACAAAACTTGAATGAATTTATAAAACTGCTTTTAATTCAGAATGGCAATATTTGATGACTACGAAGTCTCAATTATAGCAATAAGTTATCAAATATTAAATTGTAACTGCAAGACTTAGAAGGAACACTTGCACTCTTTGTTATCCAAGTGTCCTGTTTTCTCCTGTTTTTTTAAGGCAAATTTTGATAAATGTCCTGTTTTTTAAGTTTACAAATATGGTCACCCCAGCTTAATAAAGAGCATTTACGCTTGGTAGATAGGCAATCTTAATCTCTTTCCCTCATTCTTTCTTCATTATAACATTATAAGAGTAAAACAAAATAATTTCACAATACCTTTATGATGAAATGGGCTGGACATGTTGCGCGCATGGAGGAGGAAAGACAAATCTCAAAATTATTGACTGGGAGACCCGGGAAAAGACCACCTGGAATACCTAGACATAGGGAGGACAATGTTAGGATATATTTAAGGGAACTAGGATTTGCAAGGGATGGTTGGATGGAGTTAGCACAGAATAGGGTTGAATGGCGGGCTCAGGTAAGCGCGGCAATGAACCTTCGGGTTCCATAAAATATAGATTATTCCTTTAGCTTGCTGAGGAATTGTCTATTGCCAATGAGTACGTAAGTAATACCTTTATTTTCTTCTTTTCCCCTGAGTTTTACCTCCCTCTTGCGGGTACTTTTATTCGGCTCGCGCCACCCGGGCCTTACAGGAGAGCACCCGCCGTGGGAGGGAGTTTCAATGGATCACATAAGTTATATACTTTCTTGACCAGACAAGGACATGGAGGGACTCCCTGGATGAGTGATCAGTCCAACGCCGGGGCCACCTCCAAGACAACACAACACATACGATACACACCAGATGCATACACACTCATCCCAAACAACACGAGGATGGATGCAGGTGATAATAACGGTAAGATGATTTGCAGGTACTCTGACATTTGTCTCACAGGTGAGGAAAAAACTCATACCTAGGAAACTAGCCCCGACCAGTAATCGAACTTGGGCCCACTGCGCGAGGAAAGAGAACGCATCCCCTAGGCCACAGCGGGGAACCCCTCAATTTCTTTTACTTTGCTTACGCCTTTCTGTTGCATGGAACTATCATCAGGGCATTGTAGAGTCACATTTAAGAAGAAACTGATCCGTTATTGGCATATTTTTAATTAAAATAAAATCAGGTAAACTGATATAACAAAGTACCAGTATGCTTTTGTTGAATCCAAGACGTTACCATTCGGCTAACTCAGTCAATTTGACGATGTAGTTTGATAAGCTTATGTGAAGGAATAGTGTTATTTGTCAAATCTAAATGTATTGCAACTTGACATTCTTAAAATATGTCAACATTTCACAAAATTCAGTGGCATGTAACTCCGCTAATTATTTCACAGTAATGTGCCTTCTGTATATAACAGTATTCATAGTATTTGGAGTAGGCCTACTCATTTTCAACTACATCAGCGAAGTAAACAAACATCTGACTGCACTGCAGACAAAGCCCTCAAATTATTAAAAATGCGGCATTGTAGTATAGACATGATTAAAAAAAACGAACTTTAATTAGTTGATACTCTGGTACCGGTCACCCGATTTGTTCCAAAATAAGTAGGCTTCTTGCCACGGTCATTATAAATACATATATCAATTTTCATGAAAATCCGATAAAGTGTGTTTGAATTATCGTACCTTTTGCTATATAATACCATAAAAAGGCACTAAATTGGGCATTAATCCGGTACCGGCAACCGATTTGGTCCAATATCAACAGACGTCTTTCCATAGACATTAAAAATGCGTATACCAAGTTTTATGAAAATCCAATGTAGCGTATTTGAATTATGGCGCTTTTAAAATAAACACTAAATCGGGTTTTACTCCGATACCGGTCAACCGATTTGGTCCAATGTCAATAGGGTTCTTCCCATGGACATTATAAACGTATATACCAAGTTTCATTAAAATCCTATCAAGCGTATTTGATTTATCGCGCGTACAGACACACGGACGGACAGACATTTTCCCGTCCACCACACAATCTCATAAAGTACCATACTGGCACTTAATAACTAAAACCCAAACTGGTTTTAATAGCTATTTATGTATCAAGTACGCAAAATAACGCTTTAGCGGACGAATCTAGTATAGCGGCCGAGGCGAAAGCCGAGGCTGAAATACTGGATGAGTCCGCTAAAGTTTTTGCGTACGTGGTGCATACAATATTTTTTAGTAAAAGTTCTATAAATTATATGAAATAAAACAAAAATACCGTATAATTAATTATAATGAAATGCAGTCAGTCATTTCTTTAAGTCATCTGGTCATGGTCATCTAGATCATAAAACAACAATGACCGTACGTAGCAATAACAAATGTGGTAGTATAGATGCATAATATATGAGTTCCTTGTTTGTAAACAATATTGCATACCAACTAGTATTTATGAAAAGCTTGTGAAAATAATACCGAGGAAATTGCAATCCAAGCCAGAAACATTGAATTGGAGCTGCTACCAGCAACTTCACGGCAGAAATAGGCTATGAGAAGGGATATATTACAGCATTTAAATGCTGTTCGTCCATGGTAAGGAATGTTTTTCAAGTGAACCAAAATGTGAAAAGTTGTTGGCTTATATTTGTTGTCATGTGATGAAGTGGGCTACCGTGTTTTGCGAAAAATCCTGGTAAAGTTTCGATTATCATAAAGAAACGTGTTGGCTTAAATTTGTTGTTTTATGACCAATTATATGCGTAAATCCATGTTAAAGTTGGTGTGACTGGTCAATGCCATCTGGGTTTTGTTTATAGATTGCCATGACGACTTTAAAGGACAAGGCCGCTAAAATTGCATTTTGAATGCAGTTTGAATGCACTTTTATGCAATTTTAGCGGACTTGTCCTTTAAAGTGCAGCTTTTCGGCGTGTTACCAGTCCGAAAAGCAGCTGTTTTAGAGAGCGTGTACTAAAAAATAAGTTATCAGTAAAAATCATTTCTTAATGCTTCTTCTATGTCAAGAATTATATCTATGTTCACTGTGACGTACAAGGATATTTAAAATGTGATCAAAATTCTTGATAGATTGAACAACAATAGGACAATACAGAAGTAGGGGGCGGAGATAGGGAGTTTGACGAAATGTTGAGTCACAGCTGATGACGTTCACAGCACAAAGTGCATAGCACCTTGTCCACAAAGAGAGACAACCGGCAACTAGTGCAGGAACCTTACATGAGGAAAAATACAAAAGTTGCTTATATCAAACCAGGCCATAATCTTAAAATGGTCCATCTTTTTTTCTCGCACTAAAACTATGCAAAATCTGGTACTAGGCCTATTAGCTGTAAATTTACAAGAGTTGGTATCGCATATTGAGCTGTCATGCAACAGAATATGATGTAATTGAATTCATAGGTGCGGTTACCGCTTGCCAGGAGGTGGTAACGCATACCACAGAAGGTATTATCACATAGAAGGAGATGACATCGTATTAATAGGAGGTTACAGGACCTTATATCGTTTACCGGGCGCAGATATCGCTTACCAGGAGCTGATATACTTACCAGAAGCTGACAGGGCTTACCAGTAGCTGGTAACACATAGAAGAAGCTAGTAAAGCATACCAGAGTTTATATATTTTATTACGAGCTGATATATCTTACCAGGCAATGTTGTTGCTTACCAGGAACTGTTGTTGCTTAGCAAGAGCTGTTGTTTCTTACCAGAAGCTGACATCGCTTACCAGGAGCTGGTAAATCATAACATGATCTGTTATCGCTTACCAAAAGTTTGCAGGAGCCGATATCGCTTAGCAGTAGTTAGTAATGCATAGCCTAATTTAACAGGAGCTGATACTGCTTACCAGGAGCTGTTGTCGCTTACCAGAAGCTGTTATCGCTTACGAGGAGCTGTTATCGCTTATCAGGAGCTGTTGTCGCTTATCAGGAGCTGTTGTCGTTTATCATGATCTGTTGTCGCTTACCAGGCAGGAGCTGTAATTATCGCTTATCAGGAGCTGTTTTCGCTTACCATGAGCTGTTATCGCTTACCAGAAGCTGGTAAGACATGCCAGAAAATGGAGGCATACCAGGAGCTGTTTCGCTTACTATCGTTCATCAGAGGCTGGTATTAGCTGTAATTGCTTGCTTTATTTTGTACTGATAAACGTAAGGTGAAAATCTGGTTAATTTCGGAAATCGCAGATTACTGCTTATTCGAATACTGGTTCTAATGGCTAACCATTCGAACGCCTAGAAGGCTTCGAAATCTTTCTGCGAGTAGAATTCCGCAGTGTAATGTAAAGCATTGTACTCGGGGAACTACGCCATTAGCACAGGAAGTTCTGTATTATTAGCTAAAAACTTTTCATTTGTTTTGTTAAAACAAAACATAAACACAGCGTAAAGCCGGCAGGATCTGGGTCATTGGGCTCACAAAGCGCCACGTCATATCTCGTCGAAGCTAATGGCATCCATTAACAATATCGCGACACATAAGTGATCGAGACTGGCTTCCGTGTGATCTGCAAAGAGATCTCTCTCTATCATCTGTTTATGAGGGTGTCTATGAACTGTGAATCTCATCCGCAAAAGTACCCAGTGCTTTCAAGAATAAAAGAGAAGCTTCAATTTAATCATCAAGTCAACCGTCAAAGGACGAACCCAGATTTAGGTCTACTTATAGCTTCGGTTCGCAAAAATGAGTTCTTAGAATCAGGCTTAGATAAAGATGACTACAGCGCTAGAAATTTGATAGGGCTATTTTAAGTAGAGTGTAAGAATTTGTATTATTGATTTAATAATTAAAATGATTGTACCATTATTGATATTATGAATAAAGAAATGACAAGGTTTAAGGGATTTAAAAAGATGGGGAAAAATTTAATTTTGATAAAAGAAAATTAATTTGTATTATTGATTTAATAATTAAAATGATTGTACTATTATTGATATTATGAATAAAAAAAAGGACAAGGTTTAAGGGATTTAAAAAGATGGGAGAAAATTTAATTTTGATAAAAGAAAATTAATTTGTATTATTGATTTAATAATTAAAATGATTGTACCATTATTGATATTATGAATAAAGAAAGGATAAGGTTTAAGGGATTTAAAAAGATGGAGAAAAATTTAATCTTGATAAAAGAAAATTAATTTGTATTATTGATTTAATAATTCAAATGATTGTGCCATTATTGATATTATGAATAAAGAAAGGATAAGGTTTAAGGGATTTAAAAAGATGGGGGAAAATTTAATTTTGATAAAAGAAAATTAATTTGTATTATTGATTTAATAATTAAAATAATTGTACCATTATTGATATTATGAATAGAGAAGAGTTTTATTCTCGCTTGTGGAATTATTTATTGGGATTTTGTTTTGTATGTAAAATTTTTGTGTTGTTATTGGATATTCTTAACGGGTGCTACGGAATTGTTGGTCGCAGCAATAAATAATCGAAGTACATTTATCAAGAATAATAGACAGCATTATTTTAATATTACAAACAAACTTTACCTTTGCCTTCCGCTTCATTAAACTGTTATCAGAAAGGTGTTTATTATGAATGCTTTAAACTGTTTGTCTTCCGAATTATCATAGGTAATCCCATAAGAGATTATGAGTTTATCGATATATTTGCGAGAACGAAAACTCTATTTCTGTAAAATAGATACTTAATTTCTGAACACACTGTATATTCTAATTGGTTGTAGCACACATGTACTTTGAATTTATTGGACGTAATAAGTATTATTTTATCTTATCCTCGGTCTCATACGGAAGGGTTTGTTAGAAGTGGGAGGATACAATTATGCAACTTAATTCAGTAACATCAACTACCACCGAATGTCTTTTCTCTCTTACGTAATACAGTAATACCTCACTACTGTGTAAACGCGGAATAAGTTATCAGGAGGTTAGAGAGAAAGTTTCAAATACTTGATTGGCGTTCATATTATGGAAGAATCACGATTTAAACTGGTTCAACATAACGGTCAGAATGCTCCCAGTCGAAATGTAGTCCACTCAAGTTCTACTGCTCGCGAATTCTTTTGAAACAGGACTGCGTGCATCTTCTGTATTTCTGTCTGTGCAATCTAATTACACACTAACTTGTTTAAATTTCAAATGAGCTGCTTAAATAGAGCTCTTGGGTACAAACAAAGGCAGACTTGCAGTTTCATTCGCTAATTTCCTTTTGCTATAAAACGACTGCCGGTAATAGCTATTCATCGCACGAAGAGGATCCACGAATACAACACTTCTTGACGAAGCATTACATTATCCATAATGATGAAATGTAGACAAGGAACGGCAATTGGAGAAACTACTTTGAAGAGAATTGTTTGGATAAAATATGCATTGATAATAACAAGAAGAAGAAAGACAGAAAGAAAGAAAGAAAGAAAGAAAGAAAGAAAGAAAGCGAAAGAGGAAGAGGGAAGAAGGTATAAGAATCGGAGATGATTTGGAATTCTGATTAAATGGAAAGGAAGAAAATCGGAGATGATTTAGAATTCTGATTAAATGGAAAGGAAGAAAAGTGTTGTACGTAGATTACCTTCGAGTAATTCTTTAACATTATAATAGGCAAGGTTTCGCTGCGCTATAAACCGAGAGGGCGCGGGTTCGATCCCCGATGAGATCGCTGGAGTTTTTCAATTGACCTAATCTTTTGGTGGCACTATGGCCCTGGGGACGACTCAACCTTCAACAGAAATGAGTACCAGCAGCTATCCTGCGATTAAAGGCGGCCGGCGCGTAAGGCTGACAACCTTACCACCTTCATGTGCCGAATGTCCAAAATCTGGGAGCCTCAACCTCCTGAAACCTTCTGGGTCTCTGGGGCCTGTATAAAGAACACTTAACTTTTTTTTATTATTTTACAAGGTTTGGCTGAAAATTATATAAACAGATAATTAAGTATAATTTACGTTATATGTAACATGGACCCATAGCTCATTGATTAGAATGGAAATAAATTTTATGAGAAAATGTAGGTCAGTGGTCACTGTTTAGCACTAACGATCTTGATTCTAAAACCAAACACATAATGTAATATAAAACCAATATAATGCTATAGGCCAATATTAGATTTTTTTATTTTTTTTATTTAGTCGCAGGCCTATTTATACTCCTTTCAGCGACGAGACCACACCAGGAGTTCGGGATCTGTGTCTACACAGAAGTCAAAGCAACTATTGATTGTCAAATATGGTCTATTGTTGGTGTATTTTATGTCAGTAAATTTCCACTGATAATAATTTGAATGAATATGATACAGGATGAAATAGCGAGGATGAGTCGTGGTAAATAATTATCCTATTCGGCATTTGCCGACTGGGGGAACCATGAAAAAATCCATATCAAATTGGCCGGCCACGAGATTTGAATTTGGGGCCTCCCAAATGAGAGTCCAAGACGTTTAATTGAAAACAAGCAGGCCTCTTCAAAGAAGCTTGAGATGGATGCTTGCTTGCAGACAAATTACGCAAATTACATTTCATTTAATCATGTTAAAAGTAGTACAGAGTTCATTAATGTAATAAAAACAGACAAACAACACTAATACAAGATGAGAAACTAAAATAAAAATAAAATGGTATGAATGTAGAATTATATTACTTAACCTAATATAATTATAAGGTTAACAACGAAAATAAGATGGCGCTTATAAACCTAAAACGAAATGGGGTACCGGGAAAACATAAAGGATAATCGTGAAATATAAAAACTAAACAAGAATTAAACTTGACACCATAGCGAAATAAAATACCACAGAGATAGAAAAAAAAAGCGATGATTTACTTCAACAGATAATTACCAACACAAAAATAAGCTATGGTTCACGAATGATGATCAAATTTAAAATGAGATTTTCGGTTTATTATAGCAACTACTTCACAGCCACTTTATAAGTAATTATTATTCCGCGAAAGGATGAGGTCTTTGGCTGGTGTTCTTTATTTTAGAGGGGGAAAAAACCGAAAGCAAGGAGAGAAATAACTGAGAGGAGAATCATAGAAAGCCTTAATAACTGCTCTGAGTTGAGTTTTGTTAAGGGGAGATGGTAGTTATTAGTGTAAAAAAAAAAAAAAAAAACATTTTTTTTTTTCTTAGGCTCATGTAATAGAGTAGGTATAGTTTTGTGAACATTTTGATATATAGGTCTTATATGTTGCGTTATTATTAAGCCAAGCAGAGCGATCTGGAGCTTTCTAAAATGGATAAAATACCATAAGGCACGTCATCATCTTTTCGCACTCCTGTAAAATTACATTTTTTGTACTTCAGGTACCATTTTCTGAAAAGCTATTCATGCTAAAATAATGAAACTTTCAGGAATTCATTATAGATGAATGACAAATCTCCCTTAGCAGAATTATCGGAAAAGTCTTGACTATACAGAATTTTCAACTACTTTTATTTGAAAAAAAAGTCCTTCATCTCCCCTTAATGTATTTTTACTGAGATTATTTCATTCATACACCGCGTGTTTGATTTTGCCCAATAACGTTTAGCAATTCCTCGGATATAGACCAATGACGATTGTTCATCTTATGAATTTCTTGCAATTAATATGAGGGTGCGATTTTATCTGATAAAATCGTCAGCTCGTTGGTGGACACGTAAGGATCAATGTGCCGTGATTAATATGTCATATGCTGCCAGTGAAGACATTATTTTATACAACATAACTTGTTTGGAAATTGAAATAATATTAACGTACATTGATTAAAAACACAATTTCGATTCGGTGCAAGCCAGTTCGTGTGCTTTTATTCGGTTCTGCTGTTAGCTTACCTGAATTAGGTTAACTCTGTCTTATAGTTCCATGGCCTACCCTACTGTATAGACACAAATCCGAACTCCTGATATGGCCTCGCAGCTAAAAAGGAGTAGACACAGCTGAAATAATAATAATAATAATAATATATTATTATTATTAACTGAAGTATAAGTATTAGGCGCTATTTCTCACTAACTAAGGGGATTTTTAAAGGCAAAGAATACAATTGTGGGCATAGTCCTAGCCACCCTTGTCGTTAAAAGAATGAGGAACACATAACATTGTGTGGTACCCTACCTATAAAAGTTAACTGCGAAATCGTGGGAAAACGATACCTCAAGTATAAGAATGTGAAACATTTGTAGACAAACCCTGGCGGCCGTAAACCAGCACTTTCTGTGCCTTTTTATTACAGAGCCATAAACCACTTTAAAAAACATCAAATATTGATTAAAGCTCTCCTTTCAATGCCTTGTCTTAGTATAACGGTTTATGACGATGACGTTTTAGGTTCTGGAGATCAGCAACAAGCGTTAACGCATACCGATGATTGCATTTTACCTTTAGTAGGCTATAATTAAAACCTACAAAAAGCTTTTCGCATAGCGTAAAGGAGAGTTTGTACGAGTAGTTTTATCCCTTAAATGCATAACACATCCTATAAGATACAATAGTGTGTCTTAATTTATAAATAAAATAACGAAGAAATTACTCAAAAGAAAATTTAAATTCATGTAAGATTTACAGAATATGGTACCGGTATAAGAAATAAACTAAGACCTAATCGTTGTGTTAATATTGTTTTCTTTGCAGTTCGGCATGGATTTAAAATCTGCCTGCATTTGAATCGCTATAACTGATTCTGTCAAAATTAGAATATTGCAGCAAGCATTACTATCGAAAACTAGCCGGTTATCCATTTTTATTATTATTTTTTTTTTATTTAATTTTTTTTCGTAAGAGGTTTCTTATATATATTTTATTCACATGTATTTATTGGCGCAGTGGCACTGTAAAGAGAGGCATTATATCGAGGGTTGACTGTATCTCCAGGAATTGAAGCTTTCACGTTTTGGAAATAACTGTATTGCTGGGGTTAATTCTACTTTCAGAATGACCATCGCATTTCTCGGAATGTTACAAGACTGCAACACGAATTCGTACGGGGCAAATTTTTAAATAAACAAGATCCCCCCCCCCCCCCCCAAGATGGTACGAGAGAAGCCGCACTTCCGCACTGCTCGGGGCTATGCAGTTTTATGAATGAAAGTTTCTCTCTCTCTTCTCAGCCTGGACCAGGCCTGATGCCAAGTCTCTACCAGGATGTTACGTAAGCGTGACCATACCAACCGGTTCCACAGATTCTGTGGTGACCGAGGCACACACCCCTTTCATTCATTCATTCATTCATTCCCGTCTTCCAAATATGTCGCATAGAAAGAGATATATTGCTAAAAATTGCATGAACACTTCCTCAGACAACTGTTCAGGTATGCTGGTCACGCTGATTTCTTCAAAAAGATTTCCTTTAACCCATCCTGTTGAACTTTTTCAGAATAAATTACTGTACACAAAAAACACAGACACACAAAACTGTCCCTTCAACTGGAGTTCGGCCAGATAAAATTTTCAGAACTTGTTTTAGTACTGCAATGCAAATATAATTTATTATCCAAAATACAATTCTAGAGTGATAGGGGAAAAAGCGAATAAGTCAAAATACCAAGGTATTATGAGAGACATTTCAGTCCACCAGATATTTTTATACAGTGCCCTTTATAAGGAAAAATTAATTTACAATAATCTGATGAATAAACTAGCATTTACACACAAATTTTTGGGCAATTTTTTTAAAGTTTGGCTCTTTTTTTTTTGGTATTTTGCGGTCATTTTGTAGCTCATTTTTAAAATATTTTAGATCATAACAATCCGGGCCCTGGTTACAACCCTGTAACGATTAATATCAAACACGGAACAATCTTGAAATCCTGAGAGCAGCAAATAAAACTGCATAATAAACAACCTTCGTTTAAAGTAATATTAATTCTGTTTGTGAATTTTAATATTATTCCAAACTAAGTTCATTTAATGTTTTAAAGCTCATTGCTTTGAGGATAAAACGCCAAGAGAAGCTTTGAGTTCCTCGCAAGTCATCAGCTGCCATCTATCGCAAAAGACGAGAACTTACTGACAGCTGATCACCTTTTTAACAATCTTCCTCTACATCTACAGTTTGACAAAGAATATCATAACAGCATGCAAATAAATGTGTTAGAGGTTTATCACTACTGTTTTGAATACAGATGGTAGGCCTATGTAAGTATTCTTATAGAAAACTTTAAAGCCTGTAAGGGAATTTCTTTAAAGGTGGATGTTGTGACTCCCAGATCTTGAAGTAGAGTGACACACTTCTTAGGGATAGTGCCTCTTGCACCCACCATTAGGCCTATGCCACGAACTTCGATTAGGTTTGTAATTACTATTACGCACATGTAATTATAGTAATCCTATGGTCGACCAAAATATTTAATATAGGCCTACTCCTTCTATAACTATGCAACATTGATAATTAGACTTCGGACTTTTAGGTCGCTAAAAATGCTGTTTTAGGTACCTAAAATAGGCTCTAAAAATTGGAAAATAGGTTCTAAAAATCGTAAAATAGCGTATTATAAAATCTTTAAGTTGCCAATTTTCTGAAATATCTCAATTGCAATCCAGAATATTATATTTATTGAAGTCACCATTAATCAATAATCATGATAAAACACAGATATAGGCCTATGGTACACAGGATTATATAGACGTATTACTATGGCCTGTATTACTACCATAACAGTGAAAACCTAATCACTGCGCCCAGAAGCTACGCACGCTAGCATATCCAACCCCTTATATCCCTCATTGAATCAGAGTACTACTTTTTTTTTTTTAACTGGATGTGGGTGTCGGGAGAAAAACACTAATTTTCTTTGGAATTCCAAGGAATTTTTCTACTGAAGACGAAGCATTCCTTACTATTTAACCACGTCACAAATGTGTCACGTACTGCACATTCCAAGCTAAACATTTAGTACGAACTGAAAAATAAATGCAGGAATTTATAACAAAAAATAACTTATTTTGAACTTTAGAGGAAAAACAAGGAAAAAGGCAATATTAGGCTCTAACGTAAAAATAGGCTGTTTTAGGTCCTATAAAAGTATCAGTTTTAGACATAGTCACTTATGAAACATGCATATACAAGTTTTTGTCCATATATCACTTATGGATTAAAATAGGTTTTTACCTAAAATCCGAAGTCTAGTAATTACTATTACGTCACATGTAATTATAGTAATCCTATGGTCGACCAAAATATTTAATATACTCCTTCTATAACTATGCAACATTGATAACATACAGATATTCTTTATTTTATTTTGCATCATTTCTTAATTAAAAAACTAGTCATTTAGGAATAGCCTATTTAGCTAATAAGTTTGTACATATTTAGCTATGTTATTTCATTCTAGCCCTCCAAATAGCTAATGCAAATGATTCAAGTTCAAAAAGCGATACCAATAAAGGGAAATGTAATAAATTGAGAAACTAACAACCGCAATTACTTTATAACTATTATTTATGAGTATGTGGTATTCAGACAATACAATGTCATAATAATTGTATTGTAATACAGTACATAAACAGCAATTAGCAAGTAAGATAAGATCTGTAATAGTATAAATTATACCAGAGGGAGTTAATACATCTAACGGAAAATGATTCATTCGATTCCGCTGAAAGAAATGGCAAAGGTTAAGAACAACACGTTCCACGTGCATTCAAGGAAAACCACTTCATATATAGGCCTAATTAATCCAATACAAAGTATTAAGACAATGATTTAAATTTAGAATCACATTGCATTGCAATACATAATCCTTCACGTTATTTACATTAAAAAAAACTTTTTAAGCAATTACTTCGACAGAATGCTTTAAGAATACTATCCACAGAAAAATCCATTATTATTTTTTATTAATTTTTTTTATTCAGCCGTGTTTATACTCCTTTTAGCTAGGAAGCCATATCAAGAGTTCGGGATCTGTATCTATAGCCTACAGTAGGGAAGGCCATGGAACTATTGATTGCCAATTGTTTCTTTGGTTAGTGTATTTTATGGAGTAAATTTAACTGATATTAATTTAAATGGATATGATACAGGACGAAACGATGCGAAACGACGAAACAGGCACTTGCCTTTACGACTATTGCAAGGGGAATCTGCAAACACGAACAGTCTACAACTTGCGCAGAATTTATTAAGCCTAGCTAGCAAGTCACGAAATACTATATAGGACATATAGACTATGAAGTACTTGGAGAGATAGTCGTAAAGCCACACTTACTTACTTTTAAGAAACTAAGCTTTGATGAATTATTATTTAATATTTAAACAACATCTTAGTGATCTTTTTATATTAAATCATACTTTAGTATGTTGTTAAACACATTTGTGAACAAAGATCATATTCTCAAATTTCTTATGCAGTTTTATAGATATTGTAACATTATTTTCTCAAAATTAATTAATAGTGGCTTATGGCTATATTTCTCCAAACCCTATATTTTTGGGCGACGTTGATTTAGTTCTCGAGTTTCTGACTGCTAGCTGTAATGTGCAGAGATCGGTTCTTGATTCGATTGGGAATTTTATGTTCAATAGATAAGTTTCTCTGGCCTGTTTAGTGTTTTAGACAGCCTATCTAGGTTTAAGGACCCCCTTGGAACTACAACACCTAGGCATCTCATTTGATTAACCGGGATAACTTTGACGAAAACAAGTGCCCAGCTCGAAGAAATGGGGCTACCAAGCCGAGGGAGAACGTAACGGCTTAGGCCTAGTCACAAATCTAATACATGTTTAGATGATGTTCTCTTCTTTACTAATGCATTTCGTACGCACGCCAGTCTTGCTGCTCGGCATTAGAGATGCGATAGTGGACAGCGAGTTGATGTTGTATGGATCCACGTCACATCCTGCCATTAATTGCAGGTTCGCATCGCCTCCAGCCAACAGGAATAATTGTTCAGTTTCTGGACTCGTACCTCTTCCGCCAATTTTACTTGTCACAGAGAAATATCGGATTCTTCACGCTAACACACTTATTGATTGGCCGGCCAGCTTCCGAAGATCCCGGCCATAACATTATTATTTACCGTACAGGCTTGACCCTGAACTATCTTCTCTTTCATTCAGTAAATAGGCTTGAGAAGCCTGATAGTGATGAAGAATAAGGGCATTATAGAGCCTTAAAGATTCAGAACAAACATTTACATAGATTAGGACTCCGAGAGCCGTGGGTATCGGCATGTTGACCACATGCCCCCAATCCTGCCGCCTGCCTAAGGTAGATGATGCAGCGCTCGGGTGGTAGGCCTGGTCCGTTCAGGGATGTAGCGCCACGGAGGACTCCGAGAACAATTAATTTAATACTCACAAGCAAATTAAGGTAAAATATGCACGGGTGGGCTCACTTGTCTCAGCCTGAGTTTGTGCCAACGATGGGTATTGAGTAATGCTATATCAGAAGTCTGTAAACAATTATATCCACTTGATAGCTATGGGCTTTCTATTAGTTGATAAATAGGTATGTTTATTGTAAGTCCTAAGCATGTAAAAAGAGACAAAATAGGAAGGAATATTTTAACCCTATATGCGAAGTAAATTATTGTGTCTCAGATTTTTTGATAAGATTGTGTGAAAGTGATATTGATTTTCTTCTGATTTTAGCTCCGAAACGGTTGTATGGCAACATGAAAGTTGGAAATAAAATATCCAGTAAAGACAGTAAAATGTTATGTTTCTTCTTATTTCAACCACTTCCAGGCATAGGCGTAACGAGGGGAGGGGTTTGGGGGTTTGAACCCCCCCCCCCCATTGATTAAAAAAGGGAAAATTGTACTATTTATTTCATTATTGTGATATATCACCTTTTTTAAAAATATGCTTATAAATTACTTAATATGAGTTTAAAGCGTGGGAAGCTTAAAACTCGTTATTGTGCATCTTAATTTTTAAAATTTTCCGGGGGCGGACCCCGGAACCCCCCTCTCCAGATGTTATAACCCCCCCCATATAATGGCCGGCCTGATTACGCCTATGCTTCCAGGCATGGTGTGTAAAATCAATGGGTTGCCAAATTATAAGTCCTGTATGAGCGATAACAGCCATATCTAGCGTTTTCTGAAAGAATAGTCTGAATAAAGAATAGTTTCAAAATCAAAAGTGCTCCATAATATAGTTTTGAATTATACGCAAAATACAAAACCCGGCAACGCCGGACCTTTTAGGCTAGTTTGTTATAAACGGAGCTTGATTTGGAATACCGTACAACACAAGGAACGATCTAGGCAATTGAGCACTATTTCGTGCATAAAATGAAAGTGAAGAACAATGGGGTACCCAGTAATTTCAACTCCTCTAAATTGGCAATTTCTCAATAAACTTAATAGAAACGATCTTTCAAAACATTAGCTTCTTGTCGAACATCTTTATAGCCCTTTTTTTTGCTCCTCTTGCAGCAAGGCTGTGTCGAATCGCTTAGACTTTTTTCATCGCCTTCGCCTCGTAATACCTTACATTAACTACCGAGATAAACAAAAATGACTCCCAACCAACAATCAATTCCATTCCCCATCACATGGGAAGGTAATTTGAAGTGAACTGTAATTTAAAAGTCAAAAGAACAAAAGTCGGTCTGATGCACAATTGTGATGTTCCTATGTCCAGCACCACACGAGTTCGTGTAACGGGAAGCTAGAGCACAAAAACACGATCATCATTCCATTGCATGTGATTGTTATCTAGATAACACTGACCTTAACAAAAGAGAAACTTCTAACAGGTAGCTAGGTAATATTATTAACAAATTCGGAACGACACAATTAGAGCTAGGATATTTATGTAGTTTCATTTTGAAAATAGCCTATGTATATAAAAATGTAGTGAAAAATTATGGAATATGTAACAAGGTTATTAAAATCATGAAAAGGGCTACGGAAGCTCAGGGCAGGTTTTCTAAATCTTCTCAAAGGTATGTTGTTTTCCTACACTAATATCTAGTCTGTGCCAAATTCTAAATGGTGGCATTACTGATCCTCCTGGGCCCTGTTTTATGGAACTTTCTAATAATATTAGAGCTCATAATATTATTCATTAGTTATCAACATCTTGTTTCATGAACACTGCTCATAAAATCTCTTAACTAATATTATTAATTCATTAGTCAGCTGATTGATTTGGAGGTTATGTCTGGATTGCTGTTTCTATTTTTTTCCCTTCTTAGTCTTTTTGTCAATACTATTTCAAAGCAGCACGGCCTACATATATCTTCACAAATTAACAAATAATAACTAGCTCTAAGAAATCAATGGTAAATCTGCCAGGCACTTATTCAAGATGGCAGTAGACTTATGTCCTAAAATCTAGCTCAAATCCTAAAAACTTATGACAAAAATTCCTTTGATAGAGTATGAAAGCTTTTTCTAAACTGATAATTAAATCAGAGTGATTCATTTTCCACAATTTTAAGATCACGAAATCTTATTTACATGGGTTTGAGAATAACTTATTGGTCCAAAAACACTTATAGATAAACACCTAATATTATCAGTAAATTTTATTAGTTGTTTACCACAAATATTAGCAAAAGTTACTAATAACTTTGAGCCACGAACTCATAACTAATATTATTAGAAAATATTCTTATGAAACAGAAGATTAATAATAATAACTAACATTATTATGTATTTGCTTATATTTCTATTAGCTAATTTGCTAGTAAAAGTTCTATGAAACAGGGCCCAGAGGGGATTTCATCTGAAAAAATTCCTTTCTTAAAATGTACCTTCGTTACATCATGTGACGTTGGAAGGTAGTTTCATAACCATTTTTTCTGGCAGACGTCAATGACCTCAAAGGATTTATAAAAATATGTAATTGTTCACTATGGTGGAAATCTTAATGCGTGATTGTCATTTAATCATCATAAATAAATGATACACTCTGACTCAAACTATGTCAGAAAGCGTCCGAATATTTGAGGCAAAGATCTCTGGAAATAATTAGAAGAGCTCTTAGTTACTGAAGACAATTCAAATATGACGGACGGCTACAAGCTATTTACCGTAAAAACAGAAATAATTTTCCGACATATCTTACTTCCTATGAAGAAGTTTCTAATCATTAAAGCCTACAAGAAATGAATATTGTTAATAGGGAATGACGGTTTTGTATTCACATAAACATAACTCTGTACAAGTGCGAAGGAAAATTCCTGTCTACTTTGAAAATAGTCTGAAGCGAGCTTAAGGTGTATTTCGGTTTTAAAAGAATGCACTTTTAATTCATGACTAGAAGTCAGATACTCTGACCACTAGACCAGTCATCATCTTGATGTAAGATGTAAGATTATTGATTTATTTATTTTATTATTATTATTATTATTATTATTATTATTATTATTATTATTATTATTATTATTATTATTATTATTATTATTATTATTATTATTATTACTACGTTATACCGCTAACAACGGAATACGGACAATACAAGTCCATTAAAACGTACAAATTAATTTAATGACTTGTAGGTCAACGGATTAATTTCGTCTTCTTTCATTCATTCACCGAAGCCTGGATCTGTGCCAGCTACGAAATAATTTTCACACATCCTGAGAAACCGGCCGCAATAAATCGAACGCCAGAGGCAGCGGCGCCGGATGTGACGTAGTAGGAAGGCTACATCTGATCGTGACCCGAGTCCTGGGTTCATAACTACATTAATCAAACTTGCATGCATCCGGCAATTGCACATAACGTCCATTTGAAGCGTGGGTGTATTGTTCCTGCCTTGACATGTGAAATTAATTAAATAAATAAATCACATTTATACAAGACTATTTCAATTTCCTATGAAACATAAGTTACCCTATTTTACCCTTAGGTGTTTCAGGGTTATTACATTAAGCCATAAAAAGAAACCGCCTTTCAGAAACTTAACGGCTTAATAAATGATGCGTGTGCTAACACATTTAAAAAAAAAAAAGGAAGAGAAACTGCAATAATGATTTCATTTGAACTTCTCTTGACCAATAGAGGAGCTTAGAATCTTAAAATCGGCCAGTGAGGATCAGGCAGACATATGTGGTAGTTTTCTGCAGCTTTCTTATCTATTGCCTCTTGATTTATTGCATCCAACTGATCATATTATAGCCTATAGCACGTCAAAAAGAAATTATGCAGGCCTACAAATACTTAACACAGATAAAAATAAATAAAATAAAATACTATTATCTATTGTTCAATACCTCGAAGACCGAAATCTTGTCGGTGCTTTATAATCTTATATTTCGTTATTAATGGATTTCATTTTCCATTGCGAGTGATATTATAATATTTTTAAATATCCACCTTATACCCCTAATTAATGATAATGCCATTTGTATATTTGCCTATACCTCGCATTTAAGTTATATATTTTGATAAAATAATATAACAAGTATTACAGCAGCTATTCTGAATTTAAAAATTTTACATTCTCTCAGTATATTTAGTAAAACTGTCTGTAAGCACGATAACTCGAATAGGCCTACTGTTTACCGGATTTCCATGAGACTTGGTATACCCTTTATAACGCCCATGGGAAGAAGTCTATTGCTTTTGGACCACATCGGTTGACTGGTACCGGAGTAAGCAATTAAAGGTGGCTTGTGACTATATCTCTCTAATCCCTTCAATTCCATTTTTTTTTAAGTTACAGCTTCAGTACTTTCTCAGAATGGCCCAAAATCTAAGTACATAATAGTTATAAAGTTCATCTTTGCATAAAACAGATTGACTACTAGAAGACCACATGCGGTGTTGTAAGAGTTATAATTTGGCAACAGTGACTAACTTTTATGAATGAATGTGAAGTGATAGCCGCGGGGTGCAAACCCGGTGTCTCCTTCCTCGTGGTGTCACTACACCCTGTTTACCTCTCCCCACTACACCTGACTTCTTCAGCTGCCTTTCTCCTCTCGGGCTGTGTTCAGATGTTTTCAAGTGATAAAGCTAAACTAGTAAAAAGTTATTCCTAAGCAGAAGTAGAAACACAATTTACAGTCAATATTCACTTCTATTATATTTGAAGTATTCATAGTAATTCATAGTAATTTTATAATATTAGTCAGGTATTACGCTTTCCACGATTCCCAAGAATTGTTTATTTAATTTTTTGTTTAGCACCTTGTGACATGTCATCGGAATTATTTGAATAATAAACATTTACAACAGGATAGACCAATTAAATGAGTCTGAGTACAATAATAAGTATTTATTAACCCTTATTGTGATGAATGGCAGAGAATCACGGAATGTGATGAAAAGATGACATGGGCCTAACAATGTGTGTTAGGAATTATTTGTGTATAATTCATGCAACCCTTAATTGATAAAGTCGTTTGTCTTAAATTTGTACTAAAAGGACTGAAGATATTGGAAAACATTTAAATTTCATATAAATTACAGAATAAGGAAGCAAGAAAAAAAACTATAGGTCTAATCATTGTCTTAACTGTTTTCTATCCAATCCGGCACGGTTATACTATTTTGAATTTGTACCATATTCGTTGTTCCTGCAGTTGAAACTTTAGGGCCATGGTGTTGTGAGGCCAGAAATCTAATCTCTGCGATAGGTGGCGTGAGGGATGACCATAGTCAAGAGAGCACTGTTCATCATCTTATTCTTCCTGCCACTCTTGGAACACTCACGTGACTTTCTCTACCTTCATCATTTAGAATGGGGCGTATGGGTGGAATAGTCATGGCCAAACAGAACTCATATTTTTGCGTCTATCAAATTTAGCCTACTCTATTATTAATATGCCCTTATAGACATAATTCGAGCATGCTTCTATACAGTCACTGTGGTATAAGAGCATCTGGAAAGTCAGAATTAGGCCTCCAAAAGGAAGCTGACTTGTTTGGTAAAAAGTTTTTCTTTTGTCTACATACGCCTGACTGAACTTAACTTCTTAGGAGCTCCTCATAAATTTCGTAAGTTCTTGCATTAGAAAAGTTTGCAAGCGGCAGCATCCGTACGGAGCCGCGGTGATCTGTAGCAACTCTTGTCAGTTTTTATGGGTTATCCCGGGGCTATAGAAGTGCTCCAACTGATGATGGTAACGGCACCTAGCGGCACAAACCCGTACTTCCCACTGACCTCTCATCTCTATGTTTATGTATTTGCTTCATCACTAATGACTCCCCATTCTACCTAGTGTAACCTGACGATGTTCCTGCAACAAAAGCCCATGAACTGGACATATGTATGTTTCCTGTGTCGGTTTTTACAACCTGTTCCTCCGACTCGGACGAACAGCTACGTAACATCAGCACAACTTACCGGCTTTCGAATGTTCCCATATGACTTTTCTCATCGGAACGGTCTGCTATAAAATGAAAACATATGGGATCCTCATTTTGAGATAAATACACCTAAATAAAATGTGTACATGCAGCCTTATCAGAAGTACTCAGACTTTCAACTGCTGCTTTTTCTCCTAATTAATCTAACATTTACACTGCTTTCCTATTTCGCTCATAAGCCGCGTGTTTGATATTGACCAATAACGTTTAGCAGTTCCTCGAATATAGACCAATCACGATAATTTATCTTATAGAATGCTTGATATTGATATGATGGGATGGGATTTTATCTTATAAAATAGTAGGCTCGTTACTGGACACGTAAGCATCAACGTGCCGTGATTAATACGTAACATGCTGCCATTAAGCAGCACAAAAACATATTATTTTATACAGCAAAAATGCTTGGAAATTGAAATAATAGAAATGTACATTGATTAACAGCACAATTTCGATTCGGTGCAAGCCAGTTCGTGTGCTTTTATTCTGTTCTGCTGTTAGCTTATCTGAATTAGGTTAACTATGTCTTATATGCACCATTGGTAGCACTGGTCAAAACATGGTAACCCAAATAGATTCATGGATGGTCGATTCATAGCACGCCGTGATCCCGCAGCAGTTAGTTTTGTTTTTATATAACAAAGGAAGAAAGCAATTATTATTTACATAATCTGTTAAATTTTTATTCATGGTATAGTCTTAATAAATCCAACTCGAGTTTACTAGTTTCATCAGATATATCGTATCTATCGATACACTCGTAAACTCTCGTGGGATTACCTATGATAATCTTCTGAAGCTTAATTTTGTGACAAATTATTTATTTTCATCACTAAGTTTGAAACATTTAACGAGTGTAGCTTTTTAATATCGCGTAATTAGGAAGACTTAAAAGTGCCTGAGGGCACCGAAACTTATCTTACATAATATTCTATTCTTACTCATTAACTTTATTACAAAAATGCTTAATTAAACTCGGCTTTAAAAAAGCGCCTTACGTGTTTAATGTTTTTAACATTGATCAAATTTATAGATACTCTTTATTAAAATTCTACCATAAAAATTCCTACCTGTTCCACACGAACACAATACAAGACGTAATAAAACTACAGAAGTACTTCAGAAGACCCAAATGTTTCACTCCTGCTTGTCTGTCATAGGCCTATAGATGTAGCTTCGGTCCTCGTCTGTATAATTATAAAATAAAATTACATCCACGTCTAGCCACATGTAGTTATGGAGTCTTTAAATCTACAACTTAAAAAATAATTTAACGACTAATTTTCATCCCTTTTAAATCAGTTTTTGTTTGTTACTTTGTCTGCTCCGTCTTCTGATACTCCTATCATAATGATAAGTATTGCTTACTTTTCATTACTATAATCATTATTATTTTTATCAGTTGAGTCATGCCATTACTCTAAGATTTTGCCTTTCTCCCTGGGTACTTTTCATTATATTAATCTGCCTATTTCTTAATTTTTAAAACAGTTTAATATTATACTTCTATTGTAAAACACATTACATAAACGTAACACGAGATCCTGCTCTTTCGGGGTTTAAGGACCAACCTATGGATCAACTAAGTAATTATTATAATTGTAAAATAAATAAAATCAGGTAAACTGATGTAACAAAGTGCCAGAATGCTTATGTTTAATCAGTGATAATTAAGCTCCACATCGATTCATTTAGCAGGGTTTACGGAAGGACAAAGGTTGTTAAGCATATGTGAAGGAATATGTGGATAGTGTTAATTGCCAAAGCTAATTGTATTGCAACTTATAAAGCCGTATATGATCACAGTAAAACAATATATCATGATAACTGATTTGCATTTGATAAATTCTTTCTATTATATTACCATAAAATAGGCACTAAATCGGGCATTACTCCGGTACGGGTCAACCGATTTTTTTCTATATCAATAGGCTTCTTCCCACGGACGTTATAAATGTGTATACCAAGTTTCATGAAAATCCGATAAAGCGTATTTCACGTATCGCGCGTACAGACACACAGACAGACAGACAGATGGACAGACATTTTCCCGTCCCCACACAATCTCATAGAGTACCATTCTGGCACTTAATAAATGTGTCATTAATGTGCTAAGTACCAAGGGTTTTTAAAATAAATAAAAAAAAATGACAATCGATATTTTTAAACCACAAGTAGTTGTTATTCCTTTTAGATCAAACTGTGAAGGAATATGAAGAGCAAGCAAGGTGTTGCTGACTGGCCAGACTTCAGAGAAGTGGGAAAGCGTGCAAGGCTGTAACGAGTGAGGCAGCCTTGAAGTACTTATCAATTGTAATACACAGCAGCGTGAGAAGAGAATAGATACTCATCGCCATCACGTACCGGCAATTCGCTACTTGCTGGAAAAAACTCAGTAGCCAGACCTGGCTGATAAGAAGTCACTACCAATACAATAGCCCTACGTGCCACAATCACGCTCTCTAAATAATGGCCTCTCCCGAAAATTAAAAACCTAACTCTCTAGTTTAATGTTTCGTAGTCAGTAATTGCTATACTATTACCTCTACGTAAAATAAATAATTATTATTTGCTAGCAACAATTCTGAAAACAATTTACCTGTTTTAAGCGGGCATGGAATTTTATGATGCTTTGGTTTTACATTCTAAGAAACCAATAATATTTCTTTTAAAATGCCTAATTTGTACAGCATCTTTTCGAAATCAAATTATATACTGTAGTAACTAAGAAAACCTACTTTAACTAACTCATTGCCAAACAGGAACTCGCGAGCGGACCATCAGGTGTACGAAGCTAATATTGGACGTGATTTAATATCTAATGTCATATGTAATAGCCAGGGTCCGGATTTTGATGGCCTAAAAATACTTAAAAAATCTGATGTGAAAGTCACATAACTTCCTCTGCCCAAATAAAAGTTAGCAGTATTCACATATCCTTGTACAGAATCGCAAGACACAATTTTACGCTAATTATCCTATAAATATCTCTTCTTTCAATGATGCGACTAAAAGCGCAGGCTATATAACAAACTTTTAAAAAAAGTGACTGCAGACGTTTATTGAACTTTCCGCTGTAAAGAATAATTTCCGAAATTTATCGAATATTTCCCTCAGATACTTCTTTACTCTATGCATGGCCAACAATACATCTTTCTCAATTCACAATCTTATATAGAATAAGAGGCCGTGAAAGAGCGCGTATTCAGTTGTTCATCACGCAAGACAAACTTTCTACAAACAGTGGGTGAACAGTGGGTGCTCCCAAACTTAGACGACTTGCAGTGTTGATAATTGGATCCAACGTTTGGAGAAGGCGTTTGCTTGCCGAACTGTATACTGTTGCTCCATAATCCAGTTTGGACTGAATTAGAGCTCGATAGACGTTTATTAGACACGTTGATTCGGCACTCCATTTAATGGAAGATAACGTTTTAATTATGTTCAGTCTAGAAGCACATTCCGATTTTACTGAAGTAATATGTTGTTTCCATAAGTGATTTTTATCGAACAGCACGCCTAGGATTTTGCAAGTAACTAATCTGTGCAACCTGTGGCCACCAATATTAAGATTAACGTCTATTTGGTGAAGCTTTCTACTTCTAGAAAATACTATAAATTCAGATTTCGATTTGGATATTGTGAAGCCGGAAGTGTTTGTCCAGGAGTAGATTTTATCCAAAAAATTCTGAATAATATTAGCAGTAAGCTGAATGTTATTCCCACTGCAGAGAAGAGTGATATCGTCCGCAAAGAGGAATGCTTTTACTGCCTTCTCAATCAAACTGATGACTTCATTAATAGCAATGAGGAATAGAAGCACACTTAGTACTGACCCTTGAGGCAGACCATTCACCATTTCCATAGGAGGAGATAGTTTATCTTGAATTCTCACTCTTAGATATCTGTGAGCTAAGAAGTTGATGATAAAAGCTAAAGTATTGTCTCTTATTTTTTTAATTCAAGGAGTTTTGCCCATTAACAACGTGTTAAAACACAGGTTTTAATCATACCAGATGAAAATTTGATTCCTCTTGAATATTTACAGTTTTTTACGTCATATTAAGTTATTCGAACTGCAATGAAAGAAGGAAGCCTACAATCTTTAAAAGAATTTGGAGTCTCTTTCAAAGTTTTCACGCGTTAAGAGGTTTGCTTGCCATTTACAAAAATTATAGCATATATACAGCATAATCTATATAGCAAAGTTAGCATCTGTCCATGGCATCAAAGATATCTGTTAATCTCTGTAAAGCTAGGAATCTTTACACATAAACTACACCATTACCTGACTGTACAGATTTAGACTATAAAAAGGAACTTCGTTTGTCTATTCTATTCTGTGATAATCAGCTATTCTTTCGTAATATCAAAATGAATAACCCAAAGCACTTCGAAAATATAGATGAAATCGAAACTTTAAAAAAAAAGAGAGACAAGAATCAAAGACTATTAACTTATAAATTAGTTAGTAAAAACTGTAATTTCATAAGGTTAGTTTGTGTTCTTGGGAATTTCATACAAGATTTTTTATACTTAGAAAATTACAGTAAATTGTTTCGAAACAAGCGAATCTTTATGTTCAGTTTAAGACATTTTTAAAACGACATAATTAATAACCGTTTATAGCTCACGACAAAAAGATGTAGAGATATTCCTCGATGAATTCTAGTATAGATTATTTCTTTAATAGCAATCATGCGTTATAAAAAAAACTGAACGCTTTTAATATGGCTCAACTACAACAAGCAACTATGAAATTCGACTCGTGATTATTTTACCTTGAATTAAAATGTAGCCTACACCTTGTTCTTCAAACTATCCCTCATTATTATATTCAGGACTACCATATTGTGTTCACTATAGCAGTCAAAATAACGTAGCATTTATTTTTTCTATTAATAATCACTTGTTTTAAGGCATAACGTCAATGACACTAATTTTAAAATGGATGTAGGCCTATATGTATTCTTCAACCACAGATTATTGTCTTTGCTGGACATTACATGAGAATATTATAGGAGAAAAATTCCTCTGACACTGGGATATGAACCCAGAACCTTCGGCTATCCGTGCCAATGCTCTACCAACTGAGCTAAGCTAGATATGACTTTACAGCGCCAGATGGAACCTCTCTCCTATGAATAATTCCCCTTAATGGTCTACCTCAGTGACAGACAAGTTATATCATATGCAGTACTGTGAGGCACTGACTGGGCTTCCACTGTTATTGTACAGTTAACATTCAAGATGGATATATATATGCATTCATGTCTCTGTTGGACATTACATGAGAATATTATAGGAGAAAAATCCCTCACGGATTTTAAAGTTATTTGGCATTCACCTTTGCGTATTTTTTAAATATTAATTTATAGTTTAATGATACAATTTCACTAACACTCAATATTTATAATAAATACAGGATTTTATTTAAAACAAAACATAATATGCATATATCCACATAGCTTTTTACATATGGGCTACCCCAAAGCGATGAACAGTAAACTGACTTAGCGAATTTCCATGATTTTAAAGATGCATTGAATGATTCTGTGTTTATAAACTATTTTTGATAGGACTGCCAGAACTGAATCTTAAATAAGACAAAGAGTCCCGAATCTTGGACTACTTTTCTTTATTTATAATCAATAGGGGGCTAAAGAGGACTTCTGCTGAAAAACTAGGGGCTAAAGAGGACTTATGATGAAAAACACTATTTTAAAATAAATTTTCCAATTAATGGAAAGGAAAATAAATATGTGTATTTGTGCATTTTAAGACAATTCTTTGAAATCTTCATCTAATCCATTGTCGTTTCAACTTCAAAGTAACAAGCTGCTGACCAACGACAGAGAAGTATATTAAAGGAACAAATTCGTGACTCTTAAATCTACTTATTTTTATAGATCGGAAGTGAATTGAGCGGTGTATTGAATAATTGTATCATTAAAAGGTGAAATATCTCAATAAGAATAACTGTCAAAATTATAGGCTAATAAAATTTTCGGTGTTAATATTAGTGTTCATTGTATGTTTTTATTAAGACGGCTAAAATCGTTTGTTTAAGGCCTAAAAAGGGCTATTTCACGAAAATAAAAGGCTAAAATACCTTTTATAAAACCCTAAAAATCCGGACCCTAGTCATTACAATAAAAGTGTAAACTTTCTCAGATGTTGAATAAAAAAAGTGTGCGTGGAACGCGACAGAAGTGAAACTTGTTTTAATTTTTTAATTTTTTTTCAATTTTGGACTTTTTTATTTTTTAACTTTTGATTTTAACTTTCGGATTTTTTAAATTTTGGATCTTTGATTTTTTTTAATTTTTAGATTTTCTAATTTTGGATTTATAGATTTTTTAATTTTGGATTTAAAGATTTTTTAATTTTGGATTTATAGATGTTTTAATTTTGGATTTTCGATATTTTTTATTTTGGATTTCTTATTTTTTTACATTTTGGGTTTTTTATAATGGTGAAGGGCTCACCACGCCACTACCTCTAAGCAACAATAGCCCCCCGCTCATTGCCTGATACCTTTCCTCCGTGCGCTCCCGTACATTCTTTTAATTTTTGGATTTTTTAATTTTTTTTTAATTTTTGGATTTTTTATTTTTTTAAACTTTGGATAAGCCTAATCATTGAGTTGATGGTTTTCTGTGCAGTCCGTTCCGTCACAGCCCTACTAATTTCGTGACGATTTTGTCCGTAACGCAAGTTTGGGTTAGCTCTCGATTTACTCCTAGCGCGGCTAAAGAAGTTTCACTTCAAAATGGTAGTAAAAAGTTAATTATGTTACATTACTCTGCTGCTAAAGTGAACAAGTCTTAATTGTATTTCGCTTCTCTTGTTGAGTGTTTACCTTGAAACTAATGTGGCCATCACCATGATGCTAACAGCAACTCACCTGCAAAAAGAAAAGAAAAGATTACAGTAAATAAAGTGAAGCTGAAGAACACATTATACACAATACATACATAAAGTAACACTTCTTCAGTCTGCCAGTACATCAGACATTTGCTGCGTTACATGCTCTCTGCATAAAGTATTATTTACCTTACAAGAATACAAATTACTTACGAAAGAATGTACGCGCGTATTCTATAAATAGCTTTCATTCTCAAGAAATGAATGAATTATTTCTCAGGATAGGAGCTGTATACTTTATGCATTGCATACGTAAACCTTTCTACTACAATCCTTGAACATAATAAATAGGCCTAGAATAAAATACTCTGAATTCCTTCTGAACTGTTAGAAATCCGCAATCTCCATTTTAATAAAAGATAGAGATGCTAACTTTAATGAAAGTTTAATGCGTTTCCTGCTAAATATTTTATTATTTATTTTATTTATTTATTTAAAATACAAATATATATCTATACAAGTAAAGTAAAGCAGAAAAAGTACATATTTCAAAAATAACTACAACTGCTATAAAAAAAGAAAGAAAGATAGGCTAAACTTACATAGCCTAATTAATAGTTATTCTAGCACAAGCAATATTAACATTATTTAGAAATACACCCGAATGAGCAAGACTGTTCGTGCTCGGGTGCAGTTTCAAAATTATCAAAGTGAAGAAAGAGGAAAGACAAAGAAACAGAGTGTTAAAAAAAATGTGATTAACTAATAAAGAAAGTAAAACATGTTAAACATAAATTCATAAAAGGAATGAAACAATTTAGTTTATGTGTTACAAATTAGACTTCCCACATTAGGGATTAACTCAGATTTGCAACACAAACACCAAAATTGTACTAGGAAATGCATGAAACTTAAGTTAGCATCTCTCTATGTTTTATCAGAATGGAGATAGCCGGGTTTGCTAATATGCTCCAGTTACTTTTGTTATTTCTGTTTTAAATATGAAATACTGACCCACTTGAGCAAAAATCCGAAAGCCTAGATGTAAAATTAAGAAGATAAATGTTAATAAATATGACAATACAAAAGGCGATAATTTGTATACTTCATCAATCAAATTAGAATATTTGAGGGAATAAGGTTGTACTTACTGATTATTATTATAGGATCAACATTACATTCATAAATGCATTAATAAATATGAGGGGTACACCGTGGTGCTATGGTTGAGACACTGCACTACAAACCGGAAGGACGCGGATTCGATTTCCATGAGGTCGCTGGGATTTCTCAACTGGACTAATTCTTCTGGTGGCACTATGACCCTGGAGTCAGCCTCTAACAGAAATGAGTACCGGGAGCAATTCTGGAGATAAAGGCGGCCGGTGCTTAAGGCTGACAACCTTATCATCAACATGGAACCGAATGTCTAAAAATCTGGGAACCTCAACCTCCGGCAACCCTAAGGGCCTCCACGGCCGGTAATAGGGATCACCTAACTTTTTTCTTTTAATCAGAGGTCTTGTAGACTCCTGTTACCAGACTCCGGATTTAGCCGGACATGTAATACAGTCAACCCTCGATAAAATGCCACCATCCGTTCTCTAACATTTAGAGGCACAAAGCGAGGGTGGCACTAAAACGAAATTTAATTTTCAAGATAAAAATGGCATAATACAATATTTCCTATGCATCTCCGACTAACAGTTTTCCCCCACAATAAAGAAAAATGTGACGCAATAGACTTTGGAAGTCATTCACTGTATTCACAAACTTCTCACTTCTCTTGAAATGTAACAACAGCTTTCTTCCTTTTAACAATCTTATGAGTAATTTTAGTGTAGTGTTTAACAGTTGAATGGATACTGAACTAAAAGAAGTGAATGTTTGGAGTGTCTCATTGTATAAAGGGCTCTTTCTACCCGCTCCACCCTCATGCAGGCTGTCTGTTCAACTTCTTAACATAGCTTCCTCATTCCAACGCACTACGTTTGCAGTTAGTGGCAGGGGAACACTCAATTCTTGCAAATACAGTACTGTATGTTTCTTAAATAATCTTCCTAACTTTCATGCCAGTTTTAAAAGAATTCTGAAACTGAAAAAAAAAATCACTGCAAGCTATATTTTGTACAAATCTTGCCTTAATATTCACTGGCACTAAATGAATTGGCACAGTAACGAGATTTCTTATGTACGGTATTTTATATAGGAGAAGATCCGTTCACTTGAATTTATTGGCACAATGCGAGGGTGGCACTGTAAAGAGGGGCATTATATCGTGGGTTGATTGTATTTTAGAATATTAAATTTTAGACATGACAAGACCAGCAAAACTGAAAGCAAATAACTGAAGTATCCTTCATTTCGCTCCAGTAACTTGTGCATCTTATGCATTCTATAAACAATGAAGAAAAACGTGCGTGATGTAATGTTCCTAATTACATTACTGGTTGCCATAATTATATGGTTATGATTCGCAAACCCATAAAAGTGCATCATCCACGGCAGTGCAAGTGTCGGCACTTGAGTTATGTCAGGATAAATCGTGTCTTAACAACTTAAGTGTTTACATTTCCTTTCGCGTCCAGTCTTTTTCGTTTTACGCAGACTGCTTACGATGTGAATAAAACAAATGATCTCTCTGTCTTGTACTCCTGTATATGAGGTAAAATCAGTGCCAGATTGCTTTTGTTTGACTGACTGACTGACTCTGTCCTATATCCCTAGTGTCGGGGAGAAGGGCCTCCAATTGGAGGTTTTTGATACTTATGTGAATTTTGATACGCTTATTTTCCGAGAGAGGGCAGAGGGACAGGTGGTAAGCCCGACCCCTCACAACCCCCCAGGAAACTAAGGTATTACTTGGACGTGAAATTTTGTTAAGAGGCTTTAATTTAGGCTTGGAGTTCTTTAACGTGCCGTAGGCTATATCTACGACACGGGCCCCCAGCTTAAAGTCCCTCCCGGAGGACTCCTTGCCCGGATTTTTACGTCCGGAAAAATCAATCGACCGCGGCCGGGTTTGATCCCGCGACCTGCGGATCCACAGGCGGGCACGCTACCTCCAGACCACCGCGGCCGAATTTGCTTTTGTTTAATCAGTGATAATTGCAATAATGATATGCAGAAAATAAGTTATTTTTGTAATCGATTTCCGAGTTAAGCTCCTGATAGATTCATTAAACAGGGCTTACGGAAGATCAAAGGTCTGAAGTTTGATATGCATATTACAATAAGTCTATTGCTTGCACAGAAGAGTTTAAACTGACACAGCGTGTTTGATATTGACCAATAACATTTAGCAATTCCTCGGATATAGACCAATCACGATCGTTTATCTCTATATATATAAAAGGCTTTGTCCTGACTGACTGAATGAATGAATGACTGACTGACTGACAGGAATCAACATACAGCCTAAACTATAACAGGTAGAGACTTGGAATTTTGACAGTACAGTATCTTCGTTTTATAATGTAGGTGCTCACTAAGAAAGGATTTTGAAAAATTCTGATTTTAACTGCCAAAAATTAAATGTTTTTGAAAATACTTAACCCCTTTTTACACAGAATTATCCAAACAAATTCACAGAACATATTGTTGCCAGTTGTATCAGGTGGGTTTGGATTAAATGAAATGGATGTTTGACAAATTAGAGAAGGTATCATTATAATTCATATTATCTGTATTAATAAAATGAATTTTCCTCGATGTCCAGCGAAATCTACTGAACGCAGAGATCTGAAATTTTAAACATAGGTGGGCTGAAGGGTCGAAAAATGCACCTCCAAGTCGAATTTTAATTTTAGTTTTCGTTCGTGAGTTATGAGTGAAAAACTGGCAAAAAACGTGCATTTTTTGCGTTTTCAAAACATAAGTTTTCAGTTATACATTTCAATGTCAAATCAATTACAGTTGGCTTTGGCTATTTTTGTCATACCTTGAAAATAAACTTTCGCGATCGCTTGAATGTTGTAAGCCCTAAATATGGTCAAACGTTGTTTTATTTGGACGAATCTCACTATACAGAGGGTTTCTGGGCCAAGAAACTCGAATCTGAGGTCGCTTTTACCAGACGATGCTATCTAATAGTGGTATGTAGTCCACGTGATTTAGGTGTTAATAAATATAATGATTTTACTATTATGCTCTTAATTTTTAATTTTTGAAATAATTATCGCGGGCGAAGCCGCGGGCACATGCTAGTCTTATATAATGCTTCTATTAATATAAGGACTTTGTTTTATCGATAAAATCATCTGTTCGTTACAGGACACGTAAGCCTGTTTGTGAAGTGATTAAAACGTCACACGCTGCCATTTAGCATCTCGAAAAAGATTATTTTAAACAACATAACTTGTTATGAAAAACACTCTAAAATATATTACAGATATCGGTAGCCGTACATTTCGACAGAATGCACAGTATTATATCAACAGCAGCTGCGTTTAATTATTCAACAACTAGATGTGTTTTGAATAGGGCTGAAAATCGATTAAAATTTCTAATCGAGTTAACGCTTGACTTTAATCGATTAATCGACTAATTAATCGCCAAACAGGTCGGTATTTTAAACTAAACCAAAGGTACATTTAATATTGTTTTACACGTTTAATAACCATTACACTACAGATAATCAGATGTAATTCTTAAATAATGAATACCATTATTAGTTAACTAGTGAACAAAATATATACAAAACTTTCATTTCCGGTTACTTTTTCAGCGAAGACTTGAGACACACGAGTTTGTTGACTAAACTACCCTTCAGGTTTCTGAATAACGGGAATTTTTGGACACAATAGGCTGAATGACACATGATGTGCCAAGGCCGGAGAAGCGAGAGAAAGGAGTTTGTTCATTTGACCCATTTCTCGAATAACGTTTTAGAGAATTCGACTAAACCGATTAATCGGAAAGTGTAATTGATCGACGATTAAATGTTTAATCGATTAATCGGTACAGCCCTAGTTTTGAATATTTTATTTATTTATATAGACAGGGCCGCCACATGGGGGGTGCTGCCAGACCCAAGAGACCCGGGCCAGGCCGCAAAGGGGCCTGCTGGATCCCGGTGATGTGATATAATTTTATGGAAAACTGGATAAGGTTGATAAAATGTTGTTACACGAGTAACGAGATGGAAGCTCCATGGAGAAGGGAAGAGACAACTGTCTGAATGAGGATGGTTGGCAGTCGGTGAGGGGCCCGCGACCAGTATGGTCCTGGGCCTGATCCCGAGATGTGGCTACCCTGTATATAGGCCTATGTATTTATCTGGTTTTTTTTATAAGCATATGTGAAGGAATAAGTGGGATAACAACAGAACGAAATTACAACAAATGCCTCACATCTAAAGCAAGGCGTGATATAATAAATTTAACTTACAAATATCTGACTGCATTGTAGTCAATGTCCTGTGATTAGCAACGCGGCTTTGTAGTGACTATCATGTAAAAAGCACGTGATCTTTAATTAGTCGCTACTCCGGTACCGGTCAACCTATTTTGTCTAAAATTCTTATGTACTTATAAATGCGTATACCAAGTTTCATGAAAATCCGATAAAGCGTATTAGAGTTATCGCGCGTACAGACACACGGGCAGACTAACAGACATTTCCCGTCCTACATACAATCCCACAAAGTACCATTCTGGAACTTAATTAATAACAACAGGTTTGTCTCAAACTTCAAGTTCTCAAAACAAAATAAGTGTGGCTTATGACTGTATCTCTCCAAGCTTGTCATAAGCAAGACAGGTATATTAGCGATTACAATACACACAAAACTGGAATGGTACGAATAATACCAAATTACCTGTTGGGACCAATCAGCTGACTCTTCACTCCAGACACATTTTCCTACAGGAATTCCTTTCTCCCGGACTTCCTCGGCACTGTTCTACTTAACAAAGTCCCAGCAACTCTAGTAATCCCTGTTTCAGCATTATTCTTCGTCATTTCTTATCGCATTAACACATGCGGTCTGCATTATCAAAACCGCAGGCGAGTTGAATTCGAACTCAGTTTTATACATCCGGCACAAAAATACAAGACGGTTCATCTGCCAGCTAGCAACAAGAATGAAAAATTCCAGCATTGAATTCATTGCTTTGAATATCTATTGTTTCTTTCTAAAAATATTACAATATTATTACAGCATTAAGTACGGAATCTAATTATTTTATCTACTCTTATCATTCAATATTTATTCGAACAATACCGTTACCAGAGATTGTCAGGCAGGTGAATTAACTTATCATTTAACATCAAACCCTTTAACGTTTATGCATGGTAATTCTATATAGGGAAAACATTCTAAATCGAATTCTAAGATCACGTATGCATTGAATGTTTTCGTATGTCAATTCAATACAAATTAAATAACGTTGGTACCATTAAACTAATTTGTTGGCATATAGAAAAAAACTGCCTGTTCATAGAAACAATTTTAAAATAATGAAAATCTTATGTAATTGGCATCATTCTCATTGAATGCAGCTTACTAAGAGTAGTTTAATTTTTAACACATTATAAGACCTAGAATTTCTCACAAAAATTCTCCACCTGATTATTAATTAACTTTCAAATGCATGAGACCCCTTTCATACAAACAAACACCGGACTGCAAAGAAAACAGTCAACCCAATTATTAAGTCCAAGTTTATTTCTTGTACCTTTTTAAGTCATTTATTTAAGGTCGCTTTTTAACAAATAGGGTCACCATCGACCACAATAATTAAGACATTAATATCGAATAAGTGGTGCGAGAAGTGAAGTATCTAGAACATATACGGTAACTTGAAATTTAGAAAAATAACAATGCATTAAATATAATAAGGACTGGAAGAAATTTGCAACCATTAACAAACAATGAATTCAATTAACATGTACCTCATTCTGTAATTTTACACTAAATCTTGTGGATTCAGGTCAGGAGAGCGTGGAGGCCAAGAAATTGATACAACTCTTCCTATCCATTTATCACGCAACTATCTATTGAGGAGCTGATGAACAGAGAGGCTGAAATGAGCAGGAGTTCCCTCGTGCATGAAGTATGTTTCGTCTTATTCGTAATGGCACATGTTCCAATAGAATATGTAAGTGGTTTTCTAAGAAAGCACTGTACCTTCGTCCATTGAGATGATATGACAGTGCACAGGATGCCACCAAACAGTCACCAAAAATGCCGGTGTGCATAAAGTTGTAGACAAAGGGCTCTAATCAGAAAATGAGTCATTTTCGGACCCATGTTCAAATAACTAATTTTCACCCTCTATAGCCTATGCCAGCGGTTCCCAAACTTTTTTGTCCTGGGACCTAAAATTTTTTTCGCGACCCACTACTACATAATGATAACCAATATAGGCTATATAAAATACAGCACATTTTTTTCATATGCCTTTCAATAGATTTATTGTGTTCAAATGCCTTTTATTCCTTATATTGAAAACAAGTTTAATTTTTCAGGCCTTTTCGCGACCCATAGTTTGGGAACCACTGGCCTATGCAACAAATGTTTCCCCAAAGCATAGGCCTATCTTTTTTGTTACACCCGGTATAACTTAAGTACTACGTGGTATTTGACACCGCCTTATTTTAATTTGCCCCTTAATAAATAAACAGTAGGTTCATTTTCCTCATTATTTCCAGTACATACTTTATGTCTGCAACTTAATACTTGTTTCCAATAAATGGTTTCTGGTAAATTTTCAGCATGGATACAAAGTCCTTCTGTATTTATTTTAGGTTTTCGCATGAAGACAACAGGATCCGAGAAACAAATAGCTAATAATAAATGTTTTAATGTGGTATTTACAAGTAAGCCCAGAACATTTTATCTAAGAACGAAAAGATCCATAGTTGTCAGAAAACAGGAAGCATTATCTTGTCAGTGATCTGGCATCCCAAACTGAGGCACTCTCATGCGACTTTTCTTTTCTACGAACACATGAACGTGAATATGAACGAATCTTTGCCAAGCTTCAAAGCAGAAATCATTTGTTTCATTAATGGATTCGCTACGTCTGAGAAGAAAATACGTGTGCCAAATACCCAAAATATGGCGTCCGAAACTGCTAATAATAGGCCTTACTTAATTACTCACTCAATGGCAATAGACAATTCCTAAGCAAGCTGAAGGAATATTACCTATTTTATAGAACCCGGAGGTTCATTGCCGCGCTTACCTGAGCCCACCATTCAAACCTAGTGTATGATAACTCCATCGAACCGAGATATGTCTTTCCTCCCCCATGTACGCAACATGTCCAGCCAGTTTCATCCTCCGTGATTTAATAGCCCTTATGTTCGGAGAAGAGTACAGGTTATGAAGCTCGTCATTATGCAGTATTCTACAATCCCCATTTTCATCTCTCTCAAGCCCAAATATTTTCCTAACCACCCTGTTTTCGAACACTCTCATATCAAATATCTCACATCCATATAATAGCCTACCACCGGAAGGATAATTCCTTTATAAATTTTTATTTTTAGACTTCTAGACAGAAGACCAGAAGATAAAACTTTCTGATCTGCATAAAAACAAGCATTAGAAAAGTATAAAATCGGCATTGAAAACTGGTACCGGTACTACATTACAATAAATTACAATAAAGGAGTAAAGTACTGTATCTTTGTAAATAAAGTTTCGTTGGTTGGTAACTCGGTATATGGTTATTTAACGACAGGGATGTACTGAAACTTAGGCCTGTGACCGTCGCCGGTGTGCCGGTATTTAGTCCCGCAGGAGTTCTTTTAGATGCCAGTAAATCTATATATTTACGCACATGTAAATGCCATCGACCTGGGCCGGGTTCGAACCCCCAACCTTGAACCAAGTTTTGTGTTGGTAGCATATCTTTCGTTATTATTTAGTTTTGCCAAATCGTTCTTTACTTTCTGGACGATCCACGTAGAATGCACTGCTGATGGTTTCATATCCCAAGAAAAGACGGTTCTTGTCGACGTAGGGAAAACAAATAGAGGCAGAGCAAATAGGAAGAGGAAGCATGTGAAAATCAAGACAAATGGAGATGGGAGTAAAAGTAAGAGTGGGAAAGAAGTCCAGCTTTGTCTCAGTGGCAATGGATAGAACCGGATCTGGCTACTAATTAAATTCCATACTGCTTGTAATGGACCAAAACCGAGGAGTTTATTGCATAAAATATTATGGAGTTTCCCCTTCAAAAACCGGATTAAGATAACACTCGACTCCTTGTCACGGAGCTGTAAGCACGGCTACCGCAGATCATGGGAAAACTTCCTTCACAAAGATATCGTCAAAAACAACCAGACTGATCTACTTGACAAGGAACCATAAGAATTGGGTGCATTACTGTCGGTATAACTGTCAATCTTATGAGTAGACCTGGGATTTTAAGGCAAATGCCTATTTTGTTCCTAATGATATAACATGAAAATTTTTAAATATGTGGACGTTTCATGATAAATCACTTACATTTATAGAATTTTATAGTGCCCTAAAATGCCTATCTGGGTTTTTAGTGCCTATTTTACGATTTTAGTGCCTAAAATGCCCGTTTTGTACATTTAAAATAAAATTCAACTTCTGTAATTTTTACAATCTTATAATGGACATCTCTCAATGAAAAGCAGAACAGCAGAGGTGGGTTTTTTTTCACATAAACTTAATTATTCCAAACAATTGTCGCTAAAGGAATGCTGACTGACGGGGGAAGGGAAGGATTAAGGCGGAAGGACTGCTGTGTCAAGTCACCAGTGAAAGGACATCTGTTTAAGTGAATATAGTTCGTGATGCCTGATTTGGCAGTTAATTCTGTTAAGAATAGGTATACCACTTTTCTTGCAGTAAAAAAGACCATGTTACAGTTTAAGTGTTTATTGTAATATTTTTAAGTCTTTTTTCTATCTATTTACACATTTTTAAAGCATATTTTAAAAGCCTATTTACTTGTTTTAAAAGCCTATTTTAGGTGCCTAAAACTACTTTTTTTAGAGCCTAAAATCCCAGGTCTACTTATGAGGTGCGTCCATGAAGTCAGTTTCCCTGGGTCCGTTTACAGAAACAAAACACAATTTCATTGACAAATGTATTCCAGATACAGCAAGTGTTCAGCCATTTTTCAACACATCGCCACCGGAACTGAAACATTTGTCATGCTGTGGAACCAACTTTTGAACACCTGTGCCATAGAAGTCTGCCGCCAGGGATTTGAACCACTGTGTGACAAACATCTCCGCCTCTCTGTTATCCCCTGTCATTTTTAGCCATAAGAAAAGATGGAAATCACTGGCAGCGAAGTCCGGGCTGTAGGGTAGATGTTTAAACACCTCCCAGCCGAACTTCTGCAGGAGAATTGCCAGGAGGTCCCTGCTCATCTGGGACATCCGGTTAATGGTTAATATGTATTGAACAATCAATAATTTTTGTATTTTAATCACAAAGATGTTTTGTTTTGTTAATCCTTGATCAGTTCTTAGGTTAAAAACTTAGGTCTACGTATACAGCAGAATTAAAACTAAAATTAAGTTGCTAGAAAAGTTATAACTTATTTAAGAAAGACTTTTTTCTTACAGTTTTATCATAGGTAATCCCACGACAATTGACGATTTTATCGATAGACTCGCGACTGCGAATTTATCTGATGTAACTCGTCCACTCGAGTTGGACTTATTAAGACTATTCCATGAATAAAAATGTAACGGATTATACAAATATAATTACTTTCGTGCTTTATTATATAAAAACAAAACTAACAGCTTCGAGATCACGGCATAATGTGAATCAACCATCCATGAACCGATTCGAGTTACCATGCCCTTGTTGTGTCCAGTGCTACGGTTCGAGTTACCATGTGACCAGTGCTACCAATTGTGCATAATAGTTAACTTAATTCATGTTACAAGCTAACAGCAGAACAGAATAAAAGCACACGAACTGCCTTGCACAGATTTGAAATTGTGTTTTTAATCTTATGTACATTTATATTATTTCAATTTCCGAACAAGTTATGTTGTATAAATTAATCTGTTTTCGTGCTGTTTTATGGCAACACGCGACGTAATAATCACTGCACACTGAACCTTACATGTCCAGTAACGAGCAGCCCATTTTATCAGATAAAATGCCTTCCTCATATTAATAGCAAGCATTTTATAAGATAAACGTTCGTGATTGGTCTACATCCGAGGAATTGCTAAACGTTATTGGTCAATATCAAACACGCGGAATATGAGTGGTATAGTCCATCTAAAATTTGTATGAAAGTACAGTAACGGCACGTGCATTTTAAGGCTAATTCCGTTTAATCCGGACTTTAGGTAATCTGAATGAGAGGGACACTAATGCATTATTATTAAAATTATTATTATTATTATTATTATTATTATTATTATTATTATTATTATTATTATTATTATTATTCACTCCATTCAATATTTTTGCACGGGAGAGGTGAAATTCACGAGTTTATTATTATTATTTTTTGTTCATATTATAAACAGCTTTATGATGAAATATTGCCCATATTAATCTCCCGAAGCTGTGACGGCTTCCTGGAGAACAGCTCCATGTCGGATTAGTTACACTTGTTGCATGGATCCTGAAGAGCGTGTTCTTAAAGTAACCTCGCCCAGCTTCTGAAGATGCGATGGCGTACCATGCATGCAAAACGATTATTCGCAGATTCCGATGTATTAAAGTTTCATCATTAAATTGAAAGTTAATGCAGTAATTATTATTTAACCATTCTGTAGATTTCACATTCAGTACCGGTAGGTTACTGTGAAATTCGTGAGATTGAAAGCTTCCATCCAACTTATGAAGTGTTTGGGAAACATAAATAGGTTTGAGCTAGAAGTTTGGGCACCAAACGTCAGACTTTAACCAAAACGAAAACTGAACTCCGTGGCGCTACATCCCTGAAGGGACAAGGCCTACCACCCGACCACTGCGTCATCTACCATAGGCGGATGGCAGGATTGGGGGGGCATGTAGTCAGCATGCAGACACCCATGTCAGTTAACGGTGGTTTCCAAGACCGGAGCCGCTACTTCTCTTTCAAGTAGCTCCTCAATTTGAATCACGAGGCTCAGTGCACCTCGTTCCAGGCCTCCCTACCTCAGAAAAATCCGAATCGGGAATCGAACCCGGGCCAACGGCTCTGTAGTCAGCAACGCTAACCACAAGACCACGCCGGTGGTTCAGACTTTAACCAAGCCTTTTAAAATCTTCACCACCAAGTACTCTGGAGACAGAAGATCTGCCGGACAGGGGTCTAGAATAAATGTACAATATCTTTGATTCGGAAGGAGACACAGGGCTACTGAATTGGGCCTAACATCTCATTTACAAGTCCGAAGTATCTGGCGCATATCGCTCCCACATCTTCCCTTCTCGCATCACTGACTACGGTCCAGCCCCAGCATTTAATGTCCTTATAAACGTAAGTTCAGCAAGTACCACAATAATTTAAGACTTTAAAACTTGATTAATTGCAGTGTAGGACACGTGGTTGATACAGTGCCAAGGAGGCAATGACCAAACAGGAGGACTCAAAACTCAAAAATCGCATTCCTGATGCCCGATAGCCGTGACTAAAGCAAACTTCCAAGGTATAATCTGCATTTAAACTACTCGCAAATAGCTGTTTACAACCGGTTAATTCTGTAACTGTATGTGTTTATTTTATAACTTAATAACATAGTAGACCAAAAGGAATCTCTGCCTGTTTGGTGGGAAAATGGAACTTGCTCTATGTACGAGGGATGGGGGATTAAGTTATGACAACTCCGTTTGAAAATGTGGAACCATTTTAAATCTTTGAAATACAAATGAAAGGTCAGGATATGGAATGTATCTATAATGTAGATTTTGAATACTAGACAGGGGCGGATCCACGGGGGGGGGGGGGGAGAATGGGGGAAATTTACCCTCCAAAATTTGTAACATTAAGCACAAATTATTCAAAATTTATTAGAACATAACCCAAATACTTAAATTAAAGCAACGACATTGATTATTTTGAAATACCTTTGCAAGAAAATGCTGAAATGTTCATTTTGTTTTCAATTGTGTACTGGGAATAATTAATTTTTATGAGTAAAAACTTCCCTCTCTACTTTGGTTCCGCCCCCCCCAAAATGTCTCTCTGGATCCGCCCCTGATACTAGATGCAGGATAGTGAAGGAAATACACTCCCATAAAGATCCACACGCGACTGCATCGTGCCACTGTAACTTACTGGAGTAGTTGGAAGCATACATAACCACTCCACTATCCCTTAATGTTCAGTACGAAAAATATCAGACAATATCAGAGAAAAATAAAGTAGAACGAAAAAACAATGTAATTTTTAAGACAAGTAAAACAGATTTGAAATGAATGAATAAGTGAATGAATAAGTAAATCAATAAATAAATAATATCAGGGATATATTAGCAAACCCGGCAATCTCCATTTTGTTAAAAGATTATGCTAACTTCACAAGAAATTTTAATTAATATCCTGGTACATATTTAGTGTATGTGTGCCTCCCTTATGTGGGAAGTCGGATTTGTAACACATATATTAAATATGTAAACCTAACAGAAAATGCATTAACTTTCACTAGAAGTTAGCATCTCAATTTTTCATCAAAATGGAGTTAGGCGGTTTTACTAATATACCCCTCATATAAATAAAGGGAAGAAAAAAAAAATGACAAAATTAAAAAGATAGAATGACATAAATGGAAAAGGAAACAGATGGCAAAAGGAATGAACGGAATAAACTGAACGGACAAACGAAGTAAGAAAGAAAGAAAAGAAAAAGAAAGAAAGAAAAGAAAAAGAAAGAAAGGAAAAAGAAAGAAAGATAAAGAGAGAGAGAGAGAGAGAGAGAGAGAGAGAGAGAGAGAGAGAGAGAGAGAGAGAGAGAGAGAGAGAGATGTGAATTATGAAACTAAACAGGAACATGACATGCTATGAAAAATAAAAGAATAAAAGTTGCTGACAGATAGGAAGAGGTACTATCTCCACATGACTTCATTTGCAAGGTACTGTGTAGAGAAGACATAAATAAACAAATGACTAGCGCCACGGGCAGTGGGCTGGTGCGCCTGCGCGTGGAGCGGATGTTCGTGACCCATCTCGGCACGCGTGACCGCTCTCCACTGTCACTAAGGTTTAATAAACCGTTACATCTAATACAATTATGACCTTTAAGATGTTAACCACATCTTCCGCTGCCGCCACAATTAATACACTTTGTTTTGTTAGTTGAAACGCTATCGGATGTAGCCCGCTGATTCTATGCACATAAACACGCTTCAAGCAGCATCCTGATCAAAAGCTAACTGTATTAAATGCCTGTATCCATGGGTTGGTTTCATCGCCTCCTAAAAAGAATTATTTATTATTGACTATTTAGCACATGAATCAGTGTCGATATGGCCTAGAAACGGGAGTGCCTCAGGGTTCTATACTTGGCCCAATATTATTCTTACAGCCTTACTAATAAAAGCTGCTTATATTTGCGTTGGTTGTTCACCGCGCAAGTTCTGCATAAGCCGTATTACTAATAAACGCAGTATAACTGCCAAGGGTTACACTGGATTTGAACGTGAAACTTCATCAAACAGTCACGCTGGTCATGACGTTACAAGCCCCCGGCTATAAAGGACTGCAGACGCCAATGTCGCCATCTGTCGGAGCAGTGAACAAACAGTAGTGTGTCGTTTGCCGAGAAAAATCAAGTTTCAGTATTTCATTATATTGTTTTCGGAAAGCTGTAATTATGGGTAAAATTATGCAAATATGCCCCGAAAACAAGGAACAATGTTTATAATTCCGCAAAAGCAGCTCCGAATGTTTCCTAACAGATCATCTTAAGAATGGATGCATAACCTCAAAATTCAATCTCGGACAACTGCGAAACGACCGGCTGTTGAGGATACCTGCCATCTTTATTATTTACGTCAAGCTTATACAAGGGGGTAAGGCTGTGTAAAGCGTTGCACACATTCAGCCGTATGCAAGGATTATTAGTACATTTTTCTCCTCAGGTGTGTATATTCCTGGTATAAATGTTACAACTGGATTATTAGTAAGACCGTTACTGTACATTAATGATTTGGCCGTTTTTCTAAAGAACATCTTTCTGGTCTTGTACTCCGATGACACTGCAGCTATAATATCAGACATTAAAGCTAATGTATTGCACATAAACACGGCGAGTCAATCGGATGATAACAATACTCTCAAAATTCAAGAAACATCTTGATTAAACGCTGTGTGAAAATCCATGTGTTGGTTTCAACGCCTCTTAGAAAGGATTATTTTATCATTGACTGTTCAGCTTATGAATCAATGTGAAGTTATTTTATTTCATTTTAACCTATGAATATTACAGACATTTACAATCCAATTACAGTGTTCACTTATAAAGAGAAATAGGTCTATATATCAAAACTGAAATACAAAACGCTTATCAATCAAATTAACAAAACTGGTTAAATTAAAATTAAAATATATACATCAATATATGGATCTAAACTAAATTAAACTCCATGGCGCTACATCCCTTGAGGAAGCAGGCCTGCCACCCGCCTGCGTCATCTACCATAGACAGCAGTATCGGGAGGATGTGGTCAGCATGCCGACTCCCACGACGGCTTATTGAACCGGAGGCACTACTGGATTATCAAGTAGCTCCACAGTTTGTATCACAAGACTCAGTGCACCCCGTTCTAGACCTCCCTATCTCAGAAAATCCGAGGCACCGGGGTCCGTAGTCCACTATTATAGGACCACGCAGCGGTGAATATATGGTTCTACATTAATTAATTACTCAATATATGTTAGTGTTACTCGTAAAATGTGTAATGACTTCTTACATGCTTTTTTAAACTAGCTTTCTCTCATACAAAAACTGTCAAAGGTAAAGGATGCAGTTCACTGTATAATTTCAATGTTTTATGAAGAGGAGGGTTTTTTTTTTTGGTGATCTTGAGTTAACACGTGGAACAATCAATATATATATATATTCTAAATCAGATAGTATCTTTATATGTTAGGCCTACATAAAACAATAGCCTATGTTTACCAATATTTTAGGCCGCCTGCGTGGTCTCGTGGTTAGCGTCGCTGGCTGCAGATCCGCAGCCCCGGATTCGACCCCCAATAACTCCTCGGATTATCTGAGGTAGGGAGGTCTAGAACGGGTTGCACTCAGCCTCGTGATGCAAACTGAGGAGCTACTTGATGAAGAAGCCACGGAAACCACCATTAACGGCCATGGATATCGGCATGCTGACCACATGCCCACAATCCTGCCATATGCCTATAGTAGATGAAGCAGCGGTCAGGTGGTAGGCCAAGTCCCTTCAGGGATGTAGTGCCAAGGAGTTTAGTTTAGTTTAGTTTAGTTTACCAATATTGTTTTAATCATGAATCTAGTCACTTATTACTTTGTACAGAAATATTCACGACTGACTATTTTTTCGGTGATTAAGTTCGTGTGCTTTACAAATTTCAATAATTTTGAAGTATGACGTAAACTTAGGACAGTAATCAAAATTTTAAAAATAGGCCTACACATATTTCAAGAATTTATTCTGCATTCTTTCTAAACTATCAGTATGCTTTTGGCATTGGATTCCATATAGCCTACGTAATTGAGGCATATTCTAAAGTAGTAGTCGTAATTGGTAATAATAATGGTAATGGTAATAATAATAATAATAATAATAATAATAATAATAATAATAATAATAATAATAATAATAATAATAATAATATGTCGGCTGCGGTGGTCTAGCGGTAGCGTGCCCGCCTCTAGAACCGATCAAACCCGGCAGCAGTCGATGGGTTTTTCAGGACGTAAGTCTTCCGGGAGCGACTTTATGCTGGGGGCCCGTGTCGTAGATTTATGGCACGTAAAAGAACTCCAAGCCTAAATTAGAGCCTCTGGACAAAATTTCTCGGCCATTTCGCGTCCTAGTAATACCTTATTTTCCGGAGGGGGGTTGCGAGACGATGAGCTTATCACCTGTCCCTGTGCCCTCTCTAGGGAAATAAGCGTAACAAAATTCACATAGGTAAAATTAACTCAGTCTCCATTTCAGGATGTAACACACTCACGATAGGGACATAATCACAAATGGTTACCAGAATTTGGTTTGACCCGAGGTACTGGCTTCATTGCTTGCCACTCGGGGGGTAAGGGAGGGCACACAAAAAAAAAGAGCCTGGGGGCGGAGAAACGGCGCCAGCCGTACATAATCCGGTTAAAAAATAATAATAATATCAATAATAATAGTAATAAATTTATTTACCCTTGTAATAAGATGGGGATAATACCACTCTTCACCTCTACTAAAAAGTAAAGTGATCCCTGTACAGGCCATGGAGGCCCAGAGGGTTCCAGGAGGTTGAGGCTCCCAGATTTTGGACATTCGGCACATGAAGGTGGTAAGGTTGTCAGCCTCACGCACCGGCCGCCTTTACCCCCAGGATTGCTCCTGGTACTCATTTCTGTTAGAGGCTGAGTCGACCCCAGGGCCATAGTGCCACCAGAAGGATTAGGCCAATTGAAAAACTCCAACGACCTCATCGGGAATCGAACCCGCGACCTTCCGGTCTGTAGCGCAGCGCCTCGACCACTACGCTACGGCGTACCCCCCTTCACCTCTACTAGTGATCCGTATATCTGGAAAAGTTGAGAGTAGAGTAACATAATATTCGAGTGTTTGCGTTTTGCTACTATTTTTTTGGGGGGGGGGGGAGATAGGGCTTAAATAAACATAGGAATATAAGTCTATCAATATGTTTTGTTAACAAGTAACAAGGTAATTTCTTGTCTTTATCAAATAATTTTCAAAAAATATGTTTTACATTTGTAACTCGAAGATGAAGTCCAACGTTGTTTTGTTAACACGGTCTAGATCTGTTTAATCACCATGCACATGACTAAAAGTGAAATGAAGGTTGAACAATTTTTGTAATCGATCTGCGAGCTAAACTCTAGATCGATTCATATGGCCTATTTGGAGTTTTACTAAAGAGTCGTTAAATTTATTATCACTTTCTTTCTCTTCCCGAAAAAACGGTGAAATTTTTACATCCCTGAAATTCACGTCAAATTTTCAGCATTAGTATATGATTATTTATTGCAAAAATGCAATTTACGAAACTGTGTATACGAGCCCTTAGGGTCCCAGGTCTGATTTTTCTTCTCAACATTTTCACTGCAAACTTATTCTACCTGTGATTGACAATAAGCAACAGGGTGTATAGAAGGACTAAACGATGTTCTGTGTTTAGCATGAAACAAATGCCTTAAAAATGTAATCGTAAACAATCTTATGTGAAACACATAACTTCCTTTACACTTAATATATTCCAGTATACAGTACACGGCTGTATTGTAGTAGTACGCATTCAGTTGTCATTCACGAGGAAAAATATAAAACCAAAGTTTTTATATGGAAAGATCAGCTTATGAAATTCTCACGTAAATTTGTAAAAAAGAAAAAAAAGTTTGTCCCATCCCCGAAGAATAAAATCTTATGTAATGCACCCACAAAAGTCTTTCTGTGCCCTAAGCATGGGCAATATGCCACTCTTACTTCATATTTTAATATAGAATAAGAGGCCGTATTGCAAGGAATACGTAATCAGTTCTTCTAGCGTATTGCAAAGATTTATCGTTCACCAGGCAAGACTGAGTTTCTATGAACGGAACCTAGCTTAACCTATAACTACCCGCCAGAGAATTTTCGTAAAAAAAATGTTTCAAAGGGAAGTTTTAGCTCTTTGTATAAGCACCTCATGTGCAAAATTTAAACAAAAATAGCCAGAGCTGCTTTAGAGAAAATCGCTAAAAATGAAATTTTCTTCATATAAAGTCCCCTTAAAAATTAGAGAAAGTCGTCGCCAATCTTCGTGTCACGTCCCCAGACCCAACCTAAATATAATATTTTGTTTCTAGCCTGTATGATTTTTCATTCTTGAGTTCTCTGTTCGTATATATATATATATATTTTTTAATCAATCCAGGACCTCAACACATATTCCTATATTAATGTTGAAAACATCGAATTTCGGGATAGAATACAATACTTCCTCTACCTACAGTATGGGTAGCCTAGAGGAAGTAAAAATTACAGCCTCACACTAGTTGAATTCATATTAGATAATACTGGGTCTGCGTGTTTCTTTTAAGGTGGTTTCTTATGTGACTTGGCGCATCATTTTCTGGAGACTATTTGATTGTATGGTAATTAAACTTTCAATAGGTATGGTGTTATTAAAAATAACATTAGTCTACAATCATACCATGGGTCAATCTATGTTTCCCTCTAATAACTGAACTCCGGATTCGAGATCTCATAATAGATGACGCAGAGGTCGGATGGTAGGCCTTGTCCCTTCGGGGATGTCGCGCCACGGAGTTTAGTTTAGTTTAGTTTAGTTTTAGCGACAAGGTTACAAAGGACGGTCCAAACCAAGCATCTCCAATATTAATTTGAAGAAAGCTGTTTCTTCTTTAAGATAGCTCCAAATAGGCTATAGGCCTACTAGGCTATAATCAAAATCTGTTTAAGGTCCTATTTTCATCCTTTACACTCGTTATATTCTTAATCTTACAATTTTCGACAAGAAGTTTATGAAGGCTAAATACCGAAGTAATTTTAACAAAAGTAACGTAAGAAATACTACACTGAAATTGATAGAAATTAAACTATTGCGATTCCTGGACCTACAATAAATTAAGAATGATTTGGGACTTAGAGGATCCTTACCATGTTTGGTACGCTTATAGCCTATTGTTGTTTTAATTTTGATTCCTGAGGAATGATTTGTTCGTAGGCTACTTGCAAACCCGTAAGTTGCTTTCGCACTTTTTCCCTTTCCGCAGGAGCAAGAAAACTGAACAACTACTTACGTAATTGAACACTCTTATACAAATATTTTTTTTTAAATAATAAATAAATAAAAAAAAGTAAAGTGATCCCTTTACAGGCCATGATAGAGTAGTGTAGAGCAGAGGTTCTCAAAGTGTGGCAGGCATGGTTTGAGGGGTCCGCGGGAGATTTTTGAATATTGAATATTAAAATAGATTTAAGGCTGAAACTTTCAAAAATAAAACCTAATATTTCAGAGATTTTTAAAAGCAAAAAACAACACCATCCTTCTCACTGAAATTAGTGGTATATTACTATATAACTTAACTGTTCCATTGGTAATTTTTTATAATTAATACTAAGAGTCCTGTCGTTTTGCAGTTGAATTCAATGTTAGAAATAAGAAAAAGTATCAAAACAAACAGACTGCTTTCTTTTTCTATCCTTTAGCTTTTCGTTTTGAATTAAATATATTTCAAATGGTTAATACTACAAATTAATAAAAATAGTAAAGGGTCATGAATTAGGGGTCCGCAGTGACAACATTGATAATTAAAGGGGTCCTCGAATAAAGGAAGTTTGAGAACCCCTGGTGTAGAGTATCTGATAGAGTAGAGTTAGGGAGTGTAATTGCGTCTGTTCTTTAGTCCAAGCCAGGATAATTGCTCAAAATAACCTGAGACATGATCATATCGACGTATGTTGAATATTCTTCTTTAGAGTGAACACAAATTCAATAAATGAATATAGCCTAATATTAAAAAAAATCCCTTTAGGCAGGCCTACAGGCTGAGGTAGATTTCGAAGTGCTTTTGGTTTAATTTATTGTTGCTACGCAGCCCTCTTCTTCTTTAGCCTTGGCATGACAAACCCGCAATAATAACTGCATAAAAAGAGGAAAGAGCACTTTTTCAAACATTCAAATCTCGCTTTATATGAGAGCTATCGAGAAACTAGTTATTGATTTGTAGAGTACTCATGAAGAGCTTTTCAACGATACCCCTCAAGACGTGGTTTCAAAAAATTCGAATTTCCAACCCCTCCACGCCACTCGTACCCCCAAAACCCCCGAATCGTTGGTGTCACTGTGAACCCCATAGGGAGTAGTCTAATTTATTCAAACAAAGTTTCCCTCTATATTTCATAGGGGCCGAGATTTAAAGTTTTCAAAATTTCAACCCCTGACCTCGCCCTTGGGCCAATTTTGCTCATTAACGAACTTGTCCCAACTATTGGGCCTAGAAATAACATAATAAAATTTGGTTCAAATATCTTCAAAATTACGGCCGCTAGCGTGTAAAGATATATATATATATATATATATATATATATATATATAAATATCATAATTTTTTTTTTTGAACGGGTGGTGGTTTCGTACTTAGGGAAGCATGAAACGTAAAGATATGAAATAATTTTTCGAAAAAAAATGACATGGTATCGATTGCAATAGGTAGATTTTTCTTCGAAATCAACCTAAAACTTAAGCAACAGAATAATATTTAACTAAGATTTTTATTCTAATTCGTAACAGAATTTCAATTCTGATTTTGTTTAAACGAGAATACGTTTCTACTTTGCATACGGCTTATAAGATACCAAAGTGGAGAAGTAGGAGGGTTAATTTATCTATCTGAGTTTCCGCTCATAGCTGTTAGTGAACTTGGCTTTACCTTATTTAGAAAAGTTAAAAATTAAAATAAATTAGAAGGCTAGAAGAATGCTAAAAGCTGGAATGATAAGAGTAACGGAAATGTAAATGACATCCACGAATGTTTAATTCGTTACCAAGAAAAAGAGAGAATGCGGTTCTTGATCAAAGAGACTGAAAGTGCAAGTTCTGTACACTTAAAAACAAAGTGGAGAAGAATGTCCAAACAATACCAACGAAAATGTATAGCAGATGTTTGAAAAAATGGAACGCATGGCATCTTTCATTCACTGTTTTCGGGTGCTTCCTAAAGCATTTGGATCGAATGCTTTGGAGGGGGATAAAAAGACATGTATTGGACTGAAAACGTAATGTGGAATTTTTCTCAATACCGCCAACAGTGGCAGAATTTTACACATGAAAAACTTGAGTAGCCAAAAAATAAAAATTCTTGGAATTTGCAGAACTTTTTTTGTAAACAACAATTAACTAAAACTAAGCAGTGTCTGGTGACAAATATACAAATATTTTCTTGGTTTTATTTTTCACATTTATTATCCCAATAAACATATATATATATTTTTTAAATTTTCACAATAATCACACCTTCAGAAATAATGTTAAACTACAAAGATATAGGCTTTTTTTAATCAATATAAAAGCAATATAAAAAATCTCTATCATCAAACTAACGATTGGTTAGACGTGGCACAATAGCGAAGCTTTTTAGAGACTTCTGCAAACAATTTTCTCTAAGTAAACAAGCATATTATGAAATAAGTCTTCTTGTTTTAAGGGACTCTGTCGGAATCATGCAAAACCTTTTACATGGTCATTATTTTGGATGACGTAGATGACATTTTGCGTTTATATATAATTTCTTTAATTTATTTATTGTTTTCTTGTTTGGTTTAATGTTTTCACGTTTCACTCAATGCAGTTTTTAAATTTTATTTTTATTTTCTTTGCTTATAAGAGTAAAGGTGTTTAATGTATTTTTAAAATTAATTACAATGTTCATTTCATTCTGTTCTGGTTATTTCCCTATTGTTTAGTTGATATGGTATTCTTTCTATACATTGCAATCTGTAGTGATAGAAAGAGATCATATACATAAAATAAAAATTACAAGCACCAATTACAACTGATACCAATTGTCTGCTGCGTCTACTTTCTGTAGATAATTTATATAAACACAGCTCCTAGTCAAAACACTTTTTGTATTAAACGAATCAGAAAGCAAAAAGAATAAAATCAGGTAATCTGATGTAACAAAGTGAATGCTAGTGTTTAATCACTGATAAATGCAATTATGATATGCAGAAAATAAACTATTTTTTAAATCGATTTCCGAGTTAAGCTCTAGATCGATTCATTAAGCAGGGCTTACGGAAGAACAAAGGTCTAGTTTGACAAGCATATGTGAAGGAATATGTGGGTAGTGTTATTTGTCATAGCTAACTTCCAAAGCCGTATATGAACAATGTAAATTAATATATTGTTACGAGAACTGATTTGCATTTGATAAATTCTTTCTAATATATTACCAAAAAATAGGCACTAAATTGGGCATTACTCCGGTACCGGTCAACCGATTTGGTCCAATATCAATAGGCTTCTTCCCATGGACGTTATAAATGTGTATACCAAGTTTTATGAACATCCGAGTTATCGCGTGTACAGACAGATAGACAGACGGGACAGACATTTTCCCGTCCCCACACAATCTCATAAAGTAACATTCTGGCACTTAAGAAAGAAGGAAACCTTTCTTTAAACATGAACTGAATTAACCAGAGGAAATTTAAATTTGGTGGGTACATATTAAAGTGTCGGAAAACAAGATCATAAAGGAATGTGATGCGACTTGCGACTCTGTTCACCACGTGCCTAGCGGTACTCGCATGATAAAAGAAGTTGTCGAAGTGGCCGGTGTTAACACATCGTACATTTTGGTGTAAAGAGGCTGTAAGGACAGAGCGAACGTAAACTTTGTTGCTGAAACCCGCTCCAGCATCAAAACCTGGTCATGGGAGAGGAGCTAAAAATAGTCCAGCAGCCTCTTCTGTACTATTCAATCCACACACATGCATCTAATGCACCTTGCATAATCTGAAACTATTCAGAACCAAGCACACTTCTAAGCCGGATGATCAGACTTGCAGCCACTGAGAATAACTAGCAATATACTATATTTTTAATTAAATAAAATTAGATACACTGATGTAACAAAGTGCCAGAATGCTTTTGTTTAATCAGTGATAATTGCAATTATGATATGCAGAATTTTTTTTTTATCGATTTGCGAGTTAAGGTCCAGGTTGATGCATTAAGCAGGGCTTACAGAAGGACAAAGATCGAGTTATATATATATATATATATATATATATATATATATATATATATATATATATGTAATAAGATTAATATCGTCCATCATCAAGCAGAACTATAATACAGATTTGTGATATCTTGACGATCGCAAACTCACACAATAATAATAATAATAATAATAATAATAATAATAATAATAACAACAATAAAATCCCTGTCAAATTGGCCGGCTACGGGATTTGAACCAGGGATCTCCAAACCAAGTTTAATGAAAATCCTACAAGAGGGTATTTTAGCAATCGCGCGTACAGACACACGAATAGACGGACACATATTTTCCCGTCCCCCACACTATCTCTTAAAGTACCATTCTGGCACTTAATAATGTTGCAAAAGAATATGATTTAGAAATGTCAACAACAAAAATCTATGTTATGGGCTTAAAGGCATAAAAACATTAAGAACACATAGTCATAAACAATAAGACAACTGACCAAATAAATTGTTTTAATTATCTGGGGTGTATAATTTCCTATTTATGAAAGTAGTAAGATGTAGACACAAAACTTCCGAAAATTGCAACAACTAATTGGCACAATAAAAAGAACTCTAAATAATGAAGCGATAAACGAAACAATTTTAAAATCTTATAAATTTTTAAATGGTCGTTCCAACTCTTTACGTGTGGAGCATAACAAAGAAGAAAAAAGACAGAACTGAAGCAGCAGATGACAAAAAAGCGAATAAAATATGGCAATAATCTTAGATAGACAAAGATCGTTAGAAATCAAATATATTTATGAAAAAACTTGATCTGTTCATAGCTTCATTTATTTTTATTTACTCTATTTGTTGAAATTATTATTTGGTAGAATGTACTGTGCAACTGCACATTATATTATTTCGTGTTATTTTACATTTTCCTTGAGGTCTCACTAATTTTAAATAACATGGTGATAAAAAGAGCTTAGACAAAATACTAAGTAATCTACAAGTAATCCTGAAGGACGTTCTACAGAAAAGTACAGTAAAGTCCCGTTCAGAGATTATAAACAGAAGGACCTTGTAAAACAATGTCACTCATCCTGGAACACTTCAAGCAAAGGTCGTGGATATGTTTTAATAATGAATTTAAGGCTCTTTAAAATCCATTTACGAATAAATCCACTCTACGGCAAATATTAAGTAAATAAAAGGGATATATTATAACTAGGGCCGGATTTGAAGGTACCTTTTCTTTTCTCCAGCTTCCTAATTAGAACATTTGAACGCATTTTTCCGTATCATGCCCCTTGCTTCCGAATATATGAATCTTATAGAACCTAAAAAGGGCTAAATCAGGGCTAAATCAGCCTAAAAGGGGCTGAGGATGGCTTTTGCTGAAAAACTAGGAGCTAAAGAGGATTTTTGCTGAAAACTAGAAACTAAAGAGGACTTTTGCTGAAAAACAAGGGCTAAAGAGAATTTTTGCAGAAAAACACGATTTTTAAATAAATTTTCCAATTAATGCAAAGGAAAATAAATATGTGAATTTGTGCATTTTAAGAAAAGATATAATAAAAATAAATTTATGCAACGCACTGTCGCATTGTCGCTTGTAACTCGAAAATGTGCCGCTTCGCCGTCGCAGGGAATGAAACTTGAGCCGTCTGCAATACTTTGATATCTGGAACTAATCCATTGCCGTTTCAACTGTTGTTGTTTTATTAAGACGGCTAAAATCGTTTGTTTAAAACCTAAAAAGGGCTATTCCACGAAAATAAAAGGCTAAAATACCTTTTATAAAAGCTTAAAAATCCTGGCCCTAATTATAGCGCAAATGGCTAAGTCTTAGAAGTTCGTGTCGTTATTAAGCTTATTATTATTATTATTATTCAATTTTTCTTCTTTACAAGATAGAAATGAAAATAGCCTATATATTCTAAAGGATCAAATACCTCGAAATAGTGTTTTCATTAATAATTTTCTAACATTTTTGCCCTTTAATCCAGTTTTCACAAAAGGCAAAGATATCTTTAAGAATGTAGCATTATTGACCTTCTTGAAGAATTAATCCCAAAATATCGGGCAATCACACAGGTGCGATAAAAGCACACCTAACCGGGCTTTCGGCTGTGCACTTTGATGCCATCTTCCAAGGAACACTGAAGGATCTTCGGCGGTAAGTATTGCTTGTTTTGGAAGGAGCCTTGCACCATTGCATTAATTCTGGCCGTTTCTTCTATTTGCTAGTCTAAGTATCATTATCATTCTCTCTCTCTCTCTCTCTCTCTCTCTCTCTCTCTCTCTCTCTCTCCCATCTAGCTCTCTTTCTTTCCACCATTCTTTACCACCGATTCTCCCAAATTCAATAACCTCTCCCATTCCTCAATCACTCCCTCCCTCCCTCTTTCTCCGTAGTTATCTATATCTCTTTACTCTCCTTCTTTTCTGGTGGTTAGAAAAAATACATTTTCTAAGAAACAAAGTTTAGCCTAAGTTATTAAAGATACGCACAGATCCTGTATGAGTGATAAACAATAAGCTTTTATTCAGAATCCGATAACTTTCATATAGGCTAAGTGTTTTGCATTTTATTTTTATTCTTTTATGACTTCTTTTTTCCTCGAAAATGCCAGACAATGGAATTGAAATATGAAGAGGCAGAAATTACACAAAAACTAGTATGGATATAACTTTGACTTGCATAAAGATGTTTAATTTTAAAGCGCGAAAAGAAGATTCCGGAAGATGGAAAACTTAGGCCTACTATTGGTCATGAAATGTACATAAAATTTATATGCACTGCTTTTACAACCGCTTTGCTTTTAAAAGTAGAGCGTGTAAGAAACGTAATTTTTATTAGATGTAGATCATAAACCAATGAAAATTCACGTCACATAAACAAGATAATGTTTAAAGACAGTTCTTCATAACGCTCTCGCAATATCCGGTTTCCATTGTACTTTAATAATCTCTGTAAAACATCGAACAGTTTCTACTTAATTTGTGTTTTTATGTTTATCTGGAAGTGTTCCACTCTCCGCTTCAAACACCTTTCCAGATGCTATCGTTACCCATTGCATCGACTTTATTCAGATTAAATACCAGCGATAAAGTTTTACTACTGCATGTTCAGACTCTTATAGGCTACCATGGCCCAAATGATTCATAAAACAAAAAGAGTGTGCGTGGAACGCCACGCGACAGAAGTGAAACTTGTTTTAATTTTTGGATTTTTTTGAATTTTGGACTGTTGGATTTTTTTGAATTTTGGATCGTTGGACTTTTTAATATTGGGTTTTTGAACTTGTTTACTTTTGGATTTTGGATTTTTTAATTTTTAATTTTCTAATTTAGTATTTTTTAATTTTTTAATTTCCGATTTATTAATTTTAGATTTTTAATTTTTTATTTTGGATTTTTTATTTTTAAATTTTGGATCTTTTATTTTTTAAATGTTGGGTTTTTTAATCTTTCAATTTTGATTTCTTTAAATAGAATTTTTTTATTTTTAAATTTTGGAAATTTTGACTTTTTAATTTTATTTTTTTATTTTTTAAATTTGGGATTTTTTACTTTTTAATTTTGGATCCTAAAATTTTTTAATTGTGGAATTTTGTTTTTTTTTATTTTAGATTTTTTTTAATTTTGGGTCTTTGATTTTTTTTATTTTTTGAATTTATTAATTCTGGATTTTTAATTTTTTTATTTTGGATTTTTAGATTTTTTAAATTTGGGATTTTCGATTTTTTTAATTCTGAATTTTTTGATTTGTGTCTGTCCTGTTTATATTCGCCGGTTGTCTTTGCAGTTGTGAGATGAAATGATGTAAGGTCTTGATCACATTTTAATATCCGTGTATCAGATATAATCTAGCTGACCTCTATAAAATATATAGTATATCTTCGATGATTTCAGTAGCTCTCTTGCCTATTTTTTAGGTATTCTCTCTATGCCTAAATAAAATTTCGGACCAAGGCTATAACAATTTTACTAAAAGAAACCTTCATCTGACACCACTAAACAATAAATTTTCAAAAAACTAGAATTGATTAAAACTAACTTGTAATGTTACTTTTACTCACTTTGTTTTCTATTAATCATTCCATTCTTCATTCCATTATTCATTCTCAACTGTAAATTTTTAATTTTTAACATTAGGTATTTTGTTTGTATCTCTGTTGTGATATTGTAATTTATTTTTTCGTATCTTTATTCATGTATTTACTTCATATGAGAAATCTTATTTTTTGCCTATAATGTTAATAATATAAGTTTAGTATGACTGAACTGACCCCAAACACGAGCTATGCTCATGCGGGGCAAATTACACTCTTTTGTAATTGTAATAATATTGTATTTATATTATTTATAATTGTATTTGTAATAATTTGTATTTTTGTACTTTGTAATAATTATAAAATTTTGTAATAATAATAATAATAATAATAATAATAATAAATATGCTTCTTTCAACAAAAAAAGCTAATATATGTATGTACTAAAACGAATTAACGATTAAGTTGAAAAGATTATTAATCCATAATGAGGAATACTATTCTGTATTTTAATGATCATACATATCATTTCATACATAATTTTTAAGTTTAGAAAGAAAATCTAGCCACCGGACTTATGGATAGGTAAGACAAATTCATCAGGAGTAGTTATGGAATTCTGCATGGTGAAAGTTGCTGCAATTAACAGAACTAGTAGACAGAATTAGGAGAGATAAGATAGAGGCAATGCAGTTTTCCTAATTGAAATAAACTTGTTTCGGTTGCGTATATATGTATCGCAAAGGTTGCAAGTGATACCACCAGGAAACTGGTTTATGAATCCTAATCTCAAGGGGAACATTAATGCTTTAGATTGAACGCACTATTTATTTTCTGATGTAAAACCAACTCACTTTCCTTACAACGAAGTTTTCCATATATAGAAGTACTGAATAATTACAGCGATAAATTATATACTCTTCACAATAATACAGTATTGCAGTTTGAATACATGCTATATGCTTCGGATATAGCCAATGGAGTCTGCATGTTGACCACGTGTTCCTCAATTCTGCAATCTACCAACAAAGTCGAAAACTGATATGGACTATTTAACTAATAGCCTACGCCATCGTTTTGATTTGGACCAATGATATTGGTCTGAAATCACCCAATCAAGACCTGTTTCACTTAGCCTTTACCGAAATTTCGTTACCAACTCCAATAAATATGATGAAGACATGGCCACGACAGATGAATGAAATACATTTTTATTTAACTTATGTACATATAATGTATACCGGGATGTATACAACGTACCAATTTGCCTAGCTAGGAACAGAGGCGTATAGTCCAGTTACTCATTGCATACCCAGGCGGCTTCCTTTCGTTAGGAGGAAAAGTTTGCCGACAGCTCAACCCATGTTCTTTAATTTTACCTCACCAATCAGCTAGTTACCCCAGCCAATCAAAATCTAAGGATGTCCTGTGGCGATTTTGACAGCTACTCGTCTACTCCGCGTGGAGTGAATGCGTTGTTGCAAGATCAAGTTACAGTAAACAATAACACGTGTGAATTGAATAAAGCGAAGGAAGAACTGAAGTCAGTGATAACAATGAGAGAATATTGCAACGTTGCTTTTGTTTTGGATAGCGGAAGCCCAAGACCGATTTAGTCAGATCAATTAACATAAAGAAACACCGAAACCTTTGAAGCCGACTGGCCATCCAATGAGTAACTGCACTATAACGAGGGGGGTGGGTTTGAGGGTTTGAACCCCCCCCCCCCCATTGATTAAAAAAAGGAAAATTGTACAATTTTTTTAAGTCTGATTATAAATTACTTAATACGAGTATAAAGCGTGGGAAGCTTAAAACTCGTTATTGTGCACCTTAATTTTTAAAATTTTCCGGGGGAGGACCCCCGAAACCCCCAGATGTTATAACCCCCCCATATGGTCGGCCTGGTTACGCCTATGGCTAGGAACTATAACAATAAACGATTAAATGGTTCTGTTTAAGATTTATTATCTAAATAAAGTGAATTCCGCTTACATTTTTCACGAATGAGCATTATATTAAATACATAACTTTCATATTTCAGAAAACAATACTTAGGCCTACAATGTGTTTTGTTTACAGACAAAACCAAATACATTCTGAATGCATTTTAACGGTTTTGTCTCAGTCTAAAATGGTATTCAAATAATTCAATTACAAAATATTCAGCGAGAAATTGATTTTATTAATTATCATATTTTACTCATATTTCTTAAATAACAATTATAAAATATGCAATTCTTCACTTTGAACTTTCCTAGATAACTACATTGCTGGTGAATTTATCGGTGATTTCGAGGTTACTCGTGGAATTATACAGGTATATGAAATGCAACGGTAGGATTGTAGGTCGCATCCCACCATGGGATGTCGCGCCAAGGAATAATGTTAGTAAGTTGGTATTACAGTAGTAGTAGTAGTAGTTGTAGTATGTCCTTATTATATATAAAATATTCTCATGCTCTATTCAGGGCATAGGCGTAACCAGGCCGACCATATTGGGGGGGTTTTAACATCCGCGGGTCCTCCCCCGGAAAATTTTAAAAATTAAGGTGCAAAATAACAAGTTTTAAGCTTCCGGGGGCTCCACCGGAACATTTTAAAAATTAAGACGCAAAATAACGAATTTTAAGCTTCCGGGGGTCCTCCCCCGGAAAATTTTAAAAATTAAGACTCAAAATAACGAGTATTAAGCTTCCCATGCTTTATACTTGTATTAAGTAATTTATGGGCAGACTTAAAAAAATTATACAATTTTCCTTTTTTTAATCAATGGGGGGGTTCAAACCCCCAAACCCCCCCCCTCGGTACGCCTATGATTCAGGGTATATGTAAGAATAATTGACCACCTGCGTAAATTCGTGGTTAGCGTTGCTGGCTACATATTCGCAGGACCGGGTTCGAAACCCCATACCTCCTTGGCTTTTTCTGAGGTAGGGAGGTTTTATCAATGTGACTTCAGTTTGGTATCCACATCCCTCATTCCGTATCCCTAAAGAAATAAGAGCGGCGAAGATCTGATAAGAGCAGAGCTTCAGGCCATTGTAAACTTTGATTATAGCTGTAAATCATTTTTCATTTTTGTAAAAACTGACCAAGGTAACTTACACAATCAGCAAAAATTTAAAAGATAGGCTAACAAACACCACTGTAATCTCTCAAGTGTTAAACCCTGTCATGCTGTGTTTATTTATTTTTGTATTGGCAGGTAGGTTTGTATTATTAATGTAGAACATGGTTTTTAATAGAGAATATTAATACAATACTGTAAGTGACTATTCGTTATGCTGTACGAGCAATAAACTTTGGAACGGGGTGCACTCAGCTTCGTGATTCAAACTGAGGAGCTACTTGATAGAGTAGCAGCAGCTCCGGTCACGGAAACCACCATTAACGGCTGTGGGTGTCGGCATGCTGACCACATGCCCCTAATCTTGCCATCTGCCTATGGTAGATGACGCAGCAGTCGAATGTACGCTTAGCCTCTTCAGGGATGTAGCGCCATGGAGTTTAGTTTTTTAGTAATAATATTTAACAAACAGTATTTACTCATTTTTTTAAAACTTATTTGTGGAATAATTTAGTGAATATCTTAGGTGATACTGAATAACAGCAAACTTAATAGACCTATCCACAACTTTGCCGATTGAAGATTTACCGCAGGATTAATTTTTTCACTGCTACTCACTTATATTTGCGTCATCTACGAGGCCTATATAAGCAAAGATAGAACTTTAACAGCACAATGTTTTACGTATTATGTGAGGATTTTTATTCAAACATTAGAATTGTCATTCATAGAAGCCACTTAATTTGCTAAAATCTTTCTCATCGATTTCAAATTTAAAGCCCACTGTTGAATTTACTTGAAGATTGCTTATATTAGTATATAAATTCGGTTCTGTAATAAAGACCTTTAGAATTTCTAGGTCATCATTTGCAATTATCGTATTACGGTGTTTTATACAGTCCGTCGCCGTAGGTGAGTCGGTAGCCCGCCGGGTTCGATTCCCGATTCAATAGTGAAAAATCCCTTTCCCGGGTTCAGGACTGGGTGTTTGTCAGTAGGTTAAGTCTTAGGTTAAAATAATGCACATTGTGCGCGATTCCTTAATTATTTATACAGTCAACAAGTCCCGCTATTCCGAACAGAGTTCAGACAAAATATTGATTTTTTTAAACTTAAAACAGGTGAAATCAAAAAGACGTTCGTGAAAAAACGCACATGTATTGTTATACAAAGAAGTTAAATAGAGACATACATAGAGCCTAAGCTTGATGAAAACTCCTGAAACTAAATTGGAATTAAAGCTGGTTACTTACAGCACATGTCGGCTCCTTTTATAACTTACAATTCCCCGCACTTAATTTACGCCTTAACAAGTCAATACGTTGATATTATTCATGAAATCCGCCTATTCCGAATTCCCGCTAAACCGAACGGTGTTCGGTCCCGATTAGTTCGGAATAGCGGGACTCTGCTATATTTACCTATAAGGTTTATGCAGAATCAGCTAAATATAACTTACTAAATTCAAGGGATTGCACACATAAACTATAAATAGAATGAGAATATTATAGGAGAAAAATTCCTCCGGCACTGGGACTTGAACCCAGGACCTTTGGCTATTCGCGCCAATGCTCTACCAACTGAGCTAAGCCGGAGCTCAATTCACAGCGCCAAAGGTCCTGGGTTCAAGTCCCAGTGCCGGAGGAATTTTTCTCCTATAATATTCTCATGTAGTGTCCAACAGAGACAATAATCTGTGGCTCATGAATGCATATATATCTATATAAATAGAATGTTCTTGTTTCGGTGGAGTACATAGTCTAAGTTCTGTGTGGGCGTGAATAGTACGATTCCCACGGTTTGGAACAAGGTGATGATTTATTCTGCATCTCGCTTACACCCACATTCACAACAACAGCTGCCGGCCACAACAGTTCCTGCTCAATCTCAGTTAGGGGCTAAGGTTCGATGCCCCTGCGATTAGGTGCAACAAAACGGCAACTGCAAGTACATACTCAGGACCAAGCGAAGACCTTCTTATTTGCATATTGGTTCATTGCTGTGTTAGCTATTCTATTCTTCTTCGTTTTAGCAAATACTATAGAGGACAATACAGGACACTTTGCGATATATCGAGGGGCAATATCTTGAGCACCATCTAGCGGCCCAACCTGCTACTACTGAATACAGATGCAGTAGTAACTGGATACAAAGATATCAACCAATTTCTATTAAAGGAGCCGAAGTATCCAACCTCGGCATGTTATGTATAAGGGATATGATTTTTCTATCTACCTATGGCCCAGAAAAAAATGCTGGTTTGGAAATAAATGACCAAAAAAGTTAAATCAAAAAAGCAACATTGAAAAAAAGAGAAGGTTGTTGTTGTTAGCAACCGCTAAGTTGAAATATTTGTGTTTTCATTGATATTTTGATAACTATTTCGGAAGTTCTGTGTTTTGTTTGCTCATTATTAATCTTATAATTACTTAAACAGTGTTTTGGTCCTTAGTGTTTGGTGAAACAATAAAACACTGCAGTTTATATGTGATTAGAATATTTTAATTTGCCCCCAAGTTTGCAGGTTGTGCCACCAGGAGTGCTGCAAAATCTGTCCCCCATTTTTCCATTGCCAAAGCAGTAAGTGTCCGGTATTGTCCTCTATAGTATTTGGTTTTAGATACAACTGTAGGTTTCTATTCAATAAAATAGGTCAGTAATATTAATTTTATTTTTACAAGTATTATAGGGATCTTTTAAAGTACAAAAGCACAGACAATCACGTTTCTAGACCTTCTTCTCCCCATCACTATCAAAGAGGGCGTGAGGACTTCGTGGAATTCGAAGTGGGGCGTCAGCTGGAAAAGACTGGGAACGACTACTAAAAAATCTTCTGAAATGTTAGGAAGTCTTAATTTCAGCTCGCTCAATCGAATCATCTACTAACTTACAAAAGTAAGAAAGTCCGAGGCAATTAAACTTAGGAGTGAGGAGTGCATTTTGGCGGTTCTGCAATTTTGTTTCTCCCCATTCCTCCCAGAATGTCTAGGCTACATGCCAAAGCAATCCTTTGCAATCCTAACTAACACCACCAGAACGAGGTTTTGCCATCACCGGTCTCTCTGTTCTTCTCAGAAGAAACAAAGTCCTGTTGGCAATAAACTGAGAGACCATCTTCTCTTTCTCCATACAAGATAATAATAGCCCATGTTAACCTTGCCGCCAGTCACCAAAACAAGAAAATCATTGTAATGGCAGACTGACGTCATCGACCTGTAGCAGCGTTTAATCAGTGTAATTCAGGATTCCATTAACTCATCTAGTAAGACCAGGTACCATTGGACCTATTCGCACAGAAACGGCTATCTCATTTATCAAACTCAGTTCTCTTGATCACAGGCATCTCATGAGACATTTTCTGGCAGAAAGATTCTTCCTTTAAAATCGATACGGCGAGAAGCTCGATAATTTCTTCGGGAAGATGAAGACTTGAAACAAGCGGATATTGTCCTCAATGGTAATTTATGGTTTAAACCCTGGTTTATCGATCCTTTAACTCTGTCGTACACGAAATTACTCCTTTTGCGATGAAAAGAAGATTTTAGGTAAAAGAATTTGAAACATGGTTTAAGTTAATGACCACCAGATGAAAATTAAACTTGGAATTTTGGCTGAGGAAAAAAATTATTACATAATACTTTCTTAGAAACTAAAATAGCATCATTAACATCACAATAGTTCAGGTTTTGTGCTTTATGACCTTTCCTTGAGAAATTAGGTTAGTTATCAATATTGTTATCTATTGCTGCTATTATTATTATTATTATTACTATTATTATTATTATTATTATTATTATTATTATTATTATTATTATTATTATTATTATTGACATTCTTATTATCATGCCATCCTCGAGTCCAGGATGTGGAAGATGACGATTTTTAGTAGAAGAGGCAAAATTACATACAATAGTTTACAAAAGAGAGGAGATAAGGAGTAGAAATAGAGAAAAAAAGGTAAAGGAAAAAGTGATTAAGAGGACAAATCAGGAGTATTAGTAGAAGAGGAGTAGAAATAGGAGTGGAGGATAATAAGAAAAGAGACAGGGCAGAATTAAGTTACCTATTAGAAGAAAATAAGAATAAAAATAGAAAAATTAGGAAGTAAAAATAGAAGAACAGAACGCAAAATAAAAACGAAGAACAAAAACAGAACCAGAAAGAGAAGTAGAAAAAGGAGATGCGGATGAGCAGGAGGAGGGGTAGGATGAGGATAAGAAGAAAACTTAAGGAAGAAGAAAAAAGAAAGAAAATATAAAAAAAAACACGGGGAGATGAAACGAAGATAACAAATATACGGAAAAATCGGGAGAACAGAGAAAATATGGGGAACCGTGATATTATGATACAATATTTTCTGTACAGAGTGTAGAGGCAGGCAGGGAGCAGGTTGTCTACGTCATGAGGAGCCACGCGACTGGAGCAGCAGCTTCATTCATCATCTCGCAGCATCCTCCACCTCCTCCTCCCATTCATGCTGCCTGCCTGCTCCGTGGGAAAGTGATCCTGTACCAGTCAGCCCCGGTCATCGCACCGAGTAATTACTAATATCATTTATATAAAGGATGTTCGCTTCTATATTATATAACCATTACCAGTATCCGGCTCCCGCAATTCTTTGCACATTACTTTCCCCTCCTGTGATCAACTCCATTCATTCAACATCGATGGGAAAAAAATCAATCACCTCAATGAGACAATACAAGTCAAGAGATAAGTATTTTGTGCATTGATGCCACAATCAGGAAGTTATGCGACTCTTAAATATGGAAGTGACAAACATACAAGCTTAACGCCTAAGCTTTAGTCTAGGGCGACATGAACAGTAAAAAATTGTCTGGTGAAACGCGTTTGAGGGGAAGGGCATTCAGAGGTGGGAGTTGAATTCAGAAAGACAAGCCACCTTCCCCTCCTGCCAGTCATAACAGCCGTAGCCGATCAGTGCGATGTGACTCCCTTGAAGACTGGCGTACGAATGAAATACCACCCCTTCAATTGACAATAGTTCGATTATAGGCTCATCCAGACTACTTCGCATTTTTCTGAGCAGGTTCAGGTGGAATTTTACTGTATGAAAGGGACGGCTTGTCGATAGCCGAAGTGCAAAACCTCTTATCTCTAGTTATTACTTTATCGAATAATGTCTCTCGTCGGCTCCTGCTCCTTCTTTATACCTAATAGATAGGGATGCCAGATGGGAATAAGAACAACACCGAATATTTAGCCTGTGTAGTATAATAATAATAATAATAATAATAATAATACAATTTTCTACTATGAGCCAATGATAGGTTAGAAACTTCCTATGTTTAAAGTGATTTGATAGAGAGGCATTATTGTTATCATAAATAAGGAAAAGAGTTAATTTTCACTACATTACTAATTTCAATTTCAAGGAGTCAAGAGTTTCCTGTTGGCCACAGACATATTCATAAAACCGGGCACTCCGGGGGGCGACCCTACATATTTATTTTTATTTTATTTATTTTATTTAAATTACATTTACAAACTTATGTACAAATACAAACACAAATACAAAAACACACAAATAAACAAAAAAATTTACAAATTTCAAAATTACAGTACAGAAAAGAAAAAGAAAGAAAAGAACCAAATATTTATTTATTATTCTATAGGCTATATTCTATTCGATATACATCTATTCTTTCAGAATTAATTAATTAAATGTAATAAGATTGTTCGGCGTACTCCTGCAGTTGACGCATGTGCCCTATATAACAATGGGTGTAGGCTATTATGTGTTTGATGTAACACTGGCAATGTAATAGGGCAAGGACAGAATTGAAGCAAATTTATATTCCTATTTAAAAATTATTTACATGGAAAACAGTCATGATGTTTGGCTTAAGAGACATACAATTTATTTTATTTGTTCATATTTATAAAATAATAATTTTGGGGGTTACTTTCCCTAAAATGCATATCATAATTGCAATTATCACTGCTGTTACAAAAGCATTCTGTCATTTCGTTACATCAGTTTATCTGACTTTATTTTATTGTAGACCGATTTATAAATAAATAAATAAAATATTTATCTCTAAGGAGGTGTAGAATCTTTAGAACGAAACACACTGATTAAAAGGTAATATGCCATTTTTATGTAAAACCTATAATTCAAGCATTTTCAAACTTTGGTTATATTCTGGTAACATTTTGACGGTATTTTCAAGTAGGCCTACATCCTGTGAATTCACACTAACCACATTAGCCACGGTGCTGTGCGATGAAAATATCTTGATAAATGTTATATACGAATGTCTCTCCCAGAAAGCATTGTACTGTGAGCACGGCCTTGAAAAGCTGGCTTGGTTTATTCTGAGTGAATAACCTAGGGATACAAGATAATTGAGGCGATTATGTGCTGGATTATTAATATCACAGCCTCCCTAAGGCGCTATGTATTCTGAGAAGAATCAATAGGAGCGAAGTATAGTGCAGACAGCTGCAGCTTGGAGATGATATTTATACCTTAGGCCTAATTAAATAGTGTCTGGAATGGAATCGGGAAATAGATGGTCATTCCCAACATATAGCGTGTTCAAAACATTCAACTTTATACCCTTTATAAAACAACACTTTAGTATATTTACTACTGGGTGATTGAAAGAATTCTTACTATGTGTTTATAGCCATTTTTAAAGTCATCAGTCATCACTAGGGTTCGGATGTTTATGACATATTTTTATCCTGACCTCCGTTCTCGCCGCAAACGCAAATTAAGCAAGAATTGCACGCTCGTTATCCTAATTGGACCGTTTTTATTTTGCATATAATGTCATATTTTGGTCATTTTTGTGTTCTTGGTCATATATTGGCCATATTTGTAATTTAAAGTCATATTTCTGTTATAATCTTCGGTAAAGGAGCACAATTTTACAGTGTATGTACTACATGACTGAGTTTAACTTAAAATTTATTTAATTAATTTAATGTTTATGAAAAATTAATAGTAACTTAAGTTTTAAATTAATGCAAGTGTTCATATTTTATAGGGGACACGCAAGATCTACAAAATATTACGAGTATTTGGAGCTGATGAATCGAGCAAATTCTTAAAAAATAGAAGTTCATCATTACAAGTGAAACTGTAAATCACCAAAACTGTTAAAAAGTGATTACCTGATTGAATTCATGTGATGTAAGAATTTAGTGTCTTTAAACGTTTTAAATTGGGACATTTTTTTTTTAAATATATTATTTTATTAGGTCATATTTAGGATTTTTGTGTCACATTTGCAGTCATGTTTTCCACTATATTAGGCCATAAACATCCGATCCCTAGTCATCACTAAGTTACGGGAAGTTAATGCTTTATCAGAAGACGAAATATGCATACAAATACCCTCTAAAATTTGTAATATATGCTCCGGAACCAATGAAGTATGCTCTTATCATTTAAGTAATTTTAATACTTTACGTTCTCTTGTTAGCTGAATTGCATTATAAATGACAAAAAATAGTAGAAGTTGTATAAATTACGGCACATTAGGTCAATGTAACATATTTTAGGAAGCAGAAAAGTAATGTAGTGAAACGTCACTTTAAAAAAAAAAATTGCTAGCAACCAAATAAAACGAACCAACTCTTACAAATATCTGGGTAAATGAATAACATAAGAATGGAAACAAATTTCAGAAATCGAAAGTAAGACAGAAAACAGGCTAGGAAATTTTTCTTAGTGAAAAAAAAATTTGCCGATAACAATTCAAAATTAGAACTACGAAAGATATTGTTTAACTGCTATTGTAGTCCCAAATTTGCTAAATGGATTGGAATCTTGGACTCTTACAAAAGAATTATGTAAGAGTTTTAAAGTTTTCGAAATATGGTCATATAGGAAGACGTTGAAAGTAAAATAGAAAGATAAAGTAACAAACTATTTTTTTAAGAATGAAAAGTCAAATATATGTCTAAACAATATAAAGAAATGAAAATTGCAATATATTGAGCACATTTTAAGAAACAAAATGTACGATTTATTGAAATTGTAATATAATTAAAAATTACTGTGAAGAGGTCCAAGTCGAAGAAGAATGTCATGGGGCAGAGTTTAAAAACTTGATTTCATCAATCAAAGCTTCCTTGTTTGAAACACGTCCAAAAGAGAAAGAATCTCCAAATTACTAGCCAATTTCTGATAAGAGACAGCACGTGAAGAAGAAGAAGAAGAAGAAGAAGAAGAAGAAGAGAAAGAGAAAAAGAAGAAGGGGAGGAAGTTAAATGGAAAGCAGGCAAAAATTTAATAAAGTATAAAACTGTTAATTTTTACGTTGAACATGTTAGTCGCTTATGTGGGCTCGCGTTTCTAAATAAACAGATTAAAGCTTTAATTTGCTCTTGTAAGAAATGTATGTTCAAACAATAGATAAATAAACAAATAAACGAATTAATAAAAATAAAATATTAAATTTACCCGCCTCTGTAAATTATTGAAAATATTCTTGAAAATTATTAAAAACATTCAATATTCGTTATACAAATTATGGCGCCTATATTTTTCCTACTAATAACAATCCGAGACTTGACCTGCCCATCAAATTAATCCAACTCCATTCACAAAGCTAGACACAGAAGCAGAATGTGAAAAAAGTGGCAGTTAGAAACAGGATAAAAGCTACAAATATAATTGATAAATGAAAGCTATATTCTTATGAAATGGCATTTTAGTATAATTTTGTCATGAAAAATTATGTAAGATACAGTATATCCTTTCCAACTGTTTTTTAAATGCGGATACATTATGTACAGGTAGGGTTTGGGGGTTTGAACCCCCCCCCCCCCCCATTGATTAAAAAAAGGAAAATTATATATTTTTTAAGTCTGCCCATAAATTCCTTAACACAAGTATAAAGCGTGGGAAGCTTAAAACTCGTTATTTTGCGTCTTAATTTTAAAATTTTCCGGGGGAGGACCCCGGAAGCTTAAAATTCGTTATTTTGCATCTTAATTTTTAAAATTTTCCGGGGGAACCCCCGGAAGCTTAAAACTTGTTATTTTGCATCTTAATGTTTTAAATTTTCCGGGGAAGGATCCCCGGACCCCCCTCTCCCTGGGGGTATTCCATACCCCCCAGACCCCGCGGATGTTATAACCCCCCCATATGGTCGGCCTGGTTACGCCTATGCCTGTAGCTGAATATAATATAATCTGTGTTAGTATTTTATAATAATATTAATAATTAATATATTCAATTATAAAACAATACGATTAGAAACCATATTCTGGGTTTCGAAATGGGCTTAGTCAACAGTCGACACTAGAACAAATTTCAATACATTCCCTGCTAACCTGTGAATGCCGTTAGGCATGCGCAGTGGCTCATATCGGCAACTTAGATATTTTAGTCGGTCCGCTTTTTTTCCCCCTACCTGTACTTTCACTCCATGATAAAATAATGCAATAGAGCCACTGGGAAGATGATTGCAAATAGATGACTGTTCCAATTCACACAGAGCAAATATTACGTTAGAAAATGGTATTGGTTACATAATATCCAATAGAAGAAATTACTGGTAACTTATTTTACAACATTATTAATATATTTTGTTATACATAACTTACAGAATTCTGCTCTGTTTCTAAACCCAAGGCCTCTCGAAAAGATGAACTTACCTGTAACAAGCATTAACACAGTAATTAATTTAATGATAAATATGATCATAGTGTCGATAATAATAATATTAATAATAACAATAGTACAGATAATAGAACCTAGAAATATTTTGAAATGAGGAATCATATTAAACCTCTTAGGCCCTAGCGCTGAACTCCTATAATAGATTAATGACATAATACATTTTTCTTCTCAACTTCTTAAATTTTGCCTAGGCCTTTCGGTTACAGTACGGAATTAGGCACAAATAAAGGCATTTGACAGTTTACGAACAAAAATACAAACAATAAAAATTACAACATATTTACACTCACTTTAATTTTTAAAACTTATCAAGAGAATAAAAAGGATTTCTTATTAACCAATTCTAGAGTATGTTTAAAAACCTCTGTTTGTGTGGTTTTTTTCTCTCCCCCCCCCCCCCCCCATCAGGTAACACGGTATAAAATATGGGAGCTAATATGTATGTACTGTTTTGCTTAATTTAAATTTTGGAATGATAAAACATGAATTTCTTCAAGTGTTGTATCCATGAACATCTTAACGAAGATTGTAGGCCACCCCTATAACTGAGTGGTTAGACCGCTCGCCTTCCACTGCTGGGACGCGGGATCGAATCTCGGTGGATCCGTGTGGAATTTGTGGTGGTCAAAATGGGGGCAGGTTTTCTCGAGGTGCTCCTTTTCCCCCTGCCATATATCATTCCACCGTTGCTCCATTCATCATAGTATGATCATTTGGTTGTAATAAAGAATTATTATTATTATTAAGCCCAGTAGATCAGATCGTTTAGCTAGAAAATGGATATGGAAAATAGTTGACCACAGACCGGCTTAAAAGTTTCCAAGTGTGCTGTTACTTGATCACAGAAAATGGCCTTCGCGAAAAATCTCATCTCAATTAAATAACTGGATGCAAGTAGCTTCACATGGCGAGCCATAGCACAGCTTCCCTTGGGAGAGATAGAACTTGTTCGCATATAATTTTAAGATGCAAATGAAAGAGAAATTGGCCAGCAGCTTTTTTACTCAAGATGCGAAGGGAGAGGGGGCGGTTATCAATGGAGAGCCGGGTTTCAACACCTCACGAGGCCGCAGGCGGGATTCTATTTTTGAACAAAGCTTGTTGCACTACACAGGATGCGAGCTGTTGTTTCACATGAAGTTCTAGACGGTCAAGTGCATGACAACTACCTTAATGAGCTTTCGTAACCTCAGCTTCAGACGACAATGCTTCCCAACAGACAAGATCAAGTGCAGAGCAATGTCAAGGATTATAATAATTTAACCCCGATTTACTTTTACAAGAAAATCTTGACATTTCAGAATATGTGTGGCACTATAGTAAGAACCCTAAAAAATAAGACACGTAGGGAAACACAATTGAAATTTTATAAAGTAATGGCTGTGCCTGCTCTTTTGTATGGTGCAGAGACATGGGTTTTAACAAAGAAGGATCGCCTGAAATGAAGTTTTTACGTGCAGTCTCAGGATATAAAATATCAGATCAAAGAAGAAATGAAAACATTAGAAATGAACTGAATATATTTAATTTAAATTACAAAATAAAAGAATACAGAGAAAATGGATTGAACACTTAAATCGACAGCCTGAAGATAATATACCAAAACAATCACTGAACAACAAAGTTTTGGAAGAAGATCTGTAGGAAGACCGAATACGAGATGGACATATCAAATGACAAAAGAGGCCGGAACAGGCAGTAATGCCTAATCCTTGGATGAAGATGATGATGATGATGATGATGATTTACTTTTATTCCATACCGTACACATGGAATTTTAAAACATTATGGGCCTGTACGATGACCTCCTGATAGCGTAGAGTACTTATCTGGAAGTTGGCCAAGAATCTGTCTTGAAAGTCGACTTCCAGTTAAGCTGACAGGGGGATGGATTGGCTGATAAACTACCAACCACCAGTAGGGAAGCTTGGTGGAAACAAGATGGCAGCACTCCGAAACTTCGTAGCAACACGAATTTCAAAATTGATGCTGAAAGATTTGACTTGTATAATAATACCGTTTAAGGCTTACATTTGAATGAAATAGTATTGCACAAATAATATTAATGCGCTTAAAATGTTATGTTCTTATGTAATTTAACTGTACAAATACACATTCGAGGCCAATCTTCACTCAATGAGCCTGAGATCATTTTACAAACTTTTACTGCGTTCTTCCCGATAGCAGTTCGGTGGTCATATTATAAGACATCTTCAGTTAAGCTATCTTGAAGTCAAGTATCGGGAGGAATTGTCGGGAGGTGGTAATACAGACCCTCTTTACATACTTGTACGAGGGAAGGGGCATAAGTCATAACTATTCTTTCTTTTGAAAATGTAGGACCATTTTAAAATTTTGAAATATACAAATGAAAGCGCAAGGTGTGTGTGTAAAATGCAGATTATGCTCAGGTTAGTATGGCCCTGGTAAAGAAAATATTCCTCCACAAACAGGGCAAACCATTTTCTTACCAAGATATGAATTCCAGTACGTAAGCATTCAAGGCAAATGTGCTAAACTTACTCGACTATGGAAAGTTGGATCTTATGATTACATTGTAGTTGTGGAGAGAGATCTTCACATCACCCTGTAACAGCGTCATATAGCTTTCATTGCGTACTGTATATTTAAATAACCAGGCTTCTGAAAGGTAGGACATTAGGATAATTTATGGGATAGAAATTATTTTTAAAAGTCGGAGGACCACTGCGATGATGATGTCACTAGGCATCTGTATTTGTATAAATTTATGGAGTCTTATAAAACTACACATAAAGTTAATTAAGAATTCGAGAATGCCGCAGTTTAGTAAACCCCTGGTGTGAATGAGCCGTTGCAGGAAGATTATGTGCCCCCCTCTGTGCTGAAGTGGCTATTCAACATCTACCTTGTCGCACAGTTAACTTACATGCGGTCATTTCCACCTGCTTCACACGTAATCAAACTGTTCCTTTGAAGACATATAAGTATATTTCAGGTTGTATAATATCCCACAAGAAAGTAAAGAAAACTATCCTTGTACCCAAATATGATTTTCTTTATATAAAACTTAAGCAAACTTGAACACGGCATTGGGCATTTACCTAATTGTATACCACCTTGTGGCATAATTTTTTTCTTTTGATTAATACTATGTACGGTACCGTTAAAGGCGTTTCTTTCACTTTCGACTGTCTAAAAATACTTTTTCTCTCTTGTAGTTGACTATGAAGTCCATTGCACTATGAGCTAGAAAATTAAACAATCCAAGATTTTAAAATAAATTCCTGGTAAAACATTTATTTCTATTACAATAATGCTTTTAACATTTCTTTGTCGCCTTAATTTTCCCATAATTATAGTTTAACATGTAGAAGGCTATAAACACAAGTATTATATTCGTAGTCTGCGTTTATTGTTTTCTGGTTTTATTATGAGAACAATGGCGTGATTGTGCTTAGAGCAATTAAGAAAGATCATAAAGTCTGTCGCCTGGAGATCTTTCCCACTTTATTGGAAATAAAACTTAGTTATTGTTAGTAGCAGCTTTATGATGGGTGATTTATTCACATATGAAATGAATGCATAACTAATCGTGGAATACATGAATCAAATTAAACTTTATGACGCACCCAAGCAGGTCAGACACTCGCATGCCTTCGCTGTGAATGAAAGATACTCACACCTTACTTGGCTTATTAATCTACTCTTCTCTTATGTTTCATAATAATCATTATATAATACGAGCGTCGTCCACAAAGTAAGTTTTCCTAGGGCTGTTTTACAAAACAAAACAAAATTTAATGGAAATATTTATTGCAACAGATACAGCAAGTTTTCAGCTATTTTTTATACAGGATGACCATATTTTAAAAATGAAAAAAAAAGGGACACTCTGGCGCGTCGTGCAGATTATCGAGAAAGCAGCACCAATGTTTAGTAATTGTTATAAATATTCTATTCAATAATCAGATTTTAATTTAAACCAATAAAGTGAAAGACCCTAAAATTTACTATTTTATAATCTAGGAGTCATGATCAGAATATCCGCACTAGTGGGCAACGTCCATCATGATTCCGTTAAAAAGATGACATGTCAAAATCCGGGCCCTGCGCATTTAACGAATCGAGCACTAGTAAACTCAATATTTTTGCCTTACATACAGATTCATCTGAATGATGCGAAAGATTACAGGAATTATGCTCTACTACACATTGATCCCGAGAATACAGAGATGGAAAAAAAAACCTAAAATTGCTTAATCTTCGCCAAAACCAGAGCACAATTATGATAATTGGGATTGAATAACGGAATATTCTGATCGAGGCGACTTCCGATGTCACCCGGACCATATAATTTACGAAAGAGCTGGCATGTTAATATAATGGATTATATGATTATGTTAATAACGGTATGAAGTAATGATTTCCGGTGGCGGACGCTTCATCCCACACCCACGCCTGGACCCAATTAAACATCACAGAGCTCTACTTGTTGTCCGGCCCGATTATGCTAATTCCCAAGCACAATCTGCTGCCTACGTTTTTATGCGCATTAATACTTAAGAGTGACAGTGTGAGACATATTGGGAGAGGGATTCACTTGATTCAACTTGACCGGATGTTTATGACATTTCACATTTACCCTTTCTTTTATTTACGAAACAAATATAGAATAAGCACAAATTCACCTAATATAATCATAGGTGGGTTCGGATGTTTATGACCAGGGCCCGGATTCTGATAACCTAAAATTGTCTGAAAAATGACCTATAAAATGATCCTAAATTTTAAAGAAAATAACTTAATAATTATAAAAAATGACCTAAAAACTGATATTTTATTTATAAAAGAATATTATTGCACATACAAAGTTATAGACGAGTTTGTAGATAATTGTAAAAACTGTAAATAACTGTAATGTTGTGAATGTTCTTTTCTCACGAAAATTTATACTGGCACTGAGGCACTGGTGAGTCAAAATTCGGCATTTTCTTTTGTGGTCTGCCGGATTATATTGTTGTTTACTGAGGGTAAACAGTAGTTTGCACTCTCAAATCCAAGCAGGTGGCAGAATCTGGTGCCAAGTCAATCTAATAACAATAGTAATATAATACAAAATTTTGGCGTTTCTTTGATTCTCATTTCCGACTGAGACGTGACAACACTTTACGCCGAATTTTTCCTTCTTGCATTGAACAAACAACACTTCAAAGACAGCACCGCTAGCGACGAAATAAGTTAATACACTCAACGTAAATACTTATAAATGACTAAATAAGGAAGCAAATGACACGAAAATGACAAAATAATGACCTAAAATTGAAATAAATGCCCTAAAAATATAAAATTGCATAAAATGACAAAAAATGACCTAATAAAAATGCATTTCTATAATCTAGAGGCCATGATTAGGATTTATCCGCAAGTTGGCAATGTCTATGCAGCATCAATAAATAGATGACATGTCATTAGAATCCGGGCCCTGTTTATGACCTAAAAAAGTGAAAATATGATTGCAAATATGCTCTTAAAAATTACTAAATATGACCCAAAAACCCAAAATATGACCTAATAACCGAACGTGTTTCCTAAAAATAAATGTTCCAATTTAAAACGTTTAATGACACTAAATTCTTACATCATATGAATTCAATCGGATAATCACTTTTTAACCATTTTGGTAATTTACAGTTTTACTTGTAATGAACTTCGAATTTTAGAGAATTTGCTCGTGTTTGCTCGCTTCATCAGCTCCAAACACTCCTAATATTTTGTAGATCTTGCGTGTCCCTATAAAATATGAACAATTGCATTAATTTTAAAATTACCTATAAATTTGGCATAAACATTAAATTGATTAAAAAAATTTTAAAATTAACTCAACCATTTAGTGAATACATTGTATAGTTGTGCTCCTTTACGGAATTTATAACTGTAATATGACGTTAAATTACAAATATGGCCAAAATATTACCAACACCGTGAAAATGATCAAAATATGACATTATATACAAAATAAAAAGGGTGCGATTAGGATAACAAGCTTGCAATTCATGTATAATTTGTGTTTACGGCAATAACGGAGGTTAGGATAAAAATATGAAATGTCATAAACATCCGAACCCTAGTTATCACTTTTATGACGTCTCGTACGGATGAATACTGATAAATTGAAAACATGATGTTTATTGTGATCAAAGATTCGGTTTATGTTATCATATTTTGCTTTTTGCGGCTTTTTTTTTTCCAAGTACCGGGTACTGTTGGTTCCACGGTCTGGCAAATGTTTCAATTCCGATGGCAAATATGTTGAATAATACTTGCTGTATCTGCTGGAATATATATGTCCACGAAATTGTGTTTTGTTTCTGTAGACGGCCCCAGGAAAACTTATTTTATGGACCCCCTCATATTAAGTTGGTTCACTTAGACTTAGACTACTTTATCATTCAAACCAGGATAAGAGATGGAATGTGCTGGAGCGCACAGAATATATTATTACAGATCACCCTCATAAGATCAATAAGAAATCCATAAATTATTTAGTTTTATGTGATATAGTGCAAAAAAATCATGAAATATTATAACCAGGGCCCGGATTCTAATGACATGTCGTCTTTTTATTGATGCTGCATAGACATTGCCAACTTGTAGATAAATCCTAATCATGGCCTCTAGATTATAGAAATGCATTTTTATTGGGCCATTTTTTTGTCATTTTATGCAATGTTATATTTTTAGGGCATTTATTTCAATTTTAGGTCATTATTTTGTCATTTTCGTGTCATTTGCTTCCTTATTTAGTCATTTTCATGTATTTACTTTTTTCGTCGCTAGCGTTCAGTCGAAAGTGAGAATCAAAGAAACGCCAAACTAAACTAAACTCCGTGGCGCTACATCCCTGGAGGGACTTGGCCTACCACCCGGCCGCTGCGTCATCTCCCGTAGGCAGATGGCAGGATTGGGGGGCATGTGGTCAGCATGCCGACACCCACGGCCGTTAATAGTGGTTTTCTTGACCGGAGCCGCTACTTCTCTATCAAGTAGCTCCTCAATTTTGAATCACGAGGCTGAGTGCACCCCTACCAGACCTCCCTACCTCAGAAAAATCCGAGGAGGTACCGGGAATCGAACCCGGGCCGACGGATCTTTAGTCAGCTACGCTAACCACAAGACCACGACGGCGGACTAAGAAACGCCAAAATGTTGTATTATATTAATATTGTTATTAGATTGACTTGGCACCAGAGTCTGCCACCTGCTTGGATTTGAGAGTGCAAACTACTGTTTACCCTCAATAAACAACAATATAATCCGGCAGACCACAAAAGGATGTGCCGAATTTTGACTCACCAGTGCCTCAGTGCCAGTACAAATTTCCGTGAGAAAAGAACATTCACAACACTACAGTTATTTACAATTATGTACAAACTAGTCTACAACTTTGTGTGTACAATAATAATTTTTTTAAATTATTAAATTATTTTCTTTAAAATTTAAGAGTCATTTTATAGGTCATTTTTCAAACAATTTTAGGTCATCAGAATCCGGGCCCTGATTATAACACTGAACTCAGAAGTATTGCCAACACTTTTTCTGGCATTCCTAGTAGGGTGTCATAATTGAACGGGAAACAAAAGTTTCGAGATGGAAACAAGTGTAAGACGATTGCGTTCTAATTAATTTTTAGTGCACTGAGTGGTTTATTGACGACGCATCCTGCCCAAGACGAAGAGAAGATGTACCACAAAAACAAACCCCGGCGCGGCGGTTTCCTCTCACTCGTGCATTGCAATCAATCCTGTCGATCTAGTTGCACAATTTCCTCTTTAACACCTTGTCATTGCAAACTTTTATTGCTAATTGTTTGCCATGTTGCAGGTGATCGGACACACTGTTCTGTTACTTCGACATAACTGTTACATAAAACTTCTCTACCATGGTTGTGCAATGAAATTGAATGAGTCTGTAACTTTTCTATTAAATAAGCCATAAAATACCAGGCATTGTTGCCATTTGTGGCGGAATTGCGCTATACCAAGAGTCATTAAAGTCACTTTTCAACTATCAAGATACTACTGAAATAACAATACAGATCCACAAAGTAGTTGAAATACTTAGCTAGGCATCTGTTACATTCCACAGGCCTAATATCTGTATATGGCTTCCTATATCCCCCATGTTGGGGTGAAGGGCCTCCAAGTGGAGGTTTATGTTACCTATGTGAATTTTGTTACGCTTATTTTCCTAGAAAGGGCAGAGAGACAGGTGGTAAGCCCTTCGTCTCTCTACCCCTCTCCGGAAACTAAGGTATTACTTGGACATGAAGGCTCTAATTTAGGCTTGGAGTTCTTTTACGGGACGCCCACCTTAAAGTCCCTCGCGGAGGACTCAGTGCCTAGGATTTTTAAGTCCTCAAAACCCCATCGGGTTTGATCCCGCGACCTTCGGTTCTAGAGGCGAACATGCTACCTCTAGACCACCGCGGGCCGACACAGGCCTCATAGGCATAATAAAATACGATTTCTGTGTTATTTAGTATTAAAACTACGTAAATGTATGGCTCACATGGAGTAAAATATTTTTCTACAAAAGGACATCATGAAGGGAATTTTAGGCAGTTCACAATTATCATTTGCATTTGTAGTGTAGATAAACGGGTTAACATAACCACCAAATAGAGGGTGCATAGTTTAATTACCGGGCCCCAAAATGCAGCTATTTGTAAACTGAAATAAAATGTATAATGTATTCCCTAGGAATGGAGATAAGTGCTAAATTAATATAGGTTACAGCAAAATAAATTTCAGTGAACAGTTTCTCACAAATGTGACTATTTTCATTTTAAACAGACTGAAATAAGTATTATTTTCTAGTTTCTAACAATTATACCCGCTGGCTTGCATGCTAATTCAAAATAGGCTATACCGTGATAAGTTTTTATTGAACATTTATGCATTTATTTCGGCCGAGAAGTATTTTCACTTTATTAATAGTAAAAACCACAGTTCGTGAAATATGTCACTAACGAAAACTTGGTGTCTCTAATGATAGGCTTCCTGCTCAGCCAAGAGCGCTTCTTTCTGCGGGCATTCAGAAACTGGAGAAACGCTGGAACAAGTGCATTTAAAAGCAGATTGTATTAAAAAATAATACAAATTGTAAGGCCTCTGCTGCTGTTTTCATAAATAAATTTAAAAATTGTGCATGTATACTTATGGACTCAACATTGTATTAACCATACCTTCGTGTCGTCAGCTTTATTGGCGGGATATTTTTACCCCCTCGCATAGTAGCATAAATTTTTAGATACAAGTGTAAATTAGCGTGATCATGGAGCAGCCGATTGACATGACAGGTGGTAATCCCTCATGCAATAACAATACGCATTATCCTCATGATGTGGACTGTCTCCATGGTTGGCTGATCATTTCCCACGAGACTACCGAAGGGGTGCAGCTATGTTTCACCAAATGGCGACTTAATACTGACAGTATTTTTATGTGAAGCATGATTAATATTAAAGTGATAATATACCTGCTCATTATTAACTCCCACAGATATTTTTCCCCTCTTCGTGGAGCATTTGTCCTCGCTTCCGAAATTTTTCCCACACGCGCATGGCAATGATGGTAATTTTGTTCATGTTAAATGAATTTCTGTAAAGTCATACTGGTCTATGTTAATTAGCTTACATCAGTGTGGTCAAACTGGCAGCCCGTGGGCCAAATCCGGCCCGCGTTCGTAAACAAACCTAACTTTTTGGATTTCTTTGTGATCGACAAACACTTTATTTTCAACATTGTTCACTGTAATGTAGCGATAGCTTCCATATTTTTGGAACTATGTGACTTATTTTCTTATGCTAATAAGTAGGGCAAGGCATTTAATGACCATGAAATAGTGAAAAAATTCAAAATAAAAAATGAATTTATGACATAAAATTGTGAAAAAATGACACAACTCTTTTTTTTAAATGACCAGTAAATTTACCATTATTACTTAGATAAATAGTTTATTTTAAGCAGTGGATTGCTAAAAGAAATTTAATGGATGACAGTGCGTAAGAATTTAAATATAAAACATACTTATTTTGTTACTAAAAAAGTAAGTAAATTTATACTACTTGGACACCCTTAGCGAAAAATAAATTCTTTCTGAACTGGCATGCTCCTCAAATTACACCTAGTAAATATGTGGCTTTAAAAAAAATAAAAAAAATAAAACAATAAAAAAAATATATAAAAAAATCCTCTAATATTACAAGTCAAACTGCTATGGTGTTTACAATAAACCAGAATTTAAATGAACTATAAACACTTGGAGATTCTGAAATAAAAAAAATTGTCTATTTGTCCGAAAGTAACATTTGTATATGGAAATCTCTTCACTATCTCCACTGGATAAAATGACCTAAAATGCCGAAAATGACGTATCTCTTGAAAATGACGAAAAATGCAAAATAAATGCAAAAGCATACTGCCCTTATTTAATCACTTATTTCATTATATACATTTATATATATTCGAGCTATCTTTTAACCTTCATACAAAAAAGATGCAAAAATTATCAAATGCCTTGCCCTACTACATAATAAGAAATTGCCAGCCCATCGAGTTTTGAAGGCTAATAAACAAGGAGCAGTATCAAAGCTTTCGAAATTGTGAATTGAAAATATAATCTATGTTTAGTAGTATGATTAGGTAGGCCTACGTGAGCATGCGCTTGTTTGATATCAAAATATATTAAAAACCTGATAAAAAAATAAACCTAATACCCTTACTAAAAACTTATCTGGGCCCAGGTCCCTGTTTCATAGATCTTTTACACTCATATTATTAGCAAATACATAATAATATTAGTTGTTATTATTATTAGTCTTCTGTTTCATAAGAATATTTTCTAATAATATTACTTATGAGTTCATGGCTCTAAATTATTACTAAATATTGCCAATATTATTAGTACTGCATGGCGTCACTGCATTAAAAGTCTCATTTATGAAGCTGTTTCTTGATTCTAGTTCTGTGTTAGACTTCAGTTGTGTCATTTATTAAGAACATAGATTTCGGCGCATATGCGACATCTTTATTTTAATGTGTTTATATATGTGTTGTGTTTTATCTTATGAAGACTGACGTTGTGATATGGACCCAGATAAGTTATAGTTAAGGGTATAAGTTTGTTTTTTTATCAAGTTTTTAACATTTTAACTCTTATCTGAAAATAAAGTTCATTAATACTTTGATGTTACTGTAAGATGAGAAAAGCAAGTCCTGTTACTTCCTATGCAGGTTTATGAATTCAATTAACCTGTCCTTTTTTTTTTAGTATCACAATTTTGGGCACCTTATACTTGGACACTCGCATAATGAACAGTGGGTGGGGATCTGTAATGAAATATTGGTGCACAGGGTTGGCGGAGGGGGGGGGGGATCGTGGGATACGGCGTCTTCATTCGGTTCATTGCCCGCCGTGTCAAACCGAGGCCCGCGGGCCTAGCATTTTATGAATGAAAGGAGATGCTTGGTGGGGGTAAAGTTGGCGGGAACTGAAACTGGATTCTACAGTAGTATCCTGTTCTGCAATCATTCCCATTCTGCTCGAGTCAGCTTGTAAAATGGACAGGAAATGAATCACAACCTCCATTAGAAGATGATGTGTCTATTTCAAGTCCCGTAAGACAGCATGGGATAGGTAACTTCTTTAATGCCCGGTTTCTATAAACTCACGAAATACCGATGGGTAAATTATCCAATGGACAGAATTTACACAAGAATAACACTATACAAACACAAATAATTTAAAGATAGCAATCACATACACTACTGGCGAGTTTCTAGATACATGTCCTGTAGGTAAATATGAAAATGACAGAAAAAATGTTCCTACAAACTCGGGCTAGATCTTTCCAAGGGTAAATCGTCGGGTTAATTTATCCTTTCATGGATGGCTGGATAAAATTTAACCTCTGAAAGGATCAATAATAATTTAAACAATGAGAATCAAAGCCTTCTGAATTAAATTAACTGTATAACTCCAAGGCCTTGCTCATTATATCATTGTGGGTGATATGGAACTAATTTGCCCATGGATAATTTACCCATAGGTAATTCACAAGTTTGTAGAAACCGGGCATCAATTATTGGAGCAGATAGCCACGTTCAAACAGGGGTGCATTAGTGACCGTTTTCATTCGATTGGAAAGTCATGTTTAACTCTTCGTTTAACTGTTCGTGCCATTTTAAGAAGACCTCGTCCCAAACCATCGCCTATCTGCAACAGAATATAATAGCATTGTTCCCTAATTCGGAAATCTGCACCAAAAAAGAACAGGTGCTTTTGTAGTCACGTGGATTTCACCAGTATTGCCGCTTTCATCCACCATTTCTCAAGTGAAGTAAACGTGCTATGGTACGTATTTGGCAACGTTGTACTGGACCGCAGACAAGTGTGAATACGCCTAATTACCTTTCTATTCACTAATTGACACAATTTTGACAAAAAGGAATTGATTTGCGTTATTGCCAGTGGCGTAGGGAAGGGGGGTCCAGGGGGTCCGGACCCTCCCCGAAACCAAAACCTAAAATTCTATTTGTTATTTAAGCGCCATTTTGTCAAATATTTAATTATATTATTTAATTATATTATATTTAATTATATTATATTATTTAATAATAAAATACTAAACTTGTTAATGTAGGCCTATTATTTCCACTGTCCCTTTTCTTATTAATAATAAGTGTTATAATTAAGGTAACAATTTCTTGTTTAAGTTGGTATGTCTTAGAACAGCGTTTCTCAACCTTTTTCAACTCGAGGACCTCTAAATTGCCTAAAACATTTTACGGACCTCTAATTTTACATCCCATTTTTAAAAGAAGGCCTATATTCTTAATATTTGGGGTATTAATTATAGGTCATTATAACGAAATATGAGAAAAATTTTACTTCTTTACTTTCCATTTGCTTTATGATTTTTTTAATTAGGTGGTCCGCGGACCATTCATTGAGAAACGCTGTCTTAGAGTATAGTAAAACACTGCCAAAATAGCGTAAAATGTTATTTTCATTAGTTTCGACTTTTTTTTTAATTTTCGGGGGTGGACCCCCGTACCTCCCAAGCCCCCCGGGACTTTCGACCCTCTCGAAATTATTTTCTGGCTAGGCCACTGGTTATTGCCCTTAAATTTAAATGATTGGACCATAATTGATATTATAAAGTGGTCGAAGAGGATAAGGGCGGCAGCAGGTAGAGGCACTTCTTGGGGAAAAAGTCTTTAAGAAGTGGCACCCACAATACTTATACTGGGACCTTACGTTTATCATACATCTGGAGAGGTAGCACGGCTGTGTAGTTAATGTGAGGAAAGTTTATAAGCTAAATTGACAACACAAGGCTATAAATGTGAAGGGGTGCAATAGAGACAATGGGGTAGTGGACCACACGGGAGCTGAAGATCGCGGGCTTCCGGAGTCAGATGGTTTCATATCCCATCATAGTGACACGACACTCAATACACGAGCGTGAGGTGTGAATTTCAATTGTATTATAATTTATAATACACGAACGTCATGCTGTCATCGTCTTTCCGGGCTTCCGAGCTATAGGTAGAGTTCCTATCTATACAGAGTATTAATGAATAACACCGAAATATTTTACCTGTATATAGAGAGGACATAGACAAGCAACTTTTATTAGGAGATTTTTGCTATATGACGAAAAATGTGTGTGCTACAGGGCATTAAAGTCATAATTTCGTGCTCAAAAGCCAATAATTATGCGAAATAGGGTTAAAATTTTCATTAAATTGACTTCATGCCTTCCTAATGATCCATATAAACCTGATTTTTAATCATTCATCCACAGCTATATCATAATTTAGAGTTTTCATAATCTGCGAAATTTACAGACTAATCACATGACTGGCCGTCACTGCATTATTCTTTTTTTTTATTCATAACTACTGACTACAGTGTTAACAACGAAGTTCCTTTGTTTTGCATTTTTTCCTACTGTTAGAAGTCAGTGGCGGCCATGCCCTAGGAGATATTAGGCTGTAACAGGAAAAATTGAATCCATAGAGCAAAAATCTCCTAATAAAAGTTGCTTATTTATGTCCCCTTTATACACAGGTAAAATATTTCGGTGTTTTCCATTAGCACTCTGTATAACCTTTCAACGGCTATAATCTTTGGTGGCCTTGGTAGAACGGCTCGTTGGGAATTGGATTTCTGTTCTCAGGTTCACGGGTTCCATTCCGGGCCAAGTCTATGGCTTCTGTAAGTTTAAGAGTCGAAGACTATAGAAGACCTCCGGTGGTCAGAATTCCGGTACACTGCGACGATTATAAGCCTCTATGATTTATTTATTATTAATAATAATTTATTATTGTCGCCTGTGTGGTCTCGTGGTTTGCGTCGCTGGCTAGGGTTCCGCAAGCTCGGGTTCAATCCTCGGTACTTCCTCTGAGGTAGGGAGGTCTGGAACGGAGTGCACTCACCCTCGTGATACAATCTGAGGAGCTACTTGATTGAGAAGTAGCGGCTCCGGCTAAGGAAATCATTATTAACGCCCATGGGCGTCGTCCCCATACCCCCAATCTTGCCATCCGCCTATGGTAGATGACGCAGGGATGTAGCGCCGCGGAGCTTAGTTTTATTATTACTATTACTATTACTATTATTATTATTATTATTATTATTATTATTATTATTATTATTGTTATATAGGATTCAATTATCAGAATTGATACAATAATTTATTACATCATGATCATGAAAATAATTTAATTGTTCTATGATGGGTATGAACTTATTTTATGGTAAAATAAATTGGCTAATTTCGGTGTTAACTTGCTTCTATTTCGGAATGATCCATTCTCTTATTTCCCTTCATAACATACTATTATCACGCCATGGTGTAGTAGTTGAGGCACTGCGCTACAAACCGGAAGGTCGCGGGTTCAATCCCCGACGAGGTCATTGGAATTTTCCAATTGGCCTAATCCTTCCGGTGGCACTATGGTCCTGGGGTCGACTCAGCCTCTACCAAAAATTAGTACTAGGAGCAATCCTGGGGGTAAAGGCGGCCGGTGCGTAAGGCTGACAACCTTACCACCTTCGTGTGCCGAACGTCTAAAATTCTGAGAGCCTCAGCCTCTTGGAACCCTTAGGGCCTCCACGGCCTGCATAGGATCACTTTATTTTTTGTTTTTACTTAGATATGTAGAAGTAGCGGGGATGATTCCTGGCAAGTAGGCCTACTAAATATCCAATATTTACGACTGGGAAACCAAGGAAAACCCCATGATAAAGTAGAAGTTCACGGGGTTCGAACTCGGGACCTCCAGAATGGGAGTCCAAGACGATGCCATCTCGGCCATGCCGTTCGGTTTAGGTTTTCTTTACCAGCGTAAAAATTCAGCGGCCGATTTGTTGATTAAAATATATCTAGTTTTCCCCGATAGAGCGAAAGACACTTCTACAAGAGATGAGTGAGTTGCGTTGATGACCGACAGATGTCGGTAGCTACAAAGAGAAGGCGCCCAAAGCAATGTAGTCTTGATTTAACGCCGCGGGAGAACAGTCATAACTAGGGCCAGGATTTTTAGGTTTTTAAAAACCCTGTTTTAGTTTTTTTAAACGTATTAAAAGTTTAATTTCATTTTTTTTTCATTTTCAGCCGATTTTTTTAGTTTCATTTTAATAAGTACAATAATCACAATGAAAAAATATATCAATTCCTTTTATTTTTACTTAAATTTCCATGGTTCTGAACCACAAACCTTTATAAATACTTTTTGCTTAGTTTTACAACTACCCCTGGCATTTCCAACTCCATCACAAACTCAACAAGAATGTTTTTCAGTTAATTAAATCAGCTATAAGATACCCAGGAATTTCTTTTCTTTAACAAAGACTATTTATCGTAGGATTTAAGGAAAGTTTATTAGATAATTTTTCAAGTCCCTAGTATAGTGCAGTTATTCATTGCAGTCGGCTTCAAAGGTTTCGGTGTATCTTTATGTTAATTGATCTGACTAAATCGGTCTTGGGCTTCCGCTTTCCAGAACAAAAGCAACGTTGCAATATTCTCTCATTGTTATCACTGACCTCAGTTCTTCCTTCGCTTTATTCAATTCACATGTGTTATTGTTTACTGTAACTTGATCTTGCAACCGCGCATTTCACTCCACGCGGAGTAGACGAGTAGCTGTCAAAATCGCCACAGGACATTCTTAGATTTTGATTGGCTGGGGTAACTTGCTGATTGGTGCGGTAAAAACAAAGAACATGGGTTGAGCTGTTGGCAAACTTTTCCTCCTAACGAAAGGAAGCCGCCTGGCCATGCAATGAATAACTGGACTTTTTTATAACAGACTTGCAATAGAATACACTGTATATCAGGTTCACACAGAAAAAAAAATTATGTAATCAGATTTACACGATAACTTAAATGTAAAGTGCGTAGTTTTGTTTGTTAATCCTGAAACAAAACTTCTAAAGTGTCTTCAATTTGCTAATACAGATTTCCAAAGATTTTTTTTTAGTGCAATAACATTAATATTCTTGTCGTCCTTCCAACGAACTTGACTAAATCAAATTCAAATCAGTTTTAGAAATTATAATTTGAGAATTTCAGACACCTCGCAATTCAGTGGCAAATAACAGCGGATTATTAATTGGAAAACCAGTTCATGAATATTTATCAATTCAATTAATCGGACAGTTTAAGAGCATCCTGTAGCTTAAGTGACTTAGCTTTAAGGTAAGTTATCTTGAGTTGTTGACCTCCCCTCCATTGAGTGCTGTCCAACAGTAGCAATCTACTATTACTACAACATTAATTTGTGAATGAAAGTTCGCGCGGCATAAAAACGCTTAATAGAGAAAAACTGGTCCCATGCAAGTTCATTCAACCTCACTTCCTCTTTTTGTGCAACTAGCTCTATGTTCGGCTTTTTTGTTTCGCTAATTTCGCTGTCATTTGTTGCTTCAACAACGTGTTTGGCTCTTGGCTCTGGCCAAGAGTTCTGCCATAGACGGTACACTTCTACCAAAAGTGCATATACTGTAGAACATGGGCTATGTATCGGTAGTATTATAAGTAGGGTTCGGATGTTTATGACCTAAAACAGTGGGAAATATGACTGAAAATAAACCCTTAAAAATGACGAAATATGACTAAAAAATTCTAAATATGGCCTGACAAAATAACGTACTTTCAAAAAATAAATGTTCCAATTTAAAACGTTTAAAGACACTAAATTCTTACATCACATGAATCAATCATTCTTTAACAATTTTGGCTATTACAGTTTTACTTGTAATGATCTTCTATTTTTAAAGAATTTTCTCCTGTTTGCTCGCTTCATCAGCTGCAAATACTCTTATTTGGTAGACCTTGTTTGTCCCTATAAAATGTGAACAATTGCATTAATTTTAAAATTTAAGTTACCTATTAATTTGGCATAAACATTAAATTAATTAAATAAATTTCAAATTTAATTCGTCCATGTAGTACATACACTCTACAATTGTGCTCTTTTACCGAATTTATAACTTAAATACGACACTAAATTACAAATATGGCCAAAATTAGACCAAGACGACAAAAAAGCCCAAAATATGACTTTATATGCAAAATAAAAACAGTCCGATTAGGATAACAAGGGTGCAATTCGTGTGTAATTTGCGTTTGTGGCGAGAATGGAGGTCAGGATAAAAATAGGACATACTCATAACCATCCGAACCCTAATTTTAAGGAAGATGTTGTGTCAGTCAGGAGGCAGCAAACTGTGTTTGAAAATATCCATAAGTTTTCTATATAGGCCTCTACTAAATGCTCAGGCGATTTGATTGGTTTTTTGTTCCCTGTGTTTTAGCCAATCGTTGTTCTAACTTCTCTAGTAATAAACAATTCAGTTCGTGTGTTTGGTTATTGTTTGTTAAAGCTTAGGGTCAACTCAAATGCTTTCAAAATATTTAATCTGTTTTAACAATTAATAAACCTATCGTTTATTTTATGATTCGGGCTAAATATCAATAGCCTAATTAATTCACATAACAAACCAATCCCCTTTCTCGACACCAAATTAGTTGGTGCCATGCAACAAATACAAACTTGTAATTACTATGTTTTAAATGAGGGGGGGGGGGAGTTCAAAGGGATTTTATTTGACGTATTCATTTAATTTTGCACGTTTAAAAGAGATATAAGCTGTACTATTTTATAGCCTATGTAAAGAATAAATAGGGGAGAAGGTAGCTCTACATAATTCTCAAAGGCTGTAATGCTTTACCATATGTAACAATATTTAGTTTCCTATGGCTGAGTGGTTAGACCACTCGCCTTCCACCGATGGAACCCGGGATCGAATTTCGGTGGATTCATGTGGAATTTGTGATGGATAAAATGGGGTCGGGGCAGGTATTCTCGGGGTGCTCCTGTTTCCCCTGCCATAACTTATATCAATCCACTGTTGTTCCATTCATCATAATATGACCATTGGTTGCAATAAAGGAATTATTATTGTATGCAGAGGCGTAACGAGGGGGGGTTGGGCCCCCCATAGATTAAAAAAAGAAAATTGTACAATTTTTTAAAGTCTGCTTATAAATTACTTAATACGAGTATAAAGCGTGGGAAACTTAAAACTCGTTATTGTGCATCTTAATTTTTAAAATTTTCCGGGGAAGGACCCCCGAACCCCCCCCCCCCATATGGTCGGCCTGGTTACGCCTATCATTGTAGGTAACAATATTGGCGACTAAAATTGTTGGTTTGGCTAATGACTTCAGACTTTAAACTTTATGCCCTATGTTACATCTTGCAACAAACACTGGCTAGAATGCAGTGCAGACGCGTGTGCGTGTGCGTTTGCGTGCTGGCTGAGATCACTCTGTTTTACGAGAATAAGAGTTGTACTCCACTTTAGCACTTGACTGCAGTGCAGAGGTCAATGTGTGCATGACTCAGCCACAATAATCCAGTTTCAGATAGCCACGTTGTGCCAGAGGGAAAAACATGCCCCATGTACCCATTCATAACTCGCTAGCCTCTGTCCATCTCCGAAACAGCGTATGGTCTGACAATATTTTCAGCGACTGCTGATTCTGATATAATTTATACGCCTGTGTTCCATAACCCGTACTATTCACCGGATATAGTAAGGGTATTTCAATTACGGAGAATGAAAAGGGTGAAAGTATTGACTGGGAGACCCCGAAGGGAAAAGACACGTGGAAGACCTAGACGTAGGTGGGAGGACAATATTAGGGTAGATTTAAGGGAAGGAGGATTTGCGAGGGATGATTGGATGGAGTTAGCACAGAATAGGGTTGAATGGCAGGCCCAGATAAGCGCGGCAATGAACTTTCGGATTCCATAAAATAAATAATATTCTTTAGCTAGTGGAGGAATTGTCTATTGCCATTGAGTAAGTAAGTTACTGATCGGATTGATACCGGTAATTCAATTTCACATAACATGAATATATTCACAGGCTGAACAAATATTTAATAAATTGCAAGTTTTAAATATTAAATGCATTTGGTGTACTAGGTCTCAGAATTAAATCTAAATTAGTGATATTTTGGAAGTTCAGTTCGTCGCACTCTGAACTGGTCAACAGCGAAAGGTTTCCGGGTTTTGTCGAAGGGATTTTACGTTATGAAATTTATTCTAAACTTTAAGCCCTAATAAAACCGTTGTTTTTAACTAGATTATTAACAAGACAACGGAAAGGTTCGTATGTCATAGAGCCTAATGAAACGAAATAAGCTCGTGACTACCCTCCTAAAGATGAAAGACATTTCAGCCATATGATACAGCATACACAGTAGTGATGTACAGATAGGAATGAATCGAGAATTATCTATACACAGAAGCGGAAGACGTAATTGAAATATAGAGAAGTCAAGGTAGGCAAAGAAGGAAGTTTATAAGGAAAACCATAGAGACAGAGAAAGAAAGAGAAAAATAGAGAGAAAAAGAGACAACGAAACAGACAGAGAAAAAGGTGGAATACTGTAAAGGGAGAATGGAAAAGAACGAATGAAAGAAATATAAAACCTCCAAACATAAGGGAAGAAGTTTTCGCAATTTAGAAAGAAGAAGAAGGCAGCTGAATGTACGGGTATTAGCGAATACATTATACAAAAACATCAATAATATAGACATAAATGCGCACTAAATAATATTAGTACATATATATACACACAGGCACACAGTACACATACACGTACAAATACGTCATAGGGCAACGGAACAGGAAAACATAAGGACAGAAAAGAAATAAGAAATAAACTCAGATGATAATGAAATAGAAATAAACGGTGCAAAATACGTTGCACAAATTTCCTCACATAAACCTATTAAGAACTGCATTATCGAGGATTCAAGGTTGGCGAAAGAAACTGAGTATGTATGTAGGCCTAACATTCAAAAAGTAACGTATAACCTCCAGCCGATTTTTTCATGTAATAAAATCAGGTAAACTGATGTAACAAAGTGCCAGTATATATTTTTTTTTTTTTTAATTTAATTTCAATCGTTCAGCATTACATTGCTATGTCAGATTGGTGATAACCATTGGAGATTTGTAACAGTAGGCCTATTAGTATTCTCGCTATAGAGGTGAGTCAATGTTTGACCCCTCACTCAAAATTACGCTTTAAAGTTATCTGACATAGGCTAATTATGGTCACAGGCTTGAACTTAATCAAAGAACTATATCTTGAGGCAAACGAGGTTTAAGTCGCCGTGCATTGTGGGACTTTTGTCCGAGGCCATAATACTGTGCCCCTGAAACATGTTCTAGATTATTAAGAAAATGTTTAGTCAAATTAGAGATGTGTTCATGAATATACTGTACACCGAGTTCACTGTGTAATTGGTTGTTTCGAATAAACCAAGGAGAGTTCACTGACATTCTTAGAACCTTGTTCTGGAATATTTGGAGACGCTGAATTTTTGTTTTTGATGCACTACACCATATAAGTATATTTTTGTTTAATCAGTTATGATTGCAATTATGATATGCAGAATACAAAAAGTCAAGCCGGTTTCCGGATTTGAACCATGGAACTCCAGAATGTGAGACCAAGACGTTACCATCTCAGCCACCTGGGTCAGTTTAACGGTCTAGTTGGATAAGAGCATGTAAAGCAATAGTGTTATTTGTCATAGCTAACTGTATTTTATTTGCCAAAGCCTTATAAGATCACAGTAAAACAATTGACTATGTTGTCATGATAACTGATTTGCATTTCATAAATTCTTTCGAATACGTATATTACCATAAAATAGGCACTAAATTGAGCATTACTACGAAACAGGTCAACCGATTTTATCCAATATCAATAGACGTCTTCCCATGGACATTATAAATGTGTGTACATAGTTTCATAAAAATCCGGCAAAGCGTATTTGAGTTACCGCGTCTTTAAAATAGACACTAAATTGGGTTTTACTCCGGTACCGGTATACTTCAGACAAAAAAATTCTATGTCGAAAAAGTTAAATCTTTTCTATTTGACACCCTGTATAACAACAGAGGTGCACCGTGGGAACCGAATGATCGTAAACATTTACAAGGCTGCTGCCTGTGGAACAGGTCCACTAATCGCATACAAGTCCCTACTCCCGCGCATAACGCAACTTGTTCTTTTTTTGCGATTAATTAAAAATAGGAAGGTGCCTCCGGGCGCCTGCCCCACCCAGTGCCGGCCCGGACCAGTTTTCAGGCCGAACACCGGTCACATCCTTACTACCTGCAAGACAGACTCAAGAGAACAGCATGTGTAACACGGTGAGTACAGGACTTCCTTTGCCACCTACTTCGTAAATCATTGTGTATCGGGTCCGCTAACCATAACTTAGAAACATTAACATAGGCCTAGTAAGTTGCATTTTATTTTCTATTGACAAACAAAGAAGTAGTAAATATCAGAAATCATTTTAGACTGGCATTAGATTCTACAACAAATTACCTGGTAACTACAAGTATTTACCTCTGACGAAATTTAAAACTGCAATCAAAAGACTACTAGTTGACATATGCTTTTATTCCATATTGGAATATTTAGACCATGCTTTTTAATTGTTATCAATTTATACTGTTTTCCTATATATTTATATATTTATTGTATTTGTGTACTGCTCTTGATGACATATTAATTTAATTGAAAAAAGCGTGTAGGTCTACGTCTTTAAGGCATATAAAATGTAAAATGTTTTCTTGCTTCATAACTTTTACTCTCCACCAAATAAATATCGACTGAGTAATTAAATAACGAAGGGATGAAATGGGCCGGACATGTTTCACGCATGGGGGAGGAAAAACATATATTAAAAATATTGACTGGGAGGCCCGAAGTGATAATGCCACTTGAAAGACCTGAACGTAGGTGGGAGTACAAAGTTAGAACAGACTTAAGGGAAGTAGGATTTGCGAAGGATGGTTGGAGTTAGCACAGAATAGGATTGCATGGTGGGCTCAGGTAAGCGCGGCAATGAACCGCTTGGTTCTATTTAATAGATAATATTCCTTTACGTTGCTTTGGAATTATTTATTGCCATTATGTAAGCAAATATTTTTTTTATTCACTTCGTACTTGAAAATCTTCCAGAGTCGCATCATTATTATCATTTAATAAACAGATGACGTATTACTTATGGTAAAAACTAAAGAAAGACAAAATCGTCGTCAAAATTCTAATCACATCCTCCCCAAGACATTTTTAATTTTAATATAAAATGTTGTTTTGATAAGATTTTGTTTTCGAGCCACATTACGCTGTTGATAGGCAGGCATACAGAAGTTCAGAAAGATAAATAAACACATTCAGTGAAACCAAGTTTTTTCTAAAACTAGTATTTCTGGATTCAGATTACACTAAAACGTCTATTAATGCTGAAAAATCGTAACTCGTACTATGGTAGAATAGAGGAAGTAAAAAAGTAGTGATGGATGTGAAAAAGAAAGATGTTACAAATAATTTGAAAGTAAAAACAAACAACGATGCTGCTCGTGACTAAAAATCGCGAAGAAACAGATAGCACTACAAAAAATAAATAGCCTAATTAAAGAAAAGAATGTTACAGAGCCACTAGAGATTACTAAATCGGAAATACGGAAATAAAAACATTGAAAACTTAATAAATTCTGTTTTTATACACCACAAATGTTCGTAACACTTTAAGTTTGACAAAACTGTTTACAACTTACCATAGGCGTAACCAGGCCGACCATATGGGGGGGGGGGTTATAACACCCGAGGGGCCCCAGAGAGAGGGGGGTCCGGAGGTCCTCCCCCGGAAAAATTAAAAAATTAAGATGCAAAATAACGAGTTTTAAGCTTCCGGGGGTCTCCCCCGGAAAATGTTAAAAATTAAGACGCAAAATTACGAGTTTTAAGCTTCCCACGCTTTATACTTGTATTAAGTAATTTATGGGCAGACTTAAAAAAAATTATACAATTTTCATTTTTTTAATCAATGGGGGGGGGGGGGGTTCAAACCCCCAAACCCCCCCCCCCCCTCGGTACGCCTATGCAACTTACAACAATCTTTTTAAAAACTTTTTTTTTTAAGTGGAACAACAAGCGAAAAACGGGAGTACTCAGAAAAATCCTTTTCTAACCCTATTCCATCTCTCCACACTTTCCACATTAATTGACAGGATTTAATCTCGGGCTCGAAATGTGATAACTGATGATAATTTACTCACATGCGGATATCTATTAAATCACATACGGCTCCCTCTATCGTCAGTCTGTGGAACTTCACAGTACACTAGCACTTCCAAGCGGAGAAGCAGTGAACTACCTGTACAGACAAACTGGCTCTCACCTGATGTTTCAACCTATCAACACGCTGCATAGTATATTCCAAAACAAAAACATTGGTTCTAACAAGAATCCAACTCAATTTAGTTAACTTTCAGTGGAAATATAAATTAATATCTAACGAATCGTATTCATTATCTTCTCCTCGGTGTTTATAATTATATGGACCCTAATGCTAAGAAGGGTCGTACTAAACAAAACATTTTCTCTTTGTTTTAAGCAAGAATTAGCTGATATATTTGTATTTCAGTTTATGGTATTTGTGAAATATTTCTAAGGTACGGCTCTCAGACTTCTTTTTTTTTCCTGGTGTATATTAAAGTTTACTTATGATTGCCACTATCAAAACTTTTTTCTATTTCATGTATAATTTGAGTATGGTTTGCTCGAAAACTAGACAATAAAAGGCCATCGTTGGGGAATTATTCCATAATTCACATACTGTATACCAATTTTTAAATACTTTGTATCGACGACGACACTGTCAAGGATAGTCCTTATTGCTATAAGATAATCGAAAATACGCCATCAATTGTATTTTTCTAATAACACCGATTAATTTGTTTGCACTGTGTTGGTATTTGCTTTGGTTTTATAGCACTTTTTTTTACACGGTGATCGCATATTTTATTTTATGAACCATCGTGGCCAAAATCTCAAATGTAAGCTGAAAACGTCGTAGGATAGACTTTTGAGGTGTTCTGTAATGATTAATAATAATAATCAGCACGAAAAAGCTTGTACAGTACTACCAGTTAGATTGTCAATTTTAAGAATAAAATATTTAATACACTTTGGACAGAAAAGGAAACATACTTTGACAGGGAATAATACTAGCGGAGGAAGCGGATGGAATCCCAGCACTTAAACCTAAATATAAACCCAACACAATCATCCTGCTCTTATTCATAAGCTTCTTTAAGAATGATTTCTAGGAATAATATTAATGTAGCGATTCCCATTCCGCCTGATTTCATACGCATAGACTACCCGCAGTACACGGGAGGTGAAGAAGTTGCCGCAGATGCCCTCTGTACAGGCGCTAGGCAAGGGAATTGGTTTGGCTCCGATCCAGATTCTGGACTAAACCAAACATTTGAGCAATTCTGTGAGTTAACTCGTAAAAGGTGAAATATTCACTGTTTAACATAGTTAGCGTTTTGAGATTTTAGGTTCTATAATAAATTTAACATGGTCTAAGATTCTTCTACTTCAATGACTTCACAAGAAGCTCATGTTTCTACCGCGCATCTTCAGTCCAAGCTTCTTGTCTAGCCGTCCTAGTTATAGCCAGGGCCCGGATTCTGATGACATGTCATCTTTTTATTGATGCTGCACAGACATTGCCAACTTGTAGATAAATCTAATCATGGCCTCTAGATTATAGAAATGCATTTTTATTAGGATATTTTTTTTCATTTCATGCAATTTTATATTTTTAGAGCATTTATTTCAATTTTACGTCATTATTTTGTCATTTTCGTGTCATTTGCTTCCTTATTTTGTCATTTTAATGCATTTATTAAAAATAAATTACTAGGTTACTATAATGCAACATTTTTGTAAAATCTACTTTAAAAACAATTTTCTTACTTTTCTTCTCAAATGTTCCAATCAAGAACAAAGTTTTTAGACCTACATTACAATTATGTACACATTACTCTATATCTTTGTGTGCACAATAATAATTTTTATAAATAAAATATCAGTTTTTAGGCCATTCTTTAAAATTTAGGGTCATTTTATAGGTCACTTTTCAAACAATTTTAGGTCATCAGAATCCGGGCCCTGGTTATAACAATATGAATATTTCACTCAGACATTAATAATGTGATCTGTATCAGTGTTTAGACACGTAAACACATCGTTAAAAAATGGCTGGAGTTTTATAGTTTGTTTATGTAACAAGATAAAGAAATTACCTGTTCCTTAAAAAAGCTGAAAAGTGCTATTTGAATTCTAAAATGTTACACAATTAAATTAGAACATAATACTAAAATTTATACATAGTATTACTTATATTAAATGTACTGTAAACAATAGACTGAATGAACACGCTACTTTGTAACAGGTCGATCGTAGTCTTTAATAGATATAGGTTCGGTAAGCTTAGAATTAATACAGAAACGCCAGTTAAAATAATCGTGGATAATGTTATCAATCGGGTAATGTTATCACTTTTATGAAGTGGCGTATGGATTAATAATGATACATTAAAATATGCTGTTTATTGTGATCAAAGAATCGGTTTATGTTATCACATTTTCCTTTTTGCGGCTTTATTTCCAAGTACCGGCACTGTATATCATTCAAAATTTCGTTTATAAGGGTGTTGTTTCTAACTCAACTGTATTGTGTTGTACTGGAGGTAGCAATTCTGTTCCCAGCTCACATAATGACCAGTTCGAGGGGGTGCCATTACCTAACTTTCTCTTTTAAGCAATAAAACATGTTTCACCCCACAGTTAAGCTGCTGCTTTTGCTTTGCACTGTATTGTAATCTTTTTCATAACATAAAAAATATTTTTTTAATTATTCTCTATTTGATAATTCTGGAAATCATATCGGTACTTTCGTCTGATGAATCACAAGAAAACCTCTCTTGAAGACCTATTTTCTAGGAACCAACATTAAAATCCACAACATGTGTGCAACTTGTAACTCCCCCCCCCCCCCGATCGACTATTGGCTTGATCCAAGTTTCTTAAAAAGCAAGAAGGAATAGGTTGCTTACATGTTATTGTTTGAGGAGACAGTTATACACTGTATTATATAGTGGTATGTGTGTTTATTTCAAAGCAAATTACTTTAAAAATATATCTTTCTGACATTAAAAGCTGTTTTTACCAGTGCTATAGATTGAATCAGCGTTAAAAGGAACTCCGGCTTAATCAATGTGACTCTGAGGACGATAATTTATAAGCGTGCCTTTAGACACTCCACCCACGTGGCTAGGGTCAAGGGTTGGGTGAAGAAAAAGGCGTTTCCCTGTTTGTAAGATTGTAAGCAAGCGAGAGTGAAGGAAGGTCGGCAGCGCAGCAAGAACACGACAAACAAGAATAAATAATATAATAGCTTTAAACTGGGAAAGTCACACTAGAAACATCTGTAATAATTTTTGAACTGATGTTTCCGTGTAGACCGTATTAAATCGTGAAATTAATTGAAGGTGGACTTGCTCGGTAAGTAAACTGGGTAAGAAGAGCATCGCTAAAATATATTAATCGAGATCAAATAGTCGAGAAGGACGTGGAAAGAGAGAGAAGAAAAACAATAACAATAACCCTCTTATAACAATACAATCCGCTAGGGCCCACAAAATATATCGTTATAGGGAGCTTTCACTGTATATTCAAAATGCAAGTTTTGTCACGAACGTTAGGAAAAAAATCGTAGCTTAGTTCCAGCAAAGTCTTAATATGAAGAATGCCTCCAGTCATTACCTTCTGTAATCTGTGGGGCCGTGCTCTAGTAGAAAAGATATTTGGAGGTATAAAACTTGAAACGGATCATGATGTTCATTTTTTTGCCAGTCGTATTTTCAGACCTCCTTAAGGTGGACTGTTTGAAACTTTTTTTAAAAAAATTCAGCTGCGTTTATACTCCTTTTAGCTGCGAGGCCATAACAGGAGTTCGGGATGTGTGTCTGTACAGTAGGGAAGGCCATGGAACTATTGATTGTCAATTCTTTCTATTATTGGAGTATTTTTATGGAGTAAATTTTAACTGATATTTAAATAAATATTTAAATGATATTAGATGAAATGATGAGGAAGATTCATGGTATGTAAATAACCAATTCGGCATTTGCCTTTACGACTGGGGAAACATTGAAGAAGAAAGTGTCAAATTGAACCTGGAATCTCCCGAATGTGAGTCCAAGACGTTTCCATCTGGGCCACCTCCCTCGGCTGTTTACAGTATTATGCAGTCCGGAGTTCAACATAAAGTAAGCGTTTTATAACCACATTACACCGACTTCACTGTTCATCAAATTCCACGCGAATTTTTTTTATCACATTTATAAACAAAAGACACAAGTTGTATCAGAGATGACTGACTTTTCTTTGACATCAATAGATGCCGCAAGCCGGTAGTGCATCAACATTGAAAAGCTAAACCTGCAGTTAATCAGATCAGGAGAGCATACTAACATTCAATTATGAACTGTAATTGGCTTGCAAATGACGGACATAACTCAAAAGAATGTCAAAGTATACGAAGGAAAGATGATCATAAAATCACTTAATTTCTGCAGTTTTAAGTGCAAGTACACATGTCGTTGAGATGCCGGTCTCATTAGGATTGCCAGACAACATTCATGAAGAGGGAGGGAGACGGAGTAACAATGGGAATCTGTCTTCTGCGTTGGCATGCTGCAGCCTCCTCGCACTGCTACAGCATTCTCAATGAACTCTCCCTTTGTCAACCGTTCACCTATCAGATGCGACAGCATTGTCTTCAGATCCAATGGGAGCAGGCTAGTTCTAAATACAGTATAAGCCAATAAGTAACATAACGTATTTTTTACTTTCCCTAACAGTACTAAACATACTATACATAGGTAGAGTAAGAATTATGTTAGACCCTAACATTTTATATCGAGTTTTTAGCACTAGCACTTAAAGGGGCAGAGTATGTTTTTAATGTACAATTATATAAATCTTACAAAATCACTTTTAAAAGTTTGTAAATTTTTTGCTCTGAACTGTTTTAGCTAAGAGTTTAACCTAAAATAAAAGAGATGGTTTCCGTAACGAAGAGTGCTGTTAGTATCACTACAGTATATTCTATATAGGCCTACTATATACAGTTTAATATAGGCCTAATATGATGTAATATATATATATATATATATATAATATAGTTGTATTGTCTCGCTGCATATATTACAATACTAGCAGGTGCCCGCGGCTTCGCCCGCATTTTTTAAATCAATCGCTAGATGTTTTTAATCATTAATTTAACAGAAAATTAATTAAAACATTGTACTTATTAACACTTACATATAAATCATTCAAAACAATAAAAATGGTTAATAATGACATAGTTAAAAATCCTGCACGAGGTGCATTTCACGATTAGAAAGCGCCGCCCGGGGACAAATAGGCCTCAGTTTCGAGTTCCCTGGGCCAAAAATCATCCGCACAGCGAGTTTCGTCCAAATCAATCAATGTTTTCCCACTTAGGCATACATTCATGATCCCCCTTCCGTCCACCTAGGTCCTATGTAAAAAAAAAATCATGTCTCTTCTTTATCTACCATAGGCAGATGACAGGACTGATGGCCACATGGTCAGCATGCCAACTCCCACAGCCGTTAATGATGGCTTTCTTGACCGGACCGCTATTCCAGTAGCTCCTCAATTGGTTGGTGTCGTGCACATTGGCACAGGTGCACATCGGCACAGTCGCATTTTCGTGCACATTGGCATAGTATTTTTATCTTGTAATATTATCGTGCTCATCGCCACGCAACCCGTTGGGGCTAGGGGTGGACATAGAGACTCAAACCTACAGCCTCCTTCACCACGGCTCCAAGGTAGCACCCCTTAGCTACCGCGGCTAAGGAAACCGGCCGTTGATATCGTAGATAGGTTAAGTCAGGTTAGGTTAGGTTAGGTTAGATCAGATTAGGTTAGGTTAATTCAAAGTCTCATTCAATCGCAGGCAGATACTTTATGCATGATTTCTAAACAAAAAATTGTAATATTAATGTACACAGTATGTATCTATAATAATAAAAAGAAGTGTTTGTCTTTCTGTCTATCTAGCAGTTACTGTGAACTCCATTGCATTCAATACGATAATGTAATTCCAACTTTGTCTCTATGTCCACCCCTACGAAGGGTGTGTGGCGATGAGCACGAAGATATTGCAAGATAAAAATACTATGCCGATGTGCACGAAAATTCGACTGTGCCGATGTGCACGCAACCCAATTGGTTTCACATCGCTGAATACACCCCGTTCCACATCTCCCTACCTCCAAAAATGTCCGAGGTACCGGCTTCGAACCCAGACCTGCGGGTCCTTCGTCAGCATCGTTAACCACTAGACCTCGCATGCGGTCTCTCGTTATATTGCCTACGATAATAAACAAACGTACAGGTAAAACTTCCTTTTGAAAAACATACTTACTGCCACATTTATAGTAAGAGTTGACTCTTCTGTTAGTCTATATTATATGCATACAGAAAGATTAAAGGATTAATTAATGCTCGGTTCTCATATATCTTAAAGATAACTTGTGGATTAGCGGGGTTTCTTACCTCGCTCCTCTTGTATAATCAAACATAAATGTGTAAATATATATTCTATGGAATGGTGTGAACATTTCTGTATTATCCACTTGTTGGCCTGCCCACAGGAATGGGAGCACCTCTGCCCTGTCTTCTTTCAATCAGCGGTGAGCCAGGCTATTGTCACAGATTCTATCCATTCTAGCCGTCAAGTTTATTTTCTCAACTTCCTTATTTTTATACATTCTGTATCGGTTTCAAAGGAATTCGGAACTTAGTTGGTAATGCATTCCGTCTATTCACCGGCTCATTCTTTTAAACTATTTAACTAGCTGTATGTTTATCAGAATGCTTCATACAAATAGGCTACTGTAAGTAATTCCTGTATCATAATAATACTGGTTCATTGCTAACAAAATATATGCCTATAGCCTAAGCCTCAGAGTAGTGCAATAATACTTAAATTCTAGCATCACCCCTGAATGATATATTTTCGTGTTCAGGGACCGGTCACACTTGCAAATTACAGTAACTAATAAATTTACCTTCTAGACTACAGTAATAATAATAAAAATCGGGTGCGTGGAAAGCCACGCGACAGAAGTGAAACTTGGATTATTTTTAAAATATTTGGATTTTTTCAATTTTAAATTATTGAATTTTTCAATTTTGGATTGTTGGACTTTTTAAATTTTGGGTTTTAAGACTTTTTAATTTTGAATTTTTGGATTTTTTAAATTTTGTATCTCTGATTTTTTAAATTTTGGATCTCTGAATTTTTTATTTTTTGGATTTTTTAATGGACCCTACTCAATGCTGAAACCTTTCCCCGCGCGCTCCCGTAATTAAAAAAATATATATTTATTTTTTAATTTTGGGGTTTCTTATTTTTGGATTTCTTAATTATGGATTTTTAGATTTTTTAATTTGGATTTTTGTCAGTCTTCACAGAAATAGGCTACTATAGTATTAGATTCGGTCAAAAGTTTTCTGAAAAACGGGAGCAACTCATAGTGTGAATTTGAAGGTCAAATTTTCATCTCGAAAAGTTGAGGACTACGGTATGTGTGGGTGTTAAAGCTGCCAGCTTGGATATGAGGTCCACCGCTTGATGACTGTGTCACATCATTAGTATGTCCAATGCAAAATACGGACGTGTAAGGTGGGGGAGATTCATAAAGTACGCTACATCCGCCTGCATCAAGACATACATCAATGAAACACTCTCTACAAGATATACCCTTTTTCTTCATATCATTAACGGTAAGGACAAAGGCCTGTATCTTCTAGCTGTCTTATTTTGATGTTACATGCAACTAGACAATTATTTAGTTATTTTTACTGTAAATCGTAGGTAATATAATAAAAAATCCGGACTTTATATAACATTAGATTAAACTTCTAACTTAAATCAGATTCTGGAAATGTGATGACACTATTAAAATCCCTAGCCTTGTAAATGCTACTTCTAGCGGTATAAGTGCATTTATCTTACTAAAATGAAACGATATAATAAACCGAATTAACAAAAACTGTTTCCATTTAATAAGTTTTAAATTAAGAATAAAACACACTTTGTTAATAATCTGCAAATACACGCACTCTTGCTGATTAGTATGTTTACCCTGAGAACGTGATGGGGTAGTTACGAAATGACAGAAAGAGCAGAAATGCAAAGTACCGTAAATCGTAGATTACACGTTAACTTGAGTTAACTAAGCTAATAGATGTCTTATATCGTATATGACGCGTAATTCCTTCAAGTAAACATCAGGTGAGTTGCGATCTTTTTAAGAAAAAGAAAATTAAAAGGTTAATCGAACGATGTCATAATATATTTTTGTCTAAGATATTATATATATGAAACTTAGGCCTACACAAATTTATTTTTACTCAATTATATATGGACGTAGAGACACGTAATTTGATGGTGTATTTATACGCACAGAGATATTAAGTTGTGGACCAACCGTGCAGAACGGATGTGACAAGATGTGAACAGCGTTCTTATGTACGAATTTTTTTTTTTAATACCAGAAAATGCCACATGGAGCTGATGGAAGCTTTGAGAATAAGGACCTTCGGTACCGAACTTCGAGGGTTTTATATTTTGAGCTTATGCGTGCTTTCATGTTTCCAACCACTATAATATAGTAGAATGGCATGATGCCGTCGTGTATGTATGTTTATGGGTGTCTGCTCCCTACTCTATCCTATATCTAGTATCCATAATCTGCATCATATATGTATTCCATGCCCTGCCTTTTCATTTGTATATTTAAAAATTTCAAAATGATACGTTTAAAAAAAAAGTTTCGATGACTCATTCCCCATTCCTCGTACATAAAATATTTTGTTCTTAATGACGTCGACATAGCTGGATTCGATCCAGAAATCTTGGTAACAGTATTCTTGGCAGCACTAACGATTATATTGTTACATGATAGCATTCGCAGCTACACACGGTATCTCTGTCCACTTCCTTTCTCTTCAACAATGTGAACATATAACTAGCGACCTCTGCTGAAAACGGCATTCATTCATGATACGGGTTTTATACAGCATTCACTCATCATCACGTCGCCTTTTGATGCCACTGCATTACACTCAAATGCCGCTAGTTAATAATACGTCCTACGCTACGACCCTCAACACTAGTTTCAAACCTATTCGCATACTAGCTTCATCAATTAGGAGCGTCACAAGTGTAAAGCGAGTGTGGGAAACCATACAAGTCATTGCTGAAATTAACTTGTCAGCAGTTCAGTGGCCATCAGTGAATATGTTAAAAAAAGTCTGCAAATATTTGACAATACTGTAATACATTTTAAACCAACATAATAAATTATTGCTCTAGCTCACATTGCATTAATTTTCTTGACTACTTTGAAAAACGAGAGATCAAAGTTAGGAAAACCATATGACAAGTTTGTTGTCATTTCAAAACGTTAAAAATCCATGGAATTGGTAGTTTGAAGGAAAAACATTCTTCCAAGCCGATGTTAATATCCTCCACAGGGTCAATCTAACCAACATGTTACTATTATCGTTGTTATTATTATTATTATCATCGTTATTATTATTATTATTATTATTATTATTATTATTATTATTATTTTCTTTATTGTGAACATCATCATCATCATCACGCTTCTGCGTACCAAGTTGATAACATGGGTTCGAATCCGGACCAGGAATATTTTCTCTACAGTATAAAATAGGCCTATAGTTTTTTTAAAACTTACTAGCTAAGGAGTGCAAAAAAGTATATTATGTATGTATGTATGTATGGTTTCTGGGTTTATATTTGCAGACGGACGAATACAAGTTTTTTTCTCCTGCTGGGCCGATTTTGCCCACTCTTGGTAATCCATGGAGTAATGTATCAGCATTAATTTAATTTGGTGAGCAAAGTTTTGTTATAAAATTGTATTAGGTAATAATGTTAGGGTTAATTGCTGGTACACCCCTATAATTTTTCATATTGTATTCGTCTGGAAAAAGTAATCGCATGCCAAGGTACGCCTTCGCAATATGACTTAGAGGACATTTTAAACTTATCTATGGTCAGTTTATAAATACTATGAACAATTCATGTCGGCCTTGAAAGCATTTTTGTGATGATATCAAACTTTTCACTCACATGCAGAGAGATACCCACTAGGAAAATACTGTTATGCGATTTCTACAGCAATAATCATTATTTGCATACTTGTTATCCCACGAAACGCATACAGTTTATGATCCACATGGACTTCACATGTAAGAGGTATAAATAAACAGCAAATATTAGCATTGTACATCCTACGCTAAACTATTATAAAACAATGTAAGGCTTATATCTGCCTTCTTCACTGCAGGGAACTCAATGATATTACAAAATTTTAAAAATTAAAACATACTACGCCTTCAGCAACTTTAATAGTTTTTATGAATATTTTTAATCTTTATACCATAACACTTAGAACTCTTATAAGACTTTGATAGTTCTTTATATATCCAGCATGGCTTGTATTAATCTGAAGAGCCAGCCCCTTTCATCTAGGAGGATTTTTACTATACTGAAGAAGGCAATTAGGATTATCTGTAAAGTGCCTATTCGCACACATTGTAGGCTTTTTTTATTACCTTAGGTTTGTTAACATTATCCTCATTATATGTTTTGTTTACTCTTTGTCATGTTCACAACTTGGAATAATAATAATAATAATAATAATGATAATAATAATAGCAAGATAAAAGGTGCTACAAAATTGTCTCCATTCTCAACCAGAGACAACGTTTCACACTATAATAATTAAGGAATCGCGCACAATGTGCATTATCTTAACCTAAGACTTAACCTACCCAGTCCTGAACCCGGGGAGGGGATCTTTCACTACTGAAAAATCCCCCACCCGGCCGGGAATCGAACTATAGTATCTTTCACAGAAGCTCTAATTTGTCCTATGAAAAAAGGTGCGCACCTCAGATTCCTAATCCTGGTTATGACCTAAACGCACGAGTTATGTTATTGCCTTCGGTCTTGGGCATGTAGAAGAATATTATGAGGCTCGTTCAGTAGTTGAGCAGCTGCACGGCAAGTAAAAGGACTCTGGTTCGACCCCAGCTTAGGATTAAGTTTCTCTAGTGTTTATAGGGTAATATAATAAATACTACGAACGTTGGGTCTTTGCAAAAATCCTTTTAATACTTTAATGTTGTGCTTTTCACTTTATGCTGTGCTACTTGTTTAAATTCTTATTTTAAAAAAATCAGTAATAAACCACACAATTAATTCAACTAACAAACCAATCCCATTCATCGACACATTAAATAACAATGACAATCCCTTTTACTCGGGGGTAAGAAATTTTAAAAAATTGAACTTTTTGGAATGTTTCCGTCGATCACAGGCTAAGAGCTATAAGTTTGCCACATTGCGAGTTTATAGTTCATTATTTAATATTGATGAGGAATTTGGAAAGAGTTTGTTTTATACAGCAGGCTGCTTTACTAAGAGATTAATGTTAAAAATAGAATGAGTTGCGAACCCGAGATGAAAAACCTACACGCACATAATAGACACGATTCTGAGAAACAGAAAAACAGTTGAGCATCAGAAGGCGATGCTGGATGTTGATCATGCAAGCGTCAGAGGAGCTCAATGCAGAGCTGTGAAGGACGGTCCAATGTCCTTATCAATGTCTCATGATCTTACGCTTCCCATTCAATTCAGATATTTACATAAACAAATATTTTAGACCATAAAAAATAATTAATAAAATCAGGTGAACTGACTTAACGAAGAGCCAGAATGCTTTTGTTTAATCCAGGTATGGGCAACCTTTGGAAAGATGCGGGCTAAACTTTACGATATTTATGAAGTCGCGGGCCGTAGATAATAGGTAGTTGTGAAAAAAAATCATTATACGGTTTTTTGTATTTATAAAGTATATTGGTAAAGTTACATGAATGAGAACAATATCGAATTGATTATGTATTTACTTACAATTAACAGAAATTAATGAGAAGCTTGAGCTTGAACTTGAGAAACAAGATAATCAATGTTGGCACAATCCCACTAATACACAGGCACAGAGTGTTTCCAAAATGTTTATCTTTAAGTCTGGTTCGGTACTTTGATTTAGGCCCATTGTAGCATTTTTCTAGCGCTGACCGGAAGGAACTCCCTCGTAGTTCAGGTTTTTGTTTCCCCCCTCACTCTCTTGTTGGCGAGAACCGAAAATATTTACTTTTTCGAGCGCGATTTTAAAATATTCCGCGGGCCTGAACAAAAGTCGGGGCGGGCCACATCCGGCCCGCGGGCCGGGGGTTGCCCATATATGGTTTAATCCATGATAATTGTAATTACGATATGCACAAAATGAGTAATTTTTTTATTCGATTTCCGAGTCAAGCTCCACCTCGATTTATTAAGCAAGGCTTATGGAAGAACAAGGGTCCAGTCTTTTTTTAAAAATAAGATTAAAATCTTCCAGCATCAGCAAAACTATACAGATTTGTGATATCTTGACAATCGCACACTTACATAAAAATTATAAAATAAATGTCAAATTGGCCGGCTATGGGATTTGAACAAGAGACCTCCAGAATGCGAGTCTAAGACGTTACCATCTCGACCACCTCGCTCGGTTTAACGATCTAGTTTGATAAGCGTATGTGAAGGCATATGTGAGTAGTGTTATTTGTCAAAGCTACCTGTATTGCAACTTCCAAAGACGTACATGAATACTGTAAAACAATATGTTGTCACGAGAACTGATTTGCATTTGATAAATTCTAATATACTACCATAAAATAGGTGCTAAATTGGGCATTGCTTCGATACCGGTCAACTGATTTGGTCCAATATCAATAGGCTTCTTCCCATTTACGTTATAAATGCGTATACAAAGTTTCAAGAAAATCCGATGAAGCGTAACTTATTTGAGTTATCGCGCGTACAGGCACACGGACAGACGGAAAGACAGGCATTTTCCCCGTCCCCCATACAATCTCATAAAGTACTATTCTTGCACTTAATAACCAAAACTTAAAATGACCTTAAAATATCAGTAAATTTCACTTCATTCTTCTTCTGTTTTGAGTGAGCCCAATTAATTCGAAATATATACCATAATGATAGCCTGATAACGCATAAACTTTCAGTAGTAAATAGGCCTAATAGAAAATGTATCATTAAACATTTTCTATAAGAATTCACTTCTTGTCAATACGTAAAAGAAAATCGCAAGGTGCCAATACTATCTACATGTTATAACGAACTGAAAATAAGGTAGGCCTAGTTGTTCCAACGAATTTAATAAATTATCTTAAGCTTAAATAAAACGATACGCGTGTATAACTACGTTCGTGGCGCTTTAGATAACCTATATCTATCGTGATACATAATTCTGAATTCATGACCTACCTTGTTCCACGATTAATCTCCTGTAATCGCAATTTCGCGGTACCAGACCCAAGTTCCTAAACCCTGAACACGCTACCTTACTGAGTGCCAGATGATTCAATTGAGCAAGGCATGTGAATTACGATAGAATACAAGATTCGAACAGAAGAACCCTTCTTATACCAAATAAAAGTACCACAAACATCGAGAACTTAAACGCTGCTATTAAGAACTTACAATGTTTCTTGAAGAAAATGTCGACAAATTATCGGTTAATCGATTTGGTCCAACATCAACAGGCTTATTCCCATGGGCGTTACAAGTGAGTATAGCAAGTTTCATGAAAATCCAATAAAGCGTATTTGAGATCTCGCGCGTACAGACACACGGACAGGCGGATATATATTTTCCCGTCCACCACAAAATCTCAGAAAGAACCATTCTGGCACTTAATAAACGTTAGAGGCTTTGACACAATGACGCACAATTATTGTGCTGCAAGGAAGGAAAATGCACAGGTGGCTTAGATTACCAATACTGAGTGCAGGAAATTTAAGTTTTCAAAATATGTATACATTTCACCTAATTAATAACAGAACATTTGGACTTCCAACACCTTCAAAAGGCTAAGGTGCGGTACATATAACTTTTACAGCCTCTGCCATTTTATTAAGTGCCAGTATGGTACTTTATGAGATTGTGTGGGGGACGAAAAAATGTCTGTCCGTCTGTCTGTCCGTCCGTCTGTCCGTGCGTCTGTACGCACCATAACTCAAGTACGCTTTTTCGGATTTTCATGAAAATTGGTATAAACATTCATAATGTCGATGGGAAGAACCCTATTGATATTGAACCAAATCGGTTCACCGGTACCGGAGTAATGCCCAATTTAGTGTCTATTTTAATAGATTATGGCGCCTTTCTATGAGAAAGGCGCCATCACTCAAATACGCTGTAACGGATTTTCATGAAACTTGGTATACCCATTTATGACGTCCATGAGAAGTGCCCTATTGAATTTGAACCTAATCTGTTGACCGGTACCGGAGTAAAACCCAATTTAGTGTATATTTTAAAGACGCGGTAACTCAAATACGCTTTACCGGATTTTTATGAAACTTGGTATACACATTTACAATGTCCATGGGAAGACGTCTATTCATAATGGATAAAATCGATTGATCTGTTTCGGAGTAATGCTCAATTTAGTGCCTATTTCATGGCAATATATACGCTGTAACGGATTTTCATGAAACTTGGTATACCCATTTATGACGTCCATGAGAAGTACCCTATTGAATTTGAACCTAATCTGTTGACCGGTACCGGAGTAAAACCCAATTTAGTGTATATTTTAAAGACGCGGTAACTCAAATACGCTTTACAGGATTTTTATGAAACTTGGTATACACATTTACAATGTCCATGGGAAGACGTCTATTCATAATGGATAAAATCGGTTGATCTGTTTCGGAGTAATGCTCAATTTAGTGCCTATTTCATGGCAATATACGTATTCGAAAGAATTTATTAAAAAATGAAAATCAGTTATCTTGACAACATAGCCTATTGTTTTACTGTGATCTTATAAGGCCTTGGAAATTAAAATACAGGTAGCTATGACAAAAAACACTATTGTTTTACATGCGCTTATCCAACTAGACCGTTAAAATGACCCAGGTGCCGAGATGGTAGACCTTTCTTCTTCCGTAAGCCCTGCTTAATGAATAAATCTGGAGCTTAACTTGGAAATCAATTTAAAAAAAAAACATATTCTGCATATCATAATTGCAGTCATAACTGATTAAACAAAAACATACTGGCACTTTTTTACATCAGTTTACCTGATTTTATTTAACATCAAACCGCGCGGCGGTGTGATGGCGTTTTTTTTGTTGGGCACATAAATGTCTTCTTGTCACGAATTAGCTGTGTAGACAAACATTCATTAAGATCGATGGAACTATCAGAAATTTATCCGCTCTTAAGGTATTTTACGGTCGGGTGTCCAGGAATATCCGTGCAAATTTATATAAAATGGATCCGGGACCTCATAATGAGTCAGATGTTCTCATTCATACCTCGGCTGATCGTGAGAAGATAGGCTCAGATGTTTGTTTAGGACCCCCTCGTGTCTGTTTTATTAAGGTGCCCCTCGAGTGGGGGGGAGATATCACATTGTGAGTGTGACCTTGGTTTCTAAGACGCAGCGTAGTTGAGATGATGTTGATAAATGAGTGTCATTCCGTCCTATACTTTGTCTCCTGAAACCCGATACCTTTCTCAGAGCTTCCCTATATCCTTGTATATCTTCCACGCCACTGCACTCTAAGGGATTTTTCAATCAGCCGTAGATCAGATCACCTCACAATCAACTAACGAATACTGACTAATCCACTAATGTGAGTGTTTGATAATCTGTAACGTCTTACTGTACGCCTTTTTTCCAGTTCAATTATTGAACGAGGCAGAATTAATACAATGACTATCGACTACGGGGGATAAAGGGTGAAATGTTCATTATTTTTGGTCAAAAGTAGCATTTTTTGTTTGTATAAAAATACTAGGTACCTTAATGTAGCCTATATGTTGGACAAGTTTAGCCTAGGTCCCCCAGGCACTGACTTTTAAGACTTCCTAATTACGCGATATTTAAAAGGCTACACTCGTTGATTTTTAAATCTTAGTGGTAAAACTAAATATTTGACAAAATTAAACTTCCTTCCAGAAAATAATTCCGAAAAAAGTAGTATTCATGTTGATTTCATTTTTAAAAGCGCCAATCGAAGGGTACAAGTGACATAATCCTAAAATTATATTTCAAGTTATAAAACTACTCTGAGAGGTGGAAATAGCTCGGGAAAATAGTTTCTTATTTTTAAATTAAAGAACGTTTGGAATTTTTAAACAGAAAAAAATAGGAACAACTTTTTTTCCTTGGCTCGTCTCTTAATTTAGAGTACTTTTACCACATGAATTAAAACTTTCTGCACTTGTCACTTATATCACCTTTTTCCTAAGTCCTTTAATTGTAAAGAAGTTGCATGTACACATTTTTCATTCACATACCATGCAAAGGTTTAAAGCCATTTTACCATATTTTTTATAAAGTACTTTTATAGGCTATATTCAGAACTAAATTAGTTATACAGCATTAACGCAAGGAGGCTGAAGTTTATACCGATAGTTCTACATGGTTTGGCTTTCAAGATACGCGTGGTTTTTTTTTTAATTAAGTCAATAGTTTTACAGCAAAAAATAAAATATGAATCGTGACATGAATTATTCCTTGTTAAATTTTAAACATGCATTGAATCTTATTTCTCTCTCCATATGAAGTAAAGATATTCCCCTTGTTATGTCTATGTACAGTATATGTGCGTGTGTGTTTTAATAAAACTAGCCCTAACGAGAACTAATTGCAGTAATTTCACTATTAAATTAAGCTAAATAATTTTTATTGAATTTCAGAATAGTTTTAAAAATAGACAAATATAACTCAACTCCCACAAAACTGGAGAGAGCAGAGCTGTTGCACAGGAGGGAATATTTATAGTCCAACGCACCTCCCACAGACAGCAATGCTAACACGTAATGCTGTGCAGCTTCTGCTGTGTTACAAGGGCGCTCCTTAATACAGGTCAATACAGCAGTATTGCTTCTGTGAAGACATAAATTATTTCACAGGAATTCTTCGGTGAAAGACTGTACTTCAGTCATGCACGTCTCTCTCTTTCAAGACTGCTCTTTATAGGGATCATTCGTTAATTCCTATAATATGGTGAATTAATAAGGCGATAAACAGGGCCCGGATTTAGATGACCTAAAAATTCTTTAAAAATGAGCTGTAAAATGACTGAAAAAATACAAAAGAGACCCAAAAACTAAAATTAATGACCCCAAAATGTATGTGAAAATACTAGTTTATTCATCAGATTTGTGTGTATTCTTCATTTAAGTTATTGATTCAATTATAGGCTTGTTAAATTTCATTTTTCTAAACATTATTTTAACCCTATTACTTTTAGTCCGCCGCCGTGATGCGGCTGGCATGACGAGGAGGGATATTATTTCACGGTTGATAGTGATTCGTATTTCGGACGTTAAGCTGGCGGTCCCCTTGGTGTCTTTCGACTAAAGTAGGCTAATGCCGGCACCAGGTTTCCCCAGTTATACATCCACAGTTACACATCAGCATGTAATGTGGCACGCCCAAGTGGTGCATGATTCGAAAATAGCCACCTATCCATCTCAGGACGGACCCCAGACCAGAAATGCGTGAAAGAAAGAGATTAGCATTAGATACAGACACACTTTCAATTCCTAGCTCATATCTTGCCGCTCCATTTGCTGGATTTAGAGGGAGCCCAAGTATTTTTTTTAAAAGAGAAGCGAGACACCATAGTGTTTATAATTCATTGCTGTATAATATTAAAGCTTAAGAGCGGCCGTATAAGTTAGAAAAGCAGTATGGCGAAACTATATTCAGACTGAAAACAATCCTTCAATCCTAAGCAAGCTACAGGAATATTGTCTATTATATAGAACCCGAAGGTTCATTGCCGCCCTTACCTGAGCCCGCCATTCAATCCTATTCTGTGCTAATTCCATCCAACCATCCCTCTCAAATCCTACTTCTCTTAAATCTATTCTAATATTGTCCTACGTCTAGGTCTTCCAAGTGGTCTTTTCCCTTCGGGTCTCCCAGTCAATAATTCTTAGATATCTTTCCTCCCCCATGCGCACAACATGCCCAGCCCATTTCATCTCATCGCAAGTATATACTTAAACATAAATAAATTAAAAATAGACAAGGTTATTGTAGTCGTTACATGATTGCTCGACTTTATATGCATAAACAACGACCACAGATGTTTTTGTTTAAGATGACAGTCGCTAACATCTTGCATTCTATTTTTACGAGCCCTAAGATGTATATTATAATCCCCTATTGCTCTTCAGTATATAAAAATTGAGATATTTATTCAAGAAATCTTAAAAAAACACATTCCATTAATACTTTACGTACTGATTCAGTTTTCCTTAATTAAAGGGATAACGACAACAGAAACGATATATGATTACTACCAATAAACTAATTTATTCGGCTATGGCGTAGTCTAACTTCCAACATAAAAGCTTCTCGTCAAAAGGACAAGCAGGCGTGACAATTTACATAATTTTAAGTGTTTTACATAAAACTTTGCTGCAAACTGATATCAGTTACGCCATGCATGATAACAGCCACTTTATAATCATGCTACCAACTGTTACCTTTACATACACTTACTCGTATCGCTAAGGCTCGTAAATTTATGTTCAACACACACATTTAACATATTAATAATAATAATAATAATAATAATAATAATAATAATAATAATAATAATAATAATAATAACTTAATAAATCGGGTAACTGATAAAACTAGTTCCAGATGGCAATTATATTAATCACATTTAATAGAACAGCATAAAACAGCATAATTTTTAAGTAAGGTTTAACTTTTCCATCAAAAATCTTTGTTTGCATCTATTAATTTTGAAGAAAAGCGCACAGGCCAAAACCAAATTTCATTCTTCTAGCTCATCTGGAAGTGGGTAAAGATTAAAGTCAGTGAGTGAGGGGAAACCCTTTCAAAGTTTCTTTTTGGAGGGCAAAAATTTTAACATTTTGGAAATTTCCCATCGGTTATAGGCTAAAGCTGTAAGTTTTCAAAATTTGAAGTTTCTAAACATTAATGTCAGTGAGTGGATGACGTAGACTGTAGATGTAAATGACGTTAGGGTTATCCAGTTTTTCCCCCTCATATTTGTATGGCAGTGAGAAACACAAAATTTTGCATGTCTATGGCAGTTGGATGTGCCAATATTCCACCCAAATTTTACGACTCTAGCCAACCTATAAGCATGGGCGTCGGCAGGGGGGGGGCAAGGGGGGGCAACTGTCCCCCTCTGGATTCCCTTATGTTTCATTTATTTGTGGTACTCTTTGACAACCTACAGTTGTAGCATGGAGAATAAAAAAAATAGAATTACTTTATAATGAGTTTAGCAAGTATTAACTAATTAAAACTATAATATATATGTATAATAATATCTCACCAAGGCCATTGCTCAAAAGAGCGTATTCTGTTAACTTAAAAAAATTTGTAGCCTCGTCGAATTCAGCTTGGGTTCAAAATAACGATCCGGTTAACTAAGTGAATATTATTATTTATTTATTTATTGTTAATTTACACTGCAATTGGGCATTTGCCCGGTGGCAGTGGTAGTCAAATACATATTAAAAACTAATTCAGATACCCATACTAATAACAAAGCCTCACCTAATAGACAGGCAAGGAAATTTTTCATATGAATGTGTTTAGTCTAATCATTTGAAATTGAGGTCCGAAATTGATTTTGCCCCCCCCTTAATAAAATTCCTGGCGACGCTGCTGCCTATAAGTGTGTCAAAAATTACATAGGCCTAAGGTGAGGAAAATATACCAAATTTAAAGTAAAAAAAAAAAACTAATTCTATCTAAGGTATAACCGAAGGAGATACGACAAATAGTCATAAGACCAAACTTGTAGATCTCTTTAAAATCGGTTACTTAAGCAGGCCTAAGTGCGTCTTGATGACAGGTAGGCTAGTTCTGATAAAGAGGGATGCGGTGGTTCCACTTAGGCTACAAGAAAAAGAGACTGGAAAGTGGTGAGTTACCAAAAAAAAGAATAACCCCAACACAGACTTAAAAAATACCTCGTTGTAAGTGGAAGACCTGTATTTAGACTATTAGGCGTCTCTGATTTTAAAATGTTCCAATAAAAAATATCTGCTAGAATATTTTCTGCCTATTCCTTGAATATAAATATTAAAAACAATAAAATATACTAAAACAAAGTGTATTAGGCGTGTATGATTAAAAAACAAAAATAATTAGTTATATAACAATTTTACTGGAAGTATGATATTTTTCAGGTAGGTTGCATTATCTATTTCCAGTGACTACGTAAAAACCCTGGTCCTGGCATACATTTAGCAGACATTTTTCCTTATTAAAGTGACAAATCTAAATTATAATGATCGAGGCTGTTATCATAGCATCGTTTAATTCTAGCGACCTTATTAGATGATGAGGCCCTAACTGATGCAGCATTCGCAGTGTATAATATGGCATGTTGTAGAGCCCCTATGTAATACTGTATGATAGATAACCTTGCTTAGGGGTCGATTTCCAGGACACGCAAGAGTTCGTCTATAACGCACATTATCACCCACTAACCTCTTCTCACTCTATGCCGTCTAGCTCTTCTTAAACATCGATATTTTCTAAATAATAATTTACCTCTTTTTATAGGAATTTTATGATCATGTTTCCTCAATGTTCGGTCTTTTCGCATGATTGCCCAAGGTGCTTCATAACCTGTACTCGTCAACGGATATAGTAATGGTAATTAATTCACGAAGGATAAAATGGGCTGGACATGTTGCGCGCATGGGGGAAGAAAGACACATCTCAAAAATATTGACTGGGAGACCCGAAGGAAAAAGAACACTTGGAAGACCTAGACGTAGGTGGGAGGACAATATTATGATAGATTTAAGGGAAGTAAGATTTGCGAGGGGTAGTTGGCGTTAACACAGAATAGGGTTAAATGGCGGGCTCAGGTAAGCGCGGCAATGAACCTCCTGGTTCCATAAAATAAGTAATATTCCTTTAGCTTGCTTAGGAATTGTCTATTGTCATTGAGTAAATACGTAAGTAATGTTTATAATAGCTATATTTCATTCTTCTGATACCACTACAGACTTCCAAATATAACCTATGAAACAAAGATCATAACTTCAGATGAAATGGTTGTTTTGCGTTTCAGTTTTCCTGGCTTTTGTCAAAAGGGGGAAGTGTGGAATTTTCTCATGGGTTTACTAATCATCAAAGAATATTCTTGAAGTTACAATATTCTTCAATATCTAATCAATTTTCTTGAAGTTACACCCGTGAACCACCTGATGATTATTTTTGTTATTTTTGTCTGAATTCTTGTAAAACTTAAACTGGTATAATAGCTATCTGCACTCCACTGAAAACTGTCCAGTATGTAATACATTTGTCTCTAAAATCAAACGTTCTGCAGCTGGTGACCCCACGTGTAGTGGGCACGCAGCGCAATTACAGCACTAATTAGCACTCGCATGGGCGGAATGTGTGGACAAGACATGTGCTACACTAATCTTACAATTAAACCAACAAAGGACAGTTTTCTTAAGACGTAACTCTTTGCCAACTACAATGACGGCTAAACCATGTTCACATTTACAGTTCTCGTTAGATTCCACCTTCGTGCATTATTCAATTGTCCTTTGAACTTGTAATTATTTCCCCGTAGTAAGAAAGAAAGATTAACGGCCTTGCATGCTGACCATATGCCTATGGTGCAGATGACAAATGACAAAATACGTCTAGGTCTTCCAAGTGGTCTTTTTTCCTTCGGGTGCCCCAGTCAATATTTTTGAGATATGTCTTTCTTCCCCCATGCGCGCAACATGTCCAGCCCATTTCATCCTCCGTGATTTAATTTCCCTTCTATATCCGCTGACGAGTACAGGTTATGAAGCTCGTCGTTACGCAGTTTTCCCCAGTCCCCATTTCCATCTCTCTTAGGCACCCTGTTTTCGATCACTCTCAGATTGTGCTCTTCAGCTACTGTAAGCATAAAAAGTAATATCCATCATAATATGCTCCCTATGGTGCAGCAGTCGGGTAGTAGGCCTAGTTCCTTCAGGGATGTAGCGCCACGGAGTTTAGTTTTTAAGGAAGAAAGGGAGAATGAGATTGAATAAAAGAGAGAGCGAAAATAAATGATCATTGACAAGTACAGTAGTTATTAGAGCGTAGGCTACTGTATACCCCCCATCCCCCCCCCCCCCCCGTGGGAATTTCCGACACATATATTGTTTGTTGGTATTCCCATCTAATTTCAGTTTTCAGTTGTTTGCCCCTTATCAATTACAGCATTTACCCGGAAACCCCGGAAATCCGGAGAAAATGAGTTTGTTTTAATTTTTCTTTGTTCTTTGCTCCTAATATGCCCAGGGAATTTCTGGCTCACATATTTTTTGTTGGTATTACCATCTAGTTTAAGTCTTCAGTTGTTTGCCCCTTATCAATTACAGCATTTACCCGGAAACCCCGGAAAACTACGGAAATCTGGAGAAAATGAGTTTGATTTAATTTTTCTTTGTTCTTTGCTCCTAATATGCCCAGGGAATTTCTGACTCACATAATTTTTGTTGGTATTGTCATCTAGTTTAAGTTTTCAGTTATTTGCCCCTTACAAATTACAACATATCCCCGGAAAACCCGAAAAAACACTTTTATACGGAGAAAATGACAATGTTTTATTTTTTAAATCTTTGTTCTTTGCTTCTAATATTCAAAGGGAATTTCGGAATCATATGTTCTTTTGTTGGTATTGCCATCCAGATTAAGGTTTCAGTTGTTTGCCCCTTATCAATTACAGAAAATCCCCAGAAAACTCCGAAAACCACGGACACCCGGAGAAAATGACTTTGTTTTAATTTTTTAAATCTTAGTTTTTTACTTCTAGTATTCAAAGGGAATTGGTGACTCATATGGTTTTGTGTTGGTATTGCCATGTAGATTAAGGTTTCAGTTGTTTGCCCCTTATCAATTACAGCAAATCCCCAGAAAACTCCGAAAACCACGGAAGCTCGGAGAAAATGACTTCGTTTTAATTTTTTAAATCTTAGTTCTTTGCTCCTAGTATTCAAAGGGAATTGGTGACTCATATGGTTTTGTGTTGGTATTGCCATCTAGATTAAGGTTTCAGTTGTTTGCCCCTTATCATTTACAGCAAATCCCCAGAAAACTCCGAAAACCACGGAAGCCCGGAGAAAATGCCTTTGTTTTAATTTTTTAAATCTTAGTTCTTTGCTCCTAGTATTCAAAGGGAATTTGTGACTCATATGGTTTTGTGTTGGTATTGCCATGTAGATTAAGGTTTAAGTTGTTTGCCCCTTATCAATTACAGCATATCCCCGAAAAACTCCGGAAACCTAAAAAATCCGAAGAAAATGAGTTCGTTTTAATTTTTTAAAAACCTTTGTTCTTTGATCCTAATATTCCCAGGGAACTTCTGACTTACATTTTTTTTTTTTTTTTTTGGCATTGTAATCTAGATTAAGGTTTCAGCTGTTTGCCCATTATCAAATTCAACATATCCCCGTAAAACCCGGAAAACCACGGAAATCCACAGAATTTCTAGAATTCGGAACTTGTGATCTACGGTCACTGAAACCGTTATTGCGAAGTAATTCTTCTGCTTCAAGTGTGTCCCTTGCAGGTTCAAAAGGGTGAGTATATGGACTACGAGATATCTGCCATAATTGTGATGGTCACATGCAAAGAAAAGGGGAATCATATCTTCTAAACATGCCAAGTGTAAGTCAAAGTTGTTTTCGTTAGTTGCTCGCTGAAATCTCAAAATCAATGACACTTTGTCCATATTACCATTCCATTGCTGTTTTACCGAATGTCCCTTCTCTAACTTCAGTCAAGAAAGTTTGGTAGTGACTGTGGAAGGTTTGGTAAGATAAATTAATTATCATTCACAGATGTCAAATTAGAATATGAAGTGTGTTCTGTCAGGTTTCCAATCGCCTTCATTCCTTCAGCATCAGGATTTTTTCCAGTATTCTTTGTCATGCTGTAATTGGTAAGGGGAAAACAACTGAAACCTTAAACTATATGGCAATAGCAACAAAAATTATGTGATTCAGAAATTCCCTGGGAATATTAGTATCAAAGAGCAAATATTTTTAAAAAATTAAAACAATCTCATTTTCTGCGGATTTTCGTAGTTTTCAGGGTTTACGTGGATATGCTGTAATTGATAAGGGGAAAACAACTTAAACCTTAAACTAGATGGCAATACCAACAAAAAAACATATGAGTCAGAAATTCCCTGGGAATATTAGGAGCAAAGAACAAAGAATTTAAAGGAATTTTTAAAAAGTCAATTCCTCCGGATTTCCGTGGTTTTCGGAGTTTTCTGGAGATATGCTATAATTCATAAGGGGCAAACAACTGAAACCTTAATCTAGATGGCAATACCAACAAAAAAAACATACGAATCAGAAATTCCCTTTGAATATTAGAAGCAAAGAACAAAGATTTAAAGAATAATACCAGGTACATAGTAATTTTCTCCGTATATAACTTACGTGGTTTTCCGGGGTTTCCGGGGATATGCTGTAATTGGTAAGGGGCAAACAACTGGAACCTTAATCTATATGGGAATACCAACACAAAAACATATGGTTCACCAATTTCCTTTCAATACTAGGAGCAAAGAACTAAGATTTTTAAAAAATAAAACGAAGTCCCTTTCTCCGGATTTCCGTGGTTTTCAGTGTTTTCCGGGGATATACTGTAATTGATAAGGGGCAAACAACTGAAACCTTAATCTAGATGGTAATGCCAACAAAAAAACATGTAAGTCAGTAATTCCCTTTGAATATTAGGTGCAAAGAACAAAGATTTAAAAAATAAAACATAGTAATTTTCTCCGTATATACGTGGTTTTCCGGGTTTTCCGGGTATATGTTGTAATTTGTAAGGGGCAAACGACTGGAACATTAAACTAGATGCCAATACCAACAAAAATGTGTGAGCCAGAAATTCCCTGGGAATATTAGGAGCAAAGAACAATGAAAAATTAAAACAAATTCATTTTCTGTGAATTTCCGGGGTTTCCGGCTAAATGCTGTAATTGATAAGGGGCAAACAACTAAAATCTTAAACTAGATGACAATACCAACAAAAAAATATATGTGTCGGAAATTTCCACGGGGGGGGGGGAGGGTTTCATATTGGTAGCCCATGGTCTATATACTTTTCGTTATGCATGTTTTAGACTAAAGAATTATAGCACTGAATGTTATCGTTTTCACCGCTACTGACGTATAAATTCGTCACCTCAAAAATTGTATAAAAGCGTAGATTTAAGAATAATAGAGTAATGTTTAAAGTCAAAATATAAGAACTTTTATCCCCCTTATTACGATTGTACTCGTGGATACCAGCTATTTTACTGAAATTTTCCTCGTTGAACCAAAGATTAGGACCCACTGATGATTTCACATGATGTTTGCATATATTCATATAAAAATTCAGTTCTGCAAATGATATTATGATATTTTATCTAACGATAGTTCTGCAAGGGATGCTGATATTTAATCAAAATATTTACTAAGTCATACAAAATGGTAAATGGTAAATAAAATTAGAATTATGAGTTATCACCATAATAAATAAATAATAACGGAAAGAGAAAAAGAAAACAGTCAGACAATGAAAAGGAAGTTATTTAACTACTAATCATCTCTGAATTATGAAATACTATAAAAGCAATATTGAACATTTTTTCAATCCCTTTTTAAAAACACTTCCATTATTTAGTTTTAGTCAAATAGGTTATTTATCGTAAAATTTTTATCCTATTTTTTTTTAAATAGTCATAAAATGTTTATCCTATTTTTTTTATTATTTATTTAGTTATTTAATAGTAACAATTCTACTGAAAAAGGAAGGAAAACATTGCTGATTGCACATAGACAATAGGCCTACTGTATAAAGACATAAAATTCAATAAGTTGGGGAGAATGTTATTTAGTTTATGAAATGTGTAAGCCTAGATTTCTTCGAACTCTAACTGAACAGTGTCAGCAGACATTTACAAACATCAGAAGAAATGAAACAAATTATTCATGAATATTAGACTACCAGTATAGAAATCTGAGACCATTAGAAAAAAAAAAAAAAACAAAAACAAACAAAAAACAGTAACCTTTAAATGTATCGAAAAATTCATTAAGACAGGGAGGGATATAGTGTGTTTACGCGTATTGCTTTCAATTCTGAGGGAAATTCAGAAATTAATTACCGATTAACATATTTTATATGGGACGGTGGAGCAAAAAATAAAAATATACAAAGGGATTCTAATAAAATAACTTTGAACTAATCTGACGAAAGATCTCCTTAATTTTATTGAGTTGTACCACTCTACCAACATTAGAAAACATGGAAAGGAGAGCTCAGTAAAATCTAACACCTGGCAGAACGAAGTTGTAAAGTAATAAAAATAATTGAGAATAAACTGTTTGTAATAAAATGGTCATTGTAAAAGTTGATGAAACCTAATATTATCCTGCAACACATTAACTCTAATAACTGGAATAGAAGAAGACAATGAAAGCTTTTAGCATAAATTTCTTACACAAGGTGGGTCCAGGGGGTCTATCAGGTTCGCTTTACATATTCATGATCATATTTCAGGAGTTTGCGTGTTCGGCCCTAATTCGGAGGGTTATCGGTTGACGCCCGGGGCCCGAATAACCTATTTCCAAGGTAATCATCATTCCAAACATTTTTCTACAGCACACAAAGCGATTACTCTTAGCCTATTTGATATTAAAATTCATAACCCACCACTCTTTATTTATTTTCTTGGATCCATGGAAGGAAAATATTACCATAAAAATAATGGCTACGATCAGAATCAAGTAATAATAAAACGCAAACGAAATATAAGCTGAAAATGATAGTCAACGCCTTAGCTTTTATAGATGAGAAGGAGAAATAGATCATAAAATAATTGCCAATAATCTTATCGATTATCGATTATTGTAAAAAAAATCAATCGTTTTATTTTATTTTGATTGAAGAAGTGGTAGTAACATTATATAGCTTGTTCACTTTATTCGATAATAAAATCGGGTAAACTAATGTAAAAAGTGCCAGAATGCTTTTGTTTAATCAGTGATAATTGCAATTATAAAATGCAGAAAATAAATTATTTTTGTAATCGATTTCAGAGTTAAGCTCCAGATCGATTCATTAAGCAGGGCTTACGAAAGATGAAATGTCTAATTTGATAAGCATATGTGAAGGAATATGTGGGTAGTATTATTTGTCGAAGCTATCAGCATTGCAACTTCCAAAGCCGTATATGAATACTGTAAAACAATATGTTGCCACTTGAACTGATTTGCATTTGGTAAATTCTTTGTAATATATTATCACAAAATAGGCACTAAATTGGGAATTACTCCGGTACCGGTCAACCGATTTGGTCCAATATCAATAGGCTTCTTCCCATGGACGTTACACATGCGTATACCAAGTTTCATGAAAATCCGATAAAGTGTATTTGAGTCATCATCAGGGCCCGGATTCTAATGACATGTCATCTTTTTATTGATGCTGCATGGACATTGCCAACCAGTGGATAAATCCTAATCATGGCCCCTAGATTATAGAAATGAATTTTTATTAGGTCATTTTTTGTCATTTTATGCCATTTTATATTTTTAGGGCATTTATTTCAGTTTTAGGTCATTATTTTGTCATTTTCGTGTCATTTGCTTCCTTATTAAGTAATTTTCATGCATTTTCATTGAGTGTATTAACTTTTCTTCGTCGCTAGCTGTGCTGTCTTTGAAGTGTTGTTTGTTTAATGCAAGAAGGAAAAATTCGGCGTTAAGTGTTGTCATGTCTCAGTCGGAAATGAGAATCAAAGAAACGCAAAAATGTTGTATTATATTACTATTGTTATTAGACTGACTTGACACCAGAGTCTGTCACCTGCTTGGATTTGAGAGTGCAAACTACTGTTTACCCTCAATTAAATAACAATATAATCCGGCAGACCACAAAAGGAAATGCCGAATTTCGACTCGCCAGTGCCTCAGTGCCAGTATAAATTTCCGTGAGAAAAGAACATTCACAACATTGCAGTTATTTACTATTATGTACAAACTAGTCTATAACTTTGTGTGTACAATAATAATTTTTTATAAATAAAATATCAGTTTTTAGGTCATTTTTTATAATTATTAGGTCATTTTCTTTAAAATTTAGGGTCATTTTATAGGTAATTTTTCAAACAATTTTAGGTCATCAGAATCCGGGCCATGGTCATCATGCATACAGGCATATGGACAGACAGACAGACGGACAGATATTTTCCCGTCCCTCACACAATATCATAAAGTACCATTCTGGCACTTAATAAACATGAATTGTAATTTATTTACTACAGATATCGCTTGTTAAATCGCTACAGATATCAAGCAAAGATCACATTACTCAGTTCATCTTTCATTTTTACGGTAGGGAAGTGTGGTTAAATTCACCAGTAGGCCTATGGGTGGCGTGCACCAAACTCATGTAATTTCCTCTTTGTTACTTTTTTAGTTCTAACTACTTTAGTTAGTCACTCTTTTAGTAATGTTTAAGTTTTAAGTGTTAAGTTTTAAATCACAGTCATTGTTAAGTTTCAGGTAAAATTTCAGTTTAGCATCGAGCATAACATAATTATCAGGGCAAGGCATTTATTGACCACAAAATAGTGAATAAATGCAAAATAAAAAATACGACCTAAAATTGTGAAAAATGCACGAAAATTAAAAAAAAATTACCAATAAATTTATCATTATTACTTATGATTGTTTTTTAAGTAATGAATTGCTAAAAACAATTTAATGGATGTCAGTGCGTTATATATGAATGTACAATATAAAACAGTTATTCTGTTACTAAAGAGGTAAGTAAATGTATACTACTTGGAAAATTCTTTCTAAACTTATATGCCCATCAACTTGCCCCTAGCAAATATGTGCAATTTAAAAGGAAAGAAAAAAATCTTTATTGCTACAAGACAAACTGCTATGGTATTTACAATAAACCTGAATTAAAATGAACCTTGGTAGAGATTCTCAAGTAAAAACGACTGTCTGTTTTCTGAAAATAACGATTTGTACATGGAAAAGCTCCTCTCTACATCCATTGAAATATGACCTGAAAATGCGGAAAATGAGCTAAAAATTGCCAAAAAAGACCTATCTCTTGAAAATGACGAAAAATGCAAAATAAAGCAAAAACAAATTGCTCTTATTTAATCAATTATTTCATTATACATATTTATATATGTTCGACCTATCTTTTAACCTTCATATAAAAAAGATGCAAAATCATCAAAAGCTTTGCCCTATTTATTACTTCATTGTTCAGGTAAATTTATGTCTCACTAAAACCACATTAATTCCCATGCATGAACATTAATCCACATGAATCTACATTGAATCCACACGAATCCATTAGATGTACTAGATCGGCAAGACCTACGCTTGCTAATTTTCTAGTAATACAGTAAGTCTACTAGAGAAAACAGATTTTATGAGTGGTGTCCATAACTCTGGGAAAAAAGATTTTGTTGACTAATAAACAATATTACGAGATATGATAATATTAACTATTATTAACAATTTTTATGAAACAGTGTTCTGGTCTGCATAATACTCCTGACTTTTTTCCCTGGCAGTATTGTAGAATGTGCTTATTCCCTCACGAGTTCAGGAAAATGCTCAACAGGGAAGAAGAATATACAACAGAACAGAAGATATGTAGTCATAAGATCGAAGCAAATGTTTTAGTTAGGGTAATTAAAGTAAAAAGTAAAATGGAATGACATTGCATGTAAGACGATGGGATAAAGTGACAGCGACCTCAAGAAAATTGCAATCTGACACGCAACATTTGCTTCACAATAAATACAAAATGCATCCAGTGGTCCATTTCAGCCACAAAGTAGTGGTCAGCTATACAGATATGTCTTACTTATGGATTATTTTTTTCGTAGTCATAGTTGTGCCTGTATAATTTAACAGTCCGTTTAACTGAAATGTCCACGGTAAGCAATAAATGAACAGGAAAATGTCATAATCGCTCGCAGCAAATACAGAAAAATGGACACGTATAAAATTGTATTTCTGATCTTATTTATATTGACAGTAATTAGTACTGTTCATTTTCTTGTTGTCTGTCAGGTAACCATTTTGGAAAGGAAAACTGTGCCAGAGATCTATAGCATAGCAAAGAATCAATCACTCAATGCAATTAGGCCTACGGCCTACTCTCGGGATCAAGATTGTAAAATGCACTCAGGAAGCTAAAAATGTTTTGTGTATATAATATATAATTTCTGAGAATATTATACTGAAAAACATGAAATGCTGTTCAGTTCACATGGCAACAGTGTATTGTTTACACAATTCACATAGGGCTTTGGTCACTACAAAATATTAGACTTTAAGCACATTGTAATGCAGTCACATAACTTTCTTTACCCTCGACATAAGAAATATTTTCTCACTTCACATTTTGATGTAGAATAAGAGGTCGCATTGCAGGGACAACTTAAGTGTGTGAGTATGCTATATCAGAAGTAGGTAAACAATCCTTTCTGCTGATACGTTTATCCATAGCTGTATGCTTTGTATTAGTTGAGAAATAGGGATGTTTATCATAGGCCCTAAGCATGGGATGGAACATTTTGAGTCCTACGCTCGCAGTATATTATGTCCCGGGTTTTAGGGGAAGAAAGTATGAAAGTGATACTGCATTTCTCTTTTATTTCAGCCCCGAAACGGTTGTATGGTACCATGAGAATGAGAAATAAAATTTTCCGTCAAGTCAATACAGTCTTGTGTAATTTATGTTTCTTCTCATTTCAACCCCTCCCAGGCATGATGTGTAGAAGCAACGGAATGCAGCATTCGACATCTTCTATGAACCATAAAAAGCTATATCTAGCGTTTTCTGATGGAATAGTTTGAGTGTGATAATCTTTTTCTTCATTTCAAGTTTTACATACATATTATATAAGGACCTAGAGTTTCAAAATCGAAAGTCCTCCATAAGTTAATTTCAAATTACAAAATACAAAGCCCGGGCGACGCCGGGCCTTTCCAGCTAGTATAATATATAATTTTTAATTTTACTTTATTGTGCTGTCTTCAGTTGGCTTACAATGGGATTGTAAAATAAATTAACCCTTAGAAGCATAACGCGCCCTATGGGATAGAGGATTCTGTCTTAAATTTGTAATAATAATTCCTTTATTGCAACCAATGGTCATAGTATGATGAATGGAGGTCCGGTGGAATGATACATTGCAGGGAAACAGGAGCACCCCGAGAAAGCCTGCCCCAACCCCACTTTGTCCACCACAAATCCCACATGGATCCACCGAGATTCGACCCCGGGTCCCTGCGGTGGAAAGCGAACGGCCTAACCACTCAGCCATGGGGGCGGCCTTAAATTTGTAACAAAATTGTAAAATATATTTAAATAAAAAAATTAATTTAACACAAAAATACAGGATAAGGCAGAACAAATAAATTATTAATTTAATCATGACGTTAACTGTTTTCTGTGCAGCCCGCTCTAGGTTTGTATATTGTATGGGAAATTGAATTTCGCGAATTTAAGACTTAAAATTAAAGTTACTGTATTCCTCAGGCCTATTAATTTCCCTTCTTCTTTCTCTTAACTTCATAGATTTGTCACTTTTTTTAGTGAATTGGTATTGCTTTCTTTGTTTATATTTCTTTTTCTGTCTTTCTTTTCTTTTTTCTTCCGCTGTCCATAAAGAATATAATGAAGTTACTTCTCCATTGTTATATGAACCTGATTGAACTCCAGCGTATTCTTGTATTCATAATCTTATTACGTACATAACGTACGATACAAAGCATTGCCCGACAGGTTATGAAGTAGCACTTGCAAATCCTTGAATCAGATCACTGTTTTGATCTACATATTTATATCAGCGAATGCGACATAGCATAACACGTGACGATGCTGCGTAGAATGTTATGGAAAATCACAAACAATTCGTCACCCCACAATACATATCGATTGGCTTACAACTAAATTGAATTAAAAATCATGACTGAAGTTGGGGGCGCAGTTCCCGAAGTTAATTTGCCTCTACATGCGAAGCAGATTTGTTATTTATCCGCATTACATAACTTCAAATAAGTGGCGGATTCAAGAGGAAGTATTAAGGTCTATGACTCTTACAGCTAGGGGTCGTATGTTTATGCCATGTCATATTTTTTCTATATGGAATCCAGTTTAGCCATAAAATAATTTAAATTTATGTTTTTGGTCATATTTGGTAAAAAAAAAAAAAAAAACTAACAGTAACAAATGGTGGTGCTTGAATGATTCCAGAGTAATTAGAATTTGATGACCAACCAGCAATTATAACTGTAAGTTATAAACACCCAAACTCCTACAACTTAAAAAAATATATATACCCAATTCAAAAGAAAATTTCCCATCCAAATAAGGAATAACTATTCAAATCATTAGTTGCCTTCTGGACACAGTATAAACATCAATTCTTACAGCATAAAACCGTCAATAGTTGATTATATAAAAATGATAAGGAAGTAAGTTACAATATCTTCACTGGAAAAAATTAGATTATATATATATATATATATATATATATATATATATACACACACACACATATGTATGTGTGTATGTGTGTATGTATAGTTATAAGATGGTCAAAGAATCCGCAATTATGCCCTCAGCAAAAGAATACACGTGATCCAAGACAAGGCTGCAGAAAATGCACAAAATCCTTCTACAAAGTACAATTACGATACGGCGTTTATACCTATCTTAATATCTTTCATAGAGGTATAGGATACAGCTTGCATAGATGGTTTTTTTCTCCTTATCTATTTTAGACTCTTGATAGGTTTAGTTGTTTTCTTAGCGTATTGTTGGATGTAGTATACAGGCTTAAAACCTTATTTCTGATATATTTAATTAACAATAAAATTATATAGGTTATATAGTTCGGAGTCCACCTGCGTGGTAGAGCATCTGCAAATATAGCAGAAGGTACCAAATTAGATTAGGCCTTCTTTCAGAATACTTCATACATCTGCTGTCAACATAACGTTGGATACGTCACTGCTAGAAGCTTTCCTGCAATGATCAAAGCTAACTGCTATAGAAACTTACAGGTTTCTCCAAAGCCATCTAACAATTCTGAGATTACGACGAACCTAAAAGCACTTTTAACCACGTAACATTTGAAATTATGTGAATAATATCAAAGAAATCAACTTACGAAGAATATACTGTACCTATAGTATTTTTTCAGCATGTCACTGCCACTTTGAGGTCTTAATCGGTTGGGAACTCTTTTCCACTCAGAAAGTCCTTTAGTTTCGGAAACAAGTAGTGTCTTTGAAAACAGTTTTTGGACTAAATTAAAAAAAAAAAACAGAATAAGGAAAATATAACAATTTATTTATGTATTTATAGCTAAATTACTAAAAAATATGTATTTACATAAAATATTGCAGAAATGGATGTTTTTATGTGAAATAGAAGTTCATGTACTGTATAAACTTCCGCGTTCTCATTCGGAATTCTAGTTTTGGTTGTAGTCTTCTGTCTATAAGCAGAAAAAATAATTATTTACATAAAAATCCCCTCCCTACGAGTAATAATATTCGCCGGGAAAATGTTCACAATCACAAAATGTTTCAATTCTAGCACAGAATAAAGAGACGAATAACTTTTTGTGTTTTGAAGTTTTCAACATAGGCCCTACAACATTTCCGGGAAAAGTCACAAAACGAACATTTTCATCCATTCGCTTCTTCCCAAACAATAATCAAAATTGAGTGGTGATTTATATTGAAGATTCTTTTATAACATTATCATGATCAGCAAAACTACCGCTGTATAATACAGCGGTATTATTATTATTATTATTATTACATCATGCAGCCATAAGCGGAGGCAAATAAAGCAGAATAGTATTACAATGCTAGAAGAAGAACACGTAGGATTAATATGAAAAAGTTGTCTGGATGGAGGAGAGTGGATAAGCTCATTCGGGATTGGAGCAAGGAGGCCTTGAACACGGCTTAGAGCAAGTGCGTGGATTTATAAGACATCGTACGTAGGACACATAATGGCTTCTTGCAATCATCTAGTTTCACAAAGAGAGCATCACTCACATTAGCTGAGCATTGTAAACATCAGCCAGTTAGAGCTGCCATGGTAATGAAATGACGATCTGAGCGGTAACGAGGCTTCCCCGAATAGCAATTACCAGGCCAGACACTGCGCCGACTTGCTTGCTTCCATGAAAGGAAATATAGACCAGTTCTTACAACTGGCAACCACCCACAACAGATCTAAAAATAAAATAGTTTTTGGTATTTGAGTATTATCGCAAAATACTGAAAAATAGAAATCCGCCGGCATGGTCTTGTGGTTAGCGTCGCTAACTACAGATCGGTCGGCCCGGGTTCGATTCCCGGTACCTCCTCGGATTTTTCTGAGGTAGAGAGGTCTGGTAGGGATGCACTCAGCCTCGTGGTTAAAATTGAGGAGCTACTTGATAGAGAAGTAGCGGCTCCGGTCATGAAAATCTCCATTAACGGCAGTGGGTGTCGGCATGCTGACCACATGCCCCCAATCCTGCCATCTGCCTAAGGTAGATGACGCAGCGGTCAGGTGGTAGGCCAAGTCCCTCCAGGGATGTAGCGCCACAGAGTTTAGTTTTAGTTTTAGTTTTTACTGAAAAATAGTAAAAATAGCACCACCTTATAAATGGTGTAATACGAGATATTGTGGGTGTCACTTCTTAAAGACTTTTTTCCCCAAGAACTGCCTCTACCTACTGCCACCCTAATCCTCTTCGACCTGTCAATCAGGGAAAAGAAAGGTAATTAGGCTGTCGGCCGCGGTGGTCTAGAGGTAGCGTGCCCGTTCCTAGATCCGCAGGTCGCCGGATCAAACCCGGCCGCGGTGGATTTTTCAGGACGTAAAAATCCTGGGCAAGGAGTCCTCCGGGAGGGACTTTAAGCAGTAGGGGCCCGTGTTGTAGATTTACGGCACGTAAAAGAACTCCAAGCCTAAATTAGAGCCTCTGAACAAAATTTATCGGCCCTTTCACGTCCAAGTAATGCCTTAGTTTCCGGAGGGGGGTTGAGAGGCGATGGGCTTACCACCCTCACTCGCAAAATAAGCGTAACAAAATTCACATAGGTAAACAGAATCCTGCACTTGGAGGCCCTTCGTTTTTGGGCTATATGAAATTTGTATTTTGGTTTCAAGGGATCTTAATACGTATATTAATGCTGAAAACTGTATATCGAATTTCAGGGTAGAACTCAATACTTCCACATACAAGACCCAGGATAGCCTACTGCTAGACAAATTAAAATATTGGAAATATGGCTGACATTTATTTAACGCTAAATTCGTGCTAGTTCTTGAATTAAAAACTCACCACGCGTATCAGTAAGTAAATTCGTTTAAAACGATGAGACATCTGCAAACAATTTGACTTTATTAATTTGTTTATTCTGGCACGTTAGTGAATGTCATGACAAGAAAGAGTTTAAAACAGAGTTTTGACACGCAAAATTGAGGAATTGTGACATGGTGCCAAACTGGCTGGAAAACTTCCAACAACGCACTTTACTCTACTTATTGAAATAATTATCAAACTGTCGAATACATTAAAATTAATGGGGAGAGGGTCTGAAAAAAAATTGAGTAGCTTCATTGTAAAAGTGCTAGGTTTTAACTCTGAATAGAGCAATGCAGATGAATTGTTAGGAAATATCAATTTCTACTAATGCATTTAAGTCCAAATCTAATTGAACACTGCATCGATATCAATTACCTAGACTGCAAATAGCACAAACTTAATCCATTTATATAATCCAGTTAGGCTGTCAACCAGTAACTTTCAAATCTAGATGTAACTTACATAATATCAACTATATTATGAGGAAACGTTTATAAAAAGAAATGACCACCTGGTTTAAAAGCAAGATAAACGGTATGATGCCAATCGTAAGACGAGATAAGGAGTAATGACTAGCTTTAATCAATTCATACGTGTTATGTTTACTGTAACTAGGTCTTGCAACCCCGCGTTTCACTCCACGCGGAGTAGACGAGTAGCTGTCACAGGACATTCTTAGATTTTAATTGGCTGAGGTAACTAGCTGATTGGTGCGGTAAAAATAAAGAGCATGAGTTGAGCTTTCAGCAAACTTTTCCTTCTAAGAAAAGGAAGCCGCCTCGGCATGCAAAGAATAACTGGAATATAAGACGCTATACGTGCTGTATTAATTTACTGTACTGTATTATGAAAAAAAATTAAATTAAAGGCAAATAAAGAACTTTAGCACAAAATAAAATACCGTACAGTGATTCAAATTATTACAGTATATGGCCAGTGCTACAGTACACAAAGGGGTTGAAAAACATATAAGTTAGTAACTGTATCTGAGTAACTGTAGTGGTTAACAGCTGAATGGACACTGGACTGAAAGAAATGAAAGTTTGGAATGTCTCATTGTATGAAAGGATCTTTCACCTGCTCCACCCTCAAGCTGGCTGTCTGTCCCACTTCTTAACATAGCTTCCCCATTCCAGCGCACCACGTTTACAGTTAGTGGCAGGGGAACACTCACTTTTTGGAAATACAGTACAATTATTTAGTACTAATTAAATACTGTACACCAAGATTATATAACTGGTTCCTTTTCAACATTTATCTAATTCTCTCTTTCCTATTAGTAGTGCACAAGGTGGAAAAATTACTTTTATACACAAAATCAATGAGATAACGGAAAATGAAATTTATTAATACAGTACAGTATGTTTCTTAAATAATCTTCCTAACATTCACGCTAGTTTTAAAAGAATTCTGCAACTGAAAAAAATCACAGTAAGCTATCTTTTGCAAGAAACTTGTCTTATATTCACTCGCACTAAATGAATTGGCACAGTAACGAGGTTTGCTATGTATTTTATATGGGAGAAAATCCGTTCTCTTGCATTTATTGGCGCAGTGCGAGGGTTGCACTATAAAGAGGGGCGTTATATCGAGAGTTGACTGTATTATGAGAATTTTAAAAAAATCTGGCAGATGTGTAAATATAAATAATATTGTTTTGTTGTGTATAAAAGCGATAATGCACATTTCGCAAGGTATGAAGCGAGGCTGCACGCCACTGCAGCCTGGAGGCGGGCCGGCTAATAGGATAATCACCAGCATCCTCATTAACAACAAGTGGAACGGGCGAGAGGTCCAGGTCGACATTTAAAACTTTGTATGCAACCTGAATCATATTCTCCTGTTATTCTAAGGTCGCCGCTTTGCAAATTCGCAAAGAGTTGCGCCAAATTGCAGTAAAATGTGCCGATTAATTTAACACATACCCATTATGAAGATGGTGGGATAATCTGCTCAATTTTTACCAATTGGTACTCTGCATTAGGCCTTGCGTAATGGATTCAACAACAGTGAAATAGTTATTTAAGATACAATGTTCTAATAGACCTAAAATGGCTGTGGAGTGTTGGCCAATTCACATAGAAAATTAACCTAAATTTAAGAACATAAAACTTAACGCAAACTTTAGCACGGCATTGAGCATTCACAACAAAAACTTAACTGTAGTAACAACCAATCACAAATGACAACGTCAACAGCGGATAAAATGGCTGCCAGAGACGAAAAAGAAGTAGGTCTAGCTTTCATGTGTCTATTACATATGTGTGTACAGGTAGGGGGGGGGAAATCGGACCTACTAAAATAGGCCTATCTAAGTTGCCGATATGAGCCACTGCGCTTGCCTAACGGGTTCTAGGCATGCGCAGTGGCTCATATCGGCAACTTAGATATTTTAGTTGGTCCGCTTTCCCCCCCCCCTACCTGTACAAATTTAAATCATACAAGTGTATGTATATATGGGCTATATTTACTACTGCAGTTCATATTTTGGGAAATTAATATCCACATATTTTCTTCAAATGCCGCAAGGCTATAATGGGTTGCTTTTATCATACGGACGGAAGAATTTTCATTCATCTCTTAACTATTTCTCCTTCATTCTCCTGCCATCTGGAGTTCAGTTGATCAAAGAGTTCTGATCGGTTGTTTCGCAACGTTTCGCAAAAACTTAAAGTGAAAGCTTGGAATTCGCAAGGTTCTATGTTACGTTTAATTTTCGTTATGTTTAAGTTTAAGTGATGCATTGTGAATGGTCGCATTGAAAAACATGGCCCCAAACTTACGTGTACGGTTAATTTTATATGCGAATTGGACATTAAGAGGCGAGTCATAAGAGAGTTTCTTAAGTGCACGAGATTCAATAAAATTAATTTAGAAAATCATTTCACAAATTCTTTATTTCTACGATAGCACTAAAGATCAAGTTAGTTGATCACTTGACCACCAACCATTAATACTCATGTTTTGCATTTTAAAAATATTTATCTTTTTGTATGGTTTCAGTTATTTTATATTATTATTATTATTATTATTATTATTATTATTATTATTACACTACTACTACTACTACTACTACTACTGCTATTATTATTATTACTATTATTATTATTATTAGGCCTATTAAAGTAAAAAAATAGATTTTTCCATTTCAAAAATTACATAGGTAAAACAAATACAAATTATAACTGGCACAGGAAACAACAATACAATAAATTGACAACTTAGACCTGCTCTAGAAGGTTAAAAGTTGAAGTCATTATTAAAATACGTTCCTTGTATTCAAGTAGGCTATATCATTTCTTGTTTTCATTTATTATTATTATTATTATTATTATTATTATTATTATATGTATTTCATGTTTTTGCCCTGGCTCAGTGGTATAGAAGGCTTTATGGCCTTAACTCCACCAGGTTAAATAAATCAATAAATAAAATACTGTTTGCAAGTTATAAAACGAACTGTTCTTCACCCTAATTTGTATTTCCATTAAGTATCTTTGTAGTGTCCCGAAGTTCCTATTTGCATTAAAAATACGATTAGAATTTAGTTCATTTAGTCTAGAAAACGGTGTGTGATGAAAACTGTTGTGTCTACTAATATATGAATCTATACCACTCGAAAAAATTCATAAGTGAATAAATTCTTCTACAAAACATGTTAAAAGTTAATACAAATTGTATGCAATAAGAATCCTTTCTTAACCTATAAATATATAATGCATCCTATAGGAAACAATAGTTTGCCTTAAATTTATAATACAATAACGTAAATTAACTCGAAAGAAAATTTGAAATTTACTTAAAACCTAAAGAATATGGTAAACTATGAGGAATACGTTATACGATTAATCATTGTGTTAACTGATTTCTGTGCAGTCCGGAACGAATTGATAATTTAAGGGAGAAGTTGATTCTAGCGCATTTATGGGTTATACTCCAGACGCTCTTTGGTCTTCACCCGAAAAGAAAATTGATCGCTACCACAATCATTAAAACGACGAAGGCTATGTCGAACCAGTTATTAATCTAATTGTCTTTTCTGTACGCATACTACTGTAGTAGAATATATTTTAAATCAAAGCTACTTGCAAAGAATAATAGACAATTTATACTCTACAAAATACAATACAAAATAGGTTTGTCTCATGTAGTTTTGGTGTATTTTAATAGGTTCCTCGGAATATCAGAAGGAAACTTCTGTTCTACATTAATAGAAAAAAAAGTGTGCGTGGTACGCCACGCGACAGAAGTGAAACTTGTTTTAATTTCTGGATTTTTTCAATTTTGGATTATTGGATTTTTTAAATTTTGGATTGTTGGACTTTTTAATATTGGGTGTTTGGATTTTTTTTTACTTTTGGATTTTGGATTTTTTAATGTTTGATCTGTTAATTTTTAATTTTTTAATTTTCGAATTTTGGATTTTTTAAATTTTAGATCTTTGATTTTTTATTTTTTGGATTTTTTTAAATTTCGATTTTTTAATTTTGGATTTTTATTTTTATATTTTGGATTCTGGACTTTTAAATTTTAGGTTTTTTATTTTTCTAAATCTGGATTTTTGAATTTTGAATTTTTTGATTTGTTAAATTTTGGATTTTTGAATTTTAAATTTTTTGATTTGTTAAATTTTGAATTTTTATTTTTTAAATTTTAAATTTATGAATTTTTTTAATTTAAATTTTTTATTTTTTAATTTTTGGATTTTTTAATATTGGGTTTATAAATTTTAGGTCTTTAATTTTTTTATTTTTGGGATTTTGGATTTTTTTTATTTTTATATTTTGCATTTTGGATTTTTTAATTTTAAATTTTGAGTTGATTGTTTTCTGTGCAGTCCGTTCCCGTCACACCTCACTAATTTCGTGACGATTTTCAGCGTTACATTAATTTCGTGACGATTTTTGAGCGTTACATAAGCTCTCGATTTACCCCTACCGCGGCTAAAGAAGTTTCACTTCAAAAAGGTAATGATTAAATTAGTTGTCGGCGAAATACAAGGATTAACACATATCAGGGTGCCATACATGTCGTGTAGGCTACTTGAAGATCACGCAGTGAATTGTCCTCGAAGTGGTTTTGGGAATAAGAAAATGACTCAAGACTGTCAGTTCTTCTGTCAGTTGAAGAGGAAACGCGGCAATTCTAGCAGCTTCGTCTTGGTATAGGTTAATTGATACTACCACTTGGCAATAATTTATAACATGCTTGAAGCTTTTACAACCTATAAATGTTCAGCTTCTTCTACTGTACTGGATGACGACTCGAGGAAATTTAATGGAGGCATAAAGATGTGATAGTCTTACTTTGTGCTATTGCGGACATTTCTTTAAATAATAATAATAAAGTTTCTTACATTATAGTTGTAAAAAGAATTGAGCTGTCTGGTATAAAACAAGTGGATGCTGTAACTTATGTTGCTGCTGGGCAACTTCATCTCGCTGAGCTTTATATTATGTCTAGCCTTGTCAACTAAGAATACGATGTAGAAAATCGTAAAGTAAATCCGACGTCCCACGATACTATTTTTGATTGAAAAAGTTGTGTCAATTAGCATTTTGTATTCAATTATTTCTGGCTATGCAACACGAAAGTGCGTTTTGGTCTCTTCACCCTTAGCTCTTGTACGAGGTCTGTTCTTTTTTCAAGTTCCGATGGGGCATAAAAAGAAAACCACAGTGAAATTCAAAACGGCTTTATTTGGAACAATTAGGTACACCTTCTAGATACTTCTGTACGTAGTTTCGTTTCGATTGAGACATTTGTCGTAGCATGGTACCAACTTTCCAATACCCTCTTCATAGAAGCTTGCCGCCAGCGTATTGAGAAGGGTCTTTACGGCATTTTGAAGTTTTTTTTTGCAATTCTTCTTTAGTGTGGAAGGTCTGTCCTTCCAGATCTTTCTTCAGCTGCCGAAAAAAATGAAAGTCACTCGACACGGGAACAAGTTTTTGAAATCCATCGTGGCAGGGGATAAAACGTGGATTCGTTACGGCAATCCAGAATTTAAAAAAAATCCAAACAATGGATGAACACAATTTTCCCGAATGAATCCAAGATCTGGCTTCTACACCAACGAAGAATTTCAAAAAAACTTCAAAATGCCGTGAAGACCCTTCTCAATACGCTGGCGGCAAGCTTCTATGACGAGGGTATTGGAAAGTTGGTACCACGCTACGACAAATGTCTCAATCGAAACGAAACTACGTACAGAAGTAGATAGAAGGTGTACCTAAATGTTCCAAATAAAGCCGTTTTGATTTTCACTGTGGTTTTCATTTTATGCCCCATCGGAACTTGAAAAAAAAAAACAGCCCTCGTATATATGGGCTATATTTACTACTGTAGTTAAAGTTGGGGGTTTGAACTTGACACTTTATTTTTTCAATTTCCCCCATAAATAATAGTCATATACTGTTAGAAGAACTTAAAGAAGACAATATCACAAAACAAATTAATTCTATCTCGAAAGCTGTACTTAGGCCCGTGAAAGAAAAATTCCTAAAAAGGTGTCAGTGCTGTGTAAATGCAAGAGGAGGACATTTCCAACGTCTCTTGTGATGAGGTATGTGGTTATTTTCATTGTAATGTTAACTGTACCTGTTACATTACATCATGAATCATTACATCGTTAGCGGCTTTATTTGCGTAGATATACCACCCGATCGCTCGGGAGTTAGAGCTGTGGCCGCCGCGACGCAGAAACCCGCACGATTGGCCAATTCTTACGTGAAACGCACTGTACAATCGACATGACATTCGATATGTACACACTAGCCACATATTTTGCGGAATATTTTTCATTATTTCGAGGATCATTTCAACTTTCATGGCGGTTTTAATAATAGGTTTAAATAGTAGGCCTATTGCTGTAAATTCAAGATCTGTCACAAAAAACAGAAATTTCATTTAAGAAAATGCTCAAATCCTTTCTTTTATCAAACTGTTTTTATAATATAAGTGATCTCTATTCTTTGTAAGTGTGTATATACTGTATTCTTAAATTTATCATTCAATTTGTATAATTCATCTTCCATATATTGTAAAAATAGAGCTAGAAATAATATTAAAATGTATAATGCAATAAAATGTAGCATGTTTAAATATTGTACATAAATTGAATTTTTGTATGTAAATTATTAATTTGTAAATGTGTGTGTTAAACTTTAAAAAATGTAGTTTATAAGCATATGTATACTTATAAGTGTAAGTTAATTAAAAACACTGTACTGTGTAAGAAAATAAACTAACTAACTAACCAACTAGCCTCTGTTAATCTTCTTGACTCATGATTGGAGCACGGGCAATCGCACAGAATTAGCTATTCAGAGGATTTTTCTATGTCGTGCTTCTCAGGAGGGCAGAGAATGATGCTCATTTAGAGCAAATCCAATTATCCTGTTCTATTGTACCGTATACAGAAAAAATCTAAGTTTAAAATAGTTCATAAGACCGTTTTATGAATATATTGTTATTAAAGTTTTCCAAAATCTAAATTTGTAACTAAAATTAAAGTAGGCCTGCCTAAAAAAAACATAATAAATTAAGTTAAACTAACCACCTGCCTTGTTTGATGACACAATATATAAAAATATATAATTTTATGTATTATGTCATCATCATCACCACGGTTTTTGATGTATGTCTACATCTTCCGTATTCTCAATCTCCAAGCCTCTCTCCCATAGATTATGTATTTTGTACATGCTATATATTATGCTAAATGAAACTGCTTTTGAAATTGTGTTGTCTGATTACCACAGGTGTGTTATAAAACTTTCGTTTAAATTGCCGATGACCCCTTTTATATACTCTGACAGAAAATATTTCTATGCTTTTGTTTTGCAGAACAGAATAAATTTTCCTACACCTGCAGTTATGCTATAAGTGAAGAATATGTATTTCTCTTTATCTATACTGAGACGAATTTAGCCTAATCAATGTGTATAATAAAATCTAAATTATTGGACTATTATAAGCTATAAACATATTCCAAATTCCCCCATCACTTACGGAATATAAATGTCTGAAAACCTACAGATAATTTTTTCTCGAGTGTCTTTCGATCTCTGGTATAAAAGAGGACACTAAGAAATAATAGTTCTAGTATAGAAGTAAAAAAAAAAGTAAGAATGCCTTACTTAGATGGCTACCTTTTTGCATATTACAACATTTTGAAACATCTAACTTGGTCATCTGTTAAGACACAGCTATGTCCATTTTTACAAAAGACGGAGAATCATTAAACGAAAATATTGGTGCAAAATTTTTAACCCAAAATGACACTTAGCCTCTTTTTATACAATAAGGGCGATCTGAGAATTACGATCAACGAATTGAATAGCTGGTTATGTTACTCACCTAGTGAACTCTCGGGGTCGGAGAGGTCGCTGAGCGATGGCACCTTCTGCATGCTGCCCAGGGATCGAGTCCCGCTGGCAGGAACACACGAGTCATCAGGCCGCTCCTGCTTGATGGTCGGCATGGCATTCTCCGCCTCCAACTTCTGCAACACACAGAACAGTCAAATGTTATATGACACGAAGGAGCTGCTCATATCATTTACTTCCAAAACACATTTGTTTAGTGACTATTTCATTGCATTAAAATCTCAAAACTTAGGGCAGAAAGATCATCTCACGGAAGTTTCTTTAAACAAAAAGCGTTCGATAATATTGATTTCAATCGTAATTTTCTAACATTTAATGTTAATGTACTTAGTACCAACAAACATCAAGGAAAACTTCAACACCTACATACGTACCTACATACGTAAGTCAGATATTCACCTTTACATAGAAGATTTAATTACTGTCTAACATACAGTGACATCAAACCGCAGCTCTGGTTATGTTTAACACCCATGCGAAGATTGGTATTTCTCCCTATCTTCCTTTCAGATTCAATCATACATGCCAGATTAGGTCTCGTTAACTATTGCAATGCATTCTGCTTGCTATCGTAAACTGAAATAAGTAATTATATTAAATCCTTAGTTAAAGTTTTCGAAAACAAATTAAAGTGAGTGAATTTGTGTCTTCAAGAAAACGGTAAACATAATTTTATGTTCATTTTATTTCTTAGTTCATATTTTATTCCAGCTGTTTTTATACTTCTTTTAGCTATGAGCCCATATCAGGAGTTCAGAATGTGCGTCTATACAATAGGGTAGGCCATGGAACTAGGGTGGCCATACGTCCGGCATTGCGCCGGATAGTCCGGATTTTGAGCTAATTGTCCTCCGTCCGCCATCAACTCATGCCGGACGTTAATTTGTCCTCCTTTTTAACGTTGAACCATAAGTACCGTCCACAGCTTAAAACACAGCTCAAAATTTTCAACATATCACCAAAGTGCTCAGCCATGTAGGCTTACGTGCCTTGTATGAACACTGTTAGGGACGAATGTAAATAAAAAAGGACATTCACATATTCAAATCTACGTAATTATTAAGAACTAAGCTCTGAACCCTTCAATTATAAAATTTAATACTGTCTTGTTAATAGGTGGCGTTAGATGTACACGGAAAACAAGGTTAAATATTGTTAGATTCTGTAAGTTGCTTTTAAGTTCATAAATGTTGACACCTCTGCTGTTTTGTTTGAAGCAATTTAAGGTGGACTGAGAGGTTAAATATGAATTTAAAAAAAACGCACAGTATTTAGGAGTCAAAATTTAACGTGTCCTCCATTTTCAGAGTTTGGAAGTGGCCACCCTACATGGAACTATCGATTGCCAATTATTTTCTGCTGTTAGTGTATTTTATGGAGTAAATTTAAACTGATATTAATTTAAATGAATATGATACAGGATGAAATGGCGAGGATGATTCATGGTATGTAAATATCCCATTCAGCATTGGCCTTTACGACTGGGAAAAGTATGAAAAATCTTATGTCAAATTGGCTTGCTAAGAGATTTGAACCTACGACCTCCCATCTCGGCCACCTTGCTCGGCAGTTCATAAATTATTGAACATTATAACATTACAACCATACGCTAGTTCTGCCAACTGAATTCCATTTCTTGGTGGATTCTCGCCTGCACAAGGGCTGCGGAGCGACTTCTTGATGGCGCTGAACATATAATATACGAGGGTTGGTTAATAAGTAAGGTCTCCAACACTCTAGCCCAAGCTCACAACGTCGGACGAGAGATTTGGCGCCACTGCCATGTCCCGTTATCTCCCCTCTTTCAAACGAGCCATTGCTGCAGCCGCTGAACCTATTAGTGTCCGAAATAGAGCTGTTTGAAATGGATCTCCCGATTTCCGTCCCGTGGATAACATGTAGGCTAAATATAAACAAGGAACTACCCCCGAGCATGGTTTTCAGGACCTTATATATTATATATGTATTTATGGAATTTTAAAATAAATAAATAAATGAAATGGAATATATTGTGAAAATGGAGTAGCGTACAATATTTTTTGAAAACCCCGGCTAGCAGTAATAAATGATTCTTTCTTATGTTTTCTCGCAAGTCGTTCCATCCAAGTTCATGCTCGTTAGTGGAATATGTATACTCTCACACGGAGGCCAGACAAAAGAAAGTCCTGAGCGTAAAGAATCGGTTTCTTTAAGCCTCCTCATGTGTGGTCGGTCTCCCTCAGCTATGGTAATTAAAGAGTTTTTGTATAAAACAAGGAGACAGACGGTATGGATCTCAGCCAGCAGACAATCCGTCTTCATCAACTGATGTCACAACTTCAATTGTGTCTGTATAAATACAGTGATGACATATCTGTTAATTAATTTATTATGTTGAGAATATAACAGCCTCATTGCCCAATTACAATATTCTCTTATACTAATTATTAGACTTCGGACTTTTAGGTAGCTAAAATGCTGTTTTAGGTACCTAAAATAGGCTTTAAAAATTGGAAAATAGGTTCTAAAAACCGTAAAATAGTCTCTTATAAAATCGTCAAGTTGCCAATTTTCTGAAACATCTCAATTGCAATGCAGAATATTATATTTATTGAAGTCACCATTAATCAATAATCATGATAAAACACAGATATAGGCCTATGGTACACAGAATTAAATTGCCCTCAGTGATTCAGAGAACTACTTTTTTTAAATTTTTTTTTTATTACTGGATATGGGAGTCTGGAGAAAAACACTACATTTACTTGGGAATTCCAAGGAATTTTATTTTTCACTGAAGATGAAACATTCCTTACTATTTAACCATGTCAGAAATGTGTCATGTACTGCACATTCCGAGCTAAAAATTTAGTACGAACTGAAAATAAATGCTAGAATTTATAATAAAAACTAACTTATTTTGAACTTTAGAGGAAAAACAAGCAAAAAGGCAATATTAGGCTCTAACGTAAAAATTGGCTGTTTTAGGTCCTATAAAAGTATCAGTTTTAGGCATAGTCACTTATGAAACATGCATATACAAGTTTTCGTCCATATATCACTTAAGGATTAAAATAGGTTTTTACCTAAAATCCGAAGTCTACTAATTATACCAGTCTTACAACACTAATACGAGGGAGAATCAAATGAAAACCGCAATTCATTTTTTCCACTATTTTAATGCAGGAAGAAAATTTGCTTGTACATTATTTTTCCACATAGTCCCCTCCCATTTCAATGCACTTACGCCATCTGATAGGAAGTGCTTCGATACCGCGTTTTGGTTGACGCTGTAGCCACTCGTGCACTGCCGATTGGACGTCTTCATCAGACTTGAACTTCTGCCCTCCAAGGTGTTCCTTTAATGGACCAAATGGAAGGCTGATGGTGCCAAAGCGAAGGCGATTGCTGAGTGTAGGTGTTTTGCTTCAACATGATAATGCCACGAAAACCATCGATTACATTTGCTTCAAGTGCCTCCCACATCCGCCATACTCGCCAGATTTGTCACTATCAGATTTCCACATCTTTGATCCACTAAAGGAGCACCTTGGAGGGCAGAAGTTCAAGTCTGATGAAGACGTCCAATAGGCGGAGCACGAGTGGCTGCCCTTCCATGTGTGTGTGTGTGTGTGTGTGTGTTCTTAAATTTAAATTTTACTTTAATAAGATTAACAAATATTCTACAAGTATACTTATTACAATTAATTACATAGCATGTTTGGCAACTTATACAGCATATTGCTATAGACATTAAGAGGGGTGCTTCAGGTTATGTATCCACAGAATGTTACTTGCACCCTACACACCTCCCCTTCATGCCCTGACTGTCATGTACTGTCAATTGCAGAACTTTCGGATTCCAAGAAGATCACGCATTGTGGGCTAACGTATGACAATAATAACGCTTCACTACACCACCATTACGAAGTGTGAGTAAATGTATTGTCACGAAATGATTTCAATTCCAGTGAAACGTTCAGACTAAGGAAATGTGAGAGAATGTATATTATTCTATCTAAACCTCTTGGCTATCCGTCTAAAATAATATTTAACGTATTTACAAACACGTTTTATTCAATCATAGAAATTCAAGAAGAGATAACAACCACATCCCCATGCATACAAGATGAAACCAAACAAATCCAATAATTGAACCTAAAGTCTCACATATGCCGGTCTAAAACACACCTCTAGTTTTGGTCCCAGATTATACAATTCCACTGTCGAAAATAATCCTGAATTAATCTGAACAATATTGAAAAGTTAAAAAATAATTAATTTATTACTTAAATATTTATTTTTCTAGTTTCTTTTTAACATTTCCTTCCCATTTTTATTGTTGTGGATGGGTATTTAATTGACTGTATTTTTAGTTAGAATAGTTGGTAATTTTGGAATGATAATTCTTTCACACTGGCCGTGTGTAGGCAAAGATGGAAAGGTGAAGTCAGTCTAAAAAATGCAATGCCATAGCCGGGATTTGATCAGGATCTTCGACTCTCCGTGCCGCTGCTCTTGCGATCTAAGCTACCATGGCAACATGCCGGTACAACATTAAATTCTCTATATCGCAGTATATGATTTACTGGGATCCCAGTACACGATTTACTGGGATATGTGAGTCAGTTGGAGAATTTAATGTTGTACTGCCATGTTGCGATAGTAGCTCAGTTGGTAACAACAGCTGGACGTAGAACCGAAGATCCTTGTTCGTATCCCGGCTATGGCATTGAGTTTGTATTTTGTTTTATGTATTTATATCCATTTCCGGACTACCTCCGACCACGAGCATGTGTTCATTCGGATGGAGTCTTGAAAAATTAATAATAATAATAATAATAATAATAATAATAATAATAATAATGTGGGTAAACTGTAAATAGTAATTTAAAAATAAAAATAACCAAAGTTAATGTTAGGGTCATATAGGGCCTACATCTACTGTACTGCTAAGGAGTTCTTGCATTAATTAGTTAGCAAATTTACAGATAAACACACGGAATACCGAACGGTCAAGTTAAAACAAAAATCAAGCTTCGCGCGGTTATCAATGGAACCCTAAAATCTGAGAACACTGTACAGCTCATTACTCGGGAGTGTATCGCGGGAGTGACATCTCTCGTCAAGTTGGTACTCCTGCACTGGCATCCCGCCACAGCCCACGATCTGCCCACACAGCCAGTCTCCCGAGTACGTCCGGCCTTCAGCGTTCATTCATAAGGAGCAGCAAGGGCGTCCACTTACTCCCAAATCAGGATCTACGTTACTTCCAAGAGCAATATCACTTGTTACCTAAACATGGCCAATCTCAACTTTCTGGGCATACTTTATGCCTTAGTCCAGTTATTCATTGCTAGGCCAGTCGATTCAAAGGAATAAACCACTGAGTCGATGTTTCTTTATGTTAAATATTATAACTGATCTGACTAAATCGATCTTGGTTTCCGCTTTCCAAAACAAAAGCAACGTAGCAATATTCTCTCATTGTTATCAAAGACATCATCAATTAATCAATTCACACATGACATAGTTTACTGTAACTAGATCTTGCAACCTCGCGTTTCACTCCACGCGGAGTTGACGAGTAGCTGTCACAGCCGTATCAGGACATTCTTAGATTTTGATTGGCTGAGGTAACTTCTAGGTAATTGATGCGGTAAAAATAAAGAACATGGGTTGAGCTGTCGGCAAACTTTTCCTTCTAATAAAGGTGGCCACGCAATGAATTACTGGACTAGAAAATGCTTAATAAATCACAGGTAATGCAACGAGAGTTTGAAATCACCGACAAATTCACGAACGAAGCCGCGAGGAAATTTATTGCTAGGAGTTCAAAGTCAAGAGTTGCAGTTGGGAGCATTTAACAAATTAAATTTCATAAATAATAATTCCTTTATTGCATCCAATGGTTATGTTATGATGAAAGGAGCAACGGTGGAATGATATATGGCAGGAAAACAGTAGCAGCCCGAGAAAACCTGACCCGACCTCAATTTTGTCCAACACAAATTCCACATGGATCCACCGAGATTCGATCCCTGGTCCCAGCGGTGGAAGGCAAACGGTCTAACCACTTAGCCATGGGTGAGGAAAAGTATTAATAAAATACATTTATTAGTGAATATATTGTAATTGAATTATCTGAATATAATAATTGAAATTGTCTGTGAACAGACTGCATAAGTGTTTGATATCCAGAAGTACGTGTTTTGTTTGTGTATTGTAGGCCATGTATTGTGAATGAAATGAAACATACAGAGGTTGTGGCGGTATAGAGAATGAATTACATAAGACCAGATTGTCTGCCAGTCCTAAGCTTCAACACCATGTATGGAGGACCGCGCGTGTGTTTGTAACTGGTTGTGATGCCCTACAATTCCTCTTGATTCATTCACCAGCTATTTGAACAACGCTCATCCATCGCCGATTGTCACTCGTCCATTGCTTTGCTCAAGCGTTACAATTCATATTAAAAAATAAGCAAATACGACGTCACAGATTTGATAAGCTACAATAGAACTAATGGAATTTAGATACAGTATTTCCTGTTTCGAAATTGATCGCGTTTTTCATTGGTAAATTAGTGGAGGGTGTAATAGTGATAAATTGTAAATTTATCTTGAAAATTATCTAGACAAGTTCACCTCTTTGTGCAATTGACTTTACATATTACTTTGTTACAAGCCAGAAAGTTGTGGGTTTAACCCCCGGGAATTTTTTAATTAGCCTAATTCTACTGGTGATACTGTGACCCTGGAGTTGACTTCATAAGAAATGAGTACTGGGAGCAACCTTGGAATGAAATTTTAAAAATTTTTCACCACCGTCAAAAATAATCCTATAAAGATAAATAACCTTCAAAACTTTCATAAGATTTTTTTGGGATTGCCTTGAAGTTACATAGATAGTATCAGATTTTGAAAAAGAATTTATTTTCATATCCTATGTAAGGCTATATTGTTAATAGGTTAAATTAAAAGAATAAAATATATTTACAAAAGTCAGATATACATGTTAAATTATACACATCGAGAAATATATCATTAGTATAGCCTAATAATAGACGTGTCACTGTTTATTAGTCATATAAAATGGATTCAGCCGTCAATAAAAAAAATACTTCACCCGTAAATTAAAATAAAAGACTATATGAAAGAAAAACTTATGCCAGTTTTGAAGGTTATTTATTTTTATAGGACTATTTTTGAGGGTATATGGTGGTGAACAATCTTTAAAATTTCATTCATTGACATTCATCCTCAAAAGTAAAAATCAAATTTATCAATCCAGAAATCCTTAGGATAAAGGTAGCCTGTGCTTAAGGCTGACAATCTCCTTCAAAGTTCCAAATTTCTAAAACCTGGGACCCTCAACCAACTGAGATCCTAAGGGCATCCGTGCCTGTTTAGGGAACACAAAAATACAACTTCCTGCTTTTTTCTCTTTCGAGTATTTTTCCCATAATACTGTATTGTTATTTTTATAAATCCCCGAAGTCTTATATTTTGTAAATGTCATTGCACTCCAAATTTTATCAATAAAATGGAAATAATCATAAACAACATTGCAATTATTTTTTGCATGATTATGTGAACATTTCTTGACAAGACGCTAATTTACTCTCACAGTTTCCCCGAAATTTCATACAGGCAGATAGTTAGAACACTGTACAAGCTTTTTTTTATAAACATTTACTTACTCCTTGGGGAATTGAAAACCCGTCGTTCTATTTGGTAAATACTTTGTTATTAAATTAAATTTATAATCTCACGCCTTCTTTCTTTATTTCTTTTGGCTTGCATCTACTGGAACTGTATCTGAAGTCGAAGTTTTTTTTTTGTTTTTTTTTTTTTAAATTCTTGCATACCTCTCTATTCTCTTACTCTTCGCCTATTTTCACTAATTCTTTATATCGACTCATGAATCAGAGACCAATCCGGTATAGTCCAGTAATTCATTGGATGGCCAGGAGGCTTCAAAGAGATAAACCATTAAGTCGGTGTTTCTTTCTGTTAATTGATCTGACTATATCGGGCTTGGTTTCCGCTTTCCAAAACAAAAGCAACGTTGCAATATTCTCTCATTATTATCACTGACCTCAGTTCTTCCCTCACTTTAATCAATTCACACGTGTTATCGTTTACTGTAACTAGATCTTGCAACGTCGCGTTCCACTCCACGTGGAGTTGACGAGTAGCTGTCATATCTGTCGCAGGACATTCTTAGATTTTGATTGGCTGGGGTAACTAGCTGATTGGTGCGGTAAAATTAAAGAAGATGGGTTGAGCTGTCGGCAGACTTTTCCTCCTAACGAAAGGAAGCCGCCTGGCCATGCAATGAATAACCAGAGTATACAAGAAAATGTGACGTTACCATCTCGGCCACCTCGTTCGGTAACTTGAGAACTTCTTTGCCCGTTAATAATTTATTGATAACATCCGGACTTCTCGTTGCATTACCTATGATGAATAGAGTTCTTGTTTGAAATATATTATTATAAGAATTATAGACGCTTCCTTGAAATAAGCTGCTATATTTAGTGGTGATACAATTGACATTCTGTATGTTAATAACATGAGTAATCTAATTTTCGCCCACGCTAGACTGATAGGAAAACATCTTTATGTAAGTCTGCAATGAAATAAAAAAAGGAATCAGTTGATTGAACTTGGCATCTCACATTTGAACGTGTCATTAATGACAGCGTATCATCAAATTGCTCAAACGAGAGCTAGATTAGATAAGAAGAGTGCGAACTCCTTTGCCTCTGTACATTCTCTTGCTATAGGTCATCCTGACTCGCCTCCATTAGCACAGATGTTCGCGATCATAACAGACTCCCGAGACCTTCAGAATCCGCTCATCCGAAGCCGAGTCAAAGATTGAATTGTAAAAGAACAAAGGACACGACTGTTTTCTTTAATCCTAAATACTCTACAGAGCAACTCTGTGAGTTGTTTCTGTTTTAAATTACGTATATTTTAGCTTCACGGTCAATTTATCCCGCCGATGCGGTAAATTAATGAATTACGTCTCACTGATTCCCAGTAGCGGACGCAGAATTTTTTTTCGGGGGGGGATTTGAATAGGTAGAAAGACTTACATACATAATTACCAGTTTATAAAACTGGCCACTTAGAGTGCATATATAGCCCTTTTTCAAATTTCGGGGGGGGGATCTATCCCCCCAATCCCCCCCTCTGCGTCCGCCACTGCTGATTCCTGTTTGTTGGGTTTCTAATGAAGCAAGAGATGGCAGGCTGATTCAGTATGGAATAATTGTAAGCTATGTTACCGCAGCTAATTAGAGTCTAAAGCCTGTGTCATTACTAGGGACCAGATTTTTAGGTTTTTAAAAACACTGTTTTAGGTTTTCCATTAGGTGAAATAGTTTTTTTTTTTTAGGTTTTTTTGTCCAAAATATCGTTTTCGGGTAGAATAATTGGTTTAATGAATTTGAATGTGCTACATAGGATTGAATACATAATACTAGTAAATTTTAACTTAACAAAATTGACTTAAATTTGTGTAAACTTGCTTTAACACAATATTATAAAATTGAAGAAAGAAAGCATAAACAATATTTTAAAAGGGATACGCCGGTACTCTCTTGATACTGTCCATCCTAGACGACAATGTGTTGAATGAAACGCTGGTGGTATTAATTGCTATCCGGAAAAAATTATTCTCTCCCCGCAAAATATCGATTTCTCAACTGACAAACAAAACAACAAAAAAGGAGCCTAAATTATATATTTTAGGTTTTATATCCCGTTTAGGTATATTTAGGTTTTTATACCCTATTTAGGTATTTTTAGAAGCCACAAGATTAATGTGGGTGAATCGTATGGACATGATTTGAAAAAGTGTATGAGCGCTTTTTGTTTTGGAAGTAAGGGAAAAAATAGGTAAAAACCTAAGAATCCGGTCCCTAGTCATTACTGTGTCTAAGTGAATGAATAAAGTGTTCTAAAAATTAATGGCGTAACAAACTATTATAATAATTACTTTATAGCCACCAATGGTCATAGTATGATGAATGGAGCTCTGGTGGAATGATTTATGGCAGGGGAAACAGGAGCACCCCGAGGAAACCTGCCCCGACTTCATTTTGTCCACCACAAATTCCATATGAATCCACCGAGATTCGATCCCGGGTCCCAGCGGTGGAAGGCGAGAGGGCTGACCATTCAGCCATGGGGGCGGCCAGCAACCACCTATTATAAAGTGCATTATTTATCTAGGCAAATTCAGCCTAGTTTATATATGTTCCTACCCTGCTTGATGAGGCATCAAAGATGAAGTATATGTGCCAGTATCTTTATGACTAGGGCCAGGATTTTTAGGTTTTTATAAACCCTGTTTTAGTTTTTTATACATATTAAAACAGTTTTTTTTTCATTTTCAGACGATTTTTTTTTAGTTTCACTTTAATAAGTACAATAAACACATTGAAAAAATATATTAATTTATTTTATTTTTACTTAAATTGCCATGGCTCTGAATCACAAAACTATGGTGATACATTAAATCTCCTTTCCGTAAATATTACGAAAGTTACCCATTAGAAAGGCGTGGTACAGATGACATAAGATACCTGTGCCAAAGTGTCACCACAGAGCAAGGTTTTCGTCTCCTACCCAACATTTCAAGACCGTCCCGACGAATGCCTGGCTGATAAGACGAAACGCTTAAATGTAGTCCGAGCAAACGCACGAGCGGACCGAAGACTTGTCCCTGAGTTAACTTATCGGTGGATGACGGCAAAAACTTCCAATAGAATTTACGTAATTATTTGGTCTGTTGTATTTTGTCGCCACTAGTAGCATCGCGTGGAATAACAATAAGGTGGAGTTATACACTTCATTCTCTGAGTGGTGTCATCGCTATAAGCATAAATGTATTTTTGGCAGAGATGTGAAGGGCCGGGAAACTCAGCTCACAGCCAGTGCCAGCCTCTCCTGACAATGGCCACGTCATTCTGTGTACACATAAATACAAATAGCAGGGGGCCAAACAGTCCAATCCAACCTATTCAATTGTGAAATTAATTGAAGGTGGCCTTGCTCGGTTGTCATAGCAAACTGGGTAAAAAGAGCATTGCTGAAATATATCAATCAAGATAAAAATAAGTCGAGAATGACGTTGAAAGAGAGAGAAGAAGATGTAGAGTTGAGAGTAAACTTAATAAAATTAAGAACAAAAACGTGGGTGAAGTAAGAACAAAAACTTAATTGAAGGTAGAACAGTCAGATAAAACAATTACCTAGGGCAAAATAACGTGAATTAGCAATTGCCTTAGTTTTTTCCTTGATTTTTTTAAATAAATGGCCATTTAACCTAAAAGCCCGGAATTTTGTGACAGGCCCACCAAGCTAGTATTAAACACTTCATTGCCGTAATTCAATAGGTAGCAAACCCGTGAAAACTTCCACATTTGGCCCTTTTGAAAAGAACTAAGAAAAAACAGGACATTTTAGCAAGGAATTGAATACACTTTTAAATATAAAATCGAATACGGTCACACATAAATCCTTAAAAGTACAGGCAAATACAGCTTTGTAGTTTAAAAAATATATATATATATATATTCTCTATAAATGGTTGTTATTAGTCACAGGCTGGATTTGCGTAAAATATATTTGTTTACAAATTGAATTAAATTTTTACTGACATGTTAACATGTTAACTGAAAAAATCTACTAATTTTATGGAATACACATTATGAAATATCGCAATTAAATTTAGACAATTGTGTTACTTTTGTCACTAATCAATTCTTGGCACATCAGAATATACAAATTCAAAAAGATAGTCTTCTGCTTAGGCAACATTGATAATATGTATAGGCATATCGCAATACATCACCAAGGTAACCGATGTCAGGTGTTACAAAGAATAGAAAAAAGTACCAGTCTAAAAATACACCAATAAGAATAACAGAGCGCTATCAGCTTAACATGCACCTGTATTAAGGTATAAAAATAGCTGGGATATTATACGATACCAGAAGATGACATATGCAAGAAACAGCAACATATTTACAAATGAGTTATGAAACATGAAGAAGACAGTAAACAGTGCCATGTTCCTGGACTTTTGCTGAAGTTTTCTTTCTCTTTAGTAACGTATTTGGAGCGGGCATTCATCTACATACAGATTTTCCACCGAGTGCCAGAACCGTGATTCGAATCTAAGAAATCTACATAAAACATCCCATGAATAGCATCGCAGAAAGAAATCATGCTTACTACGAAACGTTTAAATAAAATAAATAAAGAAAAAACCAACGTCACAAACATGTTTATTGAAGTTCTCAATAAATTTTTTAGATAATCCCACACTATGCTATAGTCCTACCACGCTAAGGTATTTTCTATTTTTAAACCTTCATGTAGCTCTAACCGAAGAAAATGGAAAGAAAATATTTAGAGAGCTTTGAGATGTGATCTTAAGAGGAAAATTGAGAAAATTCGGCAGAATGATAGAATAACGAATGAAAGAGTTTTTTAAAACAGTAGAAGACAAGAGATGACTATAAGTTGTAAGGGAAAGAAAAGATAATTAGATGAGATACATCATTAGAAGAAGAGGACTTCTGCTGGATATCATTAGAAGAAGAGGTCTTCTGCTGGATGTAATCGAAGGAAAATAAAAGAACCAGAATTAATACGCTGGATGGCATCAAGAAGTAAATAAGCTATGGAGAGTTAAAAAAATGCAGCAAAAGACAGAAAGAGCTGGAAAGTGGAATTTCGAATGGAGGTAGAGACCTGCGGTAAGCCAGAAATATGAATAATAATATGAAATACAGGGGTAATATACATATGGCAACATATGCAAATAAAAATTAAACTTCTATAAAATATGGATCACTATAACATTTGGCCTCTTATTCTGTGAGGGAATCTGATGCGAGAAAATCGGACCTTTTTATTCAAAGTAAGGCATTCCGTAGCGTACAGGACCTTTGGACGAACGCCTGAACACCAAAGTCTAAGCTTGGAGTTTATGGACAGTGATCCTTCGATATAGACATCTCTAATTAGCTGGTATACCACTTCTATCTTATTGGTCCCAGATGTGATTCTTTCTCAGAACTGTTAGGTACTATCCACATTATTAAGTGATTGAATGGTACTTTATGAGACTGTGTGGGGGACGGGAAAATAGGCCTACCTGTCCGTGTGTCTGTACGCGCGATAATTCAAACATGATTTAGCGGATTTTCATGAAACTTGGTATACGCATTTATAATGTCTATGGAAAGAAGCCTATTGATATTGGACCAAATCGGTTGACCGGTACCGGAGTAATGCCCGATCTAGTCCCTATGGTAATATATTAGACAGAATTTATCAAATGCAAATCAGTTCTCATGACAACACATTGTTTTACAGTGTTCATATACGGTTTTGGAAGTTGCAATACAGTTAGCTTCACATAATATGCTTATTATGTTATCAAACTAGACCTTTGTTCTTCCATAAGACCTGCTTAATGAATCCATCTGTGGCTTAACTCGGAAATCGATTACAAAAATAACTTATTTTCTGCATATCATAGTTGCCATTATCACTGATTAAACAAAAGCATTCTGGCACTTGGTTCCAACAGTTTACCTGATTTTATTATTGCTTTTATTATTATTATTATTATTATTATTATTATTATTATTAATCTTACCGCTATAATTAACATACAGAATGTACAACATTAAACGATTTTATTTCAAATCAAGATATCTAAATCGTTCTATTGAATTTAAATCTTCTATTAATGAAAATTATGAATAAGCTATAAAAATTACATCGCATACTACTTCATCCGATGTCAAACTAGTAGGCTTATATAGCCTACATATTAGCATATGAAAAAAACTTTATCTATGGTATAAGACTGTAGTATGGGCTACTTAATTGCTCTTACAGAAGAAGAAAGATTCATTTAATTAAATCTGCATTTCTTCACATTCAAAAGGCCATCCCGAATGTATTAAGACTACACAGTCCCTTATTAACATTATGTCTACACTTGTGGTTGTATAGCTCTTAATTTCCTATAGACATCCAATTTCTGGATTCCAGGACAAGTTAGAATATGCTTGTCGTGCAAACACAAACATCTGCTAACTATTCCTGTTTCTATAGAACTGGGAACCCAAGGGTACATGCGAAAGGGTTATGTGGGCGTGGTTGTTGCGATTTTTACGAACAACCTCTCATCAAGCGCTTAAGAGTTTATTGAACTGGTTACGGGGATAATTTGAATATTAGATGGTGTAAAGAGCGACAACTGGTAAATACAATGAGGCCATTACGTAATGTAACTCGAGAACGTTCGACAGCATTTCTCACGCTCAAACGGTTTCCAGTAAGAGGGGCTTATCAAGCACATGAAGCCCTATAGTTACTAATTAGTAAAGTGAACGAGGAACAACCAAACCAACATATAGATAGACAGAAGACGAGAAGATAAGAGTTTCTGAACTGCATAAAAACAAGCATTCCTGATTTTAGTCGACACTCAATTCCTACCCTTAATATTATTTGTTTCTCTAATTATTGCACCCAGATACAGTATTTGAATTTCTCCACTTGTTCGAACGATTTACCGGCTATTCTGATATTTTGTAAAGCATTACTTAATAATTCCGGGGTGCGCGGGCAAAGAGAGTTAAGTCCACTTTCTTGTTGCTTACCAGCCCAACATAGCTTTAGAGATGGATAAACCTATGAGGCACATATCCATAATTACCGTACAATTTTGTATATGACTTACAGGACTTAACACAAATTTTTATCTATAACTCTATGGACATATCTCAATCTTTTAGGATGGTGGACTTATCTTGCTTTGCCCGCGCACCCCGGAAATAATCATTACTCCATAAAAATACAGCAATAATAGAATCAATTGAATCAATAGTTCCATGGCTTACCCTACTGTATAGACATAGATCCCGAACTCCTGATATGGCTGATAGGTAAAAAGAGTATAAATTAGGGATGGGTCCTCGATACTTTCGATACCTCGATACTCTCGATACTTGCATGGTATCGGCATCGAACGATACTTCAGAAAACTAGCTCGATACTTTTTCGATACTTTTGTAATTCTGCAATTTTTTAACAAAAACTTGTAAGTGGACTGTTTAAAAAACTAATTTTAGTTTTAATGTAAAGTTTAAAAATAATTATAGGCTACTGATGATATTAAATTTTGTCTCATTAAATATGCAGACTTAATTAATTTAGTTGGTATTACACAGTTCTCTTTCTTTCTTTCTTTCTTTCTCGAAGTTTAACCTCTCCCTTTTAGGATTTAAGCGACCCAAGCCGCCCGGGCCTTACAGGGCCGCGACCTGTCGGGAGAGGGATTATCTTTGGATCACATACATACTTTTTTGACCAGACAAGGACATGGAGGGCCTCCCCGGATGAGTGATCAGCCCAATGCCGGGGCCACCTCCGAGACAACACGAACACATAGGACGAGACACACCAGTCACACACACACTCACTCCAAACAAGGCGAGGATGGGATGAAGATGATAATGACGGCCACAAGGGCCTAAAGTTACCCGACATTTGTCTCAAAGGTGAGGAAAAACCCCAGAAAAAACCCCACCTAGGTAACTTGTCCCGACCAGGAATCGAACCCGGGCCCGCTGCGTGAGAGGATTGAACGCATCCCCTGAGCCACAGCGGTGGACTACACAGTTCTCTCAAATTTTAATTTTTAATGTACCTATTTATTAAAACTGGAAATGTTGAAGGTATCGAGCATCGAAGAAAAAATCATGTATCGGTATCAAGTATCGAGAAAATCTGGTATCGACCCATCCTTAGTATAAATACAGCTGAATTAAAAAAAATCCCTTTAGGCAGGCCTACAGGCGGAGGTAGATTTCGAAGTGCTTTTGGTTTAATTTATTGTCGCTGCATAGCACTCTTTTTTCTTTAGCCTTGGCATGGTAAACCTGCAGTAATAAGAACTGAATTCGGTAAAGAGGAAGAGCCTACAATCATTTGTTTTGACAACAAGAATAGGATATAATATTCTGGGAGGCCGTGCGCAAGATCAGCAATGAATAAAATTAGCAAAGCCGCTAAACAAGACAAAATTATGATATTATAATAATTCTTTTAAGTGTTATTATTTTCAAACATTAAAATCTCGCGTCATATGAGAGCTATCAAGAAACTATTTATTGATTTGTAGAGTACTCATCAAGAGCTTTTCAACGATACCCCACAAGACGTGGTTTCAAAAGTTTCGAATTTTCATCCCCCACCCCCACCCTCACTCGAACCCCCGAATTGTTGGTGTCACTGTGAACTCCATAGGGAGTACTCTAATTTATTCAAACAAAGTTTCCCTCTATACTTCAAAGGGGCCGAGATATAAATGTTTTAAAATTTCAACCCCCTCCCCCGACCACCCCCTTGGACCAATTTTGCCCATTAACGAACTTGTCCGAACTATTGGGCCTAGAAATAACATAATAAAATTTGGTTCAAATATCTTCAAAATTACGGCCGCTATCGTGTAAAGATATATATAGGCTATATATATAAATATATATAATATAAATATCACAAATTTTTTTTTTTTGAACGGGCGGTGGTTTCGTACTTAGGGGAGCATGAAACGTAAAGATATGAAAGAATTTTTCGAAAATCATAAAGTGGTATCCATTGCAATAGGTAGATTTTTCTTCGAAAATCTACCTAAAATAATCAGTTTATATACATCAATATTCAAATTAGCTTCCCGTTCTTTCTTTCACGAGCAAGAACTGACGAAACCTCTGAAAAGGCCTATTGTTTATTCACGAATAAGCAAAGAGTAGGCCTATTAAACGCATTACAACTGCTAATGACATTGCCTTGAGACCACCCACAGCCTTCCGAACAGAATCATGTGATTGCCTTGCCAATTGGTCGGAACGTATGTGCGAATTTAATTACACATGCATCAGAGTCTTTAATGCCGACCTACACGAACTAAGGTTGATTTCAAGTTACACGGAAATCATATGAGTCACAAATAAGGTAACTAATATAATTGTGCTCGATCGCCTGGAAATTATTGAGTTTTTCACAAAGCAAATTAATCCAAGCCCTGGTATAGCACAAAGTGAATTAGTCCATTCATGCCATGCCTAGAGAGAGAGGGAGAGAACGCTACGAGAACGAGAATGTTCACTGCTTTCAATGTGTGTTACTATCAGACATTTTTCCCATCTCAGTTAATTTGGGCTGACCAGATTTGTTCAGGTTCATCGACATCGACAATAGGTTCAAGAATATAGTTCAGCATAAAGAACCTAATCTATAAACCGGAAGGTCGCGGGTTCGATTCCCGATGAGGTCGTTGAGATTTTTCAATTGCCCTAATCCTTCTGGTGGCACTATGACCCTGGGGTCGACTCAGCCTCTAACAGATATGAGTACCAGGAGCAATCCTGGGGGTAAAGGCGGCCGGTGCGTAAGGCTGACAATATTAGCCTAACCTATAGATAGCAGCGAAAATGTTTAATCCTCCATCCATTTACTGTAAAAAACAAAAAAATAATCGAAAAAGTACAAAATAAATTCCTCAAGTTTTTAATGTTTAAAGTTTGTGGCTATTATCCATTGTATATGAATTATGATAAACTCCTTGAAAATTTTGAATTCCAAGCTTTATCACATAGAAGAGCATGTCAGTCATTAAGTTTTTTTTAGATAATTAATTCCAATATTGATGATACAAACCTTATAGAAAGAATTTATATATATGTACCCAGCAAAAATAGTAGATTAAGAAAACTATTTTTTACACCTAGAGTAAACACAGACTTGCACAAAAATTCACCAATAATTAAACAGAATTTTGAATAGGTACAATCAAATCCACCCACTTAATATTGATATATTTGGAATGAATTTTAAAGAATTTAATTCTGCTGCAAACCAACTGTTAAAACTTGTCCAAAATGGTAATTCATAGGAATCTGTGTGTGAATAGTAATACCATATATACCATATACCATATATTTCTCTTTACTTCTTACTTTACATTGGACATTATCCTAACTTTCCTACTTTTTATTATACCTATTTCATATTTGTGTTATTGTAAGTACATGATGTATTGCTAGTATAGTCATGAACATTGTAATTGGGTGTATACCTGTAATGTTAATTCTTGATTAAAAACATAAATCAATAAATCTTGCATTTCCAATTTCGAGTTTAGCTACATAGATATCTGTATCTGGTATCTGGTACCCTATGATCCCCAGGTGGGGCGAAGGGGCCTCCAATGGAGGTTTCATTACCTATACTAATTTTGATATGCTTATTTTCCGAGAGAGGGTAGAGGGACAGGTGGTAAGCCCATCGCCTCGCAACCCCCTTCAGGAAACTAAGTATTTCTTGGACGTGAAAGGGCCGAGCAATTTTGTCCAGAGGCTCTAATTTAGGCTTGGAGTTCTTTTACGTGCCGTAAATCTACGACACGGGACCCCCAGCTTAAAGTCCCTCCCGGAGGACTCCGTGCCCAGGATTTTTACGTCCTGAAAAATCCATCGACCGCGGCCGGGTTTGATCCCGCGCCCTGCGGATCTAGAGGCGGGCACGCTACCTCTAGACCACCGCGGCCGACAGCTACATAGATTATAACAACAAATTATGTATAGGCAACTTCCAATTTGCAATCACAAATTAAGTTCAGTACAGACATTTTATTTTCTCATGTGCTGCTCTTGCTCTCGGCAAAAAGATGGTTAACTGCCAGGCGTCCCTTCATTGAGACTTTTTACAGCTTCACTCCAGACTCAATGTGTAATACAAACAGGCTTAGTCATACTTTAAATGACTGGTAAAACACGCTGAATGTGAATAAATACACAATGTAAAATGTCCCTATTAATTAAAGTTTTTTTGATGAATGTTCACGATGACTGTTGTAAGGCCTATTCGATGCATTGGTGAAACGGTAGTAGTCTTACACACCAGGCCTTGGATTGTGTCGGTGTGCCCTGTAATTATTTTATGTGATAAAATTATGATATTCTCTGTAATATTATTTATATACGCCTAATAGTGAAGTACAGTGTTATACAGAAATTAAAATTTTATAGCCTTCTTTACCTTAAAGGGCTCACCTCATAAAATGGAACTTTACATAGACGTAGATAGTTCTATTAAACAAGTTTACTATGATTCAAAATAACATAAACTTATACAGGGAATCCATTTTATGCGGAAACTTATTAACAGCGTTGCCCCTGCTCACACTTTCCCCGCTGTTGCGCTTGCACCGGCGGGGACCGTGTTCCGTTACTACCGGCAAATCGGAAAATCAAGACTTTAGAAACAATAAAAACTAGAATAACTCAACCAATTTATTATCAAAATAGGCACACATGTAGAGGCTTATTACTCACCATTTTGTAGGGATGGTACAGTCAGGATATTTAAGAGAAAATCTCCGAAAGCGCCTTCTATGGTTATTTCTCAATAATGTAACATTCCACCAAATAAATTCGCTGTTCAACCGTATACATTTTCGATTATTGTCTTATGTAACACACGACAACAATAGACAAGCGTCTCACTACAAGACACCGAAGCAACTAACAGCTTGTATGCTTTGTACAATGCTAGCGCGGCAATGCGGCAGTGATGCGAGGTTTCCTCATAAAATGGACTCACTGTATAATATGCTGTATTTAGCTCTAGTACAGTCCATAATCCAATATGGAATTCTTGGCTGGGGTAGCGTATCTAATACCATTTGTTTAGAAATAATTTTACTTCAAAAGAGAATAATATAAATTGTTTAGAAAAGCCTATAGACTACCCTAAAAATGTTTATACTCTGAATTTTAGGTTATGAAAATCAACGTTATATAAGGTTTCATTACCGGTATGCTATTTTATTACTATATAAACCGATCAAAATTTATTTCCTTCAAACATTGCCAAAATGTAAGAAGAAACGCCATGTTTCGGAAACAAAAGTAGCCTACTACTAAGTACTGTGCAATTATATGGTATAAATTATGGTTTGAATCTTTCTAATACCACCAATGCTCAGAATCCTGATTTCATAAAATACAGTGTCAACCAATTTAGATTTTTGCCTTTCATTTGTTTTATTTTAATTTTTTCCAACTATTTATATTTCCAAACATCAACATAATATTATAAAATGGATTTATGTTTTTTATTTCCTACTTTAAATTTATTCTGTAAAAATTGTTTAACTGTTTTTAGTTTTAACTCGTAAATTTCTCTGTTCTCTCTTATGTAATAGATATGATAATTGTACCCACAAACTTTGCTCATCCGGGGGCTTTCAAAGAAAGTACACATGAAGATTTTCTAAGGTGCAATAATTTTGTTTATTTGTTCATCTAATTGAATTTGATTTGAATAAATCTGAAAATTTGAAATTAAACCAGACCATAAGAACAGCTCACAAAATGTAACAGCGGAAATGACATTTTTCAGCACAGGAAAGAGCAGCGAATTATTCAGTGCACTTGCTATGCAATAGCAGAGAGATGATACTCATAGTTGGGTGGGCCAACATGTAGTACATTAGGCTATACGTGCTTGTGATAAGGCATCAGCTATCACAATGCCGAAAGTTGGTTTGATTGAGTGAACCGGGTCATAATGGTGGTCACCGCTATCTTTCCCATCATGGATGCCAGCACGATGTCGTAGGAAGTATCAATTTCAAGTTCATCACCCCATTTACATGTCAGGTTTCACCCAACTCAGCGAATTCAAGCTCTTTCTTGCGTATTACAAGTTTCAAGATTCCTTCAAATGCAAGCGGTTTTCTTACTTCTGTAGACTTTTCTCTTCACAATATAGTGTATAAACTACAATTGTTTGCAAACTCTTATTCCCAAAAATTTTAAATTTTCCTTTCGTTCCAATTTTTCTGACATTTTTTACGTAATAAAGAATAAAATGAAAAGTAGTCTTAGAATTGAGATTTTAACTTCAATTAGAACCAAAACGGAAAGGAATAATGTAGGCCTAATTACATTTCAAGCTAGTGTCTTAAATTTAAATAATATGAATAATAATAATAATAAATAATAATAATAATAATAATAATAATAATAATAATAATAATAATAATAATAATAATAATAAATGCATTAGGCACCGAATTAAAATATTTTGTAGAAAAATTATTTTTCGGAATTAGAAAAACCAAGAAAAATGCTCAAATTCACAGTAAACATGCTTTGGGTTATAATATTTTGAATAAAAGCCTAGGCCTACTGTGTATCAATCGCGAAAAAAAAACTGAGCCTAAAATGAACGGAACTAAATTAATCACACAAATTATAAATCTGCGTACAAAGAAAACAGTTAAAAGACCTTAAAAATCCTTCAGAAATGCTCTAAAATGTTTATGTAAAAAAACTAAAATTCTATTTTCTAAATTTTCGTTAAACTATGACGGTAATTTGAATTAATTATTGCATTAATGAATTCAAGAACCAAACCAACACAGAACCCTAAGCTACAGTATTCTTCACATTTTGTATATTTCTTTAAATGTTGTAGGCCCTACATAATTATTTTGCCTTGAAAAGTACACGTTAATTACTGTTAATTCGTTAATTAATTGTTCGTTAATTTGTCGTTGGTTTCCAGTTTGAATTTGAGTAAACAAACACTTTATGCAGATTCTAACTGGACAAAACTGTATTGAAGTAGTGGCCAGACCGATCCTTTATATACGGGAGGCGGGGGGGGGGGAATTAAAATAAACATCTTGAAGTGCGGGAAAAACTATTGATATGTATACAAAATAGATTTTAATGGCAAAATTTAATAGAGAAAATATCAAACGAAACTAAAAAAATCACACCAAGTTATATTATTGTAATTTTTACATAAAATGGAACTAAAAAGCACTAAAAATGCGTTTAGTGCGTTTAATATGGATAAGTTTACGATTAAAAACACAAGTACCGGTACCATAATATGAAACAAGACTTCCTCTGTTGGTTTAAAAAATGAGTTAAAAAAGAGTATAGCCTTTTATTTATTTATTGAATTAATTATGAAATGTTCCTTAATGTTTCTTATTAAAGAAATGCTCATAAGAGTAAAAAATGCAATGTGTCTGAAAAGGCTGCAGAAAGCTTAAAACATGTGAAAAAGAAGGCAATTATATCCTTATGTTACTAGAAAAAGATACTCTTTCATTAAAATCCTGGTCCTATTCATTGGAGGTACAGTATAATTTAAGCAAATCTACTGCCTCTAAGATATTCTGGTACAAGTGCATCTCCCGCATTTTGATGCAGTTTATATTTTTCGTATTTATGCACTGACCTCTCACATGATGACTTACAGTAGGTCACTGCGACATTAATATATTATGAGGATTTCATTACTTCGATCTCGAATTGTTCAGGACATTCTATACAGCATACTAAACATTCACTGATATCATATGTTGACAATACAATGGATGGGAGAATGAAAACCAATAGAAGCTATAATAATATCTCAAAATCTCAGACATATCTAAAAAATTGACTGCGAGACCCGAAGGGAAAAGATCACTTGGAAGACTTAGACGTAGATGGGAGGACAATATTAGAATAAGATTTAAGAAAAGTAGGATTTTTCAGGGATGACTGGGCGGAGTTAGCACAGAATAGGGTTGAATGGCGGGCTAAGGTAAGCGCGACAATGAACCTACGGGTTCCATAAAATAGATAATATTCATTTTGCTTGCTTAGGAATTGCCTATTACCATTGATTAAGTAAGTAAGATGGTATAATAATTTACTTATAATTTTGAATAAGTTATGTCATTGTTATTTATCAACGATTCCTCTTAATTGTTTGAAGTCAAGGCCATTCCTTAATGAATTTTTAGATTAAGCATCAGATATGAGGTAATTTAAATTGCAGATTGTTGTAAATTTTAGGGTAAAGTAGTTTTTTTAAGCGAAATTATATTATGTTGAAAGAAAATATTAATTTTTAATAGCAATAAATCATTACAGTTAAAGTGGTCCCTGTATAGGTCCTTATGACTCCCAGACTTTTAGACACTCGGCACATGAAGGTAAGATTGTCAGTCTTACGAACTAACCGCCTTTACCCCCAGGATTGCTCCTGGCACTCTTTTCTGTTAGAGGGTGGAATGACCCCAGGGCCAACAGAAGGATTAGGCTAATTGAAAAATCCCAATGACCTCATAGAGAATTGAACAGCGACCTTCCGGCTTGTAGCACAGTGCCTCAACCAACTGAGCCATGACGTATTATTTTGGCCCATGGACCAGGGTTTCCTTCGCACAAGTGCCTTTACTTACAGTTACAGGAACTCAGATTAAATTCTTCCAGTGAATAGATGTATGCCACGTCATGAAAATTGGTTACGGCCAATTGCTGCAGTGGCGGACGCAGATTTTTTTTTTTTCGGGAGGGGATTTGAATAAGTAGAAAGAATACTAAAAAAAAATAATTAACTTACAAAATAATTAGTTTATAAAACTGGCCACTTTTGCATATATAGCCTTTTTTCAAATTTCGAGGGGGGGATATATCTCCCCAATCCCTCCCTCCCACGTCCGCCACTGAATTGCTGCTCTGAATTAAAGCAAAATACTGTTTACTTAGCGGACACAATAACAAGCACACATTTATGTGGACACGACCTCGGCAGATGCCTTTCTTAGGCGTACCGGTGTTAACTCAATTGTTTGCACAACATAAATATGCATAAGTATATTAACTGATCAATTAACTTACTTAATCTTAGCGTATAAGTTAACGACAACTTGTAAATGACGAGCTAAGAGGTGCAACAAATAAGTTGTGAAACCAGAGGATGATTCAGATGAATGTATGATATTTGCGCAATCACAGATGATCGATTGATGTTTTTCTGTTCATCTATGCAAGGTTCAAGAAATACCCTGCATGAAGAGTAGGCCTATGTGTTGAATAATAGTTTTATGACATAACTAGGAAAAAATTAATTTAAGATGAACTGTAATTAAGTGATAGCTACAAACAGTTTTATTATTTGTTTTCAGATGAACTCCTGCGTTTCAAGTTTCATGTAATTATTAACACTTTATTACGAAGACAGCTATATATTTTCATTTTTGAGGTATCACATAAAGAATGCACGTAACTTTGGCTCTTTTTTTTAATTTGCACGTGCATATGAAAAATGCAGTATTTGATTAATTACTTATGCAGCTCGGTTTGATTTCTGCAACAACAACAACAGCCCCCCCCCAAAAAAAATTCTCGCAAAGCAATCTTCAATCCATGGAGTAAAACACACAAAAAATAAATTAATTCGGTGTTTGTAAATGTTTATTCTGCACATTTTTTTAAATTCTAACATTTGTTCTCATGGTATCTGATTTGCTGATTTTGTTACATTCTGAAAATGGTTTGTTTCAAATTTCAAAAAGAAAATCTAGTCAAAATTCCTAAAAATACATTTCAAGAAAAATTTGAAATTTAAACAAATGCCTATATTTTCCCGCCAGAAACATATTCCGCAGAAGAAAATGTATGTATTATACTCAATATGCAAATAACATTAATTATATTGGGTATATTGGTTAAGAAAGACCAACAAATCGGGTTAGAGAAAATTTCACTAGTTCTCCAATATAGCGCTGAAAAAAGCATAAAATCTCTATGAATATGTAAAATCAAAGCTCCTCATGTCCACATTTTCCCCAAAATTAGCTAATGGCGCATTTAATACGACAGAAGTAACTCATATCCATAATATAATGGTGTTTGTGCTATTTTGTATTCGAAGGTTGTCTCCCTGACTGCTAAACAGCTGACACTTCAAGTTGCCAATGTTGCGGTCAGCAAGTTGTTCGTGTATTATTTTGTCTTATAGTGCATGTGATTTGAACTGTAGTTGTTCCTTTAAAGTGTTTGTGTTGTCTTGTGTGGTGTGTTTGAATATTCATAATATGAAATATTATACACACAAAAAAAGAGTTGCCTTAACAGATGGGGTTATAATCTAAAATGAGAAAGCCTGGACCTACAGCAATAATCCCCTTCCTCGATGTATCATATATCTCTCAATTCACTAAGATAAGACTGGAGTCCTATAATTAATTAAAACCATTGAAAGGTTGGTTAACTTACAATATAAATCTCTTCATTCAGACAAAATTGAAAGCCTATCATTAGATTTTAAAAAATACGCAATTTCGCCTGTGTGCACTGTTTAGACTACCTGCAAAGCCTTGTTCTGCGTGGTAGTCTAAGCAGTGAAAAGAGGTGAAATGTTTGTGTTTTATTTCCGAATTATTTTATTTAGTATTCTAAAACATACACATATGTATGTATGTACATGTATGTATGTATGTATGTGTGTATGTATATAAAAGAACGCTAAACAAGGAAACAAACTACGATTAGAATAACGAATTTTACGACAAAATCGTACACAACTTCCAGACTGCACTGGCAACATGGCTGATAATAATATACATAAATTTAAATTTAATATAATGTGATTGTTGTGCTTCTAAATATAATTCCAAATTGCATTATTACATTACCTAACTATTAACTTACTTTTGGACTATATTTTAATGTCTTAAGTGATTCAGAACCACGAATAAAGAGGTGTAAATGTAAACGCGATTTTATAAAAGAATGAATATATATGCATTCATGAACCACAGATTATTGTCTCCATTGGAAAGTGCATCAGAATATTATAGGAGAAAAATTCCTCTCACACTGATATTTGAATCCAGGACCTTTGGCTATCCGTGCCGCTCCTCTACCAACTGAGCTAAGCCAGAGTTTACTTCACAGCGCCAGATGGAACCTCTCTCCTATGACTGATTGCCCTTAATGGTCTACCTCACTGACAGACAAGTTATGTCATATGCAGTACTGTGAGGCACACTAATTACTGTTTTTTGTGACCGGTCTTCCACTGTTATTGTACAGTTAACATTCAAGATGGACTAACGAACCACAGATTCATAGGATAGAGGTTCCATCTGACACTATGTAGTGAACTCAGGCTTAGCTCAGTTGGTAGAGCCGCGGCACGGATAGCCAAAGGTCATGGGTTCAAATCCCAGTGTCAAAGGAATTTTTCTGCTGTAATATTCTTTTATGAAAGAAGTCAAAGTGAAAAATTGATGCATTTGATGCAGAAACCCCTCATGTCCAATAGTTACTTTTATTAATATAATAGCATGTGCCCGCGATAATTATTTCAATAATTAAAAATTAAAAATTAAGAGCATAATAATTAAATCATTAGCCTATATTTAGAAACACCTAAATGACGTGGAGTGCATTCCACGATTAGGTAGCGTCGTCTGGTAAAAGCGACCTCAGATTCGAGTTCCTTGGCCCAGAAAACCCCTGTATAGCGAGTTTCGTTCAAACCGAACAATGTTTGACCATATTTAGGTCTATGTTGATTATCCCTCTTCCGTGTAAGTTGAAAATTTCATATGTCTGCGGGCCTTGACAATTCTAAACACATTAATCGTCCAGGATGGACTTACAAAATCAAGCGATCGCGTATGACAAAAATAGCCAAAGCCAACTGTAATTGATTTGACATTGAAATGTATTACTGAAAACAGATCCTTCGAAAACTAAAAAAAATACATGTTTTCTGCCCGTTTTTCACTCATAACTCACGAACGAAAGCTACAATTAAAATTCCGGCTTCGAGGTGCATTTTCCGACCCTTCAGTCTACCTATGTTTAAAATTTCAGATCTCTGCGTTGAGTAGATTTCGCTGGGCATCGCGGACAGACAGATAGGAGGAAGGAAGACAGACACTTCCTTTTATTAATATAGATTGGTTCTTGCAATAAGTATACGCGACATTTTTGGTCTAGAATAAGACAATCTAGAGTACTGATTTTTAGATTTTTCTCAATAAACTTCAGATATTTGTTTCTACGATAATAACTTTTTTTGCTTCTTCTGAACAATTTATAGTTATAGATATGAGGGGTTTCTGATTTAACTATTCATATTAGGTTTTTTCGTTTGATAAATTGAATTTAAATAAATAGTCTCCAAGTATTGCTATTCTCATCCAGCCTGCTGTGCATTTCTGCGACACCAAGCTATTGTTATGCTGCGTATTTGAAACATAAAATCGCTTTCTCTGCACCAATTCCGCTGCTGTACTTTGTACGTATTCTGATACAGTGCTTAACATGAAAAACAATTCATAAGTTCGTTACACATCTCTTTATAAACTCTCACAGTTGAAAAATTCAGAAATGAATCCACTTTCAAGCTATAAACAATCCGTATTTAAAATGAAATATAGGTTACTCACATTAAAGTTTACTGTAGGTTTAACACTAAGCTTAGCTTTAAATTTGACCATAATCGCTAGAGATCATCAGTTGTTTCATTGTTATGAACTGTTCATTGAATGAATCGCCTATGGGGCTTTGGATCGAGATATCGAAACGAAACGTTCGTTTAGGCTTTGAAATACAACATTTTAATGTTAATATTTTAGCGAAAGTTCTCTTATTAAAACCCAACGGTATGTAAATTAGTTACACCGCAACGATTTTTATTTTTCGATTGATACGCAGACGATATTGTGGTGTTATCGGAGAGTAAAGAAGACGTAGAAAAGATGCTGGAAACTATGCAGCAGGCCTTATAATCCTATGGATTAAAGATAAATAAAACCAAAACCAAAATTGAGGCAGTCGACGTAAAAGGGGCACATAGAGCTATGGGCCCTTTTTACGCAGAATGCATATATTTGTTCACCATTTCCTTTAGTCAATAATGGTGAAAGAATCAGCGGGATATGTTGAAAATTGAGGTTGTTACAACTGTATAAAGTTAGCTGTATATACAGCTGTGTTATGAGAAAGTACCTCAAGAGGAACAGTTGCAATTGTTTCACTCATTTTATAGTGGTCAACCAAAAAGCCCTGGATTCCTTCTTGGCAGGGTGTATGGAATTTGTCCCTCGGGTCAAGAAAAAAACACTGAACCCCAAGAAACCAAGAGAACACCCTTGGTCATACAATGTAGCTGTGGTAGCAAATAAAAGGCATGTATTTTGATCTTATTTCAAGTATCTGTAAAACGCTCTGTGTAATTTAAAAGAAGTTCTTACTACATGAGTCTTTTGAAGAGAAAAGAGGCCCTCACTCAAACTGACCAAGAAATGTGTCGAGCGATGTAATCACTTTAATGGGTGAACATCTAAGTACAATGCCACATGAAGAAAGTCACTACTGCAGAGAAAGAAGTAATTTAATGTACTTCGACAACCCCATACAAGAGATTCTCGTCAAGAGAATTCGTTTTTATATTAAAAAATTGTATGAGATGTTTAAAATAGGCTACTATAAAACAAAGTTTCAGTACTCTGTGCGCAAGCCTAAAACTATGTGTAGCCACTTCATTTTTTCATAATCGCAAACTATAGTATTAAAATCGGATTAAATTTAACTTAAAACACTGTATTTAAGTCTGATTTCGTGAATTTTACCACCAAAAATTCTGTCTGCGTAAAAAGGGCTCATAATATTGATTTCAAAATTTATAATTTATTTAATTCATGAGCTATATAAGTCATTTTAAATTAATTTTATTCATACCTGACTAAATATTCTAAATAATAACAAACAGTACAGAATGACAAATACAAAAACACCAAAGAAAAACTAAGACAAATATTTCATTTCCTTTTTTCTCTAAAATGGGTTTTCACCTATGTGCCCTTTTTACGTCGACCGCCTCAATTATGGTCTGTTGAAACAAGGAACAGGCAAAAATTAGAATAAAGGTAGGAAATCAAACACTAGAAGAACTAAAGGAATTTAATTATTTAGCAAGCAAAATTACAAAAGATGGAAAAAGTGCAAGAGAAATAAAACACAGGATCAATTTAGCCAAATTGGCATTTAGCAAAAAGAAGACTTGCTAACTGCAAAAAATATCTCAACAGACATTCGAAAACAATTTCTGACATCCTATGTTTGGAACATAGCGCTTTATGGTTGCGAAACTTGGACGATAGCAACAGAAGAAAAAAGAAGATTGCAAGCCTTTGAAATGTGGTGCTACAGAAGAATGATAAGAATACGATGGATTGAAAGAGTCACCAATGAGGAAATATTAAGAAGAATTATATGCAGAACTGAAGGAATTGGCCATGAATAGAAGTAGATAGAGAGCTGTCACAAACCAATCGCAAGATTGAAGAAGACCTCGTCGCTGTTATGGCAGAACCACGGATGTGCAAAAATTAAAGAATTACGAATGGGTCACATTTGTTATTGTACCATACAAAATAAAGAAGAACTTATACTTTCAAGAAGTGGAACTAAGTGTTACTTACCAAGGAAAGAAAATACAACGTGCGTGGTTCCTACAGAACAAAGATTAACGTAAACAGATGCCAGCAATGGACTGAATTCAAAATCTGAATGTTTGCACATTCGCGGTTTTGGCATAACAGTGACGATTTGCGTAATGCAAATTCGTATTAGGGAAATTTGAGAGCATTGTAATCAGGGGCGTATTTAGCTACTTAAGCACCCCTAGGCAGATAAAAATAATTTCGCCCCCTTATTTCCACATGAATGTACCACAAAGTAACCTATATAAGCATTATTGTAACTGAAATAGTAGGCTAATAATAGTAGTAATAATAATAATAAATAATACATAAATAAGTAAATAAAGAAACAGGTGCGTATTGTTGTCAATATTATTCATTTTTATTTCATTGTGCGTTACATTAGTTTACTATTTTGAAGAGTTATGAATAAAATGTTTAATATATTTAAAAAACAGTAACAGCTTAAAAGCCGCCCCTTCAAATCTGCCGCCCTAGGCATCTGCCTAGTCTGCCTAGGCTTAAATACGGCACTGATTATAACAATAGTTGCGTGACAACTTGTTCAAGTAAATATTAACAGTTGAATAAAAACACTTTCTTTAACGCACTTTATTTACCTTGGTAAACTTCTGGACGGCCGTTTCGCAGGTGGTGTTCCTGCATCATCAGCAGAGTGCCAACTCTGAACTTAAAGAAAGTTCTGCCACTTAAAGAAAGTGTTTTTATTCAACTATTTATTACACAACGCTAAAGTCGGACACTAGAATGAAATATTAACAGTTTTTCTCCAATAATATTAACGGATGGAAGAGTCAATCTTACAAATGAGCTTCAGGTGATGTGATTGTCAAAGGGTGAGAAAAGACTTAAGTGGGCGTCCCACTTATACCACTCGACACCTTGGGAAGAAGCTGTGCCCTACATATGGGAGCAAGGAGCTGAAGACACAGTCACTGGTGATAAGTTTGTCTTGGGTGTCTCATTTAAGACGACCTTGTACGAGTTCGATCAGAGAACCCAACCTGGCCATCGTCATGGCAACAGGATCAAATCCGCAGAAAAAAACAACAGAAAGGAGATCCTTTCGCCTCATTTACTACACCACACTACAGATGTCATCCATGATTGCACTTGGTATTAGTTGCTATTACAAACCAGAGGCAATGAACCAGGAAAACACGCTAGTGAAATAAAACCTATCCAGTCCATAGGCTATCTAATTCTATTCAATAACAACATGCGTTTGGGCCCTGTATCATAGAACTTTTACACTCATATTATTAGCAAATATATAATAAAATCAGTTATTATTATTATATATTACAAGCAAACAAATTAATTAACAAATTAATGGTATTAGAAATGGATTTTTGGAGGCGTTCAGCAAGAAAATCCAGGAAAGAAAAAATTCGGAATAATACAATAAGGGAAATAATGCAAATTGAAAAGAATATTTTGGAAAGTGTAGAAGAAAGACGCTTGAAATGGTATGGACATGTACTCAGAATGACAGAGGATAGAATACCCAAGAAAATTTTGGATTGGGAAGTAGAAGGAAAAAGAAGAAGAGGGAAGCCCAAAGAGTGCTGGATGGATGGGGTGAAAAGGAGTATGGCGAGAAAAGGATTAAGTGAAGAAGATGCTATGGACAGAGACTTATGGAGGCAAAAGATTGTTGTGGGATGAAGGAAAACCATTGTATTGTGGAATATTCCTTAATAAAAAAAAAAAAATATTATATATTAGCTAATAATATTAGTTATGAGTTCATGGCTCTAAATTATTAGTAAATATTGCTAATATTATTAGTAAACTGTTTCATAGACTGCAGAACTAATAAAATCTACTGATAATACAGTATTAGGTGTTTTACTGTAAGTGTTTTTGGACCAGTAACTTATTCTCAAACACATGCAATTCAGATTTCGTGATCTTAAATTTGTAGAAAATAAATCACTATAATTTAATCATCAATTTAGAAATAGCTTACATATGCCAGGAAATAAGTTTTTGTTATAACAAGTTTTTAGGATTTGAGGTTAGATTTTAATACGTAAACCTATTGCTTTCTTGAATGAGTACCTGGCATTTCTAGTTATTATTTGTTAAATTTATGAAGATATAAACAGAAACAACAATGCACACATAACCTCCAAATCAATCAGCTGACTAAAGAACTAATAATATTAGTGAAGAGATTTTGAGTAGTGTACATATCTCTATGAAACAGGATTTTGTTAGCTATTAAATAGTATTATGAGTTCTAATATTATTAACTAATATTTTTTAAGCAAGTTCTATGAAACAGGGCCCTGAACGGCAAGTTCTTGTTCTTTGCACAAGAATTTTATTTTCACCATAAAAAATACATCAATGTTTTAATACCAGAATTTTTCAAAGCCTACATACCAAAGTAGAACTACATGTGTGGAAAATCAGCCCGAATGAAGTAAATATAACTTCATGGTTGCTAGAGCGGATATTAAGCTAATCTATTTCGCTTCATTCGTTAAAAAAAAATGATCGATTAATATTATTAATATTACGGATTTCAAATTGTTTTTAATAGGACTAGTAATACATCATGGCTCGTGATGGCTCGTAAGAATATTCTGTTTTCCAATGCTTGAAAATAATTCCGAAACTTAATTTTAACTGATAAATTAGAAGGGGCAATAATATTATCGAGGACTCGCATTTGCGTCACTCAAATACTTTCCCTTGTCAACGTACGAGGAATTTTTAACACAGATATCTACACTCTGAAATCATTGTGTTAACTGTTTTCTGTGCGGTCCACGTGGGTTTGTATGTTGTGTCAGAAATTAAGTCATTTAAGGGTTAATTTCGAAAGTTCAGAAAAATGAAATGAAGGGGCTAGTTACATAAGGGCGTAAGGCACAAAAGCATAGTTTTGATAAATCTTGATGTTTTTAAACAATGTTACCACTCACAAGCACAGGTCTTTTCTTACGACTGAGCAGAGGTTTAAGGCACAAGTATAAATTGTTCACTGAGTATTTAAGAGATATGAGGAGAAGGCATAAATGTTAAAAGCTCAAAATTCAAGATGTGCCTTACGCCCTTATGGAACTAGCCCCTTCAAATTAATACAGTGCCTAATTGTTTCATGGAGTGGAGCGAAGTATTAATTAGACAATAACTATCTAAACTGCTTGTTGCTAATTCCACGTCAACGGCAATAAAGGGGGTTTGTTTTATTTCACTTCAAGAATAATTAGGTCTATATTAATATAAATTCGGCTCTGAAAAAGTCAAATAATTATTAGGCCTGTATTTCAGGTTATATCGGATACTTTCAATTAAATATTAATACGCGGTTTTCTTTTTGTTTGCCTCGGGACAATTTTAACTCAGGATTTATGAACATTTCACAGCAGAAAGGTGTTCACTTAGACCTTTAGCCTAGAATAAACACTTAATCGCATTAAAAAGAAAAGCTAATATTTTCACTTTTAATTAATTTATTCTTCACAATGCTTGACAACATTGGCGAAACCTTTAAGAAACATTTGCTAAAAAAATTAAATCGTCATAAATGAGGGCTCTATTAGCAAACCCGGCAATCTCCATTTTGATAAAAGGTAGAGATGCTAACTTCTAACGAAAGTTTAATGCATTTCCCATTACCAGGGCCCGGATTCTAATGACATGTCATCTTTTTATTGATGCTGCATAGACATTGCCAACGTGTAGATAAATCCTAATCATGACCTCTAGATTATAGAAATACATTTTTATTATGTCATTTTTTTGTCATTTTATGCAATTTTATATTTTTGTCGCATTTATTTCAATTTTAGGTCATTATTTTGTAATTTTGGTGTCTTTTGCTTCTTTATTCAGTCATTTTCATGTATTTACATTGATGTATTAACTTTTTTTCGTCGCTAGCGATGCTGTCTTTGAAGTGCTCGCCAGTGCCTCAGTTCCAGTATAAATTTCCGTGAGAAAAGAACTTTCACAACATTACAGTTTTTACAATTACAGATTTTACAATTATGTACAAACTAGTCTATAACTTTGTGTGTACAATAATATTTTTTGTAAATAAAATATCAGTTTTTAGGTCATTCTTTATAACTATTAAGTCATTTTCTTTAAGATTTAAGGTCATTTTATAGGTCATTTTTCAAACAATTTTAGAACATCAGAATCCGGGCCCTGCCTATTACATATTTGGTGTATGTGATACAAATCCGACTTTCCACACATAAAAGAGGAACTCAAATTTACAACACACGAAGTATATAGCAGGAAATGCATTAAACTTTCATTAGAAGTAAGCATATCTCTATGTTTTATCAAAATGGAGATTGCCAAGTTTGCTAATAGACCCCGCATATATTCGCAAAGAATTTTATATCTTGTAACTTATAACTAGTCATATAAGTTACCGAACTAATATTGAAAAATCTTTCGCTATGATAACGAGCTGCAGACGTTTAATGCATGGAGAGGAATCAAATTCGTAAGTAATAATAAGTAAGTAAGTTGTAATGGATTAACGAACGAAACAAGATCATCTGGAGAAAGAAAAAGGACCCGAAGATGGCTGAATAGCCGAAATATATTGGCCAAATAACACGAAAATTGACAGCTATAATTTTTAATTATTGACAAGTGTAAATTTTAGATTTGACAAAGCTATGAGCTGATATTTTAACCAAAACATTTTATACGAGGGAATAGGTGGAATTATTTTATACACGACATACAAATCCCTCGTAGGATAATACAACATGAAATTTATCAACACAATCGTAAGTAATGTTTGAGCGAAACTAAATATTGCTTACGTTTGTGGTCGGACCAAATTCTCAAAGATGAAATAGTTATTTATGCTATTTTGAAATGAAGTGATTAATAGACACACCATAACAGTACTAATAGGAATAATAATAGCCTGTTTGTAGTGGTTAAACTGAAGGAAAAGGATAATTATTTTTTTACGAAAGGGAAAAGAACTACGATATCTGGTGATATCTTCTATAATCGCTATAACGTGTTAGCACCTTTCTCTTTACACTTAACGGATTTGAACTTTTTATACAGACCAGTCCAAAATTGGAACTTTACATAGGCCCGTGTTAACCAATGTTTACCATTCAAAATAACATAACATTGTTTACAGTATCATGTGTAAAAGTTTGAATTTGGTAATTCATGAGTAGATGGTGGATCAAGCCTACGGAATTACTAAAGTAACTGAATAATAAATAAAGGTGTACTGTACAAGACTGAGTTTATTAAGTGCAAGTGATGTTATACGACTTTGGAACTTACAATACATTTATAGCATTGTCAAATAACACTACCCACATAAGCCTTGCTTAATGAATCGATCTGGAGCTTGACTCTGGAATCGATAATAAAAAATAACTTATTTTCTGCATATCATCATATTGCAATTCTAGAGTGATAGGAAAAAAGCGAATAAGTCAAAATACCAGAGTTTTAGGAAAGACAAATAACGATTTATTTTCATAGCGTTTTTACAATATTTACATCAGTCCAACCAGATATTTTTGCATAGTATAAGATACTGTGTAAAAATATATGGGTGGACTGAACTAAATAGTGTAACAATGCTGTGGGAACATTGTTTTTTGTCATTCCTGAAACTTGGGAATTTTGACTTATTCGCTTTTTTCCTATCACTCTAGAATTATCTCAGATTAAACAAAAGCATTCTAGCACTTTGTTACACCAGTTTACCTGATTCTATTAATTATTTGTTTTATTAACATTAACGCTTACAAATAACAGCCCATTTACGAGTAAACCTGCATTTTTCTTTCTACCGTAAAATTTACTTTTCAGGCCTAATTCCAAGATGGCGGGATATCAATCAGAAATGGCAATGAGGGGTTGTACCTACATAATTCGGAGACAGGAACCTCCTCTTGTAATGGCGATAGGGTCTCCTATTCCCCTCCTGTTCCTGCACATTGTGGATGACAACCATTGCACCCGCTCGCTCTCACATGTTCCAACACTACACACACAACGCACTCGCTCAATGGGGCAACGCAACCTGAATGAAACTCTCGCCCGCTACTGCAGCCGGGAGAAGAGAGGAGAGGAGAGAAAATAGACCTTCATCCCGCCCGCATCAATGAGAACACGCCGCCAGCCTGGACCGTACTCGCGTTTGTTACGTCCACATCATGCTCAGAATCTAAGCCGGCTGTTAAAACCACACACACAAATATCCGCAAATAATTTAATCTATTTTTTGTGTCATCCTGTAGATTGTATCAAATACTATAGAGGACAACACCGGACACTTACTGCTTTGGCAATGGAAAAACGGGGGACAGATTCTGCAGCACTCCTGGTGGCACAACCTGCAAACTTGGGGGCAAATTAAAATATTCAAAACACATATAAACTGCAATGTTTTATTGTTTCACCAAACACTAAGGACCAAAACACTGTTTATGTAATTATAAGAATAATAATGAGCAAACAAAACACAGGACTTCCGTAATAGTTTTCAAAATATAAATGAAAACACAAATATTTCAACTTAGCGGTTGCTAACAACAACAACTTTCTCTTTTTCTTCAATGTTGCTTTTTTGTTTTCATTATTAGGTCATTTATTTACAAACCAGCATTTTTTTCTAAACCACAGGTAGATAGAAAACTCATATCCCTTATACATAACATGCCGAGGTTGGATACTTCGGCTCCTTTAATAGAAATTGGTTGATATCTTTGTATCTAGTTACCAGTGGCGGACGCAGAAATTTTTTTTTCGGGGGGGGGGATTTGAATAGGTGGAAAGAGTACTAAAAAAATTAATCAACTTACATATACAATTAGTTTATAAAACTGGCCACTTAGAGTACGTATATAGCCTTTTTTTCAAATTTCGGGGGGGGGGGGATGTAACCCCCCTATCCCCCCCCTGTGTCCGCCACTGCTAGTTACTACTGCATCAGTATTCAGTAGTAGCAGGTTGGGCCGCTAGATGGTGCTCAAAATATTGTCCCTCAATATATCGCAGAGTGTCCTGTATTGTCCTCTATAGTATTTGATTGTATTCAATTGTGAAATTAATTGAAGGTGGCCTTGCTCGGTTGCCATAGCAAACTGGGTAAGAAGAGCATCGCTGAAATACAGAGTGTTAATGAATAACACCGAAATATTTTAACTGTGTATAGAGGGGACACAGACAAGCCACTTTTATTAGGAGGCGTCTGCTCTATGGATTCACCTTTCCTGTTACAGCATAAAATCTCCCAAGGCATGGCCGCCACTGACTTCTAACATTTGGGGAAAAAAATGCAAAACAAAAGAACTTCGTTGTCAATTCAGGAGTCATATGATTAGGCTATAAATGTTGCAGATTATGGAAGCGCTAAGTTATAATATAGCTGTTTATGAATGATTAATTATCAGGTTTTTACCGATCTCTAAGAAGTCAAATTAATGAAACTTTTAACTCTATTTCGCTTCATTATTGAAATATGGGCACCAAATTGTAATGGATTTTATGCCCTGTAGCATACTCATTTTACGTCATAGAGAAAAAAACTCCCTTCAAAAATCTTGTCTATGACCCCTCTAATACACAGGTAAAATATTTCGGTGTTATTGATTAACACTCTGTTTTACGGTCATGATAAAGGACGTTGAAAGCGCAGATAGAATGATCCCAAAACTAAAAAAATCCCCTCATAAAACATGAAGTAATTGATTATGTTTTAACTTTTAGCGCTAAAACTAAAATGTTAGGCCTATTTTCCCTCCCAAATAATGGTTTATAATAGTTTTGATTGTATTTTTCACTGTTATATCTGAGTGCTAATGTAAATCAAGGAGCAAACTTTATCAAAGTGAAATGTCGTGTAAAATCATCTATTTCCGCGATATAATCACCCAAGAGAAGCAAGTCAAAACCGAAATCAGCCGTTTTATTTCATAAAAAATCAGCTTCCTATTAATTCTTAAATTGATTATGTATTCTATAGGATACGTAATTTAAATTAAATTTGGGATAAATTTATATTACTGAAATTGGAAGAAAAAATTTATTTTAAAGTAAAATTAAACAGTAAGATTCAACAATTAAATTATAGGCCTCATAATTGTGTTAACTGTTTTCTTCGCAGTCCGGCAAGGGTTTCTAAATTGCGAGATATTGGTTTTACATCTATTTTGAGTTCATTACATTTCGCAATTCTTAACAAACTCTTCAGTGAGATATGATTGAAAACATGTCATTAAAATTTATTTTTGACAGTTCTCTACCGTTAGGGAGTCCTGACTTTTATGTAATTAAATTTTTTAGTAATTTTTTTTTTGAAAACGCAAAGGTTGGCGTGCCAAATTACTAGGAACGCCTTATTTAATCTAACACTAAATAGTATTAAACACACCGCACAATTATACATATTCTTAAGATATTTATACATTTTTACATAACTTTTTGTGCAATACGCGCATTGTAAAGAGAACAAGCATCAATATTTTGAGCAAATCCAAAGAATATCTTATTTACAGAATTTAAACTCAAAGTAGCCCTGTCATAATGGGATACGTTCAGGATGGGATCACCCAAGTATATCAAGGTTCATATCAAGGATTACGCCCACTCAATACGAATTGCAAAATTATATCTATTCATTTACAGGGCGCGCCAATAAAATGTACCTGTTTTTAAATGTACATAAGTTCGAGAATAAATTACATGAATCAATTGTAAAAATACAGACATGGAGAACAAAGATGGGAGAATCATCTGTTAAGAACAACATGTTCAATATGTCCACCTGCAAGGCCCATACAACGATTCAAACGAAACCCAAAATTGTGTATCACTCTAGCACAAATTTCCACCGGAATTGCATGAATAAATTATTTGATTCTTCTCTTGAGCTGGCAGATTGTGTTCGGGTGTCGTGTATACACATTGTCTTTTGTGTAGCCCCACAAGAGGAAATCTGCTAATTGTCTTTGGTGTTGGAGCTTCTCGAACATGGAAGTGATTGCGGAATCTCATCTGTGTCTCTACTATACATTTTTTTTCCAAATAAAATTTGACTATTATAATTCTCTGTGGCGTAGTGAAAACCATTCTGGAATTTTCTCCCAGGCTTGCACAACAATGTGCAGAAAAGAACAGAAAGATATATTACCAACTTCAAGAAATATTAAACGAGAAAAACAGGTACATTTTACTGGCGCGCGCTGTATATTTCGACCCTCATGTTTACTGAATTAAAAAAATTAGTAATTAATAAAAATTCATCCAGTCATTTAGCCATGTTGATCTCATCGTGTTACAACTGTAAAATCAAATGTGAACATAATTACATGACTGCCAGATATATTTTTCTTTTAAATGAGGTTGACTACAAAAGCGTCCAAATACGAGGGACGTCCACAAAGCAAGATTCCCTGCGTCCAATTACAGAAACAAAACACAATTACAAGTAAATAGTTATTGCAACAGGCACAACCAGTGTTCATCTATTTTTCAATACATTCGCCACCGGAATTGAGACAATTGTCTTACCGTGGGACCAACTTTTGAATATCTGTGTCGTAGAAATCTGTCGCCTGGGATTTGAACCACTGTGTGATAACCATCTTCGCCTCTCTGTTATTATTTGTCATTTCGTGAGGTGTAGGAAAAGATGGAAATCACTGGAAGCGAGGTCCGGGCTTTAGGGTGAATATTTAAACACCTCCCAGCCGAACTTCTGCAGGAGACTTGCTAGGAGGTATTTAAACATCCAACCTACAGTCCGGACTTCGCTCCCAGTGATTTCCATATTTTCCTACAGCTCAAGAAATGACAGAGAATGGCAGAGAGGAGGACATTTTTGTCATACAGTGGTTCAAATGCCTAGCGGCTGACTTGTACGGCACAGGTATTAAAAAGTTGGTCCCACGGTATGACAAATATCTCAATTCCATTGGCGAATATGTTGAAAAATGGCTGAACACTGATTGTGTCTGTTGCAATAACTATTTACTTGAAATAGTGTTGTGTTTCTATAAACGGACCCAGGGAAACTTACTTTGTGGACGTCCCTCGTATGTATGAAGATATATTTTATAATTTTATAGATTGACAGGCGGAGTTTCCGTGCCTTATCACTACATCAACAGACCAACATTGAACCTTCATACTGTATAAGTAAATACATACAAAATAAAAGTCTTAAATTAAAATGCAGCTGCTATCTTCTTGCTGTACTATACAGTATAATTTTTAGGTAGATTTCGAAGATTTCATGCCTCCCTAAGTACGAAACCACCACCTGTTTAAAAAAAAGTGATATATATAATATATATATTTATTTATTTATATATTTATAGCCTCTCTTTACACGCTAGCGGCCGTAATTTTGAGGATATTTGAACCAAATTTTATTATGTTATTTCTAGGCCCAATAGTTCGGACAAGTTCGTTAATGAGCAAAATTTGCCCAAGGGGGTGGTCGGGGGAGGGTGTTGAAGTTTTAAAACATTTATATCTCGGCCCCTATGAAGTATAGAGGGAAACTTTGTTTGAATAAATTAGAGTATTCCCTATGGAGTTCACAGTGACACCAACGATTCGGGGGTTTTGGGGGTACGAGTGGGGGTGGGGTGGGGGGATGGAAATTCGAAATTTTTGAAACTACGTCTTGTGGGGCATCGTTGAAAAGCTCTTCTACAAATCAATAACTAGTTTCTTCATAGTTCTCATATAAGGCGAGATATGAATATTTGAAAAAGTGCTCTTTCCTCTTTTTTGCAGTTATTATTGCGGGTTTTTCATGCCAAGGCTAAAAAAGAATAGTGCTACGCAGCGAAAGTAAATTGAACCAAAAGGACTTCGAAATCTACCTCAGACTGTAGGCTTGCATAAAGGAATTTTTGGACTTTGAACACATTTTTAACAGTTTTAAGAAATTGTAATAATATTTATGACTAACTCCTTGTTTATTACATAAGTTTTCTATTTCTGGATCAGTAGCTTATATTATTTATTTATATTAGACTATAATACGTTAAGTTATGTTTTTAGAGTAGGTTAGGGGTTTTATTATTTTATATATACTGAGGTAGAAATCCTATTTTAATAAAAACGTCTCAATCCTATTTTAATAAAAACGTCTCAATTCTGCAGTCTCCCCTATTGTTTTATAAGACAGACGAAGAAATGTAGCTGGTTAAAAATAACCAAGATATAACTTGGAGGTTGACCGAGGCACTAAAATAGAATTAAGAACTCCTGAGTGCAAACTATATGCAACACCCAACACTATCACGTGACATTTGTATTCCCTAGGGATGCTGAGGTCGCATCGGGAAAAAAAAACACCCCACAGTGATTTATCCATTTAATTTGACCTACTTCGAGAAACAAACCATGCTCATTGAATCTGAAATGCGAAGAGTAGTATACGCTAAATTGCAATTACGGATATGGGCTAGTTTATTGCTATGTGTTTTTCTCTGATTGTTTTGCACCAAATTTATGGGTAGGCCTATATCCAGTACGATTAGGTCATGGTTATATTACTAAGGGCTGTTTCATCATAGGTAATCCCACGAGAGTTGACGAGTTTATCGATAGATTCGCGATTGCGCAGCAGGAGCGAATTTATCTGATGAAACAAACAAACAAACAAACGTAAAGAAATAGGTACGTATTGGACCATTTGGTTCATAGGATAGGGAAAAAGTTCAAATATGTTGTCACTGTACAACATGAAAAATGTCCTTTTTTTTGGTGAACATAAGTGTTTCTTGTATTTTTTGGCTGAAAATAACGAATCTGTAATTATGTTTTGTTTATCAACGCACCATTTCCCCCAAAATCTACATTTTTCCGTTTTACGTAAACATGAGAAGTGTGTGTATGTGACCATTTTGGTTTTGATATACCGTATGAATGAAGAACCACATAGCTTATATAAAGGACAGAAAAAAAGTTCAAATTTGTTGTCACTATACAACATGAAAAATGTCCTTCAGAAGAAAATATATTTCTTGTATGTTTTTGGCTGAAAATAACGAATCTGTAATTATGTTTTGTTCACCAACACACCATTTTCCCAAAAATCTACATTTTTTCTTTTTACGTAAACATGAGAAGTGTGTTTTCTACAAAAACGGGACGCAATGGACCATTTTGGTTTTTATATATGAACTAAGAACCTTTTGTTTGTACAGAATCACATAGTTTCATATAAATGACAGAAAAACAGTTCAAATTTGTTGTACAGTGCTATCGTCTCTTCAATTTAAAATTCATAGCGTTGAGTAGAGAGACATGATCACCACAATACACAATGATGTAAGAATGACGTGACGTTGTTTGGAAGCAGATACCAACACTCTGGACCGTGTTTTAGTAACTTATCAATATGATAAGAAGATTCTGGTCTATGTAAATATCAGAGAACAAGTTTTGGCTGCCTGTCAACATATGCCCAACATATCATGCAAGATAACCCAAGGACAACAATTTATAAATGTTAAATTTGTCGGAAAATTTCCTTCATAACGTCCACATATTATAAACAACATAAATTGATTCAACTTAGTCACAAGTTCGTATAAATTATACCTGACCTCACTGCTACGGTAGTTGGGATACATTTTATTAATTGACACTGAGTTGCTTCTTGCATTAAGAGGTATTGCAGGGTGTCCACCAAGTATTGCTGAAGAAATTCCCGACTTATTCCCCGATTTTCATTGATAATTTCAGAAATTCCCGACCAAAATATGATTATGAAGCACTTTCTAATAACTGTGCAAGAAAATTATAGGATTATACATACTTTAAATAAGAAAAACTTTTAGTAACAAAAGTAATTGCAAACAATAATTACTTAGGCTATAACAGGTACAAAAAGTAAGGAACAGTGTCACGTGTCCAAATTAAATGTACCTTCATATAGGTCTATTATTGTCTAGCGAAGTCTTTTTCATCCCACATATTTTTTCTTCAGCAACTTAATTTGCTCATCTAGAGCAGCTGCAGCTTTTTCGGACTCTAAGAGTAGTTTTCTTTTCTTCTCTTCTAGTTCAGCCTTGCAATTTTTCGGATTTTCCCGGACATTTTAACAAATGCATTGACTTTTCCCGGATTTTCCCGACCATACGAAATTCCCGGCCTTTTCCCGGATTTTCCCGACCAGTGGACACCCTGTATTGTACATTTACTTACATTGAATACTATCGAAACTCTAAATAAGCATATATAAATAGATCTTGTTATTATTTTAATTTGAATACAGAAAGACGGTGTTTGCTGTTTGCATTTAACCGTACATACCACGTAACTAATTAAAATCCTATAATTGGTCAACAACATGAATGTAGAGAAGACGCAAATCCGATGAATGAACTAGTATTTTGATACACATTTTTGGGTCTTTTTTTATAGTATTTGGGTATTTTTTTTTTTCTATTTTTTGCAGTAATTTTCTAGTTCATTTTTAAAGTATTTTCAGGTCATCAAAATCCGGGCCCTGGTTATGAGCCATAATTTATAAAATTATAACTATTGTTTTATAGCATGTTTGTTTCTGTTTATTTTTTACATTATTAAAACAATATTGTCATTTGTCACTATTATAACAATAATAACTCTTCAGATAGATAGAACATAGTACTACATTTTAGTCTTAACAAGACAATAGGGCGTCATCTTTAACGGGTCTGTAAATCAAACTGTGAGCATTGCATTTTTGTGAAATAGTGAAACCAGTTTGGAACAATTAGAATTGGTGTTCCTGCCCATGCTTCAACCACGCAACATTTAACACCTGCACATCGGACTGCGCATTATGTAGGAAGAGCGGACAAATTAGAGGTATATATCATGGGCTTACAGGGAAAAGGTATTAACTCCAAAAATGATGTTTGGAGAAAAATCAATTTTAAAGTTTAAATGTTTATGAAACATCAGGTTATGAATTTAATTGTTTGTACATTTCTTGCACAGCTAACTGAACTAATCTTCTTCCTCTTGACATAAAATCATTCATTTAAAAAAAAAAAAAAAAACACACACACACACACACATTGAAATGCAATATTAATTAATTACACAGATCACTGTCATACGGATAACCTTGTGCTTGCTAATCAACATGGTCTGTTACCTAATTAAATCATTCTGCCTGCAGATATATGTTACATTTTATATTTAGGTATACAGGCAAAAGATATTAAGTGCACTTAGTTAATTTTCCCTGACAACATTCTCTGTGTTATGGACTTAGGACTATGTGACAGTTCAGTTGCTCAGAAACAATAAGGGTTAGGACTTAGTTCGTTATCCCTCTGGATAGAGCACAATCTGTTGTAATTATTGCCAATAATAACTCAATTTTTGCATTTTTGGAGTTAATACCTTTTACTTGTAAGCTTACGATATACATTTCATTCTTATAGAATTCGGGACGAGTCAAACTGTCAAACAACAAAAACATCTGAGTATTTTTAATAAAAATATTTTTCAGTTATTTGCTATTAAATTTAATGACGGTGTCCTTTTTTCCACCATTTTAGGTCATAATTCATTTTTTATTTTGAATTTGTTCACTATTTTATGTTCATTAAATGCCTTGCCCTATTAATTATATTATCAGCACCGATGAACAATGCTCATGTTGTTATGGTTATTATTATTATTATTATTATTATTATTATTATTATTATTGGGGGTACGCCGTAGCGTAGTGGTTGAGGCGCTGCACTGCAAACCGGAAGGTCGCGGGTTCGATTCCCGATGAGGTCGTTGAGATTTTTCAATTGGCCTAATCCTTCTGGTGGCAATATGGTCCTGGGGTCGACTCAGCCTCCAACAGAAATGAGTACCAGGAGCAATCCTGGGGGTGAAGGCGGCCGGTGCGTAAGGCTGACAACCTTACCACCTTCATGTGCCGAATGTCCAAAATCTGGGAGCCTCAACCTCCTGGAACCCTCTGGGCCTCCATGGCCTGTATAGGGATCACTTTACTTTTACCTTTCTATTATTATTATTATTATTATTATTATTATTATTATTATTATTAATATTATTATTATTATTATTATTAAATCTTATATAAAAGTATAATGACGTTAATAGCATTACACAATGCATGTTCATGTAAGTATAATAGAAACAAACAAAAAGACGTTAGGTCAGCACTCGGCGCCTGAGTTTTTGTGGGTTCTTTCTGAGAAGACTATGATAGAGGCTGCGCGGCGATGAATGAAACCACGACATTCGTATCTTGAATCACGTTCTCATCTGATTTACACTCAACATTTACATGTCACATGCATTTAATTAATTAATGTCATTAAATTTAATCGCCAGATTATCATGTCTTATACCATTTCCTCTACTACTATAAACCATAGGAATCAACATCAATGTCAATCACGAATTAAAAACTGACATTTAGAAAAAGCTTTAGCCTAAGATCTATGGACGACTTTCACACACAAGATACAAATGATTTTTTTTTTTAAATTTCAGCTGTGTTTATACTTCTTTTAGCTTCGAGGCTATATTAGGAGTTCGGGATTTGTGTCTAGAATTAGAATTTTTTTTTTTTTTTTTTTTTTTTTTTTTTTTTTTTTACCAGGTGGAATTAAGGCCATTAGACCTTCTCCATTCAACCAGGATTATTACAACTGAACTTTACAATAATGCATGTATGATAAGACTAAGAGTACTATATAGTTACAGATACACAAGAACGATTATACTATTATCATTTAAGCCTTAAGAACTAGTTCTCTAGAGATAACACAATACACAAAAAACAATATGTTAAATAGTTTACTTCCGATACTTACTGAGATTTAAACTATTACTATAATTTTAACTATTACTAAGAAATGTAATATGCAAGAAAAATGAAAAATTGAGGATAGTTGGAAACGCTTACAGTAGTTAGATATGTGATGATTTATTGTGTCTATACAGTAAAGTAGGCCATGAAACTATTGCTCATCAAATATTTCTATTGTCGGTGTATTTTTAACGGAGTACATTTCAACTGATATTAATTTAAATGGATATGATACAGGATGAAATGGTGAGGATAATTCATGGCTGTAAATAAATATCCAATTCGGCATTTGCTTTTACGACTGGGGAAACCATGAAAAAACTCATGCCAAATTAGCCGGCCCCGGGATTTGAACCTGGGACATCTCGAATGCGACTCCAAGACATTACCATCTCGCCCACCTTGCTCGCTAAAATAAAACTAAAATTCTGTTTCATATTAACAAAACATTACAAAATAATAGGCTAATGTGGTTGTAAAGTTTATTCACTTAGGCTACAATTTAGACTATAGGTTATGTCCATGCACTTATATTAATAACGCATTGGTCATGAAACGTTAAAATATTGGAAAGCATTCGAATATTATTAGGCCTACTAATATATTATTATTATTATTAATTCTTATTATTCTTATTAATTTTAGTATGACTGAACTGACCCCGAACACGAGCTATGCTCATGCGGGGCAAATAATACTCTTTTGGAATTGTACTAATTGTGTTTATATTATTTATATTTGTATTTGTAATAATTTTGTATTAATTTGTATTTTCTAATTTGTAATTTGTAATAAAAATCATTTGTAAAAAAAAAGTATTCTTTACTGTCCCTATTTATTGGTAAATTGTAACAATAGTGACCAATCGCCTCAGAACAGATTATATTAATTAATCTAATGAATAAAATATTACCTGTTATAGTCCTGTAAAACGTTAATAATTTTAACATGAGGTTTTAAACGAAATGAAGCCTGAGCTTCCCTCTTGCAGGAGGCCTTAGCCCTTCAAAGGACTCCTAACGGCTATTTCATTCATTCAATAAAACGAAAGCTTAAAAAGTTATAAAGAAGATTCTTACAGAACCTTTTTTTCTTGTTGCTGTAGATACCTTCTCTATACATTGAACATAAGAATGTAAAAACAACAGTTTTAGGATGTTCAACGGACAAATTGGAGCACCTTACAGAGAAATATACGAAGCTGCCCTTAAGGAGCCGCCAGTGTTAAGCAAAAACGAGTCTGAGACTGAATGTAAGACAGGGAGCTCATGTAGAATCGGAATGAAGCTCTATAAATACAAAGAAACCAGTTTCAACTGCAGGTGGCTCTCGGCGCGGTGGTCTCTGCATCGATGCCCGCCTGTCACAGCATTATTGTTATCAATACTACTCCATCTGTACAAGACAGCGGCAACATGCTTCACCGATGCGCACAATGGAAACCCCTAGTGTTGTACTTGTTCAGACTTTTCTTTACAACAAACACCACTTTGATTGGCAACCAGAATATTTATCATATCATCGTTTATAACGTTGAAGGTTGGTTTATTGTCTTGAATAAAAGATGAAAGATCTGTTTACAATTTTTCCACATTATTTTTTCAATAAGTTGTCACCCGACTGAGCATATGCTCGTGGTCGGGGGCAGTTCAGAAATAGACACAAGTACAAGAAATCAAAATACAAATTATTTAAATAAACACACAATCAATTGAAGGGTTTCTTACAAAAACAAATCTTGTCCGAAATGGACCAAAAAAAATTAGATATTCATACAATCTATAGACAGAATAATGAACTACATGCCAATTTTAATTAGATTCGGCAGTAGAAGCCCATGTTACGAAATAAGGAAGTTCAAATAGTTCCGTATTTTATAAAAATAACCCTTTTCCATTCTCTTCCTACAAGAAAGTCCCTTGTCCTTTTTTTTAACGGTGGCTATTCTGATAGACAAGATGACTGATTCCATTATTAACAGTGTAAATTGACTTGCGAATTTATGTATACATAGGCCTACATCATTTTCAATATGAATAATGAGGCTAATGGCACAACGAGTGTTAAAAAGCATGCAAAGAAGAAAGGCGAAAGTATAAGAGATGCAAATCTATCAATGGTGCAAAAATGGAACAATTGCAACGTCTATATCCCGTATTGACAGAAAAGGGACGAAGTAACTTGGACAATGCTAATACTGATAAAGAGATAAATCCACTAGAGAATAGTCATGGACTAAGAACTGGCCAAACAAAAAGTACAGGAAGCAAAGTCCCTTGCTTAACATTGCTCAGTTGTGTTGTAACAACAAAAATTAACACAAAGAAATAAAGTCTTTTTTCATTAAAAAATACCTCCATTGCTTAAGTGTTAGCAATACTACATGCTATGTCTTCGTTACAAATATTAATTATACACAATATACAGTGTTATGTATAGTGTTAAGCTACAAGTTCGTTTGCTAATTCTAATAAATTACAATTTTGTTATAAAATTCTATCATTATACATCTTTGTTATCTAAACCTGTGTTATTATCTATAATGAACCTAAGTCTATTGAATGTATAAGGTGTTTAAATGGTGTATAGTGTTTCACAATGAGTTGATCTGGAGGAACCGGACATTGTCCATGTTAAAAAAAAAAAAAAAATCTCTTGTTCCATAATTTTCTTACAAAAACAGCCCATGTCCATCTTTGGTCGTGTTTACTACAGTACATCTTGCTTACAGTCAATCAGGAATAAACCTACTCATAGGTTAAGATATAGCTTTGATAATCTAGTTACTATATGATTTAAGAAAATTTAACTATCTGAAATCCAAGGATTGCTAGAAGGTTTTTGCTCTCTCCTGAAAAATTACAGAAACCTGACAAGGGCAGTTTTTGTAAGAAATCCTTTAATTACATTCGTTTTGCAGTAATACTAGGAAGGATGATTTTTAAACGAAAAAATTATATAATAAACTTAGTTTTTTTTAAATTTATAATTGTCCAGATGAACTAATTCAGGGTTATTTTTAACAAGCGAATTGAATAATGTGGGATCGAAACTAGAGTTGTGTTTTAGACCTGCAGATGTTAAACATTTAGGTTCAATTATGATATGTTTGATTTCGTCTTGAATCATAGGTATGAGATGTGGATTTGATCCAAACCTTGAATTTCTATTAATGTAACTTAATAAAATATATTTATAAATTTGATAGAATCTATGTAGGCTACGTTAAATTCTGGAAATATTAATGTAGGCGTAGGCTGATATTTAAAGAGGTTCAGATAGCCAAATTTTAATAAAACGTTTTGAAGCAAAATTAATGGAGAAAGAATGGTTTTCTTAAAATATACTGCACAGAAGACGGTAAAGTTGTAAGAATGAGAGAAAAAAAAGACTGATTAAATTCCAACTGACTATCACAGAAACAACAACAAAAAACTGGCCAAGAACTAGAGGTTGCCAATCTTCCCATCAGAATGGACAAGTAACAAAAAAAAAAAAAACAAGGTGCAGCTGAAACGCATACTAATCAGCCGGCAAAAGTGAGCAGAACTGAAAACACAAGTCAGTTTAGGTATAATGACACATAAATAATTGGAATCGAGATTTGACGAAGGTGGCCTTGGATTCACCTCTCACGCACGCGCTAAGCTCTTCTTCATACAAGCTGCGCACTCCGCATTTTCTGCGTCTCATTTTTCAAGCGCATCAGCTACAAAAGTTGGAAACACTTCCTTTCTGCGCGCCGAATCATCAGAAGGCGAACCGTGGAAACAACGTCCTATCCGATACCGTCTCGTTATGTGACACTAATTTCGCAGAAAAGTCACAAACCAGAAGAATTTCATGCTTACAAATTTTGCGGCATGAACGAAGAAACCGCTAACACCACTAGCAAGATTCTCTCCATGACCATCAAAAGAATGTAGACGTTAGGAATGAAGTAAACATGCCTTGTAATTTACAACCAAAACATGACTACAGAACTAAATAGAGATATCATGTTCTGAGACTGATCTCAGATTGAATACCCTTTGAAAAATTGCAATATAGGCAGAGATGTTGGTAGACGAAAAGACGTTAGAGAAATTACTTTTAGACTTGGAGGAGGAATAGACCTAAAAGCTACGATATTACAGAAGAAAATGTTGTTAGTTGTTTTAGAACGAGAGAGTTATCATTGAGGAACTATGAAGCATCATATTTTCATGTAGAAGAATAAATAAAAGCACTAAAATTGTATTAGTTTGGAGGGCTCTTATAAAATTGCAAATTAATATAGGCCTATTGAAAAGCAATCTTTTAAAAATATATCACGACCTTTTTAAATTTATAGAATGCTATTACAGTGTTTTGCAGATGACACGCCGTTTCTTCCGTCTCCTGCTTAGATACGCAGTCCAATCAGAGACGGCGAGACGGAGGGAAGACCCTTACTGATAGCGGCACCTCATTAGCTCGTACACGTGATTGGCGGTGAAGGAATTGGCTTCTCATTTGAAAAATACTGTAGGCCTATATGTATAAGTTAACTATTCAAAACGGCAGATACTTTTTATATTAAAATATAAGGGCTTTAAGCTATCTTGAACAATATTTTTTAACATTTGTTTCTTCAATTTTATGTTTAAAGACAAATATACAAAGAATGATCACCGACAATATTAGAAATTTATAGGCTAATATTTTTAATAAATGTTTTCAGAAATCCTTTAAAAATACAAAATATCAAAATAATATTAGACAAAATGTAATAATTCATAATTATACCATACATCATTTTAAATGCAGGGAGGAGGTCCCTAAAATATTATAGAATTCCTCCATAATGAAAGCAATACTTCTAGAGTGCCATGACGTTTGGAAGTTGGGAAACGCTGGTCTAGAATTTCCCTATGGCCCTAATTAAGATTTGGATCTTATTAGCCACTGGACTCAAGCGGTAATCATTGAAACCAAAATTATTGCTGTGTCAGAAGGGATAAAAAAATAATTGTTATTATAATCTTCGTCATTATTATTATTATTATTATTATTATTATTATTAATATTATTATTATTGAGAGAACTGAAGTTCTACAATAATGTGTGCTATAGAATCTACACTGTTAGGCTTCATCTGCAAACGAGGGGAGACTTTTTTCCCTTTGTGCCCACCCACCCCCGGAGTGCCCAACAATGAAGGTGATTACCTCCGATCATACCAAATGTTGGTAATCATTTGTTTGACGTGCGTACCTAGGGTTGTCCATTTTGAATCCTTATGGGATATGTGGTGTTTATGACATGTTTGGGCTGTGTAGATTTAAGTGGCGCAAGTTTGACTTTCTTGCAGTAATGTCAGTTTTATTTTTCTTGGTGTGTTGATTGTTTTGTATGGATATGTCTTCTAGTGTATGTTGCATTATTTCTGTGTGAGGGGATTATTATCCAGTCCGGCATTCGCCTAAGAGCGAGGGAAACCCCTAAAAAATCTCGCTTGGACTGGATACTGGCCAATTGGCCATCCACCATTTATTTATTTATTTATTATTTCTGCCTATTGTTAATCAAATCAAATACAAATACAAAAATACACAAATAAACAAAAAACATTTACAAATTTCAAAATTAAAGTACAATACTTTTTAAGAAAAGAAAAAGAAAGAAAATAACCAAATATTTATTTAGAAATACACCCGAATGAGCTAACTGCTCGTGCTCGGGTGTAGATTCAGAACATCAGAGTGGAGAAAGAGGAGAAACAAAAACAAACAAGTGAGAAAGAATGACACACTTATAAAAAAAAATGTGAAAAATGTTAAACAGAGCTAGAAAAAGAAAAGACAAATTTATAAAAAGGAGAAAAAAAATATTAAACACAAATACATACAATAAATAATAATAAAAATAAATGACTTAAAGCTAATAAAATTACAAAAAAATGTTTTACATACTTATTAAATTCAAAATTGGGGTAAACTGCGAGATCGGGGTATCTACTGATCATAGAGTTATAGAAGCGGGGACCATGAATGTGTTATTTTATGTTATCTTTTTACAGGGTACGAATTGTTTCTTAATACCTAGCAATTATTTTCCACTTATTCAGATTCTGGTGTTTTTAAACATTAATTACAAAAACGCCAAGTCACGTACACCAGAGGTATTCATATAAAAACCACGTTTATCAAGCAAGAATGGGTGTATCGTTATAAACATTTAACATTACACATCATTATTATAAAATGCAAGGAAGAAGCATTGATTGACAAAAACTAGTATGCGTAATTATGTAGAATTGTAGAATAACAAAGTTATGGCAACATAATCCACTCTTCCACTTGGTTGCATCACAAACGGGTTGCGCAACTGATTATTATTAAATATTTACGTGCCACTGCATTTTTCCGCAAAGAAATAATCATTGAGGTAAATGCCATCTCGCCCGAAGAGACCTTGAACATCACTCAGATTACTGAGCAACATCCAGTGCAACTGCATTTTGTTGTCATCACCACTATCATCGTTTCCAAAACCTAATGCAGTTATCTGTGTTATTAATTCTTCCCAAGAAAAACAATTATTTAACTATAGGCTATATTTTTTGTTGTTCGACAATGCTTTAATACGATCATTACAAATGACGTATCATAATTATATCAATTATGAAAAAGATTCTTATTATAACACACGTGTGCTATCGATTAATATCGAACATGTAACGATCTTGAAACCTCGAGAGCAACAAATGAAACTGCGTAACTAACAGCCTGGAAAGAATAAAATAAATTCTGTTCGCGGTAATTTTAATACTGAGTTCATTTATTGTTGTAAAAATCCTTTCGTTTCAAGAAAACAGTCGACAGCAAGCTTCCACTTAACCGTACGTCATCAGATGCCATCTCTCTCAGAAGACAATAACTATGTGAACTTGCTAACAGCTGACTGCGACGGTCAGCCTATTTCGTTTCTTTCCTTTATTTTTGTTAATGAATCTAAAATCTCAAAACTTGAATATTTAATTATGGTCGAACAAAAACAGTCGTATGTAACTTGCCTATAATGGTAGACCTAATTAAGATATTAACATGAAAATTATTAAGCTCGCTTTGCTCGTTTCGTTGTATCATAATAAATGCCATCATAGCTATTTGAATAATGTAGGCCTACTATTCTCATTTTTCTACGATAGTGTTTTTCATCCATTTACCGTTCATGCTATTATGGTGGAAACTCGAATTTACAGTACCCAGTGCTGGCAACCTAACTTACCGCACATGTACATCATTACATCTAACACAAGATTCGTGTACAGGAACTAAGTACCATGCGAAAAGTTGTGCCAACTAAATGTTTAGTAACAAACGAAAATAAGGACATGCACATTGAACACTAAATCACTTTCCATGAACATCTCTAAATATAAGATTAATTTAATTTTGAAATTGAAGTAAGTGTTTTTTCTAGTTCTTTACACAATATTATAGCACTTGTGGTTTAAATGGTTATTTGGATAATTCTTTTTTAATGTGCACATATATTTATTCGACGTTCAATAAGCACATAATTTAAGTCCTTTTATTAAAAGATACTTTTCCAAAATTAGAGTTTCCCTTGAAAAATTAAATTTCGTTCAAAACAGAAAAAATCACATTAAGAACAAAAATTATGCAATACACAACATTTCGTGATTTTTCGCGGGTTTAAAACGTCAATATTTCGACCTAGAAGTCTTTCAAACAAATATTTTCACTTTATTAGTACCTAGTAATATAGGGTGACCATATTAAAACAAAACAAAAACACACACACACAGGACACTCAGGGGCGTCGTGCAGATCATCGAGAAAACTGAACCCATTAGGCAATTGTTATAACTATTCTACTTAATATTTAAATTTTAATTTAAACCAATAAACTGAATAATTCTTAACTTCAAACTAGCCTATATCATCACTATAGACACTGCCAAACATATTCTACACATATGTGCGGTAACCTTACGCTGTAAATAGATTGCAAAAATAATTTTATTTGATTAAATCCTTGCCTCAGTTGAAGTTTCTTACTAAATAAAAATATGATCGATGTAAGCGTGCGCACGAATTTGTATGTACTGTATACAGAAAAAATTTCATGCAAACTGAACATTAAGAAATTAATTTTTTTAAAAGGACATTTTGCGACCCGTTCAAGTTATGTCGGGACAGCGAGACCAGTCAATCAAAAAGGGGACAATCCCGTTAAAGACTGGCCACCCTATGGTAATAACTAGGGGGCGGATTTCTATGACATGTACTATTTTTCCCCTTTGCATTATTTCAGGTTTCCGACTAATTTAAAACCGATTCCAAGCATCCTGGTGAAAATGGAACGGCATTTATTGTGCATGTAACTGCATATTTAGGAAATTTTCAACTATTGTAGCATATTTAGTATGAATACGCATATTTAGGTCATATTTTTTTTTGCATATTTGTGTGCAGATTAAAGAAATTTTGAAGTATCATATCATGTTTTGTAAATTTTACATTATACTCATACTTTTTGAGAATTTACAGACATTTTAAATAATTAACATTATATTTTAATAAAATGAATTGTAATGAAACTTTTAAAAAAATATACATAATGTGTAAGTGGTAAAGTCATATTTTAAATGTTATTGGTCATATTTTAATGATGTTTCGGGTCATAAATGCATGCATATATCGTATTTTTTCGGTCATAGAAATCCGCCCCCTAGTAATAACAATAATCCGTGAATCCGCGTCGGTCACGAAAACTAGGTAAAGTAACTGTAGTGATAGTATAATATTATACCTGTAACTGAGATGCTATGAACCTGATCACTGGATGCATGTTATAACAAGCCACTCGAAGCAGGAATAACTAAATGATCGTTTTCTTGAATAGCCACCGCCACTAGAAAGAGGAGGAAGGGTGGAGTCCAGTGAAAAGGAAAAATACTGGAGTATCAATAAGTAAATCGGTCGGTAATCAACAAACACAGGTGCTAGCCATTCACACAGGCAAAAGTAGCTATTTCTTGACAGGCATTGTATAGTCATCTCAAGTACAAATATTTGGACACTGTGTCGATACGATTGAGCTGATAAAGCTGTTAATAGAAATAAATGCTGTTTCTCTTTCAGATCATATGTAGAAACGATTCTATTTTTCTATACAGCGGTTTGCAACTTCTAAAGTGAGTGACAGGTCCTTAATACAGAAATCACATGTCTTTCACTCGAAGATATAATAATGACCAGGGCCAGGATTTTGATATGTCATCTTTTAAATACTACATCATGGACATTGCCCACTAGTGCAGATATTCTGATGACTCCTAGACTACGAGGGTCATTTCAAAAGTTCTGCACACTGTAAGATAGAATGGAAGAAAATAATTTATTTTGTAAAATACCTTTACAGGCCTTCAATATAATCTTCATTCTTGCTTATGACAGCTTCCCAACGTTTTGGCAATTTTTTTATTCCGGATAGGGCACCTTCATTGTTGAGCTGTCTGATTACTCAGGTCACCTCACTGGAAGCTTTATCAATTGTAACAAAACGTTTTCCACGGAATGGTTCCTACAATTTGGGAAACAAATCAAAGTCTGGTGGGCTCAAATCAGGACTGTATGATGGGTGGGGAAGTCTTCCCCATCCATAGACTTGGAAAACGTTTTGTTACAATTAATGAAGCTTCCAGTGAGGTGACCTGAGTAATCAGACAGCTCAACAATGAGGGTGCCCTATCCGGAATACAGAATTTTCCAAAACGTTGGGAAGCTGTGATAAGCAAGAATGAAGATTATATTGAATGCCTGTAAAGGCATTTCTCAAAATAAATTATTTTCTTTAATTTTATCTTACAGTGTGCAGAACTTCTGAAATGACCCTCGATTATAAAAATTGTAATTTTTAGGGGAATATTTGGTCATTTTCCATTTTTTTTAGGATTTATTTTAGAATTAAATGCCATTATTTGTTCATTTTTTGGCCATTTTACGGTCTTCTTTTCCACATTTCACATTTTTAGGCAACTTTTAAAATACGAAGTCATTACTTTCTCATTTTGTGTTGTTTCTCGCATTATATGGAGTTATTGTGAATTTATTTGCATTGGGTATTATCGGAACTTAAATAAATAAATACATATTTATTATACATAACAAATAAATACATAAATACTTAAATAAATACATATTGTTATAGCTGTAATTTGGATACAGAAAGACGGTGTTTGCTGTTCGCATTTAACCGCGTTTACAACGTGAATGTAAATAGACACAAATCGGATGAATGAACTAGCATTTTCATACAAATTTTCGGGTCCTTTTTTAGTCTTTGAGTCTTCTTTTTATATTTTTGCAGTCTTTTATAACTCGTTTTTTAAATATTTTAGGTCATCAAAATCCTGGCCCTGATAATGACTATTTAGCTCACGAATTAGTGGCCATCTCAGTATAGGAATAGGCCTACTAGAATTTCAACCAATCTCAAGAGGGTTTCACTTTATTTTATCACTTATTTTATCACAACCACGTGCACTTGTTTTTATGTAAATTCTTAAGGACTAAACATTAAAACATCTTCACACCTGTAATTTCTTTGATAAAAAAAATTCATCATTCAACACACCGCAGCCATTGGGGTACATATGAGCCGCATATGAGCAAAAGAACGTGTCCAAATAATGTAGGCTACAATTCTATGTGTGGTGTAGCATTGTAAATCTCGTACAATAATTAGACCTACAATACTAATAACATTACAGTATATAGCTTTGTAAGGACTTACAGCTTGAAAATCAAAAGCCCTCCATAGTTTAATTTTGAAATACAAGGGATGCCGGGCCTTTTAAGCTACTTTTGTATAATTGTATCGCAATATTTTCTTATTTGTAGCAATTTTTTAGTTGAAATGTAATGATGTGCAAATTTAAGACTAAGGACTAATCATATTACTTGATGATAGGCGATTTATCAGCCACAGATTAAATAAATGTTGGAACATCGTTCTGATAACATATAGGTACCGAGAACATTTCTACAGTAAACACCACCCCAATGCATCCTTCGAACAATTTGCTTCGCGGCATATTAGAAGCATTTGAACAGGAAATAATTCAACACCGGCACAAAAATATCAGATTGGTTTTCAGAAGAGTAATAAACCCCTATTTCCACGTTTGAGGTCGTATATATTTAGCATTCTGCTTTAGTTTCCTACTAACTTCTAATGAAATCTCAATGGGAAATGGAAAATATCCCCGCTTCCCTATCATCAACCAGACAAACAGAATTTACTCTTGAGGTTTCAACAAAATCTATGATAATGATAGATCTCATGGTGGATACCGACGTTTGAAAAATAGATATATATCTTAACCTTTAACAACCGGGATCGTTAACGAAACAAGACAACCAAACAAATGACGAGCATAATACACATTTATCGTTAAAACATTATAATTGGTACCGAGAAAATTTAAATCGTCAGTCAGCTTAATATCTAACTCGCCGTATGACACCAACGCATCGAAACCAGTTTAACAATAATTTAAGTCAATACCAATTTGCCTTGGCTTAGGCCTATATAAAACTGTACAATACGGCATTAACATCATTAATAATAATAATAAATGTAATGTTTTAGCACAATAAAATGACTGATTTTGGTGAATATTTCATGAAAAAGTAATTTTATAAACTTAAAAAAGTGCGGGATGACTATGATTTTTGGGGGGTAAAAAACATTGAACTTTTTGAGATTTTGCCGTCCCGTTTTAAGTTAATTTTCAATTTGTAGTTGTGAATTTTTTTCTTCAATTTCCTCACTGCTTAGGTAATATTATGCTAAAACAAAAGTCTAGAGCATTTCATTCTGATAATTTTGGTATTTATTTTGTCTTGTTATCTATAAAATTAACAGAGTTACATACATTTGTGCAAAACATCTTTTTGACTGAAATACGGTTTCAAAGCAAACTTTAAATGGCCGCCAAAAAAAAAAGTTTGAGCCTAAATTTTTTTACCATAGTTTTGAACTCACCTTTTATTGGGAAATAACTGGTAAAAAATTAGGAAAATAAAAAATGTCGAGCAACTTGTCCTGGTTCATTTCTAATGGATTGACCCACCCTCATTAATTACGTAAGTAGGATATCTCGGAGATTTTGCCAATAACATTCACAGTCAGTTTTAGCTAACAATAATTAATTTATTTAGTTAAAACTGAATGTGAATGTTATTGGCAAAATCTCCGAGATATCCTACATAAATTAGGATAAAAGGTGGAAATTAAATTCTTATTATTAGGGCAAGGCATTTAATGACAATAAAATAGCGAAAAAATGCAAAATAAAAAAATCATTTATGACCTAAAAATAGTGGAAAATGACACTTTTTTTTAAATAACCAATAAATTTACTATTATTTCTCGTAATTAATTTTTTAAGTAGTAAATTGCTAAAAACAATTTAAAGAAAATGGTTGACATAGCGTTATATAAGAATTTACAATAGAAAACATACTTATTTTGTTACTGAAGAAGTAAATTTATACTACAGTACTTGGACACCCTTAAAGAAAAATAAGTTCTTTCTGAACTGGCAAGCCCACCAAATTGCCCCTAGCAAATATGTGCCATTTAAAAGAAAGACAAATATCTTTACTGCTACAAGACGAACTGCTATGGTGTTTACAATAAATCTGAATTAAAATTAACTAAGTACATTTGGTGGAGAATCTCAAATAAAAACGATTGTCTGTTGTCTGAAAGTAACGATTTGTACATGGAAAAGTTCCTCCCTGCCTCCATAGAAACATGACCTAAATTGCCGAAAAAGACCTAAAAATGCCGAAAATGACCTAAAAATTGCCATAAAATGACCGATCTCTCGAAAATGACGAAAAATGCAAAATAAAGCAAAAAATGCACAAACAAATTCCCCTTATTTAATAATTTATTTCCTGAAACACATTATATTCGAGCTATATTTTAACCTTCATATAAACAGATGCAAAATCATCAAATGCCTTGCCCTACTTATTATATAACATCCCTTCATTGGTAAAAATGAAACTTATTAATTTATGTAAAGGTATTGTATAATTAATTTTTACTAGATCGAGAGTACAAGGCTATATAGTGATTATTGCTGGAGTGGTATAGTATAGTACACGCCGGTATGCGGGACTTCTCTACTTCAGCTAATTACACACTGGCACATTTTAAGGAATTTCATACCGGTATGCGATTGTAGTGCACATCATATTGGAGCTTAACTCTAGTATCCTGCCCGTTAAATTATTCTTCCGAATTTTCATGTAGGCCTAGCTTATTTTCCTTTCTCATGTTCATGATGTCTTCCATTAGAAACAATCCTACATGTTTTTCTGATGGAAGACGCCATGAAAAAGAGTAAGGAAATACTTAACTATCTTACTGCTCGCCTAGAGTGTCAGACAACTTCTGCAGCGTTCGTGTACTGCGTGTTTTATAGTCATTAAATGCAGGGGCTTATTGCCCGCCTAGTACGTTAGGCAACTTCTCCAACAGACGTGTACTGCGTGTGTTGACTAGTCATCAACTGCAGGGGCTCCTCGCTCGCCTAGCACCTTAGACAATTTCTCCAACAGACGTGTACTGCGTGTTGACTCGTCAATAACTGCAGGGGCTTCTTGTCCTTTCGACAATATTTTTGCAACGGGCTTGTATTGCATAATTTCTATTTAATGGCTGTTTAGCTCATGATTAGTGACCAATCCTGTGGAAGGATATGTTATATTTAAATGAATCACCGCGGTCTATCGTTTACTTTAATCGCTTGTACGTTGAATTGTTTATTTATTTATTTGAATTCGTAATTTTGAAGATATTTGAACCAAATTTTATTCTGTTATTTCTAGGCCCAATAGTTCGGACAAGTTCGTTAATGAGCAAAATTGGCCCAAGGGGAGGGTAGGGGGAGGGGGTTGAAATTTTGAAAAATTTACATCTCGGCCCCTATGAAGTATAGAGGGAAACTTTGTTTGAATAAATTAGAGTACTCCCTATGGAGTTCACAGTGACACCAACGATTCGGGGGTTTTGGGGGTACGAGTGGGGGTGGGGGATATAAATTCACAATTTTTGAAACCATGTCTTGTGAGGTATCGTTGAAAAGCTCTTGATGAGTACTCTACAAATCAATAACTAATTTCTCGATAGTTCTCATATAAGGCGAGATTTGAATGTTTGAAGAACAATAACACTTAAAAATATATCTCAGCCTGCTGAAAGAAATGTGTGAGGACCGACTAAGGATGAAATTACCAACGTAATAGAGTTTGAAGTATTAAAAATAATAGTTACACACCTTTAGAACAATAATGCATGGCAAAATAAAAAATAAATAATTAAATATAATATCAATTTGAAACATAATAAACAACTCTCTTTTAATCAAAATGATTTCAGATTCATTTATATTTCATATGGTGCATTGTACACTTTGATATTGCTGTGATAAAATAATTCTCAGTAAAAAGGAGTTTAATATGAAAGTTACGGCTCAATGAAAAAAGAGTGTTGTCCTCAAAGAACATGGGACTACAAGGTTAGTATTATTGTCTTGTTATATAAAACATTATTTCTTGCTTGTATTTATGAAACTAAAACTATACTAAACTCCGTGGCGCTACATTATTCAAGGGATCTGCGTTACCTACCAAAGGCAGAGGGCAGGATTGGGGGCATGTGGTCAGCATGCCGACACCCACGGCCGTTAATGATGGTTTCCTTGACTGGAGCCGCTACTCCTCCATCAAGTAGCTGAAATATAATTACAGAATACTATCTTTTTATAAAAAAAAATATTTCAGTTCGTCTTATATCAATTTCTTCCGAAGGTTAAGCCCTTCTTACGGCCGACTTAATCGAACAAAAAAAACTACTGGTTATGTAAAACGAAGTTTTTTTAATACATAAGCTTATGATTTTTAATAAAACCAGAAGTATAGACCAGTAGTTTCTTGGTTAATTCCACCGTTATCATATCATATTTAGGCCCCGCTACAGTGCTCTTTCCTGTTTTTTGCAGTTATCATTGCGGGTTTGTCAGGCCAAGGCTAAAGAAAAAGAGTGCTGCGCAGCAACAATAAATTAAACCAAAAGCATTTCGAAATCTACCTCAGCCTGTAGGCCTGCCTAAAGGGATTTTTTTAAACTTATATTCTGTTATTTGTATAATTTTTTCCATACGTCAGGCCTCTAACATGCGAAGATTTTGATAAGCAATTAAAAAAGAAATCCATGAACTAAAGAATCGAGTCAAATTGCTCCAAGAAACACACACTTTGTATCCTTTCCTTGGTTTAAAAATAAACCCCAGAAAGTTCGTAAGCTCTTGTAAAACTGCTTAAGAAGCTTATAACAACGTAGATAGAACAGAAAGAAAATACTTTAGTAAACTGCAAGAGCATTATTTAAGTGTTTCAGATCTCTTCTTATTGCTAGAATAACTAATCAAGGTCAACCACTTTGTTTGCCAAGTGCTATCCATTCTAGTTTATTGCGAAAGTTCATCTTTATCATGGGCTGGTATAATTACAGAAGACATCTCGTTGGAATGAGTCACAGAGAACAGCCTCGGCTAGACGCTTATCGTTACTTGGTAATGTGTACACTAGCTTCATTCATCCCAGCTATGCCCTCTGACCCTGTTACGCGTTCATTCAAACCAGCAGCCTCCCCGCTGAGAACTTGAATTCTTCATTCCCAATTCACTTTGTTACAATGTAAGCTATACTTAAAGAAGGTCCGTGAAAGTTGTTTAATTTTTAGGGAAAATTCGTTTTAAAATTACAATATTTCGGCGTTGTTAATAATTAGGCGGTGTTATACAGTGTGATTCACGTACGAGTTGCGGGTTTCTGCGTCGCGACGGTCATAGCTCTAATTCCAGAGCGATCGAGTGAAATATCTAAGCAAATAAAGTAGGGTTGTACCGATTAATCGGCTCGAATAATCGATTAAACATTTAATCGTTGATCAATTACATTTCCGATCAATCGGTTTAATCGAATTCTGAAAAAGTTTTTCGAGAAATGGGTCACATGACCAAACTCCTTTTCCTCGCTTCTCCGGCCTTGGCACATCATGTGTCATTCAGCCTATTGTGTCCAAACAATTCCCGTTATTCAGAAACCTGAAGGGTAGTTTCGTCAACAAACTCGTGTGTCTCAAGTCTTGGCTGAAAAAGTAACCGGAAATGTAAGTTTTGTAAATAATTTTTCACTAGTTAACTAATAATGGTATTAATTAATTCAGGATTTCTTCTGATTATCTGTAGTGTAGTAGTTATTAAACGTGTAAACCAATATTAAATGTACACTTTGGTTTCGTTTAAAATACCGACCTATTTGTCGATTAATCGATTAAACTCAAGTGTTAACTCGATTAGAAATTTTAATCGATTTTCAGCCCCAAAATAAAGCCGTTAACGGTGAAATGATTCAGGTTCTCACACTTACAGTTAAAATTACATGGAAATTGAAGTAAAAATAAAATTAATTAACATATAATGAAGCTTAAAGAAACCTAAAATAAAGGTATTTTAATATGTTTAAAAATTAATACAGAGGTTATAGAAACTTAAAAATCCGGGCCCCAGTAATGATTGTTTATACTGTCAATGTCAATTAAACATTTTACATGTATTTTACGTGTAAATTCCAACCCCCCCCCCCCAAAAAAAATAGCTTGGCACTGTCCCTACAGTATACAGTCGACAGTTCTGCTTTAAATTGTACAAATGCAACGGAAAGGTTCTCTGTCCCTCGCGTGTGTAGGGACTCACAGTAAATTGTGTTACCCCAGTCCTGCAAATCCACTCATGCTTGTAATCTCAAGGATGCTGTATAGGAACGCAAACCTATTACAAACTTTCCAGACATAATGAAGTCCCTAATGTAAGAGTGTCTGAGCCCCAGCTTATGCATATCCCGGCACCCTTGAATCCATTGCACTAGCAAAACAGTAGGCCTACTTGTTATTCAATATGTGGTAAACACTTCTTGAGTAATCCCACATCGACCACAGGACATTAGTTGTAAGGGTCTCTAAAGCCACCTGGAAAGTTGCTATTTGCGTTATATGAGTGGATGATATGTTAATTTTTAAAAATGTCAATAACTGTTTTTTTAATAAATAAAAAATAAACACCAGGCCAATAACGTCACACAGAAGATGATTAATATATATTATAATTAATGGTAACTTCTTGGAATCGCATTTGGGAGATCCCAGGTTCAAATCCCGTGGTCGGCCAATTTGACACGGGTTTTTTCATGGTTTCCTCAGTTGTAAAGGCAAATGCCGAATTGGATATTTACATACCATGAATCATCCTCACCATTTCATCTTGTATCATATCTATTTAAATTATTATCAGTTGAAATTGACTCCATAAAACTATATCAATAATAGAAACAATTGACAATTAATAGTTCCGTGGCCTACCCTACTCCTGATATGGCCCCACAGATAAAAGGAGTAAAAACAAAGCTGAATTTAAAAAAAAATGCTGTAATTAATGTCGTTACTTCATCTTGCAACTTTAAAATAATAATAATAATAATAATAATAATAATAATAATAATAATAATAATAATGATAATAAATAAATAAACAAAACTACGGAAAGCTCACAATACAGTCCTTGGAAAGGTTTGTTGACCAGAATAATTAATGCATTCAGTTCATTGAATTGTTGATGTAAACGTTACAATAAAATTGCAATAAAGGCCATAATACAGACACCAGGCTCTTGTAACATGGCTTGTCATAAAGCAGCATTTTATGACTTGGAAGTTGCAGAACTGTATTTTTTGTCCTTTTCCAGCCTTTCAAGTTTCTATACAGCCAATATTATATTCTATTACATGAGCAATATAGTAATAATATTAAAAAGTTATATTCAATTGTGTTCAGTTATTTTACTGTTATTGTTATAGAGGAAAAATGCGTACATTTTTACGACAGTGACAGCAAGCACTGACGTGTAATTACTCCTTATTTTATAACCATTCCTTTTATTATGTTCTACCAACAGCATTATGGACTACATTTGTCACAGAGCGCCCAACATCTCTACTGTTCGTGCCATTTTAAGAAGGTCTCGTCCCAAATCATTTTTAACACCACGGTTTTATTACTGCATGCTCCATTACATAATGTAATACTACATGCTTATGAGAACAATTACAATGCTTAGATTTCATATTTTCAGTTTTTTTTTTTTAATTTTTGTGTGTCTATCTACAAACGAATATAACAGTATTGTTCCCTAATCTGAAAATCTGCACTGACACCGACACCGACAAAGAACAGATGCTCCTTTAGTCGACTGGATTTCCCCAGTGTTGTCGCTGTCATTCACCATTTCTCAAGTGAAATAAACGTCCTGTGGTAAGTATTTGGCAACATTTTACTGGGCTACAGACAAGTGTGAATACGCCTAATTACCTTTCTATTTACTGATTGACAGGTCGAAGAGGATTAGGGTGGCAGCAGTTAGTGGAAGTTCTTGGAAAAAGAAGTATTTAAGAAGTGGCACCCACAATAAGTTCTATATATTTAAAAAGAAACATCAAAATTTATATAAGCATACATAATATGTAGGCCTAATTAATATTTTATTAAGACTTCTCCGAATCCTACTGTACAAGGAATAGTAAAGACATTAAACATGATGTGGAGACCAATTGGTTTGTGATTATAGGGCTCTGACTGCATAGAAGATTAATAGAGTAATAAAGGCAAAACATTTTTGTGTTTTGATCGTTCATCAAGCAGACAACTCCATGAAGTCAGGGGCTGACACAATTGTACACACAGACAATTGGATCTGTCTTTAATAGCATAGCATTCAGTCACAAGAAAAATTACACCTCTTTATTTATATTGGAATTTCTGGAAATTGATCGTTCTATTCACCACATGAGTGACACTGTTAAAAGACACATGAATGTCTTTTTTCTTCTGATATTCGTGTTAATATTCTTTTCTTTCTTTGTCTTAATTTTACCTCTCCCTTTTAGGATTTAAGCGACCCAAGCCGCCCGAGCCTTACAGGGACGCGAACTGTCGGGAGAGGGATTATCTTTGGGTCACATGCATACTTTTTTGACCAGACAAGGACATGGAGGGCCTCCCCGGATAAGTGATCAGCCCAATGCCGGGGCCACCTCCGAGACAACACGAACACATAGAACGAGACACACCATTCACACACACACTCACTCCAAACAAGGCGAGGATGGGATGAAGATATTAATGACGGCCAGATGATATCAGGGGATCACAAGGGCCTAAAGTTACCCGATATTTGTCTCACAGGTGAGGAAAAACACCAGAAAAAACACCACCTAGGTAACTTGCCCCGACCAGGAATCGAGAGGAGCGAACACATCCCCTACGCCACAGCGGTGGACTAATTTGTTTTCCTTTGTCTAAATTTAGTAATGCTTATGAGTACGAATTATTTCACAAACAAACCAAAAATCGTAGACTTCTTTGAGCATTTATAGGCTGACATGATTCAATCCTAAAAAGAGATAAAAAAATTGGTAGCCTATTATGAACTGACTTGGAAACTCCACAGGAAAAGGATTTCGCGTTCTCATTGAGGGCCGTCCTACTGAATGGAGCATGCAAATATATATCAGCGCACAATCCAGTAAGACAAAAAGAATGAGATTCTGCCAACCACACGAACTCCACAACCCGTCAATCCGCTTTGATATAGAAATGGAATAAGTGCCAACTTTCGCATTCAATTTCTTCAAGCTGACAAACTTCGTCTTAAATCAATCAGCTGAAAGGGCATATTACAGCACAATAAACTGAAAGAGTTGAATGAAATCTATGTGAAGATGCGACGTATGTTATTTATAATATTTTCTGTTAGAGAAATGCAAGTTGAGACTAAGTTTGATGACAGTGAATATGGGTCTATACTAAACAGCTGCTCGGATGAAGATGCCATATTTCTATGTCATGCAGATCAGAAGATGAGGGAACGACGCTCATTGTATGAATTTAAAATTTGGTTTTAAATTATATTTTTCTTTCTTTCTTTTCAAATTTATTCAAATCAAACTAATTATCAAACAAACCATAAACAAAATCACGGTATATTACAAAACCTTATTTGTGTACTTTCTTTGAAAGCCCCCCCGATGAGCTAAGCTCATGTTTAGGTGCTGTAATTATCACATCTATTAAATAAGAGAGAACAGATAAATTTATAAATATACACACGCCACAGAATATAAAAGTTACTTACTTACTCATTGGCAATAGACAAATCCTCAGCAAACTAAAGGAATGTTATCTATTTTATAGAACCCGAAGGCTCATTGCCGCTCTTACCTAACCCCGCCATTCAACCCTATTCACTGCTAACTCCATCCAATCATCCCTCGCAAATCCTACTTTCCTTAAATCTTTCCTCATATTGTCTTCCCAGAATATATATATATAATTTTTATTTATTTATTATTTTATTTTTATTTATTTATTTATTTATTTTGCAAAGAAATTTAAAGTAGGAAATTCAATATTACAGGAACAGAAATGTAGCCTATTTTACAAATACGTTTAGGGCCTATATGTTTTGTTTGAAACAGTAGCATAGCCAGAAAATAATTTCGGGGAGGGTCGAAAGTGCGGGGGGGAGGGTTTGGGGGGTATGGAGTTCCCCCCAAGAAGGGGGAAAATTTTTCAAATATATAGAACTAATCAAAATCACATATTACGCTATTTTAGCAATGAAAAAATTAGTAAAGCTAGTTAGCAAATTTCTTTACTACATGCCAACTTAAACAAGAAATCGTTACCTAAGTTATAATAACTTACCTATTAGTCTATTTATAACAAAAGTGAAATAATTTATGGAACAAAGAAAATAATATGCCTACATTTACAAGTTCAGTATTTTGTTATTAAATAAAATAATTAAATATTTGTCAAAATGGAGCTTAAAAACTTATAACTTATAGAATTTTAGGTTTTGATTTCGGGAGGGGTTCGGACCCCTAGACCGTCCTTCCCTACGCCACTGGTTTGTAACATAGGATCCTATTTTAGAATTGGATGGGAAATGAAGGATGAAGTAAAATCGTAACAAAGCCAATCATCGTCATGTCACTTTTAATTTGATGGTTTGAAGAAATTTAGACGAAAATTGGATCGTGGAATATGGGTTTAACTTACCAGAATTATTGATAGTACTAAAAACAACCTAGATATAATTGTTCAACTCCCGATTCGAGGCTTACGTTCTTCATCAATTTTGGTTGGTTTATTGCTATTTAAAGACGGATTTGTAGGTCTACTGCAACTTAGGCCTATGACCGTCGCCGCTGTCCCGCAGGAGTACTTTTACATACCAATAGATCTACAGACATGTGTGTATTGATATATAGAGTAGAATTCCAATTATCCGAACTCCAACTATCTGGATCGCCACTTATCCGGACGGCTTTGAGCCCGTATTCAAGTGGTTTTTGCAACAACGAGCAATGGGAAACCTTCTTTCAGGGCCAATTATTGTGCAAAAATCGAGTTTGTCCGCAAAAAAGTTGACCGACTGTTCAAGATGTGACATTTTAGGCCTATGTAAGTACAGTAGGCCTAGTTGTACTATTTAGCTTTTTAACAGAAATGACCTTTCTTCATTTCTTATCCAACTATCCGGATCGGGTCCGTTCCCAATTAATCCGGATAACTGAAGCTATACTGTACCAACAAATCATATAGAAGTGTATACTGTATTCTATATCCCATTTAAGAACGATCCTGTTCAAAACAAAGAGGCGTGGCTGTCATAGTCCGCCGTGAGAACGCATGACATCACCGTGTTAGTGGTAGTTTGTTTATTCTCAGTACAACTCACCCGCAGGGTCGTCGTGAACAATGAATCCTTTGTTTTGTTTGCTACTTGATATACTATAATGTTGACGATGCCAGTGAGAGTTTGTTATTTCAAGTGTAAATGTTGATATTATTGTTGCATGAACTTACGAACACTACTTCTGTACTAGCAAGCCACTCCCTGGTAATGGCGCATGCTAATGACTTTAACCAATCACGTTTTGTCACATGATGCGAATTTTCCGCGAACTCTCTGTGAGTTCTCCTCCCCTTTGTTTTGAACAGGGTCAAACTAGAGTGGGACAAATTATAATAGTGACACTACGGCACGTGTCTGCCTATGTATGCTGTATGCGAACCCAATCCGAAGCAGAATGTTTGTGGGAAAAATTTGCGCCATTTACATATTTCATCATGTGTTGATAAGGCGTATCACTTCGCAGAACACCTTGGTAACATACACAGCTTAATAATGACAGTCTGTCTAACACGTGATGTTTTCTCAATGGAGCATCTCTCCACTTAACACTTACTTATCTTGCAATAGAAGTGTTAATATCCCTATCCGACTTGGCACACGAGAGCTTCGTAGAATTCGCAACCAGTGGCGGAGTGGTCTTCTACCAGACACGTAGCTAAGGGGTGACGACCCTCCGAAACTCATAAATCGAGTAGGCCTATCACCTTTGGTACTTTTAATTAATTAATTATTTATCCACTCGAAAAACATTCGGTAGATTTTTATACTCTTACTAGCTTAAAAGACCCGGCGTCGCCCGGGTTTTGTATTTTGTAATTGGAAATTAGCTTATTAAGGATTTTCAATTTTAAATTCTAGGTCCTTATATAGGCATTTATAATTTGAAATAGGAAGAACGACTTATTACACTCAAACTATTCCCTCAGAAAACGCTTGATATAATTTTTTATGGCTCATAGAGGCTCTAGAATTTTGCATCCCATCGCTTGTACAGTGCACAGCAAGCCTGGTAGAGGTTTAAATAAGAAGAAACAGAAATTCCTGTAACATAAAATTGTAATATCGAGGCGGGAAATTTCCCACTCTTATGTTACCATAAAGCCTTCATACTTTTCTCTCCAAAAACCTGCGATATAATATAATAATATACACATTACCATATCTCGTTTTGTTGTCTCTATGTCCAGGGTAGAGAAAGTTATGTGATTCCATTATTTTAGTGGATTTCATTCTGTAATATTTATTTATAACATGAATTATTTTGATAACTTCTCTTATTTGTCAAAAGTGCATTTCATTTGTTTCTTCCAAGCCCACCTGATACCATTTGGCAACAATATATTCTGTGATTTGGAATTGATAATTCTATGTAAAAAGGGATTAAGTATTTTCAAAAACATTTAATTTCTGGCATTTAGAATCAGAATTTTTCAAAATCCTTTCTTAGTGAGCACCTACATTATAAAACGAAGGTACTGTCAAAATTCCAAGTCTCTACCTGTTATAGTTTAGGCTGTACGTTGATTCCTGTCATTCAGTCAATCAGTCAGTCAGTCATTCATTCAGTCAGGACAAAGCCTTTTATATATATAGAGATATTGGGTGTTTCTGCATTATAATTTGATATGGCGCTATTGCAATATAAAAGAAACTGGAAAGAGACATGATCTCAACAATGTGTTAAATCAGGGTTTCTCAACCTATGTTCCGCGGACCACCCGGTGGTCGGCGAAGATGGTGCAGATGGTCCGCAGATATAATTAAAAAATATCATGAAGCAAGTAAAGAAGTACAAATTTTTCACATGAAATGGACACTAGAAGTCAATTATTTTTTTAAATCTTAGAAAATACAGGCCCTATTGCAAGTTTCCTTACTTTTGCAGTTACGAACCACAGTTTGAAACTCCTGATGCACTGACGTTTTTGGTTCGCTCTTTCATTCAAAACCCTGAAATATAAGACTTTGTCGGAATTTATTATCAGAACGCTCTCTTAAAAAGGGTTTTATTGTTGGAGGTGCCCCAGTGTCTGATACCGGTAAACCTATGTGATGTTAGGCCTATAATTCCTAATTATGTTATCAAATTGGTAATAAATATTAAAGTCTGTTCAAAATATAATTTTACTGTCAATAGTTTACTTCCAATTCAATAACTGTGTTTTCGTCGAACTAAAAAATGTACAGTATTTAGATTTATTTCCTTATAATGACCTATAATTAATATCTCAAATATTAAGAATATAGGCCTACATATAGCCTACTTTTAAAAATGGGATGTAAAATTAGGGGTCCGTAAAATTTTTTAGACATTTTAGAAGTCCTCGCGTTCAAAAAGGTTGAGAAACCCTGGGTTAAATGTATCTAATGTGTGTGTATGTATGTTTGTGTGTATGTAGCCTATTTGCTCGAAATTTTGCATACATATCCTCTTCAACCAGGAAAGAAATGTAGGCTACAATAAAATTCAAACAAACCACCCCTTCCCTTATTAAGTGCCAGTACGGTACTTTGTGAGATTGTGTGGGGGACGGGAGATTGTCTGTCCGTGTGCCTGTACGCGCGATAACTCAAACAAGCTTTATCTAATTTCCACGAAACTTGGTATACACATTTATAACCTCCATGGGAAGAAGTATATTGCGTTTGGAGCAAATCGGTTGACCAGTACCGAAGTAAGACTAATTAAAGGTCACATGCTTTTTAAATGGGATGGATGGACGAACAGAGATTTCCCGTGCACCATAAAATCGCATAAAGTGCCACTCTGACATTTAATTAATAAAGTTAAATAATAATAAAAAGATTATATAAAAATATATATTAGGCTAAATCCCATTATTATGGTACAGTAATCTTCAGGTGACTTTTTTTTTTTTAATTTTCTTTATTACTTATATAAATTCCTCAAACAAGATAAATTAACATTTGAAGCCTGGTAGCTGTGTTATTTCTTTCAAGAACTTTTTTTGTACAAAATGGTCAGCTTATAATGTTAGGCACACCCTGGTATAAAACTCTGGCTTCCTACCTTCCCTATGAATTTTCAGAGTTAGTAATTGAAATAAGTTACAATTAGTAGGCCTATGTCCGACCGATCGACTCTTCGTCAAGAGCGAATTCCTCAGCACAAGTTTGAAATTGCTAATTTCTTGCAAGTTAGTGTGCTTTAGCAAATGAGGTGCTAGGAAACTGTCCCGATTTTAAATGCCCATGGCAACAATGTACACAAAAATCCGGACAAGGTTGGTTAGCCGTGTATACAGCCTATTAAGTTAGACCTTTAGGCCACATGTAAATTTAATTAAAGAAAAAATACAAATTTGTGAGTAAAAATGTAATAGGGTAGTTATTAACATTATACTACAAATATTTTAACGATTCTCGACTTTTTCTGTCCAACATATGAAAAGCGAAAATTTGCAGTTATATTATATAGAACTGGGGGGGGGGGATTTTGGCCTGAAATTACAAAATCTGCAGAACAGCGATGTCTACGCGAAACAGAATTTAATCACTTAAATTCATAATGTATCTTATGGGATCCATTAGTGTGTCTTAAATGTGTAATAAGATCAAACCGGGCCGCGGTAGAAGGATTTTTCAGAACGTAAAAATCCCAGGGACTTTAAGCTGGGGGACCCGTGTCGTAGATTTACGGCACCTAAAAGAACTCCAAGCCTAAATTAGAGCCTCTGGACAAAATTCCTCGGCCCTTTCACGTCCAAGTAATACCTCAATTTCTGGAGGCGGTTTGTGAGGCAATTCCTCCGAAATTGAAAAAAAAAAAAAAAAAAATCATGTAAAATTACAGAATAAGGCAGAATAAAATAATATGGGTCTAATCACTATGTTACCTATTTTCTACGCAGTCCGACAAGGGTTAGTATATCGTGCGAAAAACTATCGCATATCTACTCTTATACAATTCAACGGCCCTAAATAGCGTGCTTGCTCGCCCGCTTCGTGAGACATCGGGTATACTCGGCGATGTTCGTCTCTCGCAGTCTAAACTTTCATGACGACTACAAAATTAGGAAGGAAAACCGTTTCTTTATTATATAAGGCCTAAGTGAAATGAACACAATGAACAAATATTCTAATTTTATTTTTACTTACAATTTTCATAGCTCTGAACCACAAACATTTTTAATAATCTACCAGTGTAATTTTCTTAAAAATCCTGGAGTCAATGAATAATGGCGGGCGAAGCCGGGGGCAAAAGCTGTAAAATATTGATGGTTTTATCTCTTGAAATATCGCTGATAATAATAATCCAAACAAACCATTCCTTCCCTTGAAACATTACATAATTTCTGAAAATTACACTGAATTAATAAAATAAAATAAATTCATATTCATGTCAATAAACAGCTGAGAAACAATACGTATTATGTGTTCACAGGTTCTTTGGAACTGCATAATCGATTCTGATATAGTTTTCCCAGGGGGCGCTTTCATGTCGTGGAATGTACTCTGAAGCAGGAATTTTAGCTGTTTCATTAATTATTAATGGCTTAGTTTATGAATGATTCGCGTGCAAGTGTTAATAAATATAATGCTTTAATAATTGTTATACTCTTAATTTTTAATTTTTAAAAGAATTATCGTGGCGAAGCCACGGGCACCTCCTAGTTTCAGACATTTAAGAATCAATTCACAACGTTGTGAAACTCTTCAAATAAATAAGTAGGTGGTGATAAAATATTGTCATTATTAACAGTATAGGCAATAGGCCTAATTTATATTTTCACGGGCCATAAAATGGCAGCAGCGTAAAAGTATGCCTGCAGAAGGAAGGAAGTAGGCATACAAGTACTTGGGAATAAGACGTTAGATATTAGTCTCATAACGAGAAGATAATTACTGACATTTTCGGTATTATGCTTCGACGCTTACCTTATCTCTACAAAAACACATCCGATTCCCAGGATTGTCGCGGAAAGAAGCTTATAAACCTTATGACACAAACTACCAATCTTATTGCACGAAAGAAAGATATCATTAGCTATAAAATGACACAAAAAGCTATACTCCTTTCCATTAAAGTTTGTTTAGCTGATTCATAATCGTGAATATGACTTTTTTTTTTTAATAAGAGTTCATGGAATATTTCTGTCGCTTCTTTTATGTTTATGCTCTTCGTTTCAAAGCCAAAAACAGGGCCACCCGAGGAAGGATTCGAAGACGAATTTAGTTGCCCTTATTTTTCTATAGAGGGGTATCTATATTCGATAATATGGATATCCCACCCCTAGCACACAACATGAATTACAATGGGTTTCAGTGTACTCTGGCATGTAAATAGGACAGGGTTTCAACACAGTTGACTAATACGTTTAGCACAATCTGCAAGTTGATCCTGTCAATAAACTGGTGTATCTTTGTATAATCGTGGATTTATCTTGCCATACAAATGTCCATAGCATGATCCATTGGTAGCGAGCTTGCTGAAGTTGAATCGCATAACTTATCTGGATGAGATTTCCAAGTTGGGTACAATTCTAGAGTGATAGGCAAAGAGCAAATAAATCAAAATTACAAAGTTTTGGGAGAGACAAATAACGATTTATTTTACAATATTTAGATCCGTCCACCCAGATATTTTTACATAGTATAAGATACTGTGTAAAATATCTGGGTGGACTGGTCTAAATATTGTTAAAAGTCTGTGGAAATAAATTGTTTTTTGACATTCCTGAAACTTTGGAATTTTGACTTATTCGCTTTTACCCTATCACTCTAGAATTAATACTTTACTTAAAAACACCAACAAAAGAGCGTAGGGTGTAAAAACCAGCATTTGTATGTTTTGACCTCTTACGCTTCCTTAAAAACCTGAACTATATTATAAATTATATATTTTGCTACAAGATCGCGAGTTAACTACATTAAATATAAGCCTATATGCAACCGTTTTCCTCAAACGTACCAATTTATATTACCAACATTATTTTGTAATATATTCTAAATTATAGCGCCTGAAAATATAATTTCATTTCAAATACTCAGCCGTGTATGCTCATTTCACCACTCCCCCCCAAAATATGACTTTTGGTCCCATTTCCCCCAAAAGTTAATGTCTTCTTTAAATGTACGAAAAAGTTATAAATAAAATTGCGTAAGCCTACAAAACTGAACCAAACTCATAATTACGTTTAAACACTAAAACTATATTAAATCCTCTTGTAAACATGAACAATCCATGGAGGATCAGATTTACCTTTCAACCACTGAATCATCTACTCTATCTTTCGATCCAACATTGGTAGATGTCAGGATAAAGGGCAATAGTTCCTCAGATACTCTCATACAGCTGAATGTACAAGATGGATGTATATGCATTCATGAACCAAAGATATTGTCTCTGTTGGACGATACATAAGAATATTGTAGAAGAAAAATTCCTCTGACACTGCGATTTGAACCCAGGACCTTTGACTTTCCGTGCCATGCTCTACCAACTAAGCTAAGCCAGAGTTCACTTCACAGCGCCAGATGGAACCTCTCTCCTACGACTGATTGCCCTTAATGGTCTACCTCACTGACAGACAAGTTATGTCATATGCAGTACTGTGAGGCACACTAATGAGTGATTTTTGGGAGAGGTTCCATCTGGCGCTGTGATGTGAACTCTGGCTTAGCTCAGTTGGTAGAGCATGGCACGGATATCCAAAGGTCCTGGGTTCTAATCCCAGTGTCAGAGAAATTTTTCTTCTATAATATTCTTATGTATTATCCAACAGAAACAATATCCGTGATTCATGAATGCATATAAATCCATCTTGAATGTTACTTTACATTAACAGTGGAAGCCCGGTCACAAAAATCACTAATTAGTGTGCCTCACAGTACTGCATATGACATAACTTGTCTGTCAGTGAGGTAGACCATTAAGGGCAATCAGTCATAAAAGAGAGGTTCCATCTGGCACTGTGAAGTGAGCTCTGTCTTAGCTCAGTCGGTAGAGCATGGCAAGGAAAGTCAAAGGTCCTGGAGGAATTTTTCTCCTGTAATATTCTCATGAACGTCATAAACACATTTATAAAATCCGTTGACATAAATGGAATAGAAAATGGGACCTTGATTCGTAATAACAATCATCAAAGAGCTTTGAAGGCGCTCAATATTTGTAATAGAAGCAAAAGAATTCATATCATTGACTATTTTTCTTGTTCGTCTATACATACCCACAGCTGTGGGAGTACAAACAATACCTCAAATTTGAACGATTAATCGATTGGCTCGGGATATCGACAGGTGTCTAGTAGAATTAAGCAGTGATGAATTATACTGTAAATAATATAGTTAGAAACACCGTTTGATCGAGAATGGGAAAGTTGTGTTTGTGTTTAAAGCTCTGTCAGCTGTTGACCAATGCTAATTTATTACTTTCGTAACGCAAGATAATTATATGAACGAAACGTTGGTAGACTATTTAAGTGGAAGGAACTGTGAGTTTTGGTCGAAAAGGAAGAAATTGTGAAAAACATTCTTTAAAAAATTATTTCATACGTATATACATTGAATAACAATTTGTGCGTATTTGTGCCCATATCGGGGGTTGAGACGCCGTTTTTAAAGATCCTGCACCATCCAAATTGACCAGTAGGTTCTTGTAATAAACTGATTCGTGCAGCATTTGATTCTATTGTTCGGCTATATCTCAATGTATCCTGCACTTTTGCCTTTGATATTGAGGAAGCCATGCAAACCCCAGGGTGTTGTTATTGTTGTTATTATTATTATTATTATTATTATTATTATTATTATTATTATTTCACGGTAAAAGCATGAACACAAAGATGGACCCTGATGCTTTCCGTTCTAGATACTTGTTAGTTTTACGAAAATGTAATAAGTAAAATGTAATTGTCTCTATAATTTACTTTTTTCTGTGCTAGTCTTTAACACGTATATGCGAGAAAGTTTGTGCAACATATTTTTTGCAGGTTTATGACAATCTAATTACTAATTCGCTAATCTATTGTATTAAGACACAGAAATAAAAAAAGCATAAACCATTTTGCCAAATGTGAAAAATGAGGTAGTAATGGACAACAGTTTACAGTGAAAATCTTATGGAAGTCTGAAAGCAAGATTCCTGAAATGCATGATAACCTTAGATTGCTGTTTCTCGTAACTTCATTTTTTTTTCAACAATGCCAGACTAAAATCGATATAATATCATCTAAACTATTAAAGATACGTGGATGAAATTGCCAAACGCATTATCTAAACTATTATCAGAAAACTTTTCTCCTGAACAGATTCTGATATTTCATTTCACTGGAAAAACATGCATTTATATTTTAAAAAAGGGAAGTGTAAAAAGTGTTCTTAAAAATGTAATATCTTATTTTACAAATGTAAGGATTAATATCAAAATTATATTTATGGCCATTTGTAGAGCAGACAAGTAGAATGAAAAAAAAAATGTATTTACATTTATCTTTAAAAATGATTTGTTATCGATTTTAGTAAAACCGTGTTTTGGGCACTTTGTTTTGAGAATCTTGGCCCCCAATTAATTTTTCAACAACAAAAATGTTTAGGTTGTTATAGCTACGAGCTCTCTCCCTCTATATAAAAAATAGTATTTTACACCAGATAGTAAAGAAACTTCCAAAATTTACCATCCTCCCTCCTTAATATTTTCCGTCTGCCACATGGATTTAAGTAATTTCTCCTCAAAATCAATACTTGCAGTTTCTTAAGTTCACCTGTTGTCATCTCCCAGCAATCACGTAACTTCCGCTCGCTCGTTATAGCAACGAAACTACCCACCCGGAACCGGAAACTGCACCCCTTACAACCAACCGAACATCCTTCAAGTAATAACTCTTATAATATACGTTACATTACTGCAACGAATTATGTCAACGGTCTCACGTTGCTTGCCCCCCTAACCTGTAACCTGTAACGTTCCATCACATCAGAAGCCAGAGCTGCGGTTTGAGGCTTCACAGTTTGAATTAATTAAGAACCATAAACCAAACCTGAAGCATAACTTTCACTTATAGGGTGTTAAAATACGACATGCGGGAAGACAGTGGCATTTAATGTTTTTATTCGACGCTTATTATTTGGGCCCGGATTCTTAGGTTTTAAACTATTTTGTTCCTTGCTAACTGTGATATTTTAACATAATTATCAGGGCCCGGATTCTGATGACGTGAAATTGTTTGAAAAATGGCCTATAAAATGACCCTACATTTTAAAGAAAATGGCTTAGCCTAATAATTACAAAGAATGACCTAAAAACTGATATTTTATTTATAAAAATTGTTCATGTGCACACAAAGATATAGACTAGTTTGTACATAATTCTAAAAACTGTAAATGTAGAAAGGATATTGTAGGTCTAAAAACTTTGTTCTTGATTGGGACATTTGAGAAGAAAAATAAGAAAATTGTTTTTAAAGTAGATTCTACAAAAATGTTGCATTATTATTATTATTATTATTATTATTATTATTATTATTATTATAGTAACCTAGTCATTTATTTAAAGTAAATGCATAAAAATGGCAAAATAAGGAAGCAAATGACATGATAATTATCCATTTCTTTGTCGTGGCAGTCGCATAGTCCAATCTTATAAAACCTAAAAATGGCTAAATAAGACGTTAGAACAAAAAATGGCTAAAACTTTTTTACAAGTAAAATACGATAAAATAAAATTATTATTATAATAATTAGTCTAATTATTAATGTACTAAAAATTACTTTTTAAATATCTGCCTATATTTTGCATCTTGCTCAATGTTGCCAGTATATTATTTTGTAAGATAAAATATAGCATTGCGTTTTGTAATTTTGTCATATATTATATTCCGGTAAAGGAAATCTTAAGTTAACCGAAATCCCCAGATTCTTTAGAAACAAATTAAATACATTCTTAAGAGGCTTACAATTGCAACTGTTTATTCACAGTGTTTGCTCCAGCAAGATGCCAAAAGTAAAGTATTCTAAAAGTTGATTACTGAAAATCGTTCTTGTTGAGCTTGTGGTGGAGTCGGAAATGACAGGGTTAGTTCTAAAACTAAGCAAAAAGTACCGGTATTCCTAAAGATTTGTGGTTCAGAGCCCAGGGAATTTAAGTAAAAATAAAATGAATTAATATATTTTTTCAATGTGTTTATTGTACTTATTAAAGTGAAATTAAAAAATATATCGTCTGAAAATGGTAAAAACTAAAATGTAACTATTTTTAATGTTTAAAAAAACTAAAACAGTATTTATAAAAACCTAAAAATCCGGGCCATACTTATTATATGAGAAGTAAAGTATCTTAATGACATTTCATTATAATACTGACGTCGTTGTTATTCCAACTATCGAAATATCGTACACAGAACAAAGTTCAAGCCTAGAAAGCAGCAATTCAAACTGCACAATAAACAACCTGTAAATTTAAAATAAAGCAAATTCTGTTCATTTTAATATTAATTGAATTAATTTCTTGTGTTTCAATGTGCGTGTCTGTAAGCTTAAAACGTTCAGAAGAAGCTCCGCTCCATGCATCCTTCGCCGCCTGCGATTGCAAGAGATGAGAATTTACTAACAACTGACTGTAAAGAAATTCTATATGACACTGACGCTAATCATTGTGTCCACTGTTTTCTTAGCAGTCCTGCATGGATTTATAATTTGCATGAGAAACCGAGTTCGCGCATTTTAAGGGTCAATCACAAGAAACTTACAGTGTTTTGCAGATGACAAGCCGTTTTGTCCTTCTCCTTGCATAGATACGCGGTCCAATCAGAGACGGCGAGACTGAGGGAAGACTCTTATTGCTAGCGGCGCTGCTTTAGCCCGTACACGTGATTGGCGGTGAAGGAAATGGCTTCTCATTTGAAAAGTACAGTGGTATTCATCAGACGTGGCAGTCCAAGCATGGATGCTCAGTAGATGCAGACGAGTCCAACAAACATTCGTACTGCATGGAGGGGTGTATGGGCTAGTTGTGTCGTTGCTTTCAGAGCGGTAACATCGTATAATGCAGTGAAGAAACAAGAGACCTTGTTACAATCGCTTCTCCTCTCCCGGAAGTGCAGCTCAACTTCTTACCCCTCCCCATGATTCCTCCTACATGCGTCACCCCTCTCACGCGCATCTGACTGCCACCTCTGATGAATATCACTGTACTGTAGACTAAGAGTCAACAACAACAACAACAAAGTCACCATTTGCATAAAGTAGGGACACATGAATTGAAGGTTCACTTAAGTACAGTGACGGCAGTCAGATGCGCGTGAGAGAGGAGACGCATGTAGGGGGAATCATGGGGAGGGGTAAGAATGTTGTACTGCACTTCCGAGAGAGAGAAGCGATTGTAACAAGGTCTCTTGTTTCTTCACTGCATTATACGATGTTACCGCACTGAAAGCAACGACACAACTAACCCATACACCCCTCCATGCAGTACGAATGTTTATTGGACTCGTCTGCATCTACTGAGCATCCATGCTTGGACTGCCACGTCTCATTAATACCACTGTAGTTGTACAAGGAAAAGCTAGTCTGCCTAACAGTTCGAATGATGAAGAGGTGAATCAATGGACGCAATTGTATAAAAAATATAAGGCAAGTGATACCATTTCCATACAGTCGGTTCTTTGTACCCTAGTAGGTAACATGGTAAAAAAAAGGAAGTCAGACTTTACGAAAGTGTTGGCAGACATGGAAAACATTAAAAAAACAGACCCTAGTCACCGATTTTCATAATCTATAGGCCTATATATAAAAATGAATGTATGTGTGTGCGTGTGTATGTATGTGTGTCTGTCCTTTATGCATTACTACACCATTCATCCGATCGCCATGAAACTTTGGGAAGTTGTTGAGTACATTCCGGGGAAGGTTTCTGGCATATTACATCTTTAATTTTTCTTTTCGTTCGTGAGTTATGAGTGAAAAACGGGCAAAAAACGTGTATTTTTTGCGTTTTCGAAGCATCAGTTTTCAGTAATACCATTCAATGTCAAATCAATTACAGTAGGCTTTGGCTATTTTTGTCATTCCTTGGACATAAAACTATCGCGATCGCTTGAATGTTGTAGCTCACGCTGATCGATTCATTTGTTTATAATGTCAAGGCATGCAGACATATGAAATTTTCAACCTACACCGAAGAGGATTATTATTATTATTATTATTATTATTATTATTATTATTATTATAAAAGGGATAATCAATATAGGCCTCAATATGGTCAAACGTTGTTCGATTTGGACGAAACTCAATATAATGGGGTTTTCTGGGCCAAGGACCTCGAATCTGAGGTCGCTTTTACCAGGCGACGCTATCTAATCGTGGTATGTAATTCACGTGAGTTAGGTGTTAATAAATATAATGATTTAACTATTATGCTCTTAATTTTTAATTTTTGGAATAATTATATCGGCGGATCGCTTGATTTTGTAAGTCCATTCTGGACGATTTATTTGTTTAGAATATCAAGGCCCGCACATGTATGAAATTTTCAACCTACACGGATAAGAGGGATAATCAATATAGGCCTAAATATGGACAAACATTGTTCGACTTGGACGAAACTCACTATAAAGGGGTTTTCTGGGCCAGGGAACTCTAATCTGAGGTCGCTTTTACCAGGCGACGCTATCTAATCGTGGTATGTAGTCCGTGTGATTTAGGTGTTAATAAATATAATGATTTAACTATTATGATCTTAATTTTTAATTTTTGAAATAATTATCGCGGGCGAAGCCGCGGGCACACGCTAGTTCTGAATAAATTTCTATTCGTCTCAGGACATCTCAAAAAGTCTAAATCCAAAAATGCAGACAGAAATTCCTTGAACACTCATGCAGACGTATAAAGCGTTTAAAATTGGAAACATCTGAATAATAATCAGTAGCTAACACATGGAAGCAAAGGGAGATTGACAAACTTAAGATCAGTATGTTCAAAAAGTTATTTATTGAAAAATAAGTCGACTATTTCAGAAACAGAAAGAAGCCTTGCGCTTTTTCATGTATTTTTACCAATTGTAAATTCATAAACATTATTCGCAGTTATCAAGAAATACTACGGGAGGCGAAAACGAATATACAAGAATCACATTTTTTTAAACAAGTAAACAACAAAACAGTTTAGGCTTATATGACTACTTCTATCAATTTTTCTAGGCCTACTTGAAATCCAGTAATAATTTTGAGATGGATCGTAGTTTCAAGGTTGAGTGTGTCGTGTTTGAGAGATTGTTTTTTTCGGTCGCGGGGGGCAGAGGGGAGATTGTTTTCCTCACATCACAATCTGTGGGAGGGGTCGCTTGAATAGACTTGATGAGCAAGACAATGGCTATTCTCGATATTGATCATTTCATAACTGAGGAGAAAACAAACTGGGAGAATGTTACGAAGACTGTCTTGTTAATACGGATGTTGTAATACCCATACAGCACGTCTCCGAGTTAGAGGTCTACGAGAGTATCTACGAGGCGAATCCATAAAGTAAGTTTCCCTGGGGCCGTTTACAGAAACAAAACACAATTTCATGGAAATGTTTATTGCAACAGATTCTGCAAGTTTTCAGCTATTTTCCAAAATATTCGCTACCGGAACTGAGACATTTTTCATACCGTGGAACCAACTTTCAATACCTGTGTGTAGAACACTGCCGCGTGGGATTCGAACCACTGTGTGACAACCATATCCGCCTCTTTGTCATTCCTTGTCATTTCTTGAGGTGTAGGAAAAGATAGAAATCACTGGGAGCGAGATCGGGGCTGTAAGGTGGATTTTTAAACACCTCTCAGCAGTCTGGGTTCGACTGGGAAACTAATACCGTAATTTATTTTGATTTTCACGTTTTTTGTTTACTTATTTCTTAGTACTCTAGTACTTCTTATTTTATTTACAATTTCAGGCCCTAATAATAAACGTTTAGACTGACTTTCAGACGTATACTGAGAAAACGATGGTAACCATAGCAGCGCTTAGCTTGACAAGTGACATTCGTACAGAGTGAGGTTCAGATTCAGGAACCATAAACCGTCACTAAAACATGGAATGGGAAACTCGTAAACCAGCCTATTCTATTTTCCTTCACTATAGTAAGAGATTTCCTACCTTTCTATCCATGGGGCTGTCCTTGTGAGGGCTTGAAGCAGCGTAAAAGTCCTGCTCATCCAAACTGTAGTCGCCGTACAGCGAATCCAAGTCCATGGCTGGGACTTCTGCAACACATTAATATTAATAATAATATTAATAATATTAATAATAATAATAATAAAAATAATAATGCAATAATAACATGTTAAATCGTTATGCTGATTAGATAATAATCCAGTTTTTCGTAAAAGCAAGATATCCTCTTTCCCATTTGTAAAGAAAAACTTTCCCAATCCTTAGCATGTGCAATACAACCTTATCACTTTACACTTTGATGTAACTTAATATAGGACACCATATTGCAGGGAGTGTATATTCAATTACTTCAGCCCTAGCGTAAAAGTGTATTATTCACAACGCAAGCATTAAAACATGAGTTGGCGCAAAAGATGGGTGGGGGTAGATCTTTTTTCCCCACCCTTCAGAGAATTTTACGAATTTTTTATCAAATAGAAGTTTTAATAAACATCGCAAGTAAGCCTACCTTTCTCGAGAAAATATGCAAGTTGGTAGTCAAAGTAAAAAAAAGTAAAAAGAAAAAAAAATCTGAAGTAAAACATAACTATTTCTGTTCAATTAAATGTTTTGCCTCTTAGTATAATACAGTATATTATATTTTATGATATTCTCTTCAAGTAAATTGGTTCTAAAAATGAAGAGAATGCCGTTACCACATCACATCGCATCCCCGAAAGATAAAGAAACCAAATAAATTCTGATCAGTGGCGGACGCAGAATTTTTTTTCGGGGGGGGAGATTTCAATAGGTAGAAAGAATACAAAAAAAAATTAATTACCTTACATATATAATATATACCCTTTTTTCAAATTTCGGGGGGGGGGATCTAACCCCCCTCTCCCCCCCTCTGCGTCCGCCACTGATTCTGATTAATGCATTCGTACAACTTCCTTTAACCCAAGCATGGGCAATACTTTTCCCCACTTCACACTTCAAGAGGCCGTATTGCAAAGAACGTGAATTCAGATGTTTTAAAAATTATGCAAAACTTTATTGTTCACCTGGTCAAGACTGAGTTTCTACCTCATGCACAAAAATCAAACAAAATTGTTAGAGCAGTTTTCTAGAAAATCATGAACATTTTTTTCGTGTAAAGTGACATTAAAAGAAAGAGCAAGTCGTCGCCAATATTCGTGTCGCATGTCACATCCCCAGAAGATAACTAACCCAAGTACAAAATTTTGTTTTCATACAACTGTTCTGGAGCTAAGGCTGTTTGAAAGACACACGCACACACAGACATGATTCTGAAAATAGCATTTTTTTTTAAATTCAAGGGATCTCAAAACGCGTATTTATGCTTAAAGCTCAACTTAGAATTTCAGGGTCGAATACAATATTCCTCTACCTATAGTTCCTATGGTATGGACAGAGGAAGTAAAAAGTAAGTACCGATTTCGTGCCGTATCCCCATAATACAGTAGCATATCTAATCCGAATATAAAATTCCGTTTGAGTAGGATTTTTTTTTTTCGAGCAACGTTGTTTACAGAAGATATTTTCCTAATTACTATGATGAAAACATGATAATGATAACATTCTGTATTTATTGTAAACATTATTTTGTTACACTGTTCATTCAAATGTATAATAATAAAAGAAAGTGTTTGTCTGTCTGTCTGTCTGTCTGTCTGTCCGCGATGTCCAGCAAAATCTACTGAACGCAGAGATCTGAAATTTTAAACATATCTGGACTGAAGGGTGGGAAAATGCACCTGGAAGCCGGATTTTTAATTTTAGCTTTCGTTCGCGAGTTATGAGCGAAAAACGGGCAGAAAACGTGCATTTTTTGCACTTTCGAAGCATCGGTTCTCAGTAATACATTTAAGTTGTCAAATGAATTGTAGGTGGCTTTGCATATTTTTGTCATACCTTGGAAATAAAAGCATCGCGATCGCTTGATTTTGTAAGTCCACCCTGGTCGATTCATTTGTTTAGAATGTCAAGGCCCGCAGATATCTGAAATTTTCAACCTACACGGAGGAGGGATGATCAATATAGGCCTAAATGTGGAGAAACATTATTCGATTTGGACGAAACTCACTATACAGGGGTTTTCTAGGCCAGGGAACTCGAATCTGAGGTAGATTTTACCAGGCGACGCTTTCTAATCGTGGAATGTACTCTAAAGCCGGATTTTTAGCTGTTTCTTTATAATTATTAATCGTTTAGTTTATGAATGATTCACGTGTAAGTGTTAATGAATATAATGTTTTAATTATCTTGCTCTTAATTTTTAATTTCTGAATAAATTACCGCGGGCGAAGTTCCGGGCACCTGCTAGTTGTGCAATAAATGACATGCTTTCTAATAACCAATAACACTTCTATTAATAAAACATTTGTGATTTGTATTATTTATTCTTTTTTAATCTTGATCGCACAGTAGTCAATTGTAATTCTGTAAAACCTTATTTTTCTTAGTAGTCTATACATTTTCCTCCACAAACAATTTATATACTACAGAAGTATAGTATTTGTGTCTCTTTATCCTCTATTGTGGAGTAATGTAAGTATTTTTCTTCCAAAGAGAACTAAAAACATGTCGATTCATGAAAAATAGTCTGAATCCAATGTCAGGTAGTATTTTAAGATTAAAAAAACACAACAGTCTACTGAAAACAGGATAGATCACCTCGACGGTCGGCATTCTTCTTCCTTTGTTATGGTAGCTCCCAGACAAGTTACAAATTCTTGAAATACACACACATAAGATGGGGGCAGTAAATTGTCCTACAGAATAAATTAAACCAGACAATGATCGATGTTTATTGATTCCAATGTACGAATGTACCGTTATAACGAAGAAGACTGGTGAACGGTCAAGCTGCCAGTGTGCACTTATGCTATCAAAAGCGATGCTCCTTCCATTCCTTTACAAGATCCGCGGTATACAACTACTTTTGAAGTTCTCAAACTTTTTTTAACTTGTATTTTTCCCTACTCGTCTGTTTGGAAAACATGTTTAAAGTAGACGATTATTTTTTTTTATTTCCATTAGTTCCATTATTTTCAGACTGAAATTATCATTTGATCAAAGTTCACCTTTCAAAGACCGCGAGAAAGACTTTAATTAAAGAATAATTATATGCCTTACTTACTTACTTACTTACTCAATGGCAATAGACAATTCCTAAGCAAGCTAAAGGAATATTATCTATTTTATGGAACCCAAAGGTTCATTGCTGCGCTTACCTGAGCCCGCCATTCAACCCTTTTCTGTGCTAACTCCATCCAACCTCCCTCGCAAATCCTACTTCTCATAAATATATCCTAATACTTTCACTGAGGCATAGGAACGTCTATATAAACATACATTTTGGGACTGTTGCAAATTACAAAAGTTGTCTAAAGGAATATAATAGCACTGTCAGGAACGACACACTGACGCAAATGACGCGGGCTCCTTTTAAATATGACAAATTTCAAAAAAAGGATTAACATCCCCAAAAGAAAATAGACGGTATTATAAAAGATAATTCTTCATTTAAATTCAAGGAGAAGAGAGTAAACGATATCACAAATATACACTGAGAAGAATCTTTAGTAACTGAGTTGGTCAATGCGTTATCTGACATTAAACTAGTACATTTGGTTCCCTTACTTTTTTTGAAGTGAAACTTCTTTAGCCGCGGTAGGAGTAAATCCAGAACTTGTGTCACGCTCAAAAATCGCCACGAAATTAGTGAGGTGTGACGGAACGGACTGCACAGAAAACAATCAACTCAATGATTAGGAGTAATCAACTGCTATACGATTTAAAGGACAAAATAAAATACTCAAAGCGGAAACTAACGATAGATGGTAATGGATTTTTTTTTTTAATTTAAAAATCCAAAAATCCAAAATTTAAAAAATAATAAAATTCAAAATTTAAAAATCCAAATTTAAAAAATAAAAAAAATTAAAAATTCAAACGTCGAAAATTTAAAAAATCCAAAATTAAAAAATTCAAAGATCCAAAATTTAAAAAGTTCAAAAACCCAATATCAAAAAGTCCAATAATGCAAAATTGAAGAAATCCAATAATTAAAACAAGTTTCACTTCTGTCGCGTGGCGTTCCACGCACACTTTTTTTATATTACGAGCCGCCACTGCACCGCCCATTTCATTCATAAGACATATGCAATAAAACTACAAACGAAGCCTGGTAACTGGAAAGGAAGTGTTGTGTTGCTTTCATTCATAAGCTCGACTAATTAAAACCGAAGCCTTTATCGTGAGAGCTATAATTCACTTTGTAACTACATTATGTCTTGACAAGGATTGCTTTATACTACAAAGAGAAATATCAATCTCACTGCCGATACAGAAGGTCAAGGACAGTGGCTTAAGGCGCCATGTTGAATTGTCCATGTAAGTGATTGATGAATAACTGAAAAAGTATTACGTTTTTGATGTGTTTAAATTTTATTTAATCACGACTAAGTTCAACTTTTTGAACCTGGAAAACTGACGTTCAATTATTGTATGAGTATCGATGTTTAAAATCATTAAAAAACAACAGTAACAACGATGATAAAAATAATAATATTACTCATCATCTCTGATCATTAGAGATACTTAGTTTCCATGAATGAGATTCATGAATTGCCGCTATTACCATTAATAAAATGAAAATCTTCTGTTTCATAAGCTTCTAGGCCGAAATACTGTCGTTTTACATATGCGAAAAAACTCGAAATTATGTTCTGTATGAAATTTTCGTCATTAGTGGGATTTTTAAATGAAATTTTATTTTTCGAGGGAAATCTCGAGTTTTTTACTCGTACATAACCTCCCAATCTCCATTGTCTGTTCGAAGTCATTGTCACGACGTGGCACCAAAGCAATGTAGTCATTTCAAATAGAGAAAGAGGAGTCAAAATGTCGTTAAAAGTGAAGATGAAAAAAGCGGGAAAATGGAAAAAAGGACGAATAAAAACTATAATTTTCAGGCCTACAGTGACCCAAAATAAACATTATGTTGGGCCTTATTTTCGGACACTTGAAAATAAAAGGATTTTTTCTCACCGATTAACACTCGTGCAACTTTTATTTTCTAGACTTTTTTGTTAAATTAAGCCGTCAAATTTCATTTTGAACATTTTTTTTAGTTAAAAATACCTTTTTAAAAACATACCCAACACTATTAAAACTTCTTCCGGGCTTGTAGGCCGGAAGAAGTTCTTAATATTGACTCCGGCCCTGAAAGTCTACAGTGTTTTATACACAACACTATTTACTGTTCCTAAATAATAACATTTTGAAAGAAAAGGACATTAAAATGAATATGAAGGCTCAATTTTACTACAGTTAATAAGTACTGTTAGTATGATTTAAATGCCATAAGGATAATAAAACACTACATTTATTAATAAGTTACTAAATGAAGACGCATATTTTAATTTAGTGAAACTTTCGTAAGTTTTTTTTTCCATTTCGGTGGGGGGGGGGAGGGGAGGTCATGGGCCCCTTGGATTCCTTCCCTAAGTACGTCCCTGTCTACGGACATCAAGGTTACCAATAACTGATAGAATTATCCTAATAAATAATAGAATATTATAGAAGAAAAATTCCTTCGACACTGGGACTTGAACCCAGGACCTTTGGCTATTCGCGCCAATGCTCTACCAACTGAACTAAGCCGGAGTTAAATTCACAGCGCCAGATGGAACCTCTCTCCTATGACTGATTGCCCTAATGGTCTACCTCACAGACAGACAAGTTATGTCATATGCAGTACTGTGAGGCACACTAATTAGTGATTTTTGTGACCGGGCTCCCACTGTTATTGTACAGTTAACATTCTAGATAGATGTAAAGGGTGACCGACGGGAACCAGACGTTTTTTAAATGAATAGTATTCGCTTGTTTTTGGATCAAGAAGCTATTTTATTACACAATAATATTCGGAATTACATGCCATTTGAAATGCATCTTACGAATGGAAGATAATGTCAGATAGGTGGTGTCCACGTCGCATGTTTCCTGGAATTGTTATTTCATGTTTCGGCGATATCCTGTGGCCTCCGAGGTCCCCTGCTTTAAGCACTTGCGACTTTATTATTGTTGTTTTCTTTCTTTTTTTGTGGGGATTTCTGAAATCACGTGTCTATTCTCATAGACCTCGCATCTTGGCCGATCTGAAGGAGGCAATCAGGCAGAAAGTGGCAGCAATTGTTCGCGAAATGTTGGACCACTTTTCTGCAAAGGATTGAATCCTGCATTCAAGCAAGTGGACACCGCCTGTCTGACATTATCTTCCGTTCATAAGATGCATTTCAAATGGCATGTAATTCCAAATATTATTGTGAAATAAAATAGCTTCTTGGTACAAAAACAAGCGAGTACTGTTCATTTAAAAAACGTCCGGTTCCCGTCGGCCACCCTTTATAAGCATTCATGAACCACAGATTATTGTCTCTGTCGGACACCACATGAAAATACTATAGGAGAAAAATTCCTCCAACACTGGGACTTGAACCCAGGACCTTTCGCTATTCGCGCCAATGCTCTACCAACCGAGCAAAGCCGGAGTTCAATTCACAGCGCCAGATGGAACCTCTCTCCTATGATTGATTGGCGCGAATAGCCAAAGGTCCTGGGTTCAAATCCCAGTGTCGGAGGAATTTTTCTCCTATAGTATTCTCATGTGGCGTCCGACAGAGACAATAATTTGTTGTTCATGAATGCTTATACATCTATCTAATAAATACTGTCAACAAAGATGGTAGTACCAAGCAATATGGAAGTTGTGGCTGGGTGGGGGCGGTCGTGGGACTCAGTACGCCACTGGGTCTGAGCCTCATGAATGGGTCTGCATTGTATGGTGATAAAGCCCGCTAAGGTGCTGTATGAATCGCGCATACTGATCTCTCACAGACCACGCATTATTATAAGACAAGGCGCGTGCTGTGTCATACAAAGCCCCTGCATTACCCTTGAAGAGGTGATACAGGTAGGCCTAGTCTGGGACCAACTCTGTTAATACGATTTACAGTCGACATGAAAAACTCCATTTCACATGCTACCCTCTGCCCAGTTGCTCTAATATGTCGTCCAATTTAAGGCGTGTAAGTTTTTATAACTGACATAAATAATGAAAGTTAGGGGTGCAAAAAGAAAATAAATTAAACAGATGGGAAATACAGTTTTCTTAAGACTATTCCACTCATACGCCGCGTGTTTGATATTGACCAATAACGTTTAGCAATTCGGATCGAAAGGATGCAATTTTATCTGATAAAACGTCAGCTTGGATTCCCTAAGTACGTCCCTGTCTACGGACATCAAGGTTACCAATAACTGATAGAATTATCCTAATAAATAATAGAATATTATAGAAGAAAAATTCCTTCGACACTGGGACTTGAACCCAGGACCTTTGGCTATTCGCGCCAATGCTCTACCAACTGAACTAAGCCGGAGTTAAATTCACAGCGCCAGATGGAACCTCTCTCCTATGACTGATTGCCCTAATGGTCTACCTCACAGACAGACAAGTTATGTCATATGCAGTACTGTGAGGCACACTAATTAGTGTTTTTTGTGACCGGGCTCCCACTGTTATTGTACAGTTAACATTCTAGATAGATGTAAAGGGTGACCGACGGGAACCAGACGTTTTTTAAATGAATAGTATTCGCTTGTTTTTGGATCAAGAAGCTATTTTATTACACAATAATATTCGGAATTACATGCCATTTGAAATGCATCTTACGAATGGAAGATAATGTCAGATAGGTGGTGTCCACGTCGCATGTTTCCTGGAATTGTTATTTCATGTTTCGGCGATATCCTGTGGCCTCCGAGGTCCCCTGCTTTAAGCACTTGCGACTTTATTATTGTTGTTTTCTTTCTTTTTTTTGTGGGGATTTCTGAAATCACGTGTCTATTCTCATAGACCTCGCATCTTGGCCGATCTGAAGGAGGCAATCAGGCAGAAAGTGGCAGCAATTGTTCGCGAAATGTTGGACCACTTTTCTGCAAAGGATTGAATCCTGCATTCAAGCAAGTGGACACCGCCTGTCTGACATTATCTTCCGTTCATAAGATGCATTTCAAATGGCATGTAATTCCAAATATTATTGTGAAATAAAATAGCTTCTTGGTACAAAAACAAGCGAGTACTGTTCATTTAAAAAACGTCCGGTTCCCGTCGGCCACCCTTTATAAGCATTCATGAACCACAGATTATTGTCTCTGTCGGACACCACATGAAAATACTATAGGAGAAAAATTCCTCCAACACTGGGACTCCAACACTGTCCAGTAGGACACGTAATCATTAACTGTGATTAATACGTCACATGCTGCCAATAAGCAGCATGAAAACAGATTACTTTGTACAACATAACTTATTTGGAAATTGAAATAATGTACCGTACATTGATTAAAAACACAATTTCAATTCGGTGCAAGTCAGTTCGCGTGCTTTTATTCTGTTCTGCTGTTAGCTTACCTGAATTAAGTTAACTATGCATTATATGCACCATTGGTAGCACTGTCACAACATGGTAACTCGAATCGATTCATGGAAGGTTGATTCATATTATGCCGTGATCTCGGAGCTGTTAGTTTTGTTTTTACACAACATAGCACGAAAGTAATTATTATTATTTGTATAATCCGCCGGCGTGGTTTTGTGGTTAGAGTCGCTGACTACAGATCCGTCGGCGCGGGTTGGATCCCCGGTACTTCCTCGGATTTTTCTGAGGTAGGGAGGTCTGGTAGCGGTGCACTCAGCCTCCTGAATCAAATTGAGGAACTATTTGATAGAGAAGTAGCGGCTCCGGTCAAGGAAACCACCATTAACGGCTGTGGGTGTCGGCATGCTGACTACATGCCCCCCCAATCCTGCCATCTGCCATAGGCAGATGACGCAGCGGTCGGGTGGTAGGGGTTGTCTCTTCAGGGATATAGCGCCACGGAGTTTAGTTTAGTTTATAACCCGTTACATTTTTATTCATGGAATAGTCTTAATAAATCCAACTAGAGTTGACGAGTTTCATCAGATAAATTCATTCCTGCTGCACAGTCGCGAATCTATCGATAATCTCGTGGGATTACTTATGATAAAACAAAGACCTTTTCATAACAATTCAATGTTAATGTGAAATTGTCATTGTCATACTCATGATCGTCTTTAACACCAGTTCCAGAATTGCAATTAAAATAGATACGAACAGTTGATCCCGATGGCAAAATACCCGTAACAAATATGAGATAGAAAATATTCATGCAATAAATTACCAACCCAATAATTAAATACTGAAATACTGCCACTATCCAACTATCTTTCTTTACATGCCTGCAAAACGTTATGAAACTCACTCGCCTGGAACCACATTTAACCGGGACTGGCGCTGGGCAGAACCCCGGAAACAAGTGTCAAGTTATTTTATTTCTACAGTAATTAGCAAAACTGTAATGTATTATATACAATAAAGTTACCAAATATATAAAAAAAAAAAAAAAATAACATTCGATCCTTGTAAGACTTAGGCCTAGATGCGCGAGACCCAGGTAATCGCAAAAATTATAAATCCCTACCGGACCGTCAAGAGAACATTTAACATAACGATTAGGATCACAGTCTATTTCTGCACCATATTCTGTAAATTTTTAAAAATTCCTTTAGAGTTATTTTCCGTTACTTTATTACAACTTAGTTTCCGGAGAGGGGTTGAGAGGCGATGGGCTTACCACCTGTCCCTCCGCGCTCTCTCTGAAAATAAGCGTAACAAAATTCACATAGGTAACAAAAACCTCCGATTCGAGACCCTTCGCCCCAACATAGGGGATATAGGAAACCAGATAAGGATACACTATTAATTTAAGGGTTAAATATCCAATTTGGGAAGTTCAGGTCCAACTTCCTATCTAGAATTTGCCTTTAGGACTGGGGAAACCATGATAAACAAGTTAAATCGGCCTGTGACCTCCTGAAAGAAGTCCAATACGCTACAGTCTTGGTCACTATTTCAGTACCAATGAAACAAAGCCCATATCTGATAACTGATAAGAAAGAATAATGTTGTTTGTGATAAACGGACGTTTGTGCTATTACACAGTAATTCATTTTTTGCCCGTAAACTTACAACTTCATTCATAGCCTTGTAACTACTCAAGACGAAACGTTCTGTGCAATAGATAATAGTCATATCAATATAGGCTATCATTATCTTCAGTTTTAAAAGATATTGAGAATTCAGGTAAACTGCGATACGTCAGCCGATAGTGTGATAAACAATACATTATGATAAAACGGATTTATCAGACCTGGATAAGGCAATCGAAATATTTCCTCCTATAAGGCAAATACATGCCTGATCAGAATTAGGTAGAAATTCCAAGGAAGTGCTCCAAAAACCAATTGAATCGGGCTTTTTTAGAAAGCTAAAATCGACGTGGGTGGCCCAGTCACTATCGGACTGGCTTTCTGTGCTCAAGGTTTTAGATCTACAAGCATGTAAAAATACAGCAATGGACAGAATCGAATGATTTTAAGAAGCGAGTGATTTGTTCTCAAGTAATATAAAGAATCCAATGATCATTCAAATGGAAAAGTTCTCGGATGAAAGCATAGTTTCTTTTGTTTCACTTACCGTACACGTTATCTTTTTGGATCCGTATGTGCATTGCGTTTTCTTTTGTTTGTATATCAACCTTGTGAGACATGGGGTTGTCAACTTACGATCCATGACAACAACATTGGTAAATATTCGAAATCAGTTTCATCATCCAGAAAAGCACATAAGCGATCTGGGTCCTATTTCATAGAAATTTTACACTCATATTACTAGTTATTTCATAAGAATATTAGCCAGTATTATAAGTTATAAGTTTATAGCCCTAAATTATTAGTAAATGTTACTATTATTAGTAAAGCGTTTCATATACTCTAAAGGTAATAAAATTTACTCCTAATATTAGGTGTTTTTCTATACGTATATTTGGACTAATAAGTTATCAAATCCATGTCATACAGATTTCGTGTTTTTAATTGTGAAGGAAAAAAACGAATCAACTGATTCAATATCGATTAAGGGGCATTTTGCCGTTAAATGAATTTTAGTATAACAAATGAACTTTAGTTTAGATTTTAGTTAATAAGCCTACTACTATCTTGAATAAGTGCGTGATAGATTTGATTTTTCAGAGCTAGTTATTCTATTTTAATCCACAAAAGTAGCAGTACATCAAAAAGCAAATATAAAAGGAACAAACGATGTGAAGGCAATAGATGAAAATACATATCGTATTTGATCTATTACATTTATGAATGTATATGTAGACCATGCTGCTTTGAAGTAGTACAGAAAAGAAGAAAAAGAAACAAAACACAAACAACAATCCATAATTAACTCCAAATTAATCGACTGATTAATGAATTAATATTATGCGTATTAGCAAATTCTATGAAACAGGGCCCTGGGGTATAAAATCACCATTTCATCCTGTATCATATCCATTTAAATTTAAACGTAAAATAAACTAACAATAGAAAATAATTGGCAATCAACAGTTCCGTGGCCTACCCTACTGTATAGACAAAGATCCCGAACTCCTAATATGGCTTCGTAGCTAAAAGATGTATAAATACAACTGAAAAAAAAAAGACAGTCTATTTAAATAATTTTACCTGCGCTGTAATTGTTGTAGTACGTCTTCATGACAAGAAAATAAAGATGGCATAACTTCCCATAACAATAAAACTGAAGAACTGAAAGGAGAGCTGTAAGCTGAAGATAAGGGGCATGGTTATCTTATCTTTCTTTCTGGAAGTCCCACTTCTTACGAATCAAGTATATAGGTGCAGTATTAATAATAGAAGCTATTCATTCATAGCATAGCCAGGGCGTGTAAAGCATAGCCTTACTACTACAACAGAGGGAAAGTTTGAAAAAACGAAGGGATCGCAGCGTTTGGACAGTCAGTCCGCTCACCAGGTAGAATCAGAGTTATTACTACTGCACTATACCCTTAATTCGATGAATTAAGCCTATGACGAAGATTGATACTGCTCGAGAAAACCGGACAACCAAGAACAAATATTTAGGAAACGATAATAAAGACGGCGACGTAGCCAAAAATGTATCATGTTTACTTTTGATTTCTCTTACATTAAGCTGCAAGGTTTTACTTAGCACTACAATATTTAGGAATTACGTAGCAGTTTTAAAAATTAATCATCTTCAGTCCTCGTTTTTCCGGAGATGGAGTGCAGAGTAGAACTGCTTGCTGTGGTAGTGAGTCTACTACTACTGGCAAATGCTATGAATTAAACTAAACTCTGCATCTATTGATGTTATTTTACATGATATATGTTGTATTGTCAACATTGCTTCTGGGGACAGCTCCTATTATCCTATTGTCCTATTGTCTTTGGACTTCACAGGAGCATGACTGTAGTTAGCACACCGACTATAATGGCGTTAATGACGACCTTCTTGAACGAAGCCATTACTTATTTAACCAAGCAGCTCCTCACTTAAGTTAAACTCCCAAGTCCGAGTGCATCTCATTCAAAATCTAACCAAATTCAGGCCTCCAGATCCATAATCGAGCTATACCATGGAGGCAAATGTTTATACCAATGATTTATTTTCCTGAAAACGCTAGCCTCTACTTTATAATATCTGAATACTGACATCCTTTTGTTACATTTGTCGGTAAACCTAGCCTATCAAAATTCTATTCGCATTTCGAACTACACACTTGTTCATTTTAAACACCTGCATATAATAATTATTCTAGTGGTGTCGAGTCACTTATATGAAGCTTGGTTTCAGTAACTTGTTATCCGTTCGATTAGAAAATGAGGGGATTTCTGTCTTTTTTTAAAGTACATTACGTGTACAGATTTAAGATACCACAACTCTCAAGCTGCATATTTAAACGCTCGCTCAAGCATTCATAGGCCATAAGCATGTGTGGTTTCTAAAATGATATTATATGTAGGAGAAAAATTCCTCTGACACTGGTATTTGAGCCCAGGACTTTTTGCTATCAGTCCTAATGCTCTACCAACTGAGCTATGCCAGAGTTCACTTCACAGCGCCAGATGGAACCTCTCCTATGACTGATTGCCTTGATGGTCTACCTCACTGACATACAAGTTATGTCATATGCAGTACTGTGAGGCACACTAATTAGTGATTTTTGTGACCAGGCTTCCACTGTTATTGTACAGTAACATTCAACATCGGAGGTCACTGTTAACTAAAAGGTACAGTAATAAGCCGCAATTTCCTAAAGCCTTCCAAACATCAGAAAGATTACATGATATTAAACTGACTGGCCATGCAAAATGATAGGAAAAACCGCAGACTTCGTTAGACTATTTTCGCAGTGACTTGGATAATTAGCACATTGAACCTGGACAAGGCGTGTGTGCTGCAGAAACAGGTTCTTTCTCTACGTTCACTCAATCCAGGGAAACTGAACAACCATGTTTCCTTGTAATCCAACATATTTCTGCTTTTCAAGTCCTTTGTTGCCGACATTTGGAAATCCTTCGCTCAACCAGTTCTTTCTATTCCAAATAAAGGGTTAAAAGAGTCAGCCTGCTCCGTTATGTTTGTGTCCTTCAGAGTATTGTTTCACCTCTTGGGGAAATCCAGCAGATGATTGTCGATAATAAAAGGGATGAAAGAGTAGTCTCATTAAATTCAGTTAGAAAAAAAAAAAAAAAAAAAGAGTTCTTACAGGAAAGTAAAAATACAGTTATCACCAGGGCCCTGTTTCATAGATCTTTTACACTCATATCATTAGCACATACTTAATAATATTAGTTGTTATTATATTTTTTCATAATAATAATAATATTATTTTGATAATTTTTATTGTATTTTAACACTGTGTTATTCACTCAATTGACAGTGTTATTTGTTTAGCATTTTCTTTATTAAAAATAAAATACTTCTGGTCAGAACACAGTGATGAAATTTTATATGCTGATTACTAGGCACTACAAGAATATTTTGAGAAAATTTCAGATTTTTCTGTTCAGTCCCATTTGAGATATATTTTAATTTGAAAATCAACAATTTTACAAAATCTCGATATTTGAAGATTCATAAAACCTAAAGCATTTACATAAATGATCCAAAATTTTACTAGCATCTAGTGATCTACTATATCTTTGTGGGGGGAAAATATTAAACATGTGTTTTCATCCCTTCTATGAAAAAAGGTTTTATAAAGTCGTTAATTTTTTCTAATCGAAACTGGGTTTTATAATAAAGTTTTAGATCATTTCCTTAAGACCTAACAAATTTTCGGTCATAACATGAATTGTAGACTGTTTCTTGTAGATTAAGAGGGTTTTTATTTTAAGTTGATATCTTCATAAATAAAATAGTTATTTAACTTACCGCTAACCTTTGAAAATGCCAAAAATGACAGATCCTTCAAAGCAAAATGGCCACTAGTAGCCAAAGCGTTAGTGATAAAAATTGTTTTGTACTCCCAGATAGCCTACACATAGAAACAGAAAATATATACTTAAAAATAAAATAAAGTAGGTCAGCAACAAATTATTTTATTATTGGTCGTTTTCGTATGGATTGACCCTAATGTTATTTTGAGATTTTTGTCCAATGAACATAAAATGTTTTTTATCACTTCTATGAGACCATGAAATGTTCTGATCAATGTTTAATACCCTATATAGGGTTCAACAACTTCACGCAAATATTCGTATTTCGCTTTCTACAAGTTAATTCTCGCGGGTCCGACACAGCCGGGTTAAATGAACTTTGTTGTAGGGTGGAGTTTGTGAACCCCTAGAGAAGAACAGTTGGTGAGTTTGTCAGCTTTTAGTGAGCAGAGTATGGAGATGGGGGAGATCGGATGACACGCTGGGCCAGGCTGTCCTTGACCTGTCTCCAGATGGACCCATCACAACCTTGCCGGCAGAGTTGTAACTCATTAGAAGAACAGGTGCAGATTAGAAGAGACCTGCCTTGCCTGCCTGGACCGTTACAGCATGTTGTACATCACTTCGACCCTTGCTACTGATAAACGGCGAGATTTCTAACTAAAAATCAAGCTTCTTGAGTGGATTCTTCTTTCTTGCCTCACACAAGAAATTCTCAAATCTATCTATTATATAATAGATTCAAAAACTAATTAGGGGTTCACAACCATTGAGAACCAAGCTCACTTAAAAATAATTGAAAAAAATCAAGCCTCAAAGCTTTTGAACAACATAGGAGCTTCCTTCCACATCTCTAACTTACATCGCAACCAAAGGTCATAGTATGATGAATGGAACTCTGGTGGAATGATATATGGCAGGGAAAACATGAGCGCCCAGAGAAAACCTGCCCCGACCCCATCAAATGCTATTTATGAGCGTGCAAACTAACTTAATTCACTATGGCAATGAATAGAGCATACTTTCCGTACAATAGGCCTATCTCCAAATGTATGAAAAGTATACTTGGTTCAATATGGTTGTGAGGTTTCAAAATGCTCGTTTCAATCTGAAGCTTAACTCATTAAGTTTGTACTCTCCAGCTTCGAGACGTCACCACAGGTCAGTAGGCCTATCTTTCTTTCTTTGTATTAATTTTACCTCTCCCTTTTAGGATTTAAGCGACCCAAGCCGCCCGGGCCTTTAAGGCCGCGACCTGTCGGGAGAGGGATTAGGCCTATGTTTGGATCACATACATACTTTTTGACAAGACAAGGAGGGCCTCCCGGATGAGTGATCAGCCCAATTCCGGGGCCACCTCAGAGAAAACACAAACACATAGGACGAGAGACAATTCACACACACACTCACTCCAAACAAGGCAAGGATGGGATGAAGATGATAATGTCGGCCAGATGATATCTGGGTACCACAAGGGACTAAAGTTACCCAACATTTGTCTCACAGGCGAGGAAAAACCCCACCTAGGTAACTTGTCCCGACCAGGAATCGAACCCGGGCCCGCTGCGTGAGAGGAGATCAACGACCAACTATCATAAATAGGTAATTCCACAGATTACATGGTAATGCAAAAAGTAAAGGAAGAGATAGAATGAAACATTTCCTTCGTGTACGGTTCACAATAAACGCCTGATTCACCGGAACCAGCAAGACGCTCAATGAAGCTTCGTTATTGTCTTCTCAAATTACATCACATCACAGAATATCACAGCCCAGACAACAAAGAAGACAACAAACATGCTATCAGGACACAAAGTCTTGCAGTACAAAAATTGAGAGTTCAAGGAAAATGTTATATTCAAGAAGTACAAACCTAAAAAAACACGAATTATGCCCGGTTTCTACAAACTTGTGAATTACCTATGGGCATAGGCGTAACCAGGCCGACCATATGGGGGGGGGTTATAACATCCGCGGGTTCTGGCGAGTATGGAAGGAGAGGGGGGTCCGGGGGCCCTCCCCCGGAAAATTTTAAAAATTAAGATGCAAAATAACGAGTTTTAAGCTTCCGGGGGTTCTCCCACGGAAAATTTTAAAAATTAAGATGCAAAATAACAAGTTTTAAGCTTCCGGGGGTCCTTCCCCGGAAAATTTTAAAAATTAAGACGCAAAATAACGAGTTTTAAGCTTCCCACGCTTTATACTTGTATTAAGCAATTTATGGGCAGACTTAAAAAAATTATACAATTTTCCTTTTTTTAATCAATGGGGGGGGGGGGTTCAAACCCCCAAAACCCCCCCCTCGCTACGCCTATGCCTATGGGTAAATTATCCATGGACAAATTAGTTCCATTTCACCCACAATGATAATATAATGAGTAGGGACCGGATTCTTAGGTTTTTACCTATTTTTTTCCTTGCTTACAAAACAAAAAGCGCTTATACACTTTTTCGAATCACGTCCATAGGATTCACCCACATTAATTCTGTGGCACCTAAAAATACCTAAATGGGGTATAAAAACCTAAATATACCTAAACGGAATATAAAACTTAAAATATCTCATTTAGGCTACTTTTTTGCCTTTTTTGTTTGTCAGTTGAGAATAATTGAGAATTTTGCGGAGAGACAATTAATTTTTGTCGGGTTGAAATTAATACCACCAGCGTTTCGTTCAACCCATTGTCGTCTAATATGGACTACCGTCGTATTCCTTTTAAAATATTCGTACGAACAGCCATTGTTGCCGTGTATGATAGGCTATAGATGTCTGTGTTTTAAAGCGCTTGTCAGGGTTGTCATACGTACGACTATAGTCGTACACAAACGACTATTTCATAAATTTGTACGACGTGCGACGTAACCAAGAGTAGCACGCCTATTTGTACTACTGTTTTTAACATAGCGTTTTATATTTTTTAATCAATCTACTGACGAATTTTAAATTTTGGTATACATCCAGCTCTTTGTTTTCTCATGGTTTTTGTTGTATGCATGTTGCTAGCAATAACACTGTGGCAACTACTGTTTATTTAATTTTGTTGTATTTTATCAAATTTAGCATATTGGAAGATAATGAAACACGCCCAATCATTTACAAATAAGATAAAGGAAATGTGAGGCAATCTTCAATTGTATAATTGTATAATATTGTCCTAAAGCAAGCTTACACAAATTTAAGTCAATTTTGTTAAGTTAAACTTTACAAGTATTATGTATTGAATCCTATGTAGCACATTCAAATTCATTAAACCAATTATTCTACCCGAAAAAGATATTTTGGACAAAAAACCTAAAAAAAAACTATTTCACCTAATGGAAAACCTAAAACAGTGTTTTTAAAAACCTAAAAATCCGGTCCCTAATAATGAGCAAGGCCTTGGAGTTGTACAGTTAATTTAATTCAGAAGGCTTTGATTCTCATTGTTTAAATTATTATAGAGGTTAAATTTTATCCAGCCATCCATGAAAGGATAAATTAACCCAAAGATTTACCCTTGGAAAGATCTAGCCCGAGTTTGTAGGAACATTTTTTCTGTCATTTTCATATTTACCCAGAGGACATTTATCTAGAAACTCGCCAAAAGTGTATGTGATTGCTATCTTTAAATTATTTGTGTTTGTGTGGTGTTATTCTTGTGTAAATTGTGTAAATTCTGTGCATTGGATAATTTACCCATAGGTAATTCGCGAGTTTATAGAAACCGACCATTAGACAAAAGAAAAATAAAGTTTTAAGTTACCCTTAAATTTGCTAGGCTCTTTATAAAACATTATCGGACCGCAAAGAAAGCACTTAATACAATGATTATGTTCATAGTTCATTTATTGTACACTAGCTTAAAGGGCCCGGCGTCGCTCGGGTTTTGTATTTTGACATTCGAAATTAACTTATGAAGGATTTTCATTTTAAAACTATAGGTCCTTAATTTGGCATGTAGAATTTGAAATGAGCAAAAACGACTTACCACACTCAAACTATTTCCTCAGAAAACGCTTGATATAGCTTTTAATATCGATAGCTTATCTAATTTGTCAAAGTCACGTATTATTTATTTCCAAACCGACCTGTGACCACTGCCAACAATATAAGTTACTGTTGTCATGTGAACTGAACATGGAATGTGATTTGGATTTGATAATTCTGTGTAAAAATGTATTAAGTATCCTCAAAATCGTTTGATTTGTTTCATTTAAAATCAAAATTTTTCAAAATCCTTTCTTAGTGAGCACTTACATTATGAAACGAAGGAACTGTCAAAATTCCAAATCTCTACCTATTATAGTTTAGGCTTTACGTTCATTCTCTGTCAGTCAGTCAGTCAGTCAGTCAGACATTAATTAAGTCAGGACAAAGTCAGGAGATATGTCTTTCCTCCCCCATGAGCGCAACATACCCAGCCCATTTCATCCTCCGTGATTTAATTACCCTTACTATATCCAGTGACGAGTACAGGTTATGAAGCTCGTCGTTATGAAGTTTTCTCCAGTCTCTTTTTCATCTCTCTTAGGCCCAAATATTTTCCTAAGCATCCTGTTGTCGAACACTCTCAGATTATGTTTTTCCCGAAGAGTAAGCGACCATTGACTATATTTTGCATCTTGTTCAATGTTACCAGTACATTAATTGTAAGATAAATTATAGCATTGCAGTTTGTAAGTTTGTCATTGCCCCGGTAAAGGAAATGGTTACTCTTATTTACTCAATGGCAATAGACAATTCCTAAGCAAGCTAAAGGAATATTACCTATTTTATGGAGCCCGGAGGTTTATTGCCGGAGGTGTATTGTTCTTCCGTAAACCCTGCTTAATGAATCAATCTGGAGCTTAACTCTTCAAGACTGTATATAGATAATATTTTCAGGTAATATCACAATTAATATAATTAAATTGATATAAATAATCATCGTGCAAAAAATAGCATGCAACACACGGGCCGTAAAGGCATTTACGGGTCTCGAAAACTTAAAAACCCTCGGCTGCGCCTCGGGTTTTCAATCTGTTTCCTCGACCCGTAAACGTGCCTTACGGCACTTGTATCGCAATATACTATAGCCTATTTTCTGCATATCATAATTGCAATTCTCGCTGATTAAAGAAAAGCATTCTTCACTTTGTTAAACCAGTTTACCTGATTTTATTATTATACAATACAAAAGGATACCGATAATATTTAACCTTTAAGTATCGATACAGCGATTGCTAATTGTATTAGTAGAGTAGGTCCTAGGCTGCATATTAGCTATCACTTGTTTTTAAAATAAAGGTAATATCATGTACCCAGTAAACTTTCTTTATCGTAGTTTTATCTCTCTAATTTTAGGATTTAAGTGACCCAAGCCGCCCAGGACTTACAGGGCCGCGACCTGTCGGGAGAGGGATTATCTTTGGATCACATACATACTTTTTTGACCAGACAAGGGCATTGAGGGCCTCACCAGATGAGTGATCAGCCCAATGCCGGGGCCACCTCAGAGACAACACAAACACATAGGACGAGACACACCACACACTCACTGATAATGACGGCCAGATGATATGCGGGGACCACAAGGGCCTAAAGTTACCTGACATTTGTCTCACAGGTGAGTGAAAACCCCGGAAAAAACCTCACCGACCAGGAATCGAACCCGGGCGCGTTGCTTGAGAGGAGCGAACGCATCCCCTGAGCCACAGCGGTGGCCACCCAGTAATCATAAGGCGTAAATCCCATCAACGGAAGGTTTCACAACCACTGCGGACTAAAGAGGAGTTAACATTGATTCTTTTCCTACTAAATTAGAAGATAAAACCTCAAAGAATTTTAGTTGAAGGTGGGAAGAAAAAATTGCAGCCGACAACAGCCCGCAGCAACAGCACGTAAACGCACAAAAAATACATAGCAGCCAACCAACCGCAAAAGCGTATCACAAATCCCTTCCATGAACACTCAATGTGCTTTCGGTCTGGATAACTCTCAGCAAAGTGATCGCAAAGACGCACCACGATCTTTCTTCGCTGTCCATTCACAAAACATGTCCATTAACCAGAACCTATCTAATAAGTTACCATTGGAGTCAATACGACCCCAAAAACACTTTGAAATAAATACCTCCGCTGGTAATAAAACTATCATTTTCAAAATTGATGTCATCATCCCTCTAAGACTCTAAGTGAACTGTATAAGTTACAATGACTTTATTTTTTATTTTTTTACACGAATATTGTCATTTAGTCATTTTTGGGTCATATTTAGTCATTTTAAGGTCATATTTGCAGTCATATTTTCCGCTTTTAGGTCATAAACATCCGAACCATACTCAAGACATGGCTTCTCGTCACAATAGCTACAAAATACGCTCTTTATGCGAAACGCCTTGTTCGTAGGCAACACATCGTACTAACATAAATCACGCTTCATTCATAATATTACGCTTTGCTGTACATAATGTGACTACGTTCATGTCTTGTACCTTTTCACACTTGATTCGATAAGCTGTATTTGTCACAGCTTCTACTCCAAATATGCTACAATAAAGTAATTTATTGCATCTAAAAACTGGTTTATGGACAAAGGTGTAAAATAGCTACGATTCTATGATGATGAAGATGATATATATGCAGTGGCGTACCAAGGGGGGTGCGAACGGGGCGGCCGCACCGGGCGCCATAAAGAAGGGGGCGCCAAGATTGAATAACATATATTTTTATTTTAATAAAAAATAATTTTTCAGGCAAATAGAAATGAAATAAACGTTTCGTTTTAAACTATTTATAGACAACACGAAACAGGTCGTGGGCGCCGAGCACACAGGAAAAGTTTACTTTGTAATTTAGCAATTTTATCTATTTTTTTTTCAAACAAACTAACCTTATAATACTTACAATTTTATTTCATTCATATTTTTCTCTTTATAATGTGTTAAAGTAACATACTACTTATTAAAAATAAATAATTGTGAACATTAAACTGTGTTTAAATTAAACTCATTGAACCTTGAACCTTTTAGTGTTAGGGGGCGACTACCATCTAGTTAGCCCTGGGCGCCAAGTAGCCTTGGTACGCCACTGTATATGGGTATATGACGAACATTACATATACAGTACATCCAACTAAACTATTTTATAAGCCAATTTCCTCCAATCAATTCAAAGGATGAATCAATACATATACGATTCGTCATTAATTTTATTACATTTTTACTTAAAATACAATAATTGTTTGAGGTTTTCTGTTTGAGTTAGCAACTTCAGTACAATTAGCTTGGCGTTTTATGCTTAACTTTCCTCAGAGTTTGGCATTAAGAGAGATAAGATGTTAAGGAACCCTCTACTGAGAAATCACCTTTCCTATTGTGTCTATTAGAACAAAATTTCAATATAATGTGTATTACGTAAAGAAGTACGATTTTCGAAATATGAAGTTTCAGACAATTATGTTCTATTTTTTTACGTTATTTATAGCGATAGGCCTATATTGAAATCCAACTTTTTACTGCAATATCTCAATTTTCAGCTATTAACTTTTTATGCGTACATTCCAAGGAGTTAATTTAACAGTCCTAGGCATCCGTATTTCAACATATTTTATTTATTTACTTTAGATTATTATTCATTTATTCCGTAATAATTTTTAATCGACGTAAAAAATAACAAAATAATAAAGTAACAAATTTCCATTATTAATGCACAAAAATATACAGATGTACACATTGCACAAACACGTACAGATATTTGCTGTAAAAATTTAATTTAAAATGATTAATATGTAATGAAAAGAGTTGGCATTTCAAGAGAAACACACTTAGGGGAAAATGGATTTCTAACGTCATTCTGCTAGTTGTTTCGATTTACATAGTTTGAAATGCTACTTACAGTTTTGCCATTTTGAAGTTTAACCTATGTTCAATATATAATTTATATAATTATAACATAATATAAAGTCGTTATCTATAGATTAGAATTACTTACATATAATGTGAGCACGTAAGGAACACTTTTTTTACTACAGTATATATATATATATAAACTAAAATTGATTTTGACAGTTGTAGCGTAGGCATACCACTTAAATGTATTAGGCCTAAAAACACACTACTATTCCAGCTCGTTTTGGGATAGCCTATGTGTGAAAATATGTAATGTTTTATTTATGTATTAAATCTATTGTTCAAGCTTTTGAACAAATTGTCATTAGCACTCTGGCTTCCCAATACAGCTGTCCATTCGACTTATCCCAGTATTGCTGATCAACACGTCTTAAGATGTTCCCACTCCCAGTTTTGAATAGCATCTTCTTGACACATCGTGCATTTCGGTGAAGCGAAATATTTAATGTGAAAAGTGATTTTTTTAACAAGTTCCTGAGTGAAGTGATACTTAAATATTGCAGTGGATGAGATTCAAACCCCAGTCAGACCACAAAAATCCTAAACAAGATTTTACCAGGAGCCGAACCCGCAGTTTTGGCAAGCGATAGCAGTGATGTTGCCACGCCCTGAGCTCTGCCACTCCACATCTTCAGAGCGCGAGAAGAAGCAGAGAGATGAGGGAAAGAGTAGAGTCTGCTTGCCAGCTGCCGTCATCCAATGTTGCCATCCATCCTACTCCCTAACACACATTTTTTATATGCCAGCCTTGAGATCTCGAGAGTTTCCATAAAGCACCGAACTTGCCCATCATCTCTTGTTAAATAGAGCACGATGCCACCAACCCAAACAATGCATTATTACGTCACTTATGGGGGACCATGAACACTCCAACTATAACACTGCTTTGCCAAGATAACAATATTGCATGGTATAATAATGCCTGACTCTTTCCTGTAACTTCTACGGTGGATAAAATAAATAAAATGGATACTTGATACCAGCAACTTAATATTTTATTCTAAGCCTATACTCTAAGCAAACAAGGATGGCGTTTGGAGCCAGGTAGGTTCCTACACCCGCAAGCACCCTCACATTTACAAGTGCAGGGAATTAGGACCGACCGTAATTTCCGCCCCATAAGTCACCTAGTCTACTTCAATCAATAAATCTTAGATTTTTTTAATGTGTCATTTTATCTTAAAGTGTTTGTTATATATCAATTCTACACATAATTACAAGAAAAATGACACTAAACAATGTATAATTTACTTTAATAGGAACATTTCTAACAAATGATGAAATTTTATAGTGACTTACTTCATCATTTGTTAGAAATGTTCCTATTAAAGTAAATTATACATTGTTTGGTGTCATTTTTCTTGTAATTATATGTAGAATTGGTATATGACAAACACTTTAAGATAAAATGACACATTAAAAAATCTAAGATTGACTGATTGAAGTAGACTAGGTGATTCATGGGGCGGAAATTACGGTCGGTCCTAATTCCCTGCACTTGTAAATGTGAGGGTGCTTGCGGGTGAAGGAACCTACCTGGCTCCAAACGCCATCCTTGTTTGCTAAGGGTATAGGCCTTTTCGACTTTCTTCCATCAACTTCAGCCCAGATTTAATTACAATGTTTTGATTTTAAAATAGTCTGTGACTTTTCGTTCTTCAGCTAGGATGTTCACTACAAACAGAAAACACAGACACACAGGACATGTTCCTGAAAATAGGATCAATGATTCAAGGTACCTCAAAATGCATAGGCAACGTTAAAAAATCCTATATCGAATTTTGGGATGGAACATAGGCCCTAATATTTCCTCTACTTCAAGTACCTATGCTAGAGACAGAGAAGTGCAAAACGCATGTTCTTGAAAATACAAATATAAAAATTAAAACATATTTTATAATAATAAATTATCACAATTTATAATATATATATATATATATATATATATTGGAATAAGATGATGCCAGTTGAATGATAGATGCCTGCGGGTAACTTACTTGTAGTCTCTCTCTGGACCCTCAGGATGCTGTAGCTCTGTTGTCGTGATGTGATGCCGTGATGTTCCAATCCCGGCTCGTACCTGTTTGTTCTATTGCCCGACTTAATTTTCTCTTATCTCAGGGACAGCACGTTAAAAGGAAAGCGTTCAATTTAAAGTCGTTATAATTGGGTAAGAGCGAAATTTATTCTAATGCAAAGCTCTATGCACAATTACAATATAATTACAATATTCAGAATATTAATTTACTCTCTTCAGCAATATGTTACGTCAATACGCGGCTTCTTGTTAATTGATAGTTTACTCAGATTCTACTGGTATATTACAATGATTGCTCTTCCCGGACTTTAACTTCGACTAAGTACCCAGCGACCCTCGACTGGACTTATAAATTCCCGAGACTACTACCGGGATGTGGCCTACTGGCCTACAAAAACTTCGCGACCGAATCCTATGGAGCTATCCGCTCTTCTCCCTCTATCAAAAATCATCACGTCCCAAGAAGCTTCGTACTGACGTCAGACACACAAATTAGTCCCTCATTCTTATTGGTTATTATCTGTTAGTATTATTCCGCTAGTGCGGAAGAATATCGGAAATTAGAACCAAGCCAACACAGATCTCTGAAGGTTTCCAATTCCCGGAACCTTAAACACCCTATTGTCCCTCTAGTGTCGGAGCAGAGCTGGTTTATCCCCATCACACAATAAAATCGCCTCTTATCTGATGTTCTTTTGTCTACGTTAAAATTCTAGCACAATACCAATACACAGAATTTGCTCAAGTGATTGACAGCCTGCCTTTGTCTCCTCAGACTGTGTTATTTTTACAGTTACTTGCACTTGCTTTTATTCTAAAGTATTAATTTTCCCATTTCTTATAACAAAATTGATTCTAGTTCTCAAACTCTTAATAATTCTGGTTTATACTTATCATTCCCAATGTTTAATTAATTTCTGTATAATATTAATAAAATGAAATGTTTTAATTAATTATTGTAGAACGTTATGGAATATGTCTAAAGGCATATTCCGCCTCAAATGCCTACCTGCGGGAGAGAGATTGCTTGTTTACAAGAATATCTCTATCGTAGGTATGCCCACGAATTAACAATGCCTCCACAAAAACTTTAACGTGACATCTCCTTCTTATACATCACTCAAATAAAATCGTAAAGTATAGCATACTAGTTAACTTCTTAAATCATTAATTTAAACTTCCCCTATTTGTTGTGTTGAAGATTTAACACTGATTTTCCCTGCAACTGATTGTAGGCCTTTGCATTTTCACCTGGCTCTGCCCTTATGCTAACATCTTATTACTAGTTATACACTCTTATTACTATTTATACAAAATATATACAAGTTGGAACATTGTTCACCCAATGCCCTGTTCACCTTTCTTTCCGTTTCATATGTAGGCCTATTTTGCCTTTCTAGGCCTACCACCTCAAATGCCATTCTTGTCACACCCGGGAATTTATTTACACTGATATATACAACTGCACGTACACATAACAGCAAAGGTTCGATGAGTCTGCTTTAAACTGATGGTCGTGGAATAAAAAAAAACAAAACACAACATAGAAAAAATGAACTTCGCGAAAGCACGACACACGCATCACACTGCACCATTTTTTTAATGATGTCGCTAACAAGGTTCGATCAGTCAAGCTTGAATTAGCGCACCACTCGACTTATACCACAAGCACGCCACCAACACTATTTCTTTATCTATGACAAGAGAAAGGTTCGTTGAGTCTAAGCTTTAACTCTGTCACAGATCGGACTTCATCTCACTGTTGCTTTTACACATTAACATATGACTCTGAAATTCTGTATACTAGTGGTTACTTAAACTATTGCTTAACTATTGTACAGTCCTAACGTAGGTTATTCCTGTTCATGGTGTGAATTTACTGGGTGGGTGATTCTTTATAAGGTTTGAGTAGTTGTTTATGGTATCTGCCAAAAATTTTACCTGATTTTACGTCTTGAATTTCATAAGTGTGGTCCCCAAATTTCTGAGTTATAAACCCTGGTCCCTTGAATAGAAGCTCGAGACGAGAATAACGTCCCCTTAATAGTGAAGACAGCTTAGTGTCCCTAATCAACACCTTATCATTGATTTGAGGCGACCATTTGTGCTTGTAGCGCTTGGCCTTCTCCTTCCGTTTGGCTGCACGTGTTTTGATACGCTCGAATGCGCGTTTGCACATCTCAACATCGGTAAGAGGGCGATCTACTGGCAAAGCTTCAGGCAAGTTCACGATAATAGGTTCTGGATCCTGACCTAACATAAGTTTGATGGGAGCATACCCTGTGACCGGGCTGATAGAATTGTTAATAACTTTTTCGATGACCTCACAGTGTCTAAACCAGTCTTTGTGGTTCTTATGTGACAAGATTCTCATGTACTGTGATACTTCTTTAATGGCTCTTTCACAAGGGTTCCCAGAAGCGAAGTAAAGTGAGCATTTGTAGGCCTTGATATTTAGTGACTGTAATGTATCCATAAACTTTTTACTAGTGTGAACTGTGGCGTTATCACTCAATAAACATTCAATGCTGCCGTAGTGTGGAATGAAAGATTCTGTAATTTTCTTTAGAATAGAATGGCTAGTTATCACTTTCATTGGGTATACTTTCACAAATTTAGAAAAAACATCGTACATAACAAAAATGTGTTTATAACCAAACGTCGAGGTAGGCATAGGACCATGGCTGTCTATGGCTACCAAAGCCCTAGGCCTATCTCTCACAACGGCGTGTATTTCATTATCATACCTGACTGTCATTGGCTTAGCTTTCTGACACAAATCGCAGGTCGATGTCACCTGTCTGACCTTCCTTGCCAAATGCTTAATATAAAAATTGTCTTGTATCGTGAGTGAAACCTTCTCACACCCTGAGTGATTTAATGCCTCATGAAAACTAACAATTAATTCCCTCTCCATACATTTTGGAATGTAAATTTTCCATTTTCTAACCTCTGTACCGTGAAGCTTATACAGTACACCTCCTCTCATACCGATGGTGTCATCAGCGCACTCCGAGATCTCTTTTGCCTCGTCGGTCAGTCGTTTTATGTCTGGGTCGGATGCCTGCAGTTGCTTAATTTGCTTAAACCGTTCCGAAATCTTATGATTACCTGACGCCTTAAGTTTCATTCTTGCCACCTCATGGCTGGGTGCGGCCATTGTTTCTGGTAGCCCCTGAGTGAAATTCAAACGGGATAACAGGTCCCCAAAGATATTTTGGTCCCCTGCAATATGCCTAATTTCTATGTCATAAGACATGATTTCATGAACAAATCTAGAAATTTTTGAACTGGTAAGCTTACATCTGTTCATAAAACCTAAGCTGATGTGATCTGTGTACAAAATAATCTGTCTATTGAACACATATTGCTTAAACTTATTAAGCGCAAAGAAAATAGCTCCAATTTCCTGCTCTGTGACACAGGCGTTTGCCTCCAATCTAGATAGGCCTCTAGAAGCTGTGGCTATCACGTGCTTCTCGCCCTGCTCATCTATTTGAGTCAGAACAGCGCCATAACCTTTGGCTGATGCGTCTGTGAACAACGTAAAGGGCAACTCGTCCCTAGGCCTCTCCAAAAGCACTGAATATGCAAAGGATTCCTTCACCTCCTCGAACGCTTTTTGTTCGATAGGTGTCCATTTAAATTTCACATCTTTGCGTAACAATTCTCTGAGCGGAGCTACTTGCTTTGCGTAATTGATTAAAAATCTACTCTGATAGTTCAATATTCCTAGAAACCTGCGCAACTGCTTGACAGTCTTAGGGGGGGGTATCTGTCTTATACTGTCGACCCTTTCCTGATTAGGCCTAATGCCGTCTTCTGAGATCACATAACCCACGAACTCAGTTTGTTTCTTAAAGAACATGGTTTTCCCTGGTTTGACGGTCATCCCGTGTTCTCGCAGCTTAGTCAGAACGTAGTCGATATGACGTAAGTGGGCGTCGAAGTCATGGTCAAAAATGAGGAAGTCGTCGACGTACTGTACAAGGAAGTCTTTAGTCGAGTCACCAAAAATATTATCTAAAGCTCTTAACAAGGCACTCCCGGAAGTAGATAGACCGAAGGCACAGCGGGTGTATTGGTACATTTTCCCATTATGCACGAAACCTGTGTATTTACGTAGTTCTTCAGCTAATGGTATTTGCCAGTAAGATGACGTAAGGTCAATTCCTGAAAAATACTTTCCTGCCTTAACTTTCCCCAATAGCGTGTCAATTGGCTCAGGCCTAAAATTGTCTTTTTGTGTGTAAGAGTTAGCCTTCCGCGCATCTAAAGTAACACGTAAACTACCGTCTTTTTTAAGAACCCAGCAAAGTGCATTAATGTATTCAGACGTAGAAGGTTCAATAATATTTTGCTCTAGCATTTTATTAATTACCTCGTCAGCGGCGTCCCGCATAGAGATAGGAACACTTCTACATTTATGGTAATAAGGTTGTGGATTTACTACGGTAAAAGTGTGTGTGTAAGTATTACATAGGCCTGCAACATTTGAAAAAGTGTCAACATTACGTACGAGCACTTGCCACAATTTATCTTTCTGTTCGGTATTTAACCCGTAACAGCGCTCCAATTCGCCACGTAATGTGCTTAACATTTCATGACTTTCACTTCCTGGCACGCGACACACCGAGTCTAACGGTGATCTTGGCCTAGATTCTTTCCCAGAATCGCCGTGAATATGTCTCAATGACACTATGTGGAGATTACACGCGTCACAGTCCAGTGACCCTTGTGTACAAATATGACCGAATTCAGGCTCAGCACTGTCATATGCACTGACCTCAACCAATTCTTGATCCCCTATACAAATGTGTTCCACAAAAAATAACTCGCCATCCATATCTTTTTCTATCTCCAATCTTTTATCTGCAACCCCTGTGTCATTGTAATCTATAAATGGGACTTGTATTTCAACATTATTAACCACTGCAAATAAAGCCTGTCGCTTGAAATCTATTACTGCGTTCCATTCTAAAAAAGCATCTGATCCTAGGATAACATCTGTAGTTAATCCATTAATTACAAGGAACATTATTTCTACCTCAAATCTCCCCATTTTAACTAACAGTAAACATTGTTTTTTCACTCTCTCGCGTCGCTTGCCTACAGCGACTGAAAAAAATACTGCACATACTGGTAGTGACAAAATTCTAATTCCCATTTGTTCCAACCTATAATAAAAATCTAAACTGCACACACTTGAGCTTGACCCGCTGTCTATTAATATATCACATTGCAAGCCGTATATATCTGCCTTAATTCTAGGTGGTTCAGCTATTACATCACGTCCAGTCTGTGTCAAAGGAATTTTCGTAGTGTCAGTAATGTCCCTAACGTCTTTCTGAGCTGTCATATAGTTGGTAGACCCATTTCTGTCAGTAGTATTCATACGACTGAGGCAATCGAGAATCTCAGGGTCCACAAGAATCTCGTGACTTAGTTTTCCGACGGCTGGTTTCCGCCGTTGCCTTGTGGCGAAGCCGACCTACTCCTATCATTATTCGGCTGAAAACTCCGGGCTTCCGGATTCATATTTCCGCCTCTAGTATCATTATCAGACCTACCTGTCGCCTGATTGTTGCCATTATTATTATTATTTCGCCAGTTACCTTGTCTATTGTATGGCCTCCTATAGAAATTGGCTCTCCAATACCCGTTTCTATATCCCCTATTTCGCAACCAATGCGGAGCATTTCTGTTATAGTTATTTCTATAGCCCTGATTGTTCCCATTGTTACTGTTACTAGGCCTATTATCGACCGTGAACATGTTAATTTGCCTATTGTTATTATTATTTCCCCTTTGGAAATTAGGCCTATTCTGAAATCCCCTGTTATTTTGTCCGTTCTGTCCCCTGTTATACTGGAAACTATTCTGGAAGTTATTTTGGCCTGATCTGCCCCCATTATTGCCCTGATAGGCCTGATTATTTTGGCTGGAGTGAGGCGCAGCCGGTGCCTCCTGCCCACGAGATACATAATTAGGCCTAAAACCTTGTGAATTATTGTTCTGTTTGTTGCTGCTATTCCCTACATGAAAGCTATTATTTTTGCCCCCATCCTGAGTGTAAGGTGAAGTCGCCGTAGCCTCAAATTTCGTAAGCAAGTCTACCATTTCCCCAAAATCCTTAGGCCTAGCCACTATCAAATTGTTTCTGATATGGTCCTCATAATGGCTTGCAGCGATACTCAAGACCTCGGAATCTTTAAGAGGAGGGTCTAACATTCTCCCTTTCTGAGCTATGCGTAAAAAATGATCAATCATCGTCACGCCCCCTTGTGGATTATATTTCCCCGTAGTAAGTTCGCTTCGAATTTTGTTTTTCTCGTTGTCATTCCAGTAGCGATGCATGAAAAATTTCTTAAATGTGTCATAATCTACCTGTTCCCCTAGTGTTAATTTTAGCCACTGAGATGACCTACCCTTCAAGCTTTTCTTCACCATTAACATTTTAAGTTCTGGAGGGATTGACTTTAATTTGAAGTAGTTATCAAGTTCAGTAAGATAGTACTGAGGATTCATATTTTCGTCCTCATTGAAAATTGGAAATGGGATCTCGTTTAACAAGTGAACAGGAATGCCCTGTACAGTTGCATTCACATTTTGAGTAATACCATTACTGCTAACATTATTACTATCATGCGTAGCGATACTGCTATGCCGGACTGGAGTTGACATTCTTTCAAGTTCAATAGCATTTTCAGTTACAACCATGGTACTTGTAGAAGCTAAATTTACATTATTACCTCTATTCTCCTCCGGGATAACATTATCACTGCTCGAAGTGCCACTCATGCTGTTCTGGCAAATCGTGTCTATCTGTCTGTCATTCTGTTCCAGTTCCCTAATTTTATTTTGCACTAAGTCCATTTGTGAAGTTAAATTATCAACTCTGTCATTCACTGATTTACTGGAAGATTCTACCACTAATTTAACCTGATTCAAAGTTGCTTCTAGGCTACTCTTTACTGCAGTATTTTGTTCAGTTAAGGTATTCTGTATTTTCTCTTGTTCCCGCCTAAGCTCGGTTTGAACATTACTTGTGATTTCAGTAAATTTAGTATTAACTTCTGTCTGCAGTCCCCTGACACTATCTTCAAAATGATTTACTTTCTCCTGCATGTGCTTAAAACCTTCTTCCATTTTCTGTTCTAAGGTCCCTATAGAATTTAATTTGTTATGTACATTTTGCACTTTCTGTTCTAGGGTCCCTATAGAATTTAGTTTATCATTTACAGATTTAAATTCTTCCTGAAAATTTTCCTTCAATTTCTGTTCTAATTTATTATTTACAGATTTTAATTCTTCCTGCAAGTTTTCTTTCATTTTCTGCTCTAAATTCCCCACTGATTTTAGCTGCTCTTTAATCTCTGACATGAAGCTAAAAAGAGATTGCATATTCCCTGGATCATTTAGGACTGCCTGGCTAGTTGACGGACTAGGCCTAATTTCTTCCACCTCCATAGCTGTATCTGGCTGATTTTCGTCCTGAATTTCAATACCCTGGACATTTATTTGGTCGGAAGGACCCTCCAATAATACATTCTCATTAACATTTACAGTTGTTGGTTCTACATCGCCCTGTACCTCCATTTCCTGGTTCTCCATACTGTCTCCAATAATTTTATATCTTAACTTCATTGAGCTAATTTACACTTAGTTTCCCTCTGCACAAAAATATACCCTGCTATGCTAACACATTTTAGCTATAGTATGCATGTAAAAATACCCTCAAAAAACAAAATATATATACACAAATATGAAATGTTTGTACTTTACAATTTTGGTGTGATGATCGATGAGTTGCTGGTCCGTGTGGCGGTGACTGAAGTCCCACTCGCCGCTGTCTGCTGCCGTCGATCCTCGGTAGTGAAGCCTCGTTGCCTCCCGTGCTGTATTTTCATTAATGTCCTATGCCATTAATGCTCGACACCCTCAAACGTTGGAAGCGCCATTTGGAATAAGATGATGCCAGTTGAATGATAGATGCCTGCGGGTAACTTACTTGTAGTCTCTCTCTGGACCCTCAGGATGCTGTAGCTCTGTTGTCGTGATGTGATGCCGTGATGTTCCAATCCCGGCTCGTACCTGTTTGTTCTATTGCCCGACTTAATTTTCTCTTATCTCAGGGACAGCACGTTAAAAGGAAAGCGTTCAATTTAAAGTCGTTATAATTGGGTAAGAGCGAAATTTATTCTAATGCAAAGCTCTATGCACAATTACAATATAATTACAATATTCAGAATATTAATTTACTCTCTTCAGCAATATGTTACGTCAATACGCGGCTTCTTGTTAATTGATAGTTTACTCAGATTCTACTGGTATATTACAATGATTGCTCTTCCCGGACTTTAACTTCGACTAAGTACCCAGCGACCCTCGACTGGACTTATAAATTCCCGAGACTACTACCGGGATGTGGCCTACTGGCCTACAAAAACTTCGCGACCGAATCCTATGGAGCTATCCGCTCTTCTCCCTCTATCAAAAATCATCACGTCCCAAGAAGCTTCGTACTGACGTCAGACACACAAATTAGTCCCTCATTCTTATTGGTTATTATCTGTTAGTATTATTCCGCTAGTGCGGAAGAATATCGGAAATTAGAACCAAGCCAACACAGATCTCTGAAGGTTTCCAATTCCCGGAACCTTAAACACCCTATTGTCCCTCTAGTGTCGGAGCAGAGCTGGTTTATCCCCATCACACAATAAAATCGCCTCTTATCTGATGTTCTTTTGTCTACGTTAAAATTCTAGCACAATACCAATACACAGAATTTGCTCAAGTGATTGACAGCCTGCCTTTGTCTCCTCAGACTGTGTTATTTTTACAGTTACTTGCACTTGCTTTTATTCTAAAGTATTAATTTTCCCATTTCTTATAACAAAATTGATTCTAGTTCTCAAACTCTTAATAATTCTGGTTTATACTTATCATTCCCAATGTTTAATTAATTTCTGTATAATATTAATAAAATGAAATGTTTTAATTAATTATTGTAGAACGTTATGGAATATGTCTAAAGGCATATTCCGCCTCAATATATATATATATATATATATATATACTTATAAATACTTATCTGGGTTTCCCTATTAATTATGACAGTAGTACCAATTAGGCCTAAATAAAAAGTACTAGATGCTCACTTGCTGTTTGCCTACAAGAAAGATGAAAGCTTCGCCTACGACAATGTAGTGATAGTGAGGACAACGATAGTTAATAACAATATTATATTATAGGCTAATTATTGTGGCTTGGTTCTATTGAGATAATTGATTTGAAGCCTTTGTAGAAGTAACCATTTTTGCTGAGAACTTATGACATTGGCCCCTAAGGTGTCTGCATTATGTATATTAATAGCAACATTCATTGGCATTTTTAGTTTATGAAAGATAAAGAGTAGCCGAGCACAGTAATGCATAAATTTCATTCTTGCAAAAAATTGACATTGGCCTTTTTAGAAACAAGCCAGAGTTTCAAATTATCAAATTAGCATTTTTGTTCATTCTTTTGTATTTTCTGGGAAAAAGCATAATATTGCGGATGACCGGTATGAGAAATGTCATTTGAGCCAGGCGAGGGCTTCATGGTCGGCTGGCACAGGAGGGTGCACTGCTGCAAGCCATCCCCAATGACAGGTGCACCTCATGTTCAACGACCTCTGGCCACGGCTTCGCATCTTCTTGAGATTCAGGAGCTAAGCTTCTTATGTTTTCATCAAATTCAAAACTTCACTAGATACCGTAAAACTTGTCTGCAATGGTCAAGCTTACAAAAACCGGAAGGTCGCGGGTTCGATTCGGGATGAGATTTTTCAATTGGCCTAATCCTTCTGGTGGCACTATGGCCCTGGGGTCGACTCAGCCTCCAACATAAATGAGTACCAGGAGCAATCCTGGGGGTAAAGGAGGCCGGTGCGTAAGGCTGACAACCTTACCACCGTCATGTGCCGAATGTCCAAAATCTGGGAGCCTCAACCTCCTGGACTCTGGGCCTCCATGGCCTGTATAGGGATCACTTTTTTACGTACTTATATAGTCCGTTTCATAATAGTTGATAAAGGATACACGTTCACGGTAAGTTGAGAATACGATTTTTCTTAGCTACATTTAAGTTTGTTTGAAGATATAAAGTGTTTTATTTTTCTCACGGTACGATTATACCACAGTATAATTATGTACATTTGAAAATCGCTTGGCTGTGTGTGGCCGGGCATTGTCATGAACCAAAAATATTCCACTCCTAAACAAACTCAAGATCAGATCGCATTTGGTTGGTAACAATTATACCAACCTCCCTATAGTCCGGATTTAGCACCAAGCGATTTTCATCTGTTTATTCATCTGAAGAAGTTCCTTGGTGGAAAATATCTCCACGACGATGATATGAAACAAGAAGTGCAGACTTGGCTTTCATCACAGGTGGTATCATTTTCTGATGGAAGGCATATGACAACTGGTTTTCCGTTGCAAGTACCTGAATAACGGCGGTGACTATGTGGAGAGGTTTTGTAAGGTAATAAATTATAAAGTATTTGGGTTCTTTCTTTAAAAATACGCCTCGTATGTGCTAGAAGTAACTTAACAACTTACGCAGAAGAATATTTAAATGAGCACGTAAATATTTCTGCCAATAATACCTTAATAACAGAAACTCATACATAAATTGAAAAAAACTTAAAACCAATGAAGTGAAACGTTGTGCTTAATATTATACAATCAGTTCCGAAAATATAAGGCTATGTACTGTCAATTACTGTACAGTTGGTTCTCAAAACATTGATGTAAATGTTTAAATTTCCAGAGATATGCAGAATATATAAAATCTGTAGAAATATGCCGTTGGAAATGTGACAAATTAACAAAATGCAATGCTAATATGATGCATTGTTGCAAAACTAACAAAATATGCACAAATATGCAAAATGAAAAAATTGATTTTCTGTTATTTTTTCATGGCTTGTAAACATATTAACACAAGTGGCCTCCATGGCCTGTAGCCTATAGGGATCACTTTACTTTACTTTTATCTAATAGAGTGCATTATTAAAAATACTATTTTTCCTAAACTTCAAGTCCCTAGTGATGACCATTCTTTTCAGTGCTGACAAAAATTAATGTTTATACCTCACTTAGCTGTAGTCACAATATAGAGTGGTATAAATTACGTTAACAAAAGAATTCCAGCACTTTTATTGGCTGAGAGAGAATGAAAGGCTTGTGAAGAGCGGGAGACCATGGCGAATGGGAAATGTGCCACCGGCTTTACTCATCTCATCAGTAATTTATAGACAGCGGGTGGCATTCAACAGGTTGTAGGGGGTTTACAACAATAACAACAGACGGGCATATAATGAACTGCAGACTGGCAGGGACGGACAAAGGTAAACACTCCCCTGCTAGGCAAGCACTTGTTGGGTTCTCAGGTTTATACCTGGAAATGTTTGTCCCTGTTCCCGATACAGCTGTACTTGCACTTTCTTTAAAATGCAATTGCACTGATATTGAGCTATGTACCGTAAAGTCTTTAACTTAAGGGTAAATACAGTTTACCACCTTCAAAAAATTGATTTTTGAAAGTAGATTTCCTTCTAAGTTGATTTTGGTGGAAAAACTATTTTACTGTGACTTGAGCCTTTCCCGGTGTTGAGAATCAGCTCACTTCTCCCGCAGAGATTGCTGCCGAAAGCTAGGAACCAAACCTCCAACTCACCCGGTTGGAAGCCCTAGAAACAATATCTTTATTATTTACATCATATTTTAAAAGTTAGTCTACCGCTGTGTCGTACGGGATGCGTTCGCTCTCCTCACGCAGCAGGTCTGGATTCGATTCCTGGTCGGGACAAGTTTCCTTGCTGTTTTTTTTTTTTTGTGAGTTTTCCATACCTGGGAGATGAATGTCGGGTAACTTTAAAGACCTAATAGTCCCCGGACATCATTTGACCGTCATTATCACCGCGTCTTGTATAGTATAATAAATACAGTTATTCATTACCCAGGCAGCTTATTTCGTTAAGGGAAATTTGCCGCCAGTTCAACCCATGCTTTTATTGTCACCGCACCTATCAAACAGTGCCAATCAAACTCTATGAATGTTTTGTGACAGCTGCCCGTCTATTTACTCCGCGTAGAGTCGAAAGCGGATTTGCAAGATCTAGTTACAGTAAACAATAACACATGTGAACTAATTAAAGCTAGGGAAGAACTGAGGTCAGTGATGACAATGAGAGAATATTGCAACCTTGCTTTTGTTTTGGAAAGCGGAAACCAAGAACGACTTGGTCAGATCAATTAACACAAACACCGACTTAATGGTTAATTCCTTTGAAGCCGCCTGGGTATGCAATAAAAAAGCTCTTGAGTGTTTGTGTGTGACTGGTGTGTCACGTCCTATGTATTCGTATTGTCTCGAGGATGGCCCGGCATTGGGCTGATCACTCAATCCGCTAGGCCCTCTTGTCTGGTCAAAAGAGTATGTATGTGATTTATAGAAATTCCCTCTTGCGACTGGTCACGTTTACAGGCCCTGTAAACGTTCAAGATTTTTTATTTATTTATTTTAGAATTTAAACGCAAGATGCTGCAGGTAAAAATTGAAAATGGTTAAATTTCATTGCTTTAAACCCTTTCTAGAGTTTAACGAAATCATTTTACAGAAAGTTACAGTGCGTGGACTTGTTTTTAGCAGAGCTTCTAAAAATATAATACTGAAATGAATATAAATAGAACCAAATGTATGATTGTTTCGAAAGAATCATAAGACTTCAATGCATATGTTAAGATAGGTGTTGAGTTATTATCTTACCCTCCGAATCAAAATTTAAGTTTTTATCAGATAAGGCCTATCCGCCCCCATGGCTGAGTGGTTAGACCGCTCGCCTTCCACCGCGGGGAACCTGGATCGAATCTCTGTGGATCCATGTGGAATTTGTGGAGGACAGAATGGGGTAGGGGCAGGTTTTCTCGGGGCGCTCCTGTTTCCCCTGTCACGTATCATTCCACCAGAGCTCCATTCATCATACTATGCCCATTGGTTGCAATAAAGTAATTTTTATCATATAAGACCTATGTATAATTACTAAAGATCCAATTCTTGCCCCTCCCAACAATATTTTCCACTCGGCACCTCTGCTTGCACGCCCTCGTGATTCATCGGTGTCGTCCATGAGTATGTCATCCTGTACTTGTTGATCAGGCTGGTGTTGATTAACGCATATGATGACGGGTATATTGTGGTGGGAAGGTCGTGATGATAAGGACAAGGCTGAAGTGATGATATGTCCAGCGGAATGCATGTGCAATTTGATGCTAATGCCAAAGATAAACCTCTCTGGAGTGTAAGGTAAACATACAGACCAAGCGTAAAGCTGCAATAAATCTGCTTTTACAATACAATGCTAACATTGATGCTTAACATTTTCAGCCTTGTCCATCAGCGGATCAGCCTGTTTCTGAATAGGAAAGTGTGAAAGCCTACGTGCCGAAACCCATCTAAACTTCAGCGACAGAACCGATCAGATGAGACATGAATCATGAATTGCGCGAGAATGCCACTTCGAATCCACTCCAGAAGCTTATATTGCTACCGCGTATGTTGGTCTATTTTTAAAGCTCGTTGGTACGATACATTAAAATAGAAAATTCCCTTCAGTTTTTAATAAACTTTAAGACAAAATAAAACTAAACTAAACTCCGTGGCGCTACATCCCTGGAGGGACTTGGCCTACCACCCGACCGCTGCGTCATCTACCACAGGAAGATGGCAGGATTGGGGGGGGCATGTGGTCAGCATGCCGACATCCACGGCCGTTAATGGTGGTTTTCATGACCAGAGCCGCTACTTCTCTATCAAGTAGCTCCTCTATTTGAATCACGAGGCTGAGTGCACCCCTGCCAGACCACCATACCTCAGAAAAATTGAAGGAGGTACCGGAGATCGAACCCGGGCCGATGCTAACCACAAGACCACGCCGACGGTCATATGAATAATTACAAATTAAAAAAAAAAAATTATTAGTTTATATAAACATTATTTGTCATGTTTCTTCTATTTAAAATGTTCTTCCCATTATCACTGTAAATGAATGTAATTGAAGGGGCTAGTTCCATAAGGGCGTAAGGCACAACAGCAAAGTTTTGAGAAATCTTAATGTTTTTAAACAATGTTACCACTCACAAGCACAGGTCTTTTCTTATGACTGAGCAGGCACAAGTATAAATTGTTCACTGAGTATTTAAGAGATATGAGGAGAAGGCATAAATGTTAAAAGCTCAAAATTCAAGATGTGCCTTACGCCCTTATGGAACTACCCCCTTCAATTGATTGTATTATTATTTAAAATAGGCTGATTTGTATTTACTTAAATGCATTTATATCCATTTTTGCACTCCTTAGCTAGTAAGTGTTATTTACGAAAGTTGTTTACATGGATCGTAAGTTGACATTCCCACACAATCGTGTTGCTAAGGGCGTTGCGATGAGGTTAAATTACTTACGGTCCAAGCGCCACGTCATAATTCATTACGATACACTTCATAATACAAGCCTTTATGGACACGGCCCCCAGGACAAATATTCGGTTCCCATAACAACATACACATGCGAATCACTTTTTGAAATAAACATCTATTTTCAAGAATGTATTTACATAATATTTTCAGGTAATATCACAATTAATATAATTAAATTGATATAAGTAACAGTCGTGCAAAAAATAGCATGCAACACACGGGCCGTAAAGGCATTTACGGGTCTCGAAAACTTAAAAACCCTCGGCTGCGCCTCGGGTTTTCAATCTGTTTCCTCGACCCGTAAACGTGCCTTACGGCATTTGTATCGCAATATACTATTCTGAACTGCCCCCGACCAAGAGCAATGTGCCCATTCGGGTGACGTCGTAATGGAAAAATTGTAATATTGTAATCTTTCATCGTTCTTTCATAGATACGTGGAAGTTACAGGTATATGTGTAAAACAAGCAATAATTATGTAGAAGCGGTTAATACTCCATGTTTGCTGAGAGCGCTCAGATAAGAGATCTGACCTCTATCCTGTTATCCGACCCTTATTCATATCAAGAGGATGAGACCGTTTTTCGTGGGAAACTTCTTTTCCTCCCAAGTAGCCCCTTTGTTGCTCATGCGATGCCTGCATTGAGTTCAGGAGAAATAGTTTTTGTATGAAACTACGGCTCATTTTTCAAAGAAGATTGGCAGGTGTAAAATTCTTAAAGACTCTCACACCCCCATAAAATTAAATTGAAGTAAAAACTTATATCTAGACAGATTATTTCCAGAGATTACGTAATTAAATTTATGAGAGATAGGCTACGACTTATTTTAAAGAATGCTTTGATTTTAAAATGTGAAAAGTGTTAGATTTTCTTAAATTACAAACGTCATATCTAATTATTAGACCTGGGATTTTAAGGCAAATGCCTATTTTGTTCCTTATAAAATAACATGACATTTTTTAAATATGTTGACATTTCATGATAAATCACTTATATTTATAGAGTTTTATAGTGCCCTAAAATGCCTATTTGGACCTTTGGAGCCTATTTTTACTATTTTAGTGCATAAAATGACTATTTTGTACATTTAAAATAAAATTCAACTTCTGTAACTTTTACAATCATTTAATGGATATCCCTGAATGAAGAGCAGAACAGTAGAGGGTGGGCTTTTCACAGAAACTTGACTTACCCAAATAATTGTCGCCAAAGAAATGCTGACTGACGGGAGAGGATTCACTCAAAACAACAAGTAGCAGTAGAAGGGACATACTGTGTCAATTTTTCATGTAATCCAAAACTGTTTTTGATAGGCCTAAGTGTATTTTTAATTCTGCCTTTATTTGGTAATTATTTCTGTTAGGAATAGGTATACCATGTTTCTTTCAGTAAAAAAGATCACGTTACAGTTTAAGAGCATATTGTAGTATTTTAAAGTCTATTTTCTGCCTATTTACACATTTTTAAAGCATATTTTAAGTGCCTATTTTCTCTTTTAAAAGCCCATTTTAGGTGCCTAAAACTAATATTTTTAGAGCCTAAAATCCTAGGTCTACTAATTATGTAGGCCTACTTTCAAACTTCTTTCTCTTAGTATTATTTAATTATTAGGCCTACTTATTATTTAAGCGGCCTGGGCCTTACAGTTCCTTTCGCGGGAAGGGAATGAGGACACAACACCCAGTCCTGGCCCATAAAGGAAACTTTACATATCCGCAAAATCCCCGACCCGGAATCGAACCCGGGCCACCCACGGACATAAATATAATATAAGTTACAGAATACTTTTGTAGACTAAATTTTATATATTTTGTTGCATATTTATAAAATTTTGGGAAGAATTGGATAGATCATAGATCACCTAGGCTACATTAGTTAACAAACTAATAATATGTATTTAATTTTATTATTCTACTAAAAATTACTGTTTAAAATTCTGCCTACATTTTTAATCTTTGTCATCGTGTCAGTACATTATTTTCTAAGATAAAATATAGCAGTGCATTTTGTAATTTTGTATCCAATTATCCGGGTAAAGGAAATCGTTAGTAAACCGAAATTTCCGGTTTCTTTAGAATCAAATTAAAGACATTCTTAAGAAGAAATAAAATAATAATAATAATAATAATAATAATAATAATAATAATCATATATTTATATTATATTGGATGAAAATGCACAGTACATCAGAAACATACTTTTTTACCATACAAGAACATGAAGGGCATCCTCGGATGGGAGATCAGCCAATATACAACCTACTGTTTGTTTATAATATAACATAGGCTCGCGAAGAATTCATCGTGCATTAAATGAGCGAAACGAGACATTTAGCTGGTCCCCCACAACAAATTGAGCTCAATTACCGCAGTTCATCCAAGTTTTATTCATTCTCATGGCCATGTGGGTGACATAGGAGGAAGGGTGGCGTGTAAAAATGAAAGTGGAACCTCGATTCCATACCAAAATGACTGCTCGATGTGATGTCAATTCGCGTTTTAGTGCTGAAGTTGGGTCGGAAAGTAAAAATATACTCTTCATCGCTCCGGAATCTTATTTATTTTATTACACTGATCGAGCGCAACGGTGTTGAACATGTATTTTAATAAATTCCAGCAGATGTTATGATGCATGAAAGGTTTAAGGCATTTGATCATAAATGAATTGTAATCACCAGGGCCCGGATTCTGATGACCCAATATTGTTTGAAAAATGACCTATAAAATGACCAAAAATTTTAAAGAAAATTACTTAATTATAAAGAATGACCTAAAAACTGATATTTTATTTATAAAAATTTATTATTGTACACCTCAAAGTTGTAGGCTAATTTGTACATAATTGAAAAAAAAACTGTAAATGCAGAAAGGATGTTGTAGGTCTAAGAAGGCTGTTCTTTGTTCTTAATTGGAGCATTTGAGAAGAGAAGTAAGAAAATTGTTTTAAAGTAGATCCTACAAAAATGTTGCATTATGGTAACCTAGTTACGGTATTTATTGAAAAAAAAAAGCTTGTAAATCCTACCTTATTCAGGATTGCCGTAAATTACTGTCAGCATACGGAGATTATTGAAGGTACAAAAGTTAATATTATACTCAATATAAATGCATGAAAATGACTACATAAGGAAGAAAATGACACGGAAATGACAAAACAATGACGTAAAATTGAAATAAATGCCCTAAAAATATGAAATTGAATAAAATGACAAAAAAAGACCTAATAAAAATGCATTTCTATAATCTAGAGGCCATGATTAGGATTTATCTGCAAGTGGGCAATGTCTATGCAACATCAATAAAAAGATGACATGTCATTAAAATCCGGGCCCTGGTAATCACGTAGTCCAGCTTAAATAAATACAATCAGTGCTAAAGTTGGAATTCTTTTCTAGGAGGAACCCATAAATTTACGGTATATGCAGGTATTTATTTATGAGATTGTGTGGTGGACGGGAAAATGTATGTCCGTCTGTCTGTCTGTCTTTACGCGCGATAACTCAAATACGCTTTATCGGATTTTTATGAAACCTGGTATACGCGTTTATAACGTCTATGCCAAGAAGACTATTGATATTGGACCAAATCGGTTGACCGGTACCGGACACCGGAGTAATGCCCAATTTAGTGCCTATTTTATGGTAATATATTAGAAAGAATTTATCAAATGCAAATCAGTTCTCACTGTCACGGAACTTTCTTCTGTGTCCTCCTCCGGGATCTTATTTTATAACGCTGACGAAATGCAGTTTTTATTTTAATTATTGGAGCTCCAAGCCAGCAAAAGATGCCCTGAAGATTGTGTAGAGACAACGAAAGGCCTTGGCGACAGATCAGAAAAATATATCTTAGTTGAGCAAATGATAGCTTATTTATTTTATTACATTTATTTGAATTAGAATTTTGAATTTTCTTTATTTGTCATTTGTCAACACAAGTTGAAATAGACAATAGGCATAAAAAACAAATACATTAAAAACATAATAAAATTAACAGAGATTGAAGTCATTAACATCATATAAGCTATATACACTTTTCAATTAAAATATTATGAAGGTACTTCTCAAAGACAAGAATTGGTAAATTTATAACATCAGGAAGTTTCAGGATCTATATAATTCTTGCTATTTTCCGTCAGGAGTTAAAAAAAAGGTTAAAATCCCAAAAGAACTTTTCTTGTATTAGCCTAATGTTGGAAAATTTCGGCTTTCAGCTTTTTCTAAATGTTGCCGCCCGTAAATGATTCTAAACATTTCCCGCCCTAGGCGGCTGGCTAAGACGGCCCTGTTAGCGTCCAATATCGATGACTGCTGTATAGCCGCCCCCACTAAATTATACAGCTACTATTTCGCGTGAGAGGCGTAACGAGGGGGGGGGTTGCGGGTTTGAACCCCCCCCCCATTGATTAAAAAAAGGAAAATTGTACAATTTTTTGAAGTCTCCTTATAAATTACTTCGAGTATAAAGCGTGGGAAGCTTAAAACTCGTTATTGTGGGTCTTAATTTTTTAAATTTTCCGGGGGAGGACCCCTACATCATAGCCTACATCAACATTAGCAGGAAAGAAAGGGAGCCGACGAGACAAAAAGGCGACTCTCTCGTGTGTCAAAGTGGCTCACCGCGCAGAAATAAATACACGTGCAGGAATATTACTGCTGATGCCAGGAATTCTGCAAGGTTGCCGGCCCGGTCAAATGTCATTCCTACAACAAGCAGTCTATGAATGAATTTCACACCGCACCCAGGAATAAAAATACTATAAATACCAAGCCTTAAGCAGAGACTTGTTGACTTGTAAAACAGGAATCTCTTAAATGCAGTTCAGATATCAGCACGCCCCTCATGAAATATGATTCTAAAAATCTGATGTGAAACATAACTTCCTCTGCCCAAATAAACGTTGCCTCTTAGTATAGTCCAGTTATTCATTGCATGGCCAGGCGGCTTCCTTTCGTTAGGAGGAAAGGTTTGCCGACAGCTCAACCCATGTTCTTTGTTTTTACCGCACCAATCAGCTAGTTACCCCAGCCAATCAAAATCTAAAAATGTCCTGTGGCGATTTTGACAGCCACTCGTTTACTCCGCGTGGAGTGAAATGCGCGGTTGCAAGATCAAGTTACAATAAGCAATAACACGTGTGAATTGATTAAAGCGAGGGAAGAACTGAGGTCAGTGATAACAATGAGAGAATATGGCAACGTTGCTTTTGTTTGGAAAGCGGAAGCCCAAGACCGATTTAGTCAGATCAATTAACATAAAGAAACACCGAAACCTTTGAAGCCGACTGGCCATGCAATGAATAACTGCACTATATAATATATAGTCCAGTCATTCATTGCATGGCCAGGCGGCTTCCTTGAGCTAGAAGGAAAATTGCAGACAGCTCAACCCATGTTCTTTGTGTTTACCGCACCAATAAGCTAGTTACCCCAGCCAATCAAAATCTACGAATGTCCTGATACGCCTGACAGATACTTGTCAACTTCGTGTGGAGTGAAACGCGAGGTTACAAGATCTAGTTAGGACTACATTAAACAATAACACATGTGAATTCATTAAAACGAGGGAAGAACTGAGGTCAGTGATAACAATGAGAGAATATTGCAACGTTTTGGAAAGCGGAAACCACGACCAATTTAGTCAGATCAATTGACATAAAGACGCCGACTTAATGGTTTATGCCATGCAATGAATAACTGGACTATATAATATATTACGTATGGCATTCTCTTCATGTAAATTAGTTATAAAAATCATGAGAATGTAGTTACCACTTCGCATCGCATCCTCGAAGGATACATAACCCAAATAAAATCTGATTACTGCACTCACGTAACTTTCGTTACTTTAAGCATGGCTAACAATAAATCTTTCTCACTTCACATTCTGATATAGATTAAGAGGCCGTGAAAGAGCTCGTATTCATTTGTTTCAAACCTGATGCAAAGCTTCATTGTTTACCAGGCAAAACCGAGATTCTAACAGTGAGTGACTTATAATTACCCTTCCGAGAACTTAAAAAAAGTTTCAAATAAGAGTTTTAGCTTTTGGTACAAGAACTTTATGTTCAAATTTTAAAGAAAATCGGTAGAGCCGTTTTCGAGAAAATCGCGCAAAACGAATTTTCTTCATGTAAAGTTCCCTTGAAATTAAGATAAAAGTTATTGCCATCTTCGTGTCACATCCTCAGACGGTAGGTAACTCAAATACAAAATTTTGTTTTCATGTGATTTTTCGTTCTAGAGCTAGACTGTTCAGAGTCACAAACACAGACATGTTTCCGAAAACATGGGGACCCCATGTCTTTCGGTGAGGTGGACCATTAAGGGTATTCATAGGAGAGAGATTCCATCTGGTTCCGTGAATCAAATTCTGGTTGGTTCAGTTGGTCAAAGAAAGCCAAAGGTCACGAAGGGATTCGAATCCCGGAGTCATATAATATTCTCGTGTAAAATTCTGAGGTCTCAAGATTATGTTCATGAAAGGATTGTTATATTTTAAAGTTTTATGTTCGAAGTAGTCCACCGCTGTGGCTCAGGGGATGCGTTCAATCTTCTCATGCAGCGGGCCCGGGTTCTATTCCTGGTCGGGACAAGTTACCTAGGTGAGGTATTTTCCGGGGTTTTCCCGGGGTGAGACAAATGTCAGGTAATTTTAGGCCCTTGTGGCCGTCATTATCATCTTCATCCCCATCCACGCCTTTTTCTGAGTGAGGGTGTGTGTGAATGGTGTGTATCGTCCTATGTGTTCGTGTTGTCTCGGAGGTGGCCCCGCGTTGGGCTGATCACTCATCCGGGGAGGCCCTCCATGTCCTTGTCTGATCAAATAAGTATGTATGTGCATAGGCGTACCGAGGGGAGGGGGTAACCCCCCCCGCCATTGATTAAAAAAAGGAAAATTATATGATTTTTTAAAGAAATCACCGTACGAAACGTTCTCTAGTTGAAAATGGAGGCAATTTTCTATTATCGTCTTTCTCATAACGTTGACGGGCGGCTCGCTTTGTTCTCATATTACAATGCTTGTTGTTACTGTAAAAGGTTTTCTCAAAAGAAACCGCTGACTGAATTCGTGTTGCCAATTCTCTCATTGCTCAATGTCATTGCCACGTAAGTGTTTTGCTGCATCTACATCTTCCCGCTCTGTTTACTAACACTGTGCAGTGTGGCAACTACTCCAAGCGGCGGCGACTTCTTTGATGTTAACTGTCAACGAATTGAGTGCGGCGATTATACCACCTTTTTAGGGTCTTTATCCCCTATTTCTTCATTATGTCCGTAATACCCCTTTTTGGTAAATCTGCTTTTGAATAATCTTCTAAAGCGCATTTAATCGTATAAATTCAATGGCTTTTGAGTTTAAATTTTATAATTATCTTGGTTGATTCCAATATCTGATTTCTTTAAGCAACTTTCAATGAACTTTTGATCAGTATTACAGTGTATATGAGAATAGTGGACCTGTCTGCTTTCAGCAAACGCGCGACTAAAGGCACACCTGGGACAACGAAAATTATTACTTAATATGCCACTTTTATTTTCATTTTCCCTGAAATTAGTCAGTAGCCTGCGTTCGTGAATGTTTGTTGCATAACGAGTATAGTAGCGCCTTTCTGTCCCCTATTTTGCCTTATATTTAAGACCTTTTCCCTTCCTTTTTCCTTATGTAATAACACCTAAAAAGCCTAACCCTACGTATTCTTTTTTAGAACTACAGAGTAAATAGGACGAATGTTTCAGTGGTTTAGAACAAATAAAAGCATTCGGCGAAATGGAAGAATCTATTAACTTATATAATTTATTATAATAAATTACCCTTGCACCAAAATGGCTCTTTTCAGAGCCAAAATAATATTTCATAATTTTTCCCGACTATAATAAATAATCCTTGCATCGAAAAGGCTATTGGCTATGACATGTCATATTTTTCCCCTTTGCATTATTTCAGGTTTCCGATTAATTTAAACCCGATTCCAAGCATCCTGGTGAAAATGGAACGGCTTTTATTGTGCATATAACTGCATATTTAGGAAATTTCGACTATTGTAGCATATTTAGTATGAATATGCATATTTAGGTCATATTTTTGGCATACTTGTGTGCATATTAAAGAAATTTTGAAGTTTCATTTCATATTTTGTAAATTTTGCATTATAATGATACTTTTTGAGAATTTACAGATATTTTAAATAATTAACGGTATATTTTAATAAAATGTATTGTAATGAAACTTTTAAAAAATATACACAATGTGTAAGTAGTAAAATCATATTTTAAATTTTACTGGTCATATTTTAATATTTTTTTAGGTCATAAATGCATGCATATATCCTATTTTTTAGGTCATAGAAATCCGCCCCCTAATTATGACAATAATCTGTGGTTCATGAATGCTTATATATCTATATTTATATTCATCTACTATACCCCATAAACACGAGCTTTACTCATATAGGGGTATGTTTGGTTTTATTTGTTTTTACTTGTATTAAATGTGTAATAATAATAATAAAATAATGTACACAATATGCATGAGAGGTAAGTTTAAACTAGCCTTATTTCCAGTGAGCTTCAGAAGAGATTCTAGTTTCTCCACCCCTTCTACGATATTTTAAACATAATACGGAACCAACCTTACCGACAAAGCATGTATAAGTGCTCTGAAAGGCCATCAAACCCATGCCTGCGCAAAATCTGATCTATATACTAATAACTCCACGCCTGACACACTATAAAAATGCATATAACACATACAAAATATAATAAATTTTGAGAAAATGACTTCGGTCTACTTAGGGGAAGCAAAGCAGTGTCCTACCGCCAGGAGCTTCGAAAAAACGTCCTGACAAAAAAAAGTTTTATTACAACAAAAATGGGGCCGATTTTAATATAAACCGGTATTATTTTTATTTTAAAAGGCAAAGATAAATAAAAACATAGGGCAAACTATCTCTTTTAGAACTTAATTTATTAAATAGTTGTTTTGGATGTACCCTAAAAAAAAGTAATAAAATTGCCTGCTGGCTTCATGTTGACTAATCTACTTTGCCTTATATTATTATGAACAATTTAAACAGCATCATGTGATCAATAACATTCTTTAACAAAAATCTAGCAAATGACATTCCGCACTGCCGTACACTTGCCGAATTGGAACAACCCTCCGGAATTACCTCGTGCTTACAAACCTTTTTAAAAACATTGACACAAAAAATATTAATGTTTCTTCAAACTTACCACGCCAAATTGTGTACGAAGGATCGGAGAAGCCTTACTCTCACTTTCGTTCGATCAATAATACAGAAAAGCACTACTTTTTAATGTTTTTCTTGAAGAACGTTAACAAAGATACACCACTTTAACACACACGCTCCGGTTGGTAGAGTTCAACACAACATAAAGCCCCAAGATTATGGCTGCCGACACTGGATGAATGAATTGAAAACACGGGATGCGATTGGTCCGTTCCCCGTGCGGCTCGTGACGTGAGAATGAAGGTAGTCTACGAATTTCAATGGAACTAGATACAAAATTAAATTTATTACTAAAAATATAGCTACACATGTAATAATATGTTAAAACTTATTTTATAAATGAAATTATATTTAAATTGTTTGAATAATATATTAGTATGCTGATATAGTTCTTCAATTCAATAACGTAGTGCCGGTCTCCTTCCACCATATTGGATTTAGCAGCTGATTGAAAGGAAATTTGCAAGGTGAAATATTTTGTTTTATTAGTTATTATAAGTAAAAATTTGTAAAAGGCAATGAAATTTTAATTTCCTTAGGCACTTCAGTAACCTTGTAATGTACATTAAAAGACGCTATATCCTTTAAGTTAATATCCATAACGCGTTGAAAATATATTCCCGATCATATTTAAAGCTAATAAAAAAAAAAGCAATTCTGTTTTTGAAAGAGGAATACTGTTAAAATAAATAATATAAAAAGAAAAAACCCATGTCTTTATTTCCAAGAATGATCGGATTTCTGGTACACATTCAACAGTTTGGAGGTTATGGGTTGTTACCCTTGGGAAAGGGCATTGAGGAATAACCATTTAATACTGTTTATAATAACTAAAGCACACTTAAACACTCCCAATACTTACTTTTTCTAGATGCTGACTTCACGATTGCTCTTGAGTGGGAAGCAGATCCGCATCCTGTTGAGGCGCAACATTGGAGTAAGCGCTCCAGTTTTGCAGAAGGCTTCAGATCCCATTCAACAGCTCTTCATTGATAAAGTGAAGGAATATGCAAAGAAAAGCAGGTATGCTGCTACTGTGACTTGAAATTGCTCACATAATTAATGATGAATATTATACACAATCCAGAAGCATTATTGATTCTGCAAGTGGTCTGAAAGGGTTCACAATACTCACAAAACTGCAGTATATATACCAGGGTATAGGCCTAAGTCGTAAATAATAAACGTAATGTTGTTATATTAGGAAACTCAAGAGTTACAGTCAGTGCACTCAAAATAACAGCAAGTAATTTGTCTTTTGTCTAACAGTACATGTATAGGTTGTTGTGCCATTTTATGTGCATAGGCTTAAATGAACAGTAGGTAAGCTTTGAATACGAACTTGCATACATAAAACAGCTGATCTTCCTACCGTTTCACTGGTCCTCTGTTTGTAATTCCACTGTCTGATGTTAGGATGGCGTGAGGGACGATCATAGTCAAGAGAGCAATGTTTTAATTTTCTTTAATTCTTCCTTTCGCTCTTGGAACACTCATGCAGCTACCTCTGCCTTGATCATTGAGGATACTATTTTCTCTTATGCAATCTCTGGAAACTCTCAAGTGACTTTCGCTACCATAATGTGATGCCATTTTCTGGGATGGTAGCATAAAAGAAGCCAGAGTAAGCTTAAAATTTTATTATGGTAGAGAAAGTCACGTGAGAGTTTCCAGAGGAGAGAAAATAGCATCCTTAATGATAGGTACATAGAAAGTCGATCAAATGTTCCAAGAACAGCAGGAAGAATCGAAGAAGATGAAAAACATTGCTCTCTTAACTATGGTCGTCCCTCATGCCACCCTACTGTCAGACAGTGGAACCATAAATAGAAGACTAGTAAATGCAACATGAGATCGGTTGTGTCATGTATACAGGTTCCTAGTCTAGGCATTACAAAACTAGGCTCGCAAAGCTAAAACCTGTTTTGTTCCTGCCTTGGCCAATTCAAATTTTCCTTTGTAGATGTCATGTGGGCTATCCAGCAAGATAAGTTGAGAAACTTTGGTAGATTGACATTCTTACGTTGGCAAATTTGTGTGTTATTGTAGAAATCCTGTTATTAAGTAATGCCTACTATAACTTACTACCCAGGATAGTGGCATAAGTTTAGCAGTAGGATTTGGTTTTGTATGACGATTCTAGGGATTTGTGTCTTTGATTTTTCCAACTCAGAACAACCCAATCATTAGTCGACAGTGAGATAGAACAGACTTATGCTCTAGTTGTTCCTATATTCCAAAGCTATAGGCTACATACTTTAAGCTCAAACGAGATATTTTCACTTAATGCAGACTGAACACATAGAATGAATAGTGAATAGTTGAGTGGAGAAAATTGGTTGAACAAGACTACTGTTAAATGTGACAAGTGCTAGGATGCATAGCTAATGCTAGCATTTAACAAAAGATTACTTTGAATTTAGCTCTGCAGGAGGCAAGCTTGTTGAACCAACTCCTGAAATTGAAAGAGAGCTGGCTGCAGAACTCGACAAGGTTGCTAAGCAGTACGGTGGAGGAGAAGGTGTTGACATGACGAAGTTTCCCACTTTTCAGTTTAAAGGTAACTTTCAAATCCATTGTCTCAGCTCTTATTCATTAGTAGTTGCACTTATAGTACTAATACCAACTATCTTATTTTGTTCCAGATCCCGAAATTGACCCGATTAATCTAGAAACAAGCAAGTAAACAAATCCTGTATATAACAAACATTCTGTTAAGTAGTAAATATCATACAATACTGTGTAAAAAAGGTGAATTCTTTTTAATAAAATTCTAAAATTGCATCTCCAGATATCTTTCTATGCTCTAAAGGAGTTCACTATGTTATCACCTAATATTCCTTCCAGTGTACAATCATTAGGCCTAATATACGCGCAGCCTAAGACTTTCAACAACTTTCATGAATGCATCCCCACGCGATGACGTGCATCCTACCCAGTCACATGGAAATCCACAGAACTTTTGCCGAACTTCATTGTTCCCGAACTCATGCTTCTCCTTGTACTGCCGTGTACTGCACTGCTTGGCATCTGTATCCTCTACGCGTAAAGCTTTGACTATCATGGCAGACCATGTGGAAAAGAGAGCATCTTTGTTATCTCAATGCGTAAATAAAGGTGAGAGAAGTTTCGACATGAACTTCAAACTTCTGTTTTATGTGAAGCAAAATGTACTAATGGGATATTTTATTAATTTTTTCGTAACTATTAAAAAATGTAGGGTCGTCTTGTATACGAGGCCGTCTTATATTTGGGCCAATACGGTAAATTTGCAATAGTTGTATTGTTTGTTTTAACATTTGAGGAATGCTAAACATTTTCTTAACAAAATCTTCTAGTGTTACTGTAACCATGATGCTAATCCCTCTCCAAGGACAAGCTTTCATTTGAACCCTTACCTAACCCCATGTTCAGCCTCTTCCATTGAGCTATCTCTCATGAAATCGACAGTTTCAAGATAGGCCCAACCATCACACTGACAAGAGCTCTTTTTAAAATTCAGTATTCTTTTTATTATGTTAAATACATTGTTTTCAGGAGTACATCACAGGTAGGCTAACAAAATAATGCTTTGTCAGGAGTCCCCCTCAACAAGAAAAATGTATTTGAAAACTACAATATTATATTATATTTTTTCAATATTTTGTACAATGGGCAGGTCAATGGAATTTTGCTAATTTACAAGGACTATTCTTTTTCAACCTCCGATGGGGCACAAAATGAAAACCACAGTGAAAATCAACTGATTTATTTGGAACATTTAGATACATCTTCCAGCTACTTCTCTACATAGTCGCTGCTCCGATTGAGACATTTGTCGTACCGTGGTATCAACTTTCTAATACCCTCTTTATAGAAGCTTGCCGCCAGTGTATTGAGAAGGGTCTTCACGGCATTTTGTAGTTCATCATTGGTGTGGAAGCGCTGTCTTCCCCGATCTTACTTCAGCTGCCGGAAAAGATGAATCACTTGGCAGGGTTTTTGAAATCCATCTTGACAGAAGATGAAACGTGGATTTGTTACGACAATCCAAACATTGGATGCACACAAATTTCCCGAACAAATCCAAGATTTGGGAGGACAGCACTTCCACACCAACGAAGAACTTCAAGATTGCCTGGAGACGTATCTCAATACATTGGCGGAGACCTTCTATGAACAGGGTACTGGGAAGTTGTACGACAAATATCTCAATCGGAGCGGCGACTATGTAGAGAAATAGCTGGAAGGTGTATCTAAATGTTCAAAATAAATCAGTTTTCATTTTCACTGTGGTTTTCATTTTATGCCCCATCAGAGGTTGAAAAAAAAATAGCCCTTGTATAAGAATGCTTTTCAAATGAACTTAGTTTGCACTATTTCTTAATCTAAGAAAAGGGTCTTAACATTTCATTATATAAAAGTGCAAATATTCAGAAGTTGATAGAAGGTAACATGTCACAGGAACTTCAAAAGCTGGCAAAACTTCCTTTTCTGAGAATAAAAAAAAAAAAATTGTGGTTTTTGCCCAGTTTTCGTTCCAGCAACATTCAGAAACTGTCATCACACACCCGATGCATGCTCACATTGTCTGTTCTTAACACAACTGTCAACAAACTGTGTCTGGTTCTGATGACAGCCTCTGAGTGTGGAATGAACAAAAAGTAGTTATCTCTTTTTGCTATTTACCAGTACCGGCATTTGTGGTAATAGAAAATCACACGTGACTTATGTTTAAATAGAAAAGATCACTTGAATTTAAACATAACGTAAATCATAAGGCTGCTTAATACTGCTTCAATTATTCAATTACATGGTACCATGAAGATATCACGTTATCAATTCAGGACTCAGATTTAAGTTTAACTCGACTGCATCCTGAAGAAGAGACATCTTGAAGTATTTACCAATTGCACGGAATGTTCTGAGATGCAATGCAAGATCACTTCTTGAGATTAATGTTTGGAAGTCCCCTGAACAGGTGCAGTATTCACTCATATTTTCCATTTTAATCTATAACAAGAATGAAAAAAATCACAAGTTTTAATACCCAAACTCATCTTTGAATTTCACAATTGAGGACCGTTTTGACAAAACTCAACATATGCCAAAACAAATTGTTCAGGAGAAAGTTTCTTTAGTTTTTATTAGCAGTACCTAAAACAATTAAAAAACGAATTTGGCAAAAAATGGAGATCTTGAGTTTTGTCAAAACGGTCCTCAATTAGGCCTACAGCTTAAAGTAGAAGAAGAAGAAGAAGAATTACCTGGAAGCATTTCTTGCACTGGAGATCTTGAAGTGTATACGCCATGGCTTTCCTATGCAGAACATCTATCAGCAAATATTCTATTTCAGTATTGTCATAACTTGTATGACACAGAGGACACTGCCAGACAGGTCTGAAATAGAACAAAATCAAGTCTTAACAGGGGGCACCAGCATTAGTTATGAATAAAACATTTAAGTAAATTAAATTAGTAAGTAAATTTTATGGTGCATCAACACCTACCCACTGTTATGACCACAGTATACGTATTAATACAGTAACGAAACTTAGTCCGTTTTTCTGCCAGACAAACATGCATGCGCGTAGCGGCCATAAACTAACACTACAGTAACTACTGCAGGAAGTATGTAAATAAATAGGAGTGTTGTATGTTTTCAAAAACAAATTGGTTGACCTTAACACACTTTAGACTTCACTTTTACCTGTATTCTGCAGGACGATCGTTTCACAAAACAGGTAAAAGTGAAGTCTAAAGTGTGTTAAGGTCAACCAATTTGTTTTTGAAAACATAGTATAGTGCTTCACTGTTAAAAAGTTCCACCAAGATACTGTTTATTATTTAATAGAACAAGCAATTTCCAAAAGGACATTATTATTCTGCAGTAAATTGCAGTAATAATAAAGGAAGAAATCCTGAATTGCATTTCTTCACTTTCCCAAACATTCACAAATGTAATAACAAAAAAAAATGTAATATTTATTGTAGGCTCACTGGCTTACTTGTGACACATATTCTGGTGTGGTTAAGTTTCAACTAAAGTAATGTAATATTTTTATATTTCATTCTGTTGTAATATCTGGTGTAAAAAATAGGTCATTAATGGTTGACGAGAAGACCTACTAATAAAAACGTAAAATATATGAGTGAAAATTGCCATCTACGCTTGGAACATATAGAAAACTGCCATTTTATGAATTCCTAAAAGAACTCGTTAATTAAAACTGCTGTACCGACAGTGTTCTCAATTCCAAATGATCCAGGATCTTTTGTTTTGTTTAATGGAGTTCATCCTGCAGTAATTGAGGATAGATAGACCTACAACTGAAGTCGTATGTTGCCATATAACATAGAGAAACAAAATACAATCTCAGTAACGAAGTGCAGGATTAACAGTGTGACAGACCTATATTCAAAGACTACCTGCAATGAGCTATTGGAGTTTATGGCTGTTAAGTTTGTCTTAACCACTGTATAGGTATTAATACAGTACAGAAACTGTGTGTTGAAAGTCCTATAACAACAAGTTAACTGGACGACACTAGTGTTCCATGTGGCAAGTAACTAAAACTACATTCTCATCATATCAAATGACTTTGGGAAAATGCATGAACACATTACAAAATATGTTATATTACGAGAGAAAAATGCACAATATTCTTCTGTATTGCAAATCTGAATTTTAAATTTAAGAAATAATAAAACAGGTATGATCTAGATTTGAACACCATAGGCTATCAGAGGCGTAACGAGGGGGGGGGGGGGGTTTGAACCCCCCCATTGATTAAAAAAAAAAGGAAAATTGTACAATTTTTTAAAGTCTGATTATAAATTACTTAATACGAGTATAAAGCGTGGGAAGCTTAAAACTCGTTATTGTGCATATTAATTTTTAAAATTTTCCGGGGGAGGATTCCCGAACCCCCCTCTCCCTAGGGGTATTCCATACCCCCCAGACGTTATAACCCCCCCCCCATATGGTCAGCCTGGTTATGCCTATGTAGGCTACTGTTAAGAACTGTATCTAGGCCTAGTATTTTTTCCTTTAAAATCATAATTTATATTATATTATTATAATTATAATGATATATTAATTGATTACAAGCCTGTAATTGAACAACAACATAAATATTGAATAGATACAAAGTTGATGAATAAACTTGCATTCTCATACAAATTTTTGGGTCATATTTTTGTATTTTTGCAGTCATTTTTATAGCTCATTTTTAAGTATTTTTAGGTCATCAAAGTCCGGGCCCTGATTATTACTACAGATCTTAGTAACACAGCCTTATACTTACACATCGTTTTCAACAGCTCTATAATTGTCTTTGCAAAGGTCAATGTCTCGACAATGATTGCAAGCTTTACATATCACTTCAGGTAACACAAAGGAGATACAAGGGTCTTGCCAAATTGCTTCATCACTGAATTCTCCAACACCGATCAATCTCAACATATTTTTTCGAATCTTTGTTACTTCATCTTCTACGCTAGAATCCAATGACAGCACCTGCAAAATGAAAGAAATAATCTAAACTTCCTTTCCTATTACGAAACTTCAGAGGAAGTAGAAGAAAATTATTCATTTCACTATTAATGATCTTTTGCAATGAAATCTGACTAAAGGTGAATGCACAAAAGATAAAATATACAATAACTAGTGGAATATTTTACAATGAAGTAACCTAAAGTGTATATTGAAATAAATTGTTTATAACACTTCAGGCATAGTTATTTTTTACTTACAATAATTCTAAAGTGATAGGGAAAAAGCGAATAAGTCAAAAAACCAAAGTTTCAGGAGAGAAGAAAACCATTTATTTCCACGGCATTGTAACAATATTTAGTTCAGCCCACCCACATATTTTACACAGTATAAGATACTATTTTAAAATATCTGGGTAGTAGGTGTTGGTAAATCAATTAGGGCATTATTAATAATTTTTAATAAAGGGTGATTTGTTCGTAATGATTTGTTCATTAGTAAGTTTTTCGTAATGGACCTTTGAAAATATTTGTGAATTTTACTACAACAATTAATGTTAGAAATAGATATGATGCTAATATAATGGTAATTAGGTTAGTTGGTTGATTAACTTGTGACAATGGTTTTTGGTCTCTCCTGAAACATTGGTTTCTTGAATTATCCGCTTTTTCCCTATCGCTCTAGAATTATTCTTATAGAAAAATCTTTCAAATACGTAATATAAGTATTTTGCAGTGAATAAAAATGTAGCACTTCACTACAAAAGCATACAATTTTGCTGTTATTTCACGTTACAACCAAATAGATTTGTGTCTTATATGGTGCAAAAAATTACATATTTCTGGGGGGGGGATTGAATTTAGGCCTTTCATTTTGTAGATTTTAACAATTCTTACCAGTTAACTATTAACCCTTGCCTGTAGTGTAGACAAACTGGTATAACCCAATCTCCTTGGCCTACTTATTTCGAGGATGCATTGAGGACAAATTTATGGGCACCAAAGATGAAGCCGCCGACGTCCACCATGCATACAGTGCGTTTCTTTTTAAAGCAAACCTGTAAAGCACTTTACGAGTGATGCACGAGTGATTGACGACCGCTGCAGACAAAAAAGAACGGCAAAGTTGATCAGCTGACAGCTTGCTCAATGAGACCGGCAATGTTTACATCCCTCTAACATGGTTAAAACACGTGAAATAACAGTTATGCCAGGATGGCAATAATTAATTATTGTACTATATGATGTACAGGTAAAATCACATGATACTAACTGTGCTGAAGAAGGCGTTCATACTCGGGAATTTGAACAATGACGTTAAATCCATCAAGGAAATTTTCGATGATCACCTAGTCCGCCATGACAGTTTGCAGCGAAACCATGCAGCAGTCGTAAAGCGAGATTTGAGTTCGCTGCATGGGCAGGTAGAGTGGGGGTAAAGCGGAGCTGCAGCAAAATGTAAAAAGGAACGGTTTTGATGCATCACACGTAAAGCGCTTTAGCTCCGCTTTAAAAAGAAACGCAAGGATAGCATGTAATTAACTTTTCAGAGCTGTAAGTGATATCGCTCATGTATGAATACTAGTAATACTGTAATGTATTTTGTTCAATGGGAAGTCTTACCTTGCAAACAGTCTTGACAAACTCCAGAGCAACTTTATCATAAGGCGTGTGTGAACCATCAAGCCATGGGAATTCACTTTCTTCTTCATCCTCCATGTTCTTTGCTTGTTTCAAAGCTTTGTCATGTATGTGTTGTGTTATTCTGCAATAAATGGAAATGAATGCAATAGTCAGTGATGGGAAAAGTACAAAAAGAAAGTAATTGGTCTGAATTACAATTACCTGAGATACATTTTACTTAATTACAATTAGAAATTACTTTTTCAAAAAGTAATCAGTAAAATTACAATTACATTTACAATTACTTTACAAAATGGCAGTACCTAAATATTCCTTGTTTTTGGTATGTTTTTGACACAAGCCCAAATTATTAATGAACAAACAAAAAAAACACATCAATGAGAATATTTTCGGAAACATTGAGTAACTTTTTGTTAATATTACATCTAATTTGGATATTAGTTGCAAAAACAGTAGTGATGACTACATATCAAGCGAGAATGATACTAATACTAACGACTACTAAATTGTAACAATTACAATTTTATTTCCAGAAGTAAATTACAAGTAGAAATTACATTTTTTAAAAAGTATTGATTACAAGTAAATGGGACTAAAAAAGGAATTGTTACTGTAATCCGGTTACTTTTACTAAATTACTTCCCATAGTGCAGAAGAATATAAACAAAAATCAAATCAAATTAACAACTGGTTAATGGATTCACAATTACCCCAAAAGAAATAAGTATTTTGACAGATATAAATAGGGTTGCCAACTCTCCCCTATTTGACCCCTTTTTAACAGTCTCCTGGCTGAGGTATTTGCCTGCTCTTAGAATGATTTTCTCCCAATATGTTATCAACACTCAGACATTTTCTTTGGGGGGGGTTAAATAAATTTAGCCGGCCATTGGCCAATTTTCCTGAATTGTTTTGTCTTGTTCGCTTTTCCATTTGTTTACTTTGTTTTCCTTATCACATACAAACACTCATGCCCAAGTTGGGACTCGAACCAACAGCCTCCTTCACCACGGCTCCAAGCTACCGTGGATAAGGAGACCGGCAGATTCAATGTACTGTGGATAAATACAATGCAGAAAATCTGCTCCCAATAATTAAAAGCCTACTGTAGCTTGGGTTTTTGGAAATTTGCTTGAAACTGAGGGAAAAACAAAAATATGATTAGTAGTAACATGAAATGTTTTTAAAATTACACTCTTGTATACGTAATTTGAAAGAACAGCGAAATTATATTTATGTTCAGTACATACAATCAAGGGGTACGCCGTAGCGTAGTGGTTGAGGCGCTGCGCTACAAACTGGAAGGTCGCGGGTTTGATTCCCAATGAGGTCGTTGGAGTTTTTCAATTGGCCTAATCCTTCTGGTGGCACTTCGGCCCTGGGGTCGACTCAGCCTCTAACAGAAATGAGTACCAGGAGCAATCCTGGGGGTAAAGGCGGCCGGTGCATAAGGCTGACAACCTTACCACCTTCATGTGCCAAATGTCTAAGAATCTGGGAGCCTCAACCTCCTGGAAACCTGTGGGCCTCCATGGCCTGTAATAGGGAACACTTTACTTTACATACAATCAGAGGTGAGCACTGTAAACATGATGTGCAGTAGACCGGGCCAGGTTCATTATGAGGGAGAACGATTTGAGGGGGTGTACAGTTTAGTCTCACTGATAATCTCTTATGGTGCAGACCTTTCCTTGTACAGACGGACAATATGTGAATCCCTAGACCACGTGGCTGGGCGTTGGAATGTGCATGAGAAGCAATCCCCACTTATTTCTCCTCCCTTCCCCTGCGATGCATGTAGTGCTCAGCTCAGATTATATAAACTGTATTCAAACAATCCACGGGTTTGAGTCAACACATAATAGAAACTGGTCATAGTATGGGGGAGATGAACATAATCAAGATAGAACGGATAGGGTTAGGAGGAAAATTTACGAAGCCCAGAAAATTATTGAACTAAAAGAACACACTCTTAATAGATATGAAGGTGATTTAGGGGACGAATGGTTACAATTGATTAGGAATGTCATGAATCATAATTTATCTATAAAATTTCCCCCGCTACGGAATTGGTAAACCTGGCAAGTGAGTTCAATATCCCTGACGTATGGATAGCAAAACATGGTCGATTTGTGGATTTTGGAGAGGAGAGTATGCACAATCCAAGCAGCAGTGACTGAGGGTATTTATGTATGGGAGAACAGAGTGGTAGTTCAGTTTTTAATGTACCTGAGGAAGACCCACAGGTGGGGTCGAAACGTTGTACGTCAATTTTAAAGGATCCATTGTATATGTGTAATTTTTTAAGTGATTCAATTTATTTTATAAACAATGGAAAAAGGACCACATGCCAATATGTATAAACTGTATTCCTCTTTCATCATACAGTATAAAAATAGACAACTCACTTATATAATTTCTGAGCCATTTCTCCAGTGATCAGTTCCTTAGCAAATTCTGCAGATGTTTCAAAGCGACCAATTCCTAATGGTCGAGAGACCACTTGGCTTTGGCTGCCCACTCGACGAGTCCTTACTGGTGTGTTTGGTTGATCTACTTGTTGAAGATGTTGATAGATGGCACTGATGTAACCAGCAATTACAGCGCTGAAGTATTCACGACAATCGCCCACGTTACGCAGATGTTCCATCACATTCCAGTTCATCATGATGGGAGGCTGAAAATTTTAAGATTTAAAAATGTTTAAGTTAATCTATGAAGACAAAGACGTAAATACATCAATGGTAGATTTAGATACTCCACGAGCAACAAAACAGCCATCATGTAATGGGGATGAACAGAGAGAGAATTAAGTTTGAATACATTTTATTATTTATTACTTATTATTCATTAAATAGTCATTATAAATACAACTCATGATATGGAACTTCCCTAGATAAATTCCTGACTGACTGTACCACCATTGGCAACTTCCAAGTCACTGTGTCATTACCTATGATAATCCTCATGCTGTCACCTGTAATTCCTGTAATGGCACATGTTGAAATGCATCTTCGTGAATAAATGACACCCTGAGCTCCATCTTAGAACAGCGGAACTTACCACAAGCTTCATAAACAAGTGATATCTTATAGATTGGGCACGTTAGTAGTATGCGCCACAACCTGCTCCCCCTTCCATCGGCGCAGTCGCTTTCCCTGCCTGGCCGCTACCCCTCACACCTTCCCCGCCTGGCCGCTGCCCCATGCGCCTTCCTCGCTTCCCCTCAGCGCATGCCAACATGACTGTATCCACCCGCTGGCCACTGCTCAACCCCAGTAATGCAGCTTAATATTCACATTTAAAAGAAAAATTATCCTTGCAACAACGCCAACATAATATTTCACTATTATAAAAAAAACATAATATTTCACAATAAAAATGACCCTAGCACCATACATAATATTTCACTGCCGCTAGATGTCTCCACTGTTTTAAGTTTCTCCCCACCCAAAATCCATACTTTCCAGGTAGGTACCGTTAGAGAGTTGGAGTGGGGGACTCGGTTGTGGCATATACTACCATTTTCCCATAGATTGTGACATTGTTGTTTTTATGTATTTATATATGGGTAAAATTTTATTTATGAATGCTAAATGTGAACTCTCTTAAGATTTTAACATATAATACACCCTAACTACAAAAATGAAATTCATTAATGCCAAATGCATTCTTGCCACTGATTACTGAATAACCCATTTAGAATACAAGACAAACTCTCTCACTAGCAGTTGTAAAATAGCCTGAAATGGGATTTCTAAATCCTTGTATGGCAGATTCGATCTGATAATTACCCCTTCATCATCATCCTCGTCGTTATTTAACTCTTCCTCATCAGGATCACGTTCTTCATTTCCATCTTCATCTACCTCTTCATGATTGGTTTTCTTCTTGGAACTCTCAGATGGCTCCACAACCGTGTCAGCTAGTCCAGGGGGAAGTTTTCCTTGCACACCACCATGGTTTGCCTGTATAAAATAAGATGTTTGTTCAATTCAAAAACCGAAATAAACTAAAGCAAAACATTGCATTACCAACATTACCAACAAATTACAAGAAATTGTTAATAAATCTAATTAGCACATGAGCTGAGCTTTTGACACTTTTGCTTCACTCTTGGTAGAATTTGTTTCAAGAATAGTTCTTTTTATCCTCAGCTACTTGCCATTCTTTAGAATACCCCATTATGGACCTACAAAAAAAGGTAATTTTAAATTTTCTATTTCAAAACCAAAAAACATGTCACATCTGATATATTCTATGAAGAATGCGTATAGGTTGAGTATTGTGAAATAAACAACATATATTGAAAATTGTAGAGGCAGGCAGGCAGTATCACACATACACCACATTTACACGAATCTAATGCGCATTTGTCCATTTGAGGCATTCAAAATTGGGGTGTGCATTAGATTTTAATGTAAATCTGTTCCATATTTCAGCAATGACTCTGATCACTTACGAGGGCTATTTTGTTCTTTTAACCTCCGATGGAGCATAAAACGAAAACCACAGTGAAAATCAAAACTGTTTTATTTGGAACATTTAGGTACACCTTCTAGCTACTTCTCTACATAGTCGGGCTCTGATTGAGACCTTTGTCGTAGCTTGATACCAACTTTACAATACCCTCTTCATAGAAGCTTGCCACCAGCGTATTGAGAAGGGTCTTCACAGCATTTTGAAGTGTTTTGAAATTCTTCGTTGGTATGGAAGCCAGATCTTGGGTTTGTTTGGGAAATATGTGTGCATCCATTGTTTGGATTGTTGTTTTGATTCTGGACTGTCGTAATGAATCCACGTGTCACAATGGATTTCAAAAACTTGTTCCCGTGCTGAGTTTCTTTCAATCTTTTTCGGCAGCTGAAGAAAGATCTGGGAGGACAGCGCTTCCACACCAACGAAGAACTTCAACACTTCAAAATGCCATGAAGACCCTTCTCAATATGCTGGCGGCAAGCTTCTATGAAGAGAGTATTGGAAAGTTGGTACCATGCTACAACAAATGTCTCAATCGGAGTGTAACTATGAAGAGAAGTAGCTGGAAGGTGTACCTAAATGTTTCAAATAAAACATCGGAGGTTGAAAAAAAAATAGCCCTTGTACATAGCAATGCATTGTGTACTTATCGACTTCTCTTACATTTATTGCTGGCCTATTACAGGTATACACAGGTTGAAGTTAACATTATTTTGACATTCCAGCTCAACACCAAGGGAGCGGGGTTCCATCTGAAGGTTTCTATTGTCCCACACTCTCCTCCCTAAATCGTTACACCGACCTAATCATTAGCATTCACAAACCCATTGTTATTTAAAATAAAATACTATGATAAAATGACAAAATAACTAAAATAAAATAAAATATCCTACCACTGATGGCATTACATTAGATTCAAGCAAATATGGTGCACATTTTTAAACTGCCCTTCTAGTGTGTAATAATGCCAGTTCTGTCATCCAAAACAGAAATGTCGTTTTGATACAAATTACTCACTGGATCTAGCCACATAAGGTATTCCCAGCACTGTTGGTATGAGATGTCGATGCTATGGAACAACTCCTTGTTGCGGATGCTCTGTACCACAAATTCAATGTAGCCAATTGCATCAGCAATTGTATGTTTTTTCGTACATATGATGATCTTATTGAAGTTAGCATAAATAATGATGGATCCAAGCCTCTTGAACTCTGCTACAAGCTGAAATTAAAATAAAGTAGGAATTACAGATTCCTACAAGGATAACACCCTGATCAGTTCATCACTAAAGTTGCTGAACCAGTCATTTTTGTTATTTTTTTATTTCCTGCACTAAACAGACAGACTTACATAAGGGAGAGTTAATGCTTAGACCCCACCTGGGATGCTGGATTTCCCAAGAAAAAACTAACGTATTTTTTTTATTGACCTTCCTTGTAAGTGTACAGTATTTGAGTTATTGTGATCACGTCTAGACATGTTAGACATTACTGAGGTGCTGGTGGTATTTGTGCTAGGGCAAAACATTTTTGAAGTCTGTTGGTAATTGTAGTTTAATACCATATTTACTCTCATAATGGACACCCTCCCCTAATGGATGCACACCTTTTTGTGTAGGCATTATGCACTGGTATAGTCATGAATATATAAAAAATGATTCTACCCAGTAATAAATATATATATATAAGTATTTAATTTATACTTATAACTGGGTAGAATAATTTTTTATATATTCATGACTATACCAGTGCATAATGCCTAAGGTGAAATTTTTAGTGTAATAATTATTGTACTCTTAATTCTTGATACCTCTTGTAATACAAGCCAATTTGCATTTGGATGTTTTTCTCTCTTTTATATTTACGATATTAGTTAACCTTGTATCAAAAAATTTCTGCAATTTAATATACTTTGTGGTATAAGGTGGATATTGTTCACTATATGATGTGCATCTGTTTATGTGTTGGAAATCTGAGAAGTTGATCTCGCTGTTCCAATTATATTTACAATTAATTGTTTAGGTTATAGAAGCTATTGAGTTATTTCAGTACACTGGCACGAATTCACACACAAAGCAATTAAATGAAGAGTCCACTGCAAAAGGGGGGAATGTCACTTTATTTTCGTTTTGCGTAAAATGAATTTTAAACTTTAAAACCATACCACACTATATTAAACAAAAAGAAGTGGTTCATTTTTTTTCACATAACTGAACACACATTTCTTTATTGATTCTTAACAAAACGAAGCACTTTATACTCCGTCTTCATTATCAAAATAATTTTTTTGTTAACTAATGTACAAAAATAAATTACAAAAAGGGGGAATGTCAGGTAACTGAACTTCTACAGCATGTTCATTTCTCAGGCTTCTTCCTATGATGTAGTGCATTGTAATATTCTCTTGCTTCTGGACTGCAGAACTACTTTAGTTATTTCAAATCACTGAACTTTTCCCATGAAATTTGTAACAAATCTGAAACAGAAATACTGTAAGTAATGTTATCACTGCTTATGAGCTGTTCATGGAATCACTAAAATTTAAGTGCAGTAAAGTGATAAAGCTTATCAGGCAGCACAAACTCTCCACTCTGTAGTTGAATATTCTTCTCTTGTGTCAGTGGGCTGTTAATGGGAACCATGACTGAAGTTTCCCATAGTCCATTCCATGAAGATTTCAGTATGGTATGAAGATTTCAGACGAGGATGGTTGAATGAAAAGACAATTTCAGTAATAGGTCTTGTTGCCATCGGACAGGTCTTGCTGAACATCGGAGTCAAGTACAATGTCCAGTTAGCTTGATCTACATGTACGACATGGTAAGGAGATGGCTTCATGCGAGCACTCTCAAATACTGCTATTCAGTGTTCTGGCAATTCAGCTGGATATCTTTGGTTAATGAGTGCCATGTTATTAATTACTATATTATGACAAAGAAAATGTCGGCATTAATCATTGAAGCCACGACAATGAATGGTCAATTACTGCAGTGATGTCAACATTAATGTGATATGCTGAATATGAATACTGTTGCCTAATGCAATGCAGCAAACACATGACATTCCCCTTTCTTGCTCTGTTTTCCTATGACATTCCCCCTTCTTGTGTAGGAGTCAAAACTTTAAACTTCTGTCTGTGAGAGACTATCATCTTTTTTGTAATGCATTTAAGGCTATGTTATTCTACTCCATTTGGTCTATCATAATACACATTTATCTCAGTTTTCACAAAACTTTGACATTCCCCCCTTTTGCAGTGGACTCTTCAAATGTAGGCGTGATAAAAATACCGTATTGGACCGAATATAAGACGATGCTTTTTCTCTCAAAATGTGCTTATAAAAGCTACACTCATCTTATACGCACAGCCTAACATTTTCAACAACTCTCCATTCATGAATGCAGCTGAGCAGCGAGAATTCCCACGCGATGATGTGTGTCCTATCCAAGGTCAAAGTCACGCGGAAATTCATAACTTTACCAAACTTTATTTTTCCCTAATTCGTGCTTCTCCTTGTACTGCCGTGTACTACACTGCTTGGCATCTCTATTCTCTATATGTAAAGCTTTGTTTGACCACCATCAAGGCAGATCATGTGGAAAAGAAAGCATATTTATTATCTCAGTGCATAAATAAAGGCGAGAGAAGAAGTTACGATATGAACTTCAAAATTCTGTTTTATGTGAAGCAAAATGTACTAGTAAGCTATTTTATTTATTTTTTCGAAACTGCCCTTAAAAAATTCAAGGTCGTCTTATATACGAGGCTGTCTTATATTTGGGCCAATATGGTAAACAATCAAAATAAAGTGATAAGCAGCAGTGATTGGTTCAAATTTTAAACATTCTTACATCGGACTGGTCACTTATTCGTGAGCTAAATAGTCAAAATAAAATTACACACAACTAAGTGTGGTCTTATTTACCTGCATAAAAAGTTTCTTCATCAAGTTGTGCAAAGTTCTCCTGAGGGCAGGATCATAAAGTAAAGCACTGGGAGACCTCAGCCATCTAAACGAAACACAAAACATGTCCACAGTTAAAATAGTGAACCACCTTTTCTTTATGATCAAATTGTACACGTGATTAACAAATATATAAACAAGAAGTAAATAATAGTTAATGATATTAACTTTTGTTTCACAACTAACATTATTTATTAGATACTGATATTAAATTGTTTTGGAAGTTAATACAGTGAAGTTATATATAACATGATCATTATATAAGAGTTGAATTTTACACAAAAATTTCACTTTTGGTATAGTTTACCTGGTACTAGTTTCGGCGCCTTCGCTACCATTGTCAACAGCTTTACTTCAACTGCCATGGTACCCCCCCCCCTCCCCGCAGACGTGGACCTCATCTCAAAGTTTGTACCACGTCTGCGGGAGGGTGCCACGGCAGTTGAAGTATAGCTGTTGACAATAGTAGCGAAGGCGCTGAAACTAGTATAGGTAAACTATACCAAAAGTGAAGTTTTTGTGTAAAATTCAACTCTCATATAATTATCAAATTAGATACTAGTTCATGATCCTAAATAATTTGTAAGTACAGTATTACTAATGTTAACAAGAAATAGGGTTACTGCTTAATTTCATATTATAAACTTTCATGTACACAGATAGTGTTTTATACACATTTCTGTCTGTATCCTTAGCTGCATCAACTGTTGAGTTTATCAGGAGACTGGTAATCTCTCTGCTAGGCATTTTAACTTGGAGATAAGTAAATGGGGAAATAAAGTATACAGAAATATTATGTACACAAAAGGCAAATGAAGACAAACTACATAATACCTGTAGAAATGAAGAATCTGGAAGTCAGCAAACACATTTTTGTAAAGGGAGACATCCCGAAGCCAGGCACTGACCATAGAGCGCAGAACCTTGAATGCACCGCTACATAAAGCTGTTTCATCGTAGTTCGGTAGGATGGGGCACTGTCCACCCATCATGTCCTCCAGCGAAGCCTGAGGTATAGTGTCAAATGCAACACTGGAAGTAGTCCCTGAAAAAAAGGCAATTATTGAAACTGATAACTAGTATAGGGAATAATTTTGCACATGACATACAAAATCTTTCTCTTGTATGTGTTACGTTAATACAATTATATCAATTGATTAATCAAATACCAAAATTTAGTAGGCTATGTAATTTGTTGAAAGAACTAATAAGGAAAAGCTGTCAATTCTAATGTTTAATTTAGTAATGCAATTCACAAAGGAATGAATACATTAAGGACACATTTATGTCAATCATGTAGGAATACAGTATTGAACTTTTTTCCCCCTCCATTGTTTATTATCTTTAAACCCTCCAACTGGACATTAAAATGCTGCAGTACTGACTCTGGGATTACCAACTGCCGATATTTAAATGCCAGGCACAGCTATAACACAAATTTTGCCTTGTAAATTGCAATTAGTGCTGCATAAATGAATAAGTTTTCAATTGTGTGGTCTGTCATGGAAGCAGGAATCAATACAACATCCCACTTGACAATCAGGACACAATATCCATCCCGTCTCCTTTCGTTCTTTTATGCTTTTTGTCTTTTATAATTCCCCCCCTCCCCCAATGGGCAGTATTTTTTTTCTTCTATGAAATGTCTCTCTGTGACAGGTTAGGGTGAAGATTTATTGAAGGCTGACCTTGTCTGCCTGTGTTTACAGTCCTCCCATATTTATTGAAAAGGAAATCAATTAGCTGGAGTGTGAGCAAGTGGTTTGCCAACTTAAAGCAAGAATTTCTTCTGTATTGGCAACTGTTTAGCCCCTCATATTTACAGTTATCGGAACCAAAAATACTTCTGCTCACGGACTGAACGTCAAACCACTGCAGAGAAAGAACTCACACACTGCATTTCTTAGCGTTTCAAACTGGCTCCAAGGGTTAATACACACAAAATTTCAATATAGATTTTTACTTTCTGGCTTCCTCCTACATTGGAAGCCTGATTCAATTCATGACTGCCAGGTCAGGCATTTTTCATTCAGTAGTGAAAAATTTTCTTCCTTAGCTGAATAGCTAAACAGTACAGGAAGTCTGGATTTCTCAAACATCAGCATTAAGGAGAGTTCAAGAGTTCAAAGTTCAAAGTCACATCTACAGCAAACTCCCAATTATCCGGGTTAATTGGGACTGTGACATGCACAAATAATCAAAAAAATAGATTATCCAAGCCAGATGTGAGATTTCGAATTTCCCGCACTCAATTTCGAATCTCCTGCATTTTGTTGCCATATTGCATATATATGACAAAATTAAGTGCAGTAAATTTAAAATCTAAAGAAATAAAGTGCGGGAAATTTGAAATCAATCAAAATGACATGTGAAGAATTTAAAATTAAGTGCAGGGAAATTATAATTTTCGTGCATGGATAAAACGCAAACCAGATAATCCGCCCATGGATAATTGGGGGTTTGCTGTATATAATATTTATATATCATTGTCAGATATGTATACATCAGAGGGGACAGCATTTTCAATATCTACCTTAATATAGGTGAGTTAAATATCGATATTCTTATTTTCATTTGGGTATTTCTCTTTACTTGAATCTTTGACATGAGATGGAATTAGTTGAGGGTGCTAAAAACTGTCATGGCAATCAGTTGATTGGTGGCCAGTGAAGGCCGCATGCTATGCATAATAGAAGACCTGTAGCTTCATGTTGTATGCAAGTTTATAATGTGCTTTTCGACACAGTACATCCAAAGTTTAGAATGAAGTTTTATAGAATTGAATGTATGGGGAAAAATCTTCATTATCAAGAACGAAGACCATGCCATGAACTTCGAGATCCCGCCTGCAGATGACGTCGTGAGACTCACCAAAAAGAAAACAGATGGCAGCACTCAGAACTTCACACAACACAGTCGCCAGAACGCCAGTCGACCGCTACCCGACGATGGGAGGGTAGTAACCTCTTGAAACATGTCCTAGTAATGGTACATAAAGTGAGCTAAAAGTGTTTTAAACGTTCGACTACTTTTGAATAACAGTACATCCAATTATACCTTCAATATCATTCACATGGTGAGACTGAAGGAGTGTGTTGACAGCCAGGCCATCGATACTCAGTTCAATGCAGACGGTGGAGTAGCAGCCAGGGTTATTTGTAATCACACTCGAACTCTCCTCGCAGTCGGTGAGAAGCCTGTGAAAAAATTAATAAAACTATCAAAATCATGTAACTGGAGGCAAAAAGAATCGTCTTCACAAAAAAGTTTTGATTTTCATATATCTAAAGGTGTTTGAATTTTTAAATTCAGCTGTATTTATACTCCTTTTAGCTACGAGGCCATCAGAAGTTTGGGAATCTGTGTCTATACAGTAGGGTAGGCTATGAAACTATTGATTCTATTTTTATTTTTATTGTTAGTGTACTTTATGGAGTGAATTTAACTCATGTTAATTTAAATGGATATGATAAGGATAAAATGGTGAGGATGATTCATGGCATGTAAAAATCCAATTCGGCATTTGCCTTTACGACTGGGGAAACTATGAAAAATGGCTATAAAACAAAATGCTGAATTTCAGGTTAAGATTACATTTAACATACTCGGATGCTAGGAATTATTTGGGGGTAAAATTAAACCACGAAATAGTGCTAATTTCATAAATAAAACCACAAAAGCCATTATCACCTAAATAAAAACTTTTTTTGAAAATTACATTCTTTTTTTATTCCTCAATTGGATTCAAAAGTAATTTTTGCACTACCTTCATGAATGGAAATTTATTGGTCATTTTTCATTTAAAAATTGTTATTTGGATAAGGGTTGTCAATGTCTTTAAAGCTGTGTTGTTATAAGCATGGACTTCCAATTTTATCCCTTAAAACAGAAATTCTTTAAATGCAGGAACATTAAAAATGGGGTTACACTGTACTTGAAAGTAAAAAGATAAGTCCGGTCATTCACCTGTTGTCATCAGCCTCTCTGCCTCCTAGATCAGGTCGATCAGTTGGGGAGCACCACAAGACAAAGTTGTTTTTCATGAGATGTCGGGCATAGAAGAGATCAGCAGCGAAGATGGTTGGGTCGGCAGGAAGGTTTCCGACAGGCACATGGAAGTAACGAGCCTGCTCTGTAGTGAGCTCAAGAACAGTCTCACTGTTCATATAGTGTCTCACCATGTTGCGAGCTCCAGTCCTCTGCCAGTTCAGATCCCATGCTACTTCTGGGTCCTGCACGTAGACTGGTACAAGGGGAAATTCACCAAGTCCAGGCATGAAAGAATTTAGTGTTGGTATGTCTATAACAAAGAACAATCAAAATAAACCATGACGTTATAGAATATGTCATAAGTAGAGATATCTACAGTACCATACTTTTTGGACAAGATGCAACATTTTTACCTTGAAAACAGAGCCTAGAGGCAATGACCTCTAAACAGCCTTGTTCTGTTACATTTACCATAAGCTGTATTGAGGTTGAGAGGATGTAAAAGTATTTTCAGTCTATCATGAAAAACCAGTTGTCAGTTGTTCGGCCAATTTACGCAATGCCATCCAGTACAGAAGAGTTTTTGTACAATGCAGGTTTTAAGTTAGAGGTTGTGCAATATGCAAAACAACACAGGAACAGAGCAGCAGAAAGACATAGAATCTCATTCCATTTTTTTCTTAAATTTCCATTTTAAAATCAAGGTGCATCTTATAGTTCAAAGCGTCTTATGGTTCAAAAAATATGGTAGTTTCTTGAGTGAATGATTCACGAATTGTGGTTATCTTTTGTTTCAAACAGTTCTAGGCCAAAATAGTCATTTTACACCTGGGGGGGAAAAAAAAAAATTCAAGGGAAATTTTGAGTTTTAGAAAAGTATCTTTTTATAAAAGAACTTAAATGATATGCTTATCAAAGTCGAATAAATATATGTGCTCATTAATAAAAATAAATATTCAATAAAACCACTTAAATGTTGAGTTAGCAGAAAAGCCAGTGGTACGGTGTAATATAAGAAGTGCCCAGTATTTATATGATTGATGCACTTTGATATGCAGGTCAGTGGGATGGTGGCAACTGCATTTTGATTATTGAAGGTGAACTGAAACGATAAAAATATTGATTGTACTTTGCAAATGAAGCTAAGCTATATAATTAAAATTAGTATTTCCCGAAGCTTTCATTCTTTTAAAATCCTAACAAAATATCTTTCAAGATTTTTGACAAAATTAAACAAAAAAGTGAAAAATATACCACAATGATTATAAAGACATTTATGAAATGTGGCAAAAATGTTCACCAAACCTAGTTGCTTCAGACATAAATGTAAAAGTAAAGTGTTCCCTATTATAGGCCCTGGAGGCCCAGGAGGTTCCAGGAGGTTGAGGCTCCCAGATTTTAGACATTCGACATGTGAAGGTGGTAAGATTGTCAGCCTTACGCACCAGCCACCTTTACCCCCAGGATTGCTCCTGGTACTCATTTCTGTTAGAGGCTGAGTCGACCCAAGGGCCATAATGCCACCAGAAGGATTAGGTCAATTGAAAAACTACGACCTCATCAGGGATCAAACCCGAAACTTCTTGGTTTGTAGTGCAGCATCTCAACCACTAAGCTACGATGTACCCTTTCATACATATATGAGCTTTAGATAATTAGATAGCGTATGACAAATCTAAAAAAAAAGTATTACCATAAGGAGACTGAACAGCTAGTAGAGTGGGACCTCTCTTCTCATCTTTGTAGTCTTGCAGAGATCTTTGAATAAGCCTGTATACTTGTCGGGGGTCCGTCTCAACACGAATTTCAAATGTAAGGGAACTTGGAGGCAAAGATTTTTCAGGTTTTCCTCTTTTAAGCCTGTATACACAAAAGTCATAGAAACAAATTAACATTACCATAAGACAATCACATTATAATAACGCATTAACAACAGAGGTGACAACCTTTCACGTGGGTTACCACTGTTATCTGTAATCCTATAGTGTGAGCCCCTCTCCATCCAGCCCTTCCACAAATTAACATAAAAAACATATTATGTATAATAGTTACACATTACTGTCACTATTGAAAAATTTCCAAGTTGGCCAGGAATTCAACCCAGGATTGGAAGGTGGGAATGCCACCGACTCACATGTGACACCAGACATTTTAGGCAAATATAAAATTAAATATATGCTAAGGAAAGCTTTTTTGTAAAATCACACTTATTGTTGTTGGGGATAGGAGAGAAAGAATCCCTCTTTATCTCTTAATAACTATTTGGCAGTGAGAAAGATCAATGTGTGTTATTTTTCCCCTGAATACACTCATTTAACAATTTCACTGCTACTGACATAAATTCATCAGCTTGAAAGTGTATAGAAGCAGACTTTTGTCTCGATCTTGCAATGCTTTACCTGAGAACTGTAGGAACTGTCGAACACAAATACAATTCTAGGGTGATAGGGAAAAAGCGAATAAGTCAAAATACCAAAGTTTTCGGAGAGACAAATAACGATTTATTTTCACAGCATTTTTACAATATTTAGATCAGTCCACCCAGATATTTTTACATAGCATAAGATACTGTGTAAAAATACCTGGTGGACTGAACCAAATAATATAACAATGCTGTGGAAAGAAATTGTTTTTGTCATTCCTGAAACTTAGAAATTTTTACTTATTTGCTTTTTCCCTATCACTCTAGAATTCTTACGCAAGCTGACCAATGATGCCATAGTTAGGGACTCGGTTACACATTAATAATAACAATAAATCATCACATATCTAATTACTGTAAGCGTTTCCAACTATCCTCAATTTTTCATTTTTCTTGCATATTACATTTCTTAGTAATAGTTAAAATTATAGTAATAGTTTAAATCTCAGTAAGTATCGGAAGTAAACTATTTAACATATTGGTTTTTGTGTATTGTGTTATCTCTAGAGAACTAGTTCTTAAGGCTTAAATGATAACAGTATAATCGTGTTTCTGTGTATCTGTAACTATATAGTACTCTTATCATACTCTCTATTGCATTATTTTAAAGTTCAGTTGTAATAATCCTGGTTGAATGGAAGAGAAGGCCTAATGGCCTTAATTCCACCAGGTAAAATAAAACAATTCTAATTCTAATATAAGATCAACACAGTATTTCCTTAAAATGTGAGAATCATTCATCAACAAATTAGGATTGTCATTTACGGAAACCAACTTTTCTATTTAAATTTTCCTAATTGATTTCAAATTTACGGCCCACGATGATTTCATTTGATGACTACAAATATCAACACAGAAATTCAGCTCTGAAAGGATTACATAAAAAAATTCCAAACACAAACTTACTTCTCATTGCGTTCATTGTTGTACAAATTAGTCATGTTAGGCATCTGATTGGTGCGCACAGTGTCGAGCACATACAGAACAGCTCTCTTGCTGGGAGTCAGGAACAGACCAAACATGGCTCTCTGTCCATTGGGTGCTTTGCTGTGGTACAAGTACAGGTGTCTTATAGCGCTAGAATTCCCCTGCAGGTATGGGTGGTGTGCTACAGTGCGGAACTGGAGTTGGTTCATCGAGAACGTGTCAGTACCATCTCGCAAGCCCGATGCTGCTAGGCGACGAGCTTCATTGCGCTCTACAGCACATATACATCCCAGTCGCAACAGGGCTCTGAACTCTAGTGATACTTGTGTTTCATATATGCCTTCCACATCAGGTTGTGACAGATCAGCTGACAGTTCCCTGGAAAGAAATGAAGATAGGTACAAACTAGTTTCTAATCTCAATTATGCTAATCATGATGGCAATGGGTTCAAAAGCTCAATGGTATACTGGCAGGTCACACTTTTACTGAAAATCAGATCATTTTTCTTTCACATTATATTTCTTAGTAATAGTTAAAATTTTACTAATAGTTTAAATCTTAATAAGTAGCAAGCTATTTAACATATTGGTTTTGTGCATTGTATTATCTCTAGAGTTCTTAAGCCTTAAATGATAGTAGTATATTCGTGTTTCTGTAACTTTGTATTGTACTTTTATCATACTTGTTCTATTGCATTATTGTAAAATTCAGTTGTATTAATCCTGGTTGAATGGAAGAGAAGGCCTAATGGCCTTAATTCTACCAGGTAAAATAAAACAATTCTAATTCTAAAAGAATATTAATGTTCCTCTGTAGCAAAGAGTATGCCGTATTATTGTTTACATTGTTAATATAATTCTTTTCATGATCATTCATCCACTGGTATGCTTTCACATTCCTAGTATAGAAGGTTGTAACCAGTAACCTGTTGTCATCTTAATGACTATACCTCTAGATCTGATGTTTTAAAAATATTTCTCAGTAACAAAATATTGTAACCTTTATATTGTTCAAATGGGTCTTAAATACTTGGCGCTTGCGCAGAGTTTTTTCAATTTCCGAGATCCGTTATGCGCTTACGGCACACGTATTGCATCCTATTTTTTGCACGATGATTATTTATATAAATTTATTTATATTAATTGAGATATTAGCTGAAAATATTATGTTTATACACTATTGAAGATGGATGTTATATTATTTTCAGAAAGTGATTTGCATATGTTGGTTGTTATGGGGACCGAAAATTTGTCCTGTTAAAGTCGCCAGAAACTGGGGGGCCTTGGTTCCGGTCTTCCATAAACGCTTGTATTATGATGGTTTTACTTACGGCACTTGTGCTTTTTGTAATTTTTACCGCACGGAGATTTCTTTTGTTTTCATAGCAACCAGATTGCATGCGGGAATGTCAAGTTACGATCCATGGCAACAATATTCGTAAATACCATTAATTAGTTACATCGTGCAAAAATTGACATTATCACACAGAACCAGTATTTTCAACAGCAAACTACGCATTACAAGAATAATCTAACTTAATTCTAATATAATCAACGTAAATGAGATTTTACTTACTGGCTGTGCTCTCTGTAGAGAGCTTCGGGCACTGTGTACTCGTACAAGTTGAACACCGGCCGAGAGCGAGGTAGAATACGACTGCATTTCCTCCACAAGGCTGCCTCTTCTTCAATCGGTTCATCTCGAGGGAGGCGTTGGTTAACATAAAAAATTCGAGGAACAACCAATTTAATGTTGTGTAGTTCTTGTCCCACCAGTGCCCACACTTTGAACACCCCTGGATTATTTGTTTCTGAAATCTAATTCATACAATAAATGGAAATTACTTATTATTGTGTTGGTATTGTTCCATTAATTGCACACAGAAAACTTCCTATTTCACAATCCTCAAGACTGTACATACACTGAAATGAATGTGTAGAGAGAAGATGTTCTAAGCTAAGCTGACCAGGTATTATCTATGCCAACAGGGGACATAGGCAATTTCAAGAACAGAATTTAACATATGGTACCTCTGAGCAGAATTGGAATGCTACAATAGGGGATAAAGACAATGTCAGAATCAAAATTAACACATTAATTGTGGTACAATATCAGAAATATCTTTTGTATATAGATATACGTAAGTATTCATGAACCACACATTCTCATGTAATCTTTTGTATAGTCACAGTACGTAACTGATATTCTACAGTGTGTAGTGCGTCTCATGTAGGAGTTGGCCGATTTTGTGGGGATCTCGCGGCAGCAGTCACTGCTTTTACTCCCGAGCAATCGGGTGAAATATCTATGCAAATGAAACCGGTAACAGTCTAATGATTCAGGTTCTCATAATTAGTCATAATTTTATTACTGTATGAAAATAAGCACAAACCTCAACACAAGAAATGTTGGAAATGTTCTCCTCTTGTATCCATACAACACTGACACCTTTTTAGGAAATTTTCTTTCATATGCATTAGTTCAAGTTCTGAAATCGAGTTAATTTCTCTTGTGATATTGTCTTTAAATTCATCTAGAAGAACACGTTTTACTTCCCATCCTCTTATATTTACCAAATATAAAAATAATTGCACCTTCCAAAAAGTGTGTAAAGTCGGAATACAGTAAGAACTATTGTTAAATTATGTACAACAGTTTTGTGTGCCAAACACAAATGAACAGACACAGAGACTGTGGCAGTCATATGGAGTAGACAGAAATAAAAGTTGAAATCACATAGGCCAAAATGATTATATTCGCTCCCTTGTGGAAATTATTTTATGTTTCTTCTAGAAGAACATAAGACAATTTCAAAAAAGAAATTAACTCTATTTCAGAAGCTGAACCAAGAAAACCAAGAAAGAAAATTTCCTAAAAAGGTGCCAGTGTTGTGCGGATGCAACAAGACATTTCCAACATCTCTTGTGATGAGGTACTGATAATACTGTTTCAGTTTTGAAAATTATTTTCCATGTATAAATTGTTGCTACCTTACATAATAATAAACAGTATATTTTATATAACAAATGCAAATTATTGCTGGTGGAACTTACACAGTGAAGTGAATCATATAACTAATCAGAGATTGACTAACACACTATATCAGGTATGGGCAACCTTTGGAAAGATGCGGACTAAACTTTACAATATTTATGAAGTCGCGGGCCGTAGTTGTGAAAAAATAATCATGATACGGTTCTTTATATTTATAAAGTATAATGTTAAAGATACATGAAAGAGAACAATATCGAACTGATTAGGCATTTACTTACAATCAGCAGAAGTTAATGAGAAGCTTGAGCTTGAATTTTATAAAGAAGATAATCAATGTTGGCATCAATTCCACTAATACACAAGCGCAGAGTGTTTTCCAAATTTTCATCTGTAAGTCTGGTTCGATACTTTGATTTAGGCCTATTGCAGCATTTTTCTAGCGCTGACCGGAAGGAACACCCTCGTAGTTCAGTAAATTAGTTTCATTTTTTCCTGTGGTATAGTTGAATATATGGTAGTTTTGTAAAATCCGCCTATATACCACTAAATATAACAATAAGCTGAAGTTTATATGAGAGAGAGAAAAAAATATGCTTATATTTTAATCCAGTTATATTTTAATCCAATAAGTGACTAGATTAACTTCATAAGTATAATATTATTCACTAAGAGAATAACAATTTTTATCCAATTTGACTATTCATTGAGCTCAATGATATTTTAATATTTTAGATTTAATTGATGTACTAAATATACAATACTTACCTTTTAAAATAACTTAATAAACCCACATTATTTCATAGTTTATTCAATTATTTTTCCTCTCTCTCATATAAACTTCAGCTTATTGTTATATTTAGTGGTATATAGGCGGATTTTACAAAACTACCATATACTCGTAGTTCAGGCTTTTGTTTCCCCCTCTCACTCTCTTGCTGACGAGAACCGAAAATATTTACTTTTTCGAGCGTGATTTTAAAATGTTCCGCGGGCCACATCGAAAGTCGGGGCGGGCCACATCCGGCCCGCGGGCCGGGCGTTGCCCATATATGCACTATATACTTCACTTACCAATTATTTTGGTAGTATGTGTTTCGCAGGTCCTTCGCCTGCATGGTCACCTACATGTCAACTACGGTGCTCGGAGGTTCTTCCTGTTTCCCTGGTGTCGGTTTTATGTACTTGGCTATCAGGTTATCTTCATTCGGAACTTCGAAGTTCATTAGTCTATTTTCGAACTTTCTCATGTAGATCTTCTCCCAAATCCATAATTCCCTAGGTGTCCTCACTGATTTTAGTAGCTGCGCATCCTGACTAATTTCGTGTTCCTCTTCCCAATCCGTAGTTGACATGTAGGTGACCATGCAGGCGAAGGACCTGCAAAACGCGTACTACCAAAATAATTGGTAAGTGAAGTATATAGTGTGTTAGTCAATCTCTGATTAGTTAAACAGTATATTGTTTTCACATGGAAAGAACATAACTTTAACTACGGGAAGAACAACAAATGGGTTAGTTTTACAAGTAAAAAATCCTCATATTAATACAAAATAAAAAATTCTGAAGTGTGAGTTCACACTCACGAAGTGAAATTTTTGTCGCAAAGAAGGATCTTTCAACATTTTAGAACATAGTTTCCCCGTCATGAAATTACGTGTTTGGTCAGATTGTTGAAGATATCTAGATACTATGGCCATGAAGGAAAAACAAATTAAAAACAACTGACCTGAATAATTTGCCAAGGTGTGTCCAACAAGGTGCGCTGGGCACGACGGAGAAACCCACCCAGAGTTCCAGCAGCTGGATTCCTCCCTACGGCTCGCATACCTCTACCCTGATTATTCACCTCTGCAACTTCAAACCGTCCACGTTTTCCTCCATAGCTGTTTCGGTCTTGTCTCTGTTTGGCTTGCAGTGCCCACTTCTTCTTGTGGAATTCCAGCCAAGCCTGTCTTGATTCCTGAGGTCAACAGAGAGCTCAAGTGAATAAGTTTTAATACTTTCATTTTTTGACATGTACATATCTTTAAAATTGATCTTATAGGAATCTTTAAAATCAATCTTATAGGGGATCACTTGCTAAAATGCATGTAACGGAAATATGTCATGTCTAGACAAATGAATGTAGAAACCAAAGCCTCCATTGATATATTTTATTCTTGACATTGAATAGTCAGTTATTTGTAAATTTATTATGTCATGCCATGATTTAGATGGATAATTTTAACAGGGAATGTATGATAGATTAAAATTACATTATTTAAAATATTAACTAAATCCATGTGTGCATGCATTTTATTCAGCAGATTAGTACAATATTGACTCTCAGCATTAGTAACCTATTGTTTTTAATAATTTAATCACCGATGTGTGTTGCATGTATTATGTATATAATATCACAGTATAATAATTACCGTATATTTCCAAAGATAAGATAAGACAAGGTATAAATTTTTGTCAAAGCTTTATAGTTTTAGCATATATCTGTCCTATAAGACATGTATTATGTATATAATATCACAGTATAATAATTACCGTTTATTTCCAAATATAAGATAAGACAAGGAATAAATTTTCCTCAAAGTTTTATAGTTTTAGCATATATCTGTCCTATAAGACGAGCCCCAAACTATCAACAGCCTATGAATTTATGTTCAGGAAATATAAATCGCATAAATGTTACCAACCATTGCACTATTATAATCCATAGCATGGGTAGTAGAAGTTGGGCAAAATAACAAGTTAGTTAAAAAGATTGTTGGCTACCCCTACTGGAACAAACCTTTTTCATCTTCCGCCCCTAAAAAATGTCATCCCTCAGCACAGTCACACCACAATGGAACAGAACGATATGCGCATTATGTGTGGGCCATATAATACACGTACCAGTACATAGGGGAAAATTCAAAAATACCAAAAATAGGTTTTATTTTACATCTGTGATTTTATTTACGAAATTAGCGTTTTTCGGGGCTTACAATTGCCTCAAATGGTATCTGACATATTAATATATCAAGATAATATAATCTTGGCATCAGAGTCCATAATTTTATAATGGTTTTATTTATATAAATTTCAGTTTAATTTTATTATTATTATTATTATTATTATTTGTATCTGTCCTATAAGACGACCCCGGACTTTTGGGGCCTTTTTTTATGATTCAACTATCATCTTATCTGCGGAAATATAAGGTACATACAGTGCTCATTGTATGTTTGACTTTTTCATATTGAAATTGACTGTCGACATGTACTTTGATCTATAGAATGTAATAAATCTATCTTATCTCATGTTACAAACCTTGGTATTTCCAAGAGGAGGTGGTGGTCCTAGGACTTCTCGCCAGCTTGAGGAAAGAGAGCTGGTATCATGAGTGTTGGTATTGTTACTGCCAGAAGGGATCCTTTTCCTCTTGTTCACAGTGACTACTGGACGTCCTCCTGTGTCCCTCTGAGCTTGGTCCTTCCCTGCCATGTCCTCCATGTCTACTACTTCTGCCTGCTGTTCCGTCTGGGTTGCAAACAGATCTGCCTCTGACTGTGAAGAAAATAATTGTTTCTTTTTAGATGCACATACGAAAATAAAAAAATGCACACAAAAATTGTGCATCACTATCATACACAAAACAGGGCCTGCGATCACGATAGATAAGAAGCATGAAGATATATTTTATATAAGATTTGAACTTTTCTCGGCGAATATTACATAAGAGTTCTTCACAGGCTGACAGCCGAGTCAAGGGTTTGATAAACTCCGAGTTTATCAAACCCTTGACTCGGCTGTCAGCCTGTGAAGAACTCTTATCTAAGATATATTTTATTATTTAAAACATATAACGGTAAGTAGCTTTATGATTTGGTATGAAATTTTCCTTATTTGCTGGTTTCCTCCCTTCAATAAGAGCACTGGCTATTATTACAAAAACAAAAAAAAAACAAAAAAACAAAAAAAACCTTATTACTATTATACTATTATAATATATTTACCAGTAAACCCATGCAATAAATATCAATAAATATTTTATTTTAATATTGATATTAACAATGTACCTTGTTTAAGTACTATATGTTAAATTATATTCTTATATACCCCTGTTTGGCCAGAAAAGATCTGGTCAGCCTATGGTAGACTATTTTTAAAACTTATATGTAGGGAGCAGGGGCGGATCCACGGGGGGGGGGGGGGGGGGGGGGAATTTCCCCCCCCCAAAATTTGTAACATTAAGCACAAATTATTCAAAATTTATTAGAACATAACCCAAATACTTAAATTAAAGCAACAACATTTATTATTTTGAAACACCTTTGTAAGAAAATTTTGAAATGTTCATTTTGTTTTCAATCGTGTACTGGGAATAATTAATTTTTATGCGTAAAAACTTCTCTCTCTACTTTGGTTCCCCCCCCCCCAAAAATGTCTCTCTGGATCCGCCCCTGGTAGGGAGCTGCAAAAGTGAGATTATTTTATCTGGAAAATTAGTGTTATTAAGAGCCAGAATGGTACTTTCTCAGATAGTGTGGTGGATGGGAAAATGTCTGTCCATCTGTCTACATATCCATGTGTCTGTAAGTGCAGTAACTCAAATACACTTTATCAGATTTTCATGAAACTCGATATATGCATTTATAATGTGGATGGGAAGAAGCCTATTGATATTGGACCAAATCGGTTGACTGGTACCACAGTAATGCCCAAATTAGTGCTTATTTTATGGTAATATATTAGAAAGAATTTATCAAATGCAAATCAGTTCTCATGACAATGTATATTTTTTTACAGTGTTAATATATGGCTTTGGAAGTTACAATACAGTTAGCTTTGACAAATACACTACCCACATATTCCTTGACATATGCTTATCAAACTAGACCTTTGTTCTTCTGTAAGCCCTGCTTAATGAATCGATCTGGAGCTTAACTCGGAAACTGATAACAAAAATAACTTATTTTCTGCATATCATAATTGCAAGTATCACTGATTAAACAAAAGCATTCTGGCACTTTGTTACATCAGTTTACCTGATTTTATTTTTTATAAAAAGGTATTTTTTTTCATATGAAAGCGAGATTAGTTTGAACATTATTGCTACATTATAATAGGCCTACAAAGAAGACTGCTTGAACACATAAATATTCTTCAAAAGGAAACATTGTAGTCACATTGTAGGAAAAATGTAGTCACATTTGTCTATTTGTCTATTAAAACATTATTGTAATTTGAAAGAAATCACTCTGAATCAACATTACTACTCGGAAACCAAAGTGCCTATTCCAATCTGCCGAAGTGCTGAGCCTGAGATCAGAACTGTTTGTGACTTCTTACCAAAGCTGAGATTGTCTTTATACTCGGGTCTCATCCAAGTAGCTAGTGGTCAAGTTGAGAGCATGGAGGAAGGTTCAATGGAGTTGTTCACAGTCACTTATTTGGTTTCTAAACCCTTATTTCCATTTTAAAACTCATGGTTGATAGCTGATATAAATCAAGAAGTCAGAGTTTTGACAAAAAGAAAATACTTAAAAATAGTGTTTGTTTAAATGAGCCGTTCGGGGGAACAAAATGGTAAGTGCCAAATGGGGTGTGTTGAAAAAGAGAACAAATAAATTTATCATTAACCTAGATATCTGAATAATTTTATTTTCAGGTCAATTTTGTACTCAATACGTTTGAATATATAGAGATCAATAGCTATCACCTACCATTCTGTTACACCAAACAAGCTGGAAAGTAAAAAAATTACTTGTTTCATGGCAGTGGCAGTTACCAGTTTGTTCCCCCGAGCAGCTCAAATATCTAAATTTGTGTTATTTGCAGATCAAGTGCTAAATTTGCATAAAAATTTGTTTTATCGAAACTGCAAATTTTATATGTCCCTACTTGTATGTAAAGCTACAATATACATGTCTGGTGAAACGTTTGCATTGGAGGTGGGGGAGGCTTATTGATATTTAAATTACAGGAGAATTGTCATTATAAACAAACGAATCGACCAAGGTGAGCTCACAGAATCGTAACAATCGATAATTCCATGTGATATATTGAAAAAATCACGATGCTTTTATTTTCAAGTTGTGACAAAAAAAGGTAAAGCTACCTGCAATTGATTTGGCAATTGAAATGTATTACCGAAAACTGAGCCTTCGATAGCACAAAAAATTCCTGTTTTCTGCCAGTTTTTCACTCATATCTCGTGAACAAAAGTGAAAATTAGAAATCCGGCTTCGAGGTGCATTTGGCCACCCTTCAATCCATATATGTTTAAGATTTCAGATCTCTGCATGCAGTAGATTTTGCTGTACATTATTATAAAAGACACAATTCATAGAACCAATTTATAACTAATACTGAAGTATCAGTAGCCATAATTCTTATTATTTCTGGTAAAACTGATACAGCACAAGGAGAACTTACATCAATTTCTGCAGAAACAGTTTCTTTTGGTTTTATGACAAACATTTCGTTTATTCTCCGCTGTTTCAGGGTATCATTCTTTTCCAACATTTTCTTATGTAGCCATTCTGGATGTCTCACTCTTGGAACAGGGTTAGGAAGCTGCAATAAGTAAACAAAATAACATATGAGTTACAAGTTACCTACAAATTAAATTCATTTCCAAAATCTAGGAATCATCATTTAAGAAAACAGCTCTATCTTAAAAACTGGTCCAATATTATCTCTCCAGAAGCAACTATCCATACATTACAATTTAAAATCATATTAGAACTTCTATTACTCTGAATTTTCAGTACGTAGTGATGTTAAATTGTATTAGAAATTAACACAGTGAAGTTATATACCATATTTTCCGGTGTATAAGACCCACCCCAAAATTTAACACAATTTTTCAGGGAAAAACACTTTTTCATAACCAAATTCCAACCAATCATGTACCCTGAACTATTCACTTGGATATTAATAGAATAGTCAATTCTTGTATATATCATACTTTTAGTTAATACACACAGCATACTGTAATAGTAGGTAGGCCTACAATGTCTTATTGTATTAACGAAATACAGTTTTATGTTATAACCTAAGATTCTTTCGCATTGAAGTCCGTGGAAGAATCGATAGCTCGAACCACCTCCTCTATCCCACCTAAACTATTATACTGACCTTCAGTATAAATACAAGTATTGAAGTATAAAAATACAAAATATGAAATGAACTATCCTAACATTGATGATTGATGCGAATTACATTCAACAACGAAGTTTAAAATTTCAAAATTAAAGTTCCAAAAGTTTAAAGTTTCAAAATTGGGGTGCGCATTGGGTTTGATGGTGCATTAGATTTAAGAAAATATGGTATTTAAGATAATACGTTGTAGAGGGTATAAGGTTGTAAATTGCAATACATTTTAATAAAGATTCAATATTACACACACACAAAATGATAATTTCTCTGGTACCTACCCCTTGCATTGCAGCTGGAATAGTAATAATCTTCTGAATGGTTCCACCCAGCCTCTCTATATAATAGTCCCAATCCAACACTTGTCGGATGTCAATATCATGAAGAGATGAATCTTTCAACCATTTGCGAAGATAATGTCGTTTCACGCTGGGCTCAGACTGGAAGATGGCTAGAGGTATTGCCCTGTTGATTAAACATATAAGTTTATATAATTATACACTTCAGGATTCATATACAATTTCCCATGTAGATACCATAATATAGGGAAACCCAATGAACTATTACATGGTTGTGCGGTGCTAATTCATGCAATGCCATCTGCAGCTATCATAAAATGGAGCTGGTGCAACCATACAACAATTTCCTTAACTATGTTCCGAAAGGAGGTGCTGAAACTGGCCGCCGTCATTCTCCATACATTTTTTGGCACCTCTTAAGAGAAACTATCCATCACTCACCGTAGTTCACATTGCAAACTGCTGGCAATTTCCTGGCGGATATTTTGTTTTAATTCTTCCAGAGAGTGTGAGTTTGACTTGTATACTTTATGTTTTAGTTTATAAAAGAAATAAAAGTCTCAAGGGGTTAGGTCAAAGGGCTGAGGGAATCGTTCTGCAAATTCTATTTGCACTTGAAGAGCTGACTGCATTAACACATTTGAAACATACATAAATACATGCTGTGCAATAGTATACATATACTGATGCATAATCATGACTAAATACAGGACACAACAATAAATAACTAGCAACAACTGCACCACATCAACTCACACTGATCTACATCACATCACGGTCAATGCAATACTGCAGAGCACAGCAAAGCATCAGTATTGTACCTTCATTGCAGCAGCAGCAGGAAACACATGTCCACATGCTCAGTGGAAAAACATGTGCAGCTGGCTTTCAGCAAGATTTGACATTAAATAACAAAGTGATTATAAAAAACGCAGAGAACTACAAATATGTAGGCATAACGATTCATAAAGATGGTGGAATGGAGAAAGAAATACAGAATAGAAACACTCTGGGCAGAAAAGTGATATCCCTAGTAAATGGAGTATTGTGGGACAGACATATCATGAGAAGGAAAAAACAATACATTTATGATTCAATAGTTAAGAAAATAGTACGGTTCAGAAATTTGGCCAATTAAAAAGAGAGAGGAAAGAAAATTATTAGCAACAGAAATTGATTTTTGGAGAAGAGGAAATAGAACTTCTAGGATGGAAAGAATTAGAAAGGAAGCAATTCGGGTACAAATGGAAGTACAACATACTATAATAGATAAAAATTAAAAAAAAAAAAAAAAAAACTCGTGTGATATGGTCATGTGAGAAGGATGGGGGAGGAGAGATTAGCAAAGAAGATCTTCAGATGGAATCCTCCAGGCAGAAAGAAGAGAGCTAGACCAAAAAAGACATGTGATTAAATGGGATACAAGAAGACATGAAGGAGAAAAACATTCCCGAGAATCTATGGGAGGATAGAGAGGCTTGGAGATTGAGAATACAGAAGATTTAGACACACATCAAAAAACCGTGATGATGATGATGATTTCTCTTACCCACATTTCCATCATCACTCTCATTTCAATTTGAAACTACAATACTCATACTGTAACTCTTCACTAACAATCAGTCATAAATGAGAGGCATGACAATGAATGAAAACAACAATTAATTATCTTATAGGTCTGCTGTTTGCTGCACAAATAGCAAATCAGAAGGTCAAGAGGCAATACCCAGTGTTGCTGGATCATGAAAGAATGTAGTATCAGTGCTAGGAAGAAGGAAGCGTTCTTCTTTCGTTTCTATTTATAGCTTAGGTTTCTTATAGCAGACAGCCATCAGGTGTGGTTGCATCATTAGATTACAGATTAGTTTAATGAAGGGTAGTGTAAGCCCTTCGACTTCTCAACAATGTGACCTCAAAGATCTATTGTGAATACCCTATACCCTATTCTAGCAGTCACACTTTAATGTAATGTTTTTTTTTTTTAATTTTTTTTTTTATTTTTTAAATATAATTATAGCCTATAATTTCCCTAGGTGATGTCCAGTCCTGAACCTGGGGATTTTTGTTACTGAAAAACCCACTACCTGGCCGGGAATTTAACCCGGATCGCCAGGGTGGAAGGAAAGTATGCTACCTATACACCCATGGTGGCAGACGTGGTTGCATCATTATTGCAACATCAGCATGGGAAAGAAGAGGCATACTTATGTCACTTATGTATTTACTTATTTAATCCACTTTATTATATACCGGTAATTATATTTTAATATAATAGAGGCATACTTATGTCACTTATGTATTTTCTTATTTAATCCACTTTATTATATAATTATATTTTTTCTTGATATCAACATACTTTCCATCTGTTTTCGCTGCATTTTTCATGTTAAATTCCATGTGGGCTTTGTTTACATCTACTTCAATCTTTAGTTGGACAATGTATAATTTGTATATAATTTGTACTGTATTTCCTATGTATGTTCTGTTGTATGCATGGCCGTCCGGAAGGGGGGGCAGGGTAGGGCCGATGCCCCCCTCTGGAAATATTGTTTACACATAAATCTATAAACTAAATTACTTTAAGCTACTAACATGAAGTGAAGCTTAAGTTCCCATTCAATATAGTTGGAGATGTTTGGCCAAAAAAAAGTTTTAACAGCTAAGTACCTTAGATATGAGTATGTAGGAATAATTACTTCCACCAAACTATAATTTTTTCCCATCCAAACATTTCATTGCAATGAAGATAAAGCACTGGAAGTATCGCATTTTATAGAATAGTACCTGTGAAATTGTAAGGGGTAAAAAAGTCATGCGAATGTACTTCATCACATTTGTTTTTGTATTCATAGCCATAGGACCAGCTACAGTAATTTGAGGATGTGGATGATGATGCTGCTGCTGCTGCTGATGATGATGATGATGATGATGATAATAATAATAGTAGTAATAATAGTAATGAAAATAATAAAAGAATAATAATGTGATTGTAGAAGTAGTAGGATAGTGATGGTGGTGGTGGCAGTATTTTCATCATTTGCCCCCCCTTGACAAAATTTCTGCGGATGCCCATGGTTGTATGTGTTATGTAATATTATATGCAGACATTGTACTTTTGTATTAATGTATGGTTTTGTCATAGGTAATCCCACGAGAGTCGACAGATTCGCAACTGATGAAACTCGTCAACTTGAGTTAGATTTATTAAGACTATTCCATGAATAAAAATGTAACGGGATTATACAAATAATAATTACTTTCGTGTTTTGTTGTATAAAAACAAAAGTAACAGCTGTGAGATCATGGTATACTATGAATCAACCATCCATGAATCGATTTGAGTTACCATGTTGTAACCAGGGCTACCAATGGTGCATATAAGACATAGTTAACTTCATTTAGGTGAACAGCAGAACAGAATAAAAGCACACGAAATGGCTTGCACCGAATCAAAATTGTGTTTTTAATCAATGTTCACTTCTATTATTTCAATTTCTAAACAAGTTATGTTGTATAAAATAATCTGTTTTGTGCTGTTTAACGGCAACATCTGAGGTATTAATCACTGCACACTGATGCTCTCATGTCCAGTAACGAGCAGACCATTTTACCCCATAAAATGCCATCCTCGCAATTCCTACAAGAATATTGTAAGATAAACGGTCGTGATTGGTCTATACTGAGGAACTGCTAAACGTTATTGGTCAATATCAATATGAGTGGAATAGTCAATAAAAAATATTATTATTATTTCTTTATGTCAGTGCCTTCTAGAATTCAGGAAGTTTTGGAGTTATTGTTGCTTACATTGTGTTTTGAAAACAGTTGAATTCAGTAGCTCACAGCATAGAACACATACATACAGGACATTAATCACTTTTATTGTAGAACTATGGAATAAATTGAAGCAATACAGATATAATAATACTATTAAATGTTTATTTTATCTGAGTAAAAGAACTTTTCATCATGGAAACAGGAGAGTACCAGTATGCACACTATGATATTGATAAGTTTATGGATGATACTGGACACTTTGGTTCATCAGAGGCAATTGGCTGTATTGCCTTGTCTGCATTACTACTTTATCGTGCATTGGTAGGGCATATTTCTAAATTCATTATAGGAGGTATTCCTCACCGGTGCAAAATACCTCAGTGCGAAAAAGATACTGATGCTGCCTTTTACAATGATTGGATAACAAATGCTATGGACTTCCAAAAGGGAAAAGTAGATCAGTGTTATCGATATAAACCGTTAAATGAGTCAGCCAGAAACTATACATCTTGCCCAGCATCATGGTTTGATAAATCACAAAGAGTTAAATGCAATAAGGATGATCTAATTTTTGAATTTAAGCATTTTGATGCACTGAGAGAGTGGGGTTTAGTCTGTGAAGCTAAATCTCAAACAGAAGAGTCAAAACTTCGTTACCTTAAATATGTTGCTGTACCGATAGCGCTCATTTCTTTGGGATTTGTCTGTGACAGATTTGGCAGAAAACAGGTCATTATCATATCATTTGTTCTTTCTTTGATTAGTGGATTTGCTCAATCATTTAGCTGGAACATGACATCCTATATAATAATGGGAAATCTAGCTTCAATGTTTAATGGTGGTATATTTTATGCATTTCTTCTTGGAACTGAACTGGCTGGTTATAGGGCACGGATAGTGGGAAACTCTGTTCTCAGAACAGTCTATGGCTGTGGTCTTACAATTCTTCCTGTCTTTGCTAAGTACATAATGTCTTGGAGAATTTTAGTATGGTCCACCCACTGTTGCTTTATAGCATGTGGACTTCTGTACTGGGTAATTCCTGAATCTCCACATTGGCTTAAGATCAAATGCAAAGAACATGAATTGATGAAATATTTTCTTTGGGCTGGAAAAATGAAAGGATATAAATTCAATAAAGCATATTTAGAAAAATTTAGAATTCATGATCAAGATTTGATTTCTATCCCATCAGAGCAGCAATCTCGGGAAAATGTTTTAAGGGACAAAGAAGAATATTATGCCAAAGCAGGTGCTGGAGATCAAGGAAAAGGGAGTAAGTTCAAGAAATTGTTAAAATGTAGAACAAAAACATCTATGAAATGGAAACAGAAATCGGTGATAAAGACTCCAGGGAAACTTCCAGAGTGGAAAAAATTCATCTATTCTAAAATAATGATCCTAAGATTCTTTCTGTTTTTGTTTTGCTGGTTTAGCAATCATACAATGTATAATGATGTTTTGCAAGACATATTTGATTCTCCAAGGAATTATGGAGATAAATTTGCTAATTTCATGCTTGCTGGGATTTTGGGATTTGCTGCAAGTATGATGGCTCCCATCCTATCTGAAACTTTTGGGAGGAGGATACTTTTGTCTGCCATGTTGATAATAGGCACTTTAAGTCATACAGGGTATTCGTTTCTCTGTCTAGCAAAAGGTGGAGTGATATTACTTTATGTATCAAGAACAGTAACTGTAATTTCATATATTACATTATATACTCTGTTCTTTGAGTCAATGCCAACTGAAATGCGAGGAACTCTGACAGGTTTGTGTTACGGAACACTAAGATTTTTCTATGAAATTTATAGAAGAAATAGGCAATATGCTACCTGTATACAAGATGGAGAGTCACACTCATGGGTCTTCTATATACTGCCTGGACTGCATATAGTGTCTGGAATTTTAGCTTTATTTTTACCTGAAACAGGAAATGTTACTTTGCCCCATAATGTAGAAGAAGCAGAATTACTTGGGAAGAAGCAAAAAAGACGAATCAAATGAACAGAAAGATACACAAAGTCGTTATAAATAACTTCATTATTTATGGTAACTTGTGTTTGGTTATGTTGGCCTAGGATGGTTATTATTTGGGTGTGTATACTTTATGTATTATGTGTGAAGCTCGAAGATCAATCATGACATCATAATAAAACAAACAAATTGTGTTAAGAAGATACAGTGGTTCTTGGAAGTATGATTTTGTGAATTTTAAAGCCCTACAGTATTTAAATGTACTAAATATGTAAACCTATTCATTTGTTCAAGTTTGCATTAAAAAATCTGTTTTCATTACTTCTGTGGGATATTATTGATTTCCTTATGTCTGCTTACAGTATACACAGCAGTGAATAATTAATAAACGAGGTACTTTTAGTATTGTCTACCTATGCTTGTTTCTTGTTCAATGACAAGATATGGAAATGTGAAGTCAGAATGAAAAATTCAATGCCATAGCCGGGATTTGAACCAGGATCTTCGCCTCTCCGTGCCGATGCTCTAACCAACTAAATATTTCAATAAATATTTCTTATTTATTGATGTTTTCGTTATCTTTATTGGTGATCAGAACTTACTTTCTGGGTAAACATTTAGAAATGATAGATGATTATTACTGAAGTTGTGTGAAATATACCGGTACTTCCCCTACGTATGATTACAGTATTTTAGTTATGTTTCAGGGGGAAAAAATACTGTAATTAGAAGTATTAGTTACAATACGTATCACTTAAATTACAATGGACAATTTTTAAACACTTGTAGCTCTACTTACGTCACAATTTTCGGACTAGTTTCGGGGAAGACTCTCATCCCCATCATCGGCAGTTGGTAGACTGGAATTTGTGCGGCTCTGGTTGGTAGTGCTGGACTGTCTAGAGATGACTTCTTTGTTTCTATTGGTCATCCTAATGACGTTGTCTACTGGCGGAATTTCGAAGTTCATAACATTGTCTTGGTTTTTCAGTATGTAGATCTTTTCCCAAGTGTTGAGCTCTTGTGGTGTTTTAACATGTTTCAAAAGTTTGATGTCTTTTTTGATGTGGTGGTCACATGTCCAAAAGTGGTGTGCTAATGCTGATTTTTCTGTCTGTATGAGTTTTACATTCCTCAAGTGTTCTTTCATTCTAATATCCAAATTTCTCTTTGTCTGCCCAATATAAATTTTGTTACAATCTTGGCATTCCATTTGGTAAATTCCTGTAAATTTCTGTAGAGCAAGTTTACTTTCCATCCAAATCTGTTTCAGAAATCTGAAAAAGTATTTATGGACTACAACATTAAACTAGCACCTCAAAACAAATATAATTTAAGAAATTTGCTTAATCACCCACTCAAAAACAGCACCCCGGTTACAAAACTATCAGGAATTTACCAAATGGAATGCCAAGATTGTAACAAAATTTATATTGGGCAGACAAAGAGAAATTTGGATATTAGAATGAAAGAACACTTGAGGAATGTAAAACTCATACAGACAGAAAAATCAGCATTAGCACACCACTCTTGGACATGTGACCACCACATCAAAAAAGACATCAAACTTTTGAAACATGTTAAAACACCACAAGAGCTCAACACTTGGGAAAAGATCTACATACTGAAAAACCAAGACAATGTTATGAACTTCAAAATTCCGCCAGTAGACAATGTCATTAGGATGACCAATAGAAACAAAGAAGTCATCTCTAGACAGTCCAGCACTACCAACCAGAGCCGCGTGAATTCCAGTCTACCAACTGCCGATGATGGGATGAGAGTCTTCCCCGAAACTAGTCCGAAAATTGTGACGTAAGTAGAGCTACAAGTGTTTAAAAATTGTCCATTGTAATTTAAGTAATCAATAGCTTTACTGTTTATACCACTTCTCCCGTTTTATATATTTATTACATTAGGTATGTTACTTACAAATATTAGATTAGATAAGTCAAGGCAAACAAATTTTCATTCTGTTAGTAAATAATAGTAAATAACAGGAATAGAAAATATCAAACTAAGAGAAATAAAAAACATGTAATATTACCTTGCAGCGGGGCATGTTGTAAAAATAAAAAAAATTAAAAAGCATACATGCACATACACACACACACAAACACACAGACTCAGGGATATAAAAATATTTGTATTTGCCATAAAATTTCAAGCTTGATATATACTTCCTTACCTAAGATACCTATGATAGGGTTAGAAACACATAGAATCATTATGTTATTCGCCTTCTTAAGCAATCATAAAAGTTAGGTACAAACAAAACTGTTCAAAACAGATCTCAAAATTAATATAAAATACATGAGGCTTTATTAGGAAATACTGAGAATTGAACAAAATGAAATGAAGGCTTCCTTACCTCTCGGTAACTGGAGCACCTTCTGGCTTCTTGGATATGATGAATCTACAAGCTAGACCAGCATCCTTCACCATCTGATCTCCCAAGAATTCAGCCAAACGCTTGGCTGTAGAAATTGAAGTGGATTTCTGTGCACCATAATCTTCCAGTTTTCGGGACATGGAACGATTCTCAGAAATCAATTCAAATAGTTCAGAGTCGGGCATGTTGCAAGCCTGAAAGGAGAAAAACAACGCTTAATCCTGTTTGCTGAGTCTGATTACCATATCATCCTTTAAAAGAAACTCTAAAATATTATTTATCACATCAATGTACCTTATAATTGTCAGAAACAACTCCATTTCACTTGCTTTTCCTGTTTAGCAAGAATACGTTTGGAAAGCAATTGCCCTCATCCTAAGGCTAGTTTCTACTATTTCCCAATCTCAGAGAAAATCTCTGTTTGTGTTGGTGGAATTGGTAGAGGGGATGAATTTATAGCTATACATAAAAACTAGATTCACAGGTAAGGAAGAAGCTTATGAAATGCTACATATGGAGTTTTACTTTACATGAGGCTGAAATATGGACGCTGAGGAAAATGGAAAGGAAGTAATTAGAGAAGTTCAAGATGTACTGTTAAAGGAAAATAGAGAAAATTCGGTGGACAGACACAGGGGCGGATCCACGGGGGAGGAAATGGGGGAAATTTCCTCCCCCAAAATTTGTAACATTAAGCGCTGATTACTCAAACGGTCAGCATTGTAATAAATTTTGTAAAGACAACATAACCCAAATACTTAAATTAAAGCAACGACATTCATTATTTTGAAATACATTTGTAATAAAATGCCGAAATGTTCATTTTGATTTCAACTGTGTACTGGGAATAATTAATTTTTATGAGTAAAAACTTCCCTCTCTACTTTGGTTCCCCTCCCAAAATGTTTCTCTGGATCCGCCCCTGGACAGACAGAATAACAAATGAATAAGTTTTACAAAGAGATGTATCTTGGAAGTTGTAAGGACAAGAAAAGCTAGAGTACCGGTACATCATGAGATCATGCTAGATGCCACTGAAGGAAAAATAAAAGGAAAAGAAAAACTTGTCAGAAGAACAGAAGCTACAGAGAGTTAAAAGATGTTCTATCTTAGAAAAAGAGAGTGCAATTTTTTGTATTTGATATTAATTCAGTCATTACATAATACACTTTTGAAAACTGAGATGATAAAATATGATGTAGTGAAACTTGCAAAATTATGGTAAAACCTGAGTTTTCGTTATCCAAGATAGCAAGAAATTTCGTAATTATAGGTGAACACACTCCTTAGAATGTTGAAACTAAGCTGAGAATGAGAGTAATGGCTCCCGAATCCTGTTTTTGGGATCAGCAGAAATAAGGAAAAGCAAGGAGTTTCTGGCAGTTATTTGTATTAATTATAATGACATTCATGATATAATATTCTCAATATTTGGGAGTAGGATACTATACCTTACTGTACAATACATCAAGCCAGTAATCTGCAACTTTTGCAACTGACTGGTAACATGACTCCAATGTGTCACCCCTCAAGAAGGACTCAAAAACAGAAGATTGGAAGATCTTGATGAGCTGTAACTCTCCTCTACGTTTTACTTCAAAACTGTAACAGTAATATATTTATATACAGTGAAACATCCTTACGGGCTCCAACAAATCATATATTTATATGAGGGATATTGTTATACTGAGGGACATCTTAAAAAAAAGCATGCAAGAAACTAAACACAATAGGCAGAGTGAATAAAAGACAGAAAATGCTGTTACTGTAATATTTTAAGTAAATACTAGCATTTTAGTGAATAAAATATTTCAGCAAATACGAGGCATGTCCATAAAGTAAGTTTATGGAAACAAAACACATTTCATGGACATATATATTCCAACAGATACAGCAAGTGTTCAGCTATTTTTCAACACATCGCCACAAGAACTGAAACATTTGTCATACTGTGGAACCACTTTTGAACATCTCTGTCATAGAAGTCTGCCTCCAGGGATTTGAACCACTGTGTGACAAACATCTCCGCCTCTCTGTCATTTCTTTAGGTGTAGGAAAAGATGGAAATCACTGGGAGCAAAGACTGGGCTGTAGGGTGGATGTTTAAACACCTCCTAGCGAATCTCCGGCAGAAGTTTGGCTGGGAGGTGTTTTAACATTCACACAAAGCCCGGACCTCGCTCCCAGTGATTTCCATCTTTTCCCAGACCTCACGAAATGACACAGAATGACAGAGAGGCGAAGGTGGTTGTCACACGGTGGTTCAAATCCCAGGTGGCACACTTCTACGACACAGGTATTCAAAAGTTGGTGCCATGGTAAGACAAATGTTTCAATTCCGGTGGTGAATATGTTGAAAAATAGCTGAACACTGGCTGTGTCTGTTGCAATAAATATTTCCTTGAAATTGTATTTTGTTTCTGTAAACGGGCCCAGGGAAACTTATGCACCTCATACTGTTATTTATTAGTAATAAGTACATACTAAATCAAGTAATTCCCACTGAAAAACATGTGAATAATAACAAGTATTTACTTATCAATACAGTAAATACTGTGAAATTTCCAAGTGTGGCACAGACTTTGCTTAAGATTGAAAGCAATTGTAATGCATTATCTAAAATGCTTGCTTTTATAAGAATTAGGAAGCACAAAGTGTACAGAGAGTGAACGGAGGCTCAAGAAGATGATTATCACATTTCTTTTTTTTTTTTTTAGATTCAGAAAGGAAAATGTGGAGCGGCTTACTTCACATTTCATGGATGAAAATATTGAAACCCTTAACATTGGTGCTGTAACAAACAGGCAGAAATTTTTCATGTTTAAGTGATCCAGGCTATCAGTCAGAACTCATGGTACTTCATTATATTATTATATTACATTTTCAAACGCTCTTGAACATTGTAAGCCTCTCTTTGTAAGAGAGAAGATTTTGACTGTTATTAACATGTATATCTGTGAATGCCTAGTGCATGCCAAAAGTAAGCTAAACTGCCTATCTATAAATAATCAAGTACATCCTTACAATATTAGAAACAACCAACTGATCCACCAACAATTCAATAGACTAAACCTAACTCAGCAGTCCTTTAGGGCATTAGGAATATCATTGTTTAATAGACTGCCAAGGACAGCTCACACTGTGAGCGTGGATAAATTTAAGAGGTGCCTTCTTGATTGGATGGTGGACAGACCCATTTATAAGATTGAGGAATTTGTTAACCTCGATGTAAGCGCCATGAAATTTTAATGTTCCAAATTCAAAAGTGGAGTTTTTATCATAGTTTTAGTAGTTGACGTGTTCTTATACCTTGTATGGTCTTCAGATCTAAATAAATCAATCAATCAATCAAAAATTGAAAAATTTATCTGTGTATTAGGCTATTACCTAAATAACTTCACAATTTTGTTTTGTTTTATTTAATCAGCATGTCCCATCGTATGTACAGTGAGTCCCATGCAAGAGTTGGCCAATGACGCGGGTTTCTGTGTCAGGGCGGGCACAGTTCAACTCCCGAGTGATCAGGTGAAATATCTATGCAAATAAAGCCGCAATCGGTGTAATGATTCAGGTTCTCCCATTTACAACTAAAATTACAATGAAAATAACCATGTACCATCACAAGAGATGTTGGAAATGTTCTCCCCTTGCATCCACACAACACTGGCACCTTTTTAGCAAATTTCCTTTCACGAAATAAGTTCAGCTTCCGAGACAGAGTTAATTTCTCTTGTGATAGGCCTATTGTCTGTAAGTTCTTATAACAGTATGTGAATATTACTTATGGGGAAACTTGAAAAATAAAGTGTATAGGTCAGTTTCCCATACATTAGAAGAATTTAAAGACAATACCTACATGTTTCAAATAAAACGGTTTTGATTTTCACTGTGGTTTTGATTTTATGCTCCATCAGAGGTAGAAAAAAAAATAGACCTCGAATAGAAGATGGTTACAGTTTTTTCTCTAAAGTTTCGCATGCAAACAATTATTTTCAGAGGCACTGGACATTGAATAACAGCTCTCATCAGCTATAGAAACATATGAATCTCTTTATATTTTCTTTCAAACCTGAAAGATTTACTAAAGGGACTATGGTATAAGAATACATATGGAACTATTGCACTTACACAAAAATTACATCAACCTGAGCTGGGACTGAACCCACAAACTGGGAACAGAAAACCAGTTGTATTAAAATTCTGCTATGTACTAGTAGAATATAACAGTAACTGTAACAAAGACTTGACTTTTTTTTAGGATCGTTATTCACAGTTTGGAATTTGTTAGCTTAACTTACATATCTTTACTTTATTCTTACTTACCCTTTCAACTCAGCCAGAGAACCATCAAAATTAAATACAGCATAACGCTTCTTCAATCTCTTGCCCTCTTCTTTAGATGCTGGCAGTACCATGGCTAAATAAGGTCCATCTACTTCAAAGAAAATGGAGTTCTCACTCCGCTGTATATATGTTAACGTATCTGGGTCCACCAACTCATGGTATTGATCATTAGTAAAATAGTCCTGAAAACATCAGAAGTAAGAGATAAGCAAATTACCCAAATTTAAGGGAAAATTTATTGGAAACTACATTACAATTCCCCAATAAATTAGGACAGTAAAAGCTGATTCGCAAGTACTATAAATATACGGGCAATGTGAGCACAAAACTTTGTACCCATGTTATTTAACCTAAAGTGACCAGATGCCCCGATTTGGCCAGCTGATTTTCGGAGTCAAGTCGCATTGTCCCCATCGGTTTCTGCCAGAGGGCTTAAATGTTCTGGTTTTTAGAAATCAATCTAATTCCTGGTCATTTGGGGTTTCAATGTATAATTTTTATTTTTAAAGCAATGTCAGTCAAGAATTTAGGAGGGATCTTCAGTAATATTTATACTGAACTTGATGTTACTGATTCATACATATATTGGAAGTTTACACAGTGAAGCTATATTATAAAGGATGTAACTGTTGCATTGATAGATGTATTTTCCCTGACATGCTGAAATTCGTCAAGGTAATTCCCATTTATAAAAAGGGATGCAAACATGATTACAACAATTACAGGCCTATTAGCATTGTTCCAATTGTTTCTAAAGTCTTTGAGATTCTATTGAACAAACAGATTGTACAATACTTTGAAAGTAATACTCTTTTCACTCCAACCCAATACAGATTTAGAGCTGGACGTAGTACTATAGATGCTGTTATTGCTTTTGTTAAACAATGCTTTGAAGGACTAGAAACTGGTAACAGTAGATTTTTTGATTTAACAAAGGCTTTCAACACCGTGTGCCACAGTTTTCTTCTCCAAAAGCTTGCTTTCTATGGTTTTGGTAATGCTAGTGTTGAGTTATTATCATCCTATTTAAATGGAAGATACCAATCCGTGTGTTTCAATGGTAAAACCTCTGAATTTAAGCAAATTATGAATGGTGTCCCTCAGGGCTCCGTTCTTGGGCCTGTTCTATTTATTATATACATAAACGATCTGTCTATAAATGTTCAAAATGAATGTCTGGAAACTTATTTATTTGCTGACGACTTGGCACTCAATGTAGTCCATAAGAATTCTGACTTTTTAACTAACACAGTCGATCAAATGTCTACTAAGGTTCTTGAATGGTGTAATGCTAATAAGCTCAAATTAAATGATGCTAAAACAGTTGATTTGAAATTTAATATTAGACCTCAAGAGTATGATCGAGACAAATACTTTAGATTCTTAGGCATTCACATTGAACCTGGCTTGGGCTGGACATCTCATACAAACTACGTTGCTAGCAAAATTAGTAGAAGTTTATTTATCTTAAGGCTACTAAGTCACAGCCTAGGTCCTGCTTCCTTATTAACTGTTTACTATGCTTTTGTTCACAGCCACCTAAGTTACGAAGTTCTGTTATGGGGCAATCATTCTACTGCTAAGAAAATATTTATTTTGCAGAAGAAAGCTGTGAGGATTATCAGCGGAGCTCCCTTAGGATCTCATTGTAAACCTTTGTTCTCTAAATTAGGGATCTTGAGTTTGCCATCAATGTATGTCTTGAGCTGCCTGCTGTATATGAAAAATAATGTTTGCACTTCCACTGCTAATCTTTATACTCATAATTATTTAACTCGAAATAGAGATAACGTTTATCCTAATAAAAACAAATTCAGCATCACTCAAAGAAGTTTTGACACAGTCTCTATCAAATTATTCAATAGTTTACCTGATGGCATTAAGAAGTCAACCCTACAAGCCTTCAAGAGGGCACTCAAGACTAAATTGGTGGCCAACCCAATCTATGACCTTGACAAATTTTTCAGTATTAATTGGTAGCCCATAATGTTTAGTTTTCTGACGTTGCTATACATTCTGTGATTGTCTCCAGCATAAGAACGCTATCTATCTATCTATCTATCTATAATATTGAGTTGAGTCTAGCACGTATACTTCACTTTTTGTATAAATGCCTGAGCCTTCCTTATGAACGTCTGAAATTTTCATTGGGCCTTCTGGTTTACCAGGCACCAATGGAGCACCAATCACTTCTTACATCATTGAAAAGAAGGAGCAGTACAGTTCAAAATGGCAGAAAGCGGTTGAGATTATTGGCAACAAATGTGAAGCTAAAGTGCCAAATCTTGTAGAAGGCATGAAATACCAGTTCAGAGTGTGTGCTGTCAACAAAGGAGGTCAGAGAAAGCCCAGTGATCCCAGCGATACCATAACCGCTAAAGATCGCTTTGCTCCTCCCAAAATTGACCGCAGACTCTCTTACAAATGTGTTCCCTGCAAAATTAATAAAAATTGCTTGTTCGAAGAGTGTATTAATACGTAGCAGTTTGTTATACCTAAGCAAATTGAGAAAAGAGCAAAGAGAGAGAAAAAAAACTTGCACTGATATTTGTTATGTGCAAATATGTTCCAACATTTCACAACCAAAGAGATATCAGATAAAATATTTCTAAGATTGTGGAATCTGCTATGTCTTCCCAGTATAAATGCAGCAGATGAGCTTTAGGCCGAAAGTTATAGTGTCTGAGCATAATGTGCATGTTTCTTGTCTGTTTACTGCTAACTATCGATTGTCATACAGTATGTGCAACACAATCAATATATTAACTATGGCTGATATATCGATATGTAATGCTGTTAGCTTGTGCATCTTTTAAATACGTGGTTTTTTTTTTCACTTAACGTTATTCCTCGCATAAAAGATGCACCCTAGTTTTTTGTTATAAAAATCTGGGGAAAAATGTGTCTATTACGCAGGTAATCACATACACTCGTGAACCATAGGTGTTGTTATCGTCGCCGCCATCTTGAAAGAGCCAGTCTAGGAAATTACAGATTACAGTGCTTATAATGTTCATACCTGCACCATGGAGTTGAGAACTGCATTGGTGTATGAAATCTCTAGCTTGGATTTCTTAGGATGCGTGGTTTTGACAACGTAGTTCTCAGGAAAAGATTCTGGGAGCACACACCAGATTCCATCAGTATCCAACTCCAAAGGCCTGCCCACCTGCTCGATGATCTCTCGAGCTTTGGTAATAATAGCAGCTCCCGTGTAACACACTATACCAGCCATCTCCATACTGTGCCATCGCGCACTGAAATACAGTAATATCACACATAAAAACAGGCAATACTAGAACAAATTTTCAGAATGAAGTTGAAACAAAAAATTATGTGATAAAATTAAAAAATAGCTCCAGCAATTACCATATTGGCCTGAATATAAGACAATGTTTTTCCTCAATATGTGTTTATAAAAACTGTACTCGTCTTATACACGCAGCTTAACACTTTCAACAACTCTCCATTCATGAATGCAGCATTGCAGTGGGAATCCCCACATGAAGACGTGTGCCCGACCCACGGTCAAAGTCACGTGGAAATTCACCGAACTTTATCCCGATTTGTGCTTCTGCTTGTATTGCACCGTTGCTTCTCTATTCTCTATTCTATATTCTGTATAAAACTTTGTTTGACCACCAGTTATGGCGGACCATGTGGAAAAGAAAGCAACTGCATTGTCTCAATGCGTATAAAGGTGAGAGAAGTTACAATATGAACTTCAAAATTCCATTTTATGTGAAGCAAAATGTACTAATAAAACTTAAGATTGCTGAGATCGGGACTTGCACACGAACTTCACTTAATAGGTATATTTACCTCAGAATGCATTTTGATGGACACTTTCCACCATCATCAGCTGATCCGACTGTGATGATGGTGGAAAGTGTCCATCGAAATGTTTTCTGAGGTAAATACACCTATTAAGTGAAGTTTGTGTGCAAGTCCCGATCTCAACCATCTTTAAGTTTGAAATCACTTCACTGTGTATCTTCTCAACTCAAATTATAAATGTACTAATAAGCTATTTTTTTAATTTCTTTTTTTAACTATCCTTAAAAAATTCATGGTCGTCTTATATTCGAGCCAATATGGTAGATGTAATTCTGAATGAAAAAATTCATAAATATGCATATTTTTAGTACAAGCCTTACCCTTTCCTCATGACATATCCATAGAAAGAATTGAGAATACACTTATGAGCCAACTGTAGCGAGTCGTACAGAACTTCTCTGTTCTTGGCAGATTTGATTTCACCAGCATCACCCTTTGCTACTGCTTCGGAAACTTGCTTCTTTGCTACCTGGAGATAAATTATGTTTAGACTAATTATTGTTAGCTTGAAAAGAACTCTGCTGTTACAATCTCAACCCATTCTACTTATAAACAGTGATGGGAAAAGTACAAAAAGAAAGTAATTGGGCTGAATTACAATTACCTGAGAGACATTTTACTTAATTACGAATACAAATTACTTTTTCAAAAAGTAATCAGTAAAATTACAATTACAATTACATTTACAATTACTTTACAAAATGGCAGTACCTAAAAATTCCTTGTTTTTGGTTTGTTTTGGGTACAAGCCAAATTATTAATCAACAAACAAAAAAAACATATCAATGAGAATATTTTTAGATACATTGAGTAACTTTTTGTTAATATTAACTCTAATTTGGATATTAGTTGCAAAAACAGTAGTGATGACCATAGGCGTAACCAGGCCGACCATATGGGGGGGTTATAACATCTGGGGGGGGTTTATAAGACCCCCCTGGGAGAGGGGGGTCCGGGGGTCCTCCCCCGGAAAATTTTAAAAATTAAGATGCAAAATAACGAGTTTTAAGCTTCCGGGGATCCTTCCCCGGAAAATTTTAAAAATTAAGACTCAAAATAACGAGTTTTAAGCTTCCCACGCATTAAGTAATTTATGGGCAGACTTAAAAAAATTATACAATTTTCCTTTTTTTTAGTCAATGGGGGGGGGGGTTCAAACCCCCAAAACCCCCCCTCGTTACGCCTATGGTGATGACGATATAGCAAGCGAGAATGATACTAATACTAATGACTACTAAGTTGTAACAATTACAATTTTATTTCCAGAAGTAAATTACAAGTAGAAATTACATTTTTTAAAAGTATTGATTACAAGTAAATGAGACCAAAAAAGAATTGTTACTGTAATCTGATTCCTTTTACTAAATTAATTCCCATCACTGCTTATAAACAAAGATGTTTCATTAAGATTAACTGACCCAGCTTATACATTAAAACCAAAATTTGGATATTTCAAATTGATAGCTGTAAATGTTTATGGATACAGATCTGCTGATGTAAATATCAATATACAGTAAAATCCTGTTTTAACATTTCTGCTTTAAAAAATTATTGATTTTAATACATAAAACTGAGTATCCAATGCCAACCCAACTGCTCCCATGCATTTGGGGTCTTAGTGTTGTGATGTTTGTTTAGTGCAGGAAAGGATAAGTCACTTTCTGAAGGTGTGTGTAGACTTCAGATAATTTAACAGTGGAAAGGAAATTGTTTTTTATTAATACCTAGAATAGGTCAAATTTAACAATAATGTCATAGAATCTTGGTACAGTAGAACCTCATTAACATGTTTTTTCTATAGACCAAAAAAATTAACATCATGAACGAGAAAATGTGTTACAAAAAATTTTAAATTAAAAAAAAGTCTAAGGAATTATGTAGGCATTTCTTAAGGTGCTCAATACAACCCTAAAGAACATCCAAATGGCTCAAAATTACCCCAAAAAAACACACTGTAGCTTCTATATTCAGCAAATAATTTTGACAGATTTGTGTTATGTAAGTGAATACGTAATACTGTAATTTGATTTAAAATGAAAAAATTGAAGAAAATTTGCTAAAACTGAAAGTTTATACCGGAGTCATATTTAATGAAATACAAACAAAATTCAGAAAATAAACACCTTATTTTGTTTTAAAACCATCCAATATGAAACAAGTTGCATTCCACAATTTATTAATAAAGTAAATGAAAGTATAAAAAATAATACAAGTGCCAAAATATATGACAACTCATATTCAAAAGCTAATGAAATGCAATTTGATATCCTTGTGAGAATCACGATCCATTTCTTAAATTTCTTCTAATCTATCCAATTTTCTTCTCTATCTCACACAAACTGTAGGAGTTTTAAACCATTCAATATTTCATCACTTAAGTGAACACAAAATTATCACAGTAAAAATGACAGCATGAAACAGCTGATGTAGTCATACCAAATCAAAACAACCAATAAGAAGCAACTATAGTGAAAGATCAAACTGATGATTGATCCCACAGAGCAAAGGTATGGACTAAGACACCAGAGAGTATACAATCGAATGACCAATCAAGGTTTATGTTTGTTAACATGTGATAGGTGAGTGAAATGCAAACGTACTAGGCTCGAAACTAAAATGTATTTAGAAACATTCAAACACTTAATTAGTAAGATTGGGACTTCCAAAAACCATCTTATTATGATGAAAAACCCAGTAATGAGGAAATGCTAACAAGGTTCTACTAATCATTGACAAATAAAAGTATTGATACCTCTCACATACCTTTGACAAACCCTTATATTCATAACGACGATCTCTGAAAGCTCGCACTGTGTCCACATAGAAACTGTTTTCCTTCTGACATATAGTTGTGTATCTTTCCTCTGTTCTTGTCACATGCACTTTCTTGTAAGCTTTGCGGCAGTATTCTGACAGCCGTTTTTTCTCATATGCTGCTTGTTCTTCCCGACTCAATTCATGGAAAGCTCTGTTTGGGCCTCCAGGGAAAAGAGGAGGAAACTTTTCTGTCTCTAACTGCTGCTGAATGCGCTGAAATTCATTCCGACTGGCAGGCACTGCAAAAGAGAATTTATCATTTATTTCATTTAATGAATACTTTCTATGTACATGTGAATACTTATCATACATCACCTTCTCTTGAGTTTTTGTCATGGCTAACTCTTCACAAATGCAGAAAACTACATCAGCTTTCAATGCTCCACAAACTACTTCCTACAAAAACCCCTTCACACTCAACCTCCCGATTTCACTACCATTAGAATATCATAACCTTGGAACAAAATCCTATCAAAATTCTACAAATAGTACAGTGCGTTTCATGTAACAGTTGGCAAACCATGCGGATTTCTGCATCGTGGTGGCCACAGCTCTAACTCCCGAGCGATCAGGTGAAATATCTATGCAAATAAAGCTGCTAACGGCATAACGATTCAGGTTCTCACAGTTACAATTACAATGAAAATAATCATGTACCTCATCACAAGAGATGTTGGAAATTTCCTCCTCTTGCACCCACACAACACTGGCACCTTTTTAGGAAATTCTCTTTCATTGCCATAAGTTCAGCTTCCAAAAGAGAATTAATTTTTCTTGTAATATTGTCTTTAAGTTGTTTTAATGTATGGGTGCTTGAATTGACACTTTATTTTTCAATTTCCCCCATAAATAATAGTCACATACTGTTAGAAGAACTTAAAGACATTATCACAAGAAAAATTGACTTCATCTCGGAAGCTGAACTTACGTGCATGAAAGAAAATTTCCAACATCTCTTGTGATGAGGTATGTGATTATTTTCATTGTAAGAGAAGATACAGTAAAACCCCCTTTTTACACTTATCAAGGGACTGATTCAAAAAAGTGTAAATGGCAGGAAAGTGTAAATTGCAGGAAGTGTAATAGCTGTAATGTTATATATTGCAAAATTTAATACTTGAAAATAAATATAGATACCTATGTACACTTACATTATCTATACAAAATATGTTGCACATTGCAAAGAAATGCATTTTCTATTGTTTTATTTCAACTTCATAACACCACCAAAAATCATGCAAAACAAAAACACTGGGAATGATTCAAATTACGATGAATTATGCTATTTGAATAACTACAATACATTAAAAAGCAGTAAATTGCACCCGCACAGAAGAAAACCAACTTCACCTGGACTAACACAAATAAAAACTGACACTGTGTCTAAGAGAGTTGGCAACATAGCGGAAAATTTTGTTAAGGGAAAGCAGTTCTTCATTGAAAACCAATGTTGCCAATAAAGAAAATGTGTAAATGGCAGGAAATGCAACTGTTTGAAAGTTGTTAATGACAGGAACACTATGTATTATCGGAATAGAATAAAAGATGGGTCCAGCAGAAAATGATGTAAAAGGCAGGAAAATGTAAATGACAGGAATGTAAAAAGGGGGTTTTACTGTAGCATTCTTATCTTATGGATCTTTACTCTGAAATGCTAGCAGTACAATGCCACTAACGCAATATCTGAAAGCGCTGCATGAAAGTAACTCCTATTGGTTTGTGGTTTGCAGTGTGAATAAGCCATACCCATTGCTGGAACCATATCAGTAGATCTTGTAATATGAGAAAATTGTTAAGTTGTACATTCAAATAATGATTTGAGTTACCGTATTGGCCCGAATATAAGACGACCTCGCATATAAGATGACCATGAATTTTCGAAGGACAGTTACGAAAAAATTAATAAAACAGCTTATTAGTACATTTTGCTTCACATAAAACGAAATTTTGAAGTTCATGTCGTAACTTCTTCTCTCTCCTTTATTTATGCATTGAGACAATGAACACGCTTTCTTTTCCACATGGTCCGCCATGACTGGTGGTCAAACAAAGCTTTATGCATAGAGAATAGAGAAGTAACGATGGAATAAAAGCAGAAGCATGAATTTGGGAAAAATAAAATTTGGTAAGTCCGGTGAATTTCCGTGTGACTTTGACCTTGGGTTGGGCACACATCATCACGTGGGGATTCCTGCTGCACAGCTGCATTCATGAATGGAGAGTTGTTGAAAGTATTAGGCTGCTCGTATAAGACAATTACGGCCTTACTAATAAAAGCTGCTTATATCTGCGTTCAACGGTTGTTTGGTTGTTCACTGTGCAAGTTCTGTGTAAGCCGTATTACCAATAAACTGTGTGTAACTCCGAGGTTTACACCGGGTTTGTACGTCCAACGTCATCAAATACATCACTCTAGTTGTGACGTTACTAGCCCCTGGCTATGAAGGACTGCTGAACTCCATCTATCGGAGCCGTGAACAAACAGCAACATGTCGTCTGCAGACATTTCAGTCTTTCATTATATTGTTTTCAGAAAGCTGTAATCATGGGTACAAGTATGGAAATATGTCCCGCAAACAAGGAACAATGTTTATAATTCCGCAAAAGCAGCTCAGAATATGCGTACCCTCAAAATTCAATCTCAGACATCTACGAAACGACCGGCTGTTACGGATATCGGCCATCTTGATTATTTACGTCAAGTTTATACAAGGGTGCCAGGCTGTGTAAAGTGTTGCCCACATTCAGCCTTATGCAAGGATTATTAGTACACTTTTTCTCCTCAGCTGTGTATATTCCTGGTATAAATGTTACAACTGAATTATTAGTAAGACTGTTATAGTTTTTATAAACACATTTTGAGGGAAAAAGTTTTATATTTGGGCCAATACAGTATATTATATCGAGTTAGTTATCTGAAGTTCTCGGCTATTTACTTCTCACAACTCGCACGAGTTCTTGGATAATGCATTCATCCTAGAACTTTTTCATTCCAATGATCATTCAATTCTTTATATTATTCGAGAAAAAATTACTCAGTTCTTAAAAATCATTTGATTCTGCCCATCACTAGTTTGTAATATCCACCTCTGGTTGGTGGAAAAGAAGAGCTTAAGGTCTTAACTACACCAGAGGGAAGAAAGAAAGAAAATCTCCTATATCCCTTCTATCAGTGTAAAATTAGAGAAAATGTACCGAAAGTATGGACTTGCCACAGCTTTCTGTACAGATAGAACCATTGAAAAAATATTTTCTCGATACAAACGTATAGGAAAAGAGGAAGACAAAATGGAAGCTCCAGGGGTTTATTCAATTTCCTGTGATAATTGTGAAGGAGTTTATATTGGCGAGACAGGCAGACGTATCAGAACTCGACTCCGAGAACATGATAAAGACATAGTGTGCAGTAGAGGTGCAACTGGATTAAGTCAACATATGATTATAACCAACACCATATTGGCGATATAAAGGTAGTAAGAGTGGAAAGGGATAAGACAAAAAGAAAGGTGTGTGAAGCATGGAACATTGTGGGCAGAAAGGGTGTGTCTCTGAATAGATAGATATGACGGAAATTTAGGGGAAGATTGGCTGGAGTTAATTCGAAGGATGAAAAGGACACATCAGAAGGTAAAAATCCCTCCTCCTCATAACAAATGCTTGGAGGAAGTAGAAAATAACATACCTGAAACTTTGAAGAAGGCATTTCATCGAAACACAATATGACATATTGAGAGAGCAAGTCAAGGACTGTTCTTCTTCCGGCCCAGTTAATGACAGCAAGCCGCCTGATGAAGATTTGCTGGCATAGTTGAAATGTCGCGTAATTTATTTTAGTAATTTATCCACTGTGTACAGTTATTTTAATTTTGGACTATAGAAATAATAAATAACTATAGTTAATAAAAGTAACTTACTGTACTCTCCCCTCCACATCCAAGCCATGCTACGCTGACATGTGGCTCCTGGCTTATTGAAGTCACATGCTGCACAAGTGGTCTCATCCACCATTGCAGAGGGCTGCAAACGATTTGTCAGGATTATGTTTGGATACATGGCACCTGTAAGAGACAAGTCATTTTAGAAGAGAAGTACCAGTACTTATGATAACCAGGGCCCGGATTCTGATGACTTAAGATTGTTTGAAAAATTACCTATAAAATGACCCTAAATTTTAAAGAAAATGGCTTAATAAAGATAAAAAATTACCTAAAAACTGATATTTTATTTATAAAAATTATTATTGTACACACAAAGTTATAGACTAGCTTGGGCATAATTGTAAAAACTGTAAATAACTGTAATGTTGTGAATGTTCTTCTGTCACGGAAATTTATACTGGCACTGAGGCACTGGTGAGTCAAAATTCGGCAAAATTTTTAATTTTCGCTTTTGTTCAAAAGTTATGAGTGAAAACCTGGCAGAAAATGCAATTTTTAGCACTATCAAAGCATCAGTTTTTGCTATTACATTTCAATTGTCAAATCAATTGAAGATGCCTTTCCTTTTTTGTCCTAACTTGGAAATAAGAGCATAGCGATTTTTTTCAACAAATTAAATAGAATTATTGATTGCTTCAGGTTTGTAAGCCTACCTGTCTCGATTTATTTGTTTATAGTGTCAAGGCATGCAGACATCTGAAATTTTCAACCTAGTTGGAAAAGGGATAATGAATGTAGGCCTAAATGGGAAACATTGATCGATTAGGACGGAACTCACTATGCAGGGGTTTTCTGAGTCAGGGAACTTGAATCTGAGGTTGTTTTTCCTAAGTGGTGCTTTCTAATCATGGAATGCACTCCAAAGCCGAATTTTTAGCTGTTTAATTAATTACTAATTGTTTAGTTTATGAATAATTCATGTGTAGGTGTTAATAAGTATATTGTTTTAATTTTTCATTATTTTATTAATTATTGTGGGTGAAACCACAGGCCCCTGCTAGAAAATTAATAAAATCACATTGCAAATTAAGTTCAGTACGGTATATAAATCTAGTGTATGTTGCAAGTAGAATAAACATCCTGAAAACAAGCAATTGGACTGATCATGATTATTAAAATATTTGAACATAAAACTGATGAACCACTTACCAACATCCAAATGGTAAATAATAGGCTTCTCATAACGCTGAGGATTATCCCTGAGAGAAGCGAGTTTTTCCTTAATATTAGATACAACCTCGTCAAAGTTTGTCACCATGTCTAATGGAACTTTTTCTTCTTTCTCAATTGCATGAGTCATTGCATGTTCTACACCAGCAATCAATTTGTCAAATACTTCAGGAACCTATGAAAACAAAGAAAGAAATAGAGGTTAAAGTATACAGAATTGTATGCATTTCTAAGTGACAAGTATCTTGCAGAACAATAGCCTTATATTAAATTAATATAATTTGTATTTAACTCTTTCACTGCTAACATACCGGTATTATTCACTATGCAAACTTGGTAGTGCTGAATTTCAATTGCAATTTCAATTAAGTAAACATTTTTAATACTGACTGACTGACTCTGTCCTATATCCCCAGTGTCGGGGCGAAGGGCTTCCAATTGGAGGTTTCTGATACCTATGTGAATTTTGTTACGCTTATTTTCCGAGAGAGGGCAGAGGGACAGGTGGTAAGCCCATCGCCTCACAACCCCCCAGGAAACTAAGGTATTACATGGATGTGAAAGGCCGGGAAATTTTGTCCAGAGGCTCTAATTTAGGCTTGGAGTTCTTTAATGTGCCGTAAATCTACGACACGGGCTCCCCAGCTTAAAGTCCCTCCCGGAGGACTCCGTGCCCAGATTTTTACATCCGGAAAAATCCATCGACCATGGCCAGGTTTGATCCCGCGACCTACGGATCTAGATCTTACAATTTCAACTTCTACATACCTATATAAAACACCCCAATTATACTTAATAAATACAATCAAATACAGCAATTAGAGAAAATACAAAATCAATGTTAGTTAATGAAACAATATCTAAGTTATAAATAGAATTTATTAAATAGAAAGTTGTATTTATTAATATTATTATAATGCCTCAATTTCCCTGAGGAAGGCCCCAGAGACGTCAGCGACCGAAAGCTTGGATGATATATATCCTTTTATTCGGCTTATAGCCCATGAAACCATTATTAATACGTATTTATTTTCTACATACTGTAGAGCAGACTTCATTCCACATACCATGTGATTGCAAAGTTTTAGCCACAATTAGACATTTTCTCTTGGGCTCAGATAAACGGAGAACTGACGATATACGAAGAATGAATCAGAGATTAATCCTGTCCTTGTTGGAGGCTATGGGACTTGGATAAATTCTCCAGTAAGAGGGGCACAATGGGCCCAACTATGTAGTCTACATGCACGAGACCGAAAGGGCTCGAACCATTTATTTTGATTCATTCATACAGTAGAGCAAATGCATGCAATTAGATTAAGTTTTCTTACCAGCCTAAAACGACATGGAAGATCAGCTCGAAAGACCCCTGATTCCAGAGCTTCTACGTGGCCTCCTACATAAGTTTCTTGATCCAGAACATGACCATCGCTTGTCATTTTATTAAGCTCTGCCTCTTGTTTGTTTGGGAATATGATCCGAGCATGAAAAGCTTCCACCATAAGCAAAGCTTCACAAAGAGTTCCTGAGCCTTTCCTCAGTACCTGTAATAGTAAATTCAATACAGTTTTTGGCATGGATCATGTCTAAGACAATGGAATAAAACAACAGAAAACAAAATAATGTTTATAAGTGCTAGAAGAGATGTCTATGTAAGTTTACCAGATTTTTTCAATGTATCCTGAGGCACTTTCAAAATTTTATGGAACTACTTTTTAAATGGACAGACTTTTATTCTAAATCACCAAGAACATCTGACAATAGCAAAGGAGAATATCTGTATTCAAAAACGCAAAATCAAATTAATGAATTGTGACACGCATATAGAGAGCAGCATCATTCAAAATTTCTACCCGCTGCAGACATCACCAAACACAGACCAGAAAATTAAAAATAGTCAGATATTAGCTGAGGATGAACTCGAAACCAAGGTGATTGAAAAAGTAGTGAAGTTGAGTGTAAAAAAACCAACCATATACTATCATTCCATTTATGTTAGGGAAGAGATATCAATATTATCAAATATTGATATTTTGTTTACCATATTCAATATTTTGACATCGATATTTATGTTCCAATAATACCGTGATATCGATATTGCTCTTTGATAATATAAATTTTATTCAATAAAAAATATACTCTAACAATGTATTTATTTATAAAAATTAGTAAAATCAAATTTTTTGGGCAATATTAAATTAGAAATGAATATAATTAAAACATAGGTATAATGTATTGAACTGACAGCTATCAACATTTAATTAGCCTACATTTATTTTCATCATTTCTGGTTGTCAATAAGAGTTTTGCAGCCACAAGGGCATCTCTGTTATACTTGCTCATCAGAAGTAACAACAAGCAATGATGCCAAACCATTCCCTAAATTACTATAGAGTAAAAATTTGCATTAAACAACAGTAGATTTGTTCCTAGAGCATAGTTCATGCAAGCGCCATCAATGTTAGTTTCCATACATCATGTAGCAGTTCTGTCAATGTGCGCATTCATGTGTTAACGGTTTCTGAGTGCTCTAGGAACAAATCTGTTATCTTAGAAAAAGTTACGATATTATCAAATATCGATATATTATTGATATTGTACTCTTATCAATATTAGTAACTGATATTGACTCTTATCAATATTAGTAACTGATATTGATATTGACATCAATATTGATATTTTGCTTCAGATATCCCATCCCTAATTTACAGTATTACTTCACTGTAAAAAATCCCACTTAAAATACTGTGAGTCGTACTTAACTTTTTACTCTGTTAACTTACCTCATCTGGTTCCATAGGGATGATGGTGCACAGAGCAAAAATAAAAGGATGCACATACTTCATATATAGATAGTATGTAGCAACAGCGTCAGACACTGAATAGTTGGACAGCACCTGAGGCTGTTCTGCTGCAAGGCGGCACATGTCTTCAGGGTCCAATTCAACTGGGTCATAACACAGTTTCGCTTTGGCCACTGCCTTCAAGTTCTGAGAACCCACTGGCAGATAGGAATCTCTCTTCACCCAGCTGTAAACAATAAGACCATCATTTAAATATACATAAGAATATATAACAGCAAGTTGTTAATTCAACACTGGTATTCCCTAAGGATGGAGGAAGTGTGGTCCCATGAAACATAAGAAGCTTAAAACTATTAAACTTGAGAGCAATGTATTCAGACTATACACCAGAAAAACTTCAAGTCATATTTTATTAATATGAGTTGATCAACATACTTAAACTTCACTTACCAATCATTTGGTAGGACGCGTTTCACAGGCCATTCACCTGTATCATCAACTACATGTCAGTGTTGGTTTAATGTACTTAGCTATTAGGTTGTCTTCTTTCGGAATATCAAAATTCATGAGTTTCATAACCTCCGAGCACCAAAGAACCTGCAGTTGATATGTAGTTGATGATATAGGCGAATGGCCTGTGAAACGCACCCTACCAAATGATTGGTAAGTGAAGTTCATGTGTGTTAATCAACTCATATTAATAAAATATTGCTTCACTTCATTGTGTTAAGTTCCAAACCATTTATAATATTTATAATATTCAAGTCATATACCATTTTTACCTACGTAATTTTTATAACAAAAACTAGGCTGCATCCTTTATGTGAGGCAACATTTTAGTGAAAAAAAAAAGTATCGAAAGTTGCCCTAGCTAATGAATGATAGCTTAAGTATAAATATAGTGACGGGGACACAAGTCATGATTTGTGCATGCAATGAAGTACCGGTATATTATTCCCTTTAAAAAATTTTGTTTAGGATCAAATTAATTTTTTCCCTTAAATTTTCATTTTAAAACCAAGGTCTGCAGTGTCTTATAGTCCGAAAAATACAGTAAATCATAGCCTTTCAAAAGGACTATTGTTTCTCAAATGGTTGTTAATGCCCCATTCAGTGAAGATGGCTAATCTGAGACTTTTAAGAAGGTGGAAAACTTTGCTTACTGGAATAAATGCTAAGTTTGCATAATTTGTTTCATATCTAAAATAGCATTTTCTTCAAATAATTTTATGATTCCTGTTAATGCAATTCAAAACTAGAGAAATGACAGGCAATGGGACGAACATGTTTCAAAGAGGGAAAAGGGTAACAAAATATCATTCCACAAGTTCCTAAGAGCTTAATTAATATTCATGAGTTTTGAGTCTTTCTACTGTTCAGCAATAATTATACAGTAGAGCCTCGACCTAACATTTTTCTGGGAATACAAAATATTGTATTCTAAATAGTGGTTTACACTAAATATTTTTAAGAATTAAAACTGAATTTATGTAAAGATTGACTATATATATATTATTGTTTCCCGGGCTTCTAACTAGGTGAGTTGGAGGTGGTTCTAAGCTTTCGGCAGCTATCTCAGCTGCCATCTTCTGGGAGAAGTGAGCTGGATTGGAAAAAATATGTTTCTTATATAGAATGAGACTGGATTTACTAGTTCTAGTTATATTATGTACAGCGGCGTAATTACAGGGTGGAAAGGAGTGGCAGTTGCCACCCCAGAATTCCCAAACCCATCTTTTTGCCACCCCAAAAAAGTTTTAAAAATGCTTAAACTACATTATTTTAATGCCAATTTTTAAGAAATTTCCATACCCCCCATACCCCATACACCTTGCCACCCCAGTTAAAAAGCTGAAATTACGCCCATGATTATGTAGGATATATAGATAGCTGCCGAAAGCTCGGAACCACCTCCAACTCACCTAGTTAGAAGCCCGGGAAACAATAATATATTCTCAACACAGGGAAAGTCTCAAGTCACAAAGATTGACTATAATTACAATTAAACTAGTCAGCATGAAATATTACAGCATTTGCTAAATATTGGTCTAGCAATTTCTGATTTTCTGTGTTGATTATTTCTATGTCATGTACAATATGCACTTCATCACTTAAAGTTCAAACTTCCATTTGAAACACAAAGAAATGTGTTTGCCAGCTAATTTAGCAGGATTCTTAATACTGACAAAAACGGTTGTTGGTGAAAAGAGAAAGTGCCAAGCATTTCCCATTTTCAGATCACAATATTAAAAAAATACTGTGTTATCAGCAGGGCCCGGATTCTGATGACCTAAAATTGTTTAAAAAATTACCTATAAAATGACCCTAAATTTTAAAGAAAATTACTTAATAATTGTAAAGAATGACCTGAAAACTGATATTTTATTTATAAAAAATATAGTACGCACAAAGTTATGGTCTAATGTGTACATAATTCTAAAACTGTGAACGTAGAAAGGATGTTGTAGGTGTAAAAACTTTGTTTTTGATTGGAGCATTTGAGAAGAAAAGTAAGAAAGTAGTTTTTAAAATAGATCCTACAAAAAAATGTTGCAACATACTAACCTAGTAATTTATATTATCCTCTGAGAAAAAAAATACGACAAAAAAGTTATTTATTTTAATTTCTTTCTGTCACTACAGATTGCAAAGAATACCTTTTCAATTAAACAATCAGGGAAAAACAAACCACAGTAGAAAGATAAACAAAATAAAACAGTATGCAAACTGTGAAACATGAAAATATTAATCCTAGAAACACACACTATTAGAAAATGAAATAAAGTACTTGTATGTAGTTTCAGTATAACCTACATTATGTTCGAGAGTGACCATATAAATGGTTACGCATGATCTGTATAGAGTCCCTCAATACGAGCAGACTTATTTCATAATACAGATGTTTGTTTAGGCTGAACGATCTGCAGAAGTCCATGAACATCTTTGTTATAGTTCCACGGCTACCAATCAACAGTCCAATTACAGATATTTCTTGTATATGGTAATTTTCTTTAAAGTATTGGACCGTGGATTCATAAATTTCCTTTTTTTCGCAGTCCACTTCTTGTGGCTGCTCGGAATCCCGTTCAAATCGAACAGTTGGATCTGAATGTAAATGCATGAAAATGACTAAATAAAAAAGGAAATGACAAGAAAATGACAAAATAATGACGTAAAATTGAAATAAATGCCCTAAAAATATAAAATTGCATAAAATGACAAAAAATGATCTAACAAAAATGCATTTCTGTAATATAGGGACCATGATTAGAATTCACCTACAAGTTGGCAATGTCTAAACAGCATCAATAAAAAGATGACATGTCATTAGAATCTGGGCCCTGGTTATCAGTTATTACTCCAAATCCTAATTTCTCTGAAAATTCCACAGTTTTTAATATTAAATGATGGTTTTATGCTATCGGGAATAAAGTTAAATACAGTGAGTCTCATGTAAGAGTTCAGCTTCCAAGATAGACTTAATTTCTCTTGTGATATTGTCTTTTAATTTCTTCTAACAGTATATGACTATTATTTATGGGGGAAATTGAAAAATAAAGTGTCAAGTTCAAACTCCCATACATTAAAACAACTTAAAGACAATTAACTCTTATCTCGGAAGCTGAACTTATGAGCATGAAAGAAAATTTCCTAAAAAGGTGCTATTGTTGTGTGGAAGCATGAGGAGGATATTTCCAACATCTCTTGTGATGAGGTATGTGGTTATTTTCATTGTAATTTAAACTGTAATCGTGAGAAACTGAATTATTACACCGTTAGCTTTATTTGCATAGATATTTCACCTGATCGCTCGGGAGTTAGAGCTGTGGCCGCCGCGGCACAGAAACCTGCATGATTGGCCAACTCTTACATGAAATGCACTGTAGAAAATATTAATATGCTAATTACATGCGAAAACACTTGGGGTTTTCAAAATTTGATGTTGAATGCAAGGAAATGTTAAATTGAGGTTCTGTTAAAAGGGGTTCTACCGTATTACAAACAGTAGAGTGAAGGATAATTACAAATTATAAACACATACCATAAACAATCCATGTGCATGGCTGGTCTGCAAGCATAAACTCCATCACGGCTTTGGGAAAACCCAATATATTGCTTCATATCCATATTGTGCACTGCTGCTCTGGCTTCAACAAAAGGCCAATCAAAGAAATCTCCGTTATATGTAACAAAAATATGAGGTTTCACATCTAAAATGTGCTCAAAGAATCTTTCTATTAAATTCTTTTCATTTGGCTCATTAAATATTGTAAAAAGTCCTTCAAATTCAGGTTTTGGCGTGTATTCGAAGTCTTCTATATCAGCTGAGATGATCTCACGGTTTGTGATCAGGTAGCCCTAAAAAAAAATGCACTTTTACAATTGTATCATTACTACAGCTACCAATTTAAAGGTTATTTTATTTATTTTAAATGAATTAAAATTATTTTTTGTCTACAACAGAGTGAAGCTCCAATTGCACTAGACATATTTACAATTAATATTTTTAGAAAGAAAAACTTTATACAAGAATGAATAGAAGACAGTCGCTGATAGCTGAGCGACTGTATCACACTGCTAATAACTCCAATATTATTATCATTTGAGGGAAAATGAAGGAAGAAAAGAACCAAAGGCATAAAAGAAAACAGTGAAATTATTAATACGGTACTATCAATATACATATATAATGGGGAATACATGTGTAGCTGGGCTGTATTTTTTTATATTGCTCTCATGGCAATAAGTTACACAGCCACAGTCAATGGATTTTTCAGGATGTAAAAATCCTGGGCATGTAGTCCTCCTCCAGGGGGGCCTGTGTAGTAGATTTACAGCACGTAAAAGAACTCCAAGCCTAAATTAGAGAATCTGGACAAAATTTCTTGGCCATTTCATGTCCAAGTAGAACCTTGGTTTCCTGAGAGGCTGTAAGGCGATGGCTTACCACCTGTCCCTCTGTTCTCTCTCGGAAAGCAAGCATAACAAAATTTGCATCGGTAGCAGTAACCTCCCCTTGGAGGCCCTAATGCCTCGACAGCAGGGATATAAGTTACAGGAAGATAGATAGATATGGCATTAAGTTGGAATTTTTAATTTATGGGGTAAAATGAAGGAATAGATAAAATTGGATAATGTAACATTCTCTTCCTAGCATGAAAGACTTACTTCAATGTATCTGGGAAAAAAATTAACAATACCAAACGTAACGTACCTGACCATCAATCATGTATGAGATCATCATTATTTGGTCTATGTTAACATCTGGAAATTTCAGTGGAAGCTTTGTTGTCTCAATATCAAATGCCAAGACAATAGGATCTGGTCGCTCAATCAGATCATCTCTTTTTGTAATGGTGGGTACTTCAGTTCCTCTGCTTCGGACTGTGTACCATAATCCACAGAATACTTTATTGTCAATAGATACTCGCACATGGTATGGCACATCATACTCCCTGAAAAAAGTTTTTAAAATGTGAGATTTGTAAATCCTGTACAACGGAACTTATCAATAAAACAAGTAAAATAAACAACTTTATCCTTATTGATTACTGTATTGAAACAATGCAGTACCAATATATTGTCTAATTTTTTTAACACATCTGGGGACACTTTCAAATTTTTACGGAAGCAATTTTTCACAGAAATGGATGGCTTAAATACACTCTAGTTCCTACAATATGTAGTAGTTTAGGTCTTTAATATAAAAATCAAATAATTAATAAGCTTACTGAGCACATTTCTATTTTAAATTGATACAAACATTGACGGTATCCTCCAGTTTCTCTTTAGATATTGGAATATTAAATGAAAATCGCTGTTCATTCAATATCACAGACTGTGCATTACTAATGACATACTTTCAGTTTTTTGACAATTTGCTGAATACAGAATAACCAGCATCACACTTTTTGTAATGGTAATTAGGTTTGGAAATTATTTGTTTAAATACAAGGTTAAGGAATACACTCAGATCTTCGTATATTGATTTTTCTGGGCCCTAGCAGATTATATTGTTACAGCAAATGAGAGTTATTGATACACCATATATTAAGAAGGCTGCAAGTTATCTACAGGATAATACGAGGAGCAGAAGTCCAAACAAAAAACAAACAAACAAACGAAAAATTAATCACAATCCAGATCTTAAAATATAGCTAATTGGTATGCTAACCTATACCTACTCTACACCCCCTGAAAAATTACTGTAACATCATAAAATTTATATAAAGTTAACAAATTATATTAATACTTGAGATGGGGATTTAACATACATAACTTCACTTAATTCAAACTAACCTGAACATGTTTCGAGCCAACATCATGACTCATCCTCAGCTTTACTCCAGCTTATGTAGGTATTACTATAACAGCCAAGCTTTGAGCCTAGGCATAAGCCAGAAATTTCATCCCTTTTTTTAGTAAAAGGAAAACCTCAACTCAGAGAAGCCGAATCCAGGATTCGTTACTGTAATCTCTGAATATTTTATTTTCAAAATATGAAAATCCTACTTACACTCTTTTAGTGGAAATATGATGATGTAAAACTGTTCTTCACAGAGCAGTTGATCATATTACAGATATAATAATAGAAGGAATGCGCACGAAAGTGGATAGATTTTGTTTCAAAGAATGTTATTCCTCTTTGCTGTATTCACTTAGGACTTTGTGCGCTTTCTGCATTTGTCAAAGTGGTATCTTTCGCATCTATTCTGGCACAGATTGCAGACACAGTCGTCACTCAATTGATGGAAATATGTTTTTTATATTACGGATATCATTAGGTTTTAGAACAAAGCCAAACTGAATTTCCTTAATGAAGATGTAGAAATAAAAAGATAGAGGTTAATTCCAATATCAAAACATTTTATCACTTTTTATAGAAAAATTATCTCAGCAGATCTCAAGAGTGAGATATAGCAGACAACTGTGTAGCGATTCTTACACAAAGGGGGTAAATGGCAAAATTAAATTTCTGAGATAATCAACAAATGTAAAGAAATAGAAATAGAATTGTTCCATACCAGCGGTGCTCTTTCTCGAGCAACTTTGCAACCACACTATTATGAATTTCACTTAGCGCTTTTGTAGGGCAATGCAGGATGCCATGTACCACCATTGTATAGTAAAATATACAGTGAGTCTCAGACAGATTGGTGCCGCTTGTCGCGCACGCCGTGTTTCTCTTGTGATGACTCAACACTACCCGCATCGCGGCAAGCTGTGGCCCCGCAGATAAATAAACAATTCCTGCATAGCCTGCAGTTGAGCATTGTTCTCGTGTTGTACAGACGTGAAAGTGTTATTCGGTAGTTGTCACAACTAAAAGAAAACATTGGGATAGAGATAAACTCAATAATAACGGAAGAACAATTAATGCGTATTAATTGGAATTTCCTATCACGATGCCAAAAATGTGTGGATGTAGGAGGAGGACACTTCCTGCATCTCCTGTAATAAGGTAGGTGCCTATTTTCGTTATTTTCAAACTTATTTCATTTATTTTCATTGTCACGCACGGACAAGTCAGTCAACTGCCGGGGAGTTAGTTGCCGCATACCGGGGAGTTAGTTGCCGCATACCGGGGAGTTAGTTGCCGCATACCGGGGATAGGAGCGTCATCTGCGGGGAACCCAACGCGCGGCGGCACCCATCTGCCTGAGACTCACTGTATATATATTTTAATTTGGCGGTTAGCCCCTTTGTAAGGTAAGGTACACAATTTACCTTATATCGATTAAATTTTCCATTTGGTCTGCAATCCTCTTTGTAACGGCTGTGTCTCCTTTAATAGCTAGAGCTGTTGTCAGCAACTCAGTATAGTAGGTGTTATGCTTCAGTCGCTCTCGATTTTTCTTCACTGCTGACATTACTTCCCGCCGAACTTTCAGCAGATCCGTTATTGTTAAAAATGATAGTTTCAAATAATGTTGCTTTAGACCTATCAGATGATTAGGCTGTAAAAATAACAGACAATTTAAGTGTATTAATGTTCTATGTGTTTTAAAAACAATATCAAAATTAGATCTAAAAAATATTACATGAATCGTTAAACTAAGATCAACATAAGGTAGAAAAATTCCTAAGTACAATAGAGTCCCGCTATTCTGAACCCCAATATTCTGAAAATCCGCCTATTCCGAACAGAGTTAAAAAAAAAATACAAATTTTTTAAACTTAAAAAAAGGTGAAATTAAAAAGGTGTTCATGAAAAAATGTAATTTATTGTTATAAAAAGAACTTAAATAGCAACATACATTGAGCCTAAGCTTGATGAAAACACCTGAAACCAAACTGGAATGAAAGCGGGTTATTTTCATCACATGACGGCTCCATTTATACAATTCCCCGCACTTAATTTACACCTTAACAAGTTGATATTATTCATGAAATCCGCCTATTCCGAATTCCCACTAAACCGAACGGTGTTCGGTCCCAATTAGTTCGGAAAAGCGGGACTCTACTGTAATAACCTTTTCATGCATGAAGAGCTTGGAATTTAAGTAGTGGCATGGGTTAATGATTGGTGATAATTAGGGCACGGATTTTGATGAACAAGAGATCACTAAAAATAGTCTTAAAATGATGACTTTATGTTTTTAAATTTAAAATGATCTAAACAGAAAAAAAATTACATTTATTTGTGCATCTCCTTGCACTTTATTACTTTATCACTGCATTACTATAAGTTACAAACACCTTTTGCAAGTTTTCAATTTGGACTATAACACACTTTAATTCTGTTTGGTCTTTCAATGTTTCAGTCCAATTTATTCTATTTTGTTGTTGTAAATGCTATTTTTAACCACTGGTTAATGCTAAAAAATTATTTTTATTTACATGTACTCATAAATTTAGAACTTTTTCGTGTATAGTATACTGTGCAGTGATATGTAATTATATTTATATTAATTTACTATATCCCCTAAACACGAGCATTGCTCATATAGGGGAATGTTTGGTTTTAGTTGTTTTTATTTGTGGGTAAATATGTAATAAAAAAAAATGGTCATAGTAGTAAAAAAAAAAATGCAAACTAATAGGGAGTTATCCATTAAAAAGCTTCTTTCAACATCAACTGAAAATACAAGAGCATACTTAAATCATGTCAAAACAAAAATGCCACTTCACTATCTCAACCACTATCTTCCAACTCTGTAAATGACTGATTTGTAACATAAACACAATAACTCATGGTACGACCCTCTAATTAGCAGGTAGTTTCACCCTCACATTCCTTTAGAGGACTGTCTTACTATAGATATGAGTCCAAATGCTTAACAAATTATGAATAGGGAAGACCACATTACAATAAATTTCAAATAATTTTTTGTTTGAGATGCTGAAAACTAGATTCAACTACAGAGTGGACCAAAAGTCGCGATCGGATAATGTTTATATTGAAATAACTCATTTTCCGAAACCGAAAACTATTTAAAAACTATTCACGGGCTGAGAGGAATATTTACCCCCTTCATATATATTTGTAGGATTAGTTTGTAAATTTTCCGATAGAGCAAGGACATTGTTATGTTTTAGGGACAAGCCAGAGTTTTCTTGCGCGCGAGTTTATTAGGTGATTGTTGTCGATGTGAAACGCTGTGTTATGTTTGTGTTGTAAGCAATGGCGGACACAAGCATATACGATTGAGGAACGTCTCATTGTTAGTGTGTGGGTTCATGAAAAAGAACAAACTGGCGAAACATACGAAGAAATCAGAGAGAACTTCTTTCTTCGTTTCAATAAAGCGGCTCCCACTGAAGCCAAACTACGGACACTGGAAAAGAAAACTTTCTAAAAAGGCTCTGTATTGGATGCAAAACGCAGCGGAAGACCTAAAAATATTGCGGCTCTGATGTCAGTAATCGTCTGAGTGAATCATTGGACCGTTCACCGATGAAATCAACAATCGGCAGGAATGCAGATCCCAAGAACTTCGTTGTGCGACAACTGGCTCTGGTCCTACTTAAAAGAAAATCTTGGGTTGGAATGATTCGGGCGGATTCTGTTGAACAACTTAAGAGAGAGATCATCCGTATCTTCAGAACGATCACTCCCGAAATGCTGAGGCGGGCAAGCAGAAGGACATGGTGGCGCATTCAACTGTGCGCGGAAAACGATGGTGCACATACCGAAACTCTGTACGTTTAAAAATGACGCTGACAGGCCCAGGGAACTTTATTTTACCGTATTTCCATTCCTTAATACTTGCTACTTCAATAAATAAAGTTTTTATGTTAATTGTGGCATTTTATTATTGCATAAACTAACATACAAAATATCCGATCGCGACTTTTGGTCCACTCTGTAATATTACCATGTTTACTTGCATAATAGATGCACTTTTTTTTTTCAGATTTTATAACAAAAAACCAGGCTGTGTCCTTTATGTGAGAGAAAAAATGTTAGTGAAAGAAGATGTGCTAGCTAACGATCGATAGCATATCTATCGATTTAGTGGCTATGACTTATAATGTTCTTCTGCAAATTTTATAACTTCCAGCCTAAAACTCACTGTTTAACTTGAATATTCCAGTCAGTTCTTATCCATTGTCCAAACACAAGTTTCTCTACACAACTCTCTAGTGCAGATGTCCTAAGAACACTGCGATATTAATCGACATTAGTTGAGTCTACCGGTATTTTGTGCATTAATGAGAACCAATCATGATTACTGGTTCCATGCAGTGTAGTTTAAAAACTGAAATTTAAAGATAATGAGGCCATCCAATCTTACGACTTCAGATATTATTAAAACAATTTTTTTTTTAATGAGATGCAACTATTATGTGGGCAATTTTTATCGTTTTACTTTTTCAATGCGAAAAATGGGGGTGCACCCATTACACGAGTAAATATGGTACAAGAATAATGCAACCAAACTCACTAAAAATGACAAAAACCTGGATTTATTCTTAAAAATATCTTTAAAATGACTTATAACCTGTAAAAAAATGCCCTGTCAGAGAAAAATGTCTAAAACTGCAGAGAAATATCCATACAAGTGGTTCAATTTCACACCAGAAGGCATGAGCCAAATTTATTTTCCACAGAGCATCATCCTATCATCATCAGAAAAAAGATGCCAAGTCATCAAAATCTGGGCCCTAGGGAGAACATAACATTTTGCAGATGATCAGCTTAACACAAGTAAAAGATGACTTAGAATATAGTGCAGGAAATTAATTGAAGAATATATTTATTTTGACAAATCAAAGTATACAGTAATAAGAGGAAAGAAACAAGATTTGAAACTTGAAGATAAAAGAAGATGAATAAGATTAAAAATTAGACATTAGTTAAATTACTAGTAACAGAAGAAATGATACTGAAAGAGGGGATAAAGAAAGGAAAAACCACTATCTCACCTTTGATGGAACATACTGATAACAATAAAAACAAAAAGAAAAATTTACAACTCTGTTGTTAGAAGTAGTGTTCATGTGGTTCAGAAATATGGTGATTTAAAAATTTGTACAACAAAAAATTTTGGCAATGAAGATGGATTATTGGTGATGCTCAGCTAGAATATCTAGAAGATAGAAGATTAGGAATGAGAAAATGATACAGGAAATGGATGTTAAAAAAGAAATCTTATAAGACGGAACAAAACATTTAATGTGGTACGAGCATGTAATGCATCTTAATCCAGAAAAAAACAAATGGTTTGCTGGGGCATGGAGTCTGGTATTTGGATGCCCAGAGGCATCATCATCCACCTCAGAACCACCGTTTTCAACCGAGCCTTCAAAATTTCAGACAGCAACAATCTAGATAGAGAAATAAAACACTTTAAAATTACATTATCAGGGAATGGATACAAGAAGACTGGCATAGATGAAGCTATTTGGAAAGCACGTGCAAGTAACAGCAGAACCCCTACCCTAGAAGAAGAACCAGACTCCAAGATCAAGGCTTACATTCCCTTTCACGGCAGTTTGACCAACCAAATAGCTTGTACTCTGAGGAACACACAACATCAAGACCATCTTTCTCCCCCCTAAAAAGATCAGGCAATGCTTAAGTCCTGTGAAGGACGACCAACAGCTCAGGACACTAGGGGTCTGCGGTATTCCGTGGGAATATGAGCAGCTGTACATTGGACAAACCAGATGCACAGTAGAAGATAGATGCAGAGAACACAAACGACACCTCAGACTGTTTCAACCGGAAAAATCAGTCAACACTCCATAAACTCTGACCATAGAATTCTCTTCTAAAATATAAAGACCCTTTATCACACCAATAGATACTGGGGCTGGCTTATAAAGGAAGCCATTGAACTCAAACTACATGGGAACAATTTCAACAGGGACGGAGGTCTCCAGCTCAGCAAGGCATGGACACTGGCACTGAAAAACGGATGTCGGGAAGCTCAGAAGGAAAACAGCCACTACCGACTGACAGGATTAACTATCTCACCACACCCGATTACAGCATAATTGGTCCTTTTCAGGGAGCAACAAAATTCTCCTACCATGACTTCCGATTGGCTGCAGTTCCAGCCAATGAGATTTTGCATTCAGTTTTTAAATTTGTCTAACCCCTATAAATATGGACACACTTCCTCTATACACACATTCCTGAGGAAGGTCACAGAGTGAAGATGGCTAATAGCTCAAGTTTAATAATTTTGACAAGGCTCATAAGCCGAGAAGCCATCTGAAGCAATCAGCATCATGAAAGCTTCAAATCTTATATATGTATATGTAGTGCATTGTATATTCTGTATATATGTTTAATTTATAAACCTAATACGCCAGTTGGTAAAATAGGGTTCTGTACTTACCAGATCTAAATCTTCCTTGGCAACAACTTCCACTTTTGCTAGAGTCCCACTGAATTTCTTGGTGAGGAATCCAGATACTTCTTGAATGTACTCCCTACGAGTGAGGACATAGAAATATGGCTTGAATGGGTATGACACCTTAAACCGGCTGCCATCTTCTTGTATGAAATAATAATCTACCGCACTCACAAGTCGCTTATCCTCATCCAATATTTCTGTCTGAAAATAAAGTAGGCTTGTTGTCATTTTATCCACAGTAGCCTATGTGTAAGACATTGTTTTCTGTTCTAGATAAAAATGAGCTGCTGCTTCTTAAAATTAACAGTAAAAAAAGTAAAAGTAAAGTGATCCCTATACAGGCCATGGAGGCCCAGAGGGTTCCAGGAGGTTGAGGCTACCAGATTTTGGACATTCGGCACATGAAGGTGGTAAGGTTGTCAGCCTTACGCACCGGCCGCCTTTACCCCCAGGATTGCTCCTGGTACTCATTTCTGTTAGAGGCTGAGTCGACCCCAGGGCCATAGTGCCACCAGAAGGATTAGGCCAATTGAAAAATTCCAACGACCTCATCGGGAATCGAACCCGCGACCTTTCGGTTTGTAGCGCAGTGCCTCAACCACTCAATGAAAAAGGAACAATTTCTGAATGCTTAACTTCAATAACCCACTACCAGGACATAAGAAACAAATAAAAGAAAGAAAAAACAGTTAAAAGAAATAACAAAATATCTAATCAGCCAGGCCTGCTATTCAACTGAAGAATATAGAAATAATTGCTCAGAGAAAGGATAGTAATTCTTATAGGGAATTATTTTTCAGTTTATTAATATTGTGTTATACAGTAGAGTCCCGCTATTCTGAACTAATTGGGACCGAACACTGTTCGGTTTAGCGGGAATTCAGAATAGGCGATTTCATGAATAATATCAATGTACTGACTTTTTAAGGCGTAAATTAAGTACCAGCTTTCATTCTAATTTGGTTTCAGGCGTTTTTATCAAGCTTAGGCTCTATGTATATCTCTATTTAACTTCATTGTATAAATTTCACAAACATCTTTTTAATTTCTCCAAGTTAAAAAAATCCCTTTAGGCAGGCCTACAGGCTGAGGTAGATTTCAAAGTGCTTTTGGTTTAATTTACCGTCGCTGCACAGCACTCTTCTTCTTTAGCTTTGGCATGACAAACCCGCAATAATAAGAACCGAATTCGGTAAAGACGAAGAGCCTACAATAATTTGTTTTGACAACAAGAAAGGGATATAATATTCTGGGAGGCCGTTCAAAAGATCAGCAATGAATAAAATTAGCAAAGCCTCTAAACAACACAAAATTAATTATATTATAATGATTCTTAAAGAGAGCCATGACAGTAATAATAATAATAATAATAATAAAAATAATAATTATTATTATTACAAGTAAGAATCAGCTTGAAAAATTTTATGTCATAACCGGGATTTGAACACGGATCTTCGGCTTAACGCGCCGCGCCGATGCTCTACCATTGAGCTACCATAACAACATGCCAGTACGACATCAAATTCCTCAACTGATTCAGAAGACAAGGCAGACCACGGGAGGTTTCTCCGTTGAGAACACACATCCAATGGCGTCCTACATTTGTAGGTACTTTGAAGCCAAGTTATATTTATATACTATTAATTAAGTGGAGGGAAAGGAAATAGACATTAAATCCATGTCTGGGATATTAATACAAGTAAGAATCAGCTTGAAAAATTTGTTTATGTCATAACCGGGATTTGAACACGGATCTTCGGCTTAACGCGCCAATGCTCTACCATTGAGCTACCATGACAACATGCCAGTACAACATCAAATTCCTCAACTGATTCAGAATACAAGGCAGACCACGGGAGGTTTCTCCATTGAGAACACACATCCAATGGCGTCCTACATTTGTAGGTACTTTGAAGCCAAGTTATATTTATATACTATTAATTAAGTGGAGGGAAAGGAAATAGACATTAAATCCATGTCTGGGATATTAATACAAGTAAGAATCAGCTTGAAAAATTTTATGTCATAACCGGGATTTGAACACGGATCTTCGGCTTAACGCGCCGATGCTCTACCATTGAGCTACCATGACAACATGGTAGCCGAAGATCCGTGTTCAAATCCCGGTTATGACATAAAATTTTTCAAGCTGATTCTTACTTGTATTAATATCCCAGACATGGATTTAATGTCTATTTCCTTTCCCTCCACTTAATTAATAGTATATAAATATAACTTGGCTTCAAAGTACCTACAAATGTAGGACGCCATTGGATGTGTGTTCTCAACGGAGAAACCTCCCGTGGTCTGCCTTGTCTTCTGAATCAGTTGAGGAATTTGATGTCGTACTGGCATGTTGTCATGGTAGCTCAATGGTAGAGCATCGGCGCATTAAGCCGAAGATCCGTGTTCAAATCCCGGTTATGACATAAAATTTTTCAAGCTGATTCTTACTTGTATTAATATCCCAGACATGGATTTAATGTCTATTTCCTTTCCCTCCACTTTATTATTATTATTATTTGCAGCCAATATACTTTTTTACAAGTTTCTGGCATTGTCATGTTATCTTACAGACAGTGATCTCTGTGGTTCTGCTATTTTTATAAAGAATAAGTTAATTGGAATTAATACCATTGACTAAAGTAGTATAGCCAAAGATTTTGCATTTGAATTTTCAAATTTGTTGCCTACTAGTTATCACTAGTGTAAACATTATGTGTGCTTCAAAACACAGAAATCCAGGAAGAAATATAGATAGGCTAGGCTTGAAGATTTTCTGAGTAGATTTGATGAATTTCTTGGTTTATTACACACAAACAATAAGAATATTAATATAATTTTAATATTGATTTAATACCTAGCTCTAATGCAAGTGGGACATTTATTAATATGCTTAATTCCTATGGTTTAAATATGACCATGTATGAACCAACTAGGTTCAGAAATTGTATTGACAACTTTGCTACCTCTATACACAAAGACAAAGACACAGCTAGAGCCCTCCGTACTGTTTACTCTGGCTATGATGCTATTCTTTTTATAGCCGGTATTGATTACTTATTTACTTACTCAATGGCAATAGAGAATTCCTCAGCAAGCTAAAGGAATATTATCTATTTTATGGAACCCGAAGGTTCATTGCTGCACTTACCGGAGCCGATCATTCAACCCTACTCTGTGCTAACTCCATCTAATCATCCCTCACAAATCCTACTTCCCTTAAATCTATTCTAGTCTTCCAAGTGGTCTTTTCCCTTTGGGTCTCCCAGTCAATACTTTTGAGATATAGTGACAAAAAAATTAACTTGGTTAAGAATCGTAATTTAAGATTTATAAGGCCAATCAATGATCTTAACCAGTATTATTTTTTATACCTGTATTTATTAAGAAATGTAACTAGTTTCAACTGTATATGTTAAGTAAAGTAAATGACAAAGTCAATTACTTTTTTAACAATTTTATTGAGATTTTAGATAAGACCTTTCTAAACTATTACTTCTAAATCAAAACTAATTTTCATAAGTGGCATACAGTTGAAATTGTGAATTTGAAAAAGATTTCTATGATTTATTATGAATTAGTATGTTTTACTATGAATGCTTGAACTCTAATGTGAATACAATGTACTTGTGAAACATTACAAAAGTCTACTCAAACTAAAATGTATTAATATTTCGTAGTTATAAATAATGCTAAGAACAAGACAAAATCAACTTGGATTCTGGCATCTACATTCTTAAAAAATAATTTTAAATCTATTAATTGTAAATCTAACAATGTTTTATCTGACAAGAATGCTGAGAATTTCAATTCACACTGAAATTGTAAACAAAATACTAATTAGTAACAATAGTGCTAACACAACAAAGTAACCACTATATGCCTAATAGTGAGTTTACATTTAGCAACATTGGCGTTGAGAATGTTTACAGTACTATTTTAAAACTTAACAATAGCACATGTCTAGACGTATATTTTTCTGACAACTGTAATTTGTGTATAGAGTGTAATAATATGTAATGGAATAAAGGAATGAGAGAAAAATAAAGACAAGTAACAAAGAAGAAAAAGGAGGCGATAAGAAAGATGAAAGAAGAGAGGGAGAAGGCTAGAGGAAAAATACAGGCCTTTTCCTTATTGGTGGCCATATGGTACCGGTATGTATGACTCCTGGTAATTTTCCCTTTTCCTTTTACTCACACATTCTGTAAGCCTATTATCTAATTCTACTTACAGTGTGCATGTTAATGAGAAAACCTGTGCGCTCAAGATGATCCGACACCCTTTCAAATCCATATTTTGAATCAATGGTATCATTTTCTAGCGAATCGCGTATACGGATTTCTGAAGTTTCCTCTCTGAAACAAAACCAAAATATTAATCTCTTTCCTTTTTTGAGTGATATAACACAACAAAAATGAACATTATTATCATAATACAGTCAAACTCGGATAATTTGAACTTTTAACACACTCTCTTGTGGCTTCTATACACAAATTAAACTTTCTGTAATTAAAAATTGTGATAAATTCAATTTCTTTTGCAGGTCCCTCCCCCTTTGAATCACCCAAGTTTGACTGTTTTTTGACAGAATTTTTCAAACTATGGGCTAGTTAGTAAAATAGAACTTTGAAACTCAGGTGCATCTACTATGGATTAATTTAATCAGATTGGTATATGAGATGGCAAGATTGAGACATTTTACCTGGAGGACTTAAGACTGAAACACTTGCTGCCATCTACTGACAACTTAGAAGAAGCTCTGCATAGATGAGAAAAGAAACAGACCAGGATTTTTATGGGACAACTGCAATGTTAAGACAGAAATTGGACAAAAGCTAACTTCGAAATGAGGCATATGTTCACATGCTATACGGTAGCCTACATGGATTCCATCATAAGATATGCACCGAGAAAAAGTGGCACAATCCATGTAAGAAATGTATATGCAAACTGTGCAGAAGGAAATGTGAAGAGTATCATCTTGAAATGTGCACAAGGAGAAAGAAGGGCATAATCCACATATGCTTGACCCATTCGCGCAATATGTAATATTTGTATGGGCGATGCAATGTTTTTTTGTTTCTGAGCGAAGCAGGGTGACCAATAGGGACAGACCCACATCTGTATTAAGTTAAGAAGTGACAGATTCTACTTTAGTGGCAGTTATGTTTGGTTAGGTTAGGTTATTTACAGCGATAGTGTAGTATGTTTGTCAGCCTGTTACCCAGAATTCTACCTGCTCCGCTAGTGTGACGTTAGAGCTCTGGCATCCAATCACAAAAATTTGTATTGTTTTGGGAAGGTAATATGGCGGAGGTTTGACTACTTTTTGCTAGATCGTGGTATAAAATAAATTGTAACTTTTAGGGCGGGTGGGTCGGACCAAATCATTTGACAAGACAACATCTCCTCTCCATGTAACTAGCCTATGTATAACAAAATATGTGTGATGTTAGGTGTTTTATGAAGGGAATCTTGGTTGAGTCAAGCATATATATGGATTTTATTACTGAAAGAAGTCACTCATGGAATATGCGACAGAGCAGTAAAATCGACTACAACCATAATATGCTCATTTGAGTGCAATTCCCTAATTATTTTGTTTTGTTAACTACATTGATTCATTACCATCTTGATAAACATTGACTGACAAGTGGTAAACTATATAGGAGCAAGAATTCTTTAACATGTAGACACAAGAGCCCTACATGTACCGGTAAGTTTAGAAGCTCTAGAGGGAGGTGACTAGTAGCTATGTGAGAGTATTAACTTTCTGAATATGGGAAGGATTAGAGATTATATAAGACATCTCAAAAACAATCAATACTGGTAAACAATTCACAAAAATGTTGGTGGCCAAGAGGCGATGAGTGCTCTGCTCAAAGGCAAACTGTCTAGAACAGAACGAAGCTATGGGGAATGACCATGACTCGTCCAAGACTTTTTCAGGCAAAGGTGATAACGCGGAGATTTAACATTGTCTTTTGTGGAACGAAGATGAAGGGCCAACACAAATACGCAATCCTGAACCCAGAAGAGCATTTTCCCCTACCGGTGCTCCTGCCAGGGTGGAAATCAATCCCAAGTAAACTCCCCCATGGCGGAGGACCAAGAAAGTGTCACCCAAAAATACTGTGAATAAATGTAACTTTTAAATCACATGACGGTATGGTTACAAAAAGGTATAATGCATTAATAGTAGCATGCAAACTTCAGGCGAGACATGCAGACTGACTGAAAATGTTATGCAAAATTACCTTGAGACATAAGTACTTTTCGGCACATCTTTCTTTTCAGATCGAAATTTACCACTGTTTTGTAAAACCATGACTGAAACACTGCATGAAGATTATTCTATTCATCAAAATACTGACATGTTGTCATTCCGATCAAAATGCCGCGAAACTTTCCAGAAATTGCCAATAATAATGAACCATTTTGGTCACATGAGGTACCTCTACGCCAATTGGTCGGATTTTCCACTTTCAATTGTTTTAACATCAGTGCAGTGCTATAAAACAATATTTACCAACTGCTGAACATGAGGAACTAGGGCGTTATATTGTAACACATTTCCACAATCTAATAAAATTCAGTAATTAAGAAATGAAATAATGATTTTAATTGCACGTTGCGATGTATTATGCTTAGTATAGCAGAAATCCAAAGATTTCAGAAGAGAGAAATTTTGTTTTCGCAGGTACACGCAGGCTTCAGCACGTCATCCACGTTGACGTGAAGCTTTATCCGTAGCTGTTTAGGTTAACTTAAACTTAACAAGCTGTGTTACAAGCAAAATAAAGAAATTCCAGCATATATCGAGGGTCTGCAAAATATATCAAGATGGTGTCTGTGCTCAACACAGTGGATACAGGACACGAGGATATGATTCATGACGCAGAAATGGATTATTATGGTCTTCGACTGGCGACATGTTCCTCTGATCATTCTGTAAAAATTTATGATATTAAAAATGGGACACAGACGCTGACAGCGGACTTGAAGGGACACTATGGACCTGTTTGGCAAGTAGCATGGGCCCATCCCAAATATGGGAATTTATTGGCATCTTGTTCATATGATAGGAAGGTAATTATCTGGAAGGAAATGGGAGAATGGGTCAAGCTGTACGAATACAGCAGTCATGACTCTTCAGTCAATTCGGTTGCATGGGCTCCTCATGAATTTGGCCTAATGTTGGCATGTGGCAGTTCTGATGGGTCTTTGTCCATCCTCGCCAACAATCCAGACACCGGTAACTGGGAGTCCAAGAAGATTCCAAATGCCCATACAATTGGTTGCAACGCTGTCAGTTGGTGTCCTGCTACTTCTCCCAATCCAGCATTTGATGCTTCCACCACAAGCAGGTTGCCCACTGTAGTCAAGAGGCTTGTAACAGGTGGATGTGATAATCTTGTGAAAATATGGAAAGAAGAAGGAGATCGTTGGGTAGAGGAGGCGAAGCTTGAGGTGCATTCTGACTGGGTACGTGATGTGGCCTGGGCCCCTTCCATTGGATTACCACGCAGTGTAATTGCCAGCTGTTCACAAGACAGGCGAGTAATCATTTGGTCTAGTGAAGACAATGTCAACTGGACACCACATATCCTTCATACCTTTGATGATGTCGTTTGGAATGTAAGTTGGTCTCTCACTGGAAACATTCTGGCTGTCTCAGGAGGCGACAACAAAGTAAGTGTTTGGCGAGAAAACAACGAGGGCCAGTGGATGTGCATCAGCGAAGTTAGCAAAGGACAAGGACAAATGGCAGGTAGTGAGCAAAGAGCACTTTGAAAACCCAATCCTATTTATAATTTAAAAGAAGGAGAATGAATGTGAAAAAATAAATTCAATTTAATAAAAAATAAAACCACAAATGACTGTAATTCATGTCCAGTTGTGTATTAAAATATGGATCAAGCTCGTCTGCGGGTACCTACAATTTTTAAAGTGTAAAGAAAATAAATTGTTTCTAGAAGTGTTCTATAATTGTCTATATCCACAGATTTCATTATTTTCCAAACTTGCACCAACACTGCTCTCTTTATAACTCAAAATTATAATAGTTTATTACGATACAAGTGCCGTAAGCAATGCATACGGATCGAGGAAAGAGTTTCAATTTTCCGAATCTGTTATGCGCTTACGGCACGAGTATTGCATGCTATTTTTTGCACGATGATTATTTACATCAGTTTAATTATATTAATTGTGATATTACCGGAAAATATTATATACATTCTTGAAGATAGATGTTTATTTCAGAAAGTGGCATGTGTTTGTTATGAGAACGGAATATTTGTCCTGGGTGGCCTTGTCCATAAAGGCTTGTATTATGATGTGCAGTAAGTAAATTCTTACCGCATGGAAACTCTTACCGCACATAGCAAGAAGATTGCGTGTGGGAATATCAACTTACGATCCACGGCAGCAACATTCGTAAGTACCACTAATTAGTTAAGTCGTGCAAAAAGAAATTATTCTTGCATTTTAGATTTGTATAATAAACAAACAGAATGACAGGTGAAAATTCTTCCTTTAAATATTCAGATGTAAAATATTTTTAACCAACATTCTCAGAAGAGGGCAGGAGCAGTCAGTACTAGTTACTGCTGCCCTCTGTTGGGTGTGGTGTGTATTCCTATTATTAGCACCACCGCCGTCTCGAGAATTACACTGCCTGTCCTATGCTTAATTTTAACATGGAGTTCAGAGTATTGTTCAATTGCCTAATTTCTCCAGTAGAGGCGACACAGTTCACACCCAGATAGCATGAAGTTCCAGCATATTTCAGTTCCCGAGTTTATACTTCAGAGGGCAACACAGAGCATACGGTAATGTAAAGGGTATTGCTGCTGGGTGTGAAAGGTGCTGCCATCTGTAATGTCGCAGAGTACGCAAAATTAGCCGTATAGGACAGGCAGTGTATACACGAGTAATACAGTCTAGAAGGCAGTGATTAGCACTGGCACCACTTTTCCAGCACTTAGACATCAGACCCACCAACTTGTGGAGACAGTGCTTGGTGTTTTTACAGCAATGAATCCGAATGGATGTTAGTCCACTCTTGTTCTCATCCAATGAATCCGATTGGCTTTGATGGAAAGGGAAGTGCGGTGGGGGTGGGCAGAGCTAATACTGTTCACCAAGTGTTCAACAATCCCAGAAGAGGGCAGGAGCAGACAGCATTGACTACTGCTGCCCTCTATAGGAATGCAATTTACTCTTTATCTGGACTGGCACCATTTTTCCAGTGCTTGGATATCAGACCAATCAACTTGTGGATGCTTGGTATTTTTACAGCAATGAATCTGATTGGACATTAGTCTACTCTTGCTCTCATTCAATTTATTTGATTGGCTCGGTGGAATGGGGAACGGAAGTGTGGTAGAGGCGGAGCTAATAGCGGTCGCCATGCCAATGCAGAGGAGGAGCCTGGTACACTTTGGTGCCATCGCCCATCACAGAATAAGTAGTGTTCGTTGTACATCATTAATATACCAAGACATAAAACTAGATAATTTATCAGACATTACAAATGCTTTTAATAGTCACTTTATAAATATTGCAGAGAAATGTATTCCTATAAATAATATTAACATTAAGGCAGTAGACCTACTAACAAAATCTACAGTTTGGAACCATAGATTTCAATTGAACCTGACTTCTCACAAAGAAATTGAAAATATAATCAAGTCTCTCAAAAGTAAAAGCTCGTCTGGATGGGATGAGATAAGTAATAAGTTATTAAAAACCTGCTCATCGGAACTCAGTAAACCTCTTAGTCACATATGCAATTGTTCATTAGAAAATGGAATATTTCCAGAAAGATTGAAGCATGCTATTGTTAAGCCCCTCTTTAAAAAAGGTGACAAAAATCTACCATCAAATTATAGATCTATATCGCTCTTAACCTCATTTTCAAAAGTTTTTGAAAAAGTCATGTACAAACGCATAATACACTATCTTAATTTGAATGACATTCTTACTTCACTCTCAGTTTGGATTTAGAAGTGGCATGTCCACTGAGAATGCTACATTTCAACTTACTACAGAAATACTGGAAGCGTTAGATAAAAAGAAATATGCTCTGGGAATTTTCTGCGACTTAGCTAAAGCGTTTGACTGTATAAATCATGAAATATTACTTCAAAAATTGGATCATTATGGGTTCGATAATTTAACACTTAAGTGGTTCAAATCATATCTTTCTGATAGAACTCAAAAGGTAATAATAAATGGAAATGAATCTAACTTAGGGGTTGTTAAGAATGGGGTACCTCAGGGATCAATACTAGGACCTTTGCTCTTTTTAATTTTCATTAATGACTTGCCCTATAACTTAAGTGACGAATCAAAGGTATTGCTCTTCGCAGATGATACTAGTGTACTTGTAACAGGAACGTCACAAGAACATTTATCAAGAATAACTACAAAGGCTTTTCACGAGTTAAACACATGGTTTCTAGTTAATAAAATGACACTTAATATTGATAAGACCCATTTTATACAATTTAGAACAAAAAACAGATGTATCTCAAATCTTGAAATTAATTATGGAACACAAATCATACAAGAAATTAGCAATGTAAAATTTTTAGGACTGCAAATTGACCAAAATCTTGACTGGAAGACACACATAGAAATGATAGGTCCAAAACTGAGTTCAGCGTGCTTTGCTTCAAGAATTTTGAATAATATATTAAAACAGGATGCATTACTTATGGTATATTTTGCATATTTTCACTCGGTAATGAGGTACGGGATCATATTCTGGGGCAACTCTTCCCATAGGGAGAAAATATTTAGATTACAAAAGCGGGCAATAAGAATATGTGGAAAGAAAAAAAGGGAATCTTGTAAACCGCTATTTGAAAAATTAAAAGTCCTCACTCTTACAGGGGAGTATATATACTCTGTTATGTGTTATGTAGTGAATAATATTGATAAATTTCAAACTAATTTTAGTGTACACGGACGTACTACCAGAAACATGAATGATCTACACAGACCAAATAACTCGTTAAAACTCTTTCAGAAGGGTGCTTATTATTCTGCAGTACAGATATATAACAAGCTTCCAAACAACATTAAATTATTATGTATTCAAAGAAAGAGCAAACCTTTCAAAACAGCTGTCAAGGAATTTTTAATAACTCACACCTTCTACAATTTGGAGGAATATTTCCAGCTTGGATAAATTTGGCAGCTTACAGTTTCTGTAGGCCTATATTATTGTTATAACATGCATGTATTTTTTGATCTGACGTGTTCTATATCCTTGAGCCCCGCTCAACACAGGATCTACAGGACGAGATATCTACATCTACATCTACATCCTTGGCAGATGGCAGCAGTAGGCGGTATTGACAGCTCCTGCCCTCTGCTGGGTGTGTTGAGCACTTCCAGCATCAGCAAATCCCCCCCTCCCCATAATTCAAATGGGAGTTTTGGGTTTACACCAAAGAACTTAATATGCCTTAATAACTTTTATTTCAATTTCATTTTGGGAAAAACCAAATATAAGGTGCATTGTCGCATGAGACATATCCCACCCTGACCCACCCTCAGTGAAGCACTTTCTTTTATACCACGATCTAGCGAATTCTTTGAGGATAAACAGGCTGACAAACCGTTCGGTACAAGGCAAACGTGTGGGTACATGGTACATACTCTAGTATTTTTAATATTTGGTACAAGGGGTACACTCAAATTTTTAATATTAGGTACAAGGGGCACTCTCGCAGTTTTAATATTTGGTACAAGGGGCACTCATGCATTTTTAATATTTGGTACGGTCGGGAGTGTCGGTGACAATATACAAGGATAGTTTGTCACCAATCACCTTCGCATTGTGTAAGTTCAGGTCATAGCAACCATCTGAAATAATTTATGGGAAAAAACAAATACAGGGTCTTTATTATAAGTTGAGACCGGGCGACGGAAGGCGCGCGCAGCCGGTCTGACCTTGATGCAACATCGGCACGTGCAGTTATTGTTAAAGTGTCAACATGGTGAGACCCATTTCGCTGCAGCATCGTATTTTTGTGTGTAAACATTATTTTAAGTACGAGTCTGCTGGACGTGTACGTGATGAAGATAAGGTTTATCGAACAAATCCTCACACATTGGAGGAGCTGAAAGAAAACATTACGAATGAAATTAGGGGCATTACAGTGGAAGAACTCACTCGCGTCAGCCAGAATGTGGTTTCCAGATACAATGCCTGTATAACACAGGAAGGACGACACTTCCAACATATGTTATAAGGTAAGATATGTAATACTTTATATAGCCTACACTTTAAGCAGGGAAGCCGCGCGCACGTCACCGGCGGCTAATGCGGACTCCGTAGCGGAGAGTGAAAACACCGGTCGCCCGGTCTCAACTTATAATAAAGACCCTGTATAAGGTGCACCTTCGCATGAGACATATCCCACCCGACCCCACCCCCAGTGAAGCAGTTCCTTTTAAGCAGTTCCATGATCTAGCGAATTCGAGGATGAACAGGCTGACAAACTGTTGGGTACAAGGCACTTACTCTCGCATTTTTAATATTTGGTACAAGGGGCACTCTAGAATGTTTTATATTTGGTACAAGGGGCACTCTCGCATTTTTAATATTTGGTACGGTCGGGAGTGTCAGCAACAATATACAAGGATAGTTGGTCACCCTGCTTCGCTGAAAAACAAAATGTGAATATTGAGTGGGCGGAGCTTAAAGTGCACCTTGCACTTGGCTCGCCTAATTTATAAACAAAGTAGATAGGTAATGTTATTTTAATAAATAAATTTATGTTTATACACTTTAAAGCTGTCATAATTAATAAAGAATGTGCAATTTGAAATGAAACAATATTTCACTCAAGACCCATTATTCATCTCCAACAGGTAGGAGCCTTTCATCAACTTCCTTGGGCAGTCTTTGTTGTGTTTCTTCAGAAGTATAGAGACTAGCTGCGAATACTATATCCCTTTTTATAGCATCTGATGCTTCTTGCATCTTCTGCTTTAAAATCGGCTCTCCGATCATGTGTGCGGCATTCTTTGCATCTCGTAAAGTTTCATTCAGCTGCTGAATGCATCTAACTATGATTCCTTCTTGAACCTCTGTCTTTTCCATGATTTCTGAAAAAGGCTGAGAAAACAGTTTGGTAAGTATTTATTTTAATATTAGAAAGTTTGTGTAATAGCAAACTCTTGATTATCCTGTTAATTGGGACCGTGACATGCACGAGAGAAAAAAACAGATATTCCAAATGTCAGAATGATTACTATTCCAGCTTCAGAAATTGTTGTTTACATATATAATCTACCATGATTTTAATATGCTGTAAATACTACTAAATTTGTCATAATGCTCACTATACTTGGAGATTTCATTAACAATAATAGCATACATAAATATAAATTTTAGCCCTTAGCGAGTGAAATATGGTTATAACCAGACGTGAGGTGTTGAATTTCCTGCACTTTATGTACCTGTATTGTAGTAGTAGTGTAGTAGTAACAACAACAATAATAATGATGATGATGATGAGTCCCTGGTTTGTAAATTATTAATTAATCTATACTTTTTTTTGTAGGATAAATAATCTATTCGTATGCATTTTAGCTGCACAATTTCAATTCCACAGAGCAGGTGGGGTAGACAATTCCAAAATAGATCATATGTTTTAGAAGGTTTAAATCGGAGAAGATTTTGAAATATCTTAATAAAAATATGGAGCTACTGACTTTGTTACACAAGTGGTCTGTGTAATCAGTCCAAGTTAAATGTCTGTCTACTACATGACCCAAAAATTTATGTGTAATGACCTCACTGACAGATTCGTTTTTTATTACTAGGTTAATTTTTGTTGATGGGTTTCCGCTTCTCTGGAAGTCATGAAACATTCTCTATGCACAAGATGATGAAATAAAGTGAGGAAAATTCAAAATTAAGGGTGGAAAATTCAAAATAATGCATCTATTACATCTGTATTCTGCTGGCAGAGGGTTAAAAAGGGAGGAAGAAGCTTAAACAAATAATTCACAAATCTGAAAATCCACCCACGGATAACTGAGAGTTTGCTGTATGATTTATTACGAATACAGCGAAACCTCTTATTTATGGACACTGAAGGGACATAACATTCTGTCCGCATTATTTTATGCAGCTTTTGCCCTATTCTGATTTGCCCATGCATATTTCACTGTATATTGCATTTTCTTCAGTAAATGATGACGGTTTTTCAGTTAGAATGGAAATCTTGCACGAAATGTGTCCGAATTATACTGGACAAGAAACATGCATCTGATAAGAATCCAGAGCCAGCTTTTGTTTCCTTGTACGAATTAATTTTTCAATAATGAAACGACACATTCCAACTTTTGCCTTGAGTGCTGAGTGCACCCCTACCAGACCTCCCTACCTCAGAAAAATCTGAGGAGGTACCGGGGATTGAACCCGGGTCGACGGATCTGTAGTCAGCAACGCTAACCACAAAACCACGCCGACGGTCTAAAACATCATTTAAGCAAGCAAAATATTTCTTGCAGGGACTTTTATAAGAAAATAATGAAAGAAGAAAACTTTTCAAAGGATATAATGCCTTCATACAAATATGACAGTTAGAATTGTTATTGTGTAACTATAATCGTAACAACTTTAGTTCTGCATTTAACGATACTGATTACACTACAATTAATGTTCAAAATAATTACACAATAATATGTTATTCAACTTTATTGTAGATCATGTCCTCTCTTTGTTCCTTTTTTAAGTGCTGAAATATTCAAAGTGTTCCTCTTTTTGTTTTTGGAAATCTGGTTACCCTACACTAGTCATGCAGTTTTGTGCATATATTTCCAGAATAGATTCAGACTTACCTTTCCCTTTGCCCATTCATAAACAACATCAACTAATCCAAAGTTAAGTTTATTATATTCTTCGATTGAATCAGAGCTTACACGGCATTCTGTTTCTTGCTGTTTTATACGCTGTGATGTAGCTTCTATTTCTTTTTTTCCCTAAACACGAAAAAAAAATCAATTATTCACAGTATATATAGGGCATTACAGTGAAACCTTGGTTATAGAGTTTAGAAGAGGAACAGTTAGGAATTAAAGATGTAGAAATGACAAAATGTACAAATAAAAAAAATTTAAAATTCCTATTGCAACTGAAATTTCTTTAAATCTCTATCATCTTACAAAGTATAATAAATAATAATGAAGCTGTAAAGGGTTTGTAAATATACAAGTAAACAAAAAATTGCAATTAATTACAAGTGAAACCTCCATGCAACAATTGAAGCGTTCACTTTTATAAGGGTCTAAGTGCCAAAATCATTATTTTCCAGCTGATAATTTTTAATTGATCTATGTACCCAGACCAATGCATTTCAGAAGGGTCCAAGGTCCAGGGAAAGTCACATTAGCAGCAATAAATTCCAAGATATAGCGCTATGTCTATCTCCTACTAGGAAATGGTCAATTTGATTATGAGTCCTTTCATATAGCAAAGTTCGTATTTATGAATGTAGGCTTAATATTAAACTTTTAAATTGCCTCACTTCATCTGCAGTACAAAAATGTACACTGAAGAGTTTAAGGAATTTAACAGTAACTTATTGTTGATAACTGGTGTAACAAATAAATGGAGGGGGAGGAAGTATAGGTGATTTTAAAAGTAGAAAATAGAAAAAGTGCTTTTATAGATAACTATATAGTTAAATGCAAAATTTCACCAATTAGGTGTTTCAAGTTTTGATAAAAAAAAAAGGATATACATTGGTTAAATCACAAGCTACTCAATGAATTCATTTTATTAGAGGCACCTATTTTCGGTGAAAATTGTTTCCAGATTTCAAAATATTTAATAGTCATTTCAGTATATTTTTCCCTATTTTTATTTACTTTTGTCAGTAATAATTGCACTGGTTTGTTGAGATTTTAAGGGGGAAAAAGATTGAGCAAACATTAATTTTAAACGATATAGTTTATCTATGTTTGAAAAAATGCAAATGAACATTTGTTTTCAGTATATTGATTGGTCATAAAATGGATTGAAACATCAACTTTCAATTTTTATCTTTAAATTTCCTGTTTGATGATCAGTTGCTTCCATCTAAGTTTGCCAACTCAAATTTCTTCCAATATAATTTACACAATTATGTCAACTATTTTTCTGAAAGGTAAATCATTTCTGCATTTTTAGCCAAACTTGTGGTTTTTCTTAAAAAAAATTTTGCATTTCATGTTTTGCAAAAAACAGGTACCTCTAACTATCATGGTAGAAAGGAAAAACATTAAAAACATTACCTTCTTAAGAGATCCATTTTCTATTTCTACCTCTTCTTTTAATTTTTGCTGGAATACAAGACATGAAAGAAGAGCAGCAATTTCTTCTGGGGATTTGTCATTCAGAATGTTATCTAATAACATCTCTGTTATTAGTAGTTCATGGTTTCCCATTTCACATGCAACTCGACCTTTTAGCTCAACTGTAAAAAAAAAGTACGTTTGTAATGAATCACTGAGTTAATGACTTATACAATACACATTTTGATGAATATGTTTGCACTTGTATTCTATAGAGGAAAATTTGTTGTTGTTGTGAGAACTGAACTCGGATTTTAGTTTTGTTTGCTGATATTTAGACCACTAGGCTCCCACAGGCTCTTCCTCTATACTTGTTCCAAGATATATACGGAGCAAAAGTAAACAATAGACTTGCCTTGACTTGCAGGAGAATGTTCTCTTATCCACTGTGACTTGGGAATTCCCCAATACACATGCCCAGGATGATTTTAGTAGAGAATTTCAGTGGCCGTGCATAACTAGTGAACAGCGTGAACTTTTTGTTCCGCGTTTTTCCCTTATTTTCGGTAAAATGGCAAAAAGAAAGTGTCTTATAGGTTCTGAAACTGAAGAATTAAGTATTCAAAGTGATAGTGAAGTGTCAGAATTATAATTTAGCTATAGTAAGGAATGTTTTTCCGAGATCGCTACCGACAGCATTAATGAGAGTGAGAGCAATGTAAGTGACACTGGAGGCAATCATGCGCCCAGCTCAATGGAAGTGAGTAATTTTGATGCAGGCACATCATCTATTACTACAATATTACAATATTCAGCAAGGGCTAGTTCTGCCTTCTGATTTTGAACAAAATACTGAACCAATTGAGAATCATAGCCTACTGTAGGTCTATGTAAACTTATAATGCGCTCAGTGAGACTTGTGCCGTTTCTGCGTAAACATTTTCTCGCTAAATAATAAAAATTGTTTCTAGAGCAGATTAGGGGCAGAATTCGGCAAAACTCAAAGGTTTTTTGCATGTTGATTTTATGCATGAATGCATGATTTAAGTTACTTTCAATTGAATTACACTTAAAAATGTTGTATTTACATACATACTTCACTAAATTTTACCTAATTTTCTCAGGACAGATCTGTTTCATCCACCCTTGTGGATATCCTCAGCTGATTTCTACTTTCTGGAGTTGTGTCCTGAGAAAATTAGGTAAAATTTAGTGAAGTATGTATGTAAATACAACATTTTTAAGTGTAATTGAATATCACTTCACTGTGTAATTCCCAGAAATAGTTACTTATACTTTCAATTGGTTTTTCATTAACTTATTTTCTCTTTAAAAATGCCTTCCGCCCACAGCCATAAAACATCGCCGCCTGCAAAGGGTTAATAATTTGTAGCATTGGTTAAAATCTGATAACTCATTCAATTCATTGATTGTTCATTCATATAGTATGCCGTGATCTCAGAGCTGACTGATATGATTTTAAACAACAAGAAGTATGAAAGTAATTATTATTTATATGATCTGATACATATTATTCATGGAACAGTCTTATTAAATTCCACTCGAGACCACTAGTTTTATCAGATAAATTCTATTGATAAACTTTAATCTCTCATGGAAATACATATGATAAACTGAGAAAGCTTAACTACTTACGTATTTTACTTGCATTGATGTAATTCAGGACATGCAGGACTTTCACCATGTTTTGAAATTCTGGATACAGAGACATACTCTCATATGACTGATTGTACTTTATAAGCGCTCTTTCATCATCCAACTTTTTATACCTGAATACTTCTTCAAACTGAAATACATTTCAAAAGCATGGTTTTACTTTCTAAAGCACTAAGTTTAAAATAAAATAAATTTAAAAAAAAAAAGTTATATAGGATTTTAGAGTAGACATAGAAATTTCAGAAAACAGAAGAATATTTTCATGGCCTATTTACATCATGAATCAATGACTAATCCAGTTTAAGAATATGTGGAATTTCAATCAATTGCAAGTGTCCATTGTCATAATTTTAAATCGATTTATTTTATAACACCTACTTAAGAGTTGCCAACACTTGAACATGAAAATAAGGGATAATGGTGTACAAGAGAAGTAAAATAAGGGACAAATGCCAAAAATATGGTACCCAAAGTTTACTACTCATAAAGTATAATGAATGGTAACTTACAGTACTGTATTGTTATTATTAATGTTCTGTATTAAAAAAAACATGTATCATTCTACATTAACAATACAAACACTACCAATACAAAAAAAACAAAAGAATAAAGACATCAGGATAGGGTTAACACTTGTGAAAGGAAAAACGAAGTGACAAAGAGCATCCAACCAATTACAACTACCGATCATATTTCATATATGACCATTATGAAAATATTACACCAAAACAAATTTAAAAGATTGAAAGGAAGGAATTCTTGAAATATGGGATATCTTGAAAAATACGAGATCTGGGGTTTCTGTCCAAATTAAGTGAAGGTATGGGATTTCCTGGGAAATTATTTTTACGTAAATTCACAAGGGGTGAACACTGAAACCTCTTCATACCTGTAGCTTCTTTTATATACTTGGGATATCTTGGGATATATATATATATATATATATATATATATATATATATATTATTGAACATGGCTACTGCTTATACGAGGGAGAATCAAATGAAAACCGCAATTAATTTTTTTCCACTATTTTACTGCAGGAAGAATGTTTGCTTGTACATTATTTTTCCACATAGTCCCCTCCCAGTTCAATGCACTCATGTAATCCGATAGGATGTGCTTCGATACTATGTGAGAAAAATTCTTTTGGTTGATGCTGTGCGTGCACCTCCGATTGGATGTCTTAATCAGACTTGAACTTCTGCCCTCCAAGGTGTTCCTTTAATGGACCAATGATGTGGAAGTCTGATGGTGCCAAAGCGAAGGGGACTGCTGAGTGCAGGTGTTTTGGTTCAACATGATAATGCCCGTCTTCATGCTGTTCGCGCAACCATGAAAAACATCGATGACATTCACTTCAAGTGCCTCCCACATCTGCCATGCTCACCAGATTTGTCACCATCAGATTTCCACATCTCTGGTCCATTAAAGGATCACCTTGGAGGGCAAAAGTTCAAGTCTGATGAAGACGTCCAATAGGTGGTGCATGAGTGGCTACTATAGCGTCAACCAAAATAATTTTTTTCACGCAGTATCAAAGCACTTCCTATCCGATGGCGCAAGTGCATTGAACTGGGAGGGGACTATGTAGAAAAATAATGTACAAGCAAGCATTCTTCCTGCAGTAAAATAGTAGAAAAAAATTAATTGCGGTTTTCATTTGATTCTCCCTCGTATATAAGTTGCTTATGAGCAAAAGGACATAAGAGGTGTCTAGTTTCAAGCATGGCAAAGTCTACTTTTTAAAACTTTGGAGATTTATGGCAATATGGAATCTCCTATGAACAAGGAATATGCCATGTGATATCAAGCTTCAAAACCAGCCAAAAACCGCTTTAAAAAGCTGTTGAAAATAGCAGTTACTTTCAAAGAACGGCCAAGTCCTAAGAGATTAGTTTCAAATTCGGCCAAGTCATAGAGAAACTGTATTTAGCCAATGAGAAAGCAGATATCAATCACGTGACCGCTGATCAGTGTGTGTTAGCAATATGGCTGACATTGTGTTGTAGGTGAAGCTATTTATTGGCAAATTTATTCTGTTTTTAGTGAAAACATAGTATATTCTGTGTGTACTTGGGTTTATTATGAAAATAATGTCCAATTTTATGTGTGATGGAGCTTTATAAATTCCGTAGTAATACCAGTGCTGGGTGCAAGGCTATTTAAATGCCGATAGTAGTACTACCACAACTGGGCTCAAAGTGTTAAACATTAAAAATTACCATCATATTAGTGAGAAGTAAAGAAAAATGTTAATTATTGAAATAGTAAACAAAATATTTACCAGTTGTTCAAAATTAGCTATGTTTGCACTTGTGCATTCATTAAGCTTCCTTTCTAATATAGCCAACTTCTTGAGATCATCTAGTATTTCAGGTCTGCGAACATGGATGTCTCTAGTTGGACTGACAATATCAAATTTCATGATGCCAGATGCAATGTTTTGTGTGAATTCTGTTAACGTCTGTATTGCCTGGTTACATATCGGACCAACTGGATCATTCCTGCCAACAGTTACAGAAAATCATTTAACCTTCCTAATTCTTTGGTATGGAACAACAATTTTTAACAAACTGCCATACCAAATTTGAGAACAGCAATCGACTACAAAATCTTATAAACATGAGGTAAGTCCTTTCTACTATGACATGCCTTTTATTACGTACATGAATATATTACCTACAATGATTAATAGAAACATTTCCTGGGTATTGTATTTTTAATATAAATCCTTTTCTTAAGTGACTTGACATATTTTTAGCAATAGAAGTTCTTTAAAATTGTATAGACCTACTAGGTTAAGAAAATGCAAGCAAGAGTGTTTCTTAATATGTGAGAATAAGTGCAAATGTAGGATTTAAGATTTGATTTGTCCAACATCGTATGTACAAGGCGCATCCACAAAGTAAGTTTCCCTGGGTCTGTTTACAGAAACAAAACAGAATTTCAAGGAAATATTTATTGCAACAGACACAGCCAGTGTTCAGGTATTTTTCAGCAACAAAATTGAAACATTTGTCTTACCATAGCACCAACTTTTGAACACCTGTGTTGTAGAAGTCTGCTGCCAGGTATTTGAACCACTGTGTGACAAACATCTCTGCCTCTCTGTCATTCTTTGTAATTTCTTCAGGTGTAGGAAAAGATTGAAATCACTGGGAGCGAAGTCTGGGTTTTAGGGTGAATGTTTAAACACCTCCCAGCCGAACTTCTGTAGGAGGCTTCCCAGAAGGTGTTTAAACATCCACCCTACAGCCTGGACTTCGCTCCCATTGATTTCCATCTTTTCCTACACCTCAAGAAATGACATTTTTGGGGAGAGGTACATGAAATAGAGCAGGATGTAAAACTATTAAAACCAGTAAGAAGACCTCAAGAATTAACAGTCTGGGAAAATTTTTTTATATAAAAAAAACAAACACAAATGATTGAATTTTGAAGTACCAGCAGAAGACAGTCTAATCGGAAGATACATTCACCCAATACTAGATGGCATCTTGCAGCCGAGATTGGTCATTGAGGGGAGCAGCCCTGCCAACCAAATTTCAGATGTAGCTGACGATGATCACAACGATAATTGAAAGTACGTAGTCCTAAGGTAATAAGTTAATAACTATAAAAGTTAAGTTTAAGTGTGTTACAAACTATAACATACATGTTATGACTTCACTGTGTTCTTTGCAATATTAGTAGATCTGTAATTAAGTTTGTAAGGTTGTAAATAGTGATAGATTGAATTAGCATAGCTTAGGTTGTTGATATGTATTTCTGTAAATAGCTAACACGACCGATTGCAGTTGGTACTGTCTAAAGGTCTTATAAATAAAAATTAATCAAACAAAACTTTTTGTTTTTTCACGAATGAAAGGAAAGCAGAGAAGCACAAAGAGTGGAGAAATGCTGCCAAACTAGGATAAGAAATTATGACATACCTGAATCTTTCAATCTGTCGCCTTTCCCAGTCTCTCAGTACCACACCTATATCATCGTCTAGTTTGATTCTCCAATTCATAACATCCACAATATCAGAAGCGGACAATGTCAGTACTGTATGACCTCCAACTCCCTCTGGCACAAAAATTTTATTTTTATTTGCAATTCCAAGCATTTGGTACCACAGTGGACCAAGACTGTCTTCACACTTGGATACCTTTCCTTCTTCTTTCTTTTGAGATACAACAGAGAGTTCGATTTCATCAAATCCTTTTAGTTTGTTTTCACTGTTGCATAAGACCAGAACTTTAAACTGTCTTTCCTTCTTGTTTTTCTCTTCCACAGACAGCAGGAGTCCAAATTTGTTGTTATGTTCTTGGTATCTGATGAGTATTACTCTCCCTGGTACAAGAAGCTTCACGTATTGAGGATGTGTCAGGATATCAGACTGCAAATTTACAATGTAAAATACATTAAATACATATCACTAGGACAGAAAAGAATTTAAAAAAACTGGTTTTGGGAAAATGGCCCCAAACTTCAAATTGGGAAAACAAAGTTATTAGGAACACTGAATGGTGGCAATGTTCATGGGCGTATGGTAGGGGAGGGTTGAGGGAGTTAAAACCCCTCCTGAAATATCTGCGATTTTTTAAGGATTGTAACATAATGTTATGAAATAAATAAAAAAACAATCAATGATATGGTTATTACATATAGTTTCTTACATAACACAACAATATTAAAATAACTCTTGTAAATGTTAATTTCTAATTAATGACTGAATGAATTAATGTTGCTGCATGTGTCATTCTGTTTCTGGCTATTCTGCAGTTGTTTTTCATGTGTTAATCTATAAGTGCCCTTGTGGAAATGACTCCGCTTATATACATGTCAGACAATCAGCAATATTCCATAGTATTCGGAGGTTGGTCGCAAATCTGTCAGGCCCCAACTCTTGAAATAGAGGCATAGCTACTTTATATTTTAAATTTAGCATCTTCTGGTGAAAGGTGTAAGAAACCCTGTGATCGTATCATAGACTAAATTCCAGCTTACAGAGAGAAAAAATGTGTAGGAACTGAATCCAGAGGACTTAAATTCATATTACATTATGCATATTGTGCGATTCCACTTTCTTTCTAAATATGAGGGTAAGATTGGCAATGTTCAATCAAGTCAAAAGCGAGAGTACTCCTTAAATATTTGTTTAGGAAAAAAGGCACTGATCACAATAAAATTGTTTAGTTACTAAAAATAGTGCATTTTGTTACAATGTGTGCAAGCACATGGAGCTAAGACAACATTACGTATATTCAACCCCCTCCGAACAGAATTTCACTGTATGCCCATGGCAATGTTATATTAGGAACAATGGTTCGTGGAAAACTGTCTGAGAATGACTCAAGGCATCACCAGCATCCATATACAGCCCAAACTCTTCTACTAGAATACATAAGCAAAAAACGCTGATACATACCCTAACAGCTTGCCAGGTGGTTATGTAGTCTTTTGCTAAATCATAAAACTCAGCAAGTGGCTTCCAATGGGGAGCCTGTTTTTGAGATTCAGAAAATGTGTTTCGTAGCTTCTCTTCTACATCCTTCAGTTGTTTTTCATACTTCTTCTGATTATTCTGATGTGTTATCTCCTTAAATGAGTGAGACAACATGGACTCCATTGAAATTTGCTTCACTCTAAAGAGATTTAAAATCATTGAATACGTGGGACGGAATTTCGAGGTCAATTGTGTTGGTTTACCTGTTAAATAAAAGGTAAAATGAGTACTGACCTAACAATATATTACAATATATACCACAAGAAGAGAACTTGATCAAGAAGTTCATAAAATCTATACCAGAGCCCACATCAGTATTCTCCAAGCAAGGATTTGACACTTGACTAGCAGTTGAAAATGTGGGCAAAGCCCATAAAGTACATTCTGCAAAAATGTAAGTAAAAGTGAACTGTTTAAATGTCAACCATCTCATTTAGTTAACATAATATATTACACTTTGTTTTAGACTCTTGGATGCCTTATCTTACCAATAATAAAAATGCTGTGTTTTAATATAATTTAGATTTCAAATGTGAAAATTAGTCTTATGCAATGAACTGTTATGAACAACCTAATGAAGATTTGGAGAACAGTCAATTATTATACAAGTCTCTGAGAATGAATGGTGAATACAGTGCAGTACTAGACATATACAATTAATTGAGGTTAGTCCTTTTTCCATTGTATATATATTTTCAAACAGATTGGCATATATGTAAAAGCGGAGGTTTTCCTGGCGAAGAATCTGAGTGAAGGTTTCTCAGGTAGTCAGCCAGGTGTAGAAGTCAATTTTCTCCGACGTTTCAAAGTCCCACACTGCCTCCATTGGCATATAGATCTTAAAGTTTTCTCATGACGTTTTGGCTCAACCACAGGCCCTTCATCAGGTTGAACAACACGAAGAAAGAAGGGGCGAGGGGTTGTAAATCTTCTCGCTGTTCCACACTGTTCCTTTTGCTTAGACCTTAGTGAAGTCTCATGTTCATAAGTCAAATTTGGTGACGTTGGATTTACAACCCCTCGCCCCTCTTTCTTTGCCTTGTTCAACCTGATGAATAATATTTATAATAATAATAATATATTTATAATAATAATATTTATTTATTGGCCATTAAACACTTACATGCATCAGGCTTCGTCCAACATAGAGAATTAAGTCCAATTAAGAGCAAGATGTTCCTTAACAGTATAATAGTTGTTCTTTAGCAATACAAATTTAATTTTCTTCTTAAAGATATTTACATTATTTAGTGATTTCACACTTTCTGGCAACTTGTTGTATAGTTTTATACCAACAGCAACATGACTATCAAGCGTCATTTGGAGTCGACATCTAGGTACCACTAGGTTATGACTACCTCGTGTGTTATAGTTATGAATATCATGTTGTTGGATATTAGCAGATAAATTCACATAGATATAAACCAAGTTGAAATATACATAAAGTGATGATAAAGTTAAAATATGAAATTCAGCAAACAACGGACTACAAGATTGGAAAGTTCCACAGCCTTTAATTATGCGCATTGCCTTTTTTTGTAACAAGAAAACATCCTTGGCACCAGGACTGTTACCCCAGAGCATCACACCATAGGTCAAATGCACATTGAAAAAACAATGATAGGCACAAATTAGAGCATGAGGAGGTAGTACATTTTTAAGTTTCCTTAACAAGAAGATGACTCTGGATAACCTTTTACAAAGCTCTTGAGTGTGAACTCTCCAATTAAGTTTACTATCCAAATGGAAGCCAAGTACTTTGACAGATTCAATGTCTTCATTTGTCATGTGATTAAGGATAATCGACTGAGTTTTACCAGGATTCATACAAAGTCCATGAGTAGAAAACCAATCATTTAGCAAATCTAGAGTAACATCAGTATCACAGACATCATTGAATGAGTTCAATACAGTAGTGTCATCAGCATACATAACCAAACGTGCAGGTATTGAAAGATACAAGTCATTAACAGCTACAATAAACAAGAAAGGTCCAAGAATAGAGCCCTGGGGCACTCCAGTTGAAATTCTCTTAAAAGACGATTGTTCATTATTGGTAAACACTGCCTGAAATCTATCACTTAGATAGGATTCAATGATGGCTAACTCAGGCCCAGCGACACCATAGTGTTCCAGTTTCATACAGATAATATGATGAGGGAGGCAATCAAATGCTTTGGTGAGATCACATAGATGCATTGACACTTTACTTTTCTGTTCAAAGGACTCCAGAATGAATCTTACAATTTCTTCAACTGCTAAAGTTGTGGACTTGAAGGCCCTGTGGTCGGGCCAAAATGTCATGAGAGTATCTATATGCCAATTTGTTTGAAAATAGACACTGATTATCATAGGAATGGTCCATAAATATGCAGGCAACACTACAACCCAATTTTCAGATTTTTGACAGTTGACTGCTTTCTATGTAACACCTTTCAATTGGGATGTTCTTGGGAAAAATGGACTACACGATGGGCTCATCCATAAATCCGTAAATTCGTGACTCACCTTCCATCATATTTCTCAGTTCATACAGTTCTGGAACTTCTACTTTACACATGATGATTACAGTTCCGGTTTTGTCGAGACCTCTTCTGCCTGCTCGTCCTGCCATCTGGATGTATTCTGCAGGCATCAACGTTCTCATCTTAGAGCCGTCATATTTCCTAATTGAGTCAAACACAACAGTTCGTGCAGGCATATTTACACCCATGGCAAATGTTTCTGTGGCAAAAAGTAGCTGAAAAGAGAATAAAAACCTGATGAGAGACACACTCATGGATCTGGTGGTTTCGTACTCCATATACACTGATCAGATTTTTTATAGTCCAACAAAGGACATCAGAAAATTTAAAAAAAAATAGGCTATATAATTTTGCATACAGTACCAAATTCTACAGAACTGAATAACTTGAGCAGGCGATGTTGGTAATTTCAACTAATCAGAAGAATGTGTATTTTTAACCTTCTGTTAATTCCCATACATATTCACACAAGAAATGAAAATCTCTTTTCCTTGTAACAATGCTCTTTATTGACTATTTGATATTTTTTTTATAATTACGAAATCTTACATACTGTACGTACATTTTTGAAAGCTCCCAGATGTGCAAAGCTTGTATTTAAGGGCTGAAATTATCATATTCTTCTTAATAAGAGACAGTGGCATACCAATAGTGATGGGGGCCTGGGGAGCTAATCAATATGGGGTCCTACCCAGTATTCACAATTTATACTATCCACACAGTCTACACAAATATACATCCTAGCTGCTTAATTCACCCTACTGTACTTGTAAAGAATCACATAAGTTAACTGCGTTACACTTTGTGCACCCTGCTGATATAATGCAGATTTCTGAGAGTAATTCTGTGGAGCCTATCACCACCTTCAGTGAAAGAACTTTCACTTTTAGGACACCAAGATGAGAATGGGAGACAGGCACCACACTTCTCACCACATATATGAAATGTGTAACTTATGACTCTGTTATTACTGGATTTGCAACAGCAATCATGCATCTAGCTCTTAATTTTGAAATTCCTAGAACGCACTTAAAAGGACTAATGTTTGCCAGTGATTAAAATAACAAACAATTGGTATATTTCGAGGTATCCGACAGTTGGACAATGACACAATTGCTGGGTAAGAAGTAGCAAAATCAAAGGTGTAAAGATTTATTTCTAGTGATTAATTATGGTAATTACTTGAATCTAATGAACTTTCAATTTTGAAACTTAAAATCAGAAAAATGAGTTTGTTGGCAAATGCAATGTGATCAATGGTAGGATATTTTACTTGTTATTAAGTGCCAGTATGGTACTTTATGAGATTGTGTGGGGGACGAAAAATGTCTGTCCGTCCGTCCGTGTGTCTGTACGCGCTCTAACTCAAATACGCTTTTTCGGATTTTCATGAAACTTGGAAAACACATTTATAATGTCAATGGGAAGAACCCTATTGATATTGAACCAAATCGGTTCAGCGGTACCGGAGTAATGTCCAATTTAGTGCCTATTTTAATAGATTATGGCGCCTTTCTAATAGAAAGGCGTCATAATTCAAACACGCTGTATCGGATTTCCATTAAACTTGGTATACGCATTTATGACGTCCATGAAAAGTACTCTGTTAAATTTGAACCTAATCTGTTGACCGGTACCGGAGTAAAACCCAATTTAGTGTCTATTTTAAAGACGCGGTAACTCAAATACGCTTTACCGGATTTTTATGAAATTTGGTATACACATTTATAGTGTTCATGGGAAGACGTCTATTGATATTGGATGAAATCGGTTCACCTGTTTTGGAGTAATGCTCAATTTGGTGCCTATTTTATGATAATATACGTATTCGAAAGAATTTATATAAAAAAAAGAGAATCAGTTATCATGATAACATAGTCAATTGTTTTTCTGTTATATTATACGGCTTTGGAAATTAAAATAGAGATAGCTATGACCAAAAGCACTATTGTTTTACATGCGCTTATCCAACTAGACCGTTAAACTGACCCAGTTGACCGAGATGGTAACTTTTGGCCTCACATTATGGAGTTCGATGGTTCAAATCCCGAAACGAGCCAATTTCACTTTCTTTTTCGTATTTTTATGTGAGTGTGCGATTGTCAAGATATCACAAATCTGTACAGTTCAGCTGATGCTGGAAGATTTTAATCTGATTAAAAAAAACTAGACCTTTGTTCTTCCGTAAGCACTGCTTAATGAATAAATCTGGAGCTTAACTTGGAAATGAATTTAAAAAAAACATATTCTGCACATCATAATTGCAGTCATAACTGATTAAACAAAAACATACTGGCACTTTTTTACATCAGTTTACCTGATTTTATTAAGTACCAGAATGGTATTTTATGAGATTGTGTGGGGGACAGGAAATTATATGTCCATCTGTCTGTCAGTGTGTCTGTATGCACAATAACTCAAATACGCTTTATCAATAATGGTTTCACGGGCTATTAGCTGAGTAAAGGGATATACAACATAAAAGCTTTCAGTCGCTGACATCTCTGCAGCCTTCCTCAGGGAAATGAGCTTTATCAGATTTTCATGAAACTTTCATACACATTTATAACGTCCATGCCCAATTTAGTGCCTATTTTATGGTAATATATCAGAAAGAATTTATCAAATGCAAATCAGTTCTCATGACAACATAGTGTTTCACAGTGGTTCATTTACGGCTTTGGAAGTTGCAATACAGATAGCTTTGACAACTAACGATACCCACATATTCCTTCACATATGCTTATCAAAACTTTAGACAAATGTTCTTCCGTAAGCCCTGCTGAATGAATTGATCTGGAGCTCAACTTGGAAATTGATTACAAAAATAATTTATTTTCTGCATACCATAATTGCAATTATCACTGATTAAACAAAAGCATTCTGGCGCTTTGTTACATCAGTTTACCTGATTTGATTTTATCTTTAAACAACAATGGATTTGCAAATGCCAATGACAGTTTAAGGAGGAGAGTGCAGGACAATAGATACCTCCACATGGAACCCCGTCACTTTCGAGTGTCATGGAATTTAACTAGGAATATGTAGGTATATCCATCTAAAACACTGAACTTCAAAGTTAGATGCTACTGGAAAGCAGCATAAACACTAAAATGGAAAAGAACAGTTTGATGAATTGCTAACAGATTCCAACTCTAATTTAGAAAAACTACAATGAAAGTGTGATTCTGCCTATTAGTCTACCAATTAATTTAAAAACTCGTCCATATTATAGTAGGCATACATCTCATTGGTACTCACCTTAACCATTCCTTTCTGAAACAACATCTCCACAATTTCTTTCAGAATTGGTAAAATGCCACTGTGATGAACTCCAATACCTCGTGAAAGAAGGTCTTCTAAGTTAATAACCTGGAAATGGAAATATCAGATTAACCACTTAACCAATTGAAGAGTTTTTTTCTCAAAAGCCGATATCTACATAAAGTATAGTTATGAGACATCGGATTTTGATAGAACACCTTAACCATAAATATCGGATTTTACAAACACTACCGTTTTTCTGCCATGTCTGAGTGGAACAGATGTTGGGATATGAAAGAACCAGTATAACCATTGGAAAAGCAGCTACTTAAACTATACGAAACAATATATATATATATATATATATATATATATAAATTTTGTCAAAACCTGCGGTTATCGGCTTTTGAAAAAAACGCTCCTCAATTTCTCTTATGATTTAAAAAGATGCTACAAAATAACACTGCCGAAAAATTACATGTCTATGTAACTTAAAAGTTACATATACGTAGTATATAAGATTTTCCACTCATGTGTTGTGTCACATCCCCTGAAGATACTACCTAACGTGAATAAAACTCAATTTGATCAGTTTTCTTCCCATTTTAGAGCTATGCTGTTTACAAACATAAACATACCCAAACATTTTTATGAAAATAGATTTTTGGATTCACTGGATCTCAAAATGTGTATTAATGCTAAAAACTCTTCAGGGTCAAACATAATATTTCAACTACCAACAGAGATGTAGGTCTGGGTAGAGAATGTAAGAATAACCTTATTTAAAGCAGTAGTGTACCATATTTACCTGTGTAATAGACACACATTTTTCCAAGATTTTTATAACAGAAAACTTGTTCAAAAAAACTTCAAAAATCTACACGAGAGAGCAGATCAGTATTCTTTATGTGTAGAAAACATTTTAGTGAAAAAAACACACACACGTATTTAAAAGATGTGCCAACTAATGATTGATAGCATAGCGATATATTGGCCACAACTAATGTATCGATTGTGTCACACATATGACGATCGACAGTTAACAGTTGAATAAACAGAAGAGAAACAACATGCACATTAGTTAATCTGAGGCTTTCACGGCCGGAATCTTGGAGTTGAAGCATCTTCCGGGCTGTGGGCCGTGGTCCAAAGGCAAAATTACAAGTCTCGCCAGACGTTTTGCTCCCGCTGTGGGGAACTTCTTCAGTGGCTGCTATCTTGACGCTGCGTCAGCGTCAAGATAGCAGCCACTGAAGAAGTTCCCCACAGCGGGAGCGAAACGTCTGGCGAGACTTGTAATTTTGCCTTTGGACCACGGCCCACAGCCCGGAAGATGCTTCAACTCCAACATGCACATTACCCCCAGGCACTGTAAATTCTCATCCAGCGGCTCCGTTATCTTGTTCTTCTGAGAATTTGATAACTTTCAGCCTAAAACTCGTTGGATAACTTAAAAGTATTTCTGTCACTTCTTATCCATTGTCCAAACACAAGTTTATCAAACACGTCTTCTGCAGATGTCCTAAGAATACTGCGATATTAATCGACAATCTATGAATGTTATTTTGTCCGTAAACAATCATATTTACTGTTTCCATGCATTGTTGTTTAAAAACTTAAATTTAAAAATAAGCAGGCCATCCAATCTTACGACTTCAAATATTTTAAAAACAATTACTTCTTAGAAATGAGATGGGTCTATTATGTGGGGAATTTTATTTTGATTTTTTAACGCGAAAAGTAGGGATGCATCCATTACGCAGAGGCATCCATTACACGAGTAAATACGGTAAATTATGAAGTAGCGAGATACATTAAAGAGACCGAAGAAATTTTATGAAATCATTTCCATAATCAGGAAAGAACTGTGTGTTCCCTTGTATTTTTATAACTAAAGATGGGATTTTCATGCATTATCAAATCATAAATATGCAAGCATTAATGCACTGTCAAATGACCAAATATGCACAATGAAGGGGGGAAAAAAATACTATGAATATGCAATATCAAAATTCAAAATTACACTTTATTTTTGAGTGGCATAATGTACTACTAACAGTCTTTCCAATTTTTGGCCGTGAAGTTCATGCATTTATCTGTCAAAATAATTTTGTACGCTGAAAATGATCTTTCTACGCCGTAAGAAGTGACAGGTGCACAGGTGCCAAAGAGAGTTTGGATACTCTACCTGAGGAAGTCTTCTGTCTGCTTCTTTAAGATTTGCAATACAACGTTTGAAGAAATCATGAATGAAACTCTTCTCTTTTTGCGTTGTTAGATCAGTACTACGAAGACTAAAAGAGTTCTGATCACACCGATTCCTTGAGAGAGTGAATGCCACTACAGGTAGCTTATCATTTTCCTTCAGATGATATATGAAAGCTTCCCACATGGTCTTCTCTTGTTTTTGTGTAATAATAGGCTTTCCTTTAGGTAAGTATGGAGTCTTTGGAGAAATCTGCTGGCGTCCCTTCTTTCCACTTTCTGCAGGTCCTGTTTGAGATTTCTGTTGTTTGGTATCTGTCTTTTCCTTTGCAGCTTTTGCTTTAAGGTAGCTGTAATTTTAAATTAAACAGAGTTAATTTCAACTAAATAAAATAGAGAATAATACAGGACAATTGTTGCTTCTGTAATGGAAAAATAGGGGGCAGAGTCAGCAGCACTCCTGGTGGCAGAACCTGGAAATTTGGCACCAAATCAAAATACTCAAAACATATATAAGCTGTAATGTTTAAAATTTTCACTAACCACTGAGCATCAAAACATGTTTAAGTAAATATAAGAATAATAATAAGAAAATAAAACACAAAACTTACAAAATACTGTAGTTAACAAAATATTAATGAAAACACAATAAATATTTCAAATCTCACAATAGCATTTAAACTTAGTGGTTGCTAACAATAACTTCTCTTTTATCATTGTCTTTTTTTCTTCTTCAATATTTCTCTTTTGTGGTCGACCAGCAAAATTGCTTTACGGACCTAGATAAATAGGGGGAGGGGGGGGAACAACATACGTTATGGCTTATACATAACACACCGACGTTGGCCATTTTGGCACCTCTAATGAAAATTGGATTACTTCTTTGTATCTAGATATGGAATTGCTGCATCTACGAGGGGGAGTCAAATGAAAACCTTAAAAATGAAATAAAAAATAAAAAATTCGCACCACTGGCCAGTATCTGAAAACTTGAATTTTATATTCATAACTCGTAGATGAAGTCTTGTATATCATGCTTTTGTTTAATCAGTGATGGGCACAATTATGATATGCAAAAGAGAAATTATTTTTGTAATTGATCTCAGAGTTAAGCTCCAGATTGGTTCATTAAGCAGGGCTTACGGAAACACAAAAATCTAAAGTTTGATAAGCATATGTAAAGAATATGTGGGTAGTGTTGTTTGTGAAAGCCCAGTTTGTAAGGATTAAAGAGTGAATATTAAATTGTATTGGAAGTTAACACAGTGAAGTTATATAACATAATAATTATATAAGAGTTGAATTTTTACACAAAAACTTCACTTTTGGTATAGTTTACCTGTACTAGTTTCGGCGCCTTCGCAACCATTGTGAACAGCTATACTTCAACACCAAAAGTGAAGTTTTTGTGTAAAAATTCAACTCTTATATAATTATTAGATTAAAGAGTGTTTTTATATATTTTTGGGGGGGAAGGGGGCAAGGTGATATCCTTAAATACTTTTTGGAATCTTTTTTGACCCCATGGGTGAAAGGTGAATTTTCTATATTTAGTTTTGTCACTTTTGCTTTCAAAGGTGGTCAGTTGTATAGTTTTCTTTCTTTTAAATTATAGGATCTTCTTTGTCAAGGCCGGAAGGAAGCTGAACAGCAAAGAGAATCCACGATACAAACAATAATCCTCCAAACAAATAGAAAGGTGGAGGAAGTAACAATTTTGTAACATAATTCTGATAAATTATAAATTAATTATAGAAAAAAGAATAATAAAAAATTGACAACATTTGTACATTAAGTCCTAATGAACTAGAAATTGTTAATAATGATACATCAATCTAAAAAATGAAATAATTCAAGCTGAAGCTGTCTAAATATCTTTTGTTAAGTTTCAGTAGGTCACTGCTTGTGAATGAACTTACCCTTCATTTATTAGCTTCCCATCTTCTCCCATAATGAGAAACCTATCATCTCTGGTCTTCCCTCCTGAACCAGTGTACAAGTAGTGCTTTAGAGGAACCGGTCTCTTCAATGTACTGATGACATACACCTTTCTCTTCTTGGTATGGCCCAGCCAATGTGCAAACTGCAGAGTGTTGGGTACAGTTGCACTGAGCATAACTATCGTCACATGGTCTGGAAGTAGAATTAATACTTCTTCCCAAACATGTCCTCTCTGAAATAAGAGCCATTAAATGATACAGCTATCCTATATTTATAACAATTATTTCATTGAACAAATATCACTCACACATAAATATGACTTTCTCTAGATTAAAAAGATTTACATTCTGGCATAGAGTAAGTGAAGATTATATTCAAGCTTCCACAGATTATTGTTTTTGTTGACATTAGATGAAAAAAGGTCTCGAGTTTAAGTCCAGGTGTCAGAGGAACTATTCCCCTAAAATATTTACATAGAGTAAGTGGCTGCCTATCAGGAATGTACAGAGTTGGTCACAAAGCAGAATTACATCTCTCAGTATTAAGGCTGAGACAAACAGACATGGATAATGATTTCTTCCTGGGCTTCCAACCTGGTGAACCAGGAGGATTGATTCTGAGCTATCGGCAGCTTGCTCAGCTGCCATTTCTGGAAGAAGTGAGTTAATTGGGGAAAAAATCTGTTATATAGGAGAGACAAAGAAATGCTGCATGGAATGGGGGCCAATAGGAAAATCAGGAAGTGGAAAAAATAGACAGAAAGCTCTGACTGTTTAGAAAGGAAAAATTTAATTGAATAGTAGTGTAAGTAAAGTGTTCCATATACAGGCCATGGAGGCCCAGAGGGTTCCAGGAGGTTGAGGCTCCCAGATTTTAGACATTCGGCACACGAAGGTGGTAAGGCTGTCCACTTTACGCACTAGCCGCCTTTACCCCCAGGATTGCTCCTAGTACTCATTTCTCTTAGAGGCTGAGTTGACCCCAGGGCCATAGTGCCACCAGAGGGATTAGGCCAATTGAATTCTCCGACCTCCCGGTTTGTAGCTCAGCGCCTCAATCACTAAGCTACAGCATCCCCCTAGGGAATGTTGATGACAGTGACGTTATAATAATAATGATATGAATGAGTCAGATATTGTAACACTTACTTCACTTACAACTTTTTTAGAACTAGTTTAGGAAATTTAGTCTTTACCATCCTCAGCTAATGGCTGCTGTTTCAGCTGAGGATGGGAAAGAAAACTAGTTCTACTGGCTGACTGCTGTTTCACTTGAGGAAGGGAAAGATAATATTTCCAAAAACCTAATCCTGTAAGTAATGTAAGTGTTATAATATCAGACTCTTCTACAAGTGCACAGTGAGTCCCATGCAAGAGTTGGCCAATGATGCGGGTTTCTGCATCATGGTGAGCACAGCTCCATCTTCTGAGCAATTGGGTGAAATATCTACGCAAATAAAGCTGAGATCGGTGTAATGATTCAGGTTCTCACATTTACAGTTAAAATAACAATGAAAATAACCACGTACCTCATCACAAGAGATGTTGGAAATGTTCTCCTCTTGCTTCCACACAATACTGGCACCATTTTAGGAAATTTTCTTTCATGCGCATAAGTTCAGCTTCCGAGACAGAGTTACACTCGTGGGACTCACTGTATAAGACTAAAGTCATGCATGTTTGCTTTGTTATAAGCTTGTAAAACTCACCTCCTGGTCATTAATATAATGAACTTCATCAAATATTACATATTCTAGATCTCTGACTACTTCGCTACCACAGTACAGCATGGATCGCAGAATTTCTGTTGTCATAATCAGGCATTGAGCAGTCTGGTTGATCTGGAAGTCTCCAGTTATTAACCCCACATCTCCGAATGTACTTTTAAAGTCTCGGTATTTCTGATTTGAGAGTGCTTTTATAGGAGATGTGTAGATGGTCCTGCAAACAATATCATTCCATCAAATACATATAAAAAAGCAAGCAGCAACATGACCCGAAATACCATGCAAAACAAAATTAAACCTGAGAATTGTGTTTGAGCCCAAAATTCGAAGTTGCGTTTTTAACATAAATAAATGTAATGAGCAGGGTTGGGAAAAAAAACTTTTTTAAAAAAGAACAAAAAAAACGTTTTTTTTTGTTTAAAACGTTTTTTATGTGAACAACAATGTTGGTTGTTTTAAACGTGTTTTTTAAAACGTTTTTTATGTTTACAACAATGTTGTTTGTTTTAAAAAAGTTTAAATTGTTCATTTTGTTTAAAACAACCATTTTAATGTATAGGGCCTATTATACATACATATATATACAGGGTTGAAATGTTTAAAACATTTTAAACAATTTGTTTTAAACATTTTTTAGCATATGTCTATAACACTTTTTAATTGGGTGTTAAATTTAATTATGCAGACAATTTATATTTTGTCAAGCCAATGACACCCTGTGCTAAGATGTTCAAGAATTACGAGTCGTAGACTTAATATAGTATTTGAAAATACATTTTGTACCAGTAGCAGTTGTTTATGATTTAATAGTTCATGATTAATAAAAAATAATACAAACTACTGTTTAATTACTGCCTTTACTGCTCAACTGATGATTGACTTTCACCATGCTTTATGTGAAAAGGTCTCAAAATAGATGGTAGGATGCAGTCAGGAAAAATTCAAATCAATTACTCGGAATCAGAAACTGGAAGGATAGAGAAGTCTGGAGGAAAAGGATACAAAAGACACCACCTCACATGATTTTCTGGTATTCTGGCCCTAGTTTTTTTTTTTCCTGTTTACAACACCAACTGGGTGTCACTGACTTGACAAAATGTAAATTGTCTTCATAATTAAATGTAACACGCAATTAAAAAATGATTTAAACATATTCTAAAAAAACATGTTTAAAACAGATTGTTTAAAACGTTTTAAACAAACTTAAAAAAACACAAGCACTTGTTTTAAACATGTTTTAACACTTGTTTTAAACATGTTTTAAACTCTTGTTTTAAACGTTTTGTTTTAAACATCCCAACCCTGGTATTGAGGTCCTCTGAATCCAAAAATACATCTTCAGAAACATGAGAATAATCCTGGGTTCAAGTCCCAGTGTCAGAGGAATTTTTCTTCTATAATATTCTCATTAAGGGCCCAACAGAGACAATATAAATGCGTATATCCATCTTTTAGAAACATGTTTGTGTGTCTGTGAACAGCCTAGCTCGAGAATGAAAAGTCATATTAAAAAAAAAAAAAAAAATTGTATTTGGGTAAGGTTTCTTTTGGGATGTGATACAAAGATTGGCGACAACTTTCTCTTACTTTTAATGCCACTTTACATGACGAAAATTTTGTTCTTCACAATTTTCTCGAAAACAGACCTAATGCTTTTGTTTAAATTTTGTGCATGATGTGCTTATACTAAGAGCTAAAACTTTTATTTGAAACTTCTTTTCATAAAAAATCTCTTAAGGGTAGTTATAAGCTACTCACTGATTTTAGAAACTCAGACTTGCCTGATGAACAACAATGCTTTGGATCTCTTAAAGAGAATTTGCAGTAATCACACACTTACTTGGTCATGTGATTTTGTGAGAGAGCAATGGCATATTCAGCTACAACAGTTTTGCCAGCTGATGTGTGAGCAGCTACAAACACATGGCCAGCCTTTTCTTCCATCTTCAATATTGCCTGCGTGAAAGTAAACAAACAAAAAATCAGTCACATCAGTTTTGAAATCTGCTTTAAAGTGAAATATTAATAAAACTTACTTAGGTAGAATTATTCATGTATCTCAAAATTTTCAGTCATTTGATCTATCATTTTATTATGAAGGTTACGATTAAAATATACTACATTCACAATATTTGATAAAACAGTGAAGGAAAAGTCTTATTACAACAGAACGCTGTTTATCCAAACTTCGATCAACCGAAACCTGGCTTAACCAACAATGATTTTCTTTCTTGTCCACTTCTTAAAATTTCAGGAATTCATTTTTGGTGGGCCTGTAAAGCCTCCAAAACAGATTCAATAAAAGACAGGACTGAGAGATAACAGTAATGTAGTTTCTTGCAGCAAAAGCGTTGCTGTCTGGTACTTCTCAACAGATCATAAATTACTGTAGGTCTAACATCTTTTACAAGGGACTTTTTGGTAGGGTTACCAGATGTACAGACTTAGCCGGACATGTCCTGCTTTTTATGTCTGTGTCCAGCATCTGGCCACGCATTGTAGAAAATCAAACATTGTCCTGCTTTTTAATGCTAATGGACATGTTCATCAAATTTTCAGGTTAAAAATATTTTTACATTTAAGTGAAGATTTAAGTTCATCCTAAACAGATTTTAAATCCATATATTACTCATCAACGCACACGACCAAAGAATATAATTCGATAACCAGGATTCTAAAAGGTATATGTCATAGGCTGTGTACATGTTGGAGAAAATAGGTTTGTTTCCATTGTCATGTACCATAATGACGCGTGCTAATCAATCCTATCATTCTCTTGGTGGAACAGCATTGCTTCTTTGTTTGTTTATCGTTGCTCAGACATGTATGTGGCCACAACAGGATGTGCTTCATTCACAAGGTATGGAAGCAGATTTCAATAACCGATTATTTTGGGAATTTCTGTTTCCTGTTAACTTATGAGTTGCAGATTAAAGTAAAGAACTACTTTAGTGTATGTGTAATGCACCCTTTCAATGATTATGTAAATTATTTACATTAACTTCATAATTGTATTATATTATTACAGAAAACTCCCGATTTTCCAAGTTAATGGGGATCGTGGAATGCACGAATAATTGAAATACACAGATAATCCAAACTGGGTGCGAGATTTTGAATTTCCTGCACTTAATTTCGAATTTCCTGCATGTTGACGCCATATTGTGTATATATGACGAAATTAAATGCAGGGAAATTTGAAATGATGTGCGTAAAATTTGTAATTAAGTGCAGGTAATTCAAATTTTTATGCACGGTTAATCTGCAAACCAGATAATCCACAAACTGGATAATCCACAAATTAGATAATCTGCTCATGGATATTTGGGATTTGCTGTATAAAATTAGTTTCATGTCTGGCTCTTTTTTGTGGAAAATTAGGCTATTTTAGAGAAAATGTTCTGCTTTTCAACCCTACCTACTAGTGAACAGTTATTCCAACTTCCAGCAATTCACATAGTGTAAATCTTTAAATTATTTGTCACCAGTCAAACTTCAATAGGATAATAACCCCAGAGTGAATTACTTTTTCTTGCAGTTTGTATTGGTGTACTTTTTAATATGTGAAGAAGGTGTTCTTCCTTCGATTGCAATGTCAAGTAAATGGAAACGCATAATAGCACCAGTACTATACAATTTTAACAGAATACTTATTTTAAACGTTATAAATGACATAGAACTATTTTTATTAAAAGAAGTGGGTAAACGGAAAGTAATAGATTATCAGAAAATCTGCTTATCCTAAATCATCCCGCTCCAATTGTTTCAGATTAACAGGGTTCTACTGTTTGATGGTGAAGTTTTTCACAGTGAAGCAACGTTTATGGTTCTTCTGTACTACATTCTTTTATGAACACAATGAAGTTTCAAATTTGAAAAATTACTGGGGGGGAAAAATGTAACAAACTTATAGTCATTCAAATTTTAATAAACGGTCTTACATGTGATGTTAAGAATTTAAGTGGATGAAAGATATGTACCTCACGACATAGGTACCTATTGCAGCTTTCTTTCTATAGAGTGTTATACATATTTTTATGTCTTCTAACATTGTACCTACAGTCATATTTTCTTCATATCTACCTCAATAATTATTAATTTTATAACTGGACAAAAAAATTTCATTTTAACCATCTTTAAAACTATACCTTGCAAAATCATTGATGTACCTTCTACCACAATTGAAACAGCCAAAAAAAAAAAAATCAAACACGAGTAAAATTAACATTTATATAAAAAAATGAGTACAGCTGTTTGATTTATTCGTTAGAGCCATTTTATAAGAAATCAAAATCTGAGAAAAGTTTCTATGAAAATTATCCTTCATATTATATTAACAGAATTCAAAGGAACAAGTCAAACATATTTGTTATGGACTAAAGAGGAATATCAGAAAAATGTATGACAAATCTCTTTAAACTGGAAAATTTTGAGTGGAATATTAACACTGTGGCACAAAGACAAAATGGCAGAAAAAGGTTTATGTTGGTAACATATTGTTGTTTGGCTCAAAAGATCATGCTCACGGATTTCAAGGTATTTTATATGACTTGAATATAACACATTAAACCTACTACACAAAAGTTAAAAAAAAAAAAATGGTATTTCATTAGAGGTTTCACTGTATAAGAAAATTTAAAACAGCCTAAATCTCATTATTAAAATCTTGTTACCTTTCACAACCTGCAAGAGGATGTGCTTAATGATTATGTCTATCAAATTGTAAAATATTCTTCTTACTGACCTGTTTTTGGAATGTATCCAGTTCAAATTTCCACTTCTTTGCCATAACAGGGACTTTCTTCTCAAAATCTGTTACTGGAATCATAACATTCAATTCCTCTGCCCATTCTGTCTTCCTTAATGACTGCGCTGGTTCGGTTTCAGTAATTTTCAGTACTGGTATTGTGTCTTCCTATATTGAACAAACCCAAACTTCCTTACAAAACATATATAGCAGAATCTTGTATTTATATTACCTCAAGTTATATCTCACCCTATTTACAACTTTTTTTGGTACCTATTTAGAATGTATAAAGATTCTGTGGAACTTACACTAGAATAAATGGAACTAGAATAAATTTCATTTAAGCTTATTTTATAATTTGACCATAAACACTTTTATGATTCACATCTATCAAACTGCAAACTGGAGTTAAGAAAAGTTAATCAAGTTAACAAAAATCTGCATAGAATAGACATTCTTTTCATTCAATGAGAAACATATCAACAAGAATCTGGACTTGCTATGGGAAGTCCTCTGTCACATTTTCTGACCAACCTGTTCATGAGCTATTTTGAATGTCACATCACAAAATCATTTCCAGACATATTTAAGGTACGGAATAGGTATTTTGATGAGATATTCGCTATTGTAAATTATAAACTAATTGAAGATGCTTTAAAATAGCTAAATCTCCAAGAACCTACAATACAGTTCACAGTGAAAACAGAAAAGGAGCAGGTATTGAACTTCCTTGACCTAAAAGTATTGAGAACAGAAGACAGGCTTGAATTTGGTATATTCAGAAAGAACACACAATCTGACAATTATATTAAAGCAGATAGTTACAACCCAAGACTACATAAACATGCAGCATTTAATAGCCTGACACATAAGATAAATTTTCTGGGCAAACAACAAATTTCAAAAGGTTTTTAATGAAGTCAACATCAAACTGGCACCTCAGAATAAATTCAGTGTTAAAAATCTAATAAAAACCAACCATAAAGATAAGGAACCTCATTATAATAAATCTGGAGAATACAAAATCAGCTCCAAAGATTGTGATAAGTGTTACATAGGCTAAACCAAAAGAAATTTGAAAACATGGAGAAAGGAATACTTCAGAAATATTATAAAAAAACGAACAGAAAATTCAGCTTTAGCTACCCATTTCTGGGAAGAAGGCCATGAAATTGTGGATGAAATAAAACTACTAATATAAGTTCAAAAACCACTAGACTTTATGGTAAGAGAAAAAATATTTTTCCAAAAGAACTGCCAAAAACTTCTAAACTTTGACACCTCAGTGGGCATCCAGGCAACTTTGATCAACAAGTTCATCCACTCGCCGCCATATGGCCTGTCTGAATCAGCTAATGATGATGGGGATACCGACTGAAACGGTCGCTCTGGGTAAATATACTTAATTGTGAAGTTAGTGTGCATATTTCTGTACTCCATCTTTCTACAGAAGTTAACACTTCACTGTGCAATTTTCATAGTAATATTAATATTGACTACATATACTGTATAAAATATGGGAAAACGCTACAAAAAGTTTGTTTCTTACCATTGGTATAACACCCTCAGCTTCATTATCTACATCAATGTCTAAATTCTGAATTGATAAATTTTCTTTGGCCTTCTTTTCATGTGGTTTCGCTTCTTCTTGCCAGAGTCCAATCAAATCTTCTTCCTGCTGTACAATGGACATCAGGTTAACAAAGCTGGCTTCTTCCTCTTTGGTTTCTGACTTGATGGATGGAGATTCTTCTTCTGTAGGAACAGGTTCTTTAACTTCCTCAGATTTAAGAGGAGTCCTCTTATCAGCTTTAAAAGTTACACCCTTTTCAAAACATGGAGGCACTGACAATAAATCTGGAAGTACAACAACCAGTACGGTACTAAATTAGAGAGGATAGCAGAAAAATTACTGTAGTAATGGATTTGAATAAAATACCAGCAAAAATTCCCAAATAAGTCACATACACAGACAAATTTGCATGTAAAAGTTAGTTTTACTTTTAAAGTTCTTATTCCTGTTATTCAGGTTAACTGTTTCATAATTATGTAGTACAAACATATCATGAATTATGTACTCGGTCTAATAAAGTTGCTTTTTAAGTTTACATGATTACACTAGATTTTGCAACTACTTTCATGAAAGTGACTTCGTGGAACTAATTACACTCATTTCCTTCAAGAGAAATTCCAGTTAAGTTTCACGTTACACTTTATTTTTTAAATTCAAGCCATTGAAATCCCAGATACGCATTTGGACCTCGTATAAATCTAAGTGTTTCACAATTTGATCACTTCCTCACGTCACTTTAGAAAATGCAAACAAAGTGAACATGCGTATAAGCTTCAGCCGAAACTGTGTGTCACCATTACGTCTCATGCATTTAAGTAAAAAGCAAGTTGTGAAACTTAATTACAAAACTTAGTCTCATCATGTAAATTAGCCTTAAGACTTTTAAGTTTACTTCTTGTAACTAGTCATTTTTGTTATTATGACAGATAGTGACAAAGCATGATACAATATTTGGTATAGTGAGTGATCAGTTCCCAAAAGGTTGAGTATATTAATATCAAACATTCATGCGGAATTCCAGAGCATCTCCCCACTCAATTCAGCTCTATTACGTTTAGGTCTGAGTGACTAGCTAGCTGACTTCTGCTTAGAAGTTCACCTGGTTATGCTCATGTAAAATATTGTAAAGTTTTGTTATTACTATTAATAGAAAATATCAAGTTTACCTTAATTTTATCTAAAGTTTTTTTCCCCAACCTGACAGTTCGCCCCTGATAATAGATTATGAGCATTGTTTCAAAATAAATTTTCTCCATCTTAGTACTTTTTTTGAGGAAGTGAAAATTATTGCTCTTTCATAAAGGTATTCTGGAATTGAGAAATACAACACTGGCAATTGTTTAGGACTGCAGGGGTATTGAAAACCACATAAAGCTGAAATCAAAGTTGTACTTATTATGAAATTGTTCAAAATGTTAGAGAATTTACATTTTATCCAACTGAACACAGAAAACACAGTCTGAAGCAGTAGAAAATGGTGAGTGGCTTCATCTTGTAGGCGGAGAAGGAATAATACTCTGAAGCACCTGCTGTTCAAAATATTGGAAGGCCCTCGACCGCATTTAGTCCTTCACTATTACAACCAGATGTTGGTGGACGAAGACCTACAACCCTAAAGCTAACTCAGGCCTGGAACAATGGCGGGTGGAAGGCTTGAGTTCCAAGCGGGATACTGATCCGAGTGACTGTAAACAATGCTACAGCATGTTCCACTAAACTTTCATCACAATTTTCAGCATTTAACTCACCTATGTTTTGTTGAAAATGCTACCCCTCTGATCTATATATATATCTCTGTCTACGTAAAAATATTTCTTCAGTGATAATGTGCGATTAAATTAATCAAATAGAAGTACACTATGCACATTTTACAATGGTTAATTTTAAATCAGGTTTCTCCGAAGAGACGAAACTAAGAAAATGGCTGCTCAGTAAGGTAAGGCTTCCAAATTCTTCAGCTGGAAGGTATGAAACACATGCATTTGTGGATTTTTAGATTGGTTCTTATACAGAACATTCTTAATGGGAATGATCTTTCAGACATGTACTACTGTTTCTCTACAGTACATATGGGGAAAGAAAAAATAAACTTACTATTTATAAAGTCCACTTCAGAGTTGACTTCATCTTCCGTAATGGCAGATAATAATTCTGGAAAACCACCAGGCCAGAACGGATAATTGGTATTACTGCCCCTTATATCTTGATCAGGTGGTCCTGGAGCTCGCTGAAGAGACATTGAATTTTTGGCAGTACATCCCATATTCTCTATAGCTACCTCTCGGAAATGTAGGATTTTACCTGTTTTTGGATCTCGTTCCACCTGAATGAAAATTCAAAAATATTAAAAATGGAGGACATTAAGAAAAAAGAGAAAGCGGTAGACCTACAAATAAAATACACAGCATTCCATGCCATTAGCCCCCATCCTATGCAGCAAAAGTAAGATGATGTGTACACTCGAGTGCATGGAAACATTCCAATGCTTCTGGTTTCTTCAAGCGCTGTTCTTCGTTTAAAGTTGGTATCGAATCTCCGTAACATTAGTGTTCTTCTTTTGAGTGGCTGAAAGTCATAAACACAGGTTGGTTTCAGGTTCAAGAGAGAAGGAGTGAAAGGAATATGGCAAACATTAAGTAGAGGTTAGCCTATGCTGTGTATCAGCCGATATGTACAAGGGTGGGGAATGGGCTTGGTGGAGCCGGTTATGTATTCCCGTACCAATATAAATCACTGCGCATTATATCAGAAAGATTCTGTGGACTCGACTATACACATTGCTGATTGCTGTCCTACTGGCTGCCAAAGGCCTACTTTTGGTCACAAGGGCAATACTTCAGTCTGGTGCACTACATTATTATGTTAGAATAGGTTTAAACGTTATGGTAACAAATTGCATCACATGACTACAAAAGCAAATAATCTTTAAGGTACAGATATATTTCATAAAAAGGTTATTGTAGAAAAGTGTGTACAGAATTCATAGAATAATATTCCAAGTATTCCAATCATGCATAGGAACTCTGTATGTGGACTTGTAAAACATTTAAGGCAACAGGTTCTGTGTTGAATAACCAATGGCAATAAAACATCCATGTGTGCTCACTGAGGAGAAGACTGTGAAATAGAAGAGAGATTAAAACAGCACAAGAATTTAACTAAAAAATCAGGGAATAGCACTATCAGAAATGATAATTAATATGACAAATACCCTTCCAGGTCAGTTTGTCCACTTCATATTGCCCTATGGTTCGGGAACCTGAACTAATTGAGGCTGACCTCTGTTCTGAATCTGGGAAATTTGGATTATTCGAGAAATTCGATAAATTACTCTTGACACATCAAATACAGCAGAGTACTGACTCTGAAAGAGCTAGCGACGATTTGCATATTATAGTGGAGTAATAAATACTAATTCAATTGTTTCTAGGTACATTATTATAAGGACTCACAAATACCGTTTTATGTCCATTTGTAGACAATCCCGGAAAAAAGATTACCCACATTTTTGTGAAATGCGAGGAAAATAGTGATTCATGAATGAATTAGGCTGGAAAAAATTGTTTAAATGTTTTTTGTTAATTTCTATGAACATAAGGTTCAAACATACAGTGTATTATGTCAGTTTATATTCTTCATTAAAGCCGCAACAAGACAAATACCAGCACTTTTTGGAACTTATATTTTGAGGGTTAATCCTTCTTTCCTGGCATGTTTTCATTTGGAGAAAAATGTTGTGAGCACCACACTACTGTAGACCACAATTAGGCTACAACTGAACGACAATTTTTTGTGGACGTAAACAGTATGGAAGAATTTTTACTGAATAATCTGACCAATGCAAATTTAAAAATCTAAAAATAATAACAAACCTTGAGAGTGGTTCCAAGAGGAGCTGGCTCACAGTGGTACAAGGCTCTGGGGTTTGGTTCCCTGGGCCAGTATTTTTGCGCTTGCTCATAATCATGAATAGGCAAGCGATCAGGGCATAGCAAGTACTCCCGCAACTGTTTCTGTACATCTGGGAGAACTGGAGGTGGCCCAAATGGAAGCTGTCAAAATATAAATCCATTTTTATTACTACATTCTTAATGAGCTCTGGAATGTTATATCATGGTATGTATATATATATAGATGCAGATAGCAAATATTATACGGCAGTGCATCTAGAACACATCATGTTGTATGCACCTTAAGTACCGGTAGACTAATAATTTTAACCAAAGAGATTATGGTACAGTGGAACCTCAGGAATACTAATTAGGATTGGTCTTTGTTCAGATTCCTGGTAATTCAGATTGTCCAGGAAATTCGTATAACTAATGCAGTGGATGCTGTACATTGACCAATGTGATGTTTATGCGGCGCTGTTGCAAAGTTCCATCATCAAGCAGATTTAGTTCCTTAGGTCAAAAGAAGAATTAACATTAAGTTAATTCCATCCAACCCCTTTCCAGTTCCCTAAACCTTGTTACTTGTGCAAGACGGGCGGTTTGACTAAATCATTCGTCAAAACAATATCTCCTTCTCCACAGAAAGTGACATAACAATGTTGATGGCAGTTATGGTGTTGCTGCTAAAGCTACCTGTCACTAAACTAAACTAACCTTGGCTAACTTAACCTAACCTGTCACAAACCTAGATTATCGCAAACCACCCCTGTTCTACCTGTCAATAACCTTGCGTTTGTTCATCAGTGTAAAGCTATTGGCAGCATTGTACGATGCAACTGGACCACATAACCTGCTCTGCAACATCCAGTGAATTCTGTGCAGAGTGCTAAAGAAGACCCATGATTTATATACATTCTAAAAAACATTACAACTTCAAATATGGCTGTATTTTGTATTTAAAAAAGTGTGCAGTGTTAAAGAATCCCAAGGGAAGACATCTTATGTGGGTGATTAGTTCCTTTTAGCTCTGATGTGTCAGGCATGCCCTGATTCAATTTTTAGTGAGATACCTCGTACATTTATAACAGAATACAAGCAGTAGCAGTAGCAGTACGGTATATGCTAACCATAAAATACACTGCGAGCTAATGTCAAACCAGGAAGCTGGAAATTCATGTTGCACATATTGTGGGAAGTACTCGCCTGCCATGTCACCTAATATTTCACAATAAAAAAAATACCTTTGCACCTCCACATAATATTTCATAATTATAAAAACGACCCTTGCAACAAAATAAGCTATTTCGGATTGAGAGTAGGGGTGGGGAACTCGGGTGAGTCGCAATGTATCATTTTCCCTTTTATTTATCTCTGATCATCGAAGTCATGAAGGGCACCATATTGTGGCATTTTAAAGTTGACAGGCTTTCCCAGAGAGGTTATATGATGAAATATGGCCAGCAAAACTGAGATACTACCATCTGATTAAGTGCCCAGAGAGATCCAAACCTATAAACGACTATAGCAAAGACTAAACAAAAAAAAAAAAAATCTCCATACCTAATGCTCTTTCGAGCGCTCCTTATTTATTTATAAAACTGAGATACTAACAAAATACTGCTCTGTAATAATAATAAAATGCGTAATATGGTTAAGTATAATTTTCAAACAACTTAGTTAAAATCGTTCGATTAAAATACCTGTATTTCATATTTATCCTTTACTAGCGGCATTTTATTTCGAACTCCTTTGAGTAATATTACACCATTGCCTATTTACACTATCATCAAGTATTGTTCTTGAAAATAAAGTACTTAGTTCTATTCAATATTGGATTCCTATATATTTGTTGACAACACACTAAACAATACCATAATTAATACCATAATTATGCACGTGTAAACAATTAATACTTTCTCGAATCTCGATGTTCATCATCTTGTCTCGATCTTGTATAGTCGAAAATCGAAAGTCGAAATCAGTTGTTTGCCTATTGCATGATAGCACGTGTTTTTTGTTTTGTCATTAAACAGGTTTTTGTTGTATTATAACAGCTTATTTTCCTTGTTTTAAACTACTCTTTAGTTTATATCAAAACATGGATATATTGTTTGATAGCAGCACTAGTGATAGCGATGAAGACTTTGTTGTGGCTAGAAAAAGAAGAAAAAGGATTTTTAAAAGTAGGGTTAACATGGATTTTCCAACAGCCCAAGAATTCCACGAAAAATTCAGAATGAGTTCAATAAAATTAGAGTCACTCTTACAAGATATAGGAAAGGAACTCCAACATACTACTAACAGAAATTACGCTTTGTCTCCAAAACAGCAATTATGTGTAGCATTACACTGGTTGGGACATGGAGGACAATTCCATACTGTTGGTGATGTTTATGGTGTTTCAACATCCACCGTATGCAGAGTAATTCATTCTGTTGTGAATGCATTGAATGTCCATAAGTTTCATACTGTTGATTGGCCCCAGAATCCTACAAAAATTTGTCAAGATTTCTATCGTATTGCTCGAATGCCTCGAGTATGTGGATGTGTGGATGGGACATTAATAAAAATTGATGCTCCAGTGGAATATAGCCATGATTTTTTAGATGGACAAGAAGAATATTCCATTAATTGTATGGTAGTGTGTGGGCCAGAGCTAAAATTTTACTATCTAAGTGCGAGATGGCCTGGAAGTGTAGAAGATGCTCGTGTATTGAGAAACAGCACTTTGTGTGAACGCTTTGATGCTGGTTGGCGGCCATTCCCAGATGCAGTAATTTTATGTGATTCTGAATACCCACTGAAAGAATGGCTCATACCTCCTGTCTTGACCAATGTTAACGAACCTAAAGTTGTGCGTTTTAATAGAGCACATGAGTCAACAAGGCAGGTAACTGAGAATGCTATCAGAATGTTAAAAGAGAAATTTTCTTGTTTGAACCATCTAAGAGTGAACCCAACTTTTGCAGCTAATGTTTTTAAATGTTGTGTTATACTTTACAATATTTCAAGAGAGGTGGAAGAGCCTCATAATGTAGATCACAATGAAGATGAAAGTGACGATTTTGAATTTGATGAACCACCTACTCCAGCAGCACAAAAGAACTTGGAGAAACTTATTGAGCACTTTGCATAAACAAATAATGCACTAGACTGAGGACAGTTGTAGGCCAGAGTGAATAAACTTCATATTTCAGACAGTTGTGGACATTCTAGAGTAAATAAACTACAAGTTTCGGTGTCCCCAAGTTTCATATCTTGAGGTAGCCTACTGGTATTATATTATTTAGACAGTAAAACAGAATGCTTGGTTGATTGTCAGGCTACAGTGCATAAAATTACAACTGGGTTACAGGATACCAGTATTTTACTTGACGTGTGACTTTAGGCTTTCCAGGTTGTTGAGAATGGATAATGATTTCTCAAGCTTCGAATTGGGTGAGTAGGAGGATTGATTCCAAGCTTTCGCCAGCTTATTTTGTGAAGATGACAGAATAGAACAAGCTGCCAAAACTTGGAATCAATCCAAGCTTTCGCTAGCTTTTTTCGTGAAGATGACGGAATAGAACAAGCTGCCAAAAGCTTGGAATCAATCCTCCCACTCTCCTGGTTGGGAGCCCCAGAGATCATTGTCCATTATCTCACTTAATGGAACTCACTCAAAGAAAAAACCCTCCTGTCAATTTAAATCAGGTTGAAAGTCACTAATGTAGCTAACAAAATTAAAGTGGTGGTTCAGAAATTTAAGAACCCCTCAGCCAACCCCACAAAGGTGTTCAATGCAACATATTGACAATTCTTTCCAGACAAGGAATATTCATAAAAGTATGGACAGTTGTATGCTAGAGTGAATGAACTATAATTTTTATATTTTGTGTTATTATTTATTATGCAGTGAGTCCCATGCAAGAGTTGGCCAATGACACGTGTTTCTCCATCGCCTGAGTGAGTCAGGTTCTCACAGTTACACTTGGAATTACAATGAAAATAACCATGTACCTCATCACAAGAGATGTTGGAAATGTCCTCCTCTTGTATCCACACAACACTGGCACCTTTTTAGGAAATTTTGTTTCACGCTCATAAGTTCAGCTTCCGAGACAGAGTTAATTTCTCTTGTGATATTGTCTTTAAGTTCTTCTAACAGTATGTGACTATTATTTATGGGGGAACTTGAAAAATAAAGTCAATTTCCCATACATTAGAAGAACTTAAAGACAACATCACAAGAGAAATTAACTCTATCTCGGAAGCTGAACTAATGCGCGGTGGGGGTTTCTGTTTACCGATGTGAATTTTTTTGTTATGCTTATTTTCCTAGAGAGGGCAGAGGGACAGGTGGTAAGCCCATCGCCCCTTAACCCCTCTTTGGAAACTAAGGTATGTAAAATGCAGATTATGACTGTGTACTAGGGTAGTAAAGGAAATAGACACCCTTAAACATCCATAAGCAACTGCACTGAGGCACTCTAATGTACTGGAGTAGTTGGAAACATGAAAACATGCATACCCACTCCATGATCCCTTAAAGTTCTGTACAGATGGGCATTATTTCCCAAAGCTTCCAACAGCTCCTTGTGGTATTCCTTGGAATTTCTCCCTCGGATAGAGGCTGTTTTGACGTACGGTGGTGTTAATCAGATGCGCATGAGGGGAAGTGGTGCAGGTGGAAGGAAGCGTGGGAAGGGGTAAGAATGTTGAACTGCACTAGAGAGAGGAGAAGTGGTTATAAGAAAGTCTTTTGTTTCTTAACTATATTATACGGTCTTACCGCATTGAAAGCAATTACACAACTGACCATACTCTGCTCCATGCAATACGAATCGGTAATGGACTCGTCTGCATCTACTGCACATTCATGCTTGGATTGTCACCTCTGATTAATACCACTGTTCTCACACATTGTCATATCCATTCTACATGGGGGCTGACTCACAACTAAATTACCATCGCCTTTATTCTTATCACCATAGCCTACATCCATGTATTGGTATATCATGATAACATCTCTTCACTTTGAGAAAAAAAATAGTTGCCATGTCTTATGCTTCACATCCTTCGTATGTTACTATTGTTATTAGTATATAAATTCTACCTAGTATTATAATGTTCACATGAAACAGTGGAGTTATGAGTACTCACTTATTGTTTTATGAGTCGAGAAAGGGAATTGGTTTGTTATGTAAATTGATTGTTAGTATTTTTGCTGATTTAAAAAAATACTATCTCTTATGGAGTTAATGAGAATTAGTTACCATTATGGATGTTTTAATTCCCTCGAAATCGTTAGAGTTATATTACTTACTAAAATACAGTGGCGGACGCAGAATTTTTTTTCGGGGGGGGGGGTTGAATAGGTAGAAAGAATACAAAAAAAATAATTAACTTACATATATAATTAGTTTATAAAACTGGCCACTTAGAGTCCATATATAGCCATTTCCAAATTTCGGGGGGGGGGGATATAACCCCCCTCTGCGTCCGCCACTGAAAAATATATTTATAGGAATGGCAAAATAGTGTAAACTTTCACTTCGCAGGATATTACGAGACGTTGTGGGCCACAGGATAAGGTTAAAAAAAAATAATAATAATAAAGGGTATCCTACGAAAAACAGGGCATCTGGCTCACCCTAAGGTGGAAAATTCACAAATATAGTAGATCATAAAGGAAACGTATTACTAAGCTTCTAAGTACTGCATATTATCTACATTTTGGCGTCTGGTTAGCGATAACTTGTTACGTAAAATTAACTCAATGGTGAAAAAAAAAATGCCTTTTGCAGCTGAAGATGATAATGGAATGTGTCACCGAGAGGTTGAAATGCTTCGATTCAGCCTGAATCGAGAATTGAAGCATTTAGTTTTATAAGGGTCTAAGTGCCAAAATCATGATTGTGTAGAAATCAAGACATAGACCCACAGAAAGACGTACCGGAGATAACCCAGCGATATATCTCGGAATTTATTGCTACTAACGTGGCTTTCCCCCTTTTGAAATGCATTAATCTGGGTACATTGATCCATTTAAAATTATCAGCTGAAAAATCATGATTTTGGCACTTAGACCCTTATAATACTATATTTCATACTGTCTTGTGTTGTTTAAATGAGAAATTTCCCGAAAATTGGATATTTCTGATTGGCAAATTAATAAGAAACACCGCAAGTTAATCATTCCCCTACCCGACGTGGTCATTTAAGGTCACTGCCCTTCTCTGAGGCCAGATGTGAACTAAAATACTTGCAAAGTACAAGTACTGGGAAGAAAAGCAATCAATATATGAAACACTCGCGCTCAGGCTGCACGAATCGTGACTCGCTGACTAAATCATCCTGAAGTCACGAATATAGGCAAGACATTCCACAAAGCTTCCACGAGTAACAGTCTCAAAATTCCGGCCACAGCAACAATACGTCATCTCTTGCTCGGTAAGTGAAGAACAAATTTTAAATTTAATTATCAAAATATAGAACATAGGCCAGTCAAATTAGACCAAGTAATGGGGATCGAGCGGAAAAATCCAGGAGTTTTTAAATTTGCCAAGGCTTTTTGGTTAATACCTAAGGTAGGGCCTACATCATACTAAAACTGCCGGAGGTTGGGGGTGGAGGAGCTGTTTAGAGCTTTTCGCATTTATGTCAATAAATATCAATCCTGGCGAAAGTTATTTCATATACATAATTAAAGTAGATAAAATTTCCTACAAAAAATCCTCTTAATTTTTGTCTTAGGATTAATACTTTTCAAGTTATAGACTTGACAAATTCTCGTATGCTTCCCGTTGCTAAGGGTGATGCTGATGCTAGCATGATGCGACGTGGAATCAACAATTAACAAAGAACAACATAGTAATTATTGGCGAAGACACTACTTTGAAGGTATAAATTCTACGAAAAAAATTGAATATGAGGATGTGCTCGAAGAAATAAGAATATTAAATGATTAATTGTACATAGTTCAAAGTTGTTTTTGCTTTAAATGTAATGTCAAATATGCAATAAAGACGAGTTTTTATATATTTTTTTACATTGACATATTTTCTACTCTTTAACTTCAAAAGTCTAAATCCTACGACAAAAATTGACAGGCCATTTTTTGTAGGAAATTTAACTGCTTTAGTTTAGTAAAAAATCCATCTTTAAACAGCTCCCACACCCCCTTCCCACAAAAGCCAATCTCCAGGATATTTAGTGTGATGTACATCTCTACCATTCTCTGTCATTCACTGTCATTTCTTGAGGGGTAGGAAAATATGAAAATCTCTGGGTGCGCAGTCCGAGCTTTTTCAACATCCACCCTACAGCCCGGACCTCGCTCCCAGTGATTACAATCTTTTCCTACACCTCAATAATGACTGAGAAGCGGAGATGGTTGTCACACAGTGGTTCAAATCTCAGACGGCAGACTACTACGACACCAGTGTTCAAAAGTTGGTCCCACGGTATGATAAATGTCTCGATTCCTGTGGCGAATACGTTGAAAAAATAGCTGAACACTTGATATATCTGTTGCAATAAATATTTCCGTGAAATTTTGTTTTGTTTGTGTAAACGGCCCCTAGGGAAACTTAATTTATGGACGCGCCTCGTAAATGAATTTATAAGTTTAATACCCTACGTATAATAAGATTTCAGCAGCAACAGATAAACGTATAAGTTATTCTTAAAGATTATTATTTTTGACTGGTGCTATTTGTATGTACTGGAATAGCTTACTAACTTATTTGCTAAACATAATAATAATAATAATTATAGAATGCTTATTACTTGAGAAGTGCGTCATGCCAAGTTTGCCTCCTGTACGCGTTGTCATGACAACAAAAGTGCATTCGAAAATGTATCAGTGCATGGTAACGACAGCACCCAAGTGCGTCATCGTTATTAGGTAGATTTCGAAGAAAGACGACCTATTGCAATCGTTACCGTGGTGCGAATTCCGGAAAATGTCTAAAAAATTTTACGTTCCACAGAAGCGGTTGCGTGCACATCGGCACAATCGCATTTTCGTGCACATTGGCATATTATTTTTATCTTGCAATATCATCGTGCTCATCGCCACACACCCTTCGTAGGGGTGGACATACAGACAAAGTTGGAATTACATTATCGTATTGAATGCAATGGAGTTCACAGTAACTGCTAGATAGACAGAAAGACACACACTTCCTTTTATTATTATAGATACATACTGTGTACATTAATATTATAATTGTATTGTTTAGAAATCATTCATAAAGTATCTGCCTGCGATTGAATGAGACTTTGAATTAACCTAACCTAATCTAATCTAATCTAACCTAACCTAACCTAATTTAACCTAACCTAATTTAACCTAACCTAACTTAATCTGACCTGACTTAACCTATCTACGATATCAACGGCCGGTTTCCTTTGCCGCGGTAGCTAAGGGGTGCTGCCTTGGAGCCTTGATGAAGGAGGCTGTAGGTTTGAGTCTCTATGTCCACCCCTAGCCCCAACGGGTTGTGTGGCGATGAGCACGATAATATTACAAGATAAAAATACTATGCCGAATTGCACGAAAATGCGACTGTGCCGATGTGCACCTGTGCCAATGTGCACGACACCGTCTCTAGATACCAAAAACACAACTCAAAAGTTTATATAATTATATCACTTTCTTTTATGGACACGATAACTACCGGAATTTATCAAAAATTGACACATCATATAGATATGAAAAATTTCGTTAGAGTTTTTCATTCATGGTTTTGAAGCTCAGGTCGTGGGAAACTGAATGAGACAGACACTTCGTTATAAACCGCGCGATAAATCCCTTTGATATTTCTTGGGATTGAGTTCTTATCAATGTTAATCTTGGTGAGTGCCAGTTCTTGTTCTGCAATTAAATTCTTCAGATGTTGCAGATGTAAATAATCGACTAGCATACGACGGTTACAGATGTAATAGTTCTGTATACTGGCTTCCCATTCAGTCCCATACCCCGAGTCTTTTCTCCAGCATATAGCATGGAATTAGGTGTGTCGTCTGGCATCATCATGATTTCTTTCACAGCACTTCTGATTAATTTGTCGATGTCTTGCAGAAAAGATTGTGACAGCTTTTATAATGGAGCACACTGTAATGGGTAGATAAAACTAGGCCATACCTGTATCTGATCTGATTTCCTATATCCCCTATGTTGGGGCCAGGGCCTTAGCTAGGCTAAGCAGCTAAGAGCCTTAGCAGCTAAGAGATGTACATCAGGGCCTTAGCTAGCTAGGGCGCAGGTATAAAGAGGGCGCAAAAGTAACTATGAAAAATACAAACTTTTTAGGCAATTTATCAAGTAATACAAATTCTATATTTTATGAATTAATTATTTTTTAAGTAGTTCAATCGTCTCAAAATAAGGTTTTAGTACCTTGAAAGTCCAACACTTTGTTATTATCAAAGAAAACCTAAACCTCAATTTGAAAATGAACTTTGTTTTTATATTAAAATAATAAACAGAAGGACCTTGCTACGGCCCTGGTTGGGGCGAAGTGCAGGTTTCTGTTATCTGTGTGATATTTGCCACTTTTATTTTCCGAGAGAGGGCAGAGGAACACCCCTCCGGAAACTAAGGTATTAGTTAGACGTGAAAGGACCGAGAAATTTTGTCCAGAGGCTCTAATTTAGGCTTGGAGTTCTGTTACGTGCCATACATCCCAGCTGCATGTCCCTCCCGGAGGACTCCGTGCCCAGGAAATTTACGTCCTGATCTGGGTTTAATACCGCGACCTTCGGATCTAGAGGCGGGCACGCTACCTCTAGACCACCTCGGCGGACAGGCCATATCTACTCAATTATTATTTATAATTTCTGATTACGATGTTAGTACCTTGGTTCAGGGCCGTAGCTAGGCGGTGGCGAGATGGGCCCCCGCCAAGGGCGTAGGTACAGAGAGGGCGCAAAATTAACCATGAAAAATCCCGCCTTTTTTAGACTGGTACAGTTTATCAAGCAATAAAAATTCCACGTTAATGGAAGAAATCTTTCAGGTAATTAAAAATTACTGCACGTGAACTATCTGTAGTATTATGCCAATTGTCTACAAACAAAAAACAGTCATGCAGCGTTCTTTAATCAACACGTTTTTTATTGACAGAGTATAACATAAATCATGAACAGTATGGAATGATATAACAATAAAAATTAAAATCTACGTTATTATTGAGATGAAAGTGGTTCAACTATTCGAAAAAAATACTTTTACCAATATTAATGTGTTAAATATTTTAGTAGGCCTCAGGCCTATTATGTAATGTACTTTTGATACTAGATTTTATTATTTTATTATTTTTTACGTAGTTCAATCGTCTGAAAATAAGGTTTTAGTACCTTGAAAGTCCAACACTTAGTTCATTTTCAAATTGAGATTTAGGTTTTCTTTGATATAACAGTGTTTTTATATTAAAATAATAAACAATTTTACAGAAATTTAAAAAAAATTGTTCAGACCCCCCAGTATTGGAGGGCGCATATTTGTCAAACTCGCCAAGGGCGCAGAAGGCTCTGCCTTGGTTCTAACAAGACCATTAAAATCAGTAGATAAGTTTATAATGATTTTGTCTCTGTCAACAGATATTTCATTAGAGAAATCTGCTCCCAGATATTTAATATTTATATTCAATTAAGAATAAAGATGAAACTTATTTACCTTCCCATGCCTATTACTGTAGCACACGTGCTCGCTTGGGAAAGGAAATGTTCACCATAAGCCGAAGGAAATAGTGTTCTTGACGGCACATCAAATTAAAGAGTTCCTATTCTCTCTTTGAAACTGAAGTAGCGCTACTTACGCCTGCCGAGAATCAATTAGGTTGCCCGCACAACAGCTCTGTTGGAGAAGTTGCTGCCGATGCTCGGCGCTAAACACAACTAAAAGCACATTTTTCAATATAAAGAGGATCTACAGTACAAAACTTTGTCATTCCTTATTTCTTATTTATTCATTTGTTTTATACTCCTTTTAGCTACGAGTCCATATCAGGAGTTCAGGATTTGTGTCTGTACAGTAGGGTATGCTATATAACTAATGATTGTAAATTTTTTCTATTATTGGTCTATTTTTTTGGAGTAAATTTTAACTTATATTAATTTAAATGGATATGGTACAGGATGATTCATGGTATGTAAATATCCAATTCGGAATTTGTCTTTGCGACTGGGGAAACCATGAAAAAACCATGTCAAATTGGCCGGCCTCGGGATTTGAACCTGGGACCTCCCGAATGCGAGTCGAAGACGTTACCATCTCGGCCATATCGCTCGGTTTTTTCATTCTTGATTGTCTTCTTCAACATAATATTCTAAGGCGTAAACTCTTAAGGGATTCCGAACAGTCGTAGTCTAAGGTTCGAATCTTTCTATGTAATGCAGATTTTTTAAGTTTTTGTTGTACAGTATTTAATTGTGAAATATAGCTGAGTTATTTGTATAAAAAGTAATATTTCAACGTTATACTAATTTCTCGCCATTAACATGTTTATTTGAAAATGCCACATGATTAGAATAAGTAGCAATAAGTAGTAAAAGCAATTGTGTAAGAATTACTAGGTTCGTTAGTTCGAATCTCCAATGTTTTAAAGAACCAAACTAATGATGATGATGATGATGATGATAATAACAATAATAACAATTCCTTTACTGCAGTCAAATTGTCATATTAGGATGAAGGGAGTTATTGCAGTTCAGATACTTCGGTAAAAAGAAATAAACAAGATAACCAAATTAAGTATAATAAATGACAGATTAATTGCCCAAATTTATTCAAACTAAAATCATAAAATCTCATAGCCCGTGTTTGGTCTTAAAATGACCGTGAAAAGACGGAACATTCATTATAAATATTATTAACTAGAAAGAAGGCAAAGGTAAAAAGTTTAACAACATCATTTTAAATAACTATTAAAATGAGATTGCAGTGTATAGACGGAGAAGCTGGGAATTTCCCTAGCAGACCTAGCGGGTGCGAGATAATGCAATGCAGTACTCAGGTACAATGTATCGGGAATCTCCCAAGATATAATCAAAGGGTACTGATCCACTTAAGTAATTCTAAGAAGTCGGCTATTGTGTTTAAGCCTAGCTTCTGATGTTGCTACTGATACAACACGCTGTCCGAACCTTCTTAGAAATCCGAGACGCTAAGTTGTGGGTTTTGAGAATAAGGGAAAATCCAATTGATTTCCGTGGGAAACTAACATATTATTATTGGTCGGGAGATTTGCCAATAAGAACTGGTCTATAGTACCACGTGCCGGGATTCACGAATAATAATTAAGAAGAGTAGGGATAAATGTTTGTCCAAGAAAGTTTTCCTTAGGCCTACCGGGGCACTGTAAAATCACTCTACTTCAAGGCCCCGCGCCTATAACAGTCATATTCAACTCTACTTCAAGGCCCCGTGCCTATAGCAGTCAAGTCAATTCTACTTCGGGGACTTGTGTCCACCGTATAAAATCACTCTACTTATCTTTGTGGCTTCGTGCCCACAGAATTAATTGGACTTATAAAATTTTCGCTGTGGAATTAATCGACTTAGAAGGATTCTTACATTCAATCGCGATTAGTCAAAATCATATACGGCAGCAATTGTATCACTAGTAACGATCTACCGAGAACTTGTAACAATATTAATTATTCACAAACAAATTTTGTAATTATTGTCAATGACTGGACTTGTATTTCCAACGTTTTGAATAAACAGAATATTCCTTCAGTGTTCAAAGAAACTGCATTATTATTCAAGCAATAATATTAAGGTGTTCTTCGCTTCCTACCCTGAAGCTAGAGGGAAGTGCTCAACGATCGACTGGCAGACCGGAGGCGGGTTCAACAAATCAGAAATATTCAGTATATGCATTATACTGTGGCGCCCAGGTAAACTACACCACTTCAACACCGAACCGCTGTACATGGCTATTTCCCAACGTGAGGCACGAGTGAAGCTGGACATCAAGGATCACCAACTTCAAAAATCATCCCAAAACGGAAGGAAGACACCGCAGACTTTCTAGAACGTCACCCGTAAAGGCACCGCTGGAATTCAAGATCGTGGTACATCAGTTCCGGAGACCGCCGCAGAAAACATCAAAAATCACCAACAGATAAGAACTTAAATATACATAGAGTTTCAGTAAAGTAAACAATTTTATTATCAATAATTTAAGAAACAGTAAATATTAATTAAATAAATTAGTAAGCCTGACATCAAATAATATTTTTTTTTAAAAGTTTGCAATTTAAGATCAAAGTAAAATTAAACTGAAACTCACTAAGTAAATTAAAGAATAAATTCAAGTAAAATAAAATCTTTTTCAAATTAAAAGAACTCAGGCATATCGAATATTTATTGAGCAAGGATATATTAATATATGTTATGTATTGTATGTTGAACTTCTTAACCAAAGGTAAGGTAGATCGTAAGAGTGTATCAGTACCCTTTTAATTTACGTATGTGGCTGGAAAGCGACAAGTGATTTAGCAAGATGAGTACTATAATAATTGGAGAGGGGCACGACGTGCTCAGTAGGGAGAAAATTGTGAGAAGGATTATGGCAGATAGTGTGGCAACTATTATCAGAATTATACTATGTACCCAAGTAGTACAGGCAATTTACATTTTCGTAGCAAAATTATGTATGCGAACTAGGAACGAAAAGAGACAGATAAAATCAGAAAACATTGGTTTTCGAGAGGGGCAGGAAATGCCCACTAATGGGGAAATAAATAGTGAAATAGGGGAGAATAATGAGGATAGTACCGCAACTAATGAAAATACTACAGTTCATGCAGATAAGGAGAGTCAGGTGAATAAGGTAGCAGAAATTCAGCAGACTGAAAATGATAGCGTAGTTGAATGTAGGCCTAGGGAATTGAATCAAACTATAGACCCGAATTCAATTGCATATTTGATAGCTATGATGAGGGAATCTAATGAAACTATGATGAGGGAATCTAATGATACTAGGGAAAGCATAAAGGAACTGGAAAAAAATTATATGGGATGTATGAAGGAACTAGAGAAAAATACCGGGGAAAAGATAGAGAAACTGGGAGATAGGATAGACCAATCGGACCAAGAACATAGGCAGAATATAGATAGGATTGAAAAGGAACTCATTGAAATAAGGGAGGTTCAATCCAACTTATGTAACCAAATTAGAGAGGAATTTTGTAGGGAAATGATGATGAGTGAGAGGGCCATAAGACAAGAAATCTGGGAAAGTCAAGGGGAAATAAAGTCTGAAATAGAGGCTAAAATGATAATTGTTGATGAGAAAATAGAATCTCAAGGTATGAAATATGAAGAAATAGTATTTAATGAGATTAAACTTGTAGAAGGCAAATTACAGAAATCAGAATCTAGCGTAATAGAGAATATGGAGGTTCAGGTGAACAAGGTGAAAGTAGAGGTAGAAGATAAAATCTCAGAAATAAATGACAAGGTAGTGCATTTTGAAAATGTATTAGCACAGAAAGTAGGGGAGATGTTGAAAGAAGTTAGCACCCTAGCTAAAAAAGTGGAGAGTCATAGGCCTATAGTCGATAGTTCGGCTGAGAATTTTAAGAGAAACATATGTAGTTGTGTGGAAAATACACATAATACACTCAGTACTAGGAAGGAATTCTGTAATACATTACACGAGACGGTAGCCACTAGCATGCCTGTAGCTATCGATAATAGAATAGATATAGGGAGACTGATAGGGAACGACATTACGCTTCCTAACTTCGATGAGAGCAATACGAGCCCTCATAGTTTTTTGAGAGATCTTGAGGAATATTTTATTTTAAAATCTATTCCATCTCAGTACAAAATGTTGATTATCGGTAGAGCTTTAGATGGAAAAGCCAAAAAGTGGTTTGAAATAATAGTACAACCGGACGGTAATTATGAGAATTTTAGACAGCTGTTCCTAGAAAGATATTGGGGAGAGAAGAAGAGAGCTTTAGCTAGAAATGAAGTGTATAATGGAAGATATTCACCTAGGGGCAACGTCTCTCTATCGGACCATTTCCTAAGAGTAATAGGCCTAATGAAACAATTAGATCCAGATATGCCGGAAGATGTAGCGATCCAGATTGTACGGAGACATTTTCAGCCGGAAATATGCAATCTGCTTATAGTAGCTTGTCCCCAAAGTTACAGCAAGGCCTTAGAATTGCTATCAAGATTTGAAGTAGAAAGAAACGGGGAAGAGTATTATGAAAATACCGAAGTTACGCAGGAAAGTCAAGACACGAGAAGAGGCTCGACAAATGATAGAGGGAAATGGGACCAAGAGTACTGCAAAAGAAGTAGAGAATCGAACAGGGGACCCACTTACAATAATAACAATTATATGAACAATAGGAACCGGAATAGAAGAGGCAATAATCAAGAAAATAGGCCTCAGGGCAGGCAAGAAAATAATATTCGATTTTGTGGGAGGATGCCGATGAAAAATTCGCAGAATGAAGATGATCGAATTCCAGGAAGCCAGGGGAACATTGACATTGAAAGCGAAAGAAATTGGGTCAGTGAAACGGCATACCGAGTAGTCACAGATGAAGCAATAAATGACACGAGCCAGACGCGTGGCACGGGAAATAACAGTTATGCTCTGGAGAATGTCCGTCACAGAAATGACGAAATACATCTAAAGCAAAATAGGCCTTTTAAACGATTAAAAGATGCAGTTGAGGGTCGAAATGACGTCCCACAGATCGGGGGATTACGAGGATTAGAGAGACCTAATAATGAAGAAAAATCACTAAAGAAGGCAGCTTCATTAGACCATATTTCAGGGCAGAATAACCGAAAGGCATTGTACTGAGCTGGAATAATGTAGGCCTATAACCTGCAATGTATATTTTACGCGGTAAAATAGCTACTGGCATGATAGGTTATCAGTTCCACATAGGTTTAGGATTAGAGGAATGGGTATGAATGAGAGTAAAATATACGTGTGTATGTTGCATTGCAATATATTGTATTGAAATTGTGGTGAGGGCTGAATGAGCGCCCTGGTCATAAAAAAAAGTGTTTTTATGCATTCTTTATAATGTAGTGTAATAGTAGTGAGAACTGATTGATCGACCTTGTCAAAGCCTCATGAAAAAGTGTTTTTATGCCTTCTTTATAATATAGTGTAGGTGTAGTGAGAACTGCTTGATCGACCTTGTCAAAGTCTCAATATAAAAAAAAAGTGTTTTTTTTTTTTATGCATTCAATATATTTTATAAAATTTCAGTGAGAACTGCTTGAGCTTAATTTTCATGGTCTCACGAGGGTATATCGGTAAATTTATGGTGTTTACGTAAAATTTTGTTGTAATGTCTTGGTCGTGCAATGAATCAAGTAATACGTACAAACAACGTAACACTACAGAAAACCGCAAGATGTATGAAGGCATGAATGTGATAGGGTCACAAAACTTGTACATGTGGGACAGGATTTAAGGTGAAGTCTCGTGTCAAGATAGGAATTAAATTAGTTATGTATTTGTGTAAGATAGTTGCAACACTGGAGGAAAATAAGGTATAATATTTTGTGGAGAGATGCAGTATATTCAGCCAGTAAGTCAATCATAGGCTATGATGATTCCTGTCTTAATAGACTGGGGCATATATTGCAGTTCAGATACTTCGGTAAAAAGAAATAAACAAGATAACCAAATTAAGTATAATAAATGACAGATTAATTGCCCAAATTTATTCAAACTAAAATCATAAAATCTCATAGCCCGTGTTTGGTCTTAAAATGACCGTGAAAAGACGGAACATTCATTATAAATATTATTAACTAGAAAGAAGGCAAAGGTAAAAAGTTTAACAACATCATTTTAAATAACTATTAAAATGAGATTGCAGTGTATAGACGGAGAAGCTGGGAATTTCCCTAGCAGACCTAGCGGGTGCGAGATAATGCAATGCAGTACTCAGGTACAATGTATCGGGAATCTCCCAAGATATAATCAAAGGGTACTGATCCACTTAAGTAATTCTAAGAAGTCGGCTATTGTGTTTAAGCCTAGCTTCTGATGTTGCTACTGATACAACACGCTGTCCGAACCTTCTTAGAAATCCGAGACGCTAAGTTGTGGGTTTTGAGAATAAGGGAAAATCCAATTGATTTCCGTGGGAAACTAACATATTATTATTGGTCGGGAGATTTGCCAATAAGAACTGGTCTATAGTACCACGTGCCGGGATTCACGAATAATAATTAAGAAGAGTAGGGATAAATGTTTGTCCAAGAAAGTTTTCCTTAGGCCTACCGGGGCACTGTAAAATCACTCTACTTCAAGGCCCCGCGCCTATAACAGTCATATTCAACTCTACTTCAAGGCCCCGTGCCTATAGCAGTCAAGTCAATTCTACTTCGGGGACTTGTGTCCACCGTATAAAATCACTCTACTTATCTTTGTGGCTTCGTGCCCACAGAATTAATTGGACTTATAAAATTTTCGCTGTGGAATTAATCGACTTAGAAGGATTCTTACATTCAATCGCGATTAGTCAAAATCATATACGGCAGCAATTGTATCACTAGTAACGATCTACCGAGAACTTGTAACAATATTAATTATTCACAAACAAATTTTGTAATTATTGTCAATGACTGGACTTGTATTTCCAACGTTTTGAATAAACAGAATATTCCTTCAGTGTTCAAAGAAACTGCATTATTATTCAAGCAATAATATTAAGGTGTTCTTCGCTTCCTACCCTGAAGCTAGAGGGAAGTGCTCAACGATCGACTGGCAGACCGGAGGCGGGTTCAACAAATCAGAAATATTCAGTATATGCATTATACTGTGGCGCCCAGGTAAACTACACCACTTCAACACCGAACCGCTGTAGAGTCACGGTGGAATGAGGTATGGCAGGGGAAACGGGAGCACCTCGAGCAAAGCTGTCACTCCATTTTGTTCACACAAAACTCCACGTGAATTTACTGAGATTCAATCCCGGATCCAAGCGGTTGAGGGCGAGCTATCTAACCAGTCAGCCATGGGGCGGTTAGAATGGAACTAATGAAGTCATAAAACAATCGCAGGTTTTCCTCATTATGTGCAACGTTGTACATCTTATATTCTGGACTATTGCATTGTTATGAATACAAACTACCTATTAATGTTGTCTCGTATGTATAAACACTCTTTTATCTTTCTTATCGAAGGTGGATGGTGGAGGAAACGCAGCTCTATTGCAATATCCTTTACTTATGTTACGTTATTTATTTATCATAATTCCAAAACCATAATTTGAATACCAGTGGTTTGGATACCAGTGAATACTGTGATTTGGAATGAAAGTAAAAGTTACACGAAGCAGAACCTAAAGAAAATACTCTATACCGGTATAAATTAAAATAATTACTTCAGTACATTTTAAACCACATTGAGAATAATGCGAGTACATAATAGATTACCTCAAATTAGCTAGCAATCACGCCACTGTTCGAAAGGGGATTCTAATACTGCCCCCGAGTTGATTGGACGCTCCATTGCACCTCCCGGCCTCAAAATGCTCAGCGAATCAGAAACCATGAATATAATCCGGCAGTTTAATATACTGGACAAACATTTCCATAGATTAAACGCATATCTAAAGTCCCCTGATAGTACAGATTTACAATATTGCACCGTACATTAGTACAGACTAAGCTGCAGCGGAATTCCATATTGCTCTAGACAAGTTGAAATAATAAAACTTTCCCTTATTTTAGGTAGATTTCGAAGAAAAATCGACCTATTGCAATCGATACCATGTCATGATTTTCGAAAAATTCTTTCATATCTTTACGTTTCATGCTTCCCTAAGTACGAAACCACCACCTGTTCAAAAAAAAAATTGTGATATATATATAACTTATATATATATATATATATATATATATATATATATATATATATATATATATATAGCGGCCGTAATTTTGAAGATATTTGAACCAAATTTTATTATGTTATTTCTAGGCCCAATACTTCGGACGATTTCGTTAATGAACAAAATTTGCCCAAGGGGTGGGAGAGGGGGTTGATATTTTAAAACATTTATATCTCGGCCCCTATGAAGTATAGAGGGAAACTTTGTTTGAATAAATTAGAGTACTCCCTATGGAGTTCACAGTGACACCAACGATTCGGGGGTTTTGGGGTACGAGTGGGGGTGGGGTTGAGGGGGATGGAATTTCGAAATTCGAAATTTGTGGGGTATCGTTGAAAAGCTCTTGATGAGTACTCTACAAATCAATAACTAGTTTCTTCATAGTTCTCATATAAGGCGAGATTTGAATGTTTGAAAAAGTGCTCTTTCCTCTTTTTTTGCAGTTATTATTGCGGGTTTGTCATGCCAAGGCTAAAGAAGAAGAGTGCTACGCAGCGACAGTAAATTAAACCAAAAGCACTTCGAAATCTACCTCAGCCTGTAGACTTGCCTAAAGGGATTTTTGTTTTTTATTTTTTCATTTCCAACAAAAATGTTTGTTTTCTATCATATATCTCGTTGATATACGGCCTTAAGGCCTTAATTACACTTGATGGAAATATAAATAATTAAATATATTTAATGAAATACAATAATAATAATAATTGTCTTTTGCACAATACCAACTCTTGTGCTGCTGGTATCGTGTGAAAGTGCAGTTAGATGTTAAAGAGGATTGGATGTGGTGAAGAGCGCGTCAGCGGAATTGTAATCTCTGGTTTCAATCAATCTAAGTGATTCGAGACGAGCAGTCAGTCGAACTTAAAGGCGGAACAAATCTCTCGAACAAATCCGAATTGAAAACGCTGTATGCTTTCCTCTCTAAGAAAAAGCGCTGTGGAAATAGAAGAGAAAGAGTAAATGTGTGGGATTAAGGTTATCGTATCTCATATTACATTCCACATTACGTTTTGTTAAGTTTTCGGAGAAAAGAATTGATCCATCGATAACTATAATACTACATTAGTCGAAAAAATATTTCATCTGCCACCTTGTCTCAAACCCTGGATAGCTCAGTTGGGCCTAAGAGAGATGAAAATGGGGACGAGAAAAGTGCATAACGACGAGCTTCATAATCTGTACTCGTCACCGGATATAGTAGGGTAATTAAATCACGGATGATGAAATGTACATGTAGCGCGCATGGGGGAGAAAATACATTGGCTATCAAAAAGATTTTGACTGGGAGACCTGAAGGGAAAATACCACTTGGAAGACCTAAACGTAGGTGGGAGGACAATATTAGGACAGATTTTAGGGAAGTAGGATTTGCGTGGGATGGTTGGATGGATTTGGCACAGAGTAGGGTTGAATGGCGGGCACAGGTAAACGCGGCAATGAACCTCCGGGTTCAATAAAATAGATAATATACCTTTAGCTTGCTGAAGAATTGTCTATTGCCATTCAGTGAGTAAGTCGTGGATATGAACTTGAGCTAAGTTTTCGGTTTCACTTCAGTTCCTGTAGTCGACTCCATCTCGACTATGGCCAAAAAGTGGTCACACAAGTAGGCTACATTTGACTGTATTTGCATCTTGAGAGCTTCTTTCTATTCTTCACTAGGAGATCTAAAGCTTACCTTTACTAGTCGTTCTTAGGTAAATGTTTACAAGTAAAACTTTACATGAGTAAATCGCTTGCTGAAAACGAATTAGGGCAAACGCGGCTTTCGGTAAGTTACCCGCAATTCCTGTAGATCATATCGAACGACGTCTGCAAACAGCATATTGATTCTGATTTGCATTTCCAGGGCACCTTGAGATAAGAAGTGGTCACGCAAGGAATGTATTAGTCTTGACCTTTTTTATTTGCAGAGAGTGACCCCAGTCATGAGTGTGACCTCGAAAGGACCTCTCTTTCTAAGGGTGAGTGTGCCCGAAGGCATGGATGCTGCCCTCGAAGGCCTTACACGCGAGGTCTTAAAACAGCAGCCCAGAGACATCTACTGGTTTGCCGCCCAACACTTCGAGAACCTTGTCAATCTGAGAAATATGGGTGGTGAGTAATAATTATTCTAATAAAGCAGCTTGCTGTTTGTACCATTATTATTTATTTTCAGTTCTTTCTACAAAAGAATCGACCGTACGACCATAAATATTTTTTATTTGAATTTGTGCGAATAATTTGCATGAAAAATCTTTAGTTATTATACCTCATAATATAACCAGTATCCCTGCTTTATTTAAACTTATTTTGCTTGTTACAAATGAAAATTTTATAGACAGAAACTTGTGATTTTCTGATTAATGTAAAATTATATATATTTGCTATAGGCCTTCAAATAGTTGCAAAAATGCTCCTAAAATGGTAAAACGGGCTTATGAATGAGTTTAAAAGTCGATTTTGGGAATTAACACAGCTTTTATAATTTATAATTAATAGCTAAAGATAAATTTCCAGTTTGACGATTGAATTAGTCCATTATGAATGTAAAATGTTATATGTTTGCTATCGGCCTTCAAATATTTAAAGAAAATGCTAATAAAATAGTAAAACAAGCTTATGAATGAGAAGAAAAGTCAATTTTGGGAAAGAACACAGATTTTCTAATTCAATTGCTTCAAGCTTTGGTTTAGAGATTATTATTATTATTATTATTATTATTATTTTTATTATTATTATTATTATTATAGACCTGCTATTGATAGATAAACTAGAGCTCTAAGGCAACTATGATTGATGTCAGTATCCCATCCACTCATAACTTGTGGAAAACAGAAATGCACAAAGTCAGTAAATACCAGAACCTGTCATTAGAGATCAAAAACATCTGGAAACTACAAATTGTATAAATTTTTGTACCAATAGTAATATCAGTGGAAAGTGTGGTCTCAATATTTTTATCAAAGAACATTCAAGTCATTCGGAATTCCAGAGAAGATAATCATCAATATACAACGAGCAATTTTACTCCAAACATGCCACATTGTGAGAAAGTTTCTGAGCTGCTGAATAAGATGAAATTCTTCTCATTGTCAGTAGTATCAATACCAACAAAAGTTGTGAAACTGTGTTTCATGATGATGATGATAATAATAATAACAATAACAACAATAATAATAGCTGTGGTAAGGACACACTGAGGTATCTTTTTCCTGTATCAGATTTGCTTACTGTGGCTGCTAAAACGTAGGCCTATTTATTAACACTTCATGGAATGGCAAATATATGCAGTTTACTTGTTTACAATCGCCCTCCTTTTCCAAGAAACCTGTCACCATTAAGAAATTAAATCATGGGATTTACAGTATGCCAGTGTTAAGTATTGTTGTTCTTAGAATTTATAACAGTGGGGATGTCACGCACCTGAACTTCTCCCCCACTCCCATGTGAAGCTTAATTGTGAACAGACATGCTCTCTTCTGTCAGAAGGAGTCATTCTCAGTATTTGTATATAGCTTACTCCACCCACGTGGACTGACTCCTCTGACACTGTAATTTCCATATGGGTAGACAATACCCAACATAAATATAAAGTACCATCTTCTATAACCATTGAGGGTGGTTATTATATTCTTGTGTGTTCTAGGAGTTCATATTTAAGCTAAATTTGTTTAACCGTATATTTAAAACAATTCCCTGTGTCAGAGGAATTTTTTCCCTTTAATATTCTCATAGAATGTCCAACAGAGACAATAGTCTGTGGTTCACGAATGCATATATTTCCATCTTGAATGTTAACTGTACAATAACAGTGGAAGCCCGGTCACAAAAATCACTAATTAGTGTGCCTCACAGTACTGCAAATGACATAACTTGTCTGTCAATGAGGTAGACCATTAGGGGCAATTAGCCATAGTGAGAGAGGTTCCATCTGAAGCTGTGAAGTTAACTCTGGTTTAGTTAAGTTCGTAGAGCAGTGGCACGGAAAGCCAAAGGTCCTGGGTTCAAATCCAAGTGTCAGAGGAATTTTTCTCCTATAATATTCTCATGTAATGTCCAACAGAGACAATAATCTATGGCTTATGAATTCACATCTATCCATCTTTACGTAGACAGCTCGTTTTTCCAGTAAGGGTGTATTAGATGTTTAAATGTTGATAAAAACACAATTAACTGTATCTTGTCTATGTTCAGTTCACACATCATTATTCATACATAAAATATAACAAAAGGATGTATTCCAAAGGTTCGTTGTAGGTTATTAATAAATACAAAAATTCCATTCAAATGCGTGCTATTATTTAAGCTTGTTACTTTCTAAATATCCATTTCATGTGATTACAAATAAATATACTTTTTCATTGCATATTTGCATGTTCTTACCTTTTTATGAAAATTTTCATATGTAATGCATGTTTTCAGAGTTTAAGATTTAATAAAGATTTAATGTTTTGAAGATTATCTTGAAAATTATGCTCATTTTATAATTTGAGTTCTTATTTTATATTAAATCGAATAATACTGTATTTAAGGTCTGCATATTATGTGATGTGGGTACAGCAGCTGAAGATAAACTGGACAAAGTTAAGAATGGAAATCGTGCATATGGATTTATGTTCGATAAAAAAGTAATTTGCAGTGAAAAAGTTTAAGACAAAGAATTTGGCCTCACTTTGTTTCAAATACCATCAATTTTAAATTTGTACCTGTCATTTCTTGTGACCTAGAAAGTTATTTTCTGCAGAAAAAAATAAAAAATGAGAGATAAACGCCCGAACTTGTTTGTTGAAAATTCGGCTATTAGTCAGTGGCGTAGTCAGAAAATAATTTCGGGGAGGATCGAAAGTATCGGGGGGTTTGGGGGTATGGAATCCCCCCAAGAAAGGGTGTTTGGGGGCTCTCCCGCTGAAAATTTTTAAGTATGAAATTAATAAAATCACATTTCACGCTATTTTATCACTGAAAAACTAGTTACCAAATCTGTTTACGTGCCAACTTAAACAAGAAATCGTTATAGGTTTCGCCTATTACACCACTAATACGACCAAGCACAATCGTTACCTACGTTATAACACTTATTACTATTTATAAGAAAAGTTAAATAACACGTGGAACAGTGGAAATAATTGGCCTACACTTACAAGTTCAGTATTTTATTATTAAATAAAATAATTAAATATTAGATAAAAAAAGAGCTTAAGTAACTTGAACATAATTTTAGGATTAATAAATTTATTAAATTTATATTTGATAAAATAGGAAGTTTTCTCTAGTTTTTTATGCATAAACAAAAAACTGCTATAATTACAGGTTACAAGAAAATCTAGCTTTATATAAAGTTTTCTTTACTATGACTGTTCCATTTTGCATGGTGTTTTAATATAAAAGTGTCACTATATGTGATAAATACAATAGACTGATTTTAATATTTTAGTAGTAGGTTTTAAATTAATGTCGTACACTTTGTACAAGTGTTACTTGTAAATACATTTTAATTATAATATGTAAAATGTAAAAACTATCTAATTTCATTGGTTGTTATCTGGATATGTTTTAATTTAGATAATGTACATATTTTACAAATCTAGCTTAAATAAGTTACAAAATAAAAAGTGTGCAAATAAATACTGTAATTCGGAACATTTTTTTCTAATTAATCCCAAAAATATTAGTTGGTGTTAGGTTACATAAGTTTTTGAGGGTATAAGGTGGACAACAATCCTTTAAATTTTACTCTAGAATTTTAGGTTTTGATTTCGGGGGAGGTCTGGACCCCCTGGACCCCTTCCCAACGCCACTGATAAGTAGTACATTGTGCATTCGAAAATAAAATGTAAGTTTAAATTTTGATAGTTGCATCTTTATAGTATTTTCCCCCGTCATTGTGAATATTTGGTCATTTGATAACGTGTTCGTCCTTTTAATACAAATAACATTAATATAAGGGTAATAAGTAGGGGCGGATTTCTATGACCTAAAAATAGGATATATGCATGCATTTATGACCTAAAAAACATCAAAATATGACCAATAAAATTTAAAATATGACTTTACACTTACATATTGTGTAGGCCTATATTTTTTAAGTTTCATTACAATACATTTTATTGAAATATAGTGTTCGTTATTTAAAATATCTGTAAATTCTCAAAAAGTATCATTATAATGCAAAACTTACAAAATATGATATGAAAGTTCAAAATTTCTTTAATATGCACAGAAATATGGCAAAAATATGACCTAAATATGCATATTCATACTAAATATGCTACAATAGTTGAACATTTCCTAAATATGCAGTTATACGCACAATAAAAGTCGTTCTATTTTCACCAGGATGCTTCGAATCGGGTTTTAATTAGTCGGAAACTTGAAATAATGCAAAGGGGAAAAATATGACATGTCATAGAAATCCGCCCCCTAGTAATAAGCCAGGTGACACATTAATGTTGTTTGGTTACCCCTGCGACTGTCATCGCCATCTTGCGGTGTATTGGTGAGTTACAGCGAGGGAGACACATTCAATATTGTCAGATAAACAAAGAGGATGAGTGGAGAGGAGCTTTATTGCGAGTAAAGTTGGGCTTTATGATAGTAGTTGTGTCGAGCGAGCGATCAATAAGCAATATGGCTCTTCCATTGTTGTTTCACCTCCACCACCCCATCTTAAGCAAGCAGCGAAAACAAGGAGTTATGCTTTGTGTTGTATTCCTCAATGCCGATAACAAAACTATGAATACATACACCATGTCAAGTAATGGAAGACGGAGGAGGATTTATGAAATTTGGGCTCTTAGGCCAGTCTTGCTGTAGTCCAAAAGGTCTCTTTAAGTTTAGTGGAGCATTTGTCGGAGGTCATGTTTCTATAAAATTTTTGGACTTCAATGGTTAAAGGGGAGTACGCCGTAGCGTAGTGATTGAGGCACTGCACTGCAAACCGGAAGGTCGCGGGTTCGATCCCCGATGAAGTCATTGAGATTTTTCAATTGGCGTAACCCTTGTGGTGGCACTATGGCCCTGGGGTCCACTCAGCCTCCAACAGAAATCAGTACCAGGAGCAATCCTGGAGGTAAAGGCGGCCGATGCGTAAGGCTGACAACCTTACCACCTTCACGTGCTCAATGTTTAAAATCTGGGAGTCTCAATCTCCTGGCCTGTACTTTACAACTTTTTATGAAAATGAAATTCATTAATATTTTAAAACTGACTAAACAAAAAAAGGATAACTAGAAACAAATGGATACTTGATTAAAGTGACGTCATTTTCCAGTTATCTGGACAACTGTAACTCTGCTAATTGGATAAATGGTTATTTGAGTAATCATTTGTTCAATTAACCAATTAGCTTTTGTCCGGATAATCCCAACTCTAACCGGCAGCGAATAATAATAAATCATATAGAATAACCGAGTCCTGCCACGTGCGATGCTCTCGTAAAAATTGCCGTACGCCATTAATTCAGAGGAGCGGAGTTGATGTCCACATCAATTCAATCAATAGATCAATGACACCGGGAATGCCATACTCAATTAAAACAGCGTCCACTACGAGTTTGCGTATTTTACTTTCAACACTCTCTCGGTTTATGCGAGGTCGCTTGTCCTAATTTGATCAAATGAAATAGTCAAAACGTACGAATTCCAATCGCGTTTTGGGCAGTTTTGTTTTGCCAGAGGTTAATGCTATAATAAGAAGAATAGTAGATTTTTAAAGTGTTCTGCCTGAAGGCAGGTCCTGAGTCCACGCCCGGAGTCCAAGATTCTTTCAGGCAAGGAGGAAATCGCGGAGATTTGACCGTTGCCTCTCGCGGGATGGGGATGAGGGTATGGGGATGAAGGAACAACACATCACACAGTCCTGAACCTAGGAAAGAAAATTTCCATTACTGAAAATCTCTTACTCGGTCGGAAATCGAAGCTGGGTCACAAAGGCAAAAGCCAGGCTAAGGCAATCACGCTACCAACGCTCCCAATGGTAACGGGTAAGTTATGAATGGGACGAATTATTTGTTCCAGGAAAAATTCAAATCCGCTCCATCAATTCGGTAATTCTATTATCAGTCCTTTCTCAGTCTTTCTTGCTTTATTTAGCCACTAAACGAATACCCGAAAGACAGCTGTATTTCTGAATAAATTAACTGCAAATGTGAAGTTAAAAAACGAAATCTAACGTATTGAATTAATTTTTCTTCCTAATTTGCATTACTTTTAATCTAAAACTAAACTCCGTGGAGCTACATCCCTGAAGGAACTTGCCCTACCACCCGACCGCTGCGTCATCTACCATAGGCAGATGGCAGGATTGGGGGGCATGTGGTCAGCATGCCGACACCCATGGCCGTTAATGGTATTTCCAAGACAGGAGCCGCTTCTTCTCTATCAAGTAACTCCTCACTTAGAATCACGAGGCTGAGTGCACCCCATTCCAGACCTCACTACCTCAGAAAAATCCATGGAGGTACCGTGGATCGAACCCGGGCCTATGGATGTGTAGTTAGCGACGCTTACCGCAAGACCATACAGGTGGTAATGATCAATGGATTTTCATGATTTATGGGCAAGAAGTCCCTGGGAGAAGCCGTGTAGCAAATTTAAGTACTCCAAGCCTCTGGTCATAATAGCATAGAGTGAATAGAGTCAATAGCCTGCAGAATGAGAGTCACAATGTCACTGGACTGAATCATGTAGTGTTCATTTGTAAGCCTCATGCCAGCTCTGGTGACCCTTCACTGATAACGCATTTCTCATGTTAGTGTCAGTTTGTGTTACTCTCAATTCCACCAACGCTCTGTGGACTTCCCTTTGTATTGTAACTAGACCTGGGATTTTAAGGCGAATGCCTATTTTGTTCCTTATGAAATAAGATGAAAATTTTTAAATATGTTGACATTTCATGATAAATCACTGTATTTATAGAGTTTTTTTAGTGTCCTAAAATGCCTATTGGGACCTTTGGAGCCTATTTTTACTATTTTAGTGCCTAAAATGCCTATTTCATACACTAAAATGAAATTAAACTTCTGTAACTTTTACATTCATTTAATGAACTTCCCTGAATGAAGATCAGAACACCAGAGGGTGGGTTTTTCACAGAAACTTGATTTTCCCAAACAATTGTCGCCAAAGGAATGATGACTGACGGGGGAGGATTAGCTCAAAACAAGTAGCACGTGTATAGTAAGAGGGTACATACTGTGTCAATTTTTCATATAATCCAAAACTGTTTTTGATAAATGTATTTTTAATTGTCTTAATTTTGCAATTATTTCTGTTAAGAATAAGTAAACCACGTTTCTTACAGTAAAAAAAGATCACGTTACAGTAGAAGAGCATATTGTAGTAGGCCTATTTTAAAATCTATTTTCTGTCTATTTACACATTTTAAAGCATATTTTAAGTGCCTATTTTCTCTTTTAAAAGCCTATTTACTTGTTTTAAAAGCCTATTTTAGGTGCCTAAAACTATTTTATTTAGAGCCTAAAATCCCAGGTCTAATTATAACCCAATTCTTGACCTCAGTTGAATCAGAAGTAAGCACATTGTTTGAGTACATTAAAACTGAAATTGGTAATGTATCCAATGGGATACAGTAAGTTGCCAAAAATGAATAATAATATACTATTATATAATTATGATTAGTTTATACCTTATTAAGTAAAAGTAAAGTAAAGTGTTCCCTATACAGGCCATGGAGGCCCAGTGGGTTCCAGGATGTGAGGGTCCAAGATTTTGGACATTCGGCACATGAAGATGGTAAGGTTGTCAGCTTTACACCCGGCCGCCTTTACCCCCAGGATTGCTCCTGTGGTACTCATTTCTGTTACAGGCTGAATCGATCCCAAGGCCATACCTTATTAAGTACTGATATTAATTAATGAGACATCTCATTTCGAAATAGATTGCTGCTAGGCTGTTTAATAAATTGTATAAGAGTGAGTAATATGGACATTTCTCATTAGATTTATACATTTTAGGTTAACGTGCAGCCTTGTAGGAAGAGACTGTACTTCTATTGCATAGTGCAGCCTTTATAATTGAAGGGTTTGGCTTTTGTTTTTAGCATAAAGGAACCCTTTCGAAGTCCGGACCCCAGTCGGAAAGAAGGGGAAGAATTTCTGGGAATGGAGTCTACTTGCAACGGTTCTTGCTTGCTAAATCCATACCATACCGTACGCATTGCGCCTTTATGTTTGTCGAAGATGGTAGAGTTCTGAATATTCCCGGAATTTTCAATATTTTCCAAATCATATTAATCTGACAGACGTGACATTGTAAAACTGATGATACTCAAACATTGACGAAAAAGCTAATGTTTCTTTAGTTTGTAACACTAAAAATGAGCCATTATCATTATTATGTGATTTAATAAAGTATTTTCTAAGAGAGATGGAAATGGGGACTGGAGAAAACGGCATAACGGCGAGCTTTATAACCTGTGCTCGTCACCGGATGTAGTAAGAGTAATTAAATCACGGAGGATGAAATGGGCTAGACATGTTGCGTTCATGGGGAGGAAAGACATATCTAAAAAATATTGACTGGGAGACCCGAAGGGAAAAGAAAATTTGGAAGACCTAGACGTAGGTGGAGGACAAAAAAGAATATATTTATGGGAAGTAAGATTTGCGAAGGATGGTTGGATAGAGTTAGCACAGAATATGGTTGAATAGCGGGTTCAGGTAAGCGCGGCAATGGACATCCGGGCTACATAAAATAGATAATATGCCCTTAACTTGCTTAAGAATTGTCTATTGCCATTGGGTAAGTAAGTATTTGATAAATTGCCCTCAATTGGTATGTGTTACGGCGCGTAGAAGCCGAAAAAATGAGAGTTCCGGAATTTTTCCTGCCTGTCTGAATGTCTGCGTAGGCCTGTTGCGAATAGGCGGTGCAGCATTAGATGCAAGTTATAACTACAATTTTTGATTACGGACTTCATTGGGCTCTTATTGCCGTACCTAAATTTGGTTTGTATTCTTGAAATATTAAGGGAAATTTTCATGAAAGCTTCCAAATTCCTAATTTTGATTTACATAAATGCCTAATAACTTTGATAAAAATGTAGATTTATAAACTTTTAACTATGAGAGAAAAAAGCTACATTCCTTTCTCTAAAAAATAATTAGGGTAGTTTACTTAAAATATATTTATTTAAAAAATCTTATCAGTATCAACTGTGGTAGAAGATTCATTAAAAGTTTGCACAGTAAAGTTGCAGAGACAGTTTTAATAACATTATTAATAATAGTAATAATAATAGTAATAATAATAATAATAATCCAAAACACTCACATGTTCTCTAAAAATTGTTCAGTATCACTTCTTAACACCATTAATAACTTAATATAAGTTAGTTATGGTTGACTATAAAATTATAAAGATATTTATGCTAATGCCCTACTATAAAATAATTATTGTTCGTAATGGTCATCTTAAACTGGTCATATAATTTTAATTAATAAAGTCTTGAACAGTTAATTTTTCAATTCTCCTAGCCCACCTGATACAAATAACATTACGATCAGAATTCCTGGATTGCATTTCGGTTTCAATAGGAAGGCTTGATTGGGCACATTCCTGGAATTCTGGATCTTGCTGACTGGGTTTACAATTTGCATGGGCTGCTGCTGATGGTATCAGAATTTCCGCACGTCTGTAAATGTTGGTCAGTGAAATCACCCCTCTGTTTGCCTTTCCACTGAAATATTGATCCAGTTGGTAGGTTTACCGTTTAGATCGAGCTTTAATAAGGATTATGGGAGCAAGTACGTTAAATATGATATGTCATATCTATTTCTGGAAGAGCCTAAATTTAGACACAAACCTGTAACCCATGCCGTATTACAAAGAAAACTGTTAACACATGTTATTCTATTTCCTTACACCATATTCCGTACATTTTTCATTAATTTTAAAAACTCTTTCGAGTTTTTTTCTCGTTATTTTACTATAAGTAAATACAAGTAATTTACAATTACTCAAATTTGATTTTTTAAGTTCTTATAGACTTTAATTATTCTTCACTTAAAAGTTTATTTTTATAGGAAAAGGATGACTCAGAAATCATGATATGTACTATAATTGTTTAAATGATGCACTTATATATATATTTATCGTAGAAAACATGTTAATACCGTAGTTAAACAGAGACTGTTTTCCTCCTAAAACAAAAAGGCGTGCCCCAAGGTTCCATACTAGGACCTTTTCTATTCACGGTTTACATTAACGATCTACCAGCATATCTGCCTTGCAGGACAATATTATATGCAGATGATACTACTATTCTTAACACTCACAGATCCTTGGATGCTACAAAACAAAAAGATGCTAGAAAAATCTGCTCTCTAGTTAGAAGTTGCCAGTTGATTGGCAGAGGGGGTAGAACAAAATATAGCCATTTATTACTATTTTACGGGGCATTTTTAAAACCTGTCTTCATATTACGTAAGCAGAATATCTTATTAACCATATTGACCTTTCTCGAAATTGTATTACAAATATTTATGATAAATAACGAAAAATTAAGTTCGGGCCTCTGAGGTCCCTCTCCCTTAGTAAAGCTAGGGTTAATATTGAATTTGAATATAAGGGATATAGGAAACCAGACACAGAATACGCGTATTTGCACCATTTCCACCACGTCTATGTTTCAAACCAACTCGAAGGTTTCGCTGTTGTAAATCAGTTGAATTACGCCTACCGCAACAGCCAATTTTATACGTAACTAAGAGAAACAAATGCTAGGGTAGCAATATAAAAGGAACAAACCGATGTGGTCAAGAATACGATTGGCTGAAATTTTAAATTTCATTATACTTCGTTGGTCGAAAGTGGAATGACGTCAGGTGAATGAAATATGGAACAATGTCGAGTATATTTTTCTATTTTTAAGGACGTTTGATACTGTTTTACAACTGAATTGTACGACAAATTTATTTGTGTACCGTATCGTGTAATGTTCAAGTTCAGAAGCCAAGGGTGTTGGATGTATGACTTAAGTTCTTATTTAAAAATATCCCGACACTTGAAACCTTGCGATACGAGGGAGCAAATAGGCAGACCGTGAGTCACAGCAGAACTCAATTAGCAATATGATAAATATTGTAACATTAGATATTATTATCAAGCATGGCTTGTTCTTGGAAGTAAAAGAGTTGAACCAAAGTTGAAACAGCATCTAATGTGACACGTACTACGCGTTCTGAAAATAGCTTGTGACGGATGTTGGTATTATCTTAAAAATGGAAGAGGAATCTCGTTTCCTGAGTTAATGTTGGAGATGGATAACACTGTTAGTTAATTCAGTTAACTTATTATTATTTGTTGTACACTACCCTATGCCCTATTATAAAAATATTGCCTTAAATAAAATATACAGATTAAAATATATACTTAGGGTGTCCATTCGTCCAGTTTTTCCCGGGACAGTCCCGTTTTTTGACAAAATGTCCCGCTGTCCCGAAAGTTTTATTGGGAAAACTCAAACGTCCCACTTTTTTGTGATTGTGATTGGCCTGTGTGTTTCACCGTTTCACGGTACATTAATAAAAGTTAAAACAGTGATGGTCTTGCTCATTGTCAAAACATACTTTAATGGAGTAGGCCTAATATGTGCTGACTCTTATGATAAATCATAAGAAAAAACGCACTTCTTGGGGGCATCTATTTTTGTGGAATAAATTACCTACACCAGTCTGCACAAGAAATTTAAGAAGTCATTTGGAATAATTCGTGTTCATGAGACAAAGGTAAATTGATTGTAAATATTCCCTAAATTTTGTGAATTAAATTTTTGTCCACTTTTTTCCTTAACTATCCCAGGTTTTTTTTTACAAAAAAAGTCCCGTTTTTATATAAACGTTATATGGAGACCCTACATTACATAAACCTTTCTCATTATTATAAGCTATACTGATTTCGTATTGAGTCACTAATAAAAATTGTCTATTAGTGTACAATGTGAAGAAACAAAAACTATAATTAGCTTATGGCGTTCATAAAATATTTAAAAGTAGGCTTACAAAATTGCTGGTTCTTTTGATCACCTGCGGGGATGCATTTCTGCATACGTTATGCCATCTTCAGCCCTTAAAATGGGATTTATATATATGCACTTAACCGTTGAGAATATATTATACTAATACATAATTTTTATTACTGGCTATATACGCAACCAATCAAATCCTCCACAACCACGATTTTCATTGTTACCCGACATTTGTCTCATAGGTGAGGAAAACCCCAAAAATAGATAATGACATCATATAATACATACTAACTTACTGACTCCATGGCAACGAAGATTTCTAAGCAAGCTAAGCCTGAAGGTTCATTGTCGCGCTTACTTGAGCCCGCCTTTCAACCCTATTATGTGCTAACTTCAACCATCCCTCACAAATCCTACTTCCCTTAAATCTATTATTTATTGTCCTCCCACCAAAGACTAGGTTTTCCAAATGGTCTTATCCCTTCGGATCTCCCAGTCAATATTTTTGAGATATGTATTTCCTCCCCCATGGGCGCAACATATCCAGCCCATTTCATCCTCGTCGGCCTGGGTGGCGCAGTTAGTATCGTGCTTAGCTTTCTGTGCCCAAGGTTGCGGGTTCGATCCCGGTCCAGGTCGACGACATTTATGTGTTCATAGATGTGAGAGGCCCATCTTAGTAGATTTACTGACATGTAAACGAACTCCTGCGGGACAAAATTCCGGCACACCTGCGACGGTCACAGGCCTACGTTGCAGTACATCCCCGTCGTTAAAAACCATATACCAACCAACCATTTCATCCTCATTATATTCGGTGAAGAGTACAGGTTATGAAGCTCGTCATTATGCAGTTTTCTCCAGTCTCAATTTTCATCTCTCTTTGGTCCGAATATTTTCATAATTACCCTGTTTTCGAACACCTTCAGATTATGTTCTTCCCAACCGGCGGAATAATTGTCTCATATACTTTTATTTTTAGAAATCTGGACAGAAGACGAAGATAGAAATTTCGAATTTCTTAAAATCAAGCATTTCCTGATTTTAGTCAACAATTAGCTTCTGCCTTAATATTATTTGTATTTATAATTATTACTCCCGAATATTTTAATATCTCCACTTGTTCGAATGCTTTTATCTGATATTCTAATGTATTTTGTAGCGTACTATTTTGACGTTTCATGGCCATATATTTCTGTATTAATTTCCAATCAACATTCATGCATGCGTCGAAATACATAATACGGTACATATGAAGATTGAATTCAAACTAATTCTTATATGAGATTGTGCCAAATCGAAAGAGTGACATACGAGTGATATAGTCCAAGATAGTCAAGTTCAAGGATAGCTTGCATTCATAACGTACATTGAACCGAATTTCCTTACATTTCTGATGAAATACTAGAAACCAGCATGTCATTAATAAGGATATCTATTTTGTATTCTCAGACGGAGAGAAACAGCGCGGGTAGACTATCTCCAGGCCCCCCTGCTACAGAAATTGTGTTTGTGTGGAAACCACAGAATAGTGGATGTCATTCATAAGCAGCATCGATCAGCCACGTCTACAAATTACCATGCTGGAGTTTACTCTGTGAAATCCCTTGTACACAGAGGCGGCTCTAGCATTCATAAAGTAGGAGATAATTACCTTCCTGAAGCTTTTATCTAAATATTCCGTGATATACCTCTAGGTAAAACACGGATTGTATATAACTCGTTTAAATAAAAAAAAAATTAAAAGTCATGAAACACTCACATAACTTTTTCTAGCAGTACCCATCGAAGTTATAAATAGAGCTAGGAAATTTAGGTGCTGCGTCTTATTTATCATGTGCCAGAATGGTCCTTTCTGAGACTGTGTGGTGGACGGGAAAATGTCTGTATTTTATCATGTTCATGGGAAGAAGCCTTTTTGTATTGGACCAAATCGGTTGACCGGTACCGGAGTAATGCCCAATTTAGTGCCTATTTTTTGGTAATATTTTATAAAGAATTTATCAAATGCAAGTCAGTTCTCATGACAACATATTATTTTTCAATGTTCATATAGACCTACAGCTCTCCAGACGTTAGTGAACAGATGCCTGAGGAACATCCTGGCACTGAGATGCGCTGTAGGAAATAGAAGTGGATTGGGCACACCTTACGCAGGGATAAAGATAATATAGCAAGGCAAGCCCTGGAATGGAACCCGCAAGGTAGCAGGAGAAGAGGTAGACCAAATAACTCTTGGAGAAGGGGTGTAATGGAAGAAGGATTTGAGGAGGGAGGGAAGACCTGAACCGAGATTAGGACCATGGCGCAGAACAGAGTTGGTTGGCGGAAGTTCACTGATGTCCTATGCTCCACTTAGGAGATACAGGAAATAAGTCAATATATGGCTTTGGAAATTGCAATACAGTCAGCTTTGACAAATAACACTACCCACATATTCCTTCACATATGCTTATCAAACTAGGCCTTTGTTCTTCCATGAATCCTGCTGAATGAATCGATCTGGAGCTTAACTCGGAAATCGATGGGGGGGGGGGAACTTATTTTCTGCATATCAGAATTGCAATTATAACCGATTAAACAAAATCATTCTGGCACTTTGTCCCCCACACAATCTCATAAAGTATCATTCTGGCATTTAATAACAATACAGAGAACTGTACGTTCTGAATAATAACTGAAGTAGGGTTGAAACACTTTGCAAAGTACAGATTTAAAACCATAGTCAACATTGTGAGTTATCTCTCGTCGGGTTTTTAAAATGAATCATTCCACCTAAAATTACTCGATTAGTAACTGGAAGGTCTTGACATCATTCCAGTTTCCAGACCACTGCAACGTTTATATTCCCATTAGTAAGCTCAAAGCAAAGTATAAATAGCGTCCCCGTCAATATAACTGTCATGTATCCTCTTCTTTATGTGACTGGCAACTTTGACTATCAACCTTCATAAATCCGAGAGGCTCTACTACATGGAACAAGACCTGTACTTCACCTCATTATGAACTGACTAACAGAGTTGTCTACTTTTATGTTATTTTGCATCGTAAATAATGATTAAACAGAATCCTTTCCGACGATGTAAAGTTTCATTTTACTGGCCGAGCCAGTGGCGTAGTTAAGGGCAGAGGCGTAACGAGAGGGGGGGAGGTTGGGGGTTTGAACCCCCCCATTGATTAAAAAAACTAAAATTTTAAAATTTAATTCATTATTGTGATATATCACCTTTTTTAAAAATCTGCTTATAAATTACTTAATATGAGTTTAAAGCGTGGGAAGCTTAAAACTCGTTATTGTGCATCTTAATTTTTAAAATTTTCCGGGGGAGGGGGTATTCCATTCCATTATAACCCCCCCATATGGTCGGCCTGGTTACGCCTATGGTTAAGGGGGTCCAGGGGTCCGGACCTCCCCCGAAATCAAAATTTAAAATTCTATTTAAGTTATTATTTGACAAATATTTAATTATTTTATTTAATAATAAAATACTGAACTTGTAAATGTAGGTCTATTATTTCCACTGTTCCATGTGCTATTTAACTATCTTATAAACAGTAACAAGTGTTATAACTTGTAACGATTTCTTGTTTAAGTTGGCATGTGTTAGAGTATAGTAAACAAATTTGCAACTACTTTTCAGTGCTAAAATAGCGTAAAATGTGATTTTCATTAGTTCAATATTTAAAAATTTTCCGGGTTAGAATCCCCAATCCCCATATTTGGGGGGGGGGATTTCATACCCCCCAAACCCCCCGGCGCTTTTGACCCTCCCCGAAATTATTTTATGGCTACGCCATTGGGCCGAGCCCGTTATGGTAATAATTTAGGTGCTATCCCATTAAAGAGATTATAGAGGATATCATCAGATGTCACCAGATGTTTCATCCCTTTCGTACAAATTAATAATTATCCATTTCATTCATTTTAACCACTACAAATATTACTATTCTTACATTACTACTATTTATCGTATTCCTATAATATACAATTCAAAATAACATAAATAACAAATAACAAATTTGGTCCATAAACTAGATGGTTTTTGACAAGGCACAATCGTAAGTCAACACAATAGCCTATAATGACGGTAGCCCCCCTTGCTTGTTGAATTGACTTTTTTATTAATCGAAAATAATTATATAATAAAATAACATTAGAATTTAATTAAATACAAAACAAAATATGTACTTCCTCTATTTAACGCTGAAGATCGTAAAGTGCAAGTTGAACAGTATTTCTATTCTAGGCGCCTTATGACAACCGACAGCAGTTGTTCTAGTTCTTCATCTTCAATTATTTTTATAAATGAATAATAGATTTCTTGTGACTATTTCAGACTAGCCCTTAGTTAAAGTTAAAGGTAAGAAGTATGATATTGCTTAAATGATTTTAATTTGTATGTAATATGTAAAATTAACAAACTTCTCAACAGAACTAAACCTCTGGGCAAGAAGAGATTTAGATTGCTGAAAAATTTTGAGGAAAGACCCAGAGGATCTAAAAACTCATTATTTTGCACTTCATCTACTAAAAGTTTCCGGCCGAGGACCCTCGAACACCCTCTTTTTTGGGGGAAAATTCCATACCCCACACCCTCCATTAATTGAAAACTTTTGTTTATGCCCCCCACACTTTAATTAGTTCTGAATCGGTCTCTTATTATACAGTATGTGACAGAAAAGCCTTCATTTTTATTTTTCATGGAGGACCCTCAAACCCACTCTTTTTTGGGGAAATTCCATACCCCACACCCTCCAATAATTGTAAACTTTCGTTTATGCCTCCCACTTTAATAAGTTCTGGATTGACCTCTTATTATATGTGACAGAAAAATCCTTCATTTTTATTTTTCACGATCATACAAGACACACGACTTCAATCGGAAGTTAAAGTGGAATTTCTACTTCCATAACTGTCACGAGCTTGTCACAGTGGGGGATTTAAAAGGGAAAGCGGAGGGTAGCATTGCGATTTCGTAATGCAGAATGACAGCCTAATTAAGAGATTGACAAACTGTCAAGATTTCTACATAGGCCTACTTTTTATGAAACGATTGCGTATGATTTTATCTCAACTATTTTCATCCAGGAGAGAAAAAAGTATATTTTATAATCGTTTAAGCCCTGAGGTTATCTTTATAACAATATGGCGATATTTTAAGAAGATACGAAATCGACTAGGTGTACGCCGTAGCGTAGTGGTTGGTAGGCTACCAATGATCGTTTCTTTATTTAAATACTAGTGTACGAAGATACAGAGAAACGATTTTTTTGTCGTACAATGTTCATCGGTAAAACGTTCAGTGTAAGGTGTTGTTTGATTGTGTTACGGGAGATGTATAAAACTAGCTTAAAAGGCCCGGCGATGTTCGAGTTTTGTATTTTGACATTCAAAATTAACTAATGAAGAACTTTCGATTTTCAAACTCGAGGTCCTTAAATAGGTATGTAGAACAGAACTTTAACTAGCATGTACAAGTTATACAAATTTCAGTCCAAATTTCAAATGTACGTAAAATAAGATATTGTTAACAATTTTTACATTTTCTTTATGTTATATCTTGGGCCAGAGTGTAGTCGGAAAGAAATCTACTTTATGCTGTCAATTTTGCATTACATGGACTATGTGTGCCTTCATCCCGATAGTCCCGTGTCTAACAATTGACTGAATTCAAATTAATTGCTGGGAGATAACACAGAAAGCTGTAGAAGTAAACAATCATACCGAATAAACTCTGTAAATCACCATGGCATATATCCTGTGGGCTATCGATTGGAAAGGAAATTATATCCCTTTGCAGTATAGCGGGCTACGCCTGTTAAGAACGATTAGACTACGCGCAATACTCAGCTGTCGAAGAAATTGCTGCAGAACCGAGGAATATAGCGAGCTCCGCCTGTTAAAAACGACTAGGCTACGTGCAATACTCAGCTGTTGGAGAAATTGCCGCAGAACCGAGGGGTACAGCGGGCTTCGCCTGTTAAGAACGACTAGGCTACGTGCAATACTCAGCTGTCGGAGAAATTGCCGCATAACCGAGGAGTACATGAAGTTTCGAAAAGGTTTGATAATTTCTTGCAAGTTGAAACCTACTTGAAGCAATCTTCGGACATAATTAATTTTGTCATTTTTCCATTTGTTTTTAAGATATTTTACACAAAAACTTGCAGTTTCATCTTTCACTAAAGTTTTAGAAATAAACATAAAAAATCACCTAACGTACCTTATTTAGTTATGCAGGAAAACAGCTAATTTACGCACGCAACTATGCACTAAACCCTCAGAAATAATAGCTAAACACTTATAATCTCTACGGAACGCTTTAAAACACTTTTACAGCAGAAATTCACATCACTTTGATTTATACCTTCACTTTTCAAAACGTTCTGAAAAGGAATATAAATATTATTATTATTATTATTATTATTATTATTATTATTATTATTATTATTATTAAGACGATTAATTCTTGACCCTATAGTTCGCTTCGGAAAGAACTCAGATCAAATTAAGGCAACTAATAAAGAAAGTAAATTACATTTCATTCCATATTTAGGAGGCAAATACAGTACAATATTTCAAATTGTGATGTAATGGACTGTATTGTACTGTACTAGCAGGTAACCGCGGCTTCGCCTACGATAATTAATTGAAAAATTAAGAGTATAATATTTATTAAAGCATTATGATTATTAACACTTGCACGCGAATCATTCGTAAACTAAACCAATAATATATAATTAGGGAAACAGCTAAAATTCCGGCTTTAGAGTACATTCCACGATTAGAAAGCGCCGCCTGGGAAAACGATCTCAGATTCGATTATGCAATTCCAAAGCTTACTGTAAACACTCATAATACCACTGCCTTCTAGACTGTATTACTCGTGTGTAATTCTCGAGACGGCGGTGGATAATACGTATCGTTTCTCAACTGTTTGTTGACAGATGAATATGATGTGAATTTTATTTGATAAATTCGTATAGAATAGAGTAATAGACATACATCGTCTATCTATCTTTGACGGGCATGGTGTTGTAAGTCTTTAATACTTACAAGTACTCGTATGTGTTTTCATGTTTCTTTGTTAGTTCTGGGAATGCAGCTCTTTATTAATTCACAACAATAAGGGTGGCTAGTGTGATGCCTTTAGAAATACAAATATATAGCGCTGCGGCCTTGGACAAGCATTGGACTGTGAAAAAATATTTTCGTTATTAACAATATTTATTTTATTTGGCCTGGGGTGGCTAGTACGATGCCTTCAGGAGACTACAGCGCTTAGACTAGCAACGGATTGTGGAAAATAATTTGGTTATTAACAATATTTATTTTATTTTGTTATACATGTCCTGTTATACCTCTTTAAATATTATTTTAGGTTAAGGAGTGGTTTGGGTGAGGACAGCCTCTTATTACGCTATGATTGATGATCAGTTATATGGACTTAAACAGAACGGTGTCAGGTAATTTTAATTTTCATCAAGTTTCGATGGAAGGATGGAGGTATTCCCTTGTCTTATTGAATGCACACTCCCGCAATGGGTTTATTCCAAACGATTAATCAGGGCTTGAATATATTAGCAAGGAATTTAATTCTCATCAAGTGTCGATGAAAGGATACACTCCGAAATTGGATTGTGACGCGATAACTTTGTTCCAGGTATTTTTATTTGCGTCTAGTTTTTAGATTATGTTTAATTCTCTCTTTGTTTTTTGATTTCATATAATTTTGAGGGTGTAAGTCACAGCCTTCCCCGGTATATAGACAGGACAATACTACTCGGGCTCGTTTTGCAAACATACCTACTCGCAAAATAAAATCTCGTTTTTACCACTTGTTTCACAAATAACTGTTACGTATCTTTAAAAAGTTTTAAATTACTTTTAAGAACTTGCCAAGACTTTTTTTTTCTGACAGGGAAATCCTCTCATTTCATCCACAGTAAGAAGATCAATGAACCGGCATGGTATTATTTTTTTAGGAATAATAAAAATAAATGGATTTTCTTGACACTATCCTGGAAAGCGAGTCTGCCCCTAAGGAATATGGGACGCCTTTAAAGTCAGAGAGCCATTATGAAAATAAATTCTGGGGAGCGTCTCCCAGAAGGGTTTGCCTCTATCCATCCAGAGATTATATCCATTCAGGATCTAATGGAAGAGAATATCCCGCTAACGATATTAATGCAAGTAACAGAAAGTCATTTGAAATTATGGTAGAAATATAGTATATGTCACACACAGACTATTTTTTTTATATTATTTCATTGTCAGTTTGGCTTCTATCAATTGATCAATCGATTTGATGACAACGGTGGTAATGGTAGAGCCCAGATTGGATTGAATTCGTGGAAGGATGAAATCCGGCAGTTCGTTGTATAGTTACTTAACGACGGGGGTGTAATGAAACGTAGGCAAATGACAGTCGCCCGTATCTCAGAATTTTGTTCCGCAGGAGTTCTTTTACATGCATGTATATCTACAGATACTTTCACGAATACCGTAACGTGTACGTATCTAATCCACATAGCTACAATACAAGAAGAAATAAAACCATGCCTTTAATAGAACCAAAATACTTCAACTCTTCTGGCTCAATACATAACAGTATTACGGTCCAAAACTCTATAACTCCATAATTAGGTCCCATCCAGAAATAGTAAGTAGCCTATGAACGATATCGAAAATCTTATTTCAAAGGTCATAATTTACTTCACTCTGTAATTAGTAGATATTTAAAGAACCATTTTATTAGTTATGCCTCAGGATTTCAATTTTGTTCTTCCCACTTTGTATTTTTTCTGTTCTTCCTTTTTTATTTATTTTTCTAGGTGTTGATTTTAAGTTAGAGTTCTATTTTGTTTTATGTATTTGTATTTAATGTGTATTAATTTTTATTATAAATAACTCAACTCTACCCGAACACGAGCACCTCCTCATTGGGTAATCTTTTGATGTATTTTTTATTGTGTTTCACACAATAAAAAAGTTTAAAATAAATTATGCACACATAAAACCCTACGACCTGAGCCGCAATCGAACCCCTGGGATAAATTTATTTTTTAGAGTTTTACCATAGTCTTCTATGTGAGTATTTTAATCAAAGGACGCTCATTATGTGACATACATATGTGAACCCATTTATAAAATTGGGTAGTGTTTTTATGGAGTTACTTGATTTTAATTTGAAAACTTCCTGTATTCCGTTTGAAATGCTTGCATAGTGAATCATTTCCGTCCTTCATTTGCAAGTTATGTGTGTTATTCAGTTTAGTGTTATCTCAACATATATCATTCTGTCATTTTACTAGAAAGAGGAAATTAATATTATGGCTTTATGCTTTTAGCTTTTAAGCAGTGGAAGTATTGCTCTTTCTTCAAGCAAAATTCTTTAACTATAAATTCTGGGGCTGTTTTAACCCTTTCAGACCCCATGTCCATCTCAATGGACATAACTTTTACGTCCTAATCTTTTATTTCTGAGAAGGCATCTCATAAAAAGTGAATAAACCTATTAGTTGTCCGCCGTCGTGGGTGAGTCGGTAGCACGCCTGCCTTCCACTCCGGCGGCCCGGGTTCGATTCCCGGCCGGGTCGGGGATTTTTCAGTAGTGAAAGATCCCCTCCCCGGGTTCAGGACTGGGTAGGTTAAGATAATGCACATTGTGCGCGATTCCTTAATTATTATTTGCAGAGTTCCTGATAGTTTTATTGTGCTTAGAACACCCATTTTAACTCCTTAACATGCACCAATAATTTCAATAACTCCATAGAAAAGAAAAATGTCAGAAAAAATTCAGGTCTGAAAGGGTTAAAATCAAAAGTAGACCTAAATTTAATTTTTATGACGCTCTGTACACAATCCAAGCGTCGATTTAGTCAACCGATTACTACGTCCCCAGGCCCCGATTTCAGACGTTTAAATAACCGCCCCTTTCATGTTTTACTTTTACCCCCACCCACCTCCACCCTAAAGTTATTGTTTTAGTGCTAAATTTTACCGAGTTTTACCCAAGTATCAACCAATAGTATTCCGATAGCATTTTATTATTGCGAGTAATGCAGTCAGTAAAAGGTAAAGTAAAGTGATCCCTATACAGGCCATGGAGGCCAGAGGGTTCTAGGAGGTTGAGGCTCCCAGTATTTGGACATTCGGCACGTGGAGGTGGTAAGGTTGTCAGCCTTACGCAACGGCCGCCTTTACCCCCAGGATTGCTCCTGGTACTCATTTCTGTTAGAGGCTGAGTCGACCTCAGGGCCATAGTGCCACCAGAAGGAGTATCTAGACTATACAACAAAAATTAAAAATATATATTTTTTTAAATAAATGTAATTACGTTTCGGCGAAAAATGAAAGATTTCTATTGTACCTTCCTTCACCAAAAAAAAGCATACAATATTTTTAGAAGAAAAAAAACTGATTTCGTTGCCTTATTTCTATTTTACAATGAGAAAATAACATAGAAGAGAGTCTAAAATTCTTTTCAGTGTTTAATTATTTTATATTCAACTGGCTTTTCTATTTCAAAAATTTCCCCCCTCAAAAATTTGCCGCCCTTTCTATGCTTGCCGCCCTGGGCAAATGCCCGAACGTGTCCATAATTCGTGTGCTAGTTAATAATGCCCTCACTAATCCAATTATCATGGATTCCTTTGAGTGGAAGAAAATTAATCCAATCTCTTATACTTCTACCCAAATTAATCATACCTCTACTCCTAAAAACTTCCCATCTTTCCAACACCTCATTGCCTCCACCTGCTTTCAATCCCCTACCACAAAACATCCACTTATTCATCATTTTTTACTGTATAACTTCCACAGCTCTGGAATTCTCTCCCGGATTGTGTTAGGGACGTCGGACAATATTATTTAGATAAAAAAAATAGTTTTTAAATAAATTTTTATATTGAATTTTTCACTCTTAACAATTATTATTGAGATTTTGATAATTTTTCTAGGTTTAATTCTAATAGTCTCATTAACTTATTGCAAAAGTTAATTTCTTTACTTTGTGGTTTTGTTACCATATGCCTATAATTATAATTATATTCTTATCTAGTATATTATCCGAGTATTGTTGCGCTTATTTCTTTTATTAAATGTCTTTGTATTAATATAATCTCGAGCGTTTTAAGTTTATTTAATTTAAGTACTTAAATTATTTCAGCATAAATCATCTCTTAGTTGATAAGGGGGATCATACTCCGCTATCGTAAAGACATTTCGTTATAACAGAGATACCTTCTATAATATACAACATATTTACACGAAATTTTGTACAGTAATTTTTTTAATTTATGTTCTTTCATGTGATGTATAAGAAATTTAAAGCTGTATTGAATTAAACTCAGTAGTAGGGAATAAACTTTTTCTTCTGGAATGAATAATATCACAAAAAACATGATTTATTAAAAGCTATTAAGATAATAAGCTTCATTTTTTTTCTTTTCTTTCTTTTTGCCTAGTATCTAAGAACTTAGGTTAGAAATTAAATCACACTCAAACTTTGTAGATGCAATCAGATTACTTATACTTTTTTTTAAAACTTACTCTAAGAAAAAAAAATTGCACTGCGTATATTGATTAAAATGCTTATTTCACAATGTAATCCTTTCCTTAAAGTAAAGTAAAGTGTTCCCTATTACAGGCCATGGAGGCCCACAAGGTTCCAGGAGGTTGAGGCTCCCAGATTTTTAGACATTCGGCACATGAAGGTGGTAAGGTTGTCAGCCTTACGCACCGGCCGCCTTTACCCCCAGGATTGTTCCTGGTACTCATTTCTGTTAGAGGCTGAGTCGACCCCAGGGCCATAGTGCCACCAGAAGGATTAGGCCAATTGAAAAACTCCAACGACCTCGTCGGGAATCGAACCCGCGACCTTCCGGTTTGTGGCGCAGTGCCTCAACCACTATGCTACGGCGTACCCCATCGTTTCCTTACATAGGCCTATACATATATACACATCGGATGAAGATGGGATTATTAAAAGCTGACTTCTAATTCTTTTCTTTGAGGTTTATCTTCTAAAGCATGATAAACAAAACGAGCCTGAAATATTTCATGAAAATTGGACCAATAGCTTTAAAAAATAATGTTTAACGTTGCCAAAAAACAAATTTTCGGGAAAATCGAGTTAAAAATTGGAGAGTAAATAAAAATAACCACTCACTATTTGAAATAAATGTTTATAACTCCGCGAAAAGAGCTAATTTTGATATAAAACTTCACAGACATGTTCAAAAAGAAATACTGTTTCCCAAAATGTAGAAATTCGTTAATATTTTATTAAATGTATAAGTGATAAGAATAATAAGATCGTTCTTTGTCATCACATTTTGTCGAAACACATCCTCACATACGTAAGTTATTTTTATCGGTCAAGTAAGTCGAATCTGGTTCTTTATCTGTTGTCAGGGAGTTATCAGTCGGTCATTGTGGACGCGGCTGGCGGCCTTCTTCAAGAGCACTCAACCATAATGGAATGTGTGTAATCTGTTATTTGTATAAGAGATGATAATTATCTGCTCTGTATTGCGTTAAACATTCCGATGTGAAGCTCCTAGATTTAACATGACGTTCTTAACTGTTTAATTCCCTTTAATAAAGATAGCGATCGTTCACACCACACACGTAATGAAGCCGTATAATTAACTTATAATAATTATAATTGAAATAATATATACATGCGAGTTCGTGCAGCTAGTTAATAAATCTACTACATAAATATATGAAATACTACATCTGGAGCATGGCCCTATTCGGATCAGGAACATGGACTTAAAAAAGAAATGAGAAAAAAGAAAAACTGGAAAGTTTTGAGATTTTTTGCTCCATAATTAGGTCACATCCAGAAATAGTAAATATGAACGACAAAAAATTCGGAGGGTACACTAAATATCTAATTTCAAAGGTTATAAATTTACTTCACTCTGTGATTAGTAGATATTTAAGGAACCATTTTATTATTTATAACTCAGGATCTCAATTTTGTTCTTCCCACTTTGTATTTTTTCTGTTCTTTCCTTTTTTATTTTTTCTAGGTATTGATTTCAAGTTAGATTTATATTTTGTTTTTTGCATTTGTAATGGGGTACGCCGTAGCGTAGTGGTTGAGGCGCTGCGCTACAAACCGGAAGATCGCGGGTTAGATTCCCGATGAGGTCGTTGGAGTTTTTCAATTGGCTTAATCCTTCTGGGGTCAACATAGCCTCTAACAGTACCAGGAGCAATCCTGGGGGTAAAGGCGGCCGGTGCGTAAGGCTGACAACCTTACCACCTTTCGCGTCCCGGACGTCTAAAAATCTGGGAGCCTCAACCTCCTGGAACCCTGTGGGCCTCCATGGCCTGTAATAGGGAACACTTTACTTTATGTATTTGTATTTAATTGTGTATTAGTTTTGTAATGTAAATAACTGGACTGGTACTCGAATCCTTTGTTATATAAGAATAAAAGATTTTAGAAATTAGAATTTAGAAGAACTAAAAAAAAAAGTTCTGAGAAGAATGGAAGAGGTCGAGATCAATCCCGAACACAATTCTTTGCAGGGAAGCAAACTAGATAGGTCACATCTTGTTATAGTATTTGACATTATCGAAGGATAGTTTTAGCGAATTCTAGGAATTGGGAGAAGAAAACTCAAACTGCTAAAAGATCTAAAGGAGAAAAGAAAATACAGGTTACTGAAAGAGGAAGCCAAGGATAGGAGGAGATGGAGAGCGAAATTTGTAGACCAAGTTCTCGTGGGTAGAACACTTAATAATAATTTAATAATAACAATACATATTATTATAATTACAGATTTCTGTGATTTAGGCTTATACTAAAGACGACCTGGAATTAACTTCCTAAAGGCATGCCAAAATCAACACATGTTTGTGTTTAGTGTGCATCATAAAACTATACATACACAGTTTTATTAATGTAAATAAAAGTTTTCAAGCTTGGCTAGCATATGGCTTCAAAACATTTCATGATCATTTCAGTTGACATATTTGTCTTTTTATGATATGAACGATGAGGAATTTCCCAAATCCTTTGTTGGATGAAGCTCTAACGAGTTTAATTTTTAATGATGTTATGATTCATGCCCTTCCAAGTTATTTATATGAAGGAGGCATTTCTATTTTATGACGAAAAGGAAGGTGAACAGAACGAAGTTATTCGAGGAGAGTAAAAAGATAGGATTAAATATACTTTGAGACGATTGCTACTTTGCAATTAAATTACTCAGCCCATATCATTATAATGAACAAAATAAGTTTATTATATAAACTTATTAATCAGAATAATAAGATAAATATTAATCAATTAGGACTTTGCATTACCAATAACATTGTAGAAATAAGTAAAATTCAACTAAAATTATTTGAACAGGCTACAGCAGAAATGGAATAAGAATATAATATTTGCAATATTATATTCAGGCTGGACTTGTGTAGATATTGAAACGAGACGGATTTCCCGGAACGTAAGAATGGACTTAAGAACTAAACTAAAGGATCTCAGTGGGGTGTAGGAGACAGTCATTCATCACAAAACTCACTGCTATTGAACTAAAAACGCAGGGAAAGAAGAGCTTACTGACTCTATTGAAATTTAAAGGCTTAGTAAGTGGGAAAGTTCTTACTCTATAGCGCTTCGGGGAATCTAGCATCATTTCTTATTACTGACAGCGTGGCCAAGCGCTGCCATCCACGTGTATTAGCGTCTATGCTGGGTAAGGAGCATTAGCCAATGAAATAAGGGTTTGTGTCCGAAGATTCGGAAAAACAATGTAATTTGATGTAAACATAGCTATTAGAGGTTAAAAGAAATACAAGGCGTATTGGACTTTGAACGATGAGAAGTGGGTACACGCAGTAAATGGTATCGACACTCTCTCGTCTACGCTCTGGGTGAGCGGGACGATTCTTCACAGCATCCAGCTTCCGACTTAGTAGGAGTCGGGAAGCTATTAATATTCTTCGATCAGTAAATGATTTAAGTATCATTTACTGTAGTATTATTTAAATCTACACGACGAATATATTCAGGTTTGGGGTACGGCTTAATTATAGCTGAGTACCAACTTAAATTCAGTGTGTATCAAACTGTAAGTACCAGTGAATCAACGACTTTACAAGGTATTCTAGTGAATACGCGAGATTAGGGAGAAAGACACCTTAATAACGAGATCCACTCATCTGAAGTCAAAGTTCACATACGACGAGTATTCTGCAAAAGCCTATTAACTGTTTTATAATTATAGTAAAATAAACAACACTCTTACCAGTTAACCAGTGAGTTTTGATTGCATCAGAGTATAAAGTAGACTGTTTTTAAGAACTATAACTACCCAGATTTGCCCCCCAGATACTGAAGATAATCTCTGCTTCGACTGTAGCGACACCGTGGCTGTAATTGGTTTCGTAACCCCCGAACCGTTACAACTTACTACAAGAAAAGACGAAGGAAGAGGAAAAATAAAGTTAAGCATGAGAGGGAATAATGAAAGAAAATATACAAACAAGTGATGAAGATGCAGAATGGGAGACGGAAGAAGTATGAGAAGAAGAAAGGTAAACCCAGTAGATGAAGGAACCGGAAAAGAAAAATGAGCATGGAAGGAGAAAGAAAGGTAAGGGTAAAAAGTAAAAGGGGATAAAGTTCCCTTAAAGAAAAAGTATAATAATAATAATAATAATAATAATAATAATAATAATAATAATAATAATAATAATAATTATTATTATTATTATTATTATTATTATTATTATTATTATTATTATTATTATTATTATTATTATTATTATTACTAGGCCTACTATTAAATCTCAACGCGAATGAGCCCTATTTTACAGTTGTATGCTAGGACTATAGTTAACAAAGAAAACTTATATTACATATTTGTATTAATACAAACGTAAATAAGAAATATTACATAATTTAACTGTACTGCATCCATTATGCCTATAGAGTGTTATAGATGTTACTAACAAATTTCTGAAATTGCGTGCAAAATTTAATATAGAGAGTTGTTACTGGCGACTTATCACTGGAAGGAGGAGACTGAGCAAGGTAATAGAATAGAATGAATGATAGGAAGAGGACAGGAGAAAGAGGAGTTTGAAGATATAAATAAGGAAAAGAAGAAGAGGAAGCAGATACTGATTTACGTGCAAAACAAGAACAATTAGGGGAGAAGAAGAGAAATGAAGGAAGAAGAAAGCAGAAATGACCAATGATCGTCATATAGGGTACATTTCTTTAGATGCTGTCACAGTGAAGTGCCTAATAGCGGTAATGATAACAGAAAACAAGGAACAGCGTAGGAGAGGGACGTTTTATAAATTAAGGGCCATTTGGTGAAGTTTCCAGTACATGGTGATCAAGGACAAAATTGTGGAAGCCTCTCTCCAGGCACTCCAGAGGTCTTCTGCTCTAAGTGCTCCACGGAGAAATGGCAAGGGGAGTTAGGAAAAGTACTTTCTTGATGTGCCAGGGAGAGAGAATCCATACCATGTCCAGCTTAACTCTCCGACTGACTTCTCACTGCCTTTGCTATATGAGAGGCCTATTCGTATTATAATTAATTACCGAAATTGTGTTGTCAGTAGAACTTTGCTTCATTACAAGTCAAACAAAACTTCAACTGGCATAAATAAGTTGTTATTTTGAATCGTAAACTTTGATTAACAGAACTCGTTTATCTGTTGACTGATTTATTCATACTTCAGAAACGTATTTTACGATGCATGTTTAAAGTTTGTCCTGGACATTCCTGGAAAAATTATTTTAAGAAATATAGTATTTTAACTATACATGGTTTATATTTTTTAAATTTTAAAGTGTATTTATGTAAACATAAATGATTTTAATACCAATGGAGACTTTTGTACTTACAGCACTCGGAATAGAGAGGCTTTGAACATACCTGCTCATGGAATAAGTAAATTTAATAAATAATTTATGGTGCTTGGTCTTAAGGTGTTTAATCACCTGCCTGCTAGAATTAAACAGATGACATGTTTTAGGAAACATGTTAAGATCATTTTAAATATCTGCCCATAAAGCAGTAAAGAAAGTTTCTTTTTTTTAAGCTATGGGCAATTATGTACGATTTTATTTTGTGTGACTTATAGCCTTGTGCTCTACAGGATTATTTTCTAAATAAATAAGTAATAGGGATGAGTCGATACAATATATTATCGATACTCGATACCGATACATGATTTTCCCCTCGATGCTCGATACCGTCAACATTTCCGGTTTCAATAAATAGGTACATTAAAAATTTTAAAAATGAGAGAACTGTGTAATACCAATTAAATTAATTAAGTGTGCATATTTAATGAGACAAAATTTAATATCATCAGTAACCTATAATTATTTTTAAACTCTACATTAAAACTAAAATTAGTTTTTGAAACAGTCCACTTACAAGTTTTTGTTAAAAGATACTAGCATTCTCACTTAATTGCAGAATTACCAAAGTTTCGAAAAAGTACCGAGCGAATTTTCTGAAGTATTGCTCGATGCCGATACCATGCAAGTATCGAGAGTATCGAGGTATAGAAAGTATCGAGAACCCATCCCTAATAAATAAATGACATGAATGTATGTAAAGTTCCATTTTACTGGCTGAGCTGTAGAAAGAAAAGGTGCTAGCTCGTTAAGTGCAAAGAAAAAGGTGCTAGTCCTTAAATTATTGAGGATATTACCAGATGTAACTGTCGTTTTCTTCCCCTTCGTACACATAAATGTCCATTTCGTTATTTAACCACCATAGGTAGTCCCATAGGTCGTCTACCATTACTTGTATCTGTTAATTAGGCCTATTTACAATTCAAATAAAAATCCATTTAGGCAAGCCTACAGGCTGAGGTAGATTTCGAAGTGCTTTTAATTTAATTTATTGTCGCTGCGTAGCACTCTTCTTCTTGCGGGTTTGTCATGCCAAGGCTAAAGAAGAAGAGAGCTACGCAGCGACAGTAAATTAAACCAAAAGCACTTCGAAATCTACCTCAGCCTGTAGGCTTGCCTAATGGGATTTTTTTTTTTAAGTTCAGTTGTGTTTATACTCCTGTTAGCTTCGAGGCTATATCTGGAGTTCAGGTTCTGTGTCTTTACAGTAGGGTAGGCCATGGAACTATTGCATGTCAATTGTTTCTATTTTCTGTGTATTTAATGGAATAAATTTCAACCACCTCGGCCACCTCGCTCGGTTACTCGACATTTTATCGATTGCTAACATCTATCTACTTTTAAAAAATTCTTTAATGTTTCGCAATTTTGAAAGTATATGAATGAATGCGTAAGAGATAAATACTGTACTTGGTGGGTTTGAAAACAAAACAAAGACAGTAAAAGAGCTGTTGAGTCTAGTTCCGCGTGTAATTGCTGGAGTTTTTCAGGCGGCTAGCTGAGCAGAAAGCTAAAAGTTTCACTGACCGAGTGAAGGCCTGGAACGAGACCGATTTTGTGGGTCTCACGCGAAATTCCACATATTACAACTGTCGATTAGATACAATTTTAATTAAGCTGTAGTTATCATCCCAAGGCATCTGTTTCAATTTAAATCCCCCCTGTTGAATGGAAAACATTCCTGGATGTTATTTCAATCATAAAATAACCTGCCCATAATCGGATTCGTATGAAAACATTTTAGTACATCCCCCAAGCACCATTCAATGATCTGTTTCATTTGCTCTAACCTGTTCTAGGTATGGAATTTTGCTTATATTTTTATAGATAAACATTCTATTAAATCATGAATTTTAAATAGTGCAATACACTGTTCATCCGTATAGGTTACAGTAAAATTTCTTTGGCCTACATGTAATATTAAAGGAGACATGTGTTATGATTTGAATTTAATTTATTATTTTTAAGGTAAATACTTATTAGAAAATTTGAGGTTCTTGACAAAATCTTTTAAAAAAATCATAGTGAATTATAGTCATTTTTTGACATGACTGGTTTAAAGAATATCAAAAATAGCATTTATAGTAACGAAAATAATTGTATGAGTTATAAACACAATGGGCTTTCTCTGCTAGGACTGCAGCAGCCATTATTGAATTAGGCTTTATCATGTTCTTTGTTGTTTACTGTTTAGTTGTCTGTCATAAAACAATGTTTGAAACGAGGTCAAATATGTACATGGAATTTGATGAATTAAATTATTAAGTTTAGTCTATTAACATGAAAATATAAATGGCCTATTTTAAAATGTCATGCAAACTATCCAATCAGAGATAAAACCGTATTTCTTATTGAAGATACAAATGTTATAATATATCAAAACAGAAAGTAATTAGTCTGTTTTTTATGTTCCTGGATTGAATCTTGACATTTAGAAAGACACTGGACTACAAATTATTTGTGAATCATTGATCATTGTACACAATCATTTGTATAATCTTCAGTAAAAAAATAAACGAAATCTTATTTGTTGGCTGTCCTATCGGTGTACCGTATCGAGAAACCAGAATTGGTATAAACCCTGAAAATAAAACCGGTCGTTAAAGGTGTACCGTATGGAGAATCTAGGTTAGGTATGACCCCGGAAGATGAAACCGGTCTTTAAAGGTGTACATATCGAAAATCTAGAATTGGTGTAACCTCTGAGGATGAAGGCGGGCGTTAAAGATGTACCGTATCGAGAATCTAGATTAGGTATAACCCCTGAAAATGAAACCGGGCGTTAAAGATGTACCGTATCGATAATCTAGATTAATTAAAACCTTCTGAGAATGAAACCGGACGATAAAGGTGTCTCGTATGGAAAATCTAGATTAGGTATAACCCCTGAAGATGAAACCGGGCGTTAAAGATGTACCGTATCGAGAATCTAGATTAGGTATGAACCCTGAAGATGAAACCGGTCTTTAAAGGTGTACGTATTGAAAATCTAGATTTGGTGTAACCTCTGAAGATGAAGGCGGGCGATAAAATTTGTGTACCATGTCGAAAATCTATATTAGGTATAACCCTGAAGATGAAACCGGGCGTTAAAGGTGTACCATATCAAGAATCTAAATTAGGTATAGTCCATGAAGATGAAACTGGGCGTTAAAGGTTACTACATCGAGAATCTAGATTACGTATAACCCCTGAAAATGAAACAGTGCGTCAAAGGTGTACCATATCAAAAATCTAGAATAGTATAACCCTGAAGATGAAACCGGTGTTAAAGGTGTACCATATTAAAAATGTAGATTAGGTATAACCCTAGAGATGAAACCGGGCGTTAGAGGTGTACCGTATCGAGAATATATATTAGGTATAATCCCTGAAGATGAAACTGGTGTTAAAGGTGTATTGTATCGAGAATCTAGATTAGTTATAACACCCTGAAGATGAAAATGGTCTTTAAAAGTGTACCGTATCGAAAATCTAGATTTGGTGTAACCCCTGAAGATGAAACCAGGCGTTAAATGTGTACCATATTGAAAATCTAGATTAGGTATAACCTTAGAGATGAAACCGGGCGTTAGAGGTGTACCGTATCGAGAATCTATATTAGGTACATAGGCGTAACCAGGCCGACCATATGGGGGTGGTTATAACATCCGCGGGGTATGGAATACCCCCTAAGGAGAGGGGGGTCCGAGGGTCCTCCCCCGGAAAATTTTAAAAATTAAGATGCAAAATAACGAGTTTTAAGCTTCCGGGGGTCCTCCCCCGGAAAATTTTAAAAATCAAGACGCAAAATAACGAGTTTTAAGCTTCCCACGCTTTATACTTGTATTAAGTAATTTACGGGCAGAATTAAAAAAATTATACAATTTTCCTTTTTTTAATCAATGGGGGGGTTCCAACCCCCAAAACCCCCCCTCGATACGCCTATGATTAGGTATAATCCCTGAAGATGAAACCGGGTGTTAATGGTGTACTATGTCTAAAATCTAGATTAGCTACAACTCTGAATATGAAACCGCGCGTTAAAGGTATACCGTACATCGAGAATCTAGATTAGGTATAACCCCCTGAAGTTGAAACCGAGCGTTAAAGGTGTACCATATCGAAAATCTAGATTAGGTATAACCTTGTAGATGAAACCTGGGGGTAAAGGTGTATCGAATAGAGAATCTAGATTACGTATAACCCCTGAAGATGAAACAGGGCGTCAAAGGTGTACCATATCAAAAATCTAGAATAGGTAGGCCTATAACCCTGAAGATGAAACCGGGGTTAAAGATGTATTGTATCGGAATCTAGATTAGTTATAACCCCCTGAAGATGGAAATGGTCTTTAACGGTGTACCGTATCGAAAATCTAGATTTGGTGTAACCCCTGAAGATGAAACCGGGAGTTAAAGGTGTACCGTATCGAGAATCTAGATTAGGTATAACCCTCTGAAGATGAAACCGGGCGTTAAAGGTGTACCATATCAAAAATCTAGATTAGGTATAACCTTGAAGATGAAACCTGGAGGTAAAGGTATATCGCATCGAGAATGTAGATTAGCCTACGTATAACCCCTGAAGATGAAACAGGGTGTCAAAGGTGTACCATATCGAAAATCTAGATTAGGTATAACCTTGAAGATGAAACCGGGGTTAAAGATGTATTGTATCGAGAATCTAGATTAGTTATAACCCCCTGAAGGTGAAGCTGGTCTTTAAAGGTGTACCGTATCGAAAATCTAGATTTGGTGTAACCCTGAAGATGAAACCGGGGTGTAAAGGTTAGTTATAACCCCTGAAGATGTAACAGGGCGTCAAAGGTGTACCATATCAAAAATCTAGAATAGGTATAACCCTGAAGATGAAACCGGGCGTTAAAGGTGTACCGCATCGAGAATCTAGATTAGGTATAACCCCCTAAAGATGAAACCGGGCGTTAAAGGTGTACCATATCGAAAATCTAGATTAGGTATAACCCCTGAAGATGAAACCGGGCGTTAAACCATCGAGAATCTTGATTGAGTATAATCGCTAATCGTAATACGGAAAGGGAAAACACGGTAAGGATGAGAACTTCACGTATGATTCATGTGTGACTTATCCAGTCCACACCGAGCGAGTAGCAGAACAGCACGAGAAGCCGGTGTGAAGCAAACGCGCATGAACTGTCGCCAGTTCTGTACGTGCGAGCGCGTGGTTGAAGTTCCTTCCTCACACAGTGGCGGGCTCTTGCTGCGTGACAGTGCGTGTTCAATCCAGTGATATCAGCGACCTATGACCTCCGGCACTACTACACGGGACTGAAAATGATACCAGTGAGCTAGTTAGTGAAGTGATATCAAGTGTGTACCACAAGATTATTATTTTCTGGAAATACAGTTCTTCCCCGAGGACTACGCCCCGCCATGGGATGTGTGCAGTCGTATTTTAGAAAGGGTTCGTATAATGTATATGAAGGTAGGGGGGATGATCATACTAGCATGGCGTGAGGTTTGCATTTTAAAGAAGATTTGCATTAGATCCTAACAACTGCATATTTTGTCACTCCATTAATACATTTCTGTAGAACTCTAACATTATGGGCTAAGTAGTTTCAAAATGTGGAGTAGGCCTCAAGTATGGTATATATATATATTTTAATAATAAAATGGTGCATTATAAAGTAAAGAATATTTATATGTTATCAACTTTACATAGTTATAAAATATTTATTGCTTAAACATGTAAGCCACAGAAAAAGAATAGAATATATGCCACACAACAATTTAAAATGAAGTCACAAAAGTTTACCTTTCTTCTTAAGCGTACATTAAATTGGGATTTTTTTTAAAGCTGTTGCTGCAATATTACTTTTTCGGGGTAGGGACACATTTTCGCCTTTTAATGTGAATAGTCTATTTGCGAAGCAATCGGTTACAAAATTATTTTAAGTTTTCTAAACTGAAATTGTACGCATTATCTCTTAAATTGCTGAAACTCCGCTTAACAATAAATTTTAAACGACTACCTGACAAGAATAACTAAACAAAAACAAAAAATGAATATTTTTATAACAAAACATTCAATTATCTAAAATATGTACAAAATATGTATTGAGATATGGACAAAAATGGAAAGTCAATTGCGTCTTAAAGAACTCCAAATATCCTAATTCATAAACAAAGGCTATAACGAAATTTTAACTTTAACTACTGTAAGAAGAAGTACTTATTTACATAGGAATCCTAGCCCTGAAATATATTTATTTTTGATTTCTATAAATTGACAGAGCTATCCTTCGCCTGCTGGGACCTACCCCCTACTTATAATTTATACATATAGTGCTTGGTTATTCAGAAAGGGTTAAAAAATGAAAGGGTAAGTAAGGGGATGATCGAGATTTATGATGCTTGCTGAGTACCCTTGCTCCTCAAGTTTGCTTTAACCAGAGAGATCCTACCTCCTTTATATCTTACATTTCTGATACGTGGTGTATTTAATGTACTAAGAAGATTGTAGTGTAATCAATTTGAATAACAGAATGAATTAAAATAAGGGTTCGATATAAGTGCTTTATGCTATAATTTTTATTTTGTTTTACATTTTTAGAAAACATGGCGTTTAACGTATATATACATTCGATAACTATATTCTCCGTTCTCTACATAGACTATGTAGAGATACAGGTAAATAATAATAATTTATAATATTTATAAATATTTCTATTGACATGCTCTTGTACATTGCGAATATTAATATTTGGTCGGGAAGAACATAATCTGAGAGAGTTCGAAAACAGGGTGCTTAGGAAAATATTTGGGCCTAAGACAGATGAAAATGGGGACTGGAGAAAACTACATAACGACGAGCTTCATAACCTGTACTCGGTACCGGATATAGAAAGCATAATTAAATCACGGAGGTTGAAATGGGCTGGACATGTTGCGCGCATGGGGGAAGAAAGACATATCTCAAAAGTAATGACTGGGAGACCCGAAGGGAAAACACCATCTGGAAGACCTAGACGTAGGTAGGAGGACAATATTAGGATAGATTTAAGGGAAGTAGGATTTGCGAGGGATGATTGGATGGAGTTAGCACAGAGTAGGGTTGAATGGCGGGCTCAGGTAAGCGCGGCAATAAACCTTCGGGTTCCATAAAATATATAATACCCCTTTAGATTGCTGAGGAATTGTCTTTTGCCATTGAGTAATTAAGTAATAATAATAATATAAATAATAATAAGGAACTTATTAGTTTACGATGATAATAAATTATTAGTACTGTGTCATAGTACAATGTAGGCTACACTGAATGACTTTAAAGGAACAAAAAGTGAAATTAAATTATTAATTCCTACTGACATACCTATCCCTATTTGAAGCTACAGATCGGTATAGGCTTTTGTGATGCTCGTGATCAATATTACTGCATATGTAATATAATATAATGTAATATAATATTTTAAGCCCCATGTGTTGTAATATTTTTTGTTTACCGTATCTCTGTCAAGATCCTACTGAGATTCAGTATTGTCAATCTTTTCACTGCAACTGACATATAACTGCGACGTTTTGAAGATTTTAAAAGAAAAGGTGTAGAATTAATAAAGTTATGCTATGTGTAAAATGTAAGGACTTTTATTAAAATGTTACGTTTGTCATTCATTGAAATCAATTATTCTAATGAAATTTTCCTCATTGACTTCAAGCTTAAAGCCCAATGATATTTTTACTTGACTACTGCCTTATAAGCAAAGTATAAAGTCAGGGAAAGGTGTTCAGAATTTATGGAAGAATCTTCCCTTTTCGGTATTTCAATTAGTTAATACAGAATATTGTTGTAACACCATTATTTATACTTTAGTTTATACTGAAGTAAGTGTGCTGTTAAAATATTTCTTGTACGAACGAACGGATTTTATTGAGTGCTAAACAACTTACAACTTTACATAAGGTGCCCACTTGATCTGACTCTAATCATTTCCCGTGCAGTCAACACCTAACACTGTTTCTTTACATAGCTTTTATGTACCTTGAGTTTATATAGGTAAACGAACGATTGAGCCGATCCTTAAATTTGTATTTTACGCAACTTAAACTCTTTGCCTCTAAGTATTTCCCATATATTGCTGTACAACCAACTATTCTATGAAATGTAGCCTATGAACACATTTTTAAAAAGAGAGATTTTTATCTGGAGTGGGGAAAAAACTGTAGCCTACATTATAGCCTAGTGACGTGTTGAGACGCCACTTTAATTTCCTTTGTTTTTAAACTATCCTTAAAAATTCAGTGTATAATTGATTAATCCACCAATATTCCATTAACTAATTTCATAGACTTCGGGGTGGGTTTAGATTCTTGCTTAAAACGAAACATGCTTCTTTGTTTCCAATGACAATCATAAAAATTTATTGCATTACGCGTATATATAAAACACACATTCATACATTCAAGATTCGTCAGTTATATTAAAAAGAGTTAAAATTATATAAAAAATATAATGCAAATTACACATTACATAAATAGACCTAGTGCTTAGATATAATAAAAATTTGTTTCCTTATTATAAAATCTGATAAAGAAGTCTTCTGTTTACTGGCATCTTATTGTTAAAATGTAAACTGTAGATCTATAGTTAGGGCCTACTTACTTACTCAATCGCAATAGACAATTCCTTTGTAAGTACAGTAGTAATAAAGTTTTTTCCTATACAGGCCATGGAGGACCAGAGGGTTCCAGGAAGTTGAGGATCCCAGATTTTAGATATTCAGCACAAGAAGGTTTTAAGGTTGTCAGCCTTACGCACCGGCCCCCTTTACCCGCAAGATTGCTCCTGGTACTCATTTCTGTTAAAGGCTGAGTCGACCCCAGGGCCATAGTGCCACCAGAAGGTTTAGGCCAATTTAAAAAGTCCAATGACCTCATCGGGGATCTAACCCGCGACTTTCCGGATTGTAGCGCAACGCCTCAACCATTACGCTACGGCGTACCCCATTCCTAAGTAAGCTAATGGAATATTATCTATTTTATGGAACCCGAAGGTTCATTGCCACCCTTACCTAAGCCTACCATTCAACCCTATTCACTGCTAACTCCATCCAACCATCCCTTGCAAATCCTACTTCCCTTAAATCTATCCTAATATTGTCCTCCCACCTGCGTCTAGGTCTTCCAAGTGGTGTTTTCCCTTCTGGTCTCCCCGATACAGTGTGATAAAATGATTCAGAATAAAAGACGTCTAAAAACGTATTTACATTAGTTCTAGTAAGATTATTTGCATGCTCTTCAGTATTATATATTATTTTATAATCCTGCTATTGTTTTGCCTTCTTTTATTACAACTTCGTTTTCAGCTGAATCTTGGAACCTTTTATTCGATGAAGTCCATTTCGATATATATTATTATATCATCATCAGTCATGTACCTAAGAATAAATTACCTACAATGCATAATTATATTATATTATCGGAACTCTAAGTAAGGATAGGGTAAAAAATAAATCTAGTTGTAATTTTAATTTGTATATGGAAAGACGGTGTTTGCTGTTTGCATTTAGCCGCATGTAATTATTAATTATGATGAATGATGAATAAACTAATATTTTCATACATATTTTTGAGTTACTTTTGATAGTTTTCGAGTCTTTTTTTCTATTTTTGTAGTCATTTTATTGGTCATATTTTAAGTATTTTTAGATCATCAAAATCCGGGCCCTGGTTATCACAATTGTGTGTACGTATGTAATTAGTTAATGGTATATTGGTGGAATAATCAATTATACGCAGGGTTGCCAGATCAGAAACGTAGAACAGTCGTACCAATATCCGAAAATAGTCGTATGCTAGTTAAAACTGTCGTATACTTTGTGATTTTTCAGTATAATGAACATATTGCGTTAATAATAATAATAATAATAATAATAATACTAATAATAATAATTGATAATCGGTATTATGCACTTTACATATGTCATGTATTGTTAATAAATCATCCCATTTGTGAATGATTAGGCGTGTTTCATTATCTTCCGATGTGCTAAATTTGATTAAATACAATAAAATTACAGAACAGTCGTTGATACAGTGTTGTAATTATTTTAATTATTTCCAATCATATTGATTTTAGCAACATGCTTACAACAAAAACCATGAGAAAACAAAAAACTGGATAACTTACATATCAAAATTTAATATTCATCAGTACAGTGATTAAAAAAATATAAAACGCTGTGTTAAAAATAGTCGTACAAATAGGCGTACGACTCATGGTTGCGTCGTACGTCGTACAAATCTATGAAATAGTCGTATGTATACGACCCTGATTATACGTTGAAGTAACCATAATAATAAAGATGTCGAATTAAAAAGTGTAGCCAATGAAGTAGGACTATATTAACTACGGTGATGCTATAAGGGGAATTAACATTAAAATAATATGTAGTATTATTTCATTTTAGAAAATAACATTTTCTTCACTACTAATAGTCTACCTCCTACCTCTTGTACATCTCTAATACTTACTGCAGTTTATGAAGGGAGGGAAACTGATGCAACCACGGGGGGTTTGCTGTGCAGCTTGCTTGCAGTTTTACTAGCGAATAGGAGCTGGCGTCTTACACAGACATAAACTGCAACCCAATAATTCGTCTTGGAATTTCTAGGAATGCACTGCAGCAGAGGGAGGAGTATGTGCATAGGTAGAATGCAACTGTAATGCACTTTCTTTATCATAAACTGACGTTAGTTTCACCCGACCTCCAGTCTATTATGCAATCCTTATATCTACTACTTATATTATAGATATTCCAATCTACCTTGGATATTTTTCATTGATGACTTATAATAAATAATACTTTGATGATACGAGTATTTAACGGCAGTGGTCCTACATTATAGAGATTTTGATATCAATAATACTGTAATATCTTTTTATTTTCTTTTATAGAAAAATACACTTTTCCCTAGCTAGTAACTGTTTTATTATTAGTTCATCGGGTAGCTACCTCCTATATTTCCTATATTTCTAGTTTAAAATAGTGTTTTAATAGAGGGGTGGAAATAATAATAGTTTGTAAATAGTTTTGCGAAAGTTATTTAGAAATCAATAACTGATACATTTTCGTCAACGTTTAAATAAATATTTAAATAATACAATATAAAAATACATTGTGAAAACAATATAAATAAATTAAACAATATCAATGAATTAAACAAAATAAACAAATTAAAATTAAATAAACAAATTAATAAACAATTAAACAATTAACTTAAATTAAACAAATTAAACAATAATATAAATAAATAAAACAATATAAATAAATAAAACAATATTATATTTAAACAGGGGTACGCAGTAGCATAGTGGTTGAGGCGCCGCGCTACAAACCGGAGGGTCGCGGGTTCGATCCCCGATGAGGTCATTGAAGTTTTTCAATTGGCCTAATCCTTCTGGTGGCACTATGGCACTGGGGTCCACTCAGCCTCCAACAGAAATGAGTACCAGGAGCAATCCTGGGGGTAAAGGCAGCCGGTGCGTAAGGCTGACAACCTTACCACTTTCACATTCCGAATGTAAAAAATGTGGGAGCCTCATCTCCTGGAACCTCTGGGCCTCCATGGCCTGTATAAGGAATACTTTACTTTTATGTTAAATTATAGCCATATTATTTTAAAATATATTTTTAATCTAATATGCTAGCTGGTAAAATAGGGTTCTGTACTTTTTGGGAATTCTATAGTAATGATAATAATAATAATAATAATAATAATAATAATAATAATAATAATAATAATAATAATAATAATAATAATATTAATAACAAAATTGTCAGCTGAAACATACCAGAAGTGAGCGTAGCCTACCTTTTGCCTACTATATTTATTGCAAATATGAAAACAAATTAATGTCTTTAATAGGCTATAAACAAAATACTTTACCTTTGCTGGCTCCAAACATTGCAATTATTATAGTCAAATACTATAACTCCATAATTAGGTCACATCAAGAATTAGCAAATTTGAACAACCAAACATTTTATAGGAATATTAAGTATATTATTTCATAGATTATACTTGATTTCTTTCTGATATTATTCTCATAATATTTAATAGGAATTTAATTATCTATACCACAGGTTGATAACTTTTCCCACTTGGTTCTTCAATATTGTAAGTTGTATATTCTAAGACTGAATTATATTTATGTGTTATTTGTGAACGATAAAATAAACTGAGCACGAGGATCCTAATCATTCGGGTATATAACTGATGTAGGCCCTTCTAAAAATATGTGTTATAAATAAATAAAAATAAATAAAACATCCCAACATACGGAGTGCGCACAAACGTTTCACGTATCCTCCGGCTGCGTCCCTCATATAGTCTGTCCTACTTTTTAAAAACAAAAGGCTTTTAGGGGCAAAGAGAATAATGTGACTGTTTTATTCAAATATTAACTTAAGCTGTTATCTGCTTTCTTTAAAGCAAAATACCGCATATTTCCGCAGATAAGACGTTAGTTGAATCATAAAAAAGGCCCCCAAAATCCGGGGTAGTCTTATAGGACAGACACAAAAAATTATACTAAAATTTATATAAATTAAAACAATTATACAGTTAAAATCATTCATATAATGTCAAATCAATTCGTAGTTTGTCAGTAGTTGCTAAATTACTTCCAGTCCTTTTTATGTTTAATATGTTGTTCTTCTTTCTATATTTCAAGTTGCATATATGTTTTTCTTCATACTTCACTTCTTGTAGCACTTGTTCAATATAAATGTATTAATTATTGTGGTCGCTGGTGACCCTGGCAGTTAAAAAGCGACCTTAAATAAATAAATAAATAAAAAATGACATATTCTGATGTCAAGATTATAGATTTTATGTACCATTTGTGGGTAAATGTAAGCCGCGAAATAATTATAATCGAGCTAAGTGAATTTTTGTGTGCGAATAATACAGATTGGCACACCTCAGCGTGTTTAGATTTTACCTCCCCCAGTCAATTGTACTATTCTGCAATGTGCGAACAAAGGGACTCGTTTTAATATAATAGAATGGTGTAGATTTAGCTTTGAATAGCATTTATTTTATTTCAGTTCAAAGGAACAATGGCTGGTTGCACTCCAGTTTAACTTGACTTAGCAAAGACTGCCATAATACTAAAAATAAAACAGTATTTCTCTCTTTATACTAGTTCAAATTTTCAAGGATCGAGGTACCATACATTTAGCGACAAGAACATATCTAGGACATTGTAATAGGAGAGTGGCTTTATTATATCCAAGGCCCAGAATTAATACTCTATGAGAAGACGAAATATGCATGCAAATTTGCTCTATTGCTATGGAACCAATGAAGTATGCTCTATGATTTAAGCAATTTTAATGCTTAACTATTTACGTTTACATTATAAATTACAAGAAAAGTACAAGTTTAATAAATTACATTACAAAGAAGTCAATGCATAAAATTTTAGTAAACTGAAAACGAATGAAGTGAACTGTCGTTTTAATATCAATCATTCAGTTTCGAAAAACATTAGACTATGTACTGTCTATAGCCTATACAGTCGGTTCTCAAAACATTCACTTAGCCAAATATGTTGTGTTTGAATTAACAGATAAGCACAATATTTAAAATCTGTCAGAAATATGCCGTTAAAATGTGGTACATTAATAAAATATGCATAAATAATTTAATATCAAGCAAATATTGATTGAATATCGCAAAACTAACAAAATATGCAAAAGTAAGCAAAATGAAACCTTCCATTGTCTGTTATTTCTTTCATGTCTTGTACACATTTTAACACTAGCATGTAATAGAGTGCGTTATTAAAAATATTATTCATAAATTTCGGGGCCCTGGTCATGTCCCTATTAACGTAGATGTAGGCTACGACAAAATGATTATTAGCTCCATTCAGGGTCCGGATTTTGATGGCATGCCAACTTTTAACTGTAGGCTACATCATGGACGTTGCTCACTATTCCAGATTCATTTGATCATGACTCCTAGATTATAAAAATTGTGATTTTTAGGGTCTTTTTTTGGCCATTTCCCCCAACTTTTCACTTTCTAAAAATTCAATGTCATTATTTGGTCTTTTTAGGTATTTTATGGTCTTTTACCCCATTTCACATTTTTAGGTGTTTTTTAAAATTTGATGTCAATATTTTCTCAGATAATTTAAACAAAATTCAATGTCATTATTTTGTCATTTTAAGGTATTTTATGGTCTTTTCCCCATTTCACATTTTTAGGTGTTTTTTATGTCAATATTTTCTCATTTTGTGTTATTTTTTTGCATTGTATAGAGTTTTTGTGCATTTACTTACAATGAATATTATCTTGTTTTATTTTAATTTAGAAAGACGGTGTTTGGTGTTTGCATTTGACCGTATGTAATGAACTAATCACTTAAGCCTTTAATTGGGTCAAAAATATAAGTGTAGAATGGACACAAATCTGATAAATAAACTAATATTTTCAAACAAATTTTTGAGTCATTTTTGTTAATTTTTGGGTCATTTTTTCGTACTTTTGTGGTCATTTTATAGCTCATATTTTATGTATTTATAGGTAATCAAAATCCGAGCCCTGGCTCCACTTATAAAAACACGTATTAAATAAGTTTAGTATTTACGGTACAGGAGAGCATAGACAATTAAGTGTATCGGGAAGTGTAAAATTTGACGACCTTGAGTCAGTTGATTCTTTTGTGACCACCTGGCGATCGCAAAAACTAAAGTATTTGGCGAATGCTCGTAAGGAAGCTACGACCTATTTTAACTCCAACCTGGTATTCCAACACTGTAGTGGTGACCTCAAACGCATTGTCAAGGCTACCAGAAGGGAAACGTTCCGCTAAGAAGTCGATAACGAATTGACATTTACCATGCGAGGTGTTCGTTATTTCTATAATAGCCTGCAAGCATTGTACATGACCAACACAAACATACATGTCTAGCATAGCACGCTTACCTTCTCTGTACAGTATCAGGAGAATATGACCTGACAAGAGAACATAGCTCAGTGCATGCACACCTATTCATTAACAATACCGTTACGTACTTAAAAGATATCTCAACATTTTAAAAATAGCCTATTTTCAACAACGTTTTCATCAGACGAATCCCTTTTTTTTTTTGCAGTAGACCTATATGACATTATTAAGTACGATCTGAGTAAAACACATATCTTCCTCTATCCAATTAAAAGTTTTAGCTCTTAAAATATAATATATAATATACCATTATATACAGTGGTGTAGGAAAGGGGGGTCTAGGGGTCCGGACCTCCCCCGATATCGGAACCTAAAATTCTATTTAAGTTATTTAAGCTCTAGTTTCTCAAATATTTAATTATTTTATTTCATAATAAAATACTGAACTTGTACATGTAGGCCTATTATTTCCATTGCTCCATGTGCTATTTAACTTTTCTTATAAATAGTAATAAGTATTATAACTTAAGTAACGATTTCTTGTTTAAGTTGACATGTCTTACGAGTATGGTAAACAAATTTGCAACTAGTTTTTCAGTGCTAAAATAGCGTAAAATGTGATTTTCATTAGTTTACTATTTAAAAAATTTCCAGGGTTGAACCCCCAAACCCCCTTTCTTGGGGTATGGAATTCCCCCCAAAACCCCCCGGCACTTTCGACCTTCCCCGAAATTATTTTCTGGCTACGCCACTGGTTATAGCCTATATATATAGCGATGAGAATCTTTGCCACGATGAGAATCGCATCTCCGAAGGATACACATCCCAAATAAAATCTGATACATGCACTCAAAATAACATTATTTAACCCATACATGGACAAAACACCTTGTATTGCAAGGAATGCCTATTCAGTTCAACCTAATATAAATATTTATTATTCACCTAGCAAGTCTGAGTTTCTATGAACGGCACCTGGCTTATAAGTACCATTCAGAGAAATGTTGCGAAAAAATGTTTCAAATAAAAGTTTTACCTCTTAGTATAAGCACAACATGTATAAAATTTATACAAGATCGTGAGAACCGTTTTTGAGAAAATCGCGAAAAAAGAAATCTTCTTAATGTAAAGTGGCATTAAGATTAAAATAAAATCGCCGCTAGTCTTTGTGTCACATCCCCAGAAGATACCTAACCCAAATACAACATTTTGTTTTCAAGAGATTTTTGTTCTGGAGCTAGGGCTTTCACAGGTACATAGACAGACGCACACGGACATAGACTATTTCTGTAAATAGCATTTTTGGACTCAGGCTCCTCAAAACGTGTAGGCTATGTAAAAACTATCTACTAGCCGACTATGCGATTTCAACAGAACCATGAATATATTAATTATATTTTTAGACTACCAAAGTGAAATGCACACAGAATATATTTTTTTCAGAAACTGGATATAAGGAGACTTAAATTCTTGCTGTCTAGCCATCTATGAATTATTTTAGGGAAAGGCTGGTATCAGATCTGGTTTTTATTCTCCCCCTCAGCTGTCAGGGTTGAGCTGATATCACCTGGCAATGGGGAATGCGGAAAGCAGAGAATATATCATTTGTCAGTCTGCATGCACCCCTCACACAACATATTCTATTCTTCTCTTTCAATGAACCAACAGGAATGGATCAAGAAATCCTTCCCTTTAGGGTTCTTTAACCTATCTTGAGCTTGTTACTCCTTTGTATGGGGTAAGAAAACATCTTCTAATCTCTTTTTCTGTTGTAGCCTGTCTGGAGTATCAGATTGAGTCAACTTTTGAATGAGGTGTGCGAATCACAATGAAGGTCAATGAACAATTGTAATAAAACTCTTCAGCGTTTATTCTAAAATTAAACTAATGAAAATGAGAAATTCCTAAGGTTGCACCCCATTGCTCCCCATGAAATTTCGAGTTTAAATCTAAATACGTTGATTGTTTATCACATACGGTAGTTCCTTCGGCTAATCTTAGAAAGCAAATGCTATTTTTGAAGAACACGATATGAAAATGTTATGAAAACAAACTTTACTCATCAGGAAAACAATAATCCACGATTTTTTCTACTGTGTGCGTAGTCAATGTGACTTTTGTAACTTCGCATTCCTACAAACTATTTTGGTCATAAGGCTGGACTTAAAGCTTGAGTTTTTGGATGAAGCGATTTGCTTCGACGTGATCTCACAGCGGATAAAATATTGACAACAATTAATTATTTTTTACACAATCCGTTACATTTTATGCATGGAATCCCACTCGAGATTGAACATTTCAACAGATAAATTTACTCGAACTTCGTTCCCCCAAATATATCGATAAGCCCGTAATCTCTCGTGGCATTAGGGCCTACCTATGACAATAATTAGGACTGTCTAAATATACCAAAATATACCTTCATTATTCATTTTTGTAGCGTATTTGAAACCTCTATACCTCCCCAATCTGTGATACCATAATGCTACTGTTAGTGCAAAAGGTCATAATTATGTAAAAAATAAGTTCTAATTTAAAACTGCAAACATCTATGTTCCTGTAGGCCCTAATTATTTTATTTGTGAATTTAATTCTTTAAAAGTTACGTTATACTTTAGTTACCATGGAAACAGCAGAGAAAAAATATGAATATCTATATTAATAAAAAAAATGAATTGACAAAAGGGTTGTTGCCGCATCACTTGAGAACGGCTCGACCGATTTGGCTGATTTTTGTTTTGTTGTGATCGTAATTGTCTGGAGAAGGTTTGTATGAAAGATTTTTTTTGGAAAATCCATGGGAAAAGTCGGAAATGTGATGAAATGAGGCAAAGTTAGACAAAGTTAGAGAGTTCTGCTGTCAATTGTTTAGATAAAAAAAAGATTTAAAAAATTGAAGTGTGACAAAAGAAGTGTGACATTCACAGTTTGAGAGTTCCACTTTCACATGTTTTCATAACAAAACAAACAAAAACAAAAGTGAGTCTTGCAACCAAACCAAATCGAAAGTGTGTTATCCATTCATTTTGAGAATGCAAGTCCGTGTAAACAAATGCACGTGATTTGAACCCCACCACACATCATGCTACAAGACAATATAGTGCGGTATTAGATTTTATTTTTATAACACTAAAAGCTCATAAAATGTGACGAAAATTTTTAAGATAACAATATCAACTTATTGCAAATGTTTCAATGTATTGCGAAACGTGGCAGTTTGCGAGAGTCATTGTTGTGAATAATGTAAACATACAAATTTCAGTGAACAGCGAAACGTGGTGTTTATAATTTATAACCCAGCCTGTGAGAAGCATTAAACATAATGACTGAAATTCAACCAGGCCCAAGTGGCATAGTTAAAAATAAGAGAGGTAAATCTTTGCGAAGCGGACAGAAGGACATTATATTGAATGTGTTTAATGGGTTTAAAAAATATATATCCAGCACTTGCAATTGAGGACGTTGTAAAATTGACATCTGAATTCACCGGTATATGTACCAGAAGTATCTGGAAAGTACGTAGTGAATACAGAGACTCTGGTGTAGTGAAAACTCCCCCAAGAAAGGCTGAAAAGCTGCATAGTGTTTTAGATAACATTGATGACTTTGTGAAAAGTGCTATTCGAGCAAAAGTTCATCAATTCTTTTTTGATAACATACCTCCAACTGTGGATAAACTTCTTTGTGCTGTCAATGAGGTCTCCGACCTACCTAATTTTAAAAGAACAACAATTTATAAGTTATTGTTGGACATTGGAATGAAATATGTGAAAAGAAGTGAGGTTAATGTTATAGTAGATCGTGATGATATTGTACTTTGGAGAAGACGATATCTTAGAGCTGTACGGCAATACCGAGCAGAGGGTCGAAAGTTTTATTTCTTAGACGAGACATGGGTAAATGCAGGACACACCACCCCTAAAATTTCTGTTGAATCAAAGGAAAAAGCTCTTAGGGCAGGATTAAGTCAAGGTTTAAAAAATCCTATGGGTAAGGGGAAACGCCTAATAGTTACGCATGTAGGTAGTGAAACAGGCTTCGTAGATGGGGGTTTGCTCATTTTTGAGTCAAAGAAAACAGGTGAGTACCACGAAGACATGAATGGAGAGGTATTCCGTAACTGGTTTGCTAATGTTTTGCCGAAACTTGAACCCAACAGTTTAATAGTTATGGACAATGCATCATACCACAGTGTGAAACTCTATCGGCGTTCGTATACTTCTTGGCGTAAACAAGATATTGTGGAATGCCTACAAGAAAAGAATGTAACATTTAATGATAAAAGTGTTAAGGCAGAGTTAGTGATCTCAGCACAGGAATTCGCGGACAAAGATGAAAATAAATATGTGGTTGATGATATGGCAAATAAAGCGGGCCATCAAGTACTGAGGTTGCCCCCTTATCATAGCAATTTGAATCCAATTGAACTGGTATGGAGTTTTATCAAAGGGTTTGTGGCCAGAAATAACAAAACTTTTAAATTATGCGATGTTAGGAAACGGTTTGACAGAGCAGTATTGATGGTGACGCCAGAAATGTGGCAAAAGGAAATCAAGCATGTAGTGGCTATATCTAGCGTTTTCTGAGGAAATAGTTTAAGTGTGATAAGTCGTTCTTCCTCATTTCAAGTTCTATGTAGGCATACAAATCGAAAGTCATTCATAAGTTAATTTCAAATTACAAAATAAAAACCCGGGCGACGCCGGGCCTTTTAAGCTAGTTATACTAATAAAAATAGCTCTCTTGTATTATAGTACACAATTTTTACATACGACCTTTTGCACCAAGAGTAGCAATATTGCAAATCTGCTTCAACTAGTGCTAGGTACACTGTTCAACTCAGGGTTTTATTTGTTCTCTCAGGTGCCTTCTATTTTGTAATATTCTAATAACATTTCTTTAAGGATTTGCAGGCAATTGAACACTTTTGTATGGATAAAGAGGGCATGTTGTTTACATTAAAGAATTCCGACCTTTCTCTCACGGGTTAATTGATTTGAGTAAAGCTGTTTGTCTCTGTTTACAATTTGTCTGCTTATCGAGTTAACGACTTCTGCTACTGAGTCCTAGGTCAGAGACTGATCTTTTGACTTTGAGAAACATTCTTATTATATATTCATGGGCGGCAGTAAAACAGAAAGTTAGCACGCAAGTGAAATGTGCGTTTAATATTAACTATTGCAAACCAGTTGCCATCAGTAAACACGTCCTATTTGCATGTGCTACTGGTACTGAACTATAGAGACTTCAAGTAAGATGAGCAGTGGTGGATCTGAACATCGTAATAATTACTGTATTCACAGGATGAGAAATGCCGGGCAGCGTTGGAATGAAAAAGTTTTCCGATGATAACATTTATTATTATTATTATTATTATTATTATTATTATTATTATTATTATTATTATTATTATTATTATTTGTTGTTAGAAATTCAAAGAAGAATAACTGATGGGAAGAGAATTATAGGAATGCTACATTCAATCTTATGGAGTAAAAATATTTTACATAGAACTAAAAAATTAATATATCAGGCATTATTCCGAAGTACAACATTATATGACGCTGAAACTTGGACCATAAGTAGACAACAAGCAAACAAATTAATGGTATTAGAAATGGATTTTTGGAGGCGTTCAGCAAGAAAATCCAGGGGAAAAAAATCGGAATAAGGGAAATAATGCAAGTTGAAAAGAATATTTTGGAAATATTGAGATGGTATGGACATGTAGTCAGAATGACAGAGGATAGAATACCCCCCAAAAAATTGGATTGGAAAGTAGAAGGAAAAAGAAGAAGAGGGAAGCCCAAAGAGTGCTGGATGGATGGGATGATAAGGACTATGGCGAGAAAAGGATTAAGTGAAGAAGATGCTGCGGGCAGGGACTTATGGAGGCAAAAGATTGTTGTGGGATGAAGGAAAACCATTGTATTGTGGAATATTCCTTAATAAAAAAATATTATTATTATTGATAAACAGATACGCTAATAAAAGATAAAGCTAGAAAAGCTCAATAATAAAGTTGTATAAAGCAATGGCCATCCCTACAATAGCTTACGGATCAGAAGCATGGACAATGACCGCATAATACAAAAAAGAATACAGACAGCCGAAATGAAATTCCTCAGACCTGTAGCAGGATACATAAGACAGGATTAAAAAACAAAACAATGAAATAAGACAACAATTAAACATAGAAGAATTAAATAAAATAATAACAGAATATAGAAACAATTGGAAACAACACTTGGAAAGGATGACAGAAAACAGAATGCCCAAAGCAGCGACTTCGTATTTGTACGCCTTCAGAAGTTTTGGCAAAAATAAAGGGATATTGTTGACGTGGGGAGTTGTTGTAAATTCGTTCTGTTAATACCGGTAATCTACTGTTTGGCCATTGTAAGAAAGAAACCTGAAATAAACAAAAACCAGTAGGCCTATACCTGTCTCACTCATTGGTTTTTGTTTACTTCAGATTTTTTTGTTAGACTGGTCAGACTGTAGTTATCCCATTTATTCTTTCACTTATGCTGATCAAACTTTCTCAAATTACCGTGGGCTAAAATTCAATAGGATTAATTAATTTCATTGTTTTTGTTTGTTTGTTTGTTCTTTGAGAGATGTAATAGTTAATGAAATAGTGGGCAGTTTTTCGCCTTATACCCTCAAAAATGAGGTCGATAAACCAAGGAAATTTTTATCTGCAGTAGCCTCAAATATTTATTGATAAAATAGCAGAATCAATTTTGAGTTGTAATTCATTTAAAATATTTGAATTCAATATTCTTAAAATTCTAACGACATGATGAGATTCCTAAAAAATACACATACAGGGTGTTAATGAATAACACCGAAATATTTTACCTTTGTATAGAGGGGACATAGACAAGCAACTTTTATTAGGAGATTTTTGCTCTATGGGTTCAATTCTTCCTGTTATAACATAAAATATCCCAAGGATATGCACGCCACTGTCTTCTAATACTTGAAATGATGGGAAACAAAGGAACAGTGAATATTGTGTAGTACTCGGGAAAATTGTAAAAAATGACGATCGATATCTTACAACTCAGAGGGAAAAAAAGACAAACGAAGCATTTTTGTTAGGTTTGGAATTAGGAATAAAAACATAATGCAGTGGCGGGCAATCATGTGATTAATCAGTAAATTTTGCAGATTATGAAAATTCTAAATTATGGTATAACTGTTGATGAATTGTTAAGAATCAGGTTTTTATCGATCGCTAAGAAGGCATGAAGTCAATTTAATGAAAATTTTAACCCTATTTCGCTCAATTATTGAGTTATGAGCACCAAATTTTAAGGACTTTAATGCCCTGTAGCATACACATTTTACGACATAGAGCAAAAATGTCCTAATAAAAGTTGCTTGTCTATGTCCCCTCTATACACAGGTAAAATATTTCGGTGTTATTCATTAACACCCTGTATTTACATAATTATTAAAATATCTATTTACATTGTCTTTAGAGTAAAATATTTACATAATCGTTAAAATTGTCTAATTACAGTGTCTTAAAAGCAAATTTGCTAAATGTATACAACTTATCTTGTTAGTGTATACTATAATTACAAGTATTAGTATTTTTTTATAACATATATAAGGGTATAAGGCGAAAAACTGCCCACTATTTCATTAAAATTCAATAGTTTCTGAAATATGGCTTATTAACGCCATCTCATTTATTAGTTAGAATAGGACATCTTCCAGTACTACCAAACAAAAGTATAGCTAAATGCGGGTTTTTCATTATTAGACTTCGGACTTTTAGGTCGCTAAAAATGCTGTTTTAGGTACCTAAAATAGGCTCTAAAAATTGGAAAATAGGTTCTAAAAATCGTAAAATTGTCTCTTATAAAATCGTTAAGTTGCCAATTTTCTGAAATATCTCAATTGCAATGCAGAATATTATATTTATTGAAGTCACCATTAATCAATAACCATGATAAAACACAGATACAGGCCTATGATACACAGAATTATATAGACCCTAGTACTAGGGTTTGTATTACTACCATAACGGTGAAAACCGAATCCCTGTTCCCAGAAGCTACGCACGCTAGCATATTCAACCCCTTATATCCCTCATGGATTCAGAGAACTGCGTTTTTTGTTTTGTTTTTTTGTTACTGGATGTGGGAGTCGGGAGAAAAACACTACATTTTCTTAGGAATTCCAAGGAATTTTTCTACTGAAGACGAAACATTCCTTACTATTCCACGTCACAAAATGTGTCATGTACTGCACATTTCGAGCTAAAACTTTAGTACGAACTAAAACAAATGCTAGAATTTATTTAAAAAAAAATGACTTATTTTGAACTTTAGAGGAAAAACAAGCAAAAAGGCAACGTAAAAATAGGCTGTTTTAGGTTCGATAAACGTATCAGTTTTAGGCATAGTCACTTATGAAACATGTATATACAAGTTTTCGTCCATATATCACTTAAGGATTAAAATAGGTTTTTACCTAAAGTCCGAAGTCTAATCATTATATCGATATTCGTTATACAGAAGTTAAGTAAACCGAGTAGAAAGATGCCACTGGACGAGCGACAGATTCAAGCTCATCTCTTATGAAAATAAACTTTCTAAAAATACAGCGACTAGTATAATACCTGAGACTGTGTGTACATATTTACATTCTTAATAGTAGCCACGTGTCTGCTGCGCTAGAATTCAGTATAAAAAGTCGTATGCATTAGCGCAAGAAAGCGACCAAGTATTTGCGTTGCCGAACAGAAAGCTGGTTTCGATTACAGAGAATGAACGAGGATTTGACACTTCCACTGACAACTGTGAATACTTTTCTTTTTCCACGACAATGTTTTAACCTATTTCCCATTCATGCTAATTCTGGTGGACTCGAATTTCCTGCACCCAGTGCCGGTAAACTACGCACCTGCGTCTTTTGCCATCTTTGCAACCACACGCGTCATTCTATCAAATTCTCTAATTTTGTTATAGAGTTATTACTTCCTCTGCCCATATCATAGGTAGAGTAAGTATTGTATTTGACCCCGAAATTCGAAGAAGAGTTTTTTTTTACATAAATACACATTTTGAGGTCTCCAAAAATAGACCCACTCTATTCAGAAACATGTATGTGTGTGTGTGAACTGCCTAACTCCAGAACGAAAAATCGTACTAAAACAGAATTTTATGTTTGAGTTAGTATCTTCTGGAGATGCATCACGAAGATGGCGAAGACTTTCTATTACTTTTAATACCACTTTACATGGAAAAAAATTGTTGTTTTTCGCTTTTTGTCAAAAGGCTCTAACGATTTTACTTAAATTTTGTACATGAGGTACTTATATTAAGAGTTAAACTTTTCTTTGGTTAAAAAAAAGTCTGAAGGGTAGTTATAAACTACCCACTGTTTGTAGAAACTCAGTCTTGCCTGGTGAACAATAAAGCTATGCATCAGGTTGAAACCACTGAATACGCACTCTTTGCAATACGGCTTCTTATCAGAGTGTCAAGTGAAAAAGGTGAATTTCCCATGGTTAGGGTAAAGTTACGTGAGTGCTTTAGCCTATTCAGATTTTGTTTGGGTTGTGTATCCTTCGGGGTTGCAATGCGATGTGGTAACGACATTCTCTTCATTTTTATAACAAATTTACATGAAGAGAATGTCTTAATAATATATTATACTAAGAGGCAAAACTTTTATCTGGGCAGAAGAAGTTATGTGTCACATCAGATTTTTTAAAAGTTGAATTCGAAATCTCACAAAAACCTTTGAAACACGTTTGACAATTACGTAGGTAATTCTGTGCATAATAGACAATTTTCAAAATCCTCGAACTTTATGTTTAGAAACAATTTTTATTTATTTAGAACTTCCCATAGCAACAAATTTTAAATGGTAAATGGTTCGTGTAATTTTTGCCTGAACAGTTATTTAACGATCGACCGATTCGCTCATTTTAGTTCCACTCACACTGTGTGTAAATGAAATCCCGGAATGAAGATATTTGCATGATGTATCACTGGTCCCTACTGCCACGTGGAGGGCACGAGCGGTAGACATCCGGCTGTCAGGAAAGTTTCTATTGTAGCTGTACAGGCAATTCTCATCTCTTGTTTTAATAGAGTCTGGGGACAGTTCTGCAAACATAATGAAGAGAAGGGGCTCCACAGCAAGAAGTTCTTAGCTTCTTATCTCGAGTCAGTGCCTCTCAGCTGTGGAATACTTCTTTCTTTCTTCACCTTAGTTTTACCTCTCCCTTTTCAGGACCTTTAAGCGAATCACACCCCCCGTGCCTTACAGAGCCGTGACCTGTCGGGAGAGTGATTACACCGTTCTGCATGGATTTTGTTGTTTTGAAACAAATGAGCGTTTCTGAATCACAATTTCACACTGATTGCAAAAATGAAATCCGTTTTCGCGTACCGCGTCAGAATTTTTCACAATTCAAAATTTTGTGTTTTCAATATTTTTCGAGTTATTTAGTAATATTCCTTTGTGCTTGTTTAAAAAATATCAGAAACGCACGGCAGCTTATAATTTCAACTTTATTACTGAAAATGTGAAAGAATAGAATTTATTATGTTTGTATATTATATTTATTAAAACTGCTGAATATATCCACCCTTTGGAGAAGTAGGCCTACACCTTAGTGTATTGCCAAGACATCCCTGCCGTCTTAAATTTTTTAAACTATAATTAAAAAGAGTGGAGGTTGTTCATAGATTCTTCTCAGAGAAGTTTAAAGGTGTTTTGCTTCTTAATGAAAATATTAATCCTGCCATTCATGTGGTTCACTCTTTTGTTTTAAAGGAGGCACATGGAAATGTAAAACTTTTGTTACAAAAAATGCAGTACGAAAACCAATTATGGTCTATCTGTGGATATTTCAAGATTATTGGACTATTACTTGGTCAGCAGGCTTGTTTCACAAAATATACTTGTTTCATATGTGAATAATATAGCAAAGCTTGGTCAGAACAGTGGCCACGTAGGACTAATTTAACACCGGGTGATGAAAATATAAAAAGTGAGCCTCTTATTGATCCCTGAAAAGTATGGTTGCCATTTTTTTTATTAATATGGGGTTTCCAAGTACACAAATATAAAACAATGATACTTAACCGGTTCATTATCTGAAATCCATTGGAGAGTAGAATTATTGAAGAGTTGAGGAAGATTTTGTACATTTGAAAAGCATTACAAAGCAGTTTTGGGTGTTGAGGCAAATTCTTGCTTTTGCAGACCAAGTGTCAATTTCAACAGCTTCTGTGTGCAAAGAAAATTAATGACAAATAGGAAATGCGTCAAGATAGAAGCATGTTCAGGGCGACCCAGAACTTTTGCCGTAATTTGTAAACTTCATTTTTTAAAAAGCTATTGAGTTATCTATTTAAAAAAAATTAGCTCAGAAAGTGAAATTTCGTAGTGTTCAGTGGGAAATCCCAGTTGTTGGGAAGAGTGGAAATGGAGTTAATAGCAACTCAGGAAACAGTTTTACAGAATGTATTACCAGTGTTATGGACGAGTTATCGCTTTGGGACGACAGGCACTTTGTAGATGTTTAGCAAGACATGTTTTCATTATGTCGATCTCGAGACAGGAAGGAGATTATTTCCTTATCTGTGTTTAAGTAATCTTTTCTTCTCAGAACAATTAATTCAATCATTTTTTCCGGTGCATTGAAATATAAGTTATATCTTAAATCATTTTATTCAGGACATGTCAAACGTTATTTTAAGCTTTCAACAAGTCACCAGTTTCTTCAAAAAACAATATTGTCCTAAATTAATTGTTTAACCCATGATACGCTATATTGTAGTATCGGTTGAATGGAAGAATCTTACAAGATAAGATTTCACAAACCGCTGTTGAGTAAACAACTAGAACAAAGAAAACAGGAAGTGCCAAAAGTCACTTGATGATAAGGAAACTTCGTCTAATTGTGTTATAAATTGGCTGGAATTTATTGAATATTAGCCTAGTAAGAAATGTCGTTAACATAGCCTATATTATTTAATTAAAAACTTATTTTCATTTATACCGTGAAAGATGGAAATAATAAATAGACTTATCATAAACCGAACGCACATTTGACGACATATAATTACAATTTTCAGAATAACTTACTATTTAATTTTGTTTGTTTCAACGAGGTAAAAAATAGTTTGAAAAATTAGGACTGGAAATTTCCTTAAAAAATTATGATATCGAAATACATTTTTAAAAAGTCAAAACTGTATAGTCTTCAATAATTGAAATGCTGAAATAACACTTGTAGGAGATATCTGAAATTTTTTTCGCTTAAAAATAATATCTAAATCATTAATTATTTTAGTAGGTGACCTACAAGTACGATGAACGTAAGTAATTAAAAAACTAGACCACCCAGTCAGAAAAAATCTATTACAAACAACTTAAACGACACTAATAATTCTAGACAGATGGTAAAATATATAAGTGTACAAATTTTCCACTTTTATTTCAAGGAAAAAATTGCTGTCTGTCAGATTAATCAACATATTGTTTCAGAAAACCAGTTGTATTTTAGTTCTGTAAACTTGGTATAGAATATGCAGTTTGTCAAACATCATTTTTTAATTTCAGAAATAAAACTAACATGTTCATTGAACAACTGATTCTTGTATCAAAATTACGACTACCAATGCAAGTTCCTGTTGTACGTGAAATTGCATCCACATTATAGTATGAAATTCATATAACATTCTGAAATGCAATAACTTATGTATTATTATTTCCAGCACTGAAATACAAACGGACAATAATTTCTAGAATTAAAATATATTTTTAAAAATATTGGAAGAACTTTATAATTGGTAAGATTAATTAAATTGCTTCTGGCAAACAGACTACTACAAACCTCCGTTTTCCTGCAACAAATACCACTTAATTTTGGGAAAGAAGGGAATGCAAGAAATAGAATACTCAAGGATAGCAACATAGGCTGCTTGCCAAAGCCACCTATCTAGGAAGCTAAGCTGGTTGACAACAGCAACGAGTCAACGCGTCTAGCTCAAATCGTCAAGCAAAGTTGGCAAATGAAATGCATGTGGGCGATAATCTATGGCAATTTTAAAAACAAAACGCACTTGCTATAAAAGTCGCTTGTATATGTATATGTCATAAAATAAGTTTATGAAACAATATCCTACCGGTTGTACTACGTGGATGTGAGACACGGTCCCTTACTCTTCGGGAAGAACATAATCTGAGTATGTTCGGAAACAGGGTGCTTAGGAAAATATTTGGACCTAAGATGGATGAAAACGGGGACTGGAGAAAACTGCATAGTGAGCAGCTACCTTATTAAAGTGAAATAAAAATAAAACTTGACTGAGAATTTTAAAAACCTAAAATAAAAAACATTTTAATGTAAATTAAGAGCTAATATAGGGTTTATAAAAACCTAAAATTTCGGGCCCTGCTTATAACGGTCGAACATCATACGACACTTTGTTATTTTGAAATGTAAAATTAAAATGTAAAATAATTTCAGTTCGCTTGTGCTTAGAATAGAAATAAAACAAACTTTGGGTTGGCATTTGAAAACCATTTGTTGAAAAATAAAATCACGCAAGAAAACAGTTGAACATAGTAGAAACATTTGCTAAAAATACTAAATCGTGATCTATTCGTAAAGAAATCTATATATCTCTTGAAGTTATAGAAAAGGCAAATAACAACTAATATTGAAAAATCCTTCACTGTGTTAAGGGATTGCAGACTTTGAAGAATGGGGAGAAAGTCGTAGGTAGGCTAAGGTATTGAGCGAAACTAAATTGTATTAGCTTTTCTTCTATTAGCTTACGTATCTGTTTTATCAAAAACCATTTTGTTTATGGATCAAATTCTCAAAGCTGAAATAATTATTTATGCTAATTTTAATTTAAGTTATTAATAGATACACGGTAATAGTAGTAATAGGAATAATAATATTTAAAGCGGTTAAAATGAAAGATATTGATAATTATTTATTTTTACGAAAGGGAAGAGAACGATAGTGGCATCTGATGAAAACCCCAATAAGTATCATAGGGGGCTAGCATCTTTCTCTTTACATTTAAAGGGCTAGGATCCTTGTTTTACAGCTCAGCCTGTAGAATGAAATCTTACATAGACAGAGAGAGTTCTGTTAAAAAAATGTTTACGATTCAAGATAACATAAAATATATGAGAGGCCATGCTTGCAGATTTACAGGCATGTAAAAAAACCCCTGGTAGACAAACTCCAGGCACCCCGGTGACGGCCACAGGTAGCAGTACACCCCCGTCATTAAATAATCATAAAAAACAAGCAACCAGTCTACGATAATAAAAAGATTTGAGCTGATGAAATGTTATATATATATATATATATATATATATATATATATATATATATAATTTATTTATTTATTTAACCTGGCGGAGTTAAGGCCATAAGGCCTTCTCTACCACTCAGCCAGGGCAAAAACATGAAATACATAATAATAATAAAAATAATAATAAATTAAAACAAGAAATGATATACCTGAATACAAGAAACGTACATTAAATACAAAGAAACATTCGAACATAATGAGATATTTATCCTTTCAGGATAACAGATGGATATTTTAATTAGGAGTGTCGCACTTGAAGTGATAATGGCCTTCGTGTGATGTAAGGAAAAGTAATGTCACGTTGTACTACTTTCTTGTTAGCTCACTTAGGACGAGAAAGTTTATTTTTCTGCACTGTTCCGCTTTAACTCAAACACTGTAATTGCAACAACTCGTGATTATAGCTTCAGATTTAGCCTACTAGACCGTAAACTTGCCTGCATTTTTCCTTGTAATGAAAATGCATTATATATTATCTCAACGAATGATGAGCCTTTTTTTAAAAAATCAACTGTATTTATACTCCTTTTAACTGCGAGAACATATCAAGAGTTCGTGGTGTGTCTGTCTATACACTAGGGTAGGACATGGAACTATTGATTCTCAGTTGTTTCTATTATTGCTGTATTTTTATGGAGTAAATTTTAACTGATATTAATTTAAATGGATATGATACAGGATGAAATGGTGAGGATGATTCATGGTATGTAAATATCCAATTCGGCTTTTAGCTTTACGAATGAGGAAACCATAGAAACCTATCACAAATTGGCCTGCCACAGGATTTGAACCTGAGACCTCCCGAATGCGAGTCCAAAACGTTACCATCTCGGCCTCCAATTCGTCTTAAAAATATCACTTCTGCTGATTCAATCATTCTTTTCTTTGACCTATTCACAGCCCAATTTTCACTGCCATAAGTTAATAAAATCAGGTAAACTGATGTAACAAAGTGCCAGTATGTTTTTGTTTAAACAGTTATGACTGCAATTATGATATGCAGAATATGTTTTTTTAAAAATTGATTTCCAAGTTAAGCTCCAGATTTATTCATTAAGCAGGGCTTACGGAAGAACAAAGGTCTAGTTTTTTTTTAATGAGATTAAAATCTTCCAGCATCACCTGAACTGTACAGATATGTGATATCATGACAATCGCACACTCACATAAAAATGTCAAAAAAAAATTCAAATTGGCCGGTTTCGGGTTTTGAACCATGGACTCCAGAATGTGAGGCCAAAGCGTTACCATCTCGGCCACCGGGGTCATTTTAACGGTCTAGTTGGATAAGCTCTTGTAAATCTATAGTGTTTTTTGTCATAGCTACCTGTATTTTAATTTCCAAGGCCTTATAAGATAACAGTAAAACAATAGGCAGTGTTGTCAAGATAATTGATTTTCATTTTTTTTATAAATTTTTTCGAATACGTATATTACCATAAAATAGGCACTAAATTGAGCATTACTCCGAAACAGGTCAACCGATTTTATCTATTATAAATAGACGTCTTCCCATGGACATTATAAATGCGTATACGAAGTTTCATAAATATACGATAAAGCGTATTTGAGTTATTGCGCCTTTAAAGTAGACATTAAATTGGGGTTTACTCCGGTACCGGTCAACAGATTAGGTTCAAATTCAATAGGGCACTTCTCATGAACGTCATAAATGAGTATACCAAGTTTCATGGAAATCCGATACAGCGTATTTGAGTTATGGCGCCTTTCTATTAGAAAGGCGCCATAATCTATTAAAATAGGCACTAAATTGGGCATTACACCGGTACCGGTGAACCTATTTGGTTCAATATCAATAGGGTTCTTCCCATGGACATTATAAACGTGTATACCAAGTTTCATTAAAATTCGACAAAGCGTATTTGAGTTATCGCGCGTACAGACACACGGACGGACGGACGGACGGACAGACGGACGGACAGACAGACGGACAGACATTTTTCGTCCCCACACACAATCTCATAAAGTACCATACTGGCACTTAATAATGGAACAGCTAGTACTTTATAAAATTTCATCATCTTTATGAGCTTTATATTTTAAGAGTATGTTTATGAAACGAGCAAAGAGAGTTTCATAATTTTTGTACGAGTATTAAAATTATTTTCAAATTGATATCAAGTTTATGTAAACGCGTCGGCCGCGGTGGTCTAGAGGTAGCGTGCCCGCCTCTAGATCCGCAGGGCGCGGGATCAAACCCGGCCGCGGTCGATGGATTTTCAGGACGTAAAAATCCTGGGCACGGAGTCCTCCGGGAGGGACTTTAAGCTGGGGGTCCCGTGTCGTAGATTTACGGCACGTAAAAGAACTCCAAGCCTAAATTAGAGCCTCTGGACAAAATTTCTCGGCCCTTTCACGTCCAAGAAGTACTTAGTTTCCAGAGGGGGGTTGCGAGGCGATGGGCTTACCACCTGTCCCTCTACCCTCTCTCGGAAAAATAAGCATATCCAAATTAGTACAGTATAGGTAATGAAACCTCCATTGGAGGCCCCTTCGCCCCACCTGGGGATCATAGGGTACCAGATACAGATACCAGATTATGTAAACGCACCTGAACCCATACGTACAACGTATCCGGTAATATTACGTATTTAAGTAGCCCAAGGCAATCCCAATTGCGATATATTGAAAGGGGGAAACTCTACATATGTTCCACGACAGATCTGAGGATTGGGTACCCCATCTATCTGGATCACATGGATTTCCGGATTATTCAGATTTGTTCCGCTTTGAAGGGTGAATGTGACGACCGGGGCAATAACTTTCTAGCGTTTGAAGGAGCAGCGGATTTATGTTTCTTTTGGACCTTGTTAGTAGAGAGACTAGATTTATATGCAAAACAAAACAGATGCATAATAAAAAATTGTTAAAAAAACGGCTGGACTACTCATCTGAACTAATCTATTCCGATTTTAATGTATTTAGCATTGACCAAATCTATAGATACTTCTTATTAAAATTTTACATAAATATAAGACAAAATTCCTAGGTGTTCCACATGAACACAGCACTAGACGAAATCGAACTAGTACATTAGTAGAACCCAAATGTTTCACTTCTACTGGTCTTTCACATAGCTCTAATTTCGATCCTCGTCTATATAATTCTAAAATCACAATCAAGTTTAGCCAAATGTAGTTTATGGAATCTTTAAATGCAAAATTAAAAAAAAAACTCATATAAATTAGATTTTCACCCCTTTTAAATAGGTTTATCTTTTGGTACATAATTCTCTCATGATAATTTATTTTTCATTATTATATTTATTTTTATATCAATTGAGTCATGCTTTTATTCTCAGCTTTTGTCTTTTCCCCTAGTACTATTTCACAATGTTTTGTCTATTTAGTTTTAAGGTAATTTTAGGTTAAGATTATATATCAATAATGTAAAACATGTAAATACAAGTATGGAACTGCCTCCTGATCTTTCGGGGTTTCGGGACCTTATTTATTATCTATGTATTCATGTAATTTTAAAGTAACTGAATAGATAAATTAATTTTAAAAAATAAGCAGGAAAAGTGTAAGAAAAGAGCACCAAAATAAGCAAATACAAATTACCCGAAAATCAAATTAAAGTATTGGCAGAAATCTTATCTTATTTACGGCTGTCACAGTATATAAGGGTCACCCTCCTGCGTTTGTCAGCGAAGAACGATTAAAAGTGAAAATATTCTTTCAACGCCCGTCACAGGCGCATGTGAAAAGCAACACTTGCATTGCTTTTGTTTACATGGTGTAGAGTTCCAGGAGATTGAGACTCCAAACTTTTTAGACATTCTGCACATGGAGGTGGTAAGGTCGTCAGTCTTATGCACCGGCCGCCTTTACCTCCTAGGATTACTAATTTCTGTTAGGGTCTGAGTAGTGCCACAGGCAATTTGAAAAGTCCCAACGACCTTTTCGAGGATCGAACCAGCGTCCTTCTGGTTTGTAGCACTCTGCTTCGAGCAAGTACGCCTCGGCGTAAGTAAAACTGGTAAACATTTTTAAAGAGAAATTAATGTATAAATAGGTTTTTTATTAAAAAAAACTTTTTTTGCAATTGCTATATCTGATTTATGAAGTTTAATGTTATTAGACCTTAAAAGTAGTGTTATTTTCTGATTACCGCCCGTTTAAATACATTTCCCTGGCCTAGAGTGTTGAGAACTGTTTGTGTCAGTTCGTAATCCCACATCTATCACATTTACATCACATGATTGACGGTGAAAATGACTAGATAATACAATACAATTCCTGGCTACAAACCGGGAAAACAAGGATTGTTCTGGTGTGAAAATCCAACCTAGGCATGTTCTTGCACTTTAGATTGCAAATGATCCATTCAGCTTTTTCTGCTGTAGAGCGCAGATGGTGAAATTTAATCGAAACCTCATTTGTGAAATTGGTTAGCTAGACGTCTGTACCATAACATGCTATGCATAAATTGAACGTCGTAAGGGCTGATTTGCTTACTCAATCTGTTATCGAACAAAAGCGATGTATCGATCCCTTTAAACCTTGGTTATATTCACAGATGGCTGAGCTCACATGGTATTCATAACGAATGTATTAACATTTTATGTCTGAGCAAGGTGGCGGAGATGGTAACGTATTGAACTAGCATTCGGGAGGTCCTAGGTTCAATCCCGTGGTGGGTCAATTTGACATGTGTTTTTTTCTTGGTTTCCCTAGTCATAAAGCCAAATGCAGAATTGGATATTTACAGACAATGAATCATCCTATTGTATAATTTTCATTTAAATTAATATCAGTTTAAATTTACTCCATAAAAATATACCAATTATAGAAACAATTGAGAATCAATAGTCCATGGCCTACCCTACTGTATAGACACGCACCCCGAACTCCTGATATGGCCTCGCAGCTAAAAGGAGTAACTTATAAGCACAGCTGAATTAAAATGAAATTATGCTTCTTGAAGTAAATAAGGAAAGTCTAGAACAACCTTTAGATTTGGTATTATAAAAAGGACTACAGTTCTTATAGCCATGAATTTCTTTTATATAAGCAAGATGGGCGTTCAACTGTGATATTTAAATAGTTAGGGACTTACAGCTAGTTCTTAGTGGCTGGGCTGGTGTTTAGCCTGAAATAAAAATCATTCACACGTTGAGCTCTACAGTCAGTATTATATGGGGTTGAAGAGTTATCATGTAGCCTACGGCAAGGCATTTGATGATTCTGTATATTTTTATATAAAGGTTGAAAGATAGCTCGAATATATGCAAATATGTATAATGAGTTAATTGATTTAATAAGGATAATTTTTTTTGCATTTTTCATCATTTTCAAGAGATAGTCTTTTTTGGGATTTTTAGGTCATTTTCCAAATTTCTTATAAAGTGTTAAAATACGTTGTATTTTGAATTGTTAATTATTAATTATGTTTTTAATGCTTCTCTATTATAACTTTTTAAGCAAATAACATCCGCAGGAAACAGATAAAAGCCAACAACCATCATATAATGGCCTTTAAGTTATTCAATAACATACCTGTATATGTATCCCAATTGAATGTGTTTGCCTTCGAAAGAACTATTCGCAAATGGTTGATTGAAAATGCTATAATATTAATGAATACCTCCAGACTCCTTTTTAAAATAATTTTATCTTTATGATATTTGACGATGTTATGTAATTTACGAAGTACTGACTATTAATTTTGCCTACTTTAAATTACTTTGAGTGGCTATGTCTATTGCAATCGAATATTGCTAAACTACTGTATTAATATAAATAAATCGATCAAGTATTCTGATTGCAGTCTTCCTAATACGTGGTATATCACAGGACCTCAATATAACAATAACCCCATATAACAATATAACCATGCTAGATCCCAGAAATATCGCTATATGGAGGTTTGACTATGTTATGTTTCGTGATGTAAGCCAGGAAAGAAAATAAAAGAAAATGAAAAGGGATTCTGTTGCAATGTTTTCTGTTGATTTAATATAACGACCTATGTGATCCCACATCTGATGAAAAATATCGCAGTAGTTTTGGAATGAAGCAGAAGCTGTTTTCCTTCATAACTGAGACTCCAGGCTGAAGCAATGGGCTTGTGCAATCACCACTGCCACCCTCTTCCGGGGGCGATTTGCCCCCTCATTTCAGACAGATAATAAAGAGAGAAGTGTTTGTATTGCTCGTAAAAATGCTTGCGGGTTTCCCACACCAGACATAAAATTCCTGGCAACGCTAGTGAGCCGCGAACCGACAGAATTATAATGCTGGTCATACGGTGCTGCAATCTTTAGTTTATCGGCAACTGGCCATCGAATAACGAATCCAGCCTATTTGTAATGCTGTTCAGAAGATCCTCTGCCTCCACAAAGATGTTTTGAATGAGAATCGATGTCAGCATCTATGTTAGGGATGTTACAACATCCCATTACAAGGCAATTGTTCCTGTACAGTACACGAAGTTATGATTTCGAATAATTCACCTGAAGAAAATTAAAAAAGGAAAGTAAATCTCATTTGAGTCATCCTATCGTATGTCTTGCTCTACTGTAAGCGCTCCATAGTCTATCGAATTAAGTATTCCAACAAGCCGTTGTTTTAAGAATTGAATTTCTTTAAAAGTTTGATATAATACAGGGAATCCAGAAATGCACTATCGAGTTTCGAACACTCGTCACTTACGTTTAATAAAACCAGAAATGTGAAAATAATATTGCTAGAGAAACTCAAGTTTTATTCAATTATCTCGCAGATATTCAACAAGAGTCCCGTTGGTAACACGACAGACATAAAGCCTGTTATATTTATATAGCCTATAGTGAATAAAAATAATGTAAAGAGTAATGCTGTTAACATTAATATTATTAATAATAATTACAATAATACAACTTACACAGTTCCATAGAAATTGTATGTTCAACAATATGCCGGTGGTACAAACAAGAGTTCAGAGCGAAGAAATATATGTTCCATTATTCTGAGAATAAAATAAATAAAATTACATTATTCATTAAATATGAAAAAATAACGTGGTAAGGAATGATATGGAACCTAAGGAAGAAACATTTGCCACAAGTAGGCCTAATGCATAATACAAAATTCCATGTTTTATTATTATTATTACTAACTTATTACTACTACTACTATTGATGATGATGAAGTGTTCAGCCCGGAGGCCGGTCCTGCCCTGGGACAGAACCGTGGGGAGGGGGGCCCACGGCCCGACCGAGGGACACTAGGCCGGATGATACCGCGTAGGGTGGCCAATTCCTTTCATAGGATGGGAATGAGGACACAACACCTAGTCCTGACCCGGGAAGGAAACTTTACATCTCTGTAAAATCCCCGACCCGGCCGGGAATCGAACCCGGGCCGCCCAGGTGGGTCAACTCACCCACGGCAGCTGACATTATTACTATTAATGGATAATAAATAACTCATCACAATAATAATAACAATTATAGTATCGACAAGAGTAATAACAAAAACAATAATAATCAAAATAGTAATCTATAAAAAAATAAATCCATATAGATCAATATCGATGTAAAATGTAAAAATCGATGTAAAAATATAGTACTTCACTGTAGTCCTGTATATAGGCTACAGCTTGTTTGGATATTGTCTGTGTGTTTAGGCTTATGCCTGTATGAACACAGTATTGACCGAGACCCCTACCGGAAGTCGTGTTGATTAGAAAGCCATTACAATTGACCCCACTGCTATGGCACTTGACCTCAACTTCGGTTACATACTAGCGAATGCAGACACCAATGAGACATCAATAAAGAAATATTACATTCTCTGATAGCATTAATACCAGGCTATGGGTGTAAGAACATGGCGAGGACTGCCTTTCTTGTATTACTCAATATGTATGTCTACTTAAAAACATGAAACATGACTGAGTAAAACATCGATTTTTGTTATCAAAGCAAATATTTGAACTGAAAGTACGGTATAATTGAAATTATATCTAAGCTATGGACTATCGTTGTTTTCTTAGTTATTTCAAACAATTAACATTAATAGGTTAACAAAAATTCTAATTACTGACTTATTTATCTTATTTCTTCTTCCAAATAACGTTAATTTCTGCCTGTGGGCGCACGTTTATACTGTAGTGAGGTTGCACCTGACCCTGATGCTTATTCTGTTACTAGAAAGTATCCGCGGCTTTGCCAATTTTTATTAATTCAACAGCTAGATTAAAAAAATAATGTATTTAAAATCAGAATTTATCAAAACTAATATATTTTCTACTTTACTTGTAGTAATTACATACTTTTATTTTTAGTTATGTTGTTATTTTCAATGATTAACATACTAAAACAATATTAAAAATCCCGACATTGTACAAAACATATACTAATTTTTCCTTCCGGATAATCTACATTAAATGTCCAATGTGAAGCTAAAATGTACAGGTTGTTTGCATTTCCAAGTCTTGAACGGTTTCTGAAGATCGAGTTTTTCAATTGTTAGTAAATGCCGCCCAAAAAGAGTGACCTTAAGGCTACCTTCAATGAATTTTACAATAATTGTAGAGGAATACGGTCTTGTTAGTAGGTGGCGTTGGATGTATACGGAAACGCAAGTTCAAATATTATACAGAATGTTAATGAATAACACCGAAATATTTTACGTGTGTATAGAGGGGAAGTAGACAAACAACTTTTATTAGGAGAGTTTTGCTCTGTATCTTAAAACGTGTTTGATACAAGACATTAAAGTCTTAACAATTTGGTGCTCATAAGTCAATAATGAAGCGCAATATGGTTAAAATTTTCATTAAACTGACTTCATACCTTCTTAGTGATCGATAAAACCTTATTCATCAACAGCTATATCATAATTTGGTGTTTCCATAATCTGCCAAATTTACAGACTAATAACATGACTGGCCGCCACTGCATTAGTTTTTTATTCATAACTATAGTGTTAACAACGACGTTTCTTTGTTAGAAGTCAGTGGCTGTCATGCACTGAGAGATTTTATGCTGTAACAGGAAAAATTTAATCCATAAAGCAGAGAGGTAAAATATTTCGGTGTTATTCATTAACACTCTGTATATAATAGATTTAATTAGAAAGCTTCTCAGACTTTAAAAGGACACTAACAGATCAGTCACTGATAATTAATTTGCAGCTGATGTTCTTGGTAAAATATTTATTTTGTCGCTTTTACTGCTTTCAACTACATTATTAGCTTCAATTACTAGCAGAACCTGTCTCGCACGACACAGAATATGTTCACTTGTTCTGTTCAAGCATGTAACCACAGAATTCCAGTGTGTTCACTTTCCCAGGTGTTAGCATTTTGAAACACAGCAGAGTGAATGACGGAAATTTAATTTCGAACCGCGGCTAAAACTGTGGTTATCGGAACTGAACTTGCTATTCATTCTCAAAATCAAATTACCTATGAAATCGAGTGTGCAGGCATTCGGCGTTGGTATATTTTCTTTTCCCGGTGTTAGGGATAATGCAGCGTCGTGAAATATATATATATATATATATATATATATATATATATATATATATATTCCTAATATATCTAACTACAATACTAGATTATGCAATATTCGAGGTAGCCGACAAAATGGTAGATAGATATAAAAAAATTGTGTAACTAAATTTTTCACATTTAATAAAATATATTTTGTAGGTAAATTTACTGTCGGATATTTTAGCATGTTACTATAGTAGATGAAAGTTTCTTCTTCCTAGAGTGTCATTTTTTTATTTTACTCAACTTATACATTATATGTCATGTTATCGAGTACATGCACTTGAAGACCTAGACGTAGGCGAGAGGATAATATTAGAATAGATTTAAGGGAAGTAGTATTTCGAGGGATGGTTGGATGGAGTTTGCACAGAATAGGACGGAAAGGCGTGCTCTTGTAAGAGCGACAATGAACCTCAGGGTTCCATAAAATATATAATATTCCTTTAGCTTGCTTAGAAATTGTCTATTGCCATTGAGTAAATAAGTATCAATTACACACTGTAAACATTATAAATATTAATATGTACTTTATTTGAAAGCCCCCAGATGAGCAAAACATGTGTTTAGGGGCTGCATTGATATATCTTTTGATAAAAGAAAAAAAGGTAAGTATACAAACATCTATAAACCAAAACTGAAAGAAATTTTAAAAAAAGAGAAATCAGAAATGTATTTTACAAAAAGCTACATATTGAAGCTAGTAATTTAGAAATAAAAATTAACTGGAAGAAGTTAAGGTGAATTATTGGTTCAGTGTAGTCTGTATACCATCTACATTTGTATATACGAGGCATTTCAAAATGGATCTTGAATACTTATATTTTGCAGGTAGACCTAAGTAGCAATTTTAAAGTAGGTAACTGAGAAATACTCTTTTACTTGTTTTTTACTTTTTATTTTGCATGTTTGTTAAAAATATATCCAAAGCAAGGTGAATGAATATTATCTTTTCTTTTTGGCTTCGTCCCGGGTTTAGACCTGCCTTCGGGCAGAACACTCATCATCATCATCATAGAACCCGTAGGTTCATTGCCGAGCTTACATGAGCCCGTACTTCAGCCATATTCTCTGCTAACTCCAACCATCCCTCACAATTACTGCTTCTCTTAAATCTATTCTAATATTGTCCTCCCACCTATGTCTAGGCTTTCCAAGTGTCTCTTCCTTTCGTGCCTCCCAGCGAATATTTTTGAGTTGTGTTTCCTGCCCCATGCGTGCAACATCTCTAGCCCATTTCATCTTCCGTGACATAATTAATCTTACTACATTCACTGAAGAGTACAGATGATGAAGCTCGTCGTTATGCAGTTTTCTCAGACAATGCAAAAAAATGCATACTAAAGCATGTGTTTTTCAAAGTCATACATGCGAGAGAAATACTTCCTGACGACTTTGGAATAACCTGTGTAGTTGTACATCTACTAAAGAATGCAGTCACAATCCTCTTAGCTAGATAAAATAACAGAGAGAACTTCATTATTCGAATTAAATCTCCGCTAGAGGTAAGAAGATAAAAGGATTAGTTCATAAACATGCTTTACGTTAACAGCACTCCATCCACAGAAATACTCTTTTGTTTGTTCTCCCTCTAAATGTACGTTTTATATCGTCATTTTGAAACACTCTGCTGATATTATGATTTTTTTACTTTCTCTACCCGGATCATAGGTAAAGAAACATGAATTCTTCTCTAGAAAGACGTGGTTTTGAGAAAGGGGAAAAACACTAATTTCTAGAGAATAAGAAATAAATAAATTAACAAAAAAATTAAAAATAAAGAAAAAACTACAGTGCGTCAAGTTGCAGTTTGACCAATTGTTTAAGTGCCTAAAATAGGTTTTGAAACTCAAGTGTCTGAAGAAATCGAGCTATACTTTGTTCAGAGTTTGGTCCGAGTTTTTTGAGACAGTGGAATGGGTAGATGCTGTTCGCCCTAAAGTAAACAACTAGGTCTGTCTCACCCTAGAACATTACTCCTATCTGCATAAAAGTGAGATAGACATGTTTGTTTTCTTTAGGCATGGTTCTAGGGTGGACAATATCTACCCATACCACTGTCTCCAAAGACTGCCCAAAGTATATCTCTTTACGCACGGTTATTACCTATACATTTGACAATTTCAAGTTCACAGGGCCGTGAAATCGTTACATTATAACCTCTCTTTTTAAAAATATTTATTCATTAACTGTAGATTTATTTATTTATTTATTTATCATAAATGTTTCGCTTTTGTAGAAAATAAAAACATTAACGATTGTCCGGTCTGTGGTTAACCGTGCATGATCAATGTCGATGACGATTTTTAAAGAAACTCTAAAAATAATATATAGAAACTTAGCTCTGGCATTCTTCAGAAAGTGTGCTAAATGTCTTTCCGTGGGGAAGAAGGACACCCAAAATCACTTTGCATATTCGTAAAAAATTACTTCTAAGTTATTTACACTACTTTATAGTTAATAAAAGGATTTCAGTGTTTACTGAAAATATTAGCATTTAAAGCAAAGTTTTCTGGATTACCCGTGGTTCCGGAATATATGTAGGCCTACTCATTTATCCGGGGTAGGCTTACGCCGTGGCGTAGTGGTTGAGGCACTGCGCTCCAAGAAAATATATTATTTATATAATGTATAATATGCTATATTATTTTAAACCCACTATTTTCTTTATTATTAATATCACTACAAAGATTATTATTATTAATTAGCTTATTGCATATAACGCATATAGGTCATATGGAGTTGTTAGCCTTTGGAATGAGGAAACCATGAAATTATCTGGCCAAGAGGTTTGAGTTTTGAAGCCCGGACCTCTTGCCTGACTACCTCGCTCTGAATAGTTTTAGCTTGTTCATTATGAATCTGATATAGGCCTACTTAATTTCACAAGGAATTATAATTTTCTTGTTACTATGGAAACAGAAGTTTAGCATTAATAAAATATTAAGGTATGTTGATATAGTGCATTGAAGTCGAGTATATTTCGATACCTATTAATTTTAGAAAGAAATTTGTATAACAAAAAATGTTCATTTTAATTTTATCTACAACTTTGCCGTGCTAGTTTTCATGTATCTCCTTTCGCAATGGAGATAACCTAAAATAATCGAAAATAAACATAAGTAAAGTACCGGTACCTCCTATGTAATTTTCACAGAAAAACCAATGTAGCCATTTTATTAGTCGTAGATGGAAATTTCAAAATTTACATTTTTATTAAAATCGTTATAGCCTTTATGTGAATTCTGTTTGCTTTGAGAGGAAACTAACAGGTCGTCGATATTATCTTCCTATTCTATTGGGCGTCCGAAGCTGTCACAACTCAACTATGATATAGTCATAAAAATTTATACAGGCCTAATCAATTGTCTCTGAGCAACTGAAGCGGCAAATGCAAAGAAAACATAACCTACATCATGTGTTGCCATGGCCTTCATTATATTTCCAAGGCCGTAGAGGTAGAATGCTTATTGTTTACTACTTCCTGGGTATCATCATCGCCTGACACAACCAGCATACGTGTGGAGCGGGCTGCCGCTTTCAACATTTCCTGTCTAAATATACTCCTCCATTCTTATGAAAGCGAATTCCTTCACTTCACGGTCTGGAAACAATCTCCAGCTCTTCTGCTAATTTTAACTCTTCAAAGACAGATCTCTCTCGCTTTCTGAAGGTAGTTCAGTTATAGAACTACATTTATGTAAGATGATAGCTAAAGAACACACTATTTAATTTTTCCTATGATAGAACACACTTTGAAGTAGGCCTACACAATATCTAAAACATTCACACAACTTTCTCTATCCTCAAGCACGGACAATGCAACTTTATTACATTAGATATTTCTGATATTGAGCCAAGAGCGTCGACATGCCCCCCCCCCCCCCATGGGCTACCCAAAATCATGGCCCCCCCATGGGCAACTGCTCCCCATGGAATACCTTATGGATTCATTTTTTGGCACTCTTTGTCAACCTGCAATTGTTGCATGCAAAATAAAAAATAAATAAAAATTGTATTAACTTATTTTGATTATAACTGTCTCAGTGTATTTATATTATTAGGGTCCGGATTTGAAGGTTTTAACCTATTCTTTTTCCCCAGCTTCCTAATTAAAACATTTTAACGTATTTTTCCGTTTCCTGCCACTTGCTTCCGAATATATGAATCTTATAGAACCTAAAAAGGGCTAAATCGGACTGAAAGGCCTAAAAGGGGCTAAGAAGGATTTTTTTATAAAAAAATATGGACTAAAGAGGACTTTTGCAGAAAAACACGATTTTTAAATAGACTTTCCAATTAATGCAAAGGACAATAAATGTGTGAATTTGTGTCTTTTAAGAAAAGACACAATACAAATAAATTTATACAACACAATGAAATTAACAATGTATATGTCGCTTTTTCGCTTGCTAGTGTTCATCTATTAATGAATTTAGGGAAACTATTGTCAATCTATTATGAATATAAATGGGCTGTAAGTAGTGTTGTAAGTGAAATGTAATTATAACTTACGGTTTAATATATTGCAAATAATAGAATATTTTTGGAGGAAATAATTTGTCCAAATAAATCGTTCAGAATATACCTTGTATGAACAATAAATAAAATTGAATAAAATAAAATTTGGTACTTGGCGGCGGAAGGAGTATTTATTAGTTTTCAGCGCAAGCAGCTGATTACTAGTGTATGCCTATTGAAACTGTTTATGTTATTATACCTAACTCTGACATTTCTAGTTTCTAGTTTGTTCTAGTATTTCTAGTATTAACATTTAAATTTTACAATTTTACATTTAAAAATAGAAACATAATCGAGGCACTCCCGAGTAAATTACTGTTTATGGCCTGGAGTGTAATTAACTTTAAAATTTGTTATTATAAAAAATCGTTGTTATATTTTAGTTATAAAATATATGTACGACATTATTTTTTTAAACATTTTGTTTGACAATTGAATGGGGTTTCTAATGAATTTGTTATAATTTTATACAATTATTTCTTAAATAATTATGCAACAACAAAGTCAATTTTTCATGAGCTTTCAGTTGATCTGTTAGGCCTACTGTAGCTCCAGGCCCGCCTAGGTTTCTATACTATAACCTTTGACCTCTATTTCTCGGAGTAATATCTGATGCAATAAATTTACCTTATTGGCTTCCAAGTTTTTAGTAGCAGTAAACGTTTAACTGCTTTAGAAGTGCAGTAAATGACTTTAATAAGCAGCGATCACACAAACAGCAATAGAAGAACACAGACTGTGAGAAAGATTCCGTTCAGAGAACTAATATCATGCTCAACCTAAGAAATACGAGCCCACCATTTCATCGTTAATTCATGTTTCATATTTTACGTACAGAATATCTAGTACTGAAAACACTAAAAACAAGATTTCCATGCAAATGCATATATTATATAGCCTAGCTTAAACTTATAACAGTTCTCAAACTTGCTAAATATCCATATCATGGCTTACTGATTCCAAATGAGTGTAGGCCTATTTTTCAGTGTATATATGAATTTTTGGGTCTTTTTATGAATTTTTTCTTGCATAATGCATATTTCTAGGTTAAATAAAGCATATTTTGAAGTTTATCTTGCATATTATGTTGATTTTTCCAATTTGGGTGCATATTTTAACGTAAATCGCATAATAAATCTTAAAGGATCTGGATATAGTGGACCGCCGGCGTGGTCTTGTTAGCGACGCTGACTACTGTTCCGTCGGCCCGGGTTCCATCCTCGGTACCTCCTCGGTACCTCCTCGGATTTTTCTGAGGTAAGGAGGTCTGGAACGGGGTGCACTCAGCCTCGTGATTCAATTTGAGGAGCTACTTGATAGAGAAGTAGCGGCTCCGGTCATGGAAACAACCTTTAAAGGTCGTGGTTTTCGCGCAATTATTTTTCCACAGTCTGTAATACGAAACATAACACCAGAATATAAGCAATTTCAGTGTCTTTCAGTGAGATTACGTGGTGAAAAATTTGATTTGTGGTAGCTTTACAATAAGGTCAATTACCCTGCTGGAAGTGGCGACACTAAATACAACAGCTGGTAAAATAATTGAAATAGTGGGAGTGTATAGTGCATCAGTCTGGAAAATATTGCATTACGTAGGATAGGATGTACAGGTCCCCCTGTTCTATCTGTGCGTGCGTGGCCTACCTCGAGTGCGTAATCAATACAGAGAAAGTTGCACAGCAGCGGCAGCAGGGGGAGCTGGCTGCATGGGGAGAAACTGGAGGCTGTGAGGGTGGATGATGAATTCCATTGTACAGTCCTGTTGCACAATCCACCACACTTCCAGGTCTGCCTCGGCCCTCATATAGGCTTCGCTTTAACTTGCGCACGAATGAAAAATAATTTACATGAGTGTACGGGTTGGGCATCACAGATCCATTTTATGTTCAGGAAATAACGTTATTTTTCTTTCTCTGGGTTTTACCACCCCCGCTGTAGAGACGTTTATTGGGCATACGCCGCTCGGGCCTTGAAGGACCACGACTTGTTAGGTGAGGGAGTTTCTATGGATCACATACATACTTCCGGATGAGTAATCAGCTCAATGCCGGGACCACCTCCGAGACAACACGAACACACAGGACGAGACACACACATTCCGAATAAAGCATGGGTGGGAATTTGACCAAACTTCTGCCATCCCTTGAACTCATTCTGTGACCTTTGGGACATGTTACTAATAATATATAACTCGATCGGTAAGACCTGAGCCAAACAAATGTCTGCGCAGTAGGCAACGATGATGTAATCTAGACCTGCCTGACCTTCATCTCACGTGATGTTCCCTGCTGTACAGACCGTGTAAAAACATCTTAGTTAGCCTCACAACATTCAATAGTGAAGACCCAACAGCAATATTCTATGAGTTACATACCATTACTTAAATAATATTTCATAACTAAAAAAAAAAAAAAAAATACTTTATTCATTTTATTTTTGTTTTCAATACTTAAGGGCTATTATGAACCGCATAGTTTGGAATGAATAGTACAGTATATGCATTCTCTTCTGCCCCAACTCCATAGCTACCGGCGAACGATAAGCTATCTGCGCGTGTTTGGTTCAGGTCCTAGCGTCCCAGTTATACTATGGGTTTAATTAAAACTAAAATCCAATGGCGCTTCATCCATGAAGGAATTAGGCCTGCTTCATCTACCACACAAAGATGGCAGGACTGAGGGAGGGGAATGTGGTCAACTTGCCCCCCCCCCATGGCTGTTAATGATGGTTTCCATGACCGGAGCCGTTACTTCATCGCTTTGAAACATATTCATGAGGGTGAGTGCAATCCGTTCCAGACGTCCCTAGCTCAGAAGGTATCAAAAATCGAACCCGGGCCTGTGGAACTGTAGCCAACTACGCTAACCACGAGATCGTGCAGGTGCTCAGTTTCTATAAACTGTTTCAATAAACTATTTCTCCTCGTGAAATACCTATGGGTAAATTATCCAATGGATAGAATTTACGCAAGAATAACTTTTACAAACTCAAATAATTTAAAGGTAACAATCACATACACTTGTGGCGAATTTCTAGATAAATGTCCTCTGGGTAAAAATGAAAATGACAGAAAAAATGTTCCTACAAACTCGGGCTAGATCAGGGGAAGTCAACTACGTCTTGTGATGACGTTTGTGGAGCAAGAGCATGCGGATCCCATGTGTGTGACGTCAGCAAGAGCGCACGGTAGTAGGGGTGTTTAGAGTACGCTAGATTTAGGTACTAGAGGACCTATTCACTTTAGCTCTGTGGGTAGAACAACTTCTGGTTGGAAATACGGAGAATTTTTCAAAGTTAATGCAAGATGCGATCCTGATAGTGTTCTCTCTGCAGAACATGTGTTAGTTCTGCAAAACATTCTTCTTCAGTTCGAATCGAGGTTTCAGGATGTGGAAAACCTTCCTCCAATATTTAAACTTTTTGCTACCCCATATTTAGTTAATGTCAAAGACGTTCCTTGCCCGTATCAGTTGGAACTGCTAAACTTACAATGCGACGATCTGTTAAAGGACAAATACGAACGTAAAGTGGTCTTGGGTAACTTTTACAGAAATTTCTCTGAAACCAGATTCCCGAAACTTGCCGCACGAATATTATGAAATTTTGGATCGACATATGTGGCCGAACAATTTTTTTCACTAATGAAATGTGCAAAGCTCAAATCAAGAAGTACATTGTCAAATCACAACCTAAATGTAGTCTTCGATTAAATATTGCTCAAACATTACGTCCCAACATTGATAAACTTGTTAAAGAAAAAAGAGACAGGAAAGTCAGAAAATTGTTACTGTAATCTTGTATCATCTAAGGTGCAGACGAGCTTGTATGGTAATTAATTCAGTTCATTTTTTTAATTATTTTTATAGTAGTGAATTATGTTAATTCAAATGATAGTATTGTCTATTTTTGTCAAAGAACATAGATTTTGTGGAAAGGCAATTGTTCTCACAGAATAGAAAAATAGAATCATGATATGTTTAACTACTGTGCTGTAATTAACCGATAAACTATCAAGAAAATCGATTGATGTTTCATTAACTCGGAAACACGTATTACGTAAGTTCTAACCCCCTAAATTCCCCCTGCCCGCAATACTAATACCCCTCTCTTCCCCCCTGTTCACTGATGCCTACATTTCACATACTCCTCGCAGAGGTACAACGCGAGCAGTGAGAGCAGAAAGCAGTGACGTCACAGAGCAACCTTCTGTCTTCCCCTGGGCTAGATCTTTCCAAGGGTAAATCGTCGGGTTAATTTATCCTTTCATGGATGGCTGGTTAAAATTTAACCTCTCATAGGATCAATAATAATTTAAACAATGAGAATCAAAGACTTCTGAATTAAATTAACTGTACAACTTCAAGGCCTTCCTCATTATATCATGGGTGATAGGAACTAATTTGCCCATGGATAATTTACCCATAGGTATTTCACGAGTTTATAGAAACCGGGCATCAATCACTTCTCAATTCCGCATTCCATACTCTTCTTGCGTATATCCTATGAATGGCTCATGGTGAGATTGCTTCTGTATATCGACTTCTTAGTTCATACTCTGCTCAAACTCTCAGTCTGATCTAAAATATACGCAATGTTGTTTGTTATGGTCAGTAACCATGAGATCAGCTCTTTTGAGTACCCGGAGTCAGATCAAAGACTATATTTTTACGGTTGTTTAATAGCTTTTCCACTGAACTCTCGTACTGGGATTTCAGAATTGGTAAAAAATGTAAGAAAGAAAACCGATCACTACATAAATGGTTTAGCATGGATTATCGATTGTCGATTGGAGCACTACCTAGTCTAGATTAGAGATAATTGTGAAGAGTCTGATAGGAATCGTTGAGAGTATCTGAGAATAGACCTACATGCAAAAGCAGTAACCGATAAGAAATGTAGAAGGTATTGATTTTGAAAGTAAATGGCGAAGAAAGGTGTAAAAAGAGAATTGGGTTTCAATGTCTGTTATAAGCTATGGAGTCTATGTTCCGAAATTTACGTGATGTATGTATACAGCATTTCCTACAGAAGACATTTGGTACGTTCACATTTATAAAGCCTGAGTGAGAAAATATTTTCGTTTTCGTTAATAGCCTATGTATTCCCTGAATACTTCAGACCGGTTGGCCGGAATTAAATTAGTTTTCGCAACTGCAATTCCTAGTTATGTACTGGTGGTTCCCATAATACAATGTTACTCGAAATGGGTTCAAAATTTTCTGTAATTATGAAATAAATATACTTTAAGTCCACCGCTGTGGCGTAGGGGATGCGTTCGTTCCTCTCACGCAACGGGCCAGGGTTCGAATCCTGGTCGGGACAAGTTACCTAGATGGGGTTTTCCCTCACCTATGAGACAAATGTCGGGTAGCTTTAGGCCCTTGTTGTTCCCGGATATCATCTGGCCGTCATTATCATCTACATCCCATTCTCGCCTTGTTCGGCGTGAGTGTGTGTGTGAATGGTGTGTCTCGTCCTGTGTGTTCGTGTTGTCTCGGAGGTGGCCCCGGCATTGGGCTGATCACTCATCCGGGGAGGCCCTCCATGTCCTTGTCTGGTCAAAAAAGTATGTATGTGATCCAAAGATAATCCCTCTCCCGACAGGTAGCGGCCCTATAAGGCCCGGGCGCCGTGGGTCGCTTGATTCCTAAAAGGAAGAGGTAAAACTACGATAAAGAAAAAGGTTAGAGCATGAATGGAGACGAATGTCTAAAAATCTGGAAGCCTGAACCTCCTGCAACCCCAAGTGCCTTCACAGCCTGTAATAGGGTTCACTTTACTTTATATTTATTTACCGTGTTTAATGAGCAATGTGTTCTCACATAATATTATTGTTTAACATTTGTCCTCAGTTTAAAGGTTGGTCGCTTTCATAAACATTATACAATGAGATATGTTATCATTGTTGTCGTGTATGTCTGTTTGCATCCTTGACTGGGGGCTACAAGGGCAGTGAAGAGGGAAGTCAATAAGAGGTATTTTTGCTGCCGCGCTCGGGGAAACTAGCTTGCCAGAGGGAACTGATTTTAGGGAAATTGCTATTGATTGTGGGCATTCAGAGCCTGTGACTCAGAGGCTGTATCCAACAAGTGCAACCAACCGTGTTCTTGCAACTAGCAACGTGTCCATCTTCCATTCGTGTTACATGAAATCCAGATTTCTTTAAATAAAATTGCTGAATCCATTACTATCCTTAAATTAATCTTACAAAAGGAATGTAGGCTAGCCATTTCCTTTTATCAAAGAGTAATACGTCATAGTTGCCCCCCTGATAAATTTCTGTTTTTCAGAGACAACCTACCGTAAAGGCTCGTGTCCACATGAGAGCTGAGAGTGCGAGAAACTCTCGAGAGTACTCTCAGGTGATGTGTCCACTACAGTATTTTTCATATGAGAAGCCTTTTCCTTCACCGCCAATCACGTGTACGGGCTAAAAGACTACCGCTTGCCGTAAGAGTCTTCTCTCCGTCTCGCCGTCTCTGATTGGACCGCGTATATATGCAGTTGAAGGACATAGGGCTTGTCATCTGCAAAACACTGTAGAGAGCGCTAGTCCAATCCTGAGAGTAGCTGAGAGTAAAACTCGCGACATTACTCTCAGGACCGTGTCCACTTGAAACAAAATCGCGCGAGTTTTCGTCTCGCATTTACGGACAAGATGGACGCACAACAATGTATTATTCGTTGTTAATATTAATGTAAGCATTTTATGAGGGCCTGCCGAATGCTTTTAAGTAAGTACATTCATTTAATTATTAAGCGTTTAGAAGAATTTGATAATCTAATATTGTCAGAATATCATCAGAACATCATGAAGTATTAGCGAATTCGATAGGGCCACAAATTAACTAAAACGACATTGAAATGTGATATGATATCCTTGTAAAATATATACTAATTGTGACTTTGTGCTTTTCCGGCATCAAGCATGTGATTTTTAATTTATAGCATGTCAAGTCGAGTGGAGTGATCCTATCAAACTGTGAATCTAAACTCCGTGCACCTTCATGAACGGATAGGTCTACTATTTATCCTCTGCGTCCACGAAGACCAAGAGCCAATAAATGTTCTTTGTTGATTGATCCTTTAGCACTGGAGCAAAAGCATTTTGTGCGTCGCTGTTACATGTCTACATGTACTTTCATACGCAATAGACTCATGTACGTCATCTTGGTCCCCTCAAAAAAATACAAAGACAACCACTAAGACTGATTACGCTATAGGCGCCGTCTTTCTAAACGCCGATTTGCAGAATATTTGGAATCGTATGTAGTCTACACTAATATTGTGTTCATTTATATGATTACTTAACGATTGCAACTTAGGCCTATGACGGTCACCGCTGATCCGGTATTTTGTCCCGCAGGAGATCCCTACATTCCTCTAATCTACAGACATGAGGGTTACTGCACCCGTTACAGCCTTCTTCGCCTCAGAATATTCTGTAGAGGAATCGATGATCGCCGTAGTGAACCATGGAGATTATTACCCATTATGTTTCATAAATGAATGTAATGTAAACAATTTATTATTGTTCAGTTATTCCTTTATAAACTTACTACATTTTTCATGATGAACATACAAACATTAAACGATACCGTATTATAATCTGTTATATTTGAGTATTATTCGATTTAGATTTCGTTTTTAGAAAATATAAATAAATATTGAAGGCAAATTAAATAATTTTATCATATGGCTTGTTGGGCATAATATACACACTATCCACTCTCAGAGAACTCTCAGCTATACGAAACAGATTCGTCTAGTGCGATCTGCTCTCGGAGATTGATTGCAAAGGCGTGTCCACCTGCGAGTTGACTCTCTGAATGCCACTCTCAGCTACATCTCAGACAGTGCTCTCAGACGCGTGTCCACATACCGAAATGCAACTCTCGAGAGTTTCTCGCACTCTCAGCTCTCATGTGGACACGAGCCTTAAGTTTACACATTTATAAACAAAAACAATATATATTAATAACAAAGCTCATCATGTCGTCAGTAACACACAAGCTTAACTTAAATAAGGCCTATAACACAAAACAGTTTTCTTTGTATTTTTTTACTTGTTAAAACATAGCAAATAGTTATGGACCATCCAAGCACTATCTGGAATGATTCAAAATAGGAACCAATATCTGAATTTGCAAGGACCCAAATCAGAGTGTATGACATCTTATACTGTATTTGAAGGCTCTGCTTTGGAAGTTCAAAGACAAAAAGAAAATTATTACTCAATTAGATTATTGCCAAAATAGATTTGAACAGCCTTTGATAAATGTTTTGCATAATAAATGCTGCTGCAAGAAGTTATGTGAATATTTAAATTTTATTTTTAAGAAACTTTGATTTAGTATCATTATTTGATTGTTAATTAATTTTATTCATATCTGCTATATTTTGTACATGTAAGTACAGAAATTAAGCAAACTGTAAACGAATGTAAATTGCATTAATTGTACTGTAACTAAAACCCTAGCATACCGAAAGATGAAATAGGGTTAATTATATTTGGAGATTCAACAACAACATCCAAGCACCTATTTAAAAATTTGTTTCTGGGGAGGTCCTAAACTGACCGACCATAAATTCGTCTTCCCTTCCTGAGTGACACAAAACATTGATTTTATTCAACTAATGCTTTAAAGTCAAATTGACCATAAATTAAATACTACTTTTCTTCCTCAATGATACAAAACTTTTTCCCCTAACTAATATTATAGATCTCACATTTGGAGGTCCGTATCCCCAGGACCTGACTTTCATGAGTTTTAATCCTCTACCTTTGCTTCCCATGTTTCTTTACTATAAATAAGAATTTGCCTAGTTTTTTTTTTTTTTTTTTTTTTTTAATACAAAGAACGATATCGAACAGCAGATTTTTCTTTCTGCTATAAGTTTGTTCAGCTTTCGCATTTCCGTCTATTAAAGCTTCTCTTTCGAAATTTGTTTCTCTAAATTATAATGCAATATGTAATGCATCCTCTTTATTATTGTATGATACGCGAATTTCTTCTGTTCCTTAGCTTCCATTACCAAGTAATCACCACGCTAACTCTTCCCATTCCTTCTTGTTGCTATTTAATAAGTATAGTTTCATTTCTCTATAGCCCCCTAATGACTTCTTTTTAATTCCATACTCCGGTTCTCTATTTTTTGTATCCACTTCCTGCCATATGCAATTTAATCATGTAGCGTTAACACTATTTTCTACAGTAGGCCACCAGTTTCTTTCCAACTTAGTCATTTTTAAGGATTTTATAAATCTTTTTTCAATAATACATTGATCGTACGAGTGAAATAGTACTTAAAAATCCACAAAACTTGGAACAGCTAGCAACTTGGAACAGCTAGCAGAAGAAATGTCAGAATTTCTTTTTCCCTCTTTCGAGCAAGTAATATCTTTCTGTGTTCGTGTGTTCATGCTGTAAAAACAATGGTGATCCTAAAGAAATGAGAGATGAAAAACTTGAGTGTTATATGAAAACCTATGATCACTTAAGCAAAGAAATAACAGTGTTCATGGGTGATAGCGTCAGCTTTATAGATGGTAAAATAACGATTTTATGCGGAGGAAAAGGAAAAGGAAATCGTACGGCTAAGTTAAGAGACTGAGAATTTTGTTCTCTGAAATAATAAAGGGATGGTAGTAGAATATAGTAGTTCCGAGTTCCATTTTACTACATGCAGACGTCAAGCTAAGAGCGAGAGAAAATTCTGAACTGAGGAGGGTTGCATGAAAATGGTGTAAGCCTATACAAGCATAAGCTATTTTATTTACTTGGAAAACTGATATAAAAATATAGTTCTTTATCGTTAAATAATGCTATTATAAAAGGGAACAAAAATAAAACCGTAAAGGAAAAAAGTATTTTGATATTTTCAACTGATAAATATGTTTTGAGTTTTGTTTCTTTGATAATTAGGCTACTTCTTTATAGTTACACATATCTAGAGACTCTACTTACATTAACTTCTGATCAAAGAAATGTACTACTGGTATAGAAGATGAACCTATGATTTATTGATGGCGAAATCGATCGGCCTATCATACGAGTACGTAATTTTTATAAACCAGCCGAATCCATTATGAATGCATTTTAGTGTATTGACCTATCACTTATTAGTTTTTAACTTTGCGTGCTTAAAAAAATTAATATTGAAATATTGGCACATTTCAGAATAAAACTTTTCACATATATTTTCAATAAAATGTCTGATTGTCGACATATTCAGAGAACATCATGCATTAGTTTTCCTATGTCTTTACTATGAAAAGACCTATCACTTATTGACCTATCATTTATTAGTTTTTAACTTTGCGAACTTAAAAAAATTAATATTGAAATATTGGCACATTTCAGAATAAAACTTTTCACATATATTTTCAATAAAATGTCTGATTATCGACATATTCAGAGAACATCATGCATTAGTTTTCCTATGTCTTTACTATGAAAATAAAAAAAAAGTATTCAATGCAAATATAAAATTTAAGAATAAAAATCATGATCACCTTACATGTTTTATTTTATATTTTAAAAACTGTTCATTTAATAAAGAAACCCATACGCTGTTTTGTTTTCCAGACCATACTGCATATAGTACAAATTTCAGCCTCCTTGCATTAAATTTGTAGGACCCATTTAGTTTTGAATATACAGAAATATAGAGAAAATAAAAGTATGGCAACATGACTTTAAAAGTTTGCATGTAGTCTAAATGAAAAATATGTACATACAGCCTTCTTAGAAGTGTCTATCTTTAGACTGAAGGTTTCTTTTAAAAATTAAACCACCTTGAATATTATATCTATTCTTTCTTAAACATAATATTTTGAAGGCTGTTTAATTTCATCAACATTATTTAATTTCAAGGCTAAGATATAAATATTAAAAACAATAACACGTATGGCCTTTTAAAGTATTGCGAAATTAGGGGACTTAGAAGGGCCTGAGATTGTTTGCCAAAATATCTGTTTTTCAATATGAAAACCCTAGAATGCTAATTTTGATAAAAACAATTCAATATTTCACCCTCTATCCACTTAACCAATTATGCAACAGCAAGATGACAAAAGCCTCTTCCAGCAGATTTCTTGTGTAGCTTAAGTTTTTTCCTTTCAATTTTTAATGTCCCTTTTACAACCATCTCTACCCAAGACAGAAGATACGAACAGAAGAAAGGAAGAGCGCATTTTATTAAAATATCGAGAATCCTTAAAAGTTAATTAGAATTCTGAATAGACTCCGCTTTCTTGAGAAGCACGATCAAATTAATATCAACGAATGGGATATCGAAAGTGGATGAAACAATCAGCACTTCGATTACTCAAATGTCAGAGAGATGCTGTTGGATTCAGAGGCGCGTGCTGATTTGTGATATAAATTGGAAGCAGATATGTTTCGCATATCGACAATCGATCAACAGTATTAACTGTATTGTATACCGTAACACAACTGCCATCGCGCCGGTGCGTTATCTATAAACTGCAGTGTGTTAAGGAAACAGTTTCGACAGAAACATTATCGATATTCTCTCTCATTCTCTCCCTCTCCAATTTCTCTCTCTCGCTCTCTCTCTCTCTCTCTCCCTCTCCTCTCTCTCTCTCTCTCTCTCTCTCTCTCTCTCTCTCTCTCTCTCTCTCTCTCTCTCACACACACACACTCTCGCCCTTATCATTCACTCATCACTAACCATACTCTTATGCCCTCTGGTTCTGTGCGAGGACATGTTTTGCAAGTTTCAATAAATGCACTAGAAAGTATCCTTACTTATTAATATAAATGTACACGAGGTGGAAGTTCAGATACATTATTTTTGCCATGTGCCGCTGGAGCACTTTACCAGCCGACGACTTGCTTCCAGGCCGCTGGACCTTGCGTTCTCTGCACATCGCAAAAATAATGTCTCTGTAGTATAACTGGGCAGATTAAAGGGGACAGTAGATAGAATTTCTTATAATATTTTATTAAATGAATTTAATTTGGTTACGTACTCTAATTGGTAGAAGGTTGGTAGCGCAACAATTATTCTTATATAAAATTATCAATGGTATAATTGATAGTAATGAACTTTTAAAACGTATTAAATTTAATATAGTACAATTGAATTTAAGGAATAGGAAATTGTTATATATTCCTGTCATTAAGTCAAAAATGTTAGAATGTTCATCTTTAATTCAAATATGTAAACAGTATAATTCTCTATCACTTCAAAATGCTCTTCTGGATTTTGACTTATCATTAAGTCAGTACATAGGATTTCTTCATAAAATGTTATATATTCCATATGATTTGACTTAGTTTTTAGATTGTCTTGTTAAAGTAATTGTAGTTATTACAAATCTTTCATGTGTATCTTCTTCTTTATCCTCACACATTCATTTATTGTATTGTATTTTTATACTGTACAACACGTAATGGGGAAACTACGTCAACTGTAATTGGGATTTATTTCTGTAGTTGGCAGAATAAATAAATAAATAAATTTGCGTTTCATGATTAAACTCCATGGTTTAAGAGATAATTAGTATAGGCTTATTACTTCCACAAAATTGTAACAGCGCACAGCTAGATCTCTGATGCGCAGGCAATGCCCTTCTATGTCAAAACAAGGACATCTGTAGATAAAAAAATTGCAAATGGCAAGTTGACCAAGAATAAAAACCTATGGAAAAATTGAAACTCTTGGACTGGAGAGAGAAAAAATGATTACAGCGAAAGGATGGAAGAAATATGGGCCAAGATGACAATCGATCCTAAACTTCTATGCATTTATTAGGGACCTAAAATATTAATAATTTTCTCCTTATTATTACTGGTTTTACTAAAAAATTATTGTTAACGATAGGGAAATAGTATTGAGTTCAGGTGGTATAAATGTCTAGATAACTTTAGAAAGAACATCAACCTCGAGAGAAACTGACTGTGGCAGGAAGCATGATGAGGTAAGGCAGTGTAAACCATGTAATCCCAGGATGAGGATTCGCTTAATAGCTTTCTGGAGCTCAGTGTCTTACAGATTCCAGACAGACGCATGGATCAAGCTTTAATATCCCACACCACACACAACCGGGTTTAGCATTCCACCAGACAGCAGGAGCATCCAGATATTCCGTAACTCAAACCAGTTGGTCGAGATCAGCGATCTTTCTATTCAACTTTAACTTAAAATTAGGGCTGAAAATCGATTAAAATTTCTAATCGAGTTAACGATTGACTTTAATCGATTAATCGCCTGATTAATCGACCGATTAATCGTCTGATTAATCGACAAACAGGTCGGTATTTTAAACGAAACCAAAGTGGACATTTAATATTGTTTTACACGTTTAATAGCTTCTACACTACAGATATTCAGAAGAAATCCTGAATTAATTAATACCATTATTAGTTAACTAGTGAAAAAACATATACAAAACTTACATTTCCGATTACTTTTTCAGCCAAGACTTGCAAAACTAAACTACCCTTCAGGTTTCTGAATAACGGGAATTGTTTGGACACAATAGGCTGAATGACACATGATGTGCCAAGGCCGGAGAAGCGAGAGATAGGAGTTTGGTCATTTGACCCATTTCTAGAATTTTTTTCAGAATTCGACTAAACCGATTAATCGGAAAATGTAATTGAACGACGATTAAATGTTTAATCGATTAATCGTTACAGCCCTACTTAAAATCAAATCCCACTAAACAACCTTGACGAAAAATTACTGTAGTTTACATCTTAGAGGGAGTGGACGCCAGTCACGGGCTCGCATTCGGGAGGTCTCAAGCTCGAACCCCGTTTCCGAGCAATTTGACTAAAGTTTTCATGGTTTCCCCGGTTGCAAAGGATTGGAAATGTACTTACCATGATTTCATAATTATATAACTTATAATAATTGAACATGAATGTAAGTCAAAACAAATAAAGGGCATAATCACAATAGGAAAAAAATATGCTAATATACTGATACACTGGTAGAAAAATCAATAAATGAATTCAACTTGTGATTTAAAAAGATTTTGAATTTTACTAGCTTTAATTAAAAATTACGCTCATGATGAAGCAGTTTTACAAGCAATTCCCTGAAGATGGTTGAATGTAACCAAAACGCCAAGGAAAACATTAAATAAGTAGAGAAGAAAGGCATTATGTAATTATTTTATTCAAGTCTGCACTTCCTAGGGCACCCCGGCCTAATCTTGATTATTTAGTTCGAAGAAACAGGAATCAAACAATACTGAATTACGGCCCATGGTTTTAAAACCACTGTCAAATACAGTTCCTAATTCTTTCCCCCTTACAGCATCATTAATACCTATTATGGAACCAGCCTTTCAGAAAATATATCAGAAGCTACAAGACGGCGTACTAGCAAAACTAAAGCCATCAATCCTGCTGCGTGAAAGGAAAAGTAGACAGGGCTGAAGTGTCTTAAGGCGACATTTCTGATAGTAAGCTTTCCCGTGTTTAGAGGCGGCCATGGAAAAAAAATTCCCTCCATAGACCATTAACAAGGGAGTTATCAATCATCACTATTATAAATAAACACGCTGTTATTAATGTTCCAAACATCTGGTAACTGATTTTGTTTTAGCTGTGGGGGGGGGGGGGGTTGTTCATGTAACCTAGAGGCAATTTCCATCGTGCGGACAAGCTTTCAGTTTTATTTCCCCCTCTTTGGTGTTGAAATGAGTATTGACGTCTGATGCTTGGTTTTTCCACCGCCTTCTATCCCCTTGGGCCTTTCGTACCGTACGAGGGCCAATCATTTCAGGGGAAAAAATTGACGCCTTCGAGCATACAGATGCGGAATTGCAGTTTATACTGTGAATATTAAAAACTTAGCGTTTGGCATGAAATTCTCTAAATATTGTTCCAGTTTTCATTCCTAATTTAAACAGACTATTCCATTCATGGTTTACAACATAAAATATTATTATTATGGTACTTTTATTTATGGTACTTTCTAAGATTGTATGAGAGGCGATGGACTTACCACCTGTCCTTCTACCCTCTCTCTTGAAATTAATAGTCAGTAAAGAAATTAAAACGAGATACCTACGTAAGCCTAATTTCTTCTTATGTAAAAAAAGGGAGACGTGTGAATCATATTTTAAATAGCCTTAGTTTATTATTCTATTTTATTTGTTTATTTCTTGTATTTCATAGTTCTATTATCATATTTGCAGCAGAAAGCATATATTTCCATTCTCTAGCAGGCGAGATATTGAACCTGCCTTGGGTAGGTTATAGGCTATAGTAACTCACTTACTTACTTACTTACTTACTCCCCCATGCGCGCAACATGTCCAGCCCATTTCATCCTCCGTGATTTCATTACCCTTACTATATCTGGTGAAGAGTAAAGGTCATGAAGCTCGTCGTTATGCAGTTTTCTCCAGTCCCCATTTTCATCCCTCTTGGGCCCAAATATTTTCCTAAGCTGTACTATAGTAAGCATAAATTAATATTTTCATCTATATTTCTCGCTATGCCTGTGGATATGAACGAAATGTAGGATTTGAAAATGTTTTCCGGTTTTTCCACTACAGAATGGAATGTTAAGCTTGACGTGATGCTTGAGGCATCTAGTGGCTCGAGATAATCAGATAAATGGAAGCATTGTTTGAGACTGGGATGCATTCCTCACGTAATCAATTATAAGGGTCTATGTGGTTGGAATCCTAATCACCCTGTAGTGTTAGCTTGCATTCGAATGTGTGTGCGTGTGCCTCTTAGCACGGGTCCCTAGGTGCATTCCCGAACATGCACTCTGTATCCCTTAACAAGATCTAATTGCTCATGACAGTCAAACACGATAAGATCCGTCATATACAAGTGCAATGGTTGGTATCTTTTAAGGCGGCATTTCTCAACCTTTTTGAACCCGAGGACCTCTAAAATGTCTAAAAAATTTTACGGACCCCTAATTTTACATCCCATTTTTAAAATTAGGCTGTATGTAGGCCTATATTCTTAATAATTGGGGTATTAATTATAGGTAATTATACCGAAATAAATCTAAATACATTTTTTTTAATTCAATGGAAACACAGTTATTGAATTGGAAGTAAACTATTGACAGTTTAATATTTATTACCAATTTGATAATATAATTAGGAATTATGTTATTAGTAATAGCATTACTTTTAATGAGACGGTTGAGCTTGTCGCCTCTTGCAGAGTACTTGGATATCTGGCTCAATATTAGTCAAATTTAGTCGAAGATCTTAATTATGTCTGCGGACCATAGGTTGAGAAATGCTGTTTTAAGGTATGTAGGCTAAGGTAAGGTAATTTGCGGATATAGGTGATTTGGTGATAATTCTTGTAAGTCGTGCCAGACGAGAAATATATTTTATGGCATGGCTCGCGGTGCACATCTTACCTATCTTACCTCCTTCGTTCTCATACCTCTCTGTTAATCAAAACTTACAATATCACTGATTTCCTGTTCCTGTAACAAATATCAGTAGATATTAAACAATATAGCAGCAAAGATAGCACTTCTTTGTACGTGTGTTTTTATTTCATTGAACAAGTGCAAACATTTCGTCAGATTTCATTGTTACAACGTCCCATCTGTTCTTTATGATCAGGCGTTGCCACCTGTCCCGAATTTGGCGGGACATCCCGCATTCGAAGAACATTTTCAGCGTCCCGAATTATGCCTAAGAGGGACGCATTATATATGTTTTTTATTATTTTGCTAGCCTTTTCTTTTCTAATGTTAGGGAGTCTATTCCGTTTTGGCTTTGTAACGAATATATACCATCTCTCTCTTATTAATAAATTGTTCCATGTACAAATTTAGGTATGAAGATCGGCGATATACATATACTCCATAAGTGTCCCACCTTAGCCTTACCAAAAGGTGGCAACCCTAGATCAGTATTATATTTTTTTCCAAAGTGTGATTCAGCTTAATAACTAGTCCGTGTTTCAACACATACAGTAGCTTATGGTATTCCAGTTAATGTTTAGAGTTTTCCTTATTTTATTTGTGGTTGTAAATTTAGTTACATAGGGGGAAAAATTGTTTGGAAGTACTCGTAGGTTGTTATACTAAATTGAGGTCAATTCGTGTTTAAAAAACCGTTGTTTAAGCTTAAAACGCTAAATGAAGCTTCAAGTTCTCCGCACGCCATCACCTTCCATCCATCGCAAAAGACGAGATCGACGAAAACTCACTAACAGCTAATCGCCGAGGTCAGCCGTCTCGTTTCTTTGATGAATCTAAAAACTCAATATTTAAACATTTAATTATTGTGATCGAACAAAAACAATCGTATGCAACTTGCCTATAATGGCAATTAAGACACACATTTCTTAATCAACATACTTGTATATCAACATACTTCCAAAAGTAAATTTTAAAATATGTTTACATAGCTGTTTCAAAATGATACCTAGTTTACGTTATACGAAAATTCCGATAGTAAATTTAAAAATATGTTTAAATGGCACAGTGTGCAAACCATTTGAGTGCAACTTTGTTCTTGTTTTATCTCAACTATTTTTTTTAATATTTTCTGCCCTTCAAGTGAAAAGAACCCATACTAATAAATACATGAATTTTTACATGCATTAAAACATTATTTTAAGAGGGGAGGAGTTTTATTAATTTTATTTGTAAGCTTCAATGATTATTCAGTTTTACACACGATGAAATAAATGAAAAAGTTCACTACCATTCTCCCCAATTTCTTCCACACTTAACTCATTTACAGCAATCAGATTATCATGAATTTAATTATAAATGAACGGTACATATTTTTGAAGACCGTTAATAGTCTCTTGTTTCTCTGGATTTATTTATCTTGGTTTTAAAATTTTTGGTTGCCCTTACACAAGAGGAATTCTGTTTCAGGGAACAGATTATCGACTTCAAAACTACCTAGAGCAGACTTAATTTGTCCAACCTCTGTTATATTAATAAAGTTTACCTCCAAGTCATGCAAATAGCATTACTATTTAATTTTCTATGTCGGAGGGGTTAGACCACTGTTGCGCTGACCCCCTCAATTATCGGTAGCCTATATAAAATATTTTAACTAAATGATGGTGATATATTATCGTGAATGAACCTAACTAAATAAATACAAATATAAATACAGAATTAAATAGATTTTAAAGTTAAGAAGTAATTAGAGCAGTAACTTACCAGAACCAGGTATGCTTTTCTTCCAATTGCACCATGTTCCTCGAACACTCTGCTCTCTTTGTCCGTGACGGGCGAAAATGCATTGATGCTGTCTGGAACGGAAAAAAAATATGCATTTACATAATACCCATCATTCTTCAGAAAAGAGCAACTTTATTATTTTATCTGACCGTACCATAGGTAGGCCTACTAAAGGTAGAGGAATTATTGTTTTCGACCCCCAAATTCGAAGTCTTTTTTTACATAAATACACGTTTTGAGGTCCCCTCAATCCAAAAATACTATTTTCGGAAACATGTCTGTGTGTGTCTACTGTATGTGGATGTCTGTGAACAGCCTAGCTCCAAAATTGAAAATCGTATGAAAACAAAATTTTATATTTGTGTCAGGTACCTTATAAAGATCTGGGGGTCCCGTGTCGTAGATTTACGGCACGTAAAAGAACTCCAAGCCTAAATTAGAGCCTCTGGACAAAATTTCTCGGCCCTTTCACGTCCAAGAAATACTTAGTTTCCAGAGGGGGGTTGCGAGGCGATGGGCTTACCACCTGTCCCTCTACCCTCTCTCGGAAAATAAGCATATCAAAATTCGTATGGGTAACGAAACCTCCACTTGGAGGCCCCTTCGCTCCACCTGGGGATCATAGGGTAACATACATACATACATACCTTATAAAGATATGACACGAAGATTGCTGACAAGTTTCTCTTAAATTAATTTACATGGAGAAATTTTCATTTTTCGCGATTTTCTCGAAATCTGCTCTAAAGATTTTCTTTAAATTTGGCATATGGGTTGCTTATGCTAAGAGCTAAAACTTTTATTTGAAACTTTTTTTGGAACAAATTCTCTAAAGGGTAGCTATAAGCCACCCGCTACGAATATGCGCTCTTTGCAATACGGCCTTTGGAATTTTGCAAAATCGTGCGAAAACAAAATTTTGTATTTGGGTTAGGTACCTATGAACATGCAATGTAACACTTCCCCAAGTGATATAAATGGTGCAAAATAAGTTGCACAAACTTTCTCGCATATACGAGTTAAAAGCTAGCACAGAAAAACGTAGGCCTATATGCGAGAAAGTAAAAATTACGAAATAGAGAAAAGCACGAACGGCATAGAGGAAACATAAATCTCAGCGCATAGCCTATTATGCGTTCTAATCGTAGTCCCAATCGCTACACAGGAATTCAATCCAATTAACATATTTTGTCTACAAATAACAACATTTTCTTCTATCTTCATTAAAGAAATCTGAAAATTTATATTCTTTATTCATAACTCATAGATGAAGTCTCGTATTCTTTACATGATAATGGCATGCTTTCGTTTAATGAAGCACTCACAATAGAGCTATAAGATTTCATCATATCTATTTTTGTAATCGATCTCTGAGCTAAGCTCCAGATCGTTTCATAATTATAGCATAAGTCCGCCGCCGTGGGTGGGTCGTCGGTGACTAACCTGCGGTCCCGGTTGGGGAATTTTCAGTAAGGAAAAATCTCTTTGCCGCGTTCAGGACTAGGTGTTTAGGATTAAATGTTAAGATCCCGGTATCACGAATGTTCTTTAAATTTCGATAATCTATGTATGACAGCGTGACTTATTTTCAAAACTAAATGTCCAAATTTTAACGGTTGCGAAGCTTTCAGATTCCAGGCGATCTCTTGTAATGTGCTAGACTCCTTTCCACAGAATCGCCTTTTGTTCTTATGGGACACGAAAACATACGAAATCCATACTCTTGATCTCTTAAATATATATTCTGAAAGGATATTCCAATATATAATAAAGTCAGGAACTATTGGGCTTTAGATCAGGTTTCTTGATCAGCTTATGTAAAAGAGTAAGTGGGATAACTAAAATACTAACAGAACAAATTTACAATAAATTCCTCACGTCAACAATATCCTTTGTTTTGGTCAAAACATCTAAAGGCGTACAAATACGCAGTCACTAGTCTTGAGTTCCCAACATCGTATTCAGTTCTAGCCTATGATAGTCGTGTACTGCGTGTTTTCTAGTCATTAACGGCGGGGCTTATTGCCCGCCTAGTACGTTAGGCAACTTCTCCAACAGACGTGTACTGCGTGTTGACTAGTCATCAACTGCAGGGGCTCCTCGCTCGCCTAGCACCTTAGACAATTTCTCCAACAGACGAGTACTGCGTGTTGACTAGTCAATAACTGCAGGGGCTTCTTGTCCTTTCGACAATATTTTTGTAACGGGCTTGTATTGCATGTTTCCTAGTTAATGGTTTCTTAGCTTATGATTCAGTGACCAATCCTGTGGAAGGATATGTTATATTTAAATGAATCACCGCGGCCTATCGTTTACTTTAATCGCTTGTGCGTTAAAGTGTTTTTTTTGTTCATTTGAATTCGTGAGAGCGTACTGTTTAACTTCTTTGATCTAAGCCAGTGGTTCCCAATCTGGGCGATTAACAGTCTTAGGGGGAGCACAACGGTTTGGAATAATAATAATTAAGGAATCGCGCACAATGTGCATTATCTTAACCTAAGACTTAACCTACTGACAAACACCCAGTCCTGAACCCGGGGAGGAGATCTTTCACTACTGGAAAATCCCCGGCCGGGAATCGAACCCGGGCCGCCTGAGTGGAAGGCAGGCGTGCTACCGACTCACCCACGGCGGCGGACAACGGTTTGGAATAAGTAACTTAGATTTTTTAGGTAGATTTCGAACAAAAATCTACCTATTGGGATCGGAAGCATTTCATGATTTTCGAAAAAAATTCTTTCATATCTTTACGTTTCATGCCTCCCTAAGTACGAAACCACCGCCCGTAATTTTGAAGATATTTTAACCAAATTTTATTCTGTTATTTCTATTCCCAATAGTTCGGACAAGTTCGTTAATGAGCAAAGTTGGCCCAAGGGGAGGGTCGGGGGAGGGGGTTGAAATTTTGAAACATTTACATCTCGGCCCCTATGAAGTATAGAGGGAAACTTTGTTTGAATAAATTAGAGTACTCCCTATGGAGTTCACAGTGACATCAACGATTCGGGGGTTTTGGGGGTACGAGCGGGGGTGGGGGATAGAAATTCGAAATGTTTGAAACCACATCTTGTGGGGTATCGTTGAAAAGCTCATCATAAGTACTCTACAAATCAATAACTAGTTTCTCGATAGCTCTCATATAAGGCGAGATTTGAATGTTTTAAAAACAATAAAGTCAGGAAAACTGATATAACAAAGTGCCAGAATGCTTTTGTTGAATCTATTATAATTTCAATTATGATATGCAGAAAATAAGTGTTTTTATCAGATTAAAATCGACCAGCGTCAGAAGAACTACAGATTTGTGACATCTTGATAATCGCGCACTCACATAAAAATAAAATTAAAAATCCATGTCGAATCGGTCGGCTCCTCGATTTGATCCAGTGACCTCCACAATACGAGTCCAAGACGTTACCATTCGACCAACTCAGTCACTATGACGGTCTAGTTTGATAAGCATATGTGAAGGAATAGTGATATTTGTCAAATCTAAATATATTGCACATTGAAATTCTTAAAACATGTCAACATTTCACAAAATTAAGTGGCAAATAACTCCGCTAATTATTTCACGGTATTGTACCTTCTGTAGCCTATAACAGTATTCATGTAGGCCTAGTACTCAATTTCAACGAGATCAACGAAGAAAACAAACATCTGACTGCATTGCATACAAAGCCCTCAATTATTAAATATGCGGCATTGTATCTCAACTGTTTGTTAATAGATAAATACGATATGAATTTGATTCGATAAATTCAAGTAATTTCCAGAAATTATATAATTTTTCAAGGGAAGGAATGGTTTGTTTGGATTTTTATTGTCCGCGATATTTCAAGAGTTAAACTATCAATATTTTACAACTGGTGCCCGCGGTTTCACCCGCCATTATTAATTGACTCCAGGATTTTAAATAAATTTTCACGGGCAGTGTATTAAAAATGTTTGTGGTTCAGAGCTATGAAAATTATAAGTAAAAATAAAATTAGAATATTTGTTCATTGTGTTCATTTCACTTAGACCTTATATAGTAAAGAAACTGTTTTCCTAATGTTGTACTATTCGTGAAAGTTTCGCTGATAGGTTGGCCTCGAGCCAATCAGAATGCTTCGTATTGTCGGAGAACGAAGATTACATTACATTGGATGTGACTGTTAATTGTTCGTTATTTCGGTACCAGTCAACCAATTTGGTCCACATTCAGTAGGCTTCTTTCCATGTACGTCATAATTGCATATTGTACCAATTGTTTTCCACATACGTTTTTCTATTTAATTAATTTTGGTTTTCAGGTACTCACGCTCTTGTTTTTGTCCGTATCTTTCCGTCTCCTGTTTCTGTTCGCGTTTTCTGCTCTTTTGTTTTATTATTATCTTTGCTCTCTTACAAGTATACGTGTTTCGGGGCGCGTTCTAATGTTTAGTTTTGCGCTTTCTTTACTTCCTCGCGTGCTCTAAGCTCAGGCCTTCAGTCTGCAGCTGGGGTTCTTAGTGACAACATCTCCTCTTCTTTCTCCGTCATCGAAACCGCTGTCCAGGTTTTGCCCGTCCTTCTATACAGGTATGCTTTAATTTTGGTTATGACTTAAAGTTTTCTTTTCTTGGCGAGTTATTTAATTTTATTATTATTAAATTCTACTTTTCGATTCGGTTCTGTTTCTTACTCGCCAAGATGTTTTTCTTTCGTTTATTGCTCTTCTGTCGTTTAGTTTATTTCCGTTATTAATTTTCTTTCTCGGAGACGGAACGATCCGGATACGCCCCCTTTTCTAATTAATTATGTACAGCAAATCAACTCTAACTAAATGGTCCAGCTTATAATTAGAAACAGATATCTAACTTTTTGTACCTCACAGTTATAAATAAATTGTTAATGCTTTGAGTCATAGTTTTTCTTACATTATGTTATTCCTTCTCTGGGTTATATTATGGGTAAACAAAATAACCAGCACATATTGTGGAAGCGTGCTGGGCCCATAACCCAGAGGTCCGTAGATCGAAACTACGCTCTGCTACCACAATATGTGCTGGTTATTTTGTTTACCCATAATATAACCCAGAGAAGGAATAACATAATGTAAGAAAAACTATGACTCAAAGCATTAACAATTTATTTATAACTGTGAGGTACAAAAAGTTAGATATCTGTTTCTAATTATAAGCTGGACCATTTAGTTAGAGTTGATTTGCTGTACATAATTAATTAGAAAAGGGGGCGTATCCGGATCGTTCCGTCTCCGAGAAAGAAAATTAATAACGGAAATAAACTAAACGACAGAAGAGCAATAAACGAAAGAAAAACATCTTGGCGAGTAAGAAACAGAACCGAATCGAAAAGTAGAATTTAATAATAATAAAATTAAATAACTCGCCAAGAAAAGAAAACTTTAAGTCATAACCAAAATTAAAGCATACCTGTATAGAAGGACGGGCAAAACCTGGACAGCGGTTTCGATGACGGAGAAAGAAGAGGAGATGTTGTCACTAAGAACCCCAGCTGCAGACTGAAGGCCTGAGCTTAGAGCACGCGAGGAAGTAAAGAAAGCGCAAAACTAAACATTAGAACGCGCCCCGAAACACGTATACTTGTAAGAGAGCAAAGATAATAATAAAACAAAAGAGCAGAAAACGCGAACAGAAACAGGAGACGGAAAGATACGGACAAAAACAAGAGCGTGAGTACCTGAAAACCAAAATTAATTAAATAGAAAAACGTATGTGGAAAACAATTGGTACAATATGTTACCGGCAATGTGTGAAATCCGGCATTCTATAGAATGCCTAGGTAATGTATAGAATGCCTAAAATCGAACGGCAAAGTATGAAATGATTGATATTTTATACATTGCCTAGGCATTGTATACTTTGCCTGATTGTCTGCCGGCAAAGTATATAATACGCTTAATCCCGCCAACGGGACAGGATTAAGAACATTACCCACCATGATATTGAGCTGTACATTCATCTTTGTGAGCCTTGCCAGAAGAAGCAAAAAGGTGTTAAAAAAGGTGTTGTGGTCAAGCCAATGGTTTTTTTCGCAATTCATTTCCCGTTGTTAGGCCGATCTCATCGATTTTCAGTCCCATCCTGATAAGGAGTACAAGTTTATAATGGTCTGCCAACATCATCTCACTAAGTTTGTAGTTCTCAGGGCTCTGAAATCAAAGAGAGCGGAAGAAATAGCCTACAACCTCGTCGACATATTTACGTTGCTTGGTGCTCCAACGATTCTACAGTCCGATAACGGCAGGGAATTTGCAAACAATGTGGTAAGCGGCCACACCTTGAAGATCGTCCATGGTAAGCCGCGCCATTCACAAAGTCAGGGGAGCGTCGAAAGAGCAAATCAAGACATTGAAAATATGCTTGCTTGGACGCAAGATGAAAAATCTAGCTGCTGGAGTGAGGGACTACGGTTCGTTCAACTTATGAAAAACAGAGCTTTTCATTCTGGGATTAACAGGTTACCATACGAAGTTCTGTTCGGCTGCAAAGCTAGAGTAGGTCTCTCGACGTCGTCCCTGCCTGACGACGTTTTACAAGACGTAGAGACTGAGGAAGAGCTGGAAAAAATAATAGAGAGCGTACAAACAACACAACAGCAGAAAGAAAGACGATGCAATGAATCAATGCAAGACGCACAGCTCCCTGCAGAAGACATAGATGAGAATGCAATCCATGGTGGAGGAAACCAAAACAGTGATGAAGTCATGGTTATTGAAGAGCCTTCCATTTCTGTGGTTACAGAAAATTTTTCTTTTTCTGATATCTCTTGCGTCTGCTTAAAAGAATCCAGCGGTGCTCATACATGTCAAAAGTGTGGCCGAAACGTTCATGCCATCTGTGGATATTCTCCTAAAGACGATGACGGTGACGAAGTAGGAGGTTATGGGGTTAGCCTTTTGTGCAGTGTTTGCTTCAATATTGAGAAAGCTATCCAAAGTAAAATGGAATCGAGATTGAACCTTGAGATTCAGGCCAAAACAATGAAAAGGGATTCTGACAAAAAAATTCCTCCTGTGCCAAAGGGTGCCACTGTGCGAGTTCCGATTCCCGACGTCGACAAAGGGCGGGGTGACTCACGCAATCTGTTGGCAGTTTTTATGATTTATGAACGTGACGGAAGATGGCTTTTACCGACTTGGAACTGCATGAGGAATCTTAAAACAAATCTACGCAAGATCAGAATTCACCGTATGTCCGAAGAACTTAATGAGCATTGAAGACGTTCCTGACCACGAAATACCTCTCCGATCTGCAGCTACTTCTCAGTCCACAGGAAGCGGCAAAGGATTCTTCAGGTGTATGTGCAAGAGGAAGTGCCAAAATATGAGGTGCCTTTGTGTGAAAAAGAAAATTAAGTGTAATTCAAAATGCCACTGTAGCCTTCCCTGCTGCAACAAGTAGGTTATGCCAGTTCTGATTTTTGTTTTACCGGTAACAACATTTTGTTGGCATTCTTCTTTAAGTCGTGAAATGTACAAGATCAAAATGCCAAAATATAAATTGTTTTTTGTGTGAAGAAGAAAAGTGAGTACTTAATGTAACAAGTACTTCAATCTCAGTTCTGTTTTCATTGTTTTCCGGTAAGAATATCCTGTGCTTTATTTCGTAGTTTTTTTGTTCTTTCAGTTTCAAATGTGTATTAATTAATACAGGCTTCCCAACTAGTGCCCATTTAACACTTTGCGTGAATGGTACTGGTCATTCTATATAATGCCTAGGAATTGTATAGAATGCCTAGGCAAAGTATGTAACATTTTCACAAAAAACTTATATTTCATACTTTGCCTAAAACCATCAGGCATTCTATACATTACCTAGGCATTCTATAGAATGCCGGGATTTCACACTTTGCCGGTAACACATATAACAAGTTTCATCTAACTCCGATAAAGCGTATTTGAGTTATCGCACATTTTTTATATATTTCCATTAAAATAGACACTAAATTGGGCATTACTCCGATACCGGTCAACCGATTAGGTCCAATATCAATAGGGTTCTTCCCATGGACGTTATAAATGCGTATATCAAGTTTCATGAAAATCCGATAAAGCTTATTGAGTTATGGCGCGTACAGACACATGGACAGACAGACAGACGGACAGACATTTTCCGTCCCCCACACAATCTGATAAAGTATCATTTTGGCACTTAATAACACTTAACACAAGGAAATGACGTTTTCCAAAGATTCTACGATTCTGTAAGTTATTTTCTCAATTTTTCAGCCTCGCAATTTTATAATGAAATGAAGACTGTACTGAATTACGGTAGAAATTAGATTGTACCTATAATACGGCACATAAAGCACAATGGAATTACCTTCGTATGTTCCTTTCTCCCATAAATTCGCTTGCCTGAATGGAATACGCAAATCGTTTTAATGCATTTTGAGTCCTGCCTTTTAATGGATGGAAATTCTCAAGAGGCTAGAGTTAGAAAACCAGCCTGTTCACTATAGTGCAGTATTCTAAAATTAAAATCCGAGGAAAGCTCAACAGTTCTCCAGCGGCTTGCAATGGCAAAACAACACTGTTTTATGAGGGCTCTGTTATTTCTGGCTCAGCCAAATTAACCTTGCAATATCTGCTGAACCTTTTAGCTTCAGTACAAAGAAAGTTAAATTAAACTCAATACAGAAACTTCCAAACTTAGATTACTTCTTCTTCCCTAAACTTAGCCATTTTTTCTTCAAGACGGGACAACCTCTATTAATCGGGATGTATGTTATAGCCACCATACCCCTCCATAAGTTAAATTGCAAAATGTGGATGACTTCTTGTTACACTGATATATAAAAAAATTCTAATTTCATTCTATATTCGTCCTAAGCGACTCAAATCAGGATATGCCTGCTTTTATGCAGTTCAGAAACTCTCTATCTTCTCGTCTTCTGTCCAGAAGTCTAAAATTAAAAATGTTTAGACAATTATCCTGCCGGTTGTATTTTATGGATGTGAGACATGGTCTCTTACTCTTCGGGAAGAACATAACCTGAGAGTATTCGAAAACAGGGTGCTTAGTAAAATATTTGGATCTAAGAGAGATGAAAATGGGGGCTGGAAAAAACTGCATAACGTCGAGTTTCATAACCTGTCCGCTCGTCACCAGGTATAGTAAGGGAAACTAAATCACGGAGGATGAAATAGGCTGGACATGTTGCGCGCATGGGGGAGGAAAAATATGCCTAAAAAATATTGACGGGGAGACCCGAAAGGAAAAGATCACTAGGAAGACCTAGACGTAGGTAGGAGGACAATGTTAGGATAGATTTAAGATAAGTAGGATTTGAGAGGGATGGTTGGAGGAAGTTAGCACAGAATAGGGCTGAATGGCGAGCTCAGGTAAGCGCGGCAATGAACCTTCAGGTTCCATAATATAGATAATATTCCTTTAGCTTGCTTAGGAATTGTCTGTTACCATTGAGTGAGTAAGTATTCGTCGTAAGCGACTTTTTTCGAACCTAAGAATAGTTTTCTATCAACGCGTAGGCTACAAAAATGCTCAATCCGGTTCATTGCCACGCATAATCAATAGCGAAGAATTTCGCAACAGACAGAAGGCTTTGCAAAACAACAGACAGACTATAAATTATAGGTTGCGTGAGAATGTGCTCCAAACATTATAAGGGGGCTCTGTGATGTATAGATAGGAACGCCACAATGAATTCTCTTATTTATTCCCAACAAAAGCAAAGTGATTTAAAAGGAAAAGAACTCACACTGAATAAACAGCACGTTCATGTCAGAGCAAAGCCCCAATACTGCGTTCTTTATAGTGTGTATGGCGGGAGAATGTGTTTTCTTTCCTCAGAGAGAAAAATAGTGAGCCCTGGAAAAAGTACTGTTACACGTGTTCACACTGGAGCTTGGAAAAGATTTTGTTAATTAAAACTGACAAGTCTCAATCCATCGTCTCTGTAGCATTTGTTTCTGTGAATACGTTCTCGTTTGAAATGGTGATTGTGAATGCTGAAAGAATTACCTACTTCTATATTAGTCATCTAGGCTCAGGACCTCTCTAGAATTAATTTTACACGAATGCAATTTGCGCGTAAAACTAAATTGAACGGAATCAGTCCGAGCTGAAAAAGAGAACGCAAGAATGATAAAGAATGAATTTGAAAAAAAGAATGTTCTACCTTTTCTGATAAGTTTTTATATTTTTTATTTTTTTCAAAATAGCAATGCCTTTATTTTTAGTTAAATAATTTATGTATTTTTTGTTTGCAGATTTCAAAGTATGATTTCAAAGTATTAATACTTTCAAGTGTGAAAGGCAAGAGAGAAGGGAACTAAGACAAAATTAAGAATAAAATACACTACAACAAAATAAACTACTGGTATGATATAGCCTAATAGGATAACAATGAGATAAAGTGACAGAAGGTAGAGTGAAAGGAATAGAAATAAGAATAAACAAGAATGACAAAACATAAAACAAGATTGAAGTATGGACAAAGAAGTAAATAAACATATGCTTACTACTCAATGGTAGGCCTAATAGACAATTCCTAAGCAAGCCAAATGAATAGTATTCATTTTATGGGTTCATTATCGCGCTTACCTGAGCCCTCCATTCAGCCCTATTCTGTGCTAACTCCATCCAACCACCCCTCGCAAATCCTACTTCCCTTAAATCTATCCTAATATTATCCTCCTACCTTCGTCTAGGTCTTCCTTGGTACGCCACTGTCTTAACTGGCATGCACATCAAATTGCCCCTAGCAAACATGTGCCATTTTAAAAGAAAGAAAAAAAATCTTTATTGGTACAAGACAAACTGCTGTGGTGTTTACAATAAACCTGAATTAAATTGAACTATGAACACTTGGCGGAGATTCTCAAATAAATACTATTATCTGTAGCCTACCGGTGCACGGAAAAACTCCTCTCTACCTCCACTGAAACATGACCTAAAATGCCAAAAATGACCTAAAATCACCGAAAATGACATAGAAATTTCCATAAAAGACCAATCTCTTGAAAATGACGAAAAATGCAAAATAAAGTAAAATAATACAAATTTTACAATTGCCTTTACTTATGGCCGGTTTCTATAAACTCGCGAATTACCTATGGGTAAATTATCCAATGGACAGAATTTACACAAAAATAACACCACACAGACACAAATAATTTAAAGATAGCAATCACATACACTTGTGGCGAGTTTCTAGATAAATGTCCTCTGGATAAATATGAAAATGACAGAAAAAATGTTCCTACAAACTCGGGCTAGATTTTTCCAAGGGTAAATCTTCGGGTTAATTTATCCTTTCATGACCTAAAATGCCAAAAATGACCTAAAATGCCGAAAATGACATAACAATTGCCAAAAAAGGACATATCTCTTGAAAATGACGAAAAATGCAAAATAAAGCAAAATAATGCAAAAACAAATTGCCTTTACTTAATCAATTAATTCATGATACACATTTATATATATTCAAGCTATCTTTTAACTTTCATATAAAAATATGCAAAATCATCAAATGCAACTGTAAATGTTATCGGAGTGATGGAACGATTACGAAGCATAACTGAGTAGATTTTGCAGTCTTTTCCTACGGGAATAATTTGCATCTGGAGTGCGAACATAAGCTGAATAATTCAATTAGCACGAAATATTTGTACGATAAATTGTTTACACGGCCTCATGTGTCGGCGCTGAAATGCCCTTGTGGTTTACAACCCTCTTCTGAAATAACACACCCTAGCACGGACGTGAGGCAGACGAGAACGTTGAAATCTACTGTGTAAAATAACACGTGGCAAGTTGTTCAATGCATGTGTTTTAGCTTCATTAAGTACTTTCACCTTTAGTTCTAGTTTATTGTTATAACAGCAGTAATACTACTACTACCACCACCACCACTACTACTAGGCCTTCTACTATTGAAGATAATGATGATGATGATGATGGTGATGATGATGATGATGATGATAATAATAATAATAATAATAATAATAATAATAATAATAATAATAATAATAATCTATTATAATATTTAAGCTTGTGGGTGAGTTGGTAGCCTGACTGCCAAACAGCTGGGCTGCCCGGATTCAATTCCCGGTCGGGTCGGGGATTTTTCAGTAGTGAAAAAATGTCTTTCCCGGGTTCAGGACTTGGTGTGTGTGTGTGTGTGTCTCCTTATGTTTAAGTAGGTAGGGGACTGGCGCACCCCGGTAACAAATACGCTGAGAATATCCCCTTACGGGATCACCTGGGGTCGCTCGCGAACCTGAGGAATAACTTTCTTTTTTCCGTATACATAAAACGTCACCTATTAACAAGACCGTATTGAAATTACGAAATTAATTGTTTAGTCCGTGCTCGGTTGCTATCTTAATTCATTTGTTTATCACTCGCAAAGATCGATTTTTTTTACACAGGTAGACAGAATACACGCCTAAATGGGAAAACATTCAATGATTTGGACGAAACTCGCCATGCAGGTTTTTTTGGGGGTGAGGGGGGCAGAGAACTCGAATCTAAGGTCGCGTTTTCTCCGGGCAACTCATTTCAATCGTGAATTGCACCTCCAAGCCGGGATTTTAGCTGTTTAATTATCAATCGTTTTAATTATTTATACGTAGTTTGGGTAAGGTTCATGAATCTGTGGTAATCGCTTCATTTCCAATCTGTATGACCATATGGCAGCACAAGATTTGTTTTATTACTTTAATTATTTACATTTATTACGTAACAAATATAATTAAGACTAAAATTATGTAATTCATGCAATTGATGTGCAAACAAAATCAGTGTTAATAAACATAATCTGTTAATTATTTTTCTATTAAATAAAACATGTAGTAGTTGAGTAATTAATGACGGGAGAAGCCACGGACACCTGCTAATAATAATAATAATAATAATAATAATAATAATAATAATAATAATAATAATAATAATAATAATAATAATACAGTTTATGAGAAATTTTAAAGAATTAATGTCACTCAACGTAAACTGAGTATGCTATGTCAGAAGTCCGTAAAAAATCCCACCCACTCAAACCTTATTCATTGCTGTGGGTTTTGTTTTAATTGGGAAAAAGAGGTGGCTGAGTTTTTGCATTTTCCAGTTAATTTCTGCAAGTTTTATGACATACCACACAGATGGTGGACATACTGAAGTTTGAAATGTTACCTGTATACAAAATTGAAAGAAGGATGAAAGGAAAAAAAACTACTGTATTACAAAATTTGGTACTGAATGTTAGTATACTGTCACAAGATTTCTTAAAATATTTACATAGTCTATATAAATTGCAAACACGAAATATTTTACTTTCATTTGAAAAGGAAGTATGCTGAGAGTAAAACAGAAAAATATTATCTAAATATTTAATTTTCCTCTGCCTTTCCTAAGTAATGTTACTTGACGTGTGTCCTCTTAATTTAGCTTACAGCCAGCTTCTTCTTAATTTAATCTCTAAGCACTCTCGACTTCTCATGAAGTGAATAATAAATACGAGCCCCGTACATTGTTTTTTACGCCCTCGTTGCTCAATAAATAAACTGTTAAGGATAAAGATCTCAAGTAACGACATTGCCTACATCCAGCTGTTGGAATAATAGAGAATTTTATCAATAAGAAGAAAAATTCATAAGAAGTTAAAACATTCCAGTATATCGATCCTCCATTAGATACTGGTAACTATGGCCCGAAAGTTAATGCTCTATCAGAAGACGAAATAAGCATTCAAATATGCTCTAAAATGTGTAAAATGCGCTCCGGAACCAATGAAGTATGCTCTATCATTTACGTAATTTTAATACTTTGCATTCTCTTGTCAGCCGAATTACATGATAAATTACAAAAAATAGCATCAGTTGTGTAAATTGCTTTGCAAATATTTTTTAAAGTAAGGCCATTGCAACAAATGTTAGTAGATGGAAAGTGAAATGAAATGAAATGAAATGTCGCTTTAATATTATACAGTTAGTTCCGAAAACATTAGGCCACGTACTATCAATTATTATAGGCCTACACTCGGGTTTCAAAACATTAACTTAGCCAAATATGCTGTAAACGTTTGAATTAACAGAGATATGCAGAATAGTTAATGTTTACATGAAGAGAATTTCATACATAATATAGGCCTATTATACTAAGAGGCAAAACTTTTATTTGGGCAGAGGAAATTATGTGTCTCACATAAGATTTTTGTTTAAGTTTTGTAATGCAATGTTACACAATTTAATATAATTCAGATAACTTCAACGTACAGTATTAAAATATTACTTAGACGATAGAGCATATTTAATTAATTCCGGAGCATATTTTACAAATTTTAGAGCTTATTTGCATGAGTATATCATCTTCTGATAGAGCATTAACTTCCGGGCCTTAGGGATGACTCTAACTTACTTAATATGGTGATGACTGATGAGGCTAACAGTGGCAGAGATAACAAAAGACTTTTGAAAAGGGTCCACTTACATTCGAAGAGTGTGATAGCGTGAGAGAATGTGCGGAATGAAGATATATGGCCCAGCTATTTAGGCAATGTGGTGCTATCATTCTCTGGTCTGGGTTCCCTTCTCCGTGGCCATTATCACACAGTAAACACAGTTTATATTTCACAGCCCCTTCTTTTAAAAGTCAGCCGTCAGCACCAGATAAGTCTGCGTTTATGGGGGCACAGAAAATTGCAAGGATACTGTATGGGCTATTCGCTTGGCTCACGTCGATACACACACACACACACACACATATATATATTAGAGGAATTACTAGTGGTTAGTAAAAAAATTGACAGCGGAACCATGGATTAAAGCAGGCTAAGTTTTTTTTTCGGAGTTGGGTGAAATACTGGTAGGCTATTTTTGGTCAAACGGGTGTATGTAATCTGCGCCACGGTTAACACCTAATTTGAAATAGAATAAAAATGAGATATATAAACTGCGGCACACAGATATGTAAAGTGCTCCAAGGAAATATGTAGGTCATTTCACGCAAAATATAATTCGATGTTCTACCACGCTTCTCCCAACATCTTCCTTGTGTTAGATGAACTTCTCCAGTTCCAAACAAGTGCCTACATAAAACTGAGAAACATTGAATAAGGGATACCTGTAAGAAAAACAGCTAAAATAAATGACAAGTATTCGCGTCTACTCAAGTGAAGAGAACAATATTTAAACAATGAAATATTCCGTTTTGATTTTATTAAGAAGGCGTCGTATGAGAACAAAGTGCTCATGTAAAAAAATTAGGGTAGTGTTTTTAACAATTTTATAAGTGACGAGGCGTTCATGCAAAATAAATTAGGGTATTGTTTTTAACATTTTTAAAAATGACAAAGCTACTAAGCCTAACATTTTTTCCCACATCTATGCAATTTCATAGCCAGTCTTAAGTCTGGAGAAGTGGAAAGGAAAATGTTAGTGCGTTAGTATGACGGTGACGCCATTTAAATGTCGGTGGCGCAGTTTACATATGTAGGTGGCGCAGTTTACAAATGTCCGTGGCGCAGTTTACATCGTGTAGGTTGGGGGAAAAGGTAGAAGTGGCGCAGATTACCAAACCACTAATATTGTGTGCTAAATAAATTAATGATGTTTAGTGACAAATAGGGTCCGAAATTTTAGGTTTTTTTATAACCCTGTTTTAGTTTTTAAACATCAAAATAGTTTTATTTTAATTTTTTTAGCATTTTCAGACAATTTTTTTAAGTTCCACTTTAATAAGTAGAATAAACACATTGAAAAAATATGTTTATTCACTTTATTTTTACTTAAATTTCCATGGCTCTGAACCACAAAACTTTAGGAATACTTTTTGCTTTGTGTTAGAACTACCCCTATCATTTCCAACTCCACCACAAGCTCAACAAGACAGTTTTTCTATTAATCAATCGACTTTTAGAATATTTTACTTTCGGCATCTTGCTGGAGTAAACACTGCGAATAAACTGCAGGTGTAAGCTTCTTAAGAATGCCTCTGCGAATAAACTGCAGGTGTAAGCTTCTTAAGAATGCCTTCAAATTGCTTCTAAGGAAACCGGGGATTTCGGTTCACTTAAGAATTCCTTTACCGAAACAATTGGCTACAAAATGACAAAATTTCAAAACGCAATGCTATATTTTATCTTACAAAATAATATAACTTACTGGCAACAATGAGCAAGATGCGAAATATAGGCAGATATTCAAAAAAATATATTTAGAACAATAATATTTAGATTAATTATTATAATTATTATTGTTATTTTATCGTATTTCAGAGGAATTTTATCATGGCAATCACAAGCCCTCATACAACAATACAATCTGCTAGGGCTCATAAATATCATCATATGGAGATTTGACTGTATTAAAGTTATCCAACATTGAAATACTATGAAAACGAATTAGACTGCAAAGTCCTATAGGTTGTACAGAAGCGAGGAACATTTTCTTTCCGTCTGAATGGAGTATTGTGTAATTGAGAGTTATTAGGAGAGCAGACGTGAGAGCATGGGACGCTCAATATAGAGGGCGTGGCGGCAGACGCGTCTGTCCCTCTCAATTCCAAGGAATTTTTAATGAATTCACGAACTAGAGAAGTGAGACTTCCTTACAGAAGTATTCTTGAGAATCCTCTGCTTCGTTACCTTACAGTTATCATTAAGTCATTCTCACAGCGCAGGTACACTTTTAAATTGACGTTTTACTCTGAAGTAAGAGCCTGGTTATGCATTTAGCACGGAGAAGAATTTGTTTCTATAATAGTGCGTAAATTTGCAACTTCGCCAACTGTCTTTAAAGCACAAGCGCCTAAATAAATCAAGCTCTTTTTTTCCCCTTTCGATTAGGCCAGCTTAGGACCACGCGAAACAGTTGTCTTCTTCTTGTTTTCCCAAAACTTCTTCATTCTTTCGCGATGCTGCTGTTTCCGTTCTTCAGTCTATTTACTTCCCGTTTTCTTCTTGGGTTTCTCTGGAAATTCGCAATAAAATATTGATTTCCTAAACTTTTCTCTGTTTGCAATATCCTCTTTTCTATATTGAGTAATTTCAAATCTTCTTCAACTTCCTTGAAAATTGCTGGTTTAGTTTTTTTTTTAATTACATAGTGATCAAAAATTTGTTTGGTAAGCCTGTCTCTTTCCATTCTGAAAATGCGATTGGCTGTTTTCGAGAGCCAATCAAAATGCTTCTTTACGGCGCGTAAAAGGACTCCAAGCCTAAATTAGAGCCTCTGGACAAAATTTCACGACCCTTTCACGTCCAAGTAATACCTTAGTTTCCGGAAGTGGGATGAGAGGCGATGGGCTTACCACCTGTTCGTCTGCCCTCTCTCGGAAATTAGTATAGATAATGAAACCTCCACTTGGAGGCCCTACACCCCACTCTAGGGGTTACAGGAACAAGACAGACAGACAATCAAAATGCTTCGGGGCAACGAACTATTATTATTATTATTATTATTATTATTATTATTAATGATATGTAGGGAAGCAAACTGACAAAGCAGCAATAAAATATACTACATTTCCGTGTTGATCAGCCCCTTTACATGTCGTTGAAATATGGTAGATTTATTTCATGCTTGTTAAAACTATATAAGTTATTTTATATAGTTATATATTAAGTTTATATATGGGGTGGGGAATACATATTTGACTTTAAAAACTTTTTATTTGCCAATAATAATTATACTGCTACAAGAAGGCTGTTTGAACAACACTTTGGTTTTATATTTATAGCGTGTCTAATGAATCTAATATCATGAGTGACAAATACTTAAAAAAATTAGGATTAATTCCGGAAGTATACTTAAGGGAGGGGAGGATGCCCTTGGAAGCCCTAATATTACCATACAAAGTTAAAGACATCTTTATACATAGCATTATAGGTATTGGCATGCTTCCTTCACAGATATTCCTATAGGCCTAGTTAGTGGAGCCTGGTCTTCATAGTTTTCTCCCCTCCCCATATATATATATATATATATTTATTTATTTATTTATTGCTCATTCATTCATTCATTAAAATTCCAAGATCAGTAAAATATACGTTCTAAAAATGGCTGTCTTTTTAATGCCTTATAATATTAAATCTGCCTCAATTTTCTAGTCTTCCTAGTATTCTGCTTTTTTAAAAGTTATTACTGCTTTTAACCGCTGCGCTACAAACCGGAAGGTCGCGGGTTCGATTCCCGATGAGATTGTTGGAGTTTTTTAATTGGCCTAATCCTTCTGGTGGCACTATGATCCTGGGGTCGACTCAGCCTCTAACAGAAATGAGTACCAGAAGCAATCCTGGGGGTGCGTAAGGCTGACAACCTTCTCATCTTCACGTGCCGAATGTCCAAAATCTGGGAGCCTCACCATCCTTGAACCCTCTGGGCCTCCTTGGCCTGTAAAGGGTTCACTATACTTTACTGCTTTTAACAATTAAATTCTACAATACTGAATATAGTAAAGTGACTCCTTGAAAGTAGCCTATTTGCATTACACTGTATAGGGCTGCGAAATTCTACAGCAACATTTTACTTCCAGACTGATCTTTCTAGTACAGATATAATACATTCTTTGTGTAGCAGGATTTTCTATTATTCTTTCTGTGGGCTATCACCGTGCAATGTCTCTTTGTAATATTATGTATTGTAGCAACTGTTGTCGATTTCTATAGACTCCATTTTTCTTGTTGTGTTCGGTGTGTTTACGCAGCTCTTCACATTCAGTTGATATCTGATACCGTCATCTCTACTACAAACTCTGCTGGCTACTTCAAACTTCCATTTCAAATAAACTGAATTCAATAAGAGAAAGCAAAGAAATATTCAGAATTATTTTGCTTTATACCACCCATGGAGCAAAACTATTGGTTAACAATAAGAATTGAACCTATAAAGGGGTGTTTCTAAAATAGTTGTATCATTGAAGTGAGTGACATTGAACGACTATTACACTCATACGCCGCGTGTTTGATATTGACCAGCAACGTTTAGCAATTCCTCGGATATAGACCAATCGCGGCCATTTATCTTACAATATTCTTGTAAGAATCGCGAGAATGCGTTTTATCGGGTAAAACGTCTGCTCGTTACTGGACACGTAAGCATCAGTGTGCAGTGATTAATACGTCACATGCTGTCATTAAACAGCATGAAAACATATTATTTTAGACAACATAACTTGTTTAGAAATTTAAATAATAGAAGTGTACATTGATTAAAAACATAATTTTATTCGGCGCAAGCCAGTTCATGTGCTCTTATTCTGTTCTGCTGTCATCTAAATATGTTAACTATGTCTTACCGTATATGCATCATTGGTACCACTGATCACACATGGTAACTCGAATCGCTTCATGGATGGTTGATTCATAGTATGCCGTGATCTCGCAGCTGTTAGTTTTGTTTTTATATAACAAAGCACGAAAGTAATTATTATTTGTATAATCCGTTACATTTTTATTCATGGAATAGTCTTAAATCCAACTCGAGATGCCGACTTTCATCAGATAAATTAGCTTCTGTTGCACAATCGCGAATCTATCGATAAACTCTCGTGGGATTACCTATGATAAAATATTTGCGAGGGCCAAAGAAAAATAGGCTCTAGCTAACTTCGGGTTCACCATTGAATGAATACTTCTTATACAGAGGTTTGAGTATATTAAACTGAAAATTCGGACAAGTAACTATAAAGATTGTAATGAAGGCTCTCAAGAGAGACAGAAGTAAAAATCTGTCAATAACCGGTAGTAGCCCTACATGAGAAATCCAATGCACATTTACGTAATTATTAACTTCATTTTTTCCAATAGGAAGTAATTTAACGATACAGAAAGAGTATAGTTGAAACATATTATATCGGTTTGGTGCGACACGTGTATTCAACGAAAGAGGAGAGAAGAAAGGAAGAAAAAATATCCTGTTCTTGACATAGAGACCGGCGCTTTTATCAGGAGAAGCCTGAAAAGTGAATTTCCTTCTTCAAGAAACGAGAAAACAGAGTTTAGATCTTTTTTCGGCTTCCATTCAGCGTATCTTCTTTTCATGTGATGAGGGTCATTCGTGGACAGAATATGAAAGAGGCCGTTGTATCAACTGACCCAGATAACTTTGACGACTGCCTTACTGACGGAGCTGCCTCTGTTTACATTGAATGGACCAGTACGTGCAAATATCCGCTAAAGTGGCTTTCAAATGAGAAGTCTTTTCCTTCACCGCCAATCACGTGTACGGGCTAAAAGACTGCCGCTAGCACTGAAAGTCTTCCCTCCGTCTCGCCGTCTCTGATTGGACCGCGTATCTATGCAGTTGAAGGACATAGGACTTGTCATCTGCAAAGCACCTTAGTGTATAATTGTCCGGTTCCAGACGTGAACAAACAGCCTTAAGGAAAGAGGACAGACTACATCCAGCTCTCTCTCTGTAGTAGGCCTACAAAAACCTCCATCTTGTTATCTAGGTAAAGCTCTGCACAATGGCTTCTTGGAAAACACCTGCTATGTGACTTACTTACTTACTCAATGGCAATAGACAATTCCTCAGCAAGCTAAAGCAATATTATTTATTTTATGGAGCCCGAATGTTCATTGCCGCGCTTACCTGAGCCCGCCATTCAACCCTATTCTGTGCTAGCTCCATCCAATCATTCCTCGCAGATCCCACTTCCCTTAAATCTATCCTAATATTGTCCTCACACCTATGTCTGGGTCTTCCAGGTGGTCATTTCCTTTCGGGTCTCCCGATCAAAACTTTTGAGATATGTTTTTCCTCCCCTTGCGCACAACATGCTCAGCCCATTTCATCCTCCGTGAATTATTTACCCTTACTATATCCGGTGACGTGTACAGGTCATGAAGCTCGTCGTTATGCAGTTTTCTCTAGTCCCCGTTTTCATCTCTTTTACGCCCAAATATTTTCCTAAGCACCCTGTTTTTGAACACTCAGATTATGTACTTTCCACCTGCTATGTGACGGAAACGTTAATCCGTTTAATAGAAAACTTGGACTTAACGAATCTTGGACAATGTCCAATTCCTTTGTTCCATAGAAGGTTAGCATAAAAATAAAGTTAACTTTGCAATGCCTGCACAGAGAAAGAGAGAAACCCCTAAAAAGAAAGCTCTTTACATCCTTCTGTATTCATTCCGAGTTTGTGAAGAAAGAAAGAAGTAGGGTACAGAAGTATTCGTGTAATTTGAGTGAAAGTATAGGCACACTTTGAGAAATTAATGTATAATGCTCTATCTTAAGACGAAATATGGGCTACGTGCAAATATGCTCTAAAATTTGTAAAATATGCCCCGGATCGCGATAACATTAAGCGTTCACTTTACCTGGGAGTTCTAGGGTTTATTTTTTATGTAGCCTGTTACCAATATTTCTAAAATTTACTGAAATACCCCTACACGGTCGGGAGACTTTACATCGGGGAAATGCAATAAAGGAAGATAACCCGAAACATGAAATGGAGTAGGCACATTCTTGTTATATCTCCTATGGTTGCATAGCCTAGAGATTCACACGTTTGTTCGGAAACAGAGAAATGAGAGTGTAAAGTGCTGGGATTCACTGCTCCTCACCTCGTAAAGCTTTTCATACAGCATCCCTGCCTGTAAACAGCATCCCCCACAAGTGTTTACATCACCACACTTCCGGTAGCACCTAGACATCAGCCCTGATTTAACATCTCACGTAAAAATAAACACAGCTACTTTAAAACAAATACTGATACGGGAGTGACATTCCCCTCATGACAGATCTGGGGCTGTATGCTTACTTTACGCAACCAATAACGTATTCTTTATAATGGATTTAGAAACTTGAGGGATAAGATTATTTTCTTTACCCATACCATACGAAGAAGTTCACCGTATTTCGGCAGCTGAAAGTTAATGGGGGACACACAGATTTCGGTGAAATTCATAGGTGAGAAATAGGGGAATTTCATTATTTTTTCCCTCAGCAATGAATTGCTCTACAATCTTGCAATCTGACATACTCTTTATTGAGCACAGTACTTCTACAATTGCACACTATTTAAAAAAATAATCAAACTGTTCCAGTATACATTCCTTGGAATATCTACAGTATAAGTATTTTTAAAAACTCAATTTTTAAAATTTTCTTTTTCGTTAATATATATATTAACAAATAAACTTGATGTTTTATATAGAGCATCAAGCTTTTACACTGGAACTCACTACTGCGGTATTTTGTTACCTGTTGGAGCGCTTTCAACCGCGTGGAGCGGCCATCTTCAGCAACTGGGATTCCAGTGGGAGTTCCAGTGTAAAAGCTTTATGCTCTATATAAATCATTAAGATTAACATCACTACAGAATGGACAAAACTCAAGAAAAATAGACTATTAATGTTAAAAGAATGGTTGTAGATAATGTTGTTCATATGGTATTAACAAATACACAGAAAAATGACACAGGAATATTGATATTTGTGGAAGTTATGAAGGAAACGGCATTTCTGTACATGAAACGTGGCTGCCATTTTGAAACGATAAATACCCGTAACTGTAACAATTTGATCAATTTTGAAAAAAGTATGCAATTGAATAATATTATTTTGATTCTCTGATTCTTTTTCACCTTTAAAATTTTATAATAGCACTATAATAATAGCAGTGATAATATTCAATAATAAGAAAAATAAAATAAAAATAATAATAATACACTAACGACATTAAATGTTTGCAATGCCAGAATTTTAAAATAATTCACTTTTCTGAAACGTAATTTATTATTATATTGTTTTTTAGAAGAAATTTTAGAGCAGTATTGTTACATAGAATCTTATTATAAGTTTAACCCATACGTTTGAGTTGTATTTATTAGCTATAAAAGAAAAAATACGCTTGCTATATCAAATCTAACTCTCGAGTGATGGCGTGACAGCCATATACGCGAATGATGCCAGGTTTAAGCTCAGATTGTATAGCGACACGCCATTGCTGTCACTTTAGAGGGCGTGGTCCCCTGCCCTGGAGATTAGTGTGTAATCCTGTGCACGGCATTAATGGCACAGAATTCCCCTCAGATGACAATTGTAACTGGATACAAGTTGCGTGGACAGTCATGCTGACTTATCCTTATCACAGCGTAACACGTGACGCCTCAAGTTAAATGCAACCTGACTGTGAATAGTACGTAGAGAATTAAATGCAAAGCAAACATATTGTTACTCTCCCTCAATGCTAAGGGTTAATTACACAATGTAATGTGGATCTGACACCAGAAAAGCAAACTTTAAACTATAACAATACGAGGAAATGTTTGTTTCATTGTAACCAAGATAGCTATGGCAAAATAATCGATATGTTAAAATATATCGATTGTCGCGCCATCGTCGATATCGCTTTTCTTGCGGCTATTAATCAGCTGTGAGATGGAAAATATAATGTAAAAAAGGGAGGGGAAAAAAGAGTCGTAAGCTTAATTATGAGGTATGACTATTATTAATCCTTTCAGATCTGAATTTATATATTACTATAGGCTAAACAATTATCAAGTAAAATCGTCAGTGGGAACGATATTTGAAATCGATGAGGAATATTTCAGAAAATACATGTTCTCCATAAATTACCATCGTAACATGTGATTAAAAATCGCCACGTTTTACGTAAATTTAAAATCGATGCCTTTATACAATTTTTCAGGTGACGAATTTATACGTCAAGAGCAGTGAAAAGGTTAACTACTATAGAATATATCGACTTTCAAAATAAATATTGAAAATAAAAAGGAACACCTCGCATAGTAAACCGTATTTTATTAAGAACGAATTTACTGAAGCGAAGAACATTAATTTTCGTTTTGACAGCTGGAGGCGAATACAATATTTATTCTAAGCCTCCTGTTGCTGTTCGATAAGAAAAGGACAGAAAGTGACTCTCGAGAAGAAATATCGTTTCTAAGTGCGACTATTTGTCGTACTGTCACTGGAGTGGCTTTGCTGCGGGATTTTACACGTATCTTGGACCGAAACCGATATTTTCTGGCAGTGAGAAGGGTGATCACAGACTGCATCGGGGGAATATCAGACTCTGTTTCTCAGGAATGTGCACCGCGACACCGAGGCTGCGGTTTATGGTAGTCTTCTGAGAAAACGGATTTGAGATTCAAGCACGACACTTCCGGACGCCTCTGGGGAAATATGTTGGTGACAAAATGCATTTATCGCACTTACGATGTGACAACACTCTGCTCGAGAAAATAATTTCAAACACCAGTGATACTATGTAACTCACCATATCACTTGTTGAAACTATAATTTACACTAAAAAAAATCGTTTATTAAGTGCCAGAATGGTACTTTATGAGATCGTGTGGTGGACGGGAAAATGTCCGTCCGTCTGTCTGTCCTTGTGCCTCTACGCGCGATAACTCAAATACACTAAACCGGATTTTCATGAAATTCGGTATACACTTTTATGACGTCCATGGGATGAAGACTATTTATTTTGAACCTAATCGGTTGACTGGTACCGGAGTAAAGCCCAGTTCCCATTTTATGGTAATTAAACAGAAATTATCAAATGCAAATCAGTTCTCATGACAACATATTGTTTTACACTGGCACTGGAATTTCCGATACAGGTAGCTTTGACAAATAACACTACCCACACATTCCTTCACATTTGCTTATCAAACTTTACACCTTTGTTTTTCCGTAATCCCTGCTTAATGAATAGATCTGGAGCTTAACTCGGAAATCGATTACAAAAATAACTTATTTTCTGCATATCATATTTGCAGTTATCACTGATTAAACAAAAGCATTCTGGAAATTTGTTACATCAGTTGATTTTATTACAGATATAAATGAATCTGCTTTTACTCTTAGCAAGATGCCATAGGACACAGCTTATGAATTCCATAAATTAACGGTACTCTCCCAAACAGAAACTCACGGTTACTTATTGGCGTAAATATGGTGATTCAAGATGAATGTGGAATCAATAATGATACTTTCATGATGTTTGGTGATCCCTAGTGTTTGAAGTTTTGCTGCCCAGCGATAGGTTGTACCTCGGAACCAAACAGAAGACCATGTACTAAAAAATGCTTGGAACTGTCATTGGTATAGCAGCGGAGATTCTAATAAACAGACACAAGATAGTAAAAATATGTTCCACTTGTTTCAAATCTGCTTTACCAGTTATACTGTAGGCCCATGTCATTCATGACCAATATTGCGGACTCAAGAGGAAGTGAAATTAAAAACTTGTCTACCTAATACAACCTTGTAAAAGAGACAATCTTACTTCCAAAACTTTTTTCCGCTTGCATACGACATAAACATAAAATGGCAATATTAAAGTTCTGAGGAAAACTTCTGGACAACACGTAGGGGCTTATGCACACAACTGTTTCAGGAAGTTGAGTAATAAGAGAGTCCTGTAAAAGATAATCTCCTAGATTACCTGTATCCTAGAGGAAGTTTGAACGGCTGAACGCAGACCGATTTAAGCGAAACTTTCTCTCTTTAATTTCTGTACAGAGTCTGCTCGTCAAATGTTGGTCATTTAAGCCAATTTCTGTTTATTACAAAAATCTGGTCATAAGTGAAAGGTAAGACAAATCCAATAAGATATTCTCTTCTTGGATAACTCAAGGGATGACATCCTGTCACTCTCCACAAAGAGTACAGGGCCTCTGAGTGGACGACTAATTATTATTATAACGCAAGGCTAATTTAGTTACGCTTATTAACAAAAAAGGAGAGGGACAGCTGGTAAGCTAATCGCCTTGACAGTCAACTATATATAGCACTGTGTCCTAAACTGTGTTCTGCATAACACTAGTGTTCCTTGAGGATTGCATAAGTGTTCCACAATGGTCTTAGTGATCTTTTTTGGCATATTATTGAAATTCTTTCTAGTAGCTGATGTCTAATTTTTATTGGGATACCCTGTTTGTTTCACCCATTACTTTTAACGTCAAGAAAATCTGTGATTTGTAAACAGCAAAAAGGGTCTTTTTTGTTGCGTCATTAGCCCGACTTGTAAATCTGTTTGGTAATTCCTTTTTAACAATAAATTAATTTCAATCATATATTTATATAGGTTAAGAGTAAACAACTTGAGGGTGTTTTTTTAATTACCGGTATAACAATAACATTTATTTTAAGCTGACGCAAAGCAAGCTGGTTTTTTACTGTTCATATGTGTGTTCCATATTCCCTTAAACGAAAAGTGTTTTATTGCCCAACAAAAAAGTTGGAAAACAGTGAACTATAGGAAACTAAGGTATTATTTAATGTAACTAATCATTCACTAAAGTTATTATAAAGAAATGAATCAAGCAGAGCGGGTTAACAAAATCGAAATGATCGACAATTCCATGCGTTTTATTTCAAAAATATAATTCAGCGATGCTCTTTCTCGATTTCTCTGGCAGCAGAGCTAGGAAACCTGCAATTAATTTTAAAATTTAACTGTAATAGTAAAAACTAATGCTAATAACTGTAATAGTAAAACTGTAATAGTAAAAACTAAAACGATAGCACAAAAAATCACTTTTTCTATCGGTTTTTTCGCCCATAACTCTCGAACTGGAGCGAAAATTAATAATCAGGCTTCGAGGTGCATTCGCACACCCTTCAGTTCATCTATGTTAAGAATTTTAGGTCTTTGCGTGCCGTAGATTCTTCTGCAAACAGACAGACATCCACTTCGCTTTATTTTTGTTGTAATATTTAAACACTTGACGTTGCAAATTAGGATTACCTTTGGTGATCCGGACGGCGTTTCGCATTATTTAAGTGCATCATCAGCGGTTTTCATCAACACTAAAATAGTGTGAAACGGCCGTCCGGATCTCCAAAGGTAATCCTAGTTTGCAACGTCAAGTGTTTAAATATTATAAAAACTTTGTTAACGCAATCAAGAATGGACACCCATACAAACAGCTATTTCGTTTTATTATAGTTGTTTCTGTGTGTGAATTCTGTCTGGATTCAGTGATACAACTTGTCTGCATGCACTTGATGCTCAACAACATGCAGCTGTCGTGAGGAAGACATTCAGACCGCCATACACCTACTAACACAGTGCTCCAGGTTTGAAAGAGAAAGACCATCTATTCTAAAGTCACTACCGTTGCCAATTGTGCTCAAGTATCATATCAATACGATACAGATAACCACCTTTATCAACCACGTCTTCCGCTCCATCACATGAACTGTTTTCATATTATAACATGTTATAGTAATTATGTATAATTCTGTAAATATCCCGTGATATACCAGTTGGTGAAACACGGGTTGTAATGTAACTAAACAAATAAAAAAAAAAAAAAGTGCGATGTGTTGTAACGATTTGGCTTCACATCCCTGACCCTGCCCTGTCGCTTGCTTCTTTTGTTCGAAGCATCATCAGAAAAAAACGCAGTAAATCCCGACACCCTTGTTGTAGCGATGAGTCGGAACATACTGACACCGCCCTTGTTAATATTCATAACTGTATGCTGTGGCGGATTCAAAGGTCCTTCATTAATATTCATACCTTCGGGAGCGTATGTTACTGCCAGAGGCGGATTGAAGTATATAGGCTATGGCAACAAAGGTAGATAATCTATAATAATAAAAGGAAGTGTTTGTCTTTATGTCTGTCTGTGCGCGATGCCCAGCGAAATCTATTGAACGTAGAGATCTGAAATTTTAAACGTAGATGGACTAAAGGGTGGGTGAATGCACCACGAAGCCGGATTTTATATTTTCACTTTCTTTCGCGAGTACGAGTGAAAAACTGGCTGAAAACGTGATTTTTTTCGCTATCCAAGCATCAGTTTTCAGTAATACATTTCATTTGTCAAATCAGTTGCAGGTGGCTTTGCCTTTTTTGTCATAATTTGGAACACTGCCTTCTAGACTGTATCACTCGTGTTTACTCGTGTATACACTGCCTGTCCAATACGGCTAATTTTGCGTACTCGGCGACATTACAGATAGCAGCACCATTCACACCCAGATTGCTTCTTGTTTTTTGCTACGACATTGTTGATTACGTAGTGCTGTCACCGCCATCTCATAATCACTGCCTTCTTAACTGTATTACTCCTCGAGACGGCGGTGCTCATAATATAGTCTATCAATGCGTCTAATTAATTTACATTTATTTTAATTATTGCTCCAAAATTCCATTTCAAGGTAAGTGTCATATACTGGAATAATATTATGTTCTAAACAAATAACACAAGTATCTGTGTCTGTTTAATGCTTATTTTGACGCAGCAAACGCATAGAAGCAATGTACGGTAATGTATAGGGCAATGCCTTCTAGACTCTGTTACTCGTGTATTCTCGAGACGGGGGTTGTATAGGTGGCGGTTATTGCTGCCATCTGGGTGTGAATTGTGTCGCCTCTACTGGAGAAATTATGCAATTGAGCAATACTCTAAACTCCATGTTAAAATAAAGCATAGGACAGGCAGTGTAATTCTCGAGACGGCGGTGATTTGGAAATAAAAGAATCGCTTCATTTTGTAAGTCCACCCTGGTCGATTCATTTGTTTAAGTTACAATGCCAAGGCCCGCAGACATCTGAAATTTTCAACGTAGTCGGAAGAGGAATAATGGATATAGGCCTAAATGGACAAACATTGGTCGAATTGAACAGAATTCACTATGCAGGGGTTTTCTAGGCCAGAGAATATGAGGTCGTTTTCCCCCGGCGGCGCTTTTAATCGTGGAATGCACTCTAAAGCCGGAATTGTAGCTGTTTCTTTATTAATCGTTTAGTTTATCAATGATTCACGTGTAAGTGTTAATGGCTATAATGTTTTAAATATGTTGTTCTTAATTGTTTATTTCTTAAATAAATACCGCGGGCGAAGCTGCGGGTACCTGCTAGTCTTTATAATAAGAGGAAGTGTTTGTCTTTTTTCTCGTTTGTCTGCGATGTCCAGCCAAACTTACGCAACGCAGAGATCTGAAATTTTTAACATAGATGGATTGTTATTGTTATACTAAAAATTACTTTTTAAATGTCTGTCTATATTTTGCATTTTGCTCATTGTCGCCATTATATTATTTTGTAAGATAAAATGTAGCATTACATTTTGTACCCCCTTGTCCCGGTAAAGGAAATCTTAAGTGAACCGAAAACCTCGGTTTCTTTGTAAGCAACTTAAAGGAATTCTTAACAAGCTTACACTTCACAGTGTTTCTCAGTGTTTGCTCTAGCAAGACGCCGAATGTGAAAAGTTCTAAAAGTTGATTGATCAATTGAAAAACGTTCTGGTTGAGTTTGTGGTGGAGTTGGAAATGACAGGGGTACAGAGGCGGACGCAGGGGGGGATAGGGGGTTACATCCCCCCCCCCCGAAATTTGAAAAACGTACTCTAAGTGGCCAGTTTTATAAACTAATTGTATAGGCTATGTAAGTTGATTAATTTTTTTTAGTATTCTTTCTACCTATTCAAATCCCCCCCCCCCGAAAAAAATTTCTGCGTCCGCTACTGCAGGGGTAGTCCTCAAACTATGCTAAAAGTATTCCTACGTTTTTGTGGTTCAGAGCCTTGGAAATTTAAATGAAAATAAAATGAATTAATATATTTTTTCATTGTGTTTATTGTACTTATTAAAGTGAAACTTAACAGAATTGTCTGAAAATGGTAAAAAATAAAATAAAACTACTTTAATATGTGTAAAAACCCAAATCAGGGTTTATAAAAACCTAAAAATCCCGGCCCTAGTAATAAGCATAAATTTTACTTGGCCAAGACGCTAACTACACATGATCCTCATTTTAGACATACTGCAACAAAATCGTGGAAGTTAGCTATTTCTATCTTCTGAACACTAAATCCGCCACTTGAACGTGTTTGTCTTTCAAACATCACCACTCGACTGAGTGACCTATATTCTAAATGAACGCCGTTCTGGGCCACCTCATATTTGATTCCTTTCTTTTGAACTTGTCTGTCATTTTTAATTTGCTGACGTCAGTGCAAATTAATTATTTACAAACATGTTCTAAAAACATTTTCTCAGAATATGTCAACATTTAAAACATGGATGAACCAAGGTGCCAGTGAACCGAACAAAAATTTGGATCTATTGTGAACTCAGTGGATTTCACTCTCTTCCTTTTAGGGTTTACAATACACGAATACTTTGTACTCATTTTGTAATGTTTGAAGTTTTTTACACTTTAAATAGCTTATAATTACGAGTAAAACATTCTTGTTCAGTATTTAGTGGATTAGCTCTACATATAATTATCAAAAACTAATATAAAATTTGTTATATATATGTAACAGAATATTTATTCTGTGTTCTTTCATTAATATGTTCTTTTATGTTTATGGCTCGAAAATCCTGGAAAGTTTAATCATTCAGAGTTTTCTTAACTTAAAAGGCTTTTACAGAAACTGCATTAATATCTTCGTTGAAATAATTCCACCACATGAAGAACCTAGGAAAAACTAACTGCCTCTAGGCCCACGAAGTAAGTATCACGGCCTCCTCAAAGTTTAATCATATTTCCTAGAATTTTTAAATTTATTATGAATTTCTAGCAATTTTGGTTAATAGGTCTATAAGAAATTTCTAGGCTAGCCTATTAAAATATCAATCTCAAATCAACTCTAGATAGCTAGCCATACATTTTCGGCCTAAAATAAACGTGTATTTTAAATGGGTAGGCCTTGTCCACGAATTAAAAGATAGGCTATCTATACTCAAAGAGAGACTGTCCCAAGCCTGCATAATGTTTCCCTGCTGTTTCTCTCCTGTCATTGAGTCTAGAATACTACGGTTACATAGTCTCGTATGGACTCCCTGCTCATTTATTCATCCATCTGTGATTTAACATTAGCATGCATTATTTAAAAATATGATTTTTCATAAACTTCTTGGGCTCTAATAACAAACTAATACCCATAATTAAAGAACGGTGACATTGATTTTTTTAAAGAAAGTACGTGTGCTATGTTAAAAGAAATAGAAAGGGGTATCCATATGCATCCAGCTAATTTCTTGGCCTATATAAAAACTTCGTAAATGTTCACTCTGTACAGTGCACGATTTTAAAACGTAGTGTCCTTCACAAGGTTAAGAGGTGAAATTAATATTGATCGCTGTTTCTTGTAAATCCTCCAATATTCACAAAGGTATTCGCAATTTACTAAGGCCACAAGCATATATATTTTAGCTTTATATAGCCAGAAGTTAATGTGTACAAGGAAGTTAGTGTTCAGACAGCATACCGGTGTTTTCGATGGCACCCCCAGGCAAGTATATTTTTCTCAATATTACAAACTAGAACAAACTAGATAAACATGGTGGTACCCTTGTTAATATAAGCATCACAGCAATTAAAATTAGTTAAGTTTTGTTACGATAAAATATGCATGATTAAACGGGAAACGACATTGCCCTTTAGCTAAAATTATTTAATTAGGTGCAATTGTTTTGTTCCTTAAAGAGAAGGAGTTATAGCTTTCATTAGGGTTTTGACATTTTCGGATTACTGAATTATTACCTTATAAAATGTAAACGCCGCCGTGGGTGAGTTGACTGTCAGCTTAGATTTCCGGCCGGGTCGGCGATTTTATAGATACGTAAAATTTCCTTCCTGGGTCAGGACAGGGTGCTGTGTCCTCATTTCCATCCCGCGAAAGGACCTGGCCACCCTACGCTGTTTCATCCGGCCATGTGTACTCAAGCACAATTTTATTTTAATGACCATTTGCTGAGAAGTCTTCGGCAAATTTTACTTATGTTCAACAGATAGACAACAGACTGTTTTATAATTAGTCTATAGGATAGGACTACAGTCCACAGTGGTCCAGAATTCAAATCTAGACGGAAAAAATTATGTCTCGCACAAAAGTAACTTTTTAAATTTGTTTCATTGTTTTTCTTCTGTAAAGTTGATATATAAATGATATTAAGCCCTAAAACAAAATTATAATATAAATTGCGAAAATAAAAATAATTTTTAAAATTTTAAATGCACAAAATTGCAGAATTTTCATTACATTTTACAACAAGAGGTAAATGCCTATAAATTTGTATCTTCGTCCTCTACGTCACCTGCATCATCACTTTCTTCTGCGTCTGCTTCATGAGCATCATCATCATCACTATCACCACCTTCTTCTTCTTCTTCTTCTTCTTCTTCTTCTTCATCATCATCATCTTCATCTACTTTCTGCTTTTTTTCTTCTTGCTGCTGATCTTTCTCCCTACTCGACTTGCTTACTGGCACTTTCGGTTCTTGAAGTAGCTCGCATATTTCTTTCTTCCACTATTGTTCTGTATAAACGAGGAAGAATGAGAGATTATGGGATCAGAACTGACAAGAGACAGATTCAATATATCTTTCATATTTTCCTTTCGTGAAAATTTACCGGAATGTCCTTAGTGAAGTTTTCTTAAGAGCTTATGTCTTCCTTCTTGCGCTTCTTTAGAAAGCATACCAATTGGTAAAATGGTTGATTCAATAACCCGTGCACCATGAATTAGGACTTTATGAACACTGCAGTCCATATATAATACCACGTGGCATATAATACCACGGGTACAGACTCAGCTAGAGTTTCGTTGTGTCTGTAGCAAATTTGTCAATACTGACTTGAAAACCACTGGAAATTACACAAAATTTCTAAGAATCGATGAATTAGTTCTTCCTCGACCCCGGTGAAGGTAGCAGACAATTGTGGACTTCTGAAAAAGCGTCGACCCGCATTTCCATCGCTAGAATTTCCACTACCCCCAGTTTTGGCTTGACGACTATCAAACCCATTTTCTTGCGGAATTGTTCTACAATTACTTCCTTCCTTTCATTAATTTTTTTCTTCCTTTCCTTTAACTTGCCATTTCTTTACATCTAGTTGGTATGAATTGTGAAACAGACATTCAAAGAATTCTTTTTACTTTTTTCCAGCGCTTTTCAAAATTTGACCTAAAAGTAGCTATAGCGGCTCCTAATAATCTAGATAAATCATTGGGATGCTCCTTTAATCGTAGCTTATCGAATACATAACTGCACAATGAGTTTGTAGAACCTTTCGTCTGACACGGTAATTCATAAAGTTCCATACGTGTCACCAAGCTCTTCCTCGCTGGTTACCCCCTGAAATACAAACGCGATTTGTAAAAAAAACGGATCATTTACGACAATTTATTCTTTTTGTACTTAAACCCAACCCTTTTCTTTACATCTTGACATATATTTAATAGTGCCATCTCTAACGTATTTTTTAAAAACCCCTCTACAATACTAGAAAATAAAAAAATTTCCCTACCTAGACACATCCATATAAATATGACATCAGTAATTTCTTATGTAGTATTATTTCAATAATTATTAAATAAATCGCAAGTCCATACCTTTAGATGTGAATTCCATTTGACAGAACAACAAAATAACATTTCACAACTCACACACTGACTTCTCATTTCTGACGTCGCGCAACTTGTTGTAAGACTGATGCCTCTACTCCTTATCAACCCACAACTTGGAAGAGCTGCAGTTGCATACCCTTTTACAGCAGAGTTGATAAAGGCTGAGTTTAGTGAATAGGGGTTTTGTGGGATGAAAATCCAGCAAAAATAAAAAGTTTTACAGCAAGTAAGAATTTTTAGTTTTTTCCCCTCTAGATTTCAATTCTGAACCACTGTGCAGTCTAGCTACAGTCTAGCAGGATACAATGGTTTGACAACATAAAGTTTTAAATTTTAAAATTTTACGCAAAATATAAGATAATATAATTTTAATGGTTTCAGTTTTTAATTTGGATACATATAGCATATTGCTATTTAAAGTATAAATGTGTATTATGTATGAGGGCATTATACATGAGTGCTATATGTGTGTGAATCCAATTAATATTACGATATTGTAGACTAAAGGAGGGCTTAGTGGACGTTGCATTCATTGAACTTTTGATCCAGTTTGGTTTATGGTTAGGTGGACGATTCTTATTGTAATAATAAACTTCTACACATGCTTTATGTTTTAAATGTGTCCACGTTAGATCTAGGCGTTAGTTACATTATGTGTAATTCATACATGCTTAGTGGAAAGTTCAAGTTTAATACTCTAGTGCAGGGCTTGCAGAACAACGGCCCACAGGATGCTTTTGTTTGGCTCGCCTACAACTTCAAAATATGTAAATAATGTACAGTAGGGTAGGCCATGGAATTATTGTTTGTCATTTGTTTCTATTGTCGGTGTATTTAATGGAGTAAATTTCAACTGATATTGATTTAAATGGATATGATACAGGATGAAATGGTGAGGATGATTCAAGGAATGTAAATATCCATTTCGGCGTTTGCCTTTAAGACTGGGGAAACCATAAAAAAAAGTGTGCGTGGAACGCCACGCGAACGAAGTGAAACTTGTTTTTATTTTTTCATTTTTTCAATCTTTGATTATTGGATTTTTTCAATATTGCATTTTGGACTTTTTAATATTGGGATTTTGGAAATTTTAAATTTTGGATTTTGGATTTTAAATTTTGGATCTTTGAATTTTTAATTTTTAATTTTTAAAATGTTCGATCTTTGAATTTTTTATTTCTTGGATTTTTCAGATTTTGGATTTGTGGATTTTTTAATTTTAAGTTTTATGTTTTTTAAATTTTGGATATTTGGATTTTCTAATTTTTTAAATTTTGGAATGTTGGATTTTTTAAATTTTGGATCTTTAAATTTTTAATTTTTGAATTTTGGATTTCATAATTTTGGATTTTTTTAACTTTGGATCTTTGAAATTTTTATTTCTGGATTTTTAAAATTTATATTCAATTTTTTCATTTTGAATTTTTAGATTTTTTCAATTTTGAAATTTTAAATTTTTAAATTTTGGATTTTTGGATTTTTTAATTTTGGATTTAATTTTGGAGTTTTGGTTTTTTGTAAATTTTGATTCTTTGAATGTTTTAATTTTTAGATTTTTTAATTTTTTATTGTCGATTATTAATTTTGGATTTTTAGATTTTTTCAATTTTAGATTTTTATTTTTAATTTTTTAATTTTTAAATTTTTAAATTTTGGATTCTTTAATTTTGGATTTTTTATTTTTTAAATGTTGAATTTTTAATTTTTTTATATTTTGAATCTTTTTATTTTTTATATTTTGAATATTTGGATTTTTTATTTTTTTAAATTTTGGATTTTTGAACTTTTTAATTTTGGATCTTTGAATTTTTTAATTTTGGAATTTTGGATTTTAAATTTTTTAAATTTTGGATCTTTGATTTTTTATTTACGAGTATTTTATTTTTTAAGCTCGGTAATGAACCTCCGGGTTCCATAAAATAGATCATATTCCCTTAGCTTGCTTAGGAATTGTCAATTGCCATTGAGCAAGTAAGTATTATTATTATTATTATTATTATTATTATTATTATTATTATTATTATTATTATTATTATTATTATTATTATTATTATTATTATTATTATTATTATTACTACTACTACTACTACTACTACTACTATTCCCATTTGCAGGTCCTCGTACTAGGTCTGAAAAATTTCCTTTCCATCGCCTTCTATCGTTAGTTTCCCCTTTGAGTATTTTATTTTGTCCTTTAAATCGTATAACAGTTGATTAGTCCTAATTATTGAGTTGATTGTTTTCTGTGCAGTCCGTTCCGTCACACCTCACTAATTTCGTGACGATTTTTAGTGTGACAGTAATTTCGTGACGATTGTTGAGCGTGACACAAATTCTCGATTTTCCACTACTGCGGCTAAAGAAGTTTCACTTAAAAAACCCACGTCAAATTGGCCGGCCACGGGATTTGAACCTGGGACCTCCCGAATGCGTGTCCAAGACGTTACTATCATCTCGGCCACCTCACTCGGTAGATGTATGTTATTTAGGCCTATCTCTCTCTCTCTCTCTCTCTCTCTCTCTCTCTCTCTCTCTCTCTCTCTCTTTCTCTGTATATATATATAAGAGGCTTTGTCCTGACTGACTGACTGACTTAATGACAGAATCAACGCAGAGTTTAAACTAATAGATAGGGACTTGGAATGTTGACAGTACCTTCGTTTCATAATTAAAGTGCTCACTAAAAAAAGGATTTTGAAAAATTTTGATTTAAATGCCAAAAATTAATGTTTTTAGAATACTTAATCCCTTTTAACACAGAATTGTCAAATCCAAATCACAGTTCACATGACAACATATTGTTGCCAGTGGTCTAGGATGGGTTTGGAAATAATTGAAGTGGGAGTTTAAGAAATTATTATAGAGAAGCTATCAATATAATTCATGTTATAAATAAATATTAAAGAATGAATTCCACGAAAATAATGCAGTCACATAACTTTATACCTATGCTATAGCATAGCTATTAAGATTTAGCACAGAACATAGTCAGACATAAGAATTTGAACAGGCTTATGTTAAACACGCGTTCATTCTTCCGTCAAACAATTATTAGGTCTTCCGCCTGCAGCGATTGTTTAGAAAACCCGCAATTCTCTGATGCAGAAGAAATTGCCGCCCTATCTAAGCTCCAGGCGTAAGTAAAAACATTTGTCTTCCGCCTGCAGCGGATTGATTAGAAAACCCGCAATACTCTGATGGAGAAGAAATTGCCGCGCTATGTAAGCTCCAGGCGCAAGTAAAAACATTTGTCTTCCGCCTGCAGCGGATTGATTAGAAAACCCGCAATACTCTGATGGAGAAGAAATTGCTGCTCTATCTAAGCTCCAGGCGTAAGTAAAAACATTTTACTCCAGGCAACGAACGAAAAGTAGAACAACAAAAAATCGTGTAGTTTTGCAATTTTGCAGAGTTGTCGGAGGAAGTGTCCTGAACAACATACTAAAAATCCCCGAAGGTAGGGGGCGAGAGGGGGACAGGGGGGCCCGCAGAAGGTCCTTTTTTTTTTTTTTTTTTTTTTTTAGGTTTTTCACTTATATCTAAACAATGGTGCGTCGTAGGGCGAAAGTTGCTTTATACAAAATTCAAGCTGATAAAATTTACTACAAGTTTGATGCTACACATTTCTTTCTATTCCCAATAGTTTTCGAGATATCCGCCAGCAAAAATAAAAAAAATCGAAAAAAGCTCTTTCCCCTCGCGCTTTTCGACACACTTTTCATCCTAGGGCTTCAGCCCTTAGGTATACAACAATGTTCTCATGAAAAAAGTTGTAAGAAAATAAATTCGCTTTAAAATGAGTAGTCATTTCTTATTTTGTGTTCAAATGTTCAAAAGTTATAACAATTTTAAATTTCGGTCAGATTTCGAGATTTCGAAAGAAAACCCTACATCGCACTTTCTCTATATTTAGGGGTTATATCTTTGCATATAAGCTGTCTATTGTGTATTTACATAATAAAACAAGTGAAGAAATATCACACAATCATTAAAGTTGAATTTATGAAAAATCCGATCACGGTACAAGCACAGTACTTGAAATGGAAAATGCATTATATTCCAGGCAAGAAAGGAAAAAAATAGGGCCAAAAAATAATGTATTTTTAAAATTTGGCAGAGATATGGGAGAGAGCGTCCTAAACATCATAGTAAAAGTCCCCATGGATATGGGGTGAGCGGGGGCTGGGGGGCACTTTTAAATGTCATTTCTCTCAGTTTTCCCTAAATACTCAAAATGCTATGTGTTCTATCAAAAAAGTTTATGCACAAAATTAAACTACATTAAAGTGCTTATAAAATTATTGATCTCAATGATATTTTTGTGGAATTAATAGTTCAGGATATGAAGTATGACATAGTTCTGGAAAATCTGTTTTACATACACCTATATATTATGTTTTTTAACAAAAAAGAAGGCAGATGATAAGTAAATTAGCATGATGCCAAGCAAGCAAACTAGAATACATAATAGAATACATTTTTCTGTTTTTTTTTCAATTCATGTAAGCATGAACTGTGTGTAAGAAGATAGGACAGATGTTTTGTAATTTATTAGCTTCAAAATATGCAGTTGATTGAACCCATGTCAGCTAAATAAATATATAAAACTTCGTCGAAATCTTTGATGCAGTACTGTTAATTAATTTATACCCATACTGCATAAAGTCATCGCTGTTAAAATATACAATGTAAAGAGTTCATCTGAAACTTTCCAGTGATAAATTTTAACGAATTTATACAAAGTTCAAGACATCAAGAGCGACAGAAGGCAGTGGGCTGTAAACACGAAACAGATGAACTCACAAAGTATGGATGCTTCTGATCCAAACAAGTCAATTCCCTTTATTAAAATTCCAGTCGCCGTCCAATTTCATTCGTGAAGTGTATGTGTAATCAGGCATGACAATGGGAATTTGTTATAAGTTTTGAGATGCATTGAAATGTGATGCTGTAACAATACATATAGAGGATTTACTAAACAAGTCACATAATAATGCTTTCATAATTTTTAATTAGGCGTATTATTATTATTATTATTATTATTATTATTATTATTATTATTATTATTATTATTATTATTTATTTTTTGACCGGCGGGGGACTTTTCCATAAAATTATGATACCCCTGTAGTATTCATTTCGTAGAGGTCATGACAGATGGTCAAGAACAGTGCATAATATAATAAACAAGAAATTATTGAGGCAATTAATCATAGGCCTATCTAAATGAAAATAAAATCAGCTAAACTGATAAAAGAAAGTGCCAGGATGCTTTTGTTTCATCACTGATAATTGCAATTATGATATGCAGAAAATAAGTTATTTTTGTAATCGATTTCCGAGTTAAGCTCCAGATCGATTTATTAAGAAGGGCTTATGGAAAACAAAGGCATAAAGTTTGATAAGTATGTGTGAAGGAATATGTGGGTAGACACACGGACGGACAGACATTTCCCGTTCACCACACAATCTCTTAGAGGACCATTTTGGCACTTAATAAAAAGATTGTATTTTAGAATTAAAATAGTTTTCAATGGATCATGCTTAATACACATAATGTTTACCTGTTTTCGATGACGGAGTAGTTGGTCTTCTGGTGTTCAGTGGCCTCGGTCTGCACCAAGACCGCTCTTCACCTCTGAAAAGAGGCCCCTATCTAGGCTCCTTCCTAAGTACTGCTTTCGTTAATACCTTGAGGTGTCCAGCAGCATCAGGAATGGAGCATACTCAAACCTCACTCCAAAATTCCATGCCAAACCACAGAATTATGAAGTGAAGGTCTGAATTTTAGTGTTGTCTTCCTCAGCTTGATCTTGATTTAGAAAAGTTTTTTTCTTGATGTCACAAACACTAAATAAAAACACAAACATTGTCTTCTAGTCTTCTTATATCTTGATATAGTAAAGTTTGTACACACGTCACTATTACACACCGACAAACACCAAAAACGTAAAACTCCACATCAACGCTGGGTACTTCATGATGGCTTCGACAACATCTGCAACTGGAGAAATATTTTGTTTATACCAACTGTATATTCAACGCAAAAGAGATAAAATGGTGAATATTAAATAATCTGTAAACCCACGTGAAAATTTCGCACAAACAATCCCTTCCCCCTCCAGAAATAATGCTTTGATATTTTGTTAAATTGCTGAATTTAAATACCTATCAAAATGTGCACAGAAAATTCCAAAGATAGTTTTAATATTAATATACATAGCCCTAGTTTCTATTGTCAATATCCCTTTTTCTTTCTCCCATATTATGATCGTAACAAACAAATCGAAATCGAAGTAACACGGAAAAACACGTTTCACGATGCCCAGAAACCGAAAATAAAGTGTTTTTGGAATGATGTCTGTCTGTCTGTTAATCTGTCCGTGTACACCTGTTGCGGCTAAAGGTTTCATTGAATTTACTTCATTTTTTTTTTCAATTCAATCGAAATGGAAACAAATTGGTTACATTAACCGAAGTATTAAGGCGACTTTTCATGAAAAAGTTTTTCAAAATTTAATTTTTGGAAAAATTACTCTTACGATTTTAATAAAAATGTAAAATGTAAACGTAATCTATACGTGGCTAATCTATATTGGATTTACTGTAAAAATTACATAGGCTATGTCCATTACAGTGGGGCATACATGAAAACTTATCACAGTAAAGTTGTAGAGAAAATAAAAATGAACATTTTGTGTTTAACAATTTTATTTATAAAATTAAGAGGTATCAAGATAAAAACTAAATAAATTCGGGTAAACTGTTGTAACAAAGTGCCAAAATTATTTTGTTTAATTAGGTGATAATTGCAATTATGATATGCAGAAAATAAGTTATTTATGTAATCTGTCTCTGAGTGAAGCTCCAGATCGATTCATTAAGCTGGGCTTACGGAAGAATAAAGGTCTAACACTTGATACTTAACCTTAATTCAAACTCGTATACACTGATATAAGAAATTCTTAAAATGTGTCAACATTTCACAAAATGACTGGCAAAGAACTCCACTTAATGCACGTAGGCCTAATTATTTCACAGTAATATACCTTCTGTATATAACAGTATTCATGTAGCACTCATTTTAACTTGATCAATGAAATAAACAAACATCTGACTAGTATGACAACCATAATTATGTGAAGGAATATTATATTATAGCCACCTGTATTGCAGCTTCTAAAGCCGTATATAATCAGTGTAAAACAGTATGTTGTCATGATAGCTGATTTTCATTTGATAAATTCTTTCTAATAATTAATTATATTACCATAAAATAGGCACTAAATTGGGCATTACTCCGGTACCGGTCAACCGATTATGTCCAATATCAATAGGCTTCTTCCCATGAATGTTATAATTGCAGGTTTCATGAAAATCCGATAAAGCGTATTTGAGTTGTGTCGTACAGACACACGAAATGACAGACGGACAGACATTTTCCCGTCCTCCACACAATCTTATAAAGTAGGCCTACCATTCTGCATTTAATAACAAACTATGAAGGTTTTATTTGAAATTTTCTTCAGTGGATCTTAACACCTAAAATTTATATGATTTTTTTTTTCGTAGAAATTCTAAATAATGCTACATAAGTTACCTACTTCTTACATAAATTCAAGCTTCAAAAGTCCCACCCCTTGAACAATAGGTGTTCGCGTGAGGCTGCAACAACTGAATGCGCATTCCCACAATTCGGCCATTTACTCTATGTCAGGATTGAAGAGAGAAAACCACTTTAATCATTCTTCTAGTAGAAACAGTCACTTCAAATGCTGTATTGAGTACCGCTATACCGTTAACTGATATGTTATGTAACATCATCATGTGTGTAAAGTTTTTTTTTTTTCGAAAACATGAAAGCTTTAGTTATTGGAGCTTCTCAAATAACATCCCCCCTCCTGCTACTTAACTGTAGACATCAGGTCCATATTTTTTCTGCATATTGTTCAGTCCACTCTCCTGTATCGTGTTGAATGGGTTCACCTGCTGTGGTAGTGTTATAATACGTCCTTTTTTCCCCGACACATGTGTGAGAATGGCCATCACCGCCACATCAGAAGAATTTGTACTCTCTTAATACACTGACTCAGAAATTAGCGAACAATAAGGGACATTAGGAAGGGACTCATTGTGAAGCCATTCCGAAAAGTTAGCCCACGCATCGGGCTTTGAAATGAAACAAGGCTTTCATGTTTTGGAAAGAACTATAGGCTACATACGAATGGCTGTTAAAATAAAGACTCGTGTTAATATTCAAATCACTGTTTTTTAACAGAAAATGAAACGTGTATTGAATAAACTGCGATGTGGTAGAGCGATACAACTTTTTATCATACCGAATTCTCAAGTTCCGTTTTCCCCCCAGTTAAATTATTAATTCTTCAAGCAACTTCAACTGAAGTGCCTCATCTGGTCAGAAAGAATAGAGTAAAATCCAGAGAGTTGAATCAAACATACAAACCGCGCGAACTCAAGATCGCTTCACCGCGCGGTTGGCTGTAGTCCGAGAGGAGAGAAATGACACAGTTAAACAGCATGGTAGCTGGGAGACCAGAGATTTAGATTAATTCTGTGTTGATCACAGATGTACTAGGGTGAACGTTCTCGTGGAATCCACTGGCCGGCCAGGTCATTATACTCGGTATAGCCAAAATAAGTACAACACGTGCTCAACTAAAACAAAGAGCTGTTTCATTAAAAGTCATAAAATTAAATTGTCATTGCTACAGTCAAATATCCGTGTAGCGATATTTGTGGGACCTAGCAGATTGTTTTGTTATATGGGGATTATTGTTATATTGAGGGGCTTTTATTTACCTCATACCAGGAAGACTAAACTTACTTGAAGAACACATTCTAATTCATAATTACCGTATTTTACGGACCATAAGACGCACTTTTTTACCTTGAAAACACATCCTTGAAAGTTGGGTGCGTCTAATGGTCCAAAGAACACTAAAAATATTAAAATAATGGTAAATATTGCTGGAATACCATAATTATAAATACGATGGCACAGACTTTACAACAATGCACTTGTCACAATCGTAAAATGAGGGTACTTGGAAGCCAGGTATACAATGCGAAAATAAAAGTAATGTTGAGTTATTTTATACAAAAGGAGTTGTCTCTGCCAGGTGGTTTAAATGAATGGCATGGCCTGTAAACAGCCTTTTCTCGTTACACTAACCGTAGGCTGAACAGAGGGTGTAAAGGTATTTTCAGTCTTTCATGAGAAATCAGTTGAATTTTTAAAATTTACACGATTTAAATGTAAATTTGCTGTAAAGTTCCTAATGTTGTTCCTATAAATATATATATAGGGGCAAACATGCCTAATTTCGCAGTACCCCTAATTTCGCAGTATCTTTTTATTTTATTTACTGCAAAATCAGGAACAGTAATGGAAAAAATAAAAAAATAAAAAATGTATAAAATAGAAGAGAAGATGCCCTCTTTGATGAATAAGATGAAATATTTCCACTACTGTTCCCATTTTGTAATAAATAAAATATAAGATACTGCGAAATTAGGCATGTTTGCTATATATATATATGCAACGATATAATTTCTGTAAACTTACGTGCAGTCTACTGCAGAAAATGTAGACAAGAATAGTAAAACCAGCGGTGTGCTTATTCAATCGAATAAGTAGTGTTACTTTGGCAGAGCATTCTTTGTTGTACTACATTTCTCCTTTAGTCGCTCAGTTATTATTGATCAGTGTGAGACTGACCTCACACAAGAAAGCCATTTATTATTCCATAAGCTGGGTCAATAGACACACACACACAAGAGGCCTAGTGCTAGGTGGAAGCGAGTAACAATTAACAACTTGATTAATCACTTACATTGTGACAGAGGAGGGCGAGTCATTCAGCGCCAGTGTATCGGAAGGTTGAGCTTCTGAACTTCATCAGCCTGTAACAGGGAATGAAAAATGTTAAAGGTCAGGAACAATCACTTCCAACTAGATTAATACCCTTCCTCCAATTTAATTACATTCTTATAGGAAGCTTTGAGAAAATGACAAAATTTTCGGTTATATCTCACTGAAGAGGTTTGTACAGGGGTTTTGCAAGTCAAGGGCCACATTTAAGATACAGGCAGGTTCGAAGGTCGCCTGGAAGTAAAGGAACGTTGTTTGAATTTTATTTTTCCTGAATGCAAACTAATACAGAAAATTTACTCATAAAATATTAATTTGCATTCTTATCAAAAGAAAGTACACAAATCATTTTTAACGAGACGTCTGCCATTGTTTATTTTGAATGAACTTGTCTATATTTGGTTTTATGTAGTAATTCTTACTGAGTTTTCTAGATGATTTCATGATTTCATAGAGACCCGTAGCGTTTCCAGGAGGTTAAGACTCTCAAATTTTGACATACGGCACATGAAGGTGGCAAGGTTGTCAGACCTACGCACCGGCCCTTATTTTACATCCAGGAAAACTCCTGGTACTCATTTCTGTTAGAGGCTGAGTCAACCCCAGGTCCATAATGCCACCAGAAGGAGCCAATTGAAAAATCTCAACGACCTCATCGAGAATCGAACCCTCGACCCTCCGGTTCGTAGGCTAATAGAGTGGCCGTTCGAGATTTATAGTGGTTCTTGGCTCAGAATGCGTACAAGCTACATGCGAGTTGCGAATATGTACGGATAAATTATTTTTAAAAATATCAGTTTCCTACAAAAATAATGCTCTGTGACACTTGCAGAAAGGGGAATCTGGGTTCACGAGGAAGATGAACTCTGAAGAAAATGCCATTTTTTTACTAGATAAAATTTGAAAAAAACGGTAATTTTTTATGTTACAGAGAACAGCAGTAATCAATCTTATGTTCCTTATCACAACGTTTAGAAAGAGAAAGTATAGTTAAATGTTCTGAACATCTCATATAGAAGTCTATTAAAGCGAATTATTAAAAAAAAAGGGGGCATATTTAAGTGCATATTTCTAAGAATTTTAATGTATAGTTGCATGCAGCATACATTTTAGCTGTTTTTGTTGCATATAAATCCTCGTTCTAATCATTATATACCTCAAGGAATAACGGGCTTGCAGTTCTGTGTAAATGTAATTAATGAAAGCTAAAATATTTGTGTTGTGCCTTCCGAAAACAGCGATAAAGATTTTCTTGCTCCTTTGATCTTTCTTCTGAAAGGCAATCAAAATTAGAGAAGTTATAAAGGGATGTGGTGTATTTTCAACCCAAATGAATTAGTTCTTTGTAGATCATGGCCAACTTTAATAACACACTACATATTAATTAAGACAAATGAAGAAAGACATCTGTTTACATACAATAGACCATGTTATTATGTACGGAAGCTAAAAAAAATCTGCATTACTTAATTTCTGTCCAATGTGCTGGAAGTACGATAGAAAAAAAGGCACTAAAATCTTTACGCCCCATTTGTCAAACACGAACTTGGATGTATCTACAATGCACTGCTTTCAGTCTGCATTTTCAAGGCAAAGCTAAATTTGACGTCGCGCTGGAGAATAACAGGGAGGAAGGAGACTGTTCCAGAAATAAAACGCATGACGGGAAAGAGGGTTATATTTCTTTAAGGGCCTTTGGGTATTCATCTATGCAACTGGTGACAGGACCGGGTTTCTGCTTGTATATTTAGTCCTGACAATTCCCAGTGTGGCAACTTAACAAATGATATTGTCATACATGATGAGCAGTCGTTAGGAGAAGCTCTCTGGTCTTCTTGAAAATTTAATATATTACGACTTTTCAACATGCTTCCTGAGCACTTATTATGGGATGGTAGATTAAGCAAGCACCTGACCTGAAAATTCCCTAGAAGGGAGTGGATTATATGGTGTAACGTGGAGAAGATGGGGGGAAAAACTGACTTAGTATAACCAGGGCCATCCCGTCGATTTGCGGGGCCTGGGGCTAAAGGAAATTGCGAGGCCAATGGTGACTATTCCATATACAGCATAAATTAATTTCTGCCAACTTTGACTTTTTCATATCAACGATAACGATATCCATTATATATTTAAAAGTGGAATTTATAATAATATTAATAATTATAATAATTAGGGATCGGATGTTTGTGATATGACATATTTTTATCCTGATCTCCATTCTAGCCGCAGACACAAATTAATCACGAATTGTACCCTAGTTATCCTAATCGGACCGTTTTTATTTTGCATATAAAGTCATATTATGGTCATTTTTGTTGTCTTGGTCATATTATGGCCATATTTGTAATTTAACATCATATTTAAGTTATAAATTCGGTAAAGGAGCAGAATTATACAGTGTAAGTTATGTACTACATGGTCGAGTTAAATTTGAAATTTATTTCATTAATTTAATGTTTGTACCAAATTAATAGGTAGCATAAATTTTTAATTGAGCAGTTGTTCATATTTTATACGGACACACAAGGTCTACAACATATTTGGAGCTGATGGAAGCGAGCAAACGGGAGAAAATTCTTTAAAAATTGAAGTTCATTAGAAGTAAAACTGTAAATCAACAAAATTGTTTTAAAAAGTTAATACCTAATTAAATTCATGTGATGCAAGTATTTATTATCTTTAAACGTTTTAAATTGGAACATTTATTTTTCTTAAATACGTTATTTTGTGAGGTCATATTTAGGTATTTGGGTCATATTTAGTCATTTTTAAGGGCATGTTTGTAGTAATATTTTCCCCTTTTTAGGTCATAAACATCCGAACCATAATAATAATGATGATGATGATGATGATAGTAATAAAAATAATAACTCCTGAAAATTTGGTTTTTTGACTTATTCGCTTTTTCCCTATCACTCTAGAATTATTAAAGACATCTTAAAAATCCAGGTATCCTTTAAAAGAGAAAACTTCATTCATGTATGTATAAAGTACCTGTTTACCAAATATCAGTATTCAAACATGAAAATGTGCTTTGCAAGAAGCATTTTATATAGAACGTAATTAATTAAATTGCCGATGAAACTGGAACCACACCCAACACAAAGCTAAAATTTTGTACTATTACTACTGTTACAAAAATAAAAGCGAATCATCAAAATTTAAAGCATATATCTTTAAAATTGTGTGAAATTTAGCATTTTCCTTCTAGCGTCCCCTTAAGTTCCTGACACTGCTACACAAAGAACAGAGCGGGTAATTGGGTTGCCTAAAATCAGGCGTTTCAGTTTCTTCTCTCAAGTACCGTCTGCCTGTTTGCGCTCTCTGCAGGATTGAACCCACACTACTACTGAGTAGGAAGATGACTTCCTGTGTTTCGTTCTGTTGAGTTCAAAGGTTTCTATGCACTTCTGCTGTGTAAATTGATGGATTAATTAACGTTCTTCGTCGTATTATTATTTTTATGTTAATTTAGCATTCAACAGTTTCTTAGCTTAAATAAGGATGATTGGCCGGTTTCTATAAACTCGCGAATTACCAATGGGTAAATTATCCAATGCACAGAATTTACACAAGAATAACACCACACAAACACAAATAATTTAAAGATAGCAATCACTTCTAGACGAGTTTCTAGACAAATGTCCTCTGGGTAAATATGAAAATGACAGAAAAAATGTTCCTATAAACTCGGGCTAGATCTTTCCAAGGGTAAATCGTCGGGTTAATTTATCCTTTCATGGATGGCTGGATAAAATTTAACCTATCCTAGGATCAATAATAATTTAAACAATGAGATTCATAGCCTTCTGAATTAAATTAACTGTACAACTCCAAGGCCTTGCTCATTATATCTTTGTGGGTGAAATGGAACTAATTTGTCCATGGATAATTTACCCATAGGTAATTCACAAGTTTGTAGAAACCGGGCATAAGGGAGTTAATGTCGCTTATGATTGGCTAATAAGATCAGACTACATAATCAGGAATAGGGGCAACCTCGAACACATTTTTGTCTGTATGTTAAATTTAATCTCATTGAAATACATTTTATCTTAATAAACCAAGATACTTAATAATGCTATTATTTTTTCTTCATATTTGCTAGTTCTAGGTGTAATTTAATTACGGAGCCTTGTACCATAATAATTATTGCTGTTTAGAGTCAGCAATTTAATCCTACAAATTACAATATAAGTATATACAATTGTGGTTTCGAACGCCCCCCCCCCAAAGAATCAAAGCTTGTGCTCGGAGGAGATTCAGTTTACTACAATGAAGTAACTTAGACTAAAATAATTATTTACACTAATTAAAAAAATTGATTTACAAAACATAGAAAAGTATGAGTTAATATTATTTACAGTAACGACAGAACATATTATATTTACAACAATGGAAATGTACGAATAAATACAGTAATATTTATTTTTGTTAAACAGATTTTAAGATAAGACAACGCAATTGTATTTATATTTTAAAGATTAATATTGGAAATGTTGTAGTAATGACAGAAGTGAGGAAATAAAATTAACATAACTATATAAAAGTTCTAATTTTAGACTTAAATTGTTTGTTGTTTAAGCCATTTAATTCAGAATGGTTGCCAATAAATGAATTGATTAGTCATGGGCCGAAACTTAAAGGTAAAGTTTTATTCCTTGTGTTGTGGCCATGAGTATCAGATAGGTTTATATTTCGGTATTCGTAAAAATATTTTAGAAGTGTAAGCTTATAAGTCTGTCGTATAGTAAGGTTAAGTGGTCTCTATGTAGGCCGTGGAGGCATTTTGAGTTCCAACAGGCTGAGGTTCCAAGATTTTAGTCACATAAAGGTGGTATGGTTGTCAGCCTTACCCAGCCTTAATCCCCATGATTGCTCCTGGTACTCATTTCTGTGGAAGACTGAGCTATCGTCAGTGCCATAGTGTCACTATAAAGAATAGGTTGATTGAAAAATCCCGACGAGCTCATCGAGGATCGAACCAGTGCAGTGATTCAATCAAATGCGTTATGGCGTCCCCCCTGTTCTACAGTAATAACGCTAAATTAAGAAAATATCAAGTCTACTGGGTCGTCTATAGTTTTATTTACTAGCTTTCATTATTATCTTTTGTGTTAGATTTAAAGGAGTAAATAATGAGATGAGCCAATATTGAATGGTAATAGAGCTAAGTAAACCGTTCATAAGACTATAGATTATTGCCAAAATAAATTTGAACAGCCTTTGACAAATGTTTTGCATAAGAAATGCTGCTAAGAGAAGTTATGTGAATATTTAAATTTTATTTTTAAGAAACTGTGATTCCGTATTAGTATTTGATTGCGTTAATTAATTTTATTCATATCTGCTATATTGTAACAACCTTTTGATATTAATTTAAAATATATGTCATCATTGAAAAATTATGAAATTAATTTTCAGTTATAGTCTACTGAAGGACTAATTCTCAAAATTAATTTCATAATTTTTCAGTAATGACATATATTTTAAATTAATATTAAAAGGTTATTACGGTCTGGACACTTCAGGCTCACTTGCCGTGGAATGGCTGAAAAGCGAAAAATAAGGTTAATTATATTTGGAGATTCAATAATAATAATAATAATAATAATAATAATAATAATAATAATAATAATAATAATAATAATAATAATAATAACAACAATAATAATATATCGTGATGACACAAAATCTCAAAGAGTAGTAAAATTATATGTTGAATAAAATAATTTGACATAACAATTGAGCTAAGATGGACTTTAATTGGTGTTACTTTATTTATTAAAATTTATTTACGTTCAGACGACATAAGTCAAGGGTTTAAAATGGGTAACTCCGCCTCGTCGAAATAAAATGTTGTAAAATGGTAAAAAATCAAATTGATTTCAAAAACACTTCTGGTCACAAATTAAGACGTAGCCACGCCAAACCATCATAATATGCAGTTATACAGCTATGATAGTCTTTTGTTTTACGTGGTTATGCCTTAAATTTTACTTAAACTATTCAGTGAAAATAACCAGACGTTAGTCGAAATATATGTGATTTTTTTAACATTCTACAACAATTTTACTGACAAGGTGGAGTTACCGTATTTAAAACTCAAATAAAAGTCAATATGACGCTATTTTATCAAAATTGTAAGTCAAGGGTAGGAGAAAACCCAAATACTCTTAATGCTTACTCTACACAAGAATTTGAACTCATGACATCTCGAAATTGAGAACACATCGTAACCACCTCTGCCAGAGGCGTAACGAGGGGGGGTTTTGGGGGTTTGAACCCCCCCATTGATTAAAAAAAGGATAATTGTACAATTTGTTAAGTCTGCTTAAAAATTACTTAATACGAGTATAAAGCGTGGGAAGCTTAAAACTCGTTATTGTGCATCTTAATTTTTTAAATTTTCCTGGGAAGGACCCCCGAACCCCCCTCTCCCTGGGGGTATTCCATACTCCCCAGACCCCTTGGATGTTATAACCCCTCATATGGTCGGCATGGTTACGCCTATGACCTCTGCCAACCCGTTCAGACATTTATTTTAAGATTTGTTTGACACTACCTACTGCAAATAACCATCTTGCTTGAATATTGTTTTCATTCACCATCTATATGGTTTTCTGTAATCACGTCATCAAAGTCTAATTTGACTCTCCTTTCTTTTCAGCTCACAACGCCGGACTGTCGCCCTCTTCCACCCAAGGCTCAGAGAAAGGAGGCATACCACAGGATGCCACTGCCGACGTAGCAGATCTCGTCGACCGCCCTGAGAAAGAGCCCCTGGACATAAATGATATTCAGAACGAAGCTGAAGTTACCCTTACTGAGAAACCAAAGGAAACATCACCAGAACCAAACGGAGTGATCAAAACTGAAAATGGCGACGCCACCAAAATTCTCGCTGCAGCTACTGGAACAGCTGCTGTTATCGGTGCTGTAGCGGCTGCTGCTGCATCTGACAAAGGAAATGAAGTAAAAGAAACCGTGGAAGAAGCCATCTCACAGGCAGCTGATGCAAGTGTTAGCCAATCCCCTGCACAGGCTGAAGGAGAAGAAGCTCCTGAGGGTACGAAATCACCAGATGATGATGACGCTGTAGTAGTTGAGGCTGCTAGTAGAACCGAGAGTGCTGAAGAGAAGGAATCTGTAGTTGAGGAGGAAGCCGTCAGATCTGAGAGCGTTGCTCAGGTGGAAGAAGCCCCTAGCGAAACAGTGCCTGAAGAGAGACCCATTACTGCAAATTCTGAAGAACAACAGGGTAGCAGACCAACAAGTGCCTCAGACGTCACGGTTCAGGATAAAGAAGAGAGTTCGAGACCCGTGAGTGCAGTAGAAGCAGATGCTACAAGGTCAGCTAGTGCCGCATCAGCTAAAGAAGAATCAGTATCTGAACAGAACGTAGAAGAAGAACAAGTTGCTGCTAGTAGATCAGAAAGTACAGCGGAGCAACAAGGTACGGAATCACAGGTCGGTAGTCGACCGGTCAGTGCTACTGAATCTGTTAAAGAAGCTAGTAGGCCTGGAAGCTCAGTGGAGCAAGTAGTTGAAGCAAGTCCTGTTCCCAGCAATGAAGAAGCAGGAAGCAGACCAATTAGTGCTGTGGAAGCTGAAATTAAATCTGAGAGCCGTGTAGAAAGTTCAGCTGAACCAGCTGAGGAATCTGCTCAAAGTCGACCAGTTAGTGCAGTAGAATCTAGTAAGGAAGAAGGCAGTAGGCCCACGAGTTCTTCAATTGAGCCAGAGGCTTCTGAAGAGTCACAAAGTCGACCTGTCACTGCAGTTGAAACAAATGAATCCGAGAGCGCTTTACCAGAAAGTACTCCAAGTGAGGTTGATGAAGAACCCGCCGCAAGTCGACCTACAAGTGGTGTAGATGATAAGGAAGAAGCTGAGGAATCTGCAAGTCGAGGGGACAGCGCTGCTGCTTCAATAAAAGAGGAAAGTCGACCATCCAGTGTTGTAGTTGAAGCTGCAGGTAGCAGGCCAGCAAGTGTGACAGAATCTATCAAAGAAGAAGGCAGTCGCCCAGCAAGCGCAGTAGTGGAAACCGCCGAAGTTACCGAAACACAGACATCAAGTAGACCAGCTAGTGTGTCTGGCTCAGTTAAGGATGAAGGTAGTAGACCTGGCAGTACTATCGTCGACACAGTAGTAGTAACAGAAGAACAATCTGGAAGTCGACCAGTAAGTGTTTCTACATCTGTCAAAGAAGAAGGTAGTCGACCGAGTAGTGCTGTTGTAGACACTGTGGAAGTTACTGAGGAGCAAGGTTCAAGTCGACCAATTAGTGTAAGCGAAACAACCAAAGAAGATGGCAGCCGACCGGCTAGTGTTGTAGTAGAGCAGTCTGGAAGCAGACCTGTTAGTGTTTCAGAATCGACCAAAGAAGAAGGTAGCAGGCCACCTAGTGCCGTAGTTGATACAGTTCAAGCAGAAGAACAGAGTGCAAGTCGACCAGTTAGTGTGACAGAATCTACTAAGGATGAAGGCAGCCGACCTGTTAGCGCAAACATAAATTCAACTGAAGTTGAAGAGCAACAGTCCACAAGTAGACCAGTTAGCGTTTCTGAATCAAAAAAGGAGGAAGGAAGTCGACCATCTAGTGCAGTTGCAGAAGCAGCTGATGCTACAGAAAATCAAGCAGGAAGTCGACCAGTAAGTATTACTGGTTCTACCAAAGAGGATGGCAGTCGACCAGCAAGCGCTCTTATAGAAACGGTAGATTCAAGCAGTCGACCAGTAAGCGTATCTGAACCTACCAAAGAGGAAAGTAGACCAGCTAGTACTGTAGAACAGACAGCTGAAGCAACAGAAGAAGCATCGGCAAGTCAACCAGTCAGTGTTTCAGAGTCAACCAAAGAAGATGCTAGTCGACCAACAAGTGTTGTAGCAGAAGACGCTGAAGTTACAGAGGGACAGGCTGGAAGTCGACCAACCAGCATCGCTGATTCTACTAAGGAAGGGAACAGTCGACCAGCAAGTGCTGTTCTGGAAGAAACTGGAAGTCGACCTGCAAGCATCACAGAATCAACCAAAGACGAAAGTAGCAGACCTGCAAGTACAGTGGTAGAAGCTGGCGAAGAACAAACTGTGAGCAGACCTGCTAGCACAACAGGATCAGTGAAAGAAGAAAGCAGCAGGCCAGCCAGTGCAGCTGTTGAATCAACTGAAGAGCAGCCCTCAAGTCGACCTACTAGTGGATTAGTGAAAGAGGAGGGTAGTCGTCCAGCCAGTGCTGTAGTTAACAATGATGAAGTTGAAGCAACAAGTCGACCAGCTAGTGTGGTTTCAGAAAAAGCAGAGACAACGGAAAGCAGACCTGTTTCAACGGTGGTCTCAACCAAAGATGAAGAAAGCAGGCCATCAAGTACTGTAGTTGATAATGAACCAGCGGAAGAACGGCCTGAATCAGCCAAAGTTGAGGGTAGCCGGCCAGCAAGCGCTGTTGATGAAAACACAGTAGCCAGCCCTGCTGAATCAAACAAAGATGAGGGCAGTAGGCCTGCGAGCATTGCAGGGTCAACAAAAGAAGAAAGCAGTAGACCTCCTAGTGCAGTTGTGCAGGAAGGGGAGGGTGAACAACCTGGAAGCAGACCTGCCAGTACTGCTGGATCAGCCAAAGAGGAAGGTAGTCGACCAGTAAGTTCTGCAGTGGAAGAAACGCAGGCTGAAGACACAGTAATAGCTCAAGAGGAAAGCGTTGAAGAACAGAGCCGTCCTGCGACTGTAGCAGATGAGCAGAAAGAAAGTAGCCGACCAGGTAGTTCAATCCAAGAAGGTACCGAAGACGGACGTTCAACTGCTGAAGCTGGTAATGTGAGCAGAACACCGAGCGTGAATCAAGCCGAAGAAGAAGGTGAAGCTGAAGGCAAACAGGAAATAGATGTGTCCCCGGAATCTGATGTTACGCTAGAACAATCTGAAAGCGTGCCTTCACTAACTGTAACTGAAGCTCCTGAAGAACAGATGAGTGATGATGCAGATCTGCCTCCCCCACCACCTGAAGAAGAGAAGTCAGCGGAGGCGGGTATGTCTGCAGAGGAAGAGGCGGCAACAGTAGTGGCGGCAGCGACTACCATTCAGGCTGGTTTCAGAGGATTCCAGACAAGACAAGCGCTTACCAAGGCTGTGGAAACTCCACAGGTAAATAGAGTACTAATATCTAAAACGTAATAGGTCAAACCTGTATAGAACAAAGATCGACATACCGATTAACCCGCATTTAACAATATTTTTCGTTGGTACTGGCAAATTTCCTGTCTGTAGGAAGGAGCTATTTTAGAAAGACCCCTTTACAACAGTATTTTGAAGTTCAATTGTTATTGCAAACCAGTAACTTGGACTATAGTATATTCTGTCCTTCCGAACCACGAAAAAAAGGATATACCGGGGATCGAACCCAAACAACCTTCTGATCCATAGTTAGCAACGCTAACCACTAGACCAAGCAGGCGGACAACAATATAGTTAGGCCAATATAAATAAGTATATAAAGAATATATCTTTAAAAAAATACTCCAATACACCACAAAAGTTCAGTTTATGGGAAAAGTATAACAAACGTTATGCACGGAACGAAACAGAAATCAGGAATTCATGTAAGCAATAATGACTAAAGAGAAGAATTTAGACCACAACTTGGGGTTATGAGTGAAAACTAGTGTCCTATACTGTAGCTGCGTCATGAATAAAATACAGTCAAAGTCACAGCCAAAGTAAAGCTAAAAGTTGTACTTATCGCACCCAGTGAATAACACGTGTCTTTAGCAAAGGGTTAAGTTAATGGAACTTGCGTTGTTCCAGCTAATATAATAATACCACGGCTGAATTACCTGAAAGGTAGACAAGTGGAACGATTGACAGAACGCACTCTCCCCAACAACAAATATACTATGCATATATAACTTGAGTCTCAGTGGATCGATTCCTCCCTTTAATAATATTGTCTGATTATTACGTAAGTGTCAGAATGGTACTTTATGAGATTGTATGGGGGACGGGAATATGTCTGTCTGTCTGTACGCGCGACAACTCGAATACGTTTTTTTCGGATTTTCATGAAACTTGGTATAAGCATTTATAACGTCCATGGGAAGAAGCCTATTGATTATGGACCAAATCGGTTGACCGGTACCGGAGTAATACCAAATTTAGCGCCTATTTTATGGAAATATATTAGAAAGTATTTATCAAAAGCAAATCAGTTCTGATGACAACATATTTTTTTACACTATTCATATACGCCTTTGGAAGTTGCAATACAGTTAGTTATAACAAATAAATCTACCCGCATATCCCTTCACACACGGTTATAAACGGTGGCGGAGACGGTGATGTCTTGGACTTGCAATCTGGAGGTCCCTGGTTCAAATCCCGTAGCCGCCCGATTTGACTATTTTGTTGCTGTATTTTTATGTAAGTGTGCGATTGTCAAGATGCTGGATGATATTAATCTGATTTAAAAATAGAACTTTGTTCTTCCCTAATGAATCAATCTGGAGCTTAACGCGGAAATGGATTTAAAAAGTAACTTATTTTCTGCATATCATACTTGCAATTATCACTGATTAAACAAAATAATTCTGGCATTTGTTACATGGGTTTACCTGATTTTATTTTCGATGTAACTTCTCTCGATGTTGCAATCATTACAAAATTAAGCATCGAATAGCAGCAGACACTTTGTAATTTTACCTGTATGGTTACTGTAGCAATATATGAGGCACCCAGTGGTTGCGGAAGTCAAAAAATTCATAATTGAAGTGGCAAATGGATGAAGGAGGTATGTGGCATTAAAAAAAATGAGTTATTCCCATGGATGAAGGAGGTATGTGTTGGCTTTTTTTTTACACTGACAGCTAGGCTGTAGATGCTTTATTTACAGAGATACCAGTGTCATGAAGGATGTATGTGACCATAAACTATAGTTCCGGTGGATGGAGGAGATATAAAATAATTATGGCATATTAGCACACACCTCCTTCATGCACTCTTACAGTCAATCAGCTGTGTGAACATACCTCCCTCATGCACTCAGCAGCTTCTTAAAACCATTTGGCAAATTTCAAAGGGAGGTCAAACGTATCAAGACAATGACCTTAGCTAGGTTGTGCCCTAACAATTGCCGCCTACAGTGTTTTCAGGCACTTATAAAATTTAAACTTACTAAACTTTAGAAAAATTCAAAATCCAATTTAAAGATATATGTTTGTAACTTTTTTAGGCAAATATTTACACATTTCTTCATCTTTCTTTAAGCATTATCTGTTCATAAGAGTAGTATTCCTCAGTAAGAATTAAAAAAAAAAGATGTTAGCAAAAAGCTATTTAATGAAATATTTCTGGTCAAATATCTCAAAACTTACTTTTTGTTACATACTTCCTTCATCCACTTACCCCTTTAATTGTTAAATGAGTTTTGGCAGTTGCGTCATTGTAAGTTGTTATCAGAGAATGAGTGCAACAGTTCATACTCCCATTAGAAAAGATACATAAAATAATTACGTAATTACGTTTTAAAATATATCTTTGTTGCCAAATATCTAACAACCAGTTTCTATGACATAAACCGCTTGTACTTTGAGTGCCTCATATATATTCAGATCTGAACAGAATTCTCACAGTACCTGAAAATTTATTACACATAAGTCTCGTTTAAATACAATGTAATACGATGACTTAGGAATATAAAAACTAGAGCAGTATTGCTGCTTGAATCAAAACAATGTCGTATTTCAAAGGCAAAGATATGTCACAAGTGAGTGGTGGCCCATTTCCTTTTCAAGAAATAAAAGATAACTTTTAAAGTGAAGAATAATAAAACAAAACAACTTTCTGTGTACATGAATACCAGTCACACTTTTTCGGAAAGCTTATGAAGCAGAAAGGCCTTAAATTTACATTGCTTATAATATACTGAGAATATTACAGGAGAAAAAATCCACTGACACTGAGATTCGAACCCAGGACCTTTGGCTATCCGTGCCACTGTTCTACCAACTGAGCTAAGTCTGAGTTCACTTCACAGCGCCAGATGGAACCCCTCTCCTATGACTGATTGCCCTTAATGGTCTACCTCACTGACAGAGAAGTTATGTCATATGCAGTACTATGAGGCACACTAATTAGTGATTTTTTTGACCGGGCTCACAATACTACATATGACATAACTTGTCTGTCAATGAGGTAGACCATTAAGGGCAATCAGTCATAGTAGAGAGGTTCCATCTGGCGCTATGAAGTGAACTCTGGCTTAGCTCAGTTGGTAGTGCACTGGCACGGATAGTCGAAGGTCTTGGGTTCGAATCCCAATTTCAGAGGAATTTTTCTCCTATAATGTTCTCATATAATGTCCAACAGAGATAATAATCTGTGGTTCATGAATGGATATATATCCATATTATAATATACTGTAGGCCTATTATTATGAAGACAAAATTTAATTACAATTTTAAAGCATCGATGAATATTGGTACTTGAAACCATGCGGTATAATGCTAGCTCATTCTAAATTTCTAGTAATTGCTATACTTTCAGAAATACCACGGAAAATAGAGATAGAATGATAAAATGAACTAATTTCTATACACATAGGCCTGCATATTCCTAGCTTACCGAAGATTATAATTAAAACATAACTTATTTCTCAATTTCGAAATCTTCAGCCATAGTTAGGAATTTTATCTTTTCTGAAAGATAAGCTTGTGATTTTTGCTTTGGTATCATTATTGTTTATTCGTAAGTTGCATAGAGACATTACATTTCATAACAGGTTAAGATGTAGCCCTTTGAAGAGTTAATGATAGAGTGATTCTTCGGATTTATTGTGATACCGTAAGAAACAATTTCTTTTTGAATGCTCGCTTACTCCTCTGAGACTCTTTGACATTTTCAACATACTTTCCCTAAGACCTAAACCATGAGCGATTATTAAAATTAATTAACCATAAAATTCTCACTCTGAATAGTACAATTGGTTCCATCAAAATTTAATTTTGGTCAAGATTATTCGTTTTACTTTACACAGTCCTAGATATTAAATATTTAATAAATATTTACTGTTCAGTTTCTAAAATTATATCGATGTATCATTAGAATTCACTTAATAGTAAAATTATTATATTTCCCAGCTCGTGTAGCGGACTTAATCATCTAACACATTACATTTGAATAAGACTCTTTATTATTTACATGGTTGTAATGCATAAAATAATGTATAATGTTGGAATAAGTAGATTCAGTTCACTCAGTAAAATTAGCACTTTCGGTTCCGAAGTCGCCTTGGGTGCTGAGCTTTCTTACTAGTAAATTAATTCTACTTTAGTACCATAGACCATGCAAGATTACGTCTAATTAAAATAAATGAAAGATGTGAATTGAATAATCTAACTGTAATGTTCTGATTTTAACAGACGCAGCCCACCACGACAGCTCACGATTTCCTGTTCGGACCACCTGTCCAGGAAGAACTCCCACCACCACCTGAACTAGAGCCTGAACCTGAAGCAGAACCTGAACCTGGCGTGGATGAAGCTTCAATCACCAGCACCCCACGAAGTCCCGAAACCGGAGAAAAGCAGCAAGACGTGGACAGCGAATTGGCTGATCTACAGAAACCTCAAGAATGTGACGACAGCGAACTAACCGATGATCTTCCTGCACCTCCTGACGACCTCGAGTTAGAGTCTGACCCAGACTCTTCCGTATCAACGGCAGCGACCAAAATACAGGCTGGAGTTCGAGGCTTCCTCACCAGGCGACAAGTCCAACAAATGAAGACCAGCCAATCAACCACTGCTCCATCTATTGGAGACAGTCAGCAGTCCCTTGGGGATACTCAAGACGAAGAAGACGAAGGCGTTCATACTTCTGGCTCAATGGAGACCGAGGTACAGAAACAGAACCATGCTACCATAGACGAAGAAGAGATACCTACGTCTGAAGACGTCAAAGCTGATGATGTCCAGAAAGGAAGGTCTCTTGACAGCCAATTGAATGGCATGATCAGTAAGGCTCCTGCTGTTGTAAGATCAGCGATTTCTCTGCAAGATGGCCCCGTAAATGAGGATGAGGATCAGCAAGTATGGGAGACTCTTCAGCAAGATGTTTTGGATAATGCTGCAACGAAGATTCAATCCAACTTCAGAGGATACAAAACAAGGAGAAGCCTGAAGAGAGAAGATGCAGTGCAGATGCCAACTACCAGTACCAGTACCACCACTACAACCAGCGAGGCAGCCGTGCCAGAACCTATCAGACACTCCGGAGAGTTCCATGACATGATGGTCCTTCCACCATCACCCCAACAAGAGGACTCCACTGATGCAAGTACGTCAGCTTCGGGGCCCATACAGTAAACTTAAGACATAAAACTTAAATTAAAAATGTTAATGACATTTGATACTATTGAGGTCGGTCAATAAAGCTTATGCATCTTTTTGCTTAACTTAGTAGTTTGGCTATACCTTCGGTGGATATTCACCATCTTTAGGGCAATGTTATACATCTTGTTAACTTTTATTAAATTCGCATGCAGTTTCACTTAAAACAACGGCGTTGTAAAATTATTAAAATATTTCACTATTTCATTTTGTTCTCTTTGTAATGTTTTAATAAACTAATAACAAAACTAGTTTAAATGAAATTTTATGTAATTTTACTTTAAAGCAATAAGAAAATAAATATTGTCCTGAAGACTGTAGAAATCCACAGCAAGGCCTAGACAAAACTCAAACTAAGCTGATCAAACGGATATTCTTATCTTAAGTTTTATCGAATTAAGAGCTCAAAACTGCGAAGTTCGTTCTATGTAGGATTGCTAAAATTTGTAAATTGTACGTATATAAAATAATATAAGCATTCCTTGATGTCCGGTGTTTTTAAAAGTATGAAACTGGATACCACTGCTCTTTTATTTAATTTTCAGACTTTTCATACAGTTTTAGAAAATTTAGCTGCCGTCCGGAACTCATATATGGACAGTTTAGCAGTTTTCAAATTTAACTGAAATTAGAACTGCTTTGTTTTGTATGCCATGCTTACCTTTAATATTTCCATTTACACTTTTCTACAATCAATTTCATAATGATAACGTTTTATTTACGATTTTACAAATTTATTATGAAATGAATTTGATAGACTTTTCAAACAGTACGGCTATTTTGGCCAAAATAAATACCTTGATTTTATGATTATAATCTTACCAGAAGCAAAGATGACCTAATAGTTGTCGGCCTAAATTGGCAATTGTTATGGCCTATACTGTAGTATTATCCATAGACTTGATAAAAAAAATCAACATTTTCTACATGAAAGTTTTTACTATGTAACCCAAAAAATATAAAGAGTTCGAGTGATAAGGGAACAAATGTACTTTAAAATCTATTCTTACACCTATGTTGAGAATTAACAATCTGTTAAAACTACAAAAGTAAAGTTTAGTCGAAAGTTTTATATATTATAAAATACCAAGAAACAACTGGAGTAAATAAAGCAACTGAGATGAACGGTTCAATTTTTGAAGTCAAATTTCCTTCCGTCTCGAAAACTTTTTAGATTACATGAATAATGGCATACATACATGGTACATACAATGTTTATATTTCAATCAGTATTCAAGCCAATAGTGAAATATGCTATATTTTCTATTACCCTACTTTAAAAAGCTGGTTCTAGCAGGTTGTTGAAAAGAAACCAAGGAATGGTTCAGAAAAGTTATCTTTAGTATAGTGTACAGTCTTAAAGTTTGGATTGTTACTTGTCTCTGATAACTCTTCCTTTAGTTTTCTTACATTCTCTCTTATCACAAATCAAAGTAATTTGACCTCCATGTGTAACTGTAAACATTAATGTTTCATGAAAAACAAAGTATGCACACAATTCAAAGGTTGAGCATGCTTTTGAAATTGTGTTGTAAAATGTAGAGAGTTTTTATGTCTTAAGTTTAACAAATATCACAGAACACAATGCTGTATGACGCCTTCTCAGCTGACTGCACCAGAAACACATCTTAGGTGCCTACATTAGTGTGAGACATGCACAGAGAGGAAAAAATCTAATCCTAGACAAATTAGTTTTGTGTTGTGCAGTGACTATTGTCTGAGTAGAGCATATAACAGCATGCTGTTAGAAAGAGAAAAAGAGACATATCTTTAAACTTGCGGTATTTGTGAAGCCAAATCTTAGAGGGACTCGTGCCTCAAATGTGTATCGATCAAGGACTGTGTTAAGACTACTAGATATTTCTACAGGTAAAAAAAAAGTCACAATATTTGTGTTGTATGTATAATAAATATTCATTTACCATTATGAATTTATAGAGTTCTTCTGAAAAAAACAATCATTACCTATGTAGTAATATTCAAAACTTAGTACTAATAGGAATGTACGGGTTAGAAAAGGTTTTCCGTGTGCCTACTAGCTCAAATTCACGTTTTCCAGTAACCGTGATTTCTTGATGACATTTTTCCAATGTTCATATTTCCAAGATAATTTGTTTTCCTAAAAAATTCGATAATTTATTATTTAATAACTGTTCTAGTTTTCTAAATAAAAATCCGGGCACGGAGTGTAAAAATCCTGGCACGGAGTCCTCCGGGAGGGACTTTAAGCTGGGGGGGCCCCGTGTCGTAGATTTACGGCACGTAAAAGAACTCCAAGCCTAAATCAGAGCCTCTGGACAAAATTTCCCGGCCTTTCACGTCCAAGTAATACCTTAGTTTCCTGGGGGGTTGTGAGGCGATGGGCTTACCACCTGTCCCTCTGCCCTCTCTCGGAAAATAAGCATAACAAAATTCACATAGGTATCAGCAACCTCCAATTGGAGACCCTTCGCCCCGACACTGGGGACATAGAAAAGACACACTAGTTTTCTAAAAACACTTTTACTACAAATTATCGCAATGTTTTAAATTGCTATACAATAACCACGTTAAAAGCAACATCTTAAATACACAAAAATCTTATGTGATACCCTCACACAACTTTCTCCTCCCTAAATCAAATAATTCTTATATGGAAAGATGGCCGAATTGTAGTCGGAGGGAGTGAGTACGGTCCTGTTTCAGCCTGATGCAAAGGTGTATTCGCCAAGCTATAGTTTGTGCAAAACGATGGCTGGCTTATAACTAGACCTGGGACTTTAAGGCAAATGCCTATTTTGTTCCCTATGAAATAACGTAAAATTTTTGAAATATGTTGACATTTCATGGTAAATCACTTAACTTATATTTATAGAGTTTTATAGTGCCCTAGATTGCCTATTTGGACCTTTGGAGCCTATTTCTACTATTTTAGTGCCTAAGTGCCTATTTTGCACATTCGGCACATGAAGGTGGTAAGGTTGTCAACCTTATGCACCGGCAGCCTTTACCCTCAGGATTGCTCCTGGTACTCATTTCTGTTATAGGCTGAGTCGACCCCAGGGCCATAGTGACACCAGAATGATTAGGCCAATTGAGAAACTCCAACAACCTCATCGGGGATCGAACCCGCGACCTTCCGGTTTGTAACTCAGCGCCTTAACCACTACGCTACGGCGTAAGCCTACCCCTAACAGAGAACAAACATTTAAAAAATAAAGACATGGACAGCAATTTCCACACCCAGTCACTTAAGTCTTCACCAACGTTGTGAGGAAAGGTGATTTTTTTTTTATTGAATTCATATTGTGACCAGTCTCGTGAATTCTACCAACTTTTTTACCGTACCCTTGCCCTTGCGTGTCTATGTTCCAGTTGTGTTTTTGTATATGAAGTTCATTTAGCCAAATACAGGACTCTCTTCTACGATATAAAGCACTTACTACATGCAAATAAAAATCCACTCAAGAAAAAATTCACATGGGAAATTTATGTCCTTCGAGAAGAATTAATTTGCTATCATACATCAATCTTGAACAATAATGTTGCTAGAGTCTGCGGATGTTACACTGTATTTCCGCGTGTGTGGTTAGGTCCTATTAGGCTAATGTTGCTATAAACAAAGATCATAACGGTTTAGGTACGTTTTGATAAAGTAATACAGTTTCTGGTCATCCAGTTTGTAATTTTTATTTGTAAACCTTTTCATATAATAAAATATTGCTATGAAGAAATAGACTACTTTTAGTGAAAAACTATTGCAATTTAATACGAAGTAAATTAATTTCTTTACATGTCTGGATGGAGCAGTCAGTACGGCGCTAGCATTTTGTGCTCAAAGTCAAAGGTTCGATCCCAGTCCAGGTCGATGACATATACGTCTGCGTAAATGTAACATGCTTACATTTTTAGATTTACAGGTATGTTAAAAAAACTCCTGATGGACAAAATTCGAGCATACCGGCGACGGTCATAGGTCAAAGCTGCAGTAGGCCTACACCCCCATTGTTAAGTAACCATATAACTAAGCCCCGGAAGTTAATGCTCTATCAGAAGACGAACTAAGCTCCAAAATTTGTAAAGTATTTTCTGGAAACAATGAAGTATGTTCTATCATTTCAGTAATTTTAATATTTTACTTCCTCTTCTTAGCTGAATTACAATATAAATTACAAAAAATTGTAGAAGTTTTATAAAACTATAAAAAGAAAACGCAATGCAATAATTTTAGGAAATTAAAAATTAATGAAGAAGATCGCTTTAATATTATGAATCAGTTCCGAAAACATTAGGTTATGCACTGTCAATTATTATACAGTCGGTTCTCAAAACATTCACTTAGCCAAACATGCTGTAAATGTTTGCATTAACAGAGCTATGCACAAAATTTAAAATCTGGTGAAATATGCCGATAAAAATGCGACAAATTAATAACATGTGTATAAATACTTTCATATCTAGCAAATATGGTTCATTATCGCAAAACTAACGAAATATGCAACAGTATGCAAAATAAAACCATCATTTTCTTTCACGTCTTCTCATCATCATCAGGATCTAAAGGCAATGCCTTGATGTAGTAGCCATGTCTTCCTCTTCATCGCTGTTCTCTTTAAATTTTCGTATGACAGCACGTCCATATCCTTTATCATGTTTTTAATAAATGAATTTCTTGGACGTCCTCTTGATTTCTTCCCCAGTATTTTCCCTTCAAAAATGTTAATGAGTAGATCATTGTGCCGAAATGTATGACCCACTAACTTTGCTCTTCTACTCTTAATTGAATTCAGAAGGGATCTCTCTTCCATCACGTCTTCTATATGTAATTTTTCAAAGCACTCCTAAATCTTGATAGATTTTTAATGTTAAGTTATTTTATCCTATATTCTGCCATAAGGTATAGGGGTTTCAAAATTTTTAAGGATTAAGGTGGTTAACATTTTAAAATTAATTGACAACTACCTTCAAAGGAAAAATTAAGTTTATTAATCTACTGCAAGAATAATGGTGGTCATTTTGTTCCTGTGCATCTTGTGATGTCAGTAAATAAACAAATCATCCTGGCCAAAAGAAAAAAAAATGTTTTTAAAATGTCCAATTCAATAAATTCTTGACTTTACTTGCATTTTGTTATTCAACGAAACTGTTTTGTTTTGATATATACCTGAAATGTGTAGGCCTGTAGGATCCGAAACTTTATTTTTATTTTATTTTTAGATTTCTGAAGTAGCATGCTCGTAAGTGTAATGAGGTTTACTAATTAAAACAGTTTGATGAGTTGAGAACATAAAGTATTAAAATTACGTAAATGATAGAGCATACTACAATGGTTCCGGACCATATTTTACAAATTCTAGAGCATATTTGCATGCATATTCCGTCTTTTGAAACAGCATTAACTTAAAGTTGGCTCCAGCCTTGGGCTGATCACCACTGGGGAGGCCCTCCCTGTCCTTCTCTGGTAAAAAAAAAATGTATATGATCCAAAAGTAATCCCTCTCCCGAAAGGTCGTGGTCCTTTGAGGCCCAGGCGGCATGAGCCAATTAACGGGAGAGGTTGTTGTTGTTGTTGAACCTCCAAATATAATTAACCCTATTTCACCTTTCGGTATGCTAGGGTTTTAGTTACAGTACAATTCATGCAATTTACATTCATTTTAGCATATATGAATAAAATTAATTAACATTCAAATACTAATGCTAACTCAAAGATTCTTAAAAATAAAATTTACATATTCACACAATTTCTTGTAGCAGCATTCCTTATGCAAAACATTTGTGAAAGACTGTTCTAATCTATTTTGGCAATAATCTAATTGAGTAATAATTTTTTGTCTTTGGACTTCCAAAGCAGAGCATTCTGATTTGTGTCTTTGCAAATACAGATATTGTTTCCTGTTTTGAATCGTTCCAGATACTGCCCAAATTTTCCGTGACCAGTTATAAATTGTGTTAGTATAAAATTTTAACCGGTCAAACACTGTAGGATAAAATAATGTTCTTGTCAGGGAGCCATAGCTACTATTTAGCCACTCAGTGTTCCAACTAAGTATTTATTCTTTCTTTAACTGTTCTCTTATGTATGACAGTGGACAGAGGGGGTAGGTTAAACTAAGAAAAAGAAAGAAAGAGAAAAACATCCATCTACTCTAATTAAAATCTTATTTCGCTGGAGAACCTTAGGTCAACAGCTGCAACGACTTGACAATATTGAACAGTAAACAAGTTATATATCAGAATTAGGAGTACAGTGTAAACATAACTGGTATCTTCCGATTACGATGGAAGCAAACAAACAGAACACGATAATTAGAACGAAGCAATCGCAGGTATGTAGTAATTTCAGTTCAGCTTCTTCAGCATGTTTAAGATCCAGTAGGCTGTGGATTCTGAATACATTCACAACAGCTGGAGTTTCCTGTTTATTAGGTAAGTGGAAAATCTGATTTCAAAACGGTCCTGTTTTTCACTTCTCTACCCCTACGAAGGTACAGGAAGTATTGTGTTTGACCCCGAATTCGGTGTCGCATTTTCAACGTAAATACTGAATCCAAAAATACATTTTAGAAATATGTATGAGTGTAGTTGTATGTGTCTGCAAACAGCATAGCTCTGAACCGAAAAATCGTATACAAATTTATTTTCGGTTTAAGTATCTCCTGGGGATGTTACGATGACTTTATCTTCGTTTTATTGTTACACTTTACATGAAGAAATTTTCGATTTTCGTAGTGATTTTCTTGAAAATACTAGCTCTAATGCTTTGTTTAAATTTCGTACAGGAATTGCATAATATACTATTAATATAAGTCTATGGTTTATTATGTTCAGGACCCTGTTTCATAGAACTTGCTGATGATATTAGTTATTAATATTAGAACTCATTATATTATTTATTAGTTAATAAAATCTTGTTTCATAGAGATATGAACACTACTCATAAAATCTTTTCACTAATATTAATTATTAGTTTGTCAGCTGATTGATTTGGAGGTTATGTCTCGATTGTTGTTTCCCTTCTTAGGGCCGATTGTATAAACATCACTGACTGGAGATCAATTTTGATCTAAATTCAGAAAATGATCAGAGTTCAGGCTTGAGTCGTATTATGTAACACAGATCTAAAATCAACTAATCGAAGTTCAATTTTGATCCTAGTTCATACATGAGCGCTTGGCAACATCTCAATAACAGCTGAGCATCGCGAGACGAGAGCATTGTTACCACAGATATCTCTATATCTGTGATTGTTACTCTCTTTTTCTTCGTATTCAGACTGTGTGTTGTGCGAAAGGAAGGGAAAATATGATCGTAATCAAGCAGAAAAAGGATCTTTTCTTTAATTTTTCCAACTAGGACAAGGATGTCCTAATTGATATTATCTTGGGAAAATATAAAGACATTCTAGAATTCAAAAAGACGGATGCGATAACATCCGTGCAAGAGCAAAATGCGTTGAAAAATGTTTTGGCAATTTCAGTTCAGGCAATATAAATCGGTTTAAGTATAAATGCTTCGTCTCAAGAATTGTATAAAAGAGATGTAATAATAATATAGTAATGCTTTATGTAAAACGTGAGGTTTTTCGTTCATCTCTTACAGTATGTTTATCATTCATGGAAACCAGGTAGGCTATTCCACTGAAATTATCCTTATCGATTTTAAACGTAAAAGCCCACTGAAGTTTTTACCTGATGACTGCCTCATTCCAATGTAAAATATCAGCTCTTAAAAAGTCAATAGCTCACATAAAAAAGAGACCGAAGAAAACATATGCTCCACACAAGGTAAAACAGACGGGTAGCCCGACGAAATTAATCATTTTTATTTTCAGTATAGCTAGAAATGTATGAAGTTGTCTTTGTTGTATTTACTTGATATATATCGTAACCACAAGGTAGTCCTAATATTATGTTTATAATGAGATGATCTTGTGTGTCAAATAAGAAAACAGCCACTTGAACTGACATCAACGAGTTTGATCGGAGAAATTTCTGCAGTCAAAATTGACAATTATGGAAATTATTACGGAAGCGGCATTTCAGCGTACGAAATATAGCTGCCATTTTGTAACGATAATTACCCATTTAGTTTAATCAATTCTGAAAATAATATGCAATTAGTAATAGTCAATACAGGCATGCCAGATTACTATGTTACTGTACAGAACAATCTACTGCTGAGAAAAAATGAATTTCACCTATTTCTCGCCTATGAATTTCACCCAAACCTGTATGTGTACCCTGGAGCGGCAGATTTAATTAATATGGCTAAAAAACGGAATATTCTTTTGACAAGGAGTAGCCTATCGTGTCTCCGAACCACTCAAATTACCTGTTTCAATTAAATACATTAGGCCTTTAAAGAGTATATACATTTTTGAGGCAATAACTTGCTGCTTCGTTCCAATTTTGAACTTTGTAAATTTAAGGAAAACCGACCTATCAATGGGACGAAATATTTGTAAGGTCTAGTTAAATTTAATCGGTTAATGATTGTAAATTGCCAAGTGGTAGCACATTACAATTGAGAAGGAGCCGCTCTGTGCTAATGGAGGAATAAAAACTGCCGCTACGTCATGCTGTGTTAATAGAGCAATCATCAGAACGTGCTCAGTTGTCTTTCTTCCTCTCATTCGTCACGTACTCCAGTGGTTTTTTTTACTTTCTGCCAACAGTTTCAAAAGATCTATTGCGATATTTCCGTCGTCCTCATCACCTGACAGCAATGGTAATTACAGTGATTACATTCTATATATTTTAATTATTTATTTATTAAGTGCCAAAATAGTACTTTTTGAGATTTTGTGGGGAAGGGAAAATGTCTGTCTGTCTATCCGTGTGCCTGTACGCACGATAACTCAAATACGCTATATCGGATTTTCATGAAACTTGATCTAAATATTTATAAAGTCCATTGGAAGAAGCCAATTGATATTGGACCAAATTGGTTGACCGGTACCGGAGTAATGCCCAATTTTGTGCCTATTTTATGATAATATATCAGAAAGGATTTATCAAATGCAAATCAGTTCTCGTTCAATATATTGTTTTAAAGTGTTCATATACGGCTTTGGAAGTTGCAATACAGTTAGCTTTGACAAATAACACTACCGACGTATTCCTTCACATATGCTAATAAAATTTAGACCTTTGTTTTTTCCGTAAGCCCTGCTTAATGAATCGATCTGGAGCTTAACTCGGAAATCGATTACAAAATTAACTCATAATTACAAATATCACTGATTAATCAAAAGCATTCTGGCACTTTATTGCATCAGTTTACCTGATTTAATTTACTTTGCGAGATCCCATCGTTCCCATCAGCTGATAACTGTGGTAATTGCAGTGAGTAATAAGTACATTTTTACTTTTAAAAGTAAAGGCCCCGATTTCAGATACTATGCTTACTGAGCAAAGCTTTTTATAATCGCACCTTTCATTTTTACTTCCTCTGCCCGTACCATAGGTACTATAGGTAGAGGAAGTATTGTTTTCGACCCTAAAATTCGAAGTTGAGTTTTTAGCATATATACACGTTTCAAGGCCCCCTGAATCCAAAAATACTATTTTTGGAAACTTGTCTGTGTGTGTGTCTGTGTGTGTGTCTGTCTGTCTGTGTGGAAGTTTGTGAACAGGCTAGCTCCGAAACGGAAAATCGTATGAAAACAAAATTTCGTATTTGGGTCAGGTACCTTCCGAAGATGTGATTCGAAGATTGGCGACAAATTTCCCTTATTTTTAAGGGGACTTTACATGAAGAAATTTTCGTTTTTCGCAATTTTCTCGAAAACGGCTCTAACGATTTTCTATAAAATTTGCACATGTGTTCCTTTTACTGAGAGTTAAAACTTTTATTTGAAACTTTTTTTTCGAAAAAATTCTCTGAGGGTAGTTACAAGCCACCCACTGTTCACCCACTGTTTGTAGAAATTTTGTCTTGTGTGATGAACAACTGAATACTATATAAGAATGTGAAGTGAGAAAGATGTATTGTTGGCCAGGTATGGAGTAAAGAAGTATCTGAGGGAAATATTCGATATACTGTATTTCGGAAATTATTCTTTACGGCGGAAAGTTCAATAAACCTCTGCAGTCACTTGTTCCTTTTTTTTTAAGTTTGTTATATAGCCTGCGCTTTTAGTCGCATCATTGAAAGAAGAGGTATTTATAGGATAATTAGCGTAAAATTGTGTCTTGCGATTCTGTAAAAGGATATGTGAATACTGCTAACTTTTTTTGGGCAGAGGAAGTTATGTGACTTTCACATCAGATTTTTTAATTTTACTTTTGCTCTTCACTCACACTAGTGATGAGCGAGACCAGTCTTGGTCTTGGTCTTGCAGAAAATGCAAGACCGAGACCAAGACCAAGACCAACCCTGCAAGACTCTGGCAAGAACAAGACCTAACTGCAAGACTCTTGCAGTCTTGGTATTTGAAAAAAGTTTTATAAAGCCCCGTTATGTATGCAGCGACCCAGCAACTGCTACTCAAAGGCGCCGCAGAGTCGCTAGCCGGGGTAGTCCCAAGGCTGGTAGGCCTATAATGTAGAGGTTGCCTCATCGTGCGGTAACCAATGAGAGCACACTCAGTGCATGACGCTATCCGTATTAAAAAACGAGCGCACCATGTGAAATCCGTATACAACCTCTCTCACCACTACGTTAAAACGAATTACTGCAATGAAAACTTACATTTAATCTGACGGATTTCCCTGCATGGCATTCCATACAGCTAGTTCCTTCAATTGGTGGGAGTTAAAATCACTCCATACTCATTTTTAAAATGTTTATCGTGAATTTAACTCCCACCAGTACCCTATTTCATTAACGATGAATCTTTTTTTACGCCTATCATTAATATTCATAGCCTACTCTCACATATAGAATCTTTCCTGTCTACTTGAACAAAATATAACATAGCTATTCAGCTCATTCCATTCTCCTTGCAGAAACTTTCAAAATAAAGTGAAGTTTGAAATAATCAGGTTATACGCCCGGTATTCTTCATAATTATTCAATAAAACACAATTAAACAGTAGATTAATTAAAACAGGAACTTATTTGACGGGTATTTGCTAGATATTACTTTACAGTTACATACTGTAGCTATACAGGCATACATTTTGTTGATGACAGGTAGGACATCCACTGAAAACCTTTTTTTACAACCACAATTTTGTTATTGACACATAACGGTGGCGGTGTTTAAGTTCTAGCTGCTGATTCATATTAAGGATGCATATCGAATGGGAAAGGATACTAAAAGTAGAAAATGCCTGGTCTAGAAATATTTTTTTGCATGAAGAATAGTTATGATTATTTATGACCCAATTAGTTGAAGGCCCGAAACTTGAAAGGAAGTAGAAAGTAATTTATGGGGGGTAGCGGAAATCTTTAAAGTGCAGAAATGATCTGTTCACAATGTGTTATAAAATAGAACTAGGGTATATGGAAAGAGAAATATTATTTATTACAGTCTATGGGTTTGGGTTTCGAATGGACATTGTATGATTTTCTATAGATTGCACAATTTCTAAAGCATCTGCTTCAATGCCGTTATGTTTTGTTACTATGTTACACAGTTTTAAACAGGTCAGATTGAACCTCTCTCCTATGCGGAAATATTTTAAACACATCCTGTTAATATTACTTCTTGTCTCTGCAGCCGTTCAATTTGAAACTTTACAATATAATATTCATAATTTTACAGTCTCAAATAGTGTATAGCATCTCGTGGATTTTGGCTTTAAAGTTCTGCAATAGGATAACAGAGAATATTTAAATTTACACCCAAAGATACTGTTCTAGCTTATATCACCATAGACGTTTCGGCAAACAGCGTGACATCACATTACTGTTTACATGGTCCAAGTAACTAAAAGCAATTAGCTTTCGTTACTTTCGCAAGCAATAACACACATGTAATCGGTGTAACTGTAAATCATGTAAACGCCATCGATCACCGTAAAATGCATAAAAGAAAACTGCAAGACTCTTGCAACAAGACCAAGACCGAGTATGCAAGACCGAGACCAAGACAAGACCACTTATACAAGACCGAGACCAAGACCAAGACCAAGACCAGGGTTACCTATGCAAGACCGAGACCAAGACTGAGAGTGCAATACCAAGACCAAGACCAAGACCGCCTTGGTCTTGGTCTTGGTCTTGCATTTGCTCATGACTAACTCACACCCCAAAGTTACTGTTTTAGTGTTAAGTTTGGTTTTTACCAAAGTATCAACCAATAGTATTCCGATGGCATTTTATTATTGCGAGTATTCCAATCACAAAAATTTAAAATGCTATTTTTTGTAAAATAAAAGTAATTGCGTTTTGGCGAACAATGCATGATTGATATTAATATTTAAGTTAATCTATATTAATAAAAATGAATTTACAAAAGGGTTGTTGCCGCATCACTTGAGAACGGTTCGACCAATTTGGCTGATTTTTGTTTTGTTGTGTTTGTAATAGTCAGGACAAGGTTTGTATGAAAGAAATTTTTTGGAAAATCCACGGGAAAAGTTGTAAGTGTGAAATGAGGCACAGTTAGAGAGTTCTGCTGTCAATTGTTTACATAACGAAAGTATTGTTTACGGTGTTCACATAAGGCTTTGGAAACTATATTATAATACTGGGCTTTAACAAATTTTGATACTATCGATGTAATTAATACATTTGTGAAAATAATGCTTGAAGAATAAAATCCACAAAAATAAAGCAGTCACATAACTTTCTCCACCCTCGACATGGAAAATATTTTATCACTTCATATTTTGATGTAGAATATGCGGTCGCATGCAGGGACAACTTAAGTGTTTGCCAGTGAGTATGCTATATCGGAAGTCGGTAACAAATCCTATCCACTGATACCTCACTCATAGCTGTAGGCTTTGTATTAGGTGAGAAATAGGCCTAGGGATGTTTATCAGAAGCCCTAAGCATCAAAAAGAAGACAAAACGGGATGGAACATTTTCAGTCCTACACCGCGCAGTATAGGCTATTACGTCCCAGGATTTTGGGAAGGAAAGTATGAAAGTGATACTGAATTTCTTTTTTACTTCAGCCCCGAAACGGTTGTATGGTAATATGAGAGTGAGAAATACAATTTTCTGTCAAGACAATACAATCTTATGTAACCGGAATTTCTTTTTCTTCTTATTTGCACTCCTCCCAGGCATGGTGTGTAGAAGCAATGGAATGCAACATTCGACATCCACTATGAGCCATAAAAAGCTATATCTAGCGTTTTCTGAGGGAATAGTCGTTCTTCCTCATTTCGAATTCAACATACATATTATACAAGGACCTAGAGTTTCAACGTCGAAAGTCCTCCATAAGTAAATTTCATATTACAAAATATAAAACCCGGGCGACGCCGGGCCTTTTAAGCTAGTACATTATAAAATACTGTAGATGCAGGTGGATGAAATAAACACCAAACCAGAAATACTCTATTAACCATTGCGTGAGACTAGTTTTCTCACAAAATGTATAAACCCCTGTCGGACTGCTAAGAAAACAGTTAACACAATGAATAGGCCCATTCTTTATTTCTTTTACCTTACCCTGTAATTATACTGGAAATTTAAATATTTATTTAAGTTTATTTTCTTTCACTTTATTTCAAATTTAAGGCAATATTACTAACTTATATCCTATAGATATGTAGGATACATTACAAATTTAATTTAATTCTTTTATATATATTTACTGACTAAAGGATTCGAAGATTTGTGAAAAAATAGTAGTCCTAAACTAACTGCATAAATTAAAAACTTTTAATCGGAAGAATTTCTTAAATATACTCTATAAAGGGTAGATTTGAGGAACCCAACATCAACAACACAGGTTTTAATCTTGCCTTTCGAAAAAAAAAGGACTCTGAATGAGGCCTAAATGATTGAAAGCGCACGTCCAAATATAAAGGGGAGAAAAAATGTCCACGTTAAATTTGTATCATGTGATCAAAGCAGAGGACCTGTGAACTCCTACGATATGAATTAATTATACAATTTTTTTTAGACTATTATTATTATTATTATTATTATTATTATTATTATTATTATTATTATAAAGCTTTGAAGGTTCTCCCGACGAATACATTGTAGAAACTATACATTCGACCGCTTCCTGGGAACCTGCTATTTCTCTGCTCCAATCACGGAGGGAGAGATCGTTTACTTCCACCGACCAATCAGGATCCACAACTGCATCTGACTAGTCCTACAATGGGTATATAGCCTATATACAACACCACAACCTCTGGATCTCACTTCTTCGAAGATGACGACGCAGACAGTCGCCGAAAGCTCAGAATGTACTTCTATAACTACCCGAACAGTTTCTACAATTATTATTATTATTATTATTATTATTATTATTATTATTATTATTATTATTAGACGGTTTCTCGTATATTTTAAAATACATGCTAAATTATATTTAATTGTTATTAAAATATACGTATTTAAGGTATATTAAAATGAATATTTTTAGAACAAAAGATAATGTTATTGCCTTATATCTACATTCCAATGAGAATCTAAAGCGCAACCTAACATTTTTTTTTATCTTTTTAACTTTAATTCTTTCGAATTCAGTTAGCACAGAGTATATTTTACCAGTTTTTCCCCTTGATTTTTTCTTTGCAAACTCTTCTACAATTTCAGAGACGTTCGTTTACAAAGTTATATATTTTTCAGTGCGCATTAAAACTGTACGTTATGTACGTTTGCATGATAACTGTTTCGAGATCTTTGTAAAACTAGAGCGCCCTAAAGTTTAGAGATACAACATTTTGTTATATAATCTACATCATAAAATTTCCCCCTTAAAAATTTGCCGCCTTTTCTGGGGTTCCTTCCCTGAGCAAATGCTGAGTCTCCCATTCATAAATCAGGGCCTGTATACAGGGCTTGAAGGCCCTGAGGATTCCAGGAATCTGAGGCGCCCATCACTATTTAGCACTATCAAATGTAGTTAGATTGCTGGTCCAGGACTGACTTATGAAATATAACGTTTCTGCTTATATTTTGGAAAATAAATATGCATTTTGCTTAGAAATCTGGGGTCTGGTTATAAGTATCCTTCAGGTAAATTTCACGAAAGGAAGTTTCAATTAAAAGATTTTAGCTCTAAACGTAAGCACTTTCTATTAATTTATATTACATTAATTGAGGTAGTATTGATAAGACCAGTCTGATTACGACAATCATGTATAAAATTAAACAAAACCTTTAGAGACTTTTGCGAAAAATTAAAATGTTTTCTTCATGTAAAGTAGCATTAAATGTAAGAGAAAGTCGTCGCCAAACTTCATGTCACATCCCCAGAAGTTACCAAATCCAAATACAGTATAACATTTTGTTTTTATACAATTCTTCGTTCTCGAGCTAAGCTATTCACAGACATACCCACATAGACACACAAACAGACAGACATGCTGCTAAATTTAATAGACTATTTTCGGATTCAAAACACCTCAAAACGTGTTTTTATTTTGAAAACGTGGGATCGAACACAATATTTTTTTTTACCTGTGGTACTTATATTACCGATAGCGGAAGTAAATTGGGTTTTAGTGTGGTCTATATTTCTATGGGCTCAAAATAGTATTTTTGGATTCAGGGAACTTCAAAACGTGTTTTATGTTGAAAATGCGGGGTCGAACTCAATATTTCCTCTACTTATGGTACCTATAGTACGGATAAAGAAAGTAAAAATATGAGTTTTGGTGTTGTCTGGATTGCTATGAGAGATCGATAATAATCAGAAAGCATCCAACCTACCGTATATTTCCGCAGATAAGACGACCTTCAGATAAGACGAGGTACAAATTTTCGTCATAAAGTTTTATAGTTTTAGCATATATCTGTCCTATAAAGACAAGCCCCAAACTATCAACGGGCTAGGAATTTATGTTTACGAAACAACTTCAAAAAGTTTCGTTTTTGTTTCAGTTTTCTGATTGACCGCGAGTTAGGCCTATGAGGCAAAAATATTGCCAACCACCACACAATTATAATCCATAGGGTGGGTAATAGAAGTTAGGTCAAAATAACTACAGTTAGTTAAAAAGACTGTAGGCTGCCCTTACCGGAACCAAGCTTCCTCGATCTTCCTTCCCCCCCCCCCCAAAGCGCCTTCCACCGAGTGTTCTTCAAAGCCGGGAACAGATGGAAGTCGCTGGGTGCGAGATCAGGACTGTATGGCGGATGGGCTAAGCGCTCCCAACCAAGAGTTGCAACATGGTTTTGCGTTGCCGTCGCCGAGGGTGGTCTCGCATTGCCTCCAACAACAGAACGCCAGATTGGAGAAGGCCAGGCTGCTTTTTTCGTCTCGCCTCCTTCAATTTCGACGCTTCTTCCATATACAGAGTACTGATTTTTTCCTGGAGGACTTTTTGAAGCTTCTAAAGCGGTATGACAAATGTCTCGATGTACGTGGTAATTATATGGAAAAATAAAGGTAGCATACGTCTTATCTTTAATGTATCATTATATTTTTTTGTCTTTCATCCACACCTCTGTACACAGTCGCCAGGGAAACTTATTTTCGGACTTCCCCTCGTATAATCTCTTGACATCAGAATATACCACTTTATATAAATTTATAAAATTTATATAAATTTCAGTTTTTTTTTATCTGTCCTATAAGACGACCCCGACCACCGGCGCGGCGTGGTCTTGTGGTTAGCGTCGCTGACTACAGATCTGTCGGCTCGGGTTCGATCCCCGGTACCTCCTTGGATTTTTCTGAGGTAGGGAGGCCTGGAAGGTGTGCACTCAACCTCGTGATTCAAACTGAGGAGCTACTTGATAGAGAAGAAGCAGCTCCGGTCATGAAAACCACCATTAACAGCCATGGGTTCGGCTTGCTGACCACATGCCCCCCAATCCTGCCATCTGCCTGTGGTAGATGACGCAGCGGTCGGGTGGTAGGCCAAGACCCTCCAGGGATATAGCGCCATGGAGTTTAGTTTAGTTTTATAAGACGACCCCGTATTTTCGGGGCTTTCAAGCGGAAATATACGGTATATCTGACCAGTTCTGCGTTCTATAAGGCCAAAAAGCTAAGATAGTTGTTATCGTCGTCGTCAGTCTTCGCGTCTGCCTACAGAACCTACTGTACGGTACAGCAATGTGAATATTTCCAAGGTTTGCGGTAATGGAGTCTGATATTTTAATTTGCGCTCATTGTTTCTGAAACTGTTGTGCAAGAGCGTCAATGAATGTCAAGCCTCGCACTCAATACTGCTTCTGTTCTGTCCGGTACGTGAGGAGGTGTGGTGCAGACATACAGTACGCTGCTCCAGTACGAAGAGGGAGAACACAACTCTATTAAAAAAAAAAAAGAACTTGAAGTGTGTTTTGACGCAACAACTTGTAGTATAGGAAGTTAAGACGGGATTAAATGACGTGGAGGATCATTACGAGTGACGTATTGTAACGTGCATGTGACTTTTTGCTGACGACAGTGTAATAGTTGGCAATATTATAGCGCGAAGTTAGGACAGGATAATAGGTTGGTTTTAAGTGAAATACCAGTTGAGTGGTGAAGTTGTGTTTTGAAGAATTTGTAAGATAAAGGACCCTAGCCACTGCTTCGCATAACTTTACGTTAAGGCCGAATTGTATAACTGTAAGTATAGGCTACGTTTATTGAAGAGCGAAAAGTGGTATCATACTGACAGACCTATTAGTTCCATAATAATTAATAATAAATTGTAATGATGCTCATAGTGATGATAGCTAGACGATAAAAATAAACTGTCTAAGCATATGGGAATGAAGACTTTTTCCTCCGTCTTTCCCTGCCTTGAAAATGATGTAGGAAAACTATCGGTAGGGACCATTGTACACTCAGAAATATTCTTTTAAATTTACGAGACTCAATTACTCGTACAATTTTCAAACCCATTCCGGACTGCAAAGGAAACATTTAACACAATTTTCAATATACTTTGTCAGGCACTGAATGAATTGACGAAGCTGGATATATATATCAGAAATAACAATAAATTCATAGTTCTGTACAAAGATTGCCTAAATGCAAAAATAATTTGTAGAACGTTGTAGGGTTTAGTTAATTTACAACGATTGCATGGTGTAAAGATGATATCTGAACATCTGACTAGAGATTTTAATAACTAAATATGCCTATATCAGAATAAACTGTGTATTTCTCGTAAATTGATCTGTAATTTTATAAGGAAATTGACATTTTCTTCGAATTTATTTTCCATCATTTTATTTCAAATTGAGGAATAACTTGTATCATAGGTTATATTAAATTGTAGGCCTATATTTAAAATCAAAATTGTTCGCACTCAGTTCGTCCCCTTACGAAATATGTTTAGTAATTTTCTATTTGGGAGGGAATCTTCACAATTTCCGCCTGTTAATCTGACTGTCATTGTCAAAATTAAGCTCAAACGACTGCTAATTAGGCCTAATGAAAGTTTGTAGCCTGAGTTTGTACACTTCATGGAAATGTTAGGGCAATAGTTAATTTGTATAATGATGATAAGTATTGTGTCCGAACGAAGCCGAGGGATGATGACCACGACTCGTCCCAGGTTCTTTCAGGCAAGATGATACCGCATTTCCCTTTGGCTCTCGCGAAATGGGGATGAAGGGACAACACAACAGTCAGTTCAGAACCCACGAAGAAAATTTTCTACTACTGAAAAATCCCCGACTCGGCCGGGAATCGAACCTAGCCACGCTACCTCATAGACTAGTATTATTATTATTATTATTATTATTATTATTAATATTATTATTATTATTATTATTATTATTATTATTATTATTATTATTTATCTCCAAGTTGTAGAATCCTATTTCACTCTAAGGTATGTTAGGGTTGTAGATTATACAAAAGTTCTTAACTTGAACAAGAACAAACATCTAATATCTAGGCTATAATATACTATGTATAAATGCAATTTCGAGTGAAGAAGCTTCTTTACAATGTACAGAATGTGCGTTTGCTGAATCAGAATCGTTCCTGAAATTCCAATTACTGAAAAGTTTGGAATTAATTACACTTTCAATAAAATCATTCCTTGGATAATGCTCCAGTTTATCGAATAGTCCAAATACATCAACTGATCTTCAAAATTACCACGAAATGCGGCTGTGTTCTCTGTAGATTTTTACAGCCATTAACTATCTAACTGGTCAGCAATGAGCTGTTAAAGTTTACGACTGTTAAGTGTATTTTAATGGTGGTTAAGTGGTGGTGAACTTCAAAATTTAAACTACTTATTTGGCATTGAGTAAAAATTTTACAGAAGTTACTTGCTAATTCCTGATCAGTGCATCCGGCAGTAAGCATCTTCCCAGTGGCGTAGCCAGGAAATAATTTCGGGGAGGGTCGGAAGTGCCGGGGGGGGAGGGGGTTGGGAGTATATACTACCCCCCAAGAGAGGGGGCTCACCCTCTGAAAATTTTTAAATATTGAACTTATGAAAATAACATTTTACGCTATTTTAGCGCTGAAAAACTACTTAGCAAATTTGTTTACTTTACTCTAAGATATGCCAACTTAAACAAGAAATCGTTACCTAAGTTATAACACTTATTACTAGGGGGCGGATTTCTATGACTTAAAAAATAGGATATATGCATGCATTTATGACCTAAAAACATTAAAATATGACCAATAAAATTTAACATATGACTTTACCATTTACACATTGTGTATATTTTTTTAAAGTTTCATTACAATTAATTTTATTAAAATATAATGTTCATTATTTAAAATATCTGTAAACCCTCAAAAAGTATCATTATAATGCAAAATTTACAAAATATGATATGAAACTTAAAAATTTCTATAATATGCACACAAATGTGCCAAAAATATGACCTAAATATGCATATTCATACTAAATATGCTACAATAGTTGAAAATTTTCTAAATATGAAGTTATATGCACAATAAAAGCAGTTCCATTTTCTCCAGGATGCTTGGAATCGGGTTTAAATTAGTCGGAAACCTGAAATAATGCAAAGGGGAAAAATATGACATGTCATAGAAATCCGCCCCTACTTATTACTATTTATAAGATAATTAAATAACACATGGAACAGTGGAAATATGCCTACATTTATAAGTTCAGTATTTTAGTATTAAATAAAATAATTTAATTGAGCTTAAATAACTTAAATAGAACTTTAAGTCTTGAATTCGGGGGAGGTCCGGACCCCTGGACCCCCCCTCCCCTTCCATACGCCCCTGCATCTTCCCTTATTCCACCACTATTAGGAAGTATTTTTAACAACTGCAATTAAGTCCTGGCACTTCCAATGAGTAATACTCTCAATGGTTGCATTACTATTTAAATTGGTTTCATCATAATACAAGCATAAAATTCAACTCCTTTATTATGAGGTTGCACGGGATTGCAACTTCACTCTTTAACACCCAGCAAAGGTCAGGTTTCAGCAATTAAAACTCGTTCTCAATTTACAAGAATTTCAAGGCTTGTGCAGTATGGCGGTACGTGACACTATGCATGACTATTCTCGTACTGTTACAAAGGGGACAGGCATAAACAGTCTTATTGCTTAAGTCAGTGTGGTCCAACTGTTCTCGGGTGAAGGGCCAGATGACATTTTCAAAATTAATTTGCAGGCCAGAATAATATATTAGTATTCAAATTAAATTAAGATACATGAAACTACGAGAGCCGTCCACAAAGTAAGTCTCCCTAGGGCCGTTTACAGAAACTTAACAAAATTTCATGGAAATATTTATTGCAACAGATATAGCAAGTTTTCAGCTATTTTTCAATTAATTTGCCACAGGAATTCAGACGTTTTTCATACCCTGGGACCAACTTTCGAACACTTGTGTCGTAGAAGTGTGCCACCAGGGAATTGAATCATTGTGTGATAACCTTCTCCGTTTCTCTGTCAATCTCTACCATTCTCTTTAATTCACTGTCATTTCTTGAGGGGTAGGAAAAGATGAAAATCTCTGGGTGCGCGGTCCAAGCCGTAGGGTGGATACTTCAACACCTCCCTGCAAGTCTCCTGCAAAAGTTCGGCTGGGAGGTGTTTCAACATTCACCCTACAGCCCGGACCTCACTCCCAGTGACTTCCATATTTTCCTATACCTCAATAAATGACAGAGAGGCGGAGATGGTTGTCACACACTGGTCCAAATCCCAGGCGGCTGACTTCTACGACACAAGTGTTCAAAAGTATTGTCTTCTGTACTGATTGAAAGTTTTACTACATTTTATTTTACACTAATTTTTTTTTAGTAAACATATTGTAGATTTAACCTAAAGCATTAGGGGGCCGCATGTTTGACACACCTGGTCTGGGCTATTTTATGAAGTTACGTATAGTGGTATAGTGGCAAATTTGCAGTGTGGGAACGCTAAAAACTGTAGTATGTATATACTAATTTATTTAAAATTAACCTGTATAAGTGCTATGAAAATGTTTCATACTATATAACATTTGGCTTAAATTTCTCTAATATATACAAACATTTTTGAATAAGGTTGTTTTTTATTTAATTTTATTACATAGCATAATTATTTGCTATGATTTTTTTAAAAAGAAAAATCCATTTTAGTTACTAGTTTCTGAATGCACCTTCTTTTCAACGATATTTTCAAGAATTCAGCAAACATATTTTAATCCACGTCAATGTTTTCAGCAGGCTTGGCACGTCTTGTCTTCAGAAACATTTAAAAAAAATTAAAAATTAATTAAATTTTTATTTACATTTACAAAAAAAAACGGTGGGAGAGTCGTTCTCCCTCCACTACACCCCTGGCCACGTGTAATTTCTAGTTTATTTCGCATACAAGCGGCAGTATTTGTAAGATTCTGACAGACATGCAGCTTCCTTGTAAGATGTAGTCAGGTAAGAAGTTGCCGGCCTTGCTTGCATGCATTATTAACTCTTGGTTCTGATCCAATCATCAGGTGCAGGGCATCACGTGAACCTTCACGGTGACGTCACACTAGCAGCTGAGCAGGAAACGGATGTGACGGAGTGGGCCCGATCTAAGATGGACGAGGAAATCGCTGCCACCAAGATCCAAGCAACATACCGAGGTTTCAAAACGCGCAAAGACATCAAGGCCGTCAACCAGTCTGGAGCTACCGACCAAGCACGCCAAGAATTAGCTGAGAACTCGGCGGAGATAGAAGACATGAGCAGTCAGCGGTCACAAGAAGACGTATCCAATGAGATCGCGACGGGAGATCTGGAACAACAATCGGCGATTAAAATCCAAGCGGGGGTCAGAGGTTATCTGGAGAGAAAGAGACTGAAGCACGAAGAAGAGGCGGCCGTCAAAATCCAGGCGGGATTCAGGGGATACAAGGCGCGTCGGGACGTCAAAGAACGTCTGCAGCAGCAAAACAACATATGATGAGGACACACCAGTTTATAGGGTGAGCAAAAAACTGTTTACTGGTCAGTTGGTGCATCATTTAAATACCCATCGCCAGCAAAAAAATTATGACGTTTTAATATGTTATGTGCTGTTACCAGTTTTAGGTAGTTTATTTTTAAGTGTTCACTGTAAACATAAAAATGTATGGCATTTCATCTTGCTAAATAACTAGGACACACGAGTTTATAGCGTGTTCAAGATATTTGACCACTTGGTGTTAACAATTAAATAATAAAAGTAAAAGGCTTAAGAATGTTTAAATGACCATTATCAGTTATGCATACATGCTGATACGAACATAATATAGACTTTTCAGCTAAACTAGTTTAAAACAAACAGCACGATATTATAGGGTGAGCAAAAAGTATGGTGCCGTCATTTAAATATATCTAAAAAAACTAAAGATAAAGTGACATTTTCTCTTCTAATATCCTTCGCCTGAAGAACTTTATTTTTTAATACCAACAACAGTTAAAAATTACTGACATTTCAGCTTGTTATGCAATAAAGAGCTAAAAACGATCAACATATGCAAATTAACCTTGTAACCTACTTTTAAACCATGAATATTTTCCTGATACCAACTTGCAGAATAATGTAATTGCTAATGCAGTAGTGCCAACAATACAACAATTTTAGCAAGAATAAACAGCGAATTTAGAGGACACATGTATTTAAAATGGCTTTGCAAAATGATTATTAGTTTACTTAGTTACTTAGTTACTTATTTACATTCAAGCCGAGTTTCTTCTGAATAAATAATGAACTGAACTTTAGTTGGCAAGCTACGTCTGTCAGCCTACGCCATCTATGCAAATCAGCTTTTTAAGGAAAGCGATCACATATTATGTATCACGCCCTTCTGTAATGTAACAAAGAAAAAAACCTTGACGTTGTTAGAAGGCGTTGTTGCTAAAAAATAAAGTGAAATATATTAAATATTTACAGTGTTTGTGTAGCGAGTGGTGGAATGCACAGCTGCGTTTTGTTATGATATTATTTCGGTAGAATCCCTGCAGCAGCAGTGTGTAGTTTATATTTAGAGCCCATTTCTTGGTCACGTTGCTGGGAATAAATTACAGTACCGTGTCATGCTGTAATGAATCAGTATCCAAGAGACCGTAAAACGTTTACGCCTTTGACTTCTTTTGGTGAAACAAGCATGCAATCTATTTATGAGTTGCGAAATACATTGAATGAGTCATACTTGAAGGATGTCAAGAATTTGTTTCTGCATTTGATGGCCTGTTTATTATTTATTTAATTAATTGTCAGTTCGTTATGTGAATTTTGAAATTAGCCTAATTTAAGCCACGTTATTAATTATTAAAAACACCGAAGTTACCAAATTTTGGTGTATATTATAAATTTCAGCATATGTAATAATCCCGTCGGATTTTGCAGTACAGTAAGAGTCCCGCAAACTCGGCCTAATATCGATCGAAAGGACGCAGAGTTTCCGAAATTCCGAGTAATCGAGAATAAGGGCTTAAAAATAAATCTGTTACTGCAAAAAATGAAAAATGTGTCAATGAAAACACCGTTAAAAATCTTTATAAAACATGTAAATCTGAATATAGTTTCTCTTCTATGCAGGGCAGTAGCTAGGCGGTGGCGAGGTGGGCCCCCGCCAAGGGCGCAGGTACTAAGAGGGCGCAAAATTAACCATGAAAAATCCTGCATTTTTTAGACTGGTGCAATTTATCAAGCAATAAAAATTCCACGTTAATGGAAGAAATCTTTCAGGTTAATAAAGATTACTGCACGTGAACTATCTATAGTATTATGTTGATTGTCTACAAACAAAAAGCAGTAATGCAACGTTCTTTAATTAACACGATTCTTATTGACAGAGTATGATAACATAAATTATGAACAGTATGGAAAGATATAACGACAATAAAAATTAAAAAAGTACGTTTATTATTGAGATGAAAGTGGTTCAACTATTCGAAAAAAATACTTTACCTATGTTTTGTAATATGTAATTTACTTTTGATACTAGATTTTATGATTTAATTATTTTTCAAATAGTTCAATCGTCTGAAAATAAGGTTTTAGTTCCTTGAAAGTCCAACACTTAGTTCATTTTTAAATTGAGGTTTAGGTTATGTTTGATAATAACAGTGTTTTTATATTAAAATAATAAACAATTTTACAAAAAATAAAAAATAAAAATTGTTCAGATCACCCTAGTATTGGATGGCACAGATTTGTCAAACTCGCCAAGGGCGCAGAAGGGCCTTGCTACGGCCCTGCTTCTATGAAACAAAAAGTATATGTATCAATATATCACAACAAAATAGTTGACCTATTTCTTGTCAAAGAATATTGTTTGATACTCGCGTCGTGGTCGCCGAGTAATCCGAACTGCCGGATTATCGAGTGCCGAGTTTGCGAGACTCTAACTGTAATATCTAATAGTGTAAATTTATTTTTGTAGTGCAGTTCTTTGCAAATATTAAAAAACAGTATTTTTAACGAAGTTCAATGCATCATAAGCACTCACGAAACGAATTAAAATCACCAAATCTAAAAACTAAATTTGTTGTCATCCACTAGTTTTGTGATTTATAACCCACTTATTGTATGGTTAATTGATATTGGCGTTTCTTTATCTGCATAGAGAGCGGAGTATGAAAACAGTCAAACGTACTGTTATTTAACAATACCATGCAGTTTATATTATATCCAATTACTGTGTTCAATAATTTAGTTTTTTATTAAATAAGCTACAGCATGAATATGTTTGTGTTCACTTCTCATGAATTTACATAAAAAGTGCACATAGGTGCGTTAAAATGACAGTGATGAAAATAAAACGATTAAACTGTGATAGATACTTGCTGTTGGTTGAAAATATTATATTGGATTGTTCGTGGCTTAGTTTTAAATAGTCACGATAAAAAATTAAATTGCTATTACTATTAATAATAATAATAATAATAATAATAACTTCATGTTCGTGGCTGACACAGGCCTACATAATAATAAACTACCTGCTCGTTGAATAAAGGGAGAAATGCAATACCGTAATAAATAGCTACTTCTTGCTTGTAAGATTATTTTTATCAGCTAGCAGAAAATGTCGTGCATGGATTTATATGAATGTTTACCTTTGAAGTAGTCCAAGGTCTAAGACAGGCTGCAACAAGGTATTGCGGGCTTGAATTGATAGGCTTGTAAGTTGTTAAGGAGTGTTATGAAATCTTTAAAGAATATATTTATCGGTATATACATAATACAGCTGAGAATTGTATTCAGAGTGCAGATCAGTCTGGTCCAACCGCATACGCCCCCCTCCAGCGCTGGTATTTCGAAATTAGGCCATAGCTCACTTCAGGAATGTGATTGTGAATGCCATAACTATCTTTAATATTAAAGTCTATGCAAATTGAACTATACAGTAAATTAAGCAGTATTTTATAATCATTGCATTCTAACAATGCAATCAGTAGGTGCCACCTTCTTCCCTCAAACAGTCTAAATTGTTAACAGGGCCTTAGGTTTTCGTGAGAAATGACCGGAGAATACTTCAATTATGAATACTTTAATTAAAACCAATACCTTGTAAAAATAAAACAAGTTAAAATCTAGGTTTATTATTGGTATCTGTTTAAAATCTATTACAGTACGTAGAAAAACTATAATTCATACACATTAAACTAAACTTCACCATAATAACTTCAATGATGTCAAGTTAGTATAACCTAAGAAGTCAAAAAGGTAATTTAAAGTCCAAACCTATTGTAAATGTTGGTTCCACAAATTAAAACTTTCTTTCTTTCTTTCTTTATCGTAGTTTTACCTCTCCCTTTTTTAGGATTTAAGCGACCCAAGCCGCCCGGGCCTTACAGGGCCGCTACCTGTCGGGAGAGGGATTATCTTTGGATCACATACATACTTTTTTGACCAGACAAGGACATGGAGGGCCTCCCCGGATGAGTGATCAGCCCAATGCCGGGGCCACCTCCGAGACAACACGAACACATAGGACGAGACACAACATTCACACACACTCTCACTCAGAACAAGGCGAGGATGGGGATGAAGATGATAATGACGGCCATATGATATCCGGGGACCACAAGGGCCTAAAGTTACCCGACATTCGTCTCAAAGGTGAGGGAAAACCCCGGAAAAAACCTCACCTAGGTAACTTGTCCCGACCAGGAATCGAACCCGGGCCCGCTGTGTGAGAGGATTGAACGCATCCTCTGAGCCACAGCGGTGGACAAAATTAAAACTTTAAGTATAAAAAAACTATATACACTGAATATAATGTCACTGTACATTAATTCTCAAGGCCTATAATAACTTTTCCTTTCAAAATATAAAAATTAGGCCTTTACTCAAGTCGTCATATCAGGATGACGCGTTTGATGTTAATAGGTTAAAAACACTGTTAATAAAATTAAAGTAACACTATATAATTAAAGTATTCTGTGGTTATTTCTCATGAATACCTAAGGCTCTGATCTTTTGTTAACAATTAATTTAGACTGTTTGAGGGATTAAGGTAGCACCTACTGATTGTATTATTATAAATTGTCTTCATAGGATCAGCATGAAATTCATTAATTCATTACATTCTAATGTTTGGATGGTAACTTTTTGTTTGAAACCTAAAAGAATATCTGATGCATGTATATAGAAACATTCGTTAATATTCTCTAAAATATTCCCCCTTCGTTAATCGATTTGAACCTCTATTGAAGATTTTAAGATATTTGCCACCGTGCCACATTAATTAAAACATATCAGGGTGAATTTCGAACATGATGATCTGTCTTTATGGCATGTTATGTTCCCATCGGTTAAAGGCTAAAAGCTTTAAATTTACCCAATTTCAAGTTTCCAGCTCAACTGGAAGTTGGTCAACTTAAAGTTAATCACTAAATGAAAACTTTTAAAGTTTATTTTTCGGGGCTAATAAATTCATTTTGTTTTAATTTTGCCATTGATTTCAATCTAAAAATCTGTAAGTGTGCCAAACTTCAAGTTTCTATCTTATGTGGAAGTGGCTAACGTTCTATTCAAATAATTCAAATTTATTCAAATTTCAATTTTTAGGTCATCTGGAATGGCAATGAGTAGGGAGTCAAGTGTAAAGTGATCCATCAGGGCGGAATCTTCCTATTTATAGCACAGCTTATGTTAATTTGTAATTTTAGATTGCATTTGCTTTGAAAATTTAAAATAAGTATTTCTCTTTACTAAGGAACATTTGGATCAAACCGATCCAATTCATTCAATGAAAGTATTTTTATTCTGCTCTCAGGATTGCTTAAGTCGCTCAGCTCGTCTCGCAATAATTCCAACTCGCTGAATGAAATCTCGCTTTTAACCCTTATACCATAAAAATCTATTCTGTAAAGTATTAGGTGCCTATGAAAATAAATCAGGTTCAAAATTAATTCAAACCAATCTCACTGAAGGATGACTGAATCTTTTTATATAAAACCTTCCATTAACCTTTATGCTGTAAATATGAATGTAGTAACTTTGTTAAACAGAGAAAACGTTAGAACTGTGTGAAACTGTTTAGTATAAGATCATTTTGTATTCTTAATGTAGTTTTTAGTATTTTGTCTTTCAGTGTATTTAATTGGTTACTTTTAGGCAAAACCCACTCTGCCCCAGGAATTTGAAGATGGATTGAAGGTACAATATCAAAGACTGAAGGAACCCTATGCATTTTACACTTCCTACGCAACAGGACTCGTTGGGGTTTGGACTTGTGTTATTAAGAAGAAAGGGTGTGGAGAGCTACCATTCAAATGCTTGTAATAATATTCTTTAATAGAACAATCTTATCGAGTGAAGAATCAAAACGTCTGAACCACATGATATCAGAACATAAGGGATTTATTCCTTTTAATATAGTAGGTAAATATAAATATTTATTATTAACTTGCTGCAGTATCAACTGTTTTCATTCAACCGGCATATCGAAGAAAACAAGTGGGAATTCATGAAGGCTATGTATAAGTATTAATTCACTCATTTTTAAGATTAATTTTTCAGAAGTGAAATCTAGGGGTTTGCAAATTGTTTTATCTTGTTCACTTCCAGATAAGCGTTTATTACACTCCTGTTAGCTCCATCATTTGGAATAAATTTGGATAAACTGGTATTAATAAACATACGATCACTGGCATGGAAGAAGAAAGGTATCACCTCCATGGTAAAAGTAAATGTATTTTTATGTTGTATATAATGTGAAGTACTATGTGTATAACATAAAATAGAAGACCTTATAATGCTGTGCACTTATACTGAATGCTGTTATATTTTACATAGCCACTAATATTAATTAAAGTGTTAAAATACGTCATGTTATTGTGCCGTTGAGCTCGATAAAATAAAACGGATATTGAATTTATACCATTAGCTCAATCCATCTTTATTTTATGCATAGGCCTTTCATTACTTTTGTATCATCTTCAGGGCATCTTGCTATGTATAATTTATTAATACATCTACATCTGCATAGCAAGATCCCTTGAAGATGATACAGAAGTATCGAAAGGCACAAAGTAAAGATTGTTGAGCTGTTGGTTTCACTTATCCATTTTATTTTATTTTATTTTACTACTCATATTTGATTACTACAAATATTAACTGTAAAATTAGTTAACATAAACATTAATCTGGCAATAAAATAGATTTAAATTGAATATGTAATTTTAAGTTAACTGGCATGATATCCCTAAACAACTCAAATGTAACAAAATCTTAGCACGCCTGCATATTTTGCAGTACAGCTATATCTAGAAGTTGGCAGAGACCCTATGAGATTATACCAATTTGCTTTTAAATGTTAAAATAGAATGTAAGAATTACTCAAACTCATGTGTCCTCAATTTAAAATATCAAGGGTGAAGTAAATTCATGCTACGATATACGCCATAAATTATTAGTTTAGATTTCCACAAAAAGTATTGTTGAACATCCTTGTATTTTAGCTACAGAATGTTGTAAGCCTATTTATAAGCTGATACGAAGTAATTTATTTACATAATTATTCATGCAGTTATTTTGAACATGTCATATTTGTAGAAATTAATTTTTCCTTAAACTCTTTTATATGTGTTTACATTTTGGCTTAAAACTTCACTCAGAAACTTCCGTTAAACATCACTATTTCAGATCTTTGGAATATACAGGGTGTTAATGAATAACACCGAAATATTTTACCCGTATATAGAGGGGACTTAGATAAGCAACTTTTATTAGGAGATTTTTGCTCTATGACGTAAAATGTGTATGCTACAGTGCATTAAATTCATTACAATTTGGTGCTGATAAGTCAGTAATGAAGCGAAATAGGGTTAACATTTTCGTTATATTTATTTCATGCCTTCTTAGTGATAGATAAAAACCTGATTCTTAGTCATTCATCAACAGCTATATCAAAATTTATAGTTTTCATAATCTGAAAAATTTACAGACTAATCACATGACTTGCCGCCACTGCATTAGTTTTTTATCCGTAACTTCAGTGTTAACGACGAAGTTCCTATGTTTTGCCCTTTTTTTTTTTTTTTCAAATTTTAGAAGTCAGTGGCGGCCATGTCCTGGCAGATTTTATGCTGTAACAGGAAAAATTGATTACATAGAGCAAAAATCTCTTAATAAAAGTTGCTTGTCTATGTCCCCTCTATACATAGGTAAAATATATTTTCATATCCCGAAGGAATTTAGTTGTGTTAGAGTTTGACGTATATCTAGAAAAAAAAGTATGTAAATGTAAAGTACAAAGTTGTTAGACTATTACTAGACAGTTGTCAAAATTAATTTAGTTTTTTTTTTTTCTAAACAGTGAAAATTGTGTTACTTATGTGCTCATTTCTCAATTATATGTGTATAATATAGACCTAACTTCAATATGGCAAAACAAGAAGTTAGGTTTCAAAGAGGGCTGAACCAAACAAATTACAAATTAATGTGCTTGTAAGTTTGCTGCTTTTAATTTAATGCCATAGTTGTATTGAAAATTAATCAATTTAAATACATATAAAGAGAAAATAGCTGTGGATGTTGACACATTTGTGTGCAGTGTTACTGCTATTGCCACATGATTCTGATTGGTACTAAACACTCCGAGAGCCAAGAGAAACAGGTATTAATTATTACATCCAAGTGCCGAGGAACCATTCCTTTAAGTAGGCTGTTGACTGTCTAAAAATAACACTTTTTTCAGTGGTTAAGTTAACGAACTTAAATATATTAGTTGATTGTAATACTGAGAAGGAAGATTGTATAAGTCAAGTGTAGTTAGCATGAACTATTTTATTATTATTGTTCATTGAATTGACTTAACTGGTTTATGAGAGAAATTAATAGAATGGAGATACTATTTTTTTGACCTCTATACTAAAATATGATTTTTTTTTCTTTCTTGGGTACGTTGTTATTAAAAAAAAACCCTAAAGGATACAGTTAAAATAAATTTTATTTAATGTAGAATAATCGGTTTATAAGTTTTTCTTTCTTCCTGAAAACCATATCAAAATGCCCAGGGCCTTAACTAGGCGGTGGCGAGATGGGCCCCCGCCAAGGGCGCAGGTATAAAGAGGCCGCAAAATTAACCATGAAAAATACCACATTTTGTAGGCAATTTATCAAGCAATAAAAATTCTAGATTTTATGAATTAATTATTTTTTAAGAAGTTCAATCGTCTGGAAATAAGGTTTTAGTACCTTGAAAGTCCAACACTTAGTTCATTTTCAAATTGAGGTTTAGGTTTTCTTTAATAATAACAGTGTTTTTATATTAAAATAATAAACAATTTTACAGAAATTTAAAAAAAAAATATTGTTCAGACCCCCCAGTATTGGAGGGTGCAGATTTGTCAAACTCGCCAAGGGCGCAGAAGAACCTTGCTACGGCCCTGAAAATGCCTTAAACCCAAGTGAAGTCTGGACGCAAGCTCTTCAATAATAATTGAAGTTACTTGTAATGTATTTTTCAAGCAGAGTTTCGAATAGACTTGCATATGAAGAAAGTTTCTGTGGAGGTCACATTGGTATGATTCATGTACATTTTTATTTTGTCTGCCTGCAGACTGTTTAAACATTGAATGTCACAATCATTCTGTAAATGTTTTGCCTTAACACGTCTGTCCTGAATACCGCATTAGTCGTGTCTATTGTTTAAAAAATGTAAAAAAGAAACAACGAATCACCCAGGGCTATAACCAACAATTATTGACGAAACAAACATGCATGTAATTGCACTTTATGTTTTGTATTCTTTGTGTCTGGGAAATAGTTACTTGCTGTTTCTTATTCTGTCTGTACAAACCTTCTCAGTGTGACATCTTTTACAGCTCTCTTAAAGTATGTTAAAGTAAACAACAACACCTTTATTGCTATGGTAATCGTCATGTTCAGTTGACAGTATTAGTTAGAGAATTCATTCCACAAATGAATGAGAAATCACGTATTTTTTAAAAGCATTATAGCATTACGTTTTTAAAATTACAATTTTCTCCTATGCTCAGTATTTAAAACATTATAAATCTAACCTTTATTAAAAAAAAACATAACTTATTTTATTATAGCCACCTCTAACTGCAGAAGGCTGACCATCCAGCCCACAGTATAACAGATTTCTACAATTCATGCAGAAGGTGTCGTATTAGCGTCGAAGCGCCTAGTACTGAAAAGACAACATCTGCATTTTACTCGTAGTAAAAGACTTTTATTTTATGAACTTTAAATACTTTTTAAACAGTTTTAAGAATTCTTAGTAATACTTAGACTAATTTAATGTATGTACACAAGTTTTTATATTTCTAGACTAGTAGCTTATGCTACTTATATATATGTAGTCTATAATAAGATAAGTTATGTTTTTTAATATAGGTTAGATTTCTAATGTTTTATAGGTGGAAATTGCAATTTAAAAAACAAATTGTACAGCTCAGTAGGAAATTAAAATAATTGAAATATTATAGCATTAGTTCACATTATATTATTATTATTATTATTATTATTATTATTATTATTATTATTATTATTATTATTATTATTATTATTATTAAAATCCCTTTCGCATGTATGAGATCTTAACTTTTATCATAGGTATTACGATAGGTTCGGATTTTCGTTACACTATTAGTACATAAATCAGTGAGTAATCCAGTATAAGAATGCGTGGAATTTCAACTAATCACTAGTGTCTGTCATAATTGGATTTTTTTAACACGTTCATTTTATAGCACCTAGCACCTATGTGCACCTCTTTTAATGTGAATTCAAAAGGACATATTCATGCTTGTCCCTAGATAAAAATAGAACAGTTGTATTTATACTTTTGTGCATAATGAGTTTCTATAAGTCGAAATATAACAAGTTATTTTTAAAACTGGCGGTGGGGGCTTTTTTGGGGAGGGTCTAAATTTAGGTTTAGACAGCTATAAAATTTATTCTATGGATTACTGAGTGTTATTAATGACCAACACAACATGGATGTTCAAGATATCAAATTTTTATTTTATTTTGGGCGGGGGTTGTAGGGGATTTTAGGGGTGATATCATATATGACGCCTCTCTATATGTAAGCTTTTACGGGTTTTTAATTCATAGATAACATAGGTAGCAAAATATGAGCATGCAGTGCAGGATGTATCAAATATGATACTACTGGCCGTCATTACTTTGACTCCGGGGACTGTCAAATGTCCGAATCCTGAGGTTTCATACACATTACCCGGGGACTGAGGAGGGCTGCATATAAGCAAAAGGAGGTAAGAAAATAACATCCAGTTTTGTGTGGTGAGACTTTATAAATATCATGTAATAATTATGAACTATCTTGATCGTGAATGTATGTTGAGAAAATCCGAAAATTGGATATTTTTTTATTGTGAATATTTAGCGAATTCGATTGTGGAATCGTTAAAATCCTACCTACTTACATTATTCTATTCTAACTAAATTGTCTTGACATTCCTGTACATTTACATTTACGTTTAGAATTGTCTGCAATGATTGTTGATTTCCAGAAAACACAGGTCCTAATGAATTCAATTGTTTCGTGTAAAATATTTCCATTTTTTTTGCCTTAAATACTATGCAATTACACAATCTACGAGGGCGGTTCGTAAAGTAAGTTCCGTTCTCTCACAACACGCGAATGAGTGGCGATAGCATCGCAAACTCTGATCCGTTGTGTAGCTTGGTTCATTACGCTTACGTCAGTATAACTGTGAGATTGTTTTCGGCCATTTATCTCAACAATACAGGCGTTTGAAATGTGCGCAGCGATTAGAGATTCCGCCAAGAGTGAGGTACATGGATTAATACGATTTCTGTGGACAAAACAAATGGCACCAGTAGCAATTCATCGTGAGATTATTGAAGTGTACGGGAACATTATGAGTGACACTATGTTTCGACGTTGAGGTCGTGAAATTCGTGACGGACGCACTAACGTCCATGATGAAGAATGAAGTGGCCGACCGTCTGTTTGTGAATGATGAACTTGTTGCAAAATTGGATGAAGTGGTCAGAGAGAATCGCCGTTTCACCATGTCGAACCATAGTGTCACTCATAAAGTTCCCGTACACTTCAGTAATCTCACGATTAATTGCTGCTGGTGCCATTTGTTTTGTCCACAGAAATCGTATTAATCCATGTACCTCATTCTTGGCGGGATCTCTTATCGCTGCGCACATTTCAAACGCATGTATTGTTGAGATAAATGGCCGAAAACAATCTCACAGTTATACTGCCGTGAGCGTAATGAACCAAGCTACACAACGGAACTCAGTTTGCGATGCTATCGCCACTGATTCGCGTGTTGTGAGAGAATGGAACTTACTTTACGAACCGCCCTCGTAGTATATTATTAATATGCCTACGTATTATTATACGATATTAATAATGCTTCGGGACACATAAAACTGTACATTTGTTTTTATATCTCCATCTCGTCTTATACAGGTTGTAGACCCATAAACCCAATTGCTGATAAACCCAATTCAATGATTTTTTTAAATCCAAGAAGCTATGAAGATGTTTCAGTCTTCAGATCTTACTAAACCAAAATTAGGGGCAATAAATTGAAAGTGATTAAAAGTATGACGATAGTCTTTTGCGTTTGGTTGAAATTCTACAAATTTCTATACTAGATTGGTCACTGAATCGTAAGGTAAATATTCTAGAAGTTTGTTTTTACGTCTTACAATATTTAAATATTTTTTTAAAGTTAACATTTTTCATTATAGGTGTACAGCAAAAATATTGAATTAAATTCATTTTTATAAAAAAATTAATTAAATGAAGCATTTGGTATACAAAATTAAACTATAAACCTCATGTAGCCTATTATATACTTAGTGGTGTTCAATATAATAGTATTTATATTTTAATGTGAATCACAGATGCAACATATAAAGTTAAATCTCCTTTTAGCGTTGAAACTGAGAATGTTGTAAAGTAGGTAGATATCACTACGTTAAAAAACAAAGGTATTGAATTTTTGCTTCAATAAGACTGTAACAAATGGAGAAAATATTTTAATAGAAAGGTTCTTGTAGAAAATTGTTCTGAAATTTCTTTCAGGCTTTGTAAAAAGAATAATATAATTCCCTTTCTTCTATTTTGTATAGTCCAATAAAATATTTTGAAAATCAAAATATGTTGGTGTTTTGTTTTTAAGTGAAATTGATCTTTTGTATCCTACATGTTACCCGGCATATTTTTATAACTTTGTAAATTATACAGGATGCTTGAAAGGTCAAGAGTAGGGCAAGGCATTTGATGATTTTATATATTTTTTTATATGAAGGTTGAAAGATATATCATGAACTAATTGATTAAATAAAGACAACTTGTTTTGGAATTATTTTGCATTTTTTGTCATTTTCAAGAGATAGGTAATTTTTGTTATTTTCGGCATTTTTATAGTTTTAAATATTTAATGCGTTACATTACGTCAGACTATATTTTAAATTTTTCATTATTATTTATGTTTTGCTTCTTTATTATAACTTTGTATGAAAATAACGTTCACTGGATAGAAAGCAGGTTTGCAGCATAACTACTAACGTTATTTTTTTTAAATGTGCAATGAACTCGACTACGTTTTCAGGAGAAAAACATTACTTTCAAACTGTAGACAATCTTTTTCAGTTGAGAATCTCTGCCAAGTTCTCATACTGCAGTAGTGTTCTAGCAATAAATAATTAAATATTTACTAGGGGCCTTCTGAAGGGCATGCCAGGTATGAAATAATAGATTTTTCACAAAGGGTGCCCAAGTAGCATTAATTTACTTAATTCGTTAGTAACAAAAAAAGTGTGTTTTATATTTTAAATTTAAATGTAACACACTACCATCTATTAAATTGGTCTCTAAAATCAATTCGTTACTTCTAAAACAAGAAATAATGGATCATTTATTGGTAATTTTTTTAATGTAATTTTTTTACTATTTTAAGTCATAACTTCATTTCTTCTCTACTCTTTGGTCAATAAATGCCTTGCCCTATTCATTAGATTCATTTTTTTTACAGATAGAGCAAAATACTTAAAGGAGGAGTAGACAAGGTGGGATGTGGTTTTGTGGTTTTCTCTGGCTGTTGTGATAAGTTCTGGGAAATATAAAAAAAGAGGAAGTTCCGATTCTGTTAAGCCACACTTCCTACAAGAGTACCACAATATGCGAGAGTGATTAAAAAAGTAACAGTAAACTAAGTTGCAAACAAAAAATGTTTTAGGTTTGTGTCCTCAACCAAGAATGAACCGCTTCTTTAACCTCTTCATCACTTCCAAACACGGGTATCCGATTGAGCTGTGTGGGGGATGCTGTAAGGCCTGAAATATCAATCTCCGAATTACGTCAGAAGTTGCAGCGCGCTCCCACACCGTCATTTTATTAGAGGCACGATTGACGATCAACTGTAAGTCAGCATTTGGTCTTTAGATGTATAAAAAGTGTAATCAGATTATCTAAGATATTTATGAACTTAAGAAAAAAACAGAATTTATAAAAATCCTGATTACTGCATAAATGGAAAAGGAGACGTCATTCTAAAAACACTTTTCTAACGAACACAGTTTTACAGTTTCGAATTTGATTTTTTTTTATTACAGTACTACATTCTCCCTATAGGATACTTCATCAAGTAAAGGTGAGCAAGTCCATGCTAGTTAAATAAATATATATTCATATGCATAGCTCAGATTACGTCAATAACAGATGACGAAACAAATTCACAGAATTGGCACCTAACATTTTCTCGGTTTGATATCCACTTAAACATTCCACTTTAAGCAGGGTCACAGAACAGGTTCTCTTCTCTAGGCCAACAATCTGATTCGAGCAAGAGACAGTATTCCCTTAGAAAGATGCTAGACAATGGCACGAAATATTATTTTCGTGTTATTTTCCTTCGGTTCGTCAATAACTTTCAAAATATAGCCGAAGGCTTAGACAGACGAAACAACATCCATATTGTGACAAAAGAAAACGAAGACTTAACCTTGCCTGGAAGGAAAGTTGATTGCAACATTCAGGGAAGAGAAGAATAGCCCAGTTAGCCTTCATTGTTTATGACAGCGTAACATCATGTCAACGCCTTCTTTCCAGGTATTATGTTTTTTATAGCTTTACCTTTTAAAGACAATTAGTGTTACACCGTCAAAGTACTTCGATAAAATTTATTTCATCAAAGAAGTTGGTCGGTTTATGCTCCCATAATTTGGATGAGAACCGACTTTGATTATTCTTTGACTAATCTCTGAATGTCGTTACATTTGATCAAAGATTTTCTGGTTAAGATGTCAGATAGACACTGACGACTTTCAGTTTAAAATAAGTGAAAAGCACTAAGCAGTTTGAAATGTGGTAAAATTGCATTTTAGTGTATTAAAACTACACTCATATTTGCAATAAAAGAGAACTGTAGTGAAATGTATATTTCATTCAAACTAGATTTTAAATCTCGTCTACTTTCTTGAATCAAAATCTGATCGAAAATTTAGATTCTGTTATGCCTGCCTGATTAATATTATTTAGTTATGACGACTTAATGTTAATAACTTAGCATTCGTCTTTTAAAAATTCTTATCTCACGTTTTCGAGTTTTGCACCAATTAATGCTTAAAATCCATCACCATAATAAGGAAACCAAACCAAATGACTATTCAAAGATCGTTAAAAAAAAAAAAGGAAGTTTCAGGCACATTAATGTAACTGAAAATTTATTTTAATTTCTTCGAGTGAAGTTTTCATTGCAAATTATCTAAGAGGGAAAAAGGGAATTTATCTTTTTTTTCCTAATAAGCAATAAGATCCTTTAAATTAAAAATCTGTTGTAAATGTTTCACATAGCTTTGGGCCTATCAACCCCAAGCATGGGCGATCTTATTTTCTAGCTCTATAGTTGGACACCAAATAAGTTCATATTCTGTTTTTTTCAGCCTCATACAAATTTGTTTGCGAGGCAAGACAAGGCAAGAACGTTGAACGGTGGCTAGCTTCTAACTCTTGTTAAGACAATTTGTAAGATTTTTTTTCAAACGTTTGTAGCTTAGAAAATTATTAACATGTTCTATATCACATGCTATCTACTTAACCTCATACAATTTTATTTTGATAGGAATGTTTTTATGCACCACTTCTAAAGGGAACTCATCTTCCTGATTAAATTGGCTATATAACTTACTGTTTAATAGATAGAATTTTGGTATAAAACTAAAGAAAATAATCATTATTATTGAATTCGTCATTTTCTTTTAAGAGAGGAGCCTACTTATAGTAATCATTTTCATTTTATGAATTTCAAAAATGGTCCATCAGAAACGAAGATTCCTATAGTCAAAATTGTGACATTCAAAGGGACCCACATGGCACATGGGCACATGGCCCATAAACAGTATGTTTTAAAGACTTTTATACAGGGTTTGGCAGAAACAATCTACCACTTCAATAAGCACTTCAATCCCTTCACTCGGCTTATAACCCGCGAAACTATTATTAATAATCAGTGCCGAAAAAGCCTCAAGTCTTATGAAGTGATAATGTGTAAATCTAAACAAAATATTTAAATATCCAAAGCAGTCACTTACCCATGCAGGTTTGATCTGTGAGGTTTGGCGAAAGTATCTCCTTCTGGTACAGCAACGTCCTTCTCCTAAAAAGACCAAAGATTTCAGACATGAGTACGACTACATCCTGATTGGTTGAAAATATTCTAGCACTCTTGACAGAACTCAGGAGGATGGCTCTCGATAGGTGCAATAATTTTTTGTCCACTGGATTATTTTACGTGAAATTATTCACCGATTTTATTAAACAATTCAGTGAATAAAAATGTGATTGATGCGTTTCATGGCCTTAGTGGTGCGATCGAATGTGAAAAATTCTAAAATGTTTTCCGCCTAATCACCCTAAACGTTTATAAATACAATTCCAAATAAGGCACGTCGAATTTAAAATTAATATAATGAGTAGTATTTATTATTGGAGTTGTTGAGGAAACAATAAATTACAAAAAACCTAATTATGGGCTTAGGAAAATATTCGGACCTAAAAGAGATGAGAACGGGGACTGGAGAAAACTGTATAATGACGGGCTTCGTAACCTGTAATCGTCACCAAATATAGTAGGGGTAATTAGGGTGAAATGGGCTGGACATTTTGCACGCATGGGGGAGGAAAGATATATCTAAACAAATACTGACTGGTGGACCCGAAGAGAAGACCTAGACGTAGGTGAGAGGACAATAAGAATACATTTAAGGGAAGTAGGATTTGCGAGGGATGGCTGGATGGAGTTAGGACAGAATAGGGTTGAAGTGCTGGCTCATATAAGCGCGGCAATGAACCTCCGGGTTCCATAAAATAGGTAATATTCCTTTAACTTGCTTGGGACTTGTCTATTGCCATTGAGTAAGTAAGTACGTAATCGTTCAGATTTCTACTTCCGAAGTATGAGTCCCATCCCAGGTTAAAGATACTTGTGAATTAATGGTGTCATGAAAGTGAAAATATATGATCAACTGATCATGGAAACGACAGTTCAAAGCAGCCCGCACATCTCTGTTAGATCGAGTCGAAAGTTCCTTGACCATGCACAAGCACAAAACTTGATTGTGCTAATGGAGAACATATTTATAGATGACCATCAGTTAAACGTGGAAGTGATGTCTTCAAAATCAGAATTTTGTAGGACCTTTCATATTCTACATCCTGGTGGTGCCACTACTATAAAGTTAAAACAGATTTTTTCGCTTACGTTCCTTGGCCATCATTAGTGCAATCCAGCCAGAGGAATTCCACAATCGCATGAGAAAATCACCACATGAATCACTTAACTGCAAATTATTTAGGAAGGGTTTCATATGAGAGGTCTATTAGCAAACCCGGCAATCTCCATTCTGGAAAAAAACAGGGATGCTGACTTCTAATGAAATTTTAATGTGTTTTGTATTAAGGGGGGACATACAGCTTTCGATTCTGAAAAATAGGTGAAGTTTCATTATTTTTTTTCTCAGCAATCAATTGTTCTGTAGCCTTGCAATCTGGCATGCTCTTTATTGACTAGTCCTAAAATTGCATACTATTTTCAGAATTAATTGAATTATTACAGTTAATGGGTAATTATCATTACAAAATGGCAGCCAAATTTTGTGCCGTTTCCCTGAAAAATCAAACATTTATTAATACATTGCAGTGAAATTTTGCTTGCAAGTATATTTGATATTATTGAACAACACTATCTAGAATCATTTATGTAGCTTTAATAGTTAATTTTTTTTAAATATTTCTGATGTAAAAATTTATAAAAAAAAATAACAAGTGATGAATTATATTTTTAAAAATATTTATACTGCAGATAATCCAAAGATCCTAGATTATGTTGGTCATATGATATTTACAAATAGATAGAAAAAAGAATCACTCAGAAATATTGGTATTTATGAAAATTATCAGGGAAACGGCACTTTAGTGCACACAATTTGGCTGCCATTTTGTAATGATAATTTCCCATTAACTGTAATAGTTCAATTAATTCTGAAAATAGTATGCAATTGTAGAAATTGTCAATATAGAGCATGCCAGTTTGCAAGGCTACAGAAAAATTCATTGTTGATAAAAAAAATAATGAAACTTCACCTATTTTTCAGCGTCGAAAGCTGTAGGCCTATGTCCCCCCTTAAATATTTAGTGTATGTGTTGCAAATCCCACTTCCCACATAAAAGAGGAACTCAGATTTACAACATATTCACTAAATATGCAATAGGAAATGCATTAAACTGCCATTAGAAGTTAGAATCTGTATCTTTTCTCACATATTGGATGTGGAGTCACTGTTTGCGTACTGATTTTGAAGGCTGAAATGTCCCATTTTGAGTCTCTAAATCAGAATTGAACTCCAGCTGCTTGGAGATAAGTTTTGCGTACTATGCTGTTGTACTTCGCAAAATTCTCCTTATTTTAATGTTCTGTTCCAAAGAAAGTGACAGGAAACAGAAATTTACCGCACCTCATATAATAAGCATTATGTAATTACAATCACTTTCATACCACTCTACAGTAAGTTTTTTGTTCTTCTCCAGTTGCCTCTTGACATTCAAGAAAGAAACTTCGCCTGAAACCATCTGAAATAGGACAAGGTTTTTCTACTAAGAACATAAATGTCTCAACGTTTAAGTTAAGTGACAACAAAGAATATCAGCAAATTCTGTTTAACTCAGACTCCTAACACAGTAAATAGGTGTAAACGTGAAGGTTGTTCAGTCTGACGATGAAGATCTTCCACAATGGCATTTATGTGTGCATAAATATGAAAGATCCATGTCAGTAGATTAACTGGCATGTAAAAGAACTCTCGCGGGGCAAAATTCTGGCACACCGGCGACGGTTACAGGCCTAAGTTGCAGTACATCCCCGTCGTTAAATAATCATATATATATATATATATATATATATATATATATATATATATCTCTGTCCTATATCCCCAGTGTCGGGGCGAAGGGCCTCCAATTGGAGGTTTCTGATACCTATGTGAATTTTTGTTACGCTTATTTTCCGAGAGAGGGCACACAACCCCCCAGGAAACTAAGGTATTACTTGGACGTGAAAGGCCGGGAAATTTAGTCCAGAGGCTCTAATTTAGGCTTGGAGTTCTTTAACGTGCCGTAAATCTACGACACGGGCCCCCCAGCTTAAAGTCCCTCCCGGAGGACTCCGTGCCCGGATTTTTACGTCCGGAAAAATCCATCGACCGCGGCCGGGTTTGATCCCGCGACCTGCGGATCCAGAGGCGGACACGCTACCCCTAAACCACCGCGGCCGACAAATAATCATATACCAACCAAAAATCTCATAAAGTACCATTCTGGCACTTAATAATTCCTGAATGTTGCATATCGTAGCTCGTGAATATCCACGTGCCGTCTGGATTGGCAAACATCTCTCAGCAGATGTTACCAGTACCACAGCAGGTGCTTTTCTTTTTATAGATCAGCATTTTACTCCCCTCTGAAGGTAGAACTTGTGATTTAGATATTATCCGTTGTAGTGCACATAGTAGCGAAAGTGTCCTGCAGTTCTTTGTAACGATGGGCACAGGTTAGGTTTCTGTTTGAGGGCATTACCATGGCAAATGACAGTTGTCTCGGCGTTTTGTTCTTGATCACATCTGCAACCGATCTTTTTATTTCCCCGTTATATCCTTCGTTACTCTTTAACCCTTAAATTCATAATGTGTCTTAAGGGATATGGCAGACAGTTTGGCTTAAATGAAATTTTTTTGGCTTAAATAAAATGTTAATAAAATCATGGAAAATATAATGAAAGAAAAATTTAACTTTCACGTAAAATTACAGAACAAGGCTCAAGAAACAAAATAAGGTGAAATGATAAATCAAAGTGCCAGATGGAGTTAATAGACAATATTTCAGAACCACGGTTTCTTAAGAGAGTTTAATCGGAATATGTAGGATAATATTAAAATATTAACAGAGCGAATTCACAGCAAATTCCTCACGTCAACAATATTCCTTCATTTTTTTCAAAACATCTGAAAGCTTACAAATACACAGTCAAAACCTTCAAAGCTTTTTTGTTCTTTTGAGGGTAAAATGATTAAAAATTAAAATAAATAGCGGTTATAAGCTAAAAGCTATAAGTTTGCAAATTTCAAGTTTCTAGCTTATGTAGAAGTTGGTAAACATCAATGTTAATGAATGGATAATCTTTATTTTGGTAGTAGATATGAATGACGTCAGGGCTATCCATCCAGTTTTTCCATACTTATAGAGTACTTATAGAGTATGGAGTAGCTTATAGCAGTTGGATGTGCCAATATTCCTGCCAAATTTTAATGTTCTAGCTATCCTATAAGTGTGTCAATAATTACATAACGTGAGGAATATATAAAAAATTTACTCTGAATAAGAAATCTAACTTTATCTAAAGTGTAACCGAAGGAGATATGACAAAAAGTCAAAGGAACAAACTTGTAGATCTCTCAAAATCCGTTACTGTTGTTGCAATTGGTTTTTTGGTATGACCGTTTAGCTACTAAAAGCCTCAAAAGAAGGTCTTCACATACCTTAAAGTTGCATACGCCTTTTTAAATATTTTTCGAGGGTTAAAAATTAAACATAGGATCGTTTCGGAATATTTTCGTCGGTTACAAAGTATAAGCTATAACTATACCAAATTTCAAGTTTCTAACACATCTCGATGTGGGAAAATAATTACTTCAGTGAGTGAGTTAACCGTAAGTGTTTGTAGTATAGTGATGATTTGATAATTTTAAAAAATACTAGTAAAAAATCAATAGCGTTTTCCTATGGACTTTGTATCAAGTGTATACATTAAGTTTCATGAAAATCTGATAAAGAGTATTCGATTTATCGCGCATACAGACACAGAGACAGACGGACATACATTTTCCCCGACCACCATGTATTCTTAGAAAGTATCGTCCTGGTATTTAATAAACTATAGGCGTATTTTATTTTATAAATTTCAATATGGTATCTTCTAAGATTACATGGTGGGCAAAAAAAAAATGACAAGTCCCTGGAAAGATTCGAAATATGGTGAAGGAGAAGTATGGATAAAAGAAAAATGAGCGGATAAAGTGACAAAATAAGGAAGTCCTGACAAGAGTGAAGGAGAAGAGATCAATCCTAAACACAGTTCATCGTAGGAAAAAAAAAATTGGATAAATCCACTTCAGAAGAAATTGTCTGCTGCATGACGTCATCAAAGGCAAGTTGGAGGGAACGTCAAGTCTTAGAACATTAGAATAATCCTGCTGTACACAATTTAACGTAGACAAGAAAATATTGGTTACTGAAAGAGGAAGTCAAGGATAGGAGGTGGAGAGCGAAATTTGGACACGAAGTGCAAGGATGGGAAGAAATAACACTTAATAATAATAATAATAATAATAATAATAATAATAATAATAATAATAATAATAATAATAATAATAATAATAAATTAACGAGTGGAGGCAGCCCCAAAGACATTCAGATTTGATATGTGGCCCTCATGGTCCAATAATTTGAGGACCCTTGTTATAAAAAGGCTCAAAGTCCTTGGTAACTTAATTCATAGATCAGTGAATTCATAGCACTTGTAGGCAAATTTTTTAACTTTATACTACTGCAATAAACATTCTAAATTAAATAATGCGTACCGGTATTTCTGTGCAATACAAACGAAAAGATGATATAAGTACGCTCTATTAAAATCTCCGTCATAGCATAAAGCTAAAAGAAAATGGCATGAGTTTTCTATCAAGTTTTTACAGGAGTGATTATAAAGCTTCCGTTGCTTATACAGCATGACATCAGATGTTTTGATTTGCACATGTGCCACGCTAAATATTTAATGTTTTATTTTAAGGAATACTTTCGCCACCAGATTTAGAAGGCTGTGAAAGTGATATGCTGATGTAATCAATGCTAAACTACGCAATGCCAAGAGCACGTTTAAAGCCAGGTAAAATAAACGAAATGAGTTTATCGAATGAGAGAGTTGAAAAGTGTAATTAGCGAAAAGGCTATCTATAAGGAGCTTCAAAACAAATATTGTTTTTCTGCGATAGACTTGCCATTAATTCCCCGTTCATTATATCATGGCGGAAAATAGAATTTTCAATACCCAGGGTCGGCAACCTTCTTCTTCTTCTCCTCCTCCTCTCCCTGAGATTTAAATTTTATGCCTTTACGCATCCACGGATTTTTATGGATCACATACATAATCTTTGAACAGACCAGGAAACTGAAGGCTTCCTCGGATGAGTGATCATCCAATGCCGGGCCACCTCCGAGATAACACGAACACATAGGACGATACACACCAATCACACACACTCACTACGAACAAGACGAGGATGGATGAATGTGACATTCCTCGGCTGGACATTCCTCTCACAGGTGAAGAAAACCTCGGAAAAAATCATACCTTGGAAATTTCTCCCGACCAGGAACCAAACCCGGGCCCGCTGCGTGAGGAGAGCGAACGAATCCCCTACGCCACAGCGGTGGACGGGTCGGCAATCTAACTTACCATATTACTTACCGCATAGATGCGTCATTATATCAAAACCAAGAACTAAGTACGGTACTGTATGACTGTTTGCGATTGCTAAATTTTTAGTAACAAACGAAAATATGAACATGAACAATGAACATTAATAACTTATGAAGACCGCCAGGCGAAAGTAATCGATCACTACCAAGTAGCACCACCTAAATGATCATGGATGAGATCAAGGTGGCAGTGCAATATCGGAAATGGAGAAAAAAAGAGATACGTCGTATTTTTTCTAACTTTTCCTCGATTCTGTTTAAAACGCTATGCACACGAGTACCTCAATACTATATCGTTAACAAATATTCCTACTTTGTTTAAAATAATAAAAGAGTCCGGGATATGTGTCTATACAGTTGGGTAGGCCATGACACTATTGATTGTCAATTGTTTTTATTATTGGTGTATTTTTATGGATTAAATTTCAACTGATATTAATTTAAATGGATATGATTTTGGATGAAATGGTGAGGATGATTCATGGTATGTAAATATCCAATTCGGCATTTGCCTTTACAACTGAGACAACCATGAAAAGTTGTCAAATTGGCAGGCCACGGTTTTTAAACTTGGGACCTCCCGAATGCGAGTCGGCCACCTCGCTCGGTTTAATGCATTTATTCCTATCCATGCTACAACAATTCTAATTTCCTATTATTTATTTCTATTATGTTATTGCCGGTTTGATTTATTTCAATACCTAAATACGTCTATTCTATACATGATTTTATTTTTTCTCTAATAATTTTGATGATGATGATGATGATGATGATAATAACAATAACAACAACAACAATGTATTACTTATGTGATGCGGCACGATGGTGAACAGTTGTTCAACAAGCTTACCATTGACTTCTGGGGGTTCAGTTGACCCTGACTGAAATGCAAAAGTTCCAACAAAGATGTCTCTTGGCTCACAAATGAACTGCACTTGGCGCTTTGTCAAAACTCGGAATGTCCTTCCTCGACTCTAGACTCGGGCATTCACTTGGCTCGGAGAGACGGGTCACGACTCACGACACTAGCATGTGACTCACTGCATTTCCCAATTCTCCCTGCTTATACTTATTTCTATCTTTTTCAGATCTCTCTCTCTCTCGAATCCTATGCCCCCATGTTGGGGCGAAGGACCTCCAAATGGAGGTTTCTGTTTACCGATGTGAATTTTGTTACGCTTATTTTCCTAGAGAGGGCAGAGGGACAGGTGGAAAGCCCATCGCCCCTTTTCCCTCCTCCGGAAACTAAGGTATTATTTGGACGTGAAAGGGCCTAGAAATTTTGTCCAGAGGCTCTAATTTAGGCTTGGAGTTCTTTTACGTGCCGTAAATCTACTATGCGGGCCCCCAGCTTAAAGTCCCTCCCGGAGGACTCGGTGCCCAGGATTTTTACGTCCTGAAAACCCCATCGACTGTGGCCGGGTTTGATCCCGCGACCTTCGGATCTAGAGGCGGGCACACTACTCTAGACCGCAGCTGACTTTTTTCAGATTACCCTATATTAATTTTTAATGTTTCATTAGTTGATGGAATCCTAGAAGGCCTACATAGTAAGTAGTGATTTTAGCTTTTCTCGTAAGGAACAGCTTGTGTAAACCACCATGACCTATTGTAGTAATAGCAGTAGTAGTGATATACTTGCAGAAAATAGTGGGCCTACAGTGTAATACAAAATGTTAAAACATGAAGACATTAACAAAATAAAATAAAATAAAATATAATCAGGTAAACTGATGTAACAAAGTGCCAGAATGATTTTGTTTAATCAGTGATAATTGCAATTATGATATGCAGAAAATAAGTTTTTTTTAATCGATTTCCGAGTTAAGCTCCAGTTCGATGCATTAAGCAGGGCTTACGGAAGAACAAAGGTCTAAAGCATAATCATATGTGGAGGGATATGTGGGTAGTGTTATTTTGTCAAAGCTAACTGTATTACAACTTCCAAAGCCGTATGTGAACACTGTAAAACAATATGTTGTAATGAGAACTGATTTGCATTTGATAAAATCTATCTAATATATTACCATATAAAATAGCCGCTAAATTGCGCACTACTCCAGTACCAGTCAACCGACTTGGTCCAAAATCAATAGGCTTCTTCCCGTGGGCGTTATAAATGTGAATACCAAGTTTCATGAAAATCCGATAAAGCGTATATGAGTTACCGCGCGTACAGACACACGGGCAGACAGGCAAGGACAGACATTTTCCCGTCCATCACACAATCTCAGAAGGTACCATTCTGGCACTTAATAAATTAATAAAATTAGAACATTAGTAGAGTATTAGTATACTGTGTGGCAAAATGATAACCAGATTTACAAGAACTAGCGAATTAGTAAGACAAACATAACTTAGAACAGTCTGACAATTTGTTTCAGGTTTGGATATAAACCAATAAGGATTTTTTTTAAATTATTAATACACAGGTCAGATAATAACATGATGTTAGGAACAAGTTGTAATTTAGACGGTAATCTATAATAATTAGGGGAAGTGTCAGTCTGTCTGCGCGCGATGCCCAGCGAAATCACAAAATAATAAAAGCCAAATTATTTGTAGTACCGTAATTTCAACTACTTTAGCTTGTACTTCACAAATGAATCAAGTCGAAGAGAATTTGATTTTTCAGAACAATAGATTAGATTACGTTAATGAGGGGTAGTGTAAGCCCTTCGGCTTCTCAACACTGCGACCTTAATAGATCTATTGTGAATACTCTAGTCTATACCCTATTCTAGTATGGTATGGTTCAGGGGCTGAGCCCTGACGGGCTCGCGCAAGTAGGCCACATAGGCGGGCCCTTTTTGCACCCCTAGGAGACGGAATGATGTGCATGCCCTAAGGCCCCCCTGTCAACAGACTCCACCACCAGCCCCCACGGAGCTCCCCTACATCCAACAAGGACCAGGTACCACTCCACATGCACCGTACCCAGGGTCCCTCCTACAAGAGCCCCATAGGCGCGGCACAGCCAGACATGCGCCACTAACCCAGGGTCCCTCGGAGAGCCCCAAAGGCTCGGGACACCACCAGCAACTCTTGACCACAAGCAGCGGGGCAGGACGGGGGATGCCCGCAGCAGAGTCTGCAGCAGGAGCTGGCCCGATAACCAGTAAAGGGGAACGGGATGATAATGAGGGGGGAAATGAAGTTGAAGTGGAGTGTTGGTAGAATGAATGAAGGGGGAAACGGGAGGATCCCCGAGAAAAAACCCCAAAGGTCACGGCTTTGTCCACCACAAATGACACGCCCGCCGGTCCCGAGATTGGAACTCGGGACCGCTAGCATGCCAGGCCCACATCCTATTCTAGTAGTCACCACTTTAATTTAAGGCTTTTTAATGCAGCCTATAATTTTCCTGGGTGATGTCCAGTCCTGAACCCGGGGATTTTTCGTTACTGAACAGACATTTTTTTTATTTGCCCTACATTGACTTCTTATCTTACGTAGACTTTAATACATAATACTCAGACTAAAAAATATAAAAAATTATTTGACTGCTTGATGCAGTGAATTATACAGAGCTTGTTAAAGGTTCGGCCTTGTTTGTACATCGATACGCTCGGTTGAATTGAAGCTAATTAATTTGTCTGGAATAGCTCATAATCTAATTAGCTACAAATGAGTGAGCACATGTTCGTACTTCTTATTGAGAACTAAATTAAACTTGAAATTTATAAAAGTAGCTTGTCAATACATATTATGCTCGCGCTTCTATAACATAGGTATTTGCAAATGAAACGTACACGAATAAAATAATTTTTGCACGACTTAACTAATTAGTGGTACTCACGAATATTGTTGCCGTGGATCGTAAGTTGACATTCCCGCACGCAATCTTGTTGCTATGGAAACCAAAAAAAATTTCCGTGTGGTAAGAGTTTACGTGCGATAAGAATTTACTTACGGCACTCATCATACTACAAGCCTTTATGGACAAGGCCCCCCAGGACGAATATTCGGTTCCCATAACAACAAACACATGCGAATCACTTTCTGAAATATAACATCCATCTTCAATAGTGTGTATATACAAAATATTTTCAGCTAATAACTCAATTAATATAAATAAATTGGTATAAATAATTATCGTGCAAAAATAGGATGCAACACTCGTGCCGTAAGCGCATAACGGATCACGGAAATTGAAAAAAACTCGGTGCAAGCGCCTCGTTTTTTCAAACTCATTCCTCGATCCGTATGCACCACTTACGGGACTTGTATCGCAATATACTATGTACGGTACTTATATGAAAGTATCTGAGGCATGCCGGGGTAGTGAGTTCGAGCCTCGCCTGGAAATGCAATTTGCAATTATTCGTATTGAAAAATTAGTGAACTAACAGTGTTTTTAAAAATAATACTTAATAGTCACCGTCACCAGTGGCGCAATTGGTTAGCGCAGGGTACTTGTATGTCATTAACTGAGCAAGGCCAGGGGTTGTGAGTTTGAACCTCACCTGAAGAATGTACATTGTAATTATTCTTATATAAAAAATATTAATGAACTGATCTAATTAAATTCTATCGTCCCCAGTGGCGCAATTGGTTAGCGCACGGTACTTATATGTCAGTAACTGAGCCATGCCGGGGTTGTGAGTTCGAGCCTCACCTGGGGAATATATTTTGCAATTATTCTTATATAAAAATTAGTGAACTAACAGTGTTTTTAAGTAATTACTTTAAGCTCATCGTCCCCAGTGGCGCAATTGGTTAGCGCACAGTACTTATATGACAGTAACTGAGCCATGCCGGGGTTGTGAGTTCGATCCTCACCTGGGGAATATATTTTCCAATTATTTTTATATAAAAATTAGTGACTAACAGTGTTTTCATTAATTAAACAATGGTCATCATCCCCAGTGGCGCAATTGGTTAGCGCACGGTACTTCTATGACAGTGACGAAGCCATGCCGGGTTTGTGAGTTCAAGCCTCACCTGGGGAATATATTTTCCAATTATTCTTACATAAAAATTAGTGAACTAACAGTGTTTTTAAGTAATTACTTTATGCTCATCGTCCCCAGTGGTGCAATTGGTTAGCGAACGGTACTTATATGACAGTAACTGAGCCATGCCGGGTTTGTGAGTTCGAGCCTCACCTGGGGAATATATTTTGCAATTATTCTTATATAAAAATTACTGAACTAACAGTGTTTTCAAGTAATTATATAATATTTATCGTCCCCAGTGGCCCAATTGGTTAGCGCACGGTACTTATATGACAGTAACTGAGCCATGCCGGGGTTGTGAGTTCGAGCCTCACCTGGGGATTATCTTTTCCAATTATTTTTATATAAAAATTAGTGAACTAACAGTGTTTTCAAGTAATTAAACAATGTTTATCATCGCCAGTGGCGCAATTGGTTAGCGCACGGTACTTATATGACAGTGACGGAGCCATGCCGGGTTTGTGAGTTCGAGCCTCACCTGGGGAATATATTTTTCAATTATTCTTACATAAAATTTAATGAACTAACAGTGTTTTTAAGTTATACTTAATGCTCAACTTCCCCAGTGGCGCAATTGGTTAGCGCACGGTACTTATATGACAGTAACTGAGCCATGCCGGGGTTGTGAGTTCGAGCCTCACCTGGGGAATATATTTTCCAATTATTTTTATATAAAAAATTAGTGAACTAACAGTGTTTTCAAGTAATTATACAATGTTCATCATCCCCAGTGGCGCAATTGGTTAGCCCACGGTACTTATATGACAGTGACAGAGCCATGCCGGGGTTGTGAGTTCGAGCCTCACATGGGGAATATATTTTTCAATTATTCTTACATAAAAATTAGTGAACTAACAGTGTTTTTAAGTAATACTTAATTCTCTACGTCCCCAGTGGCGCAATTGGTTAGCGCACGGTACTTATATGACAGTAACTGAGCCATGCCGGAGTTGTGAGTTCGAGCCTCACCTGGGGAATATATTTTCCAATTATTTTTATATAAAAATTAGTGAAATAACAGTGTTTTTAAGTAATTACTTTAAGCTCACCGTCCCCAGTGGCGCAATTGGTTAGCGCACGGTACTTATATGACAGTAACTGAGCCATGCCGGGGTTGTGAGTTCGAGCCTCACCTGGGGAATATATTTTTCAATTATTCTTACATAAAAATTAGTCAACTAACAGTGTTTTTAAGTATTACTTAATGCTCAACGTCCCCAGTGGCGCAATTGGTTAGCGCACGGTACTTATATTACAGTAACTGAGCCATGACGGGGTTGTGAGTTCGAGCCTTACCTGGAGAATTTATTTTGTAATTATTCTTATATAAAAATTAGTGAACTAACGTTCTTTATTTAGTAATTACTCAGTGTTCATCGTTATCAGTGGCACAATTAATTAACGTAAGTTACTTGCATGCCACTAACTGTGTCATGCCAGCGTCGTGTTTACAACCTGCACCTCGGGAATCTGTTAAAAAATTCTTATATAAGAACAAGTGAACTAAAAGTGTTTTTTAAAATAATTAATTAAATTACATCTTCCCTGTGGCGAAATTGGTTAGCGCAAGGTACTTTAACAATAACTGAGCCATGTAGGTGTTGCGAGTTGGATCTCATTTCGGAAATATGTTTTGCAATTTTTCATATATAAAATAAGTGAACTAAATGTTTCCACAAAGTAATTCTTTAAATTGCGTCTTCCCCAGTAGCGGGATCGGTTAAAGCACAACACTTACATGACATTAGGCCTATCTACTCCATGATGAGATTGTGGGTTCGTGGAAATATGTATTGCAATTATTCTTATATAAAAATAAGAGTACTAATATTGTTTTTAATAAGTAATTGCTTAACTTCAATCGTCCCGAGCGGCGCAATTGGTTAGCGCAAAGTACTTATATGCCAGTATCTAAGCCTTGCTGGGGGTTGTGAGGTCAAACCTCGCCTGGGGAGTTTGTTTTGCAATTATTAAGTACCAGAATGGTACTTGATGAGATTGTGTGCGGCACGGGAAGATATCTTTCCGTCTGTGTGCCTGTACTCGTGAATAACACAAATACACTTAATCGGTTTTTTATGAAACTTGGTATACGCATTTATAATGTCCATGGGAAGAAGCCTATTGATATTGGACCAAATCGGTTGAACGGCACCAGAGTAATGCCCAAATTAGTGCCTATTTTATGGTAATATATTAGAAAGAATTTATCAAATGCAAATCAGGTCTCGTGACAACATATTGTTTTACCTTACCTTTACGGCTTTGGAAGTTGCAATACAGAAAGCTTTGACAAATAACACTACCCACATATTCCTTCACATAATTATGCTTATCAAATTATACCTACTTAATGAATCGATCTGGAGCTTATCACCGAAATATTTTGATATTTATCGAGAGGACAAACGTTTATCTAGCGTCCGTGATGCTTAATGAATACTTTGTCTTGATATGGTCATGTTTCGGCGCATATGTGGTCCATGTATTTAATTTGCATGAAAATTACCAATTTTATTGGGAAAAAAAGCTCTCGAGAGAAAATTTATTCCTTAATCCTTCCTCTGCTGATGCAAAAAAATAGAACAGTAGTATCGGTAACATTTATCACTATCAGATAAATCCCAGGTAGGATAATGATTAGGGAATGGTTTGAATGAAATGAGTAACTGGTGTGACCAAAACAAACTTATATTGAATCAAGAGAAAACTTCTTTGATTGATTTTCATACTGGAAAAAAGTCTGACTCTGTTCCTCTTTTAAGATTGAATGGAAAGACAGTCCATACATGTGAAACTGTAAAATATCTTGGGCTTAATATTAATTGTAACCTAAATTGGTCAGCTCATATTGACACCGTATCTGGAAGACTTGCTTCAGTGTGCTATTTGATTTATAGATTAGCTAGGTTGGTTAATTGTGAAGTGCTTCTAAAAGTGTACTATGGATGTTTCCATAGTATTTTGAACTATGGTATAATTTTTTGGGGTGGTTGTACTGAAGCAGATAGACTCTTCTTACTTCAGAAGCGAGTTGTAAGGACTATATGTGGCGTCCATTGGCTCACTCATTGCAAGCCCTTATTTAGATCACTTAATATTTTAACGTTGACTTCTCTTTTTGTTATGGAATCGGCCCTTTATGTAAGACACAACCCCGAAGTTTTTTTAAGAAACAATATGATACATACCTACAATACTAGAAATTCTGAGATGTTACACGTGCCGCAAATAAGAAAAGCTTTGACTAGCAAGAGCCCTTACTGCAATAGTGTTAAAGTATACAATGCACTTCCAGCATTTATTCTTAATGAACCTTGTATTAATAAGTTTAAGTATTTACTGAAGTGTTATTTATTGGATAAGGCATTTTATAGTTTACACGAGTTCTATGATAGTACAGCCACTGTATGTAAAAATTGACAACTGTGTCACCTTTGGTGATTCCAACAGGCCTAAATAAAGAAAGAAAAGAAAGAAATGATAATTTTTAAAAAAAGAAATGCACTCATTACAAAAAAACTTATTATCTGGATTTCTTGTTTTTCTTACCGAAGATACATCCTGGTAAAATCTGCACAGTTATATTACTTTCATCCCGTATTTTGAATGGTTTACAGTTGATCGCTTGATTGTATGTGCTAAGCTATCGAAACCTAGTTTCGCACTCGTTTGAAAAGAATGTCTAAAGACAACAGGTATTTACAAGAAGAAAATAGATGCTAGTCTTAATACCTTTTTTTCTCTATATGAAAATAAATGTAATACGTACATATATTTTAAATTAGCTGTGTTTATACTCCTTTTAGCTGAGAGGCCATATCAGGAGTTCGGGATGTGTGTCAAGGGTAGGCCTTGAACTATTGATTGTCAATTGTTTCTATTACTGGAGTAATTTCAACTGATATTACTTTAAATGGATATGATACAGGATGAAATGGTGAGGATGATTCATTCTATGTGAATAACCAATTCGGCATTTGCCTTTACGACTGGGGAAACTATGAAAAAACCCATGTCAAATTGGCCGGTCACGGATTTTGAAACTGGTACCTCTCGAATGCGAGTCCAGTATGTTACCATCTCGGCCACCTCGCTCGGTTATAGTTTTTTTTTATTATGAAGTTTATTGACATTACACATCTAACAACTTGCAGCAATGGCCATCATAGAAGTTTCTGCAGTCTCGCCACGAAGGTGGTAAGAAATTGAAGCGTATTTTTGTGCAAGTACCCTCATGAATACTCTTGTGTTGACAATAGGAAAGCATGAATGATAATAAGAAATCATTCTGGAGGCAATGGTCGATGCTGAGCAGACCTTGACAGGATATGGCCTGTAAATGAGTGGCCGCAGAGGAGAAAGTGGCAAGAAAGATTCTAAGGAGAAAATGGTAAGGACAGATATAAAGGCTACAATTTGGAGACAAATGGAGAATGTGTAGGTGAAATAAATTTGTAAGACATAGCACCAAAAAGGAACGAGGATTGTTTGGAAGAAAATTAGTGTAAATTGAATGAAGGTTTTTGACAATTGAAAATATAAATTTATTTTCAAATGAGAGTCCATATCCATAGCAAAGGACATATATTACACATCCAGTATAAAACTAAATATATAAATAGAATGCCATAATCTGGGAAAAGTACAAATTCGCAAATAATTTAAGCGAATAAAATGATAATAAATACGTATTCAGTATTTACTGATTAAAAATCACACGTTAAGTAATTAAACTCGGGATTAACAATTGAAGCAAATATGAGGCTTCAAGATCAAGATTTTTCTTTGAGATCAGATTCTTTCATGCTGATTGAGGATTAGACTTAAAACTTCTCAGTGTATTTAGACAAACTGTCATTATCAGTTGACAAAACTAGTTGGAAAAATAAAAGTCGCCAATGAAAGAATTTGTTTGAGAGACATCTACTTCGAAGAGTTTGTTTACCAATGACTGGCAATTTTACACAATCAGCCCCAAAGAGAATGCTACAACTGCAGATGTTGTAAGAGTTTTTAAAAATAAAATAATTCCAGATTGCTGCCCGCAGCAAATGGAATAATCATACTGATATTATTGATGTTCAATGACTATTTTGCAATATGAATACAGCATTTAAAAAAAGGTGTAATACTGTGATGTAATTAAGATGTAAATGCCATAAATCACGTGGAATGCCTTGGACGGTGCTATGTCAGGGAATGTACCAGAAGTATTCACATCTTCCTATAGACAGTCGATGAGCTGATCCCTCTCTATCCAGTAACAGTCTAGAGTGGCCAGGGAACACCCAGTGCACTTGGAACAAGCACAGTGCATTCCTTCACCACATTTACCACGGATCTCGCTTGGTCCCCCACAGAATTCACCTGGTCCCTGGAATCGAAATGCAACATTAGACATCGAACTCGGCGTTGTCCGGGTAATTCATCTGGAACACCACCAGGATTATGGAAAGATCAGCTGGAATACATCAATAGGAGTGGGTGTAGTTAACAGTAGTTTCCATAGGATGATCACATCAGGATTATGGAAGGATCAGTTAGAATACATCACTAGGAATGGGCGTGGTTAACAGTAGTTTCCACAGGATGATCACCACCAGGATTATGGAAGGTCAACTGGAATACATCACGAGGCGTGGGCGTGGTTAACAATAGTTTCCACAGAATGATCACCACCAGGATTATGGTAGGTCAACTGGAATACATCACGAGGCGTGGGCGTGGTTAACAGTAGTTTCCACAAGATGATCACCACAAGGATTATGGAAGGGTCAACTGGAATACATCACGAGGAGTGGGCGTGTTTAACAGTAGTTTCCACAGGATGATCACCACCAGGATTATGGAAGGATCAGCTGGAATACATCACGAGGCATGGGCGTGGTTAACAGTAGTTTCCACAGGATGATCCCCACCAGGATTATGGAAGGGTCAACTGGAATACATCACTAGGAGTGGGCGTGGTTTACAGTAGTTTCCGCAGGATGATCACCACCAGGATTATGGAAGGGTCAACTGGAATACATCACGAGGCGTGGGCGAAGTTAACAGTAGTTTTCACAGGATGATCACCACCAGGATTATGGAAGGGTCAACTGGAATACATCACTAGGAGTGGCCGTGGTTAACAGTAGTTTCCACAGGATGATCACTACAGGATTATGGAAGGGTCAACTGGAATACATCACTAAGAGTGGCCGTGGTTAACAGTAGCTATATTTCACAGGATGATGAGGAACGGTTATACAAATCATCTTCCATATCATTCAAGGAATGAATTTTTACAATGTCATTAATTTTTAATTCCTTTCGAATTAAAAGAGTTTGGAACAGAATACAGGTTGTCATTAAATTATGAAAGGATTAAATCAGAGGTTTGAAGGTTAGATTTCAGAATTCATGACAGGTTACATTTTACAAATTCAAATGAATTTGGTATTGAAACTTTGGTACGATAGCTCAGAGGAATTATTAGGAAGAGTGTGGAATGGGAGAAACCAAGGCAGAGGAAAAACATTGGTTTACATTACCAAAAGAAGAATTCAGGTTATTAACCTTACCTAAAACTGTGAAAGGAATTTAATAATAAAGGAAATGTGCAGAGTAACCAGATTTTAAAATGCTCTTAGTATTCTGTCAAACTGATTCAGATTGGTGGTTTAGGAATTATGTTTTACTAGCCAGTGGATAACATAAGGAAATGTGGATGACAGACATTGACAATATGCCGTGAAGACACTTGATAATAAAACAGAACTCTTGGGGAGCAATGGTATAAAATCTAATAAAAATTGCCCCCTGTACTTTTATCAACTTCCTTTTAGGAACTTGATCAATAAACACTGTCTAAAGACTAGTGGACGTGCAAGGCCTTGAAAATTAATGGTAATTTTTTCTAGCCTCTACTGCAAATGTTTTGAAAGTGTGGTACGTGACACACATTAATTATCAACCACAATAAGTGGCGTAACTGACAATCAATTCGATAGTGCAAAAGTCTATTATAATACACTTATATAGCAGCATTTCCCAAACTGTGTTTTGCGGAACATAAGTGTTTCGTAGGTGTGTATGAGTGTTCTCGATTGTATTCGTTGCTCATTATTTGCACAACCCACCTAGAGGAAATAAACAATTGCACATTTTCTTTTACATCCACGAAGCCACTTGGGATTCGAGTCTTCGATGGGGATAAATCGGCGATTACGTGCAAATCTTCAAGACTACAAATGGCAATTCGATGTATGAAAATCATCATGTAACTCCAGCTGCGGCAAGATAGGGTACCAACTCTGATGACACATTTTCGTCATTCGCCCATAACCCCCCTAACTATAGAATAAAATATGTGAATACATACTTCCCGGTTTCCACAGTTACTTAAAATTATGCTACAGAGAGACTGTCTATGGTCTACAATGGGTCAACAGAGAATGAATGATGTGGAATTGATGAAATAGCAAATGAGTTCAACACTAGAAATGAAATTCGCAGGCAGACACTTGCAATCAAAATATGATTTTCAAAAAGGCAACCCTTCGTGGCACAATATGTGGCACTGTGGTTAGTAATGCGACAATAAACAGGTTATGAACAGAGTGTTCATATTTATCCATTAATAATGTCCTTTGCTGTAACGAAGCAGGAATTTCAAAATAGATCATATAAAACTTGAATGTGATTTTCCTTTACTGAGTGAGCCCAACAAATAAATTTTAATAAAAATAATAAAAATAGGGACAATCAGGTAAACTGATTTAACGAAGTGCCAGAATGCTTTTGTTTGATCAGTGATAGTTGCAATTGTGATATGCAGAAAATAAGTTATCTTTTAAATCAATTTCCGAGTTAAGCTCCAAAGCGATTTATTAAGCCGGGCTTACAGAAGAACAAAGGTCTAGTTTGATAAGCTTATGTGAGGGAGTACGTAAGTAGTGTTATTTGTCAAAGCTGCCTGTATTGCAACTTCCAAAGCCGTATGTCAACACTGTAAAACAATATGTTGCCACGAGAACTGATTTGCATTTGATAAATTCTTCATAATATATTACCATAAAATAAGCACTAAATTTGGCATGTGACTTCAATCGATTTGGTCCAATATCAATAGGCTTCTTCCCATGGACGTTCTAAATGCGTATAGCAAGTTTCAAGAAAAGCGTATTTGAGTTATCGCGCGTACAGACACACTTACAGGCAGACAGATGGACACACATTTTCCCGTTCCCCACACAATCTCATAAAGTACCATTCTGACACTTATTTTTTTTTATATTGTTTCAACTTGAACGCATCTGGTACGACAAATTTCTACATAGGATATTTTTGTAAAAATCAAGTTTGATGTTAGTGAGTACAATCCAGAACTCCAGAGCATTAAGCCCCTCTCAGTGAAACTGTACTGACCGTTTTTCACTCTCGTCCTCCTCGGACAGTTTTAAATCCACGCCTAAGCCTAACAGCCTTGAAGAATAGGCTAGAAATGAAATTGTCTCGTAAGGGAAAGTTTAAATCAGGAATTTTGATGTTGGAAACTGTAAAAAATTATCTCAAATTCCATGTTCATATTATTTTATTCATTTCCATGGTTCATGTGTTCTTCATAAAAGAGGAAGAAGAAACGTACAATACTGCCAATAAATTGCCTTATTTGGTCAATAAATATAAAATATAACAAAAAATATAACAAATAAAACATGAAATGAAATTCTTTCTCATAAAAACTTGATTTGATCTGAAATAAACAATCCCTGTCAGTATATTTTTCTCTTGGAAATATGCTCAAATTTTACGGAGAAAGATCCGGTAATAAGTGTTTCAGTTCTATCAGACCAAGATCATATTTACTATTGTTCAAATTTGTAGTATATTTTTTTGTAGTTGAATGCCAGCTGGATGAACACAATCAAAATATAAGGCCCGTCCATAAAGTAACTTTTTCTGGGGCTGTTTACAGAAACAAAACACAACTACAAAGGAAATACTGTATTTATTGCAACAGACACGGCCAGCGTTCAGCTATTTTTCAACATATTCGCCTCCGGAATTGAAACATTTGTCTTACTGTGGCACCAACTTGTGTATACCTGTGTCGTAAAAGTGTGCCGCCTGGGATTTGAACTACCGTGTGACAACCACCTTCACCTCTATGTCATTCTCTGTCATTTCGTGAGGTGTAGGAAAGGAAGGAAATCACTGGGAGCGAGGTCCGGGCTTTATGGTGAATGATTAAACACCTCCCAGTCGAACTTCTGCAAGAGACTTGCAAGGAGGTGTTTAAACAACCACCCTACAGCCCGGACTTCGCTCCCAGTGATTTCCATCTTTTCCTACACCTCACGAAATGACGAAGAATGACAGAGAATGACAGAGAGGCGAAGATGGTTGTCACACGGTGGTTCAAATCTCTGGCGACACACTTCTACGATACAGGTATTCAAAATTTGGTGCCACGGTAAGACAAATATTTCAATTCCGGTGGCGAATATGTCGAAAAATAGCTGAACACTGGCTGTTTCGGTTGCAATAAATATTTCCTTGATATTGTATTTTGTTTCTGTAAACAGCCCCGGGGAAACTTACTTTATGGACTCGCCTCGTAAAATGGATAGGATTTAATACTGGAGTTCAGTGCTGATTTAGTGAGCTTTAAGGCAGTCTAGAACGCGAGATACATTGTGGCATTGAAGAGTAACGGCGGAGCATCCAAAGCACCTATTGCAATAGCAATACATTCCTTCTCCACACTTCCCCAACACATCGCGCGGTCCACCGCAAGATTCGTCAGGACCCTGTGCAACACACGGAAAACAGTCTTGTTATCACATCTTCAAAAGTCTACCTACATGGCACAGTAAGCAATTACTTACGTACTCCGGCAATTGTTAATTCCTAAGCAAGCTAAAGGAATATTTATTTTATGAAACCCGGAGGTTCACTGTCACGCTTACATGAGCCCGCCATTTAACCTATTTTGAGCTAATTCCATCCAACCATCACCCACAAATCTTACTTCCCTTAAATCGGGAAAAAGGTATATTATGCCGCGCACGAGTTTTCACTCCCACTCCTATAATTGTGAAATATGATTTTTGGTGCAAGGGTATTTTTTTTATTAAGAAATATTATTTTGTTGTTTATAGTTGTGACGTTTTGTGTTTGGTGCAAGGGTCTTTTATTCTTCAGTGGAAGGAAAACCTGTGCGCGACATAAATTACCGTTTCGCCCTTAAATCTATTCTAATATTGTCCTCCCACCTACGTCTAGGTCTTCCAAGTGGTCTTTTCCCTTCGGGTCTCCGAGTAAATATTTTTGAGATATGTCTTTCCTCCCCCATGCACGCAACATGTCCAGCCCATTTCATCCTCCGTGATTTAATTATCCTTACTATATTCGATTAACAGTGCAGAGTTCGGTGAAGAGCTGGGGTAAATAATTAATAATACAATCTCGGCACCGTACTTAATTATGTGAGACGTAAATACGAAGTTCTATAAATTCCATGAGAATATTTTAAGATAAAAATTCCTCTGACACTGGGATTCGAGCCTGCGACCTTCGGGTTTCCTTGCCGATGCTCTACTTTTCTATTAATAAGCCTAGCTCATCGGCATGGAAAGCTAAATGTCCTGGGTTCTAATCCCAGTGTCAGAGGAAGTTTTCTCCTATAATATTCTCAATCAGTCTTCACTTAAGGACATTTATGTTGCTTGTGGACATTTTTTTGGTATTCACAGACACATTTTCGCAGACGTTGGTGAACAGAGGCGTAACGAGGGGGGGGGGTTTGAACCCCCCATTGATTAAAAAAGGAAATTTGTATAATTTTTTTAAGTCTGCTTATAAAATACTTAATACGAGTATAAAGCGTGGGAAGCTTAAAACTCGTTGTTGTGCATCTTAATTTTAAAAATTTTCCGGGGGAGGACCCCCGGACCCCCTCTCCCTGGGGGGTATTCCATACCCCCCAGACCCCGCGGATGTTATAAGCCCCCCATATGGTCGGCCTGGTTACGCCTATGTTGGTGAAGGAAAGTCACGAAACATAAATAATAATGCGGAGTACGTAATGACAATGAGTAATGACATCGAACGTTGGCATTTGTCAGGGTGTGTGCGCTATTAAAAAGCTATGTTATGAATTTATACTTCTAACACTGTTTGTATGTGTATGTATGAGGAATTAATTAATATGGCTTCCACGCGTAATATCCGCCCCGTATAAACAATTTATTGACTGTCTGTTATGCAAAACTGGTACTGTAGGCTGGACCACATGAATCAATACACCACAAGTATGTTCCTATTGTAGGCTATGTATCAGAAATAATTAAAGAGAGATGTCTCATTTTTGTGAATGACGGATTCACGAATTTACGTTATTGTCATTAATAAAGTGAAAATATTGCCGAGAAAACATGGAATTTTTGTGTTTGCGAAACTTTCGCGTTTAATGCTTTTTTTAAAACGAAATTTTACTTTTCAAGGGAAATCTCAAGTTTTGGTAAACTCTCTCTTTATAAATGGATTTGTGCAAATTGAAATACGAAAATATATAGCGAACATTGATAAAAAAATTAATATTCAATAAACCACTTAATTTTTTAGTTTGGCGTGCCAGTGCTAAATAGGCCAATAAGAAAACTGTAAAGTACTAGAGTAAAATACTCTCCAAAATTAAAATAATCAAATGTTCGTGGAAATTGAATTCTGCCTTAGCATAATTAATCATTAATAAAGTACAAATTATTTTGTTTCAAAGTCTTCTCGGCTGAAATATTGCCGAGAAAGAATAAACTTTTGTTTTTGCGAAACTTTCGCATTTAATGCTTTTTAAAAGCAAATTTTACTTTTCCAAGGGAAATCTCAAGTTTTGATAATCTCTCTCTTTATAAATGGACTTATGCTTACTTAAAGACGAAAATACACAGCAAACATTAATAAAAAATAAATATTCAATAAACCACTTAATTTTTTAGTTTGGCATGCCAGTGCTAAGTATAAGATAACTGTAAAGTACTAGAATAAAATACTAACTCCAAAATTGAAAGAATCAAATGTTCGTGGAAATTGAATTCTGCCACAGCATAATTAGTTTAGTACTGAACTCTATTCCTAGTGAATGTGCTTTGTATTTCGAATTTTTGTGCCCAGTGGTTTATGTGGCTACTCGATATGTATATGTATACATCAAGGAGACTGTTACAACACATCACTAGAATAACCTTGATAATGTGTTTTTGCAGTAATGTGTAATATTTTGCACCACATGAGCCCAAGTTTATTTGGTTTTAATGTGAAATAAAGCAGAAATTGTATTTTCTTATGCGAAATAACATTGAAATTGACTCAATTTTTGTAGCGAAATTTATCGTTTTTTTATTCATCGTAAATTTTTTTTATTCATCATCGGGTTCGATCCCCGGTACCTCCTCGGATTTTTCTGAGGTAGAGAGGTCTGGCAGGGGTGCACTCAGCCTCGTGATTCAAATTGAGGAGCTACTTGATAGAGAAGTAGCGGCTCCGGTCATAAAAACCACCATTAACGGCCGTGGGTGTCGGTATGCTGACCACATGTCCCCAATCCTGCCATCTGCCTGTGGTTGATGACGGAGCGGTCGGATGGTAGGCGAAATCCCTCCAGGAATGTAGCGCCACGGAGTTTAGTTTAGTTTTTTATATGATTTAATCTGTACCTGGAACTGAGCTGAATAATACTGCGAAATTAGACAGTTAAAATTTTATAATTAGATACCGGTACTTAAAATTTTTTCTACAATTATTTTGGTTCTTCGTGACTGCTTAAATAAATATTGTACATATGCCATCCTAATCGAAAAGGATATCAAAACACGATGCAGAATAAAATTAGATCTGAAATAAATGCAGAAGTGATTTAAACCTGTAATGAAAAGAGATGAGTGTAGGTTGATTCTCTTTGTGAAAAAAGATAATAGCTTTGAATGCAATGCGCTTCACAATGGCGTTATATTGTGCTTGATAATGAGTGTAGGGAGGGAGCTTGTTTGCAGAAATTTGGCCGTGGCCCAGATCTGGAGTGCTTATGGGAAAACCCTTCCAATGATCAGTCCCCTTGTAACGAATGAGCCTATTCCTGCCTCTGGAAATAGCTGTGTGCTAAACAATTATGTGCATATTATAGCTTCCCAAAGCCTTTGTAAATACAGTTGAAAATGAAGTAGCACCAATTGTTTTTTTTTGTTTTCACTTCAAAGAGAGTCCGCCTATATCTCTATTCGCCATGTACCAACGCACAGATGGATGTATTCAGAAGAAATAACTCTTTCATCTTAATGATCCGTTCAAAGCTGAAACACCAACATCATTTTACAGGCCTATCAATGCAAAATCAGATCTTTTTTATGCATAAGTAACCTGGGGATTTTTTTTATTACATACCCAGGCAGCTTCAAATAAATAAAACATTAAGTCGGTGTTTCTTTATGTTAATTGATCTGACCAAGTCTGTCTTGGGTTCCGCTTTCCAAAACAAAATCAACGTTGCAATATTCTCTCATTGCTATCACTAACCTCAGTTCTTTTCTCGCTTTAATTAATTCACACGTGTTATTAAGTGCCAGAATGGTACTGTCTGTCCGTGTGTCTGTACGCGCGATAACTCAAATACTGCTTTATCGGATTTTCATGACGCTTGGTATACGCATTTATAACGTCCGTGGGAAAAAGCCTATTGACATTGGACCAAATCGGTTTACCGCTACCAGAGTAATGCCTGATTTAGTGTCTTTTTTATGGTATTATAATATTAGAAATAATTTATCAAATGCAAATCAGTTCTCATGATAACACATTGTTTTACAGTGTTCATATAAGGCTTTGGAAGTTGCAATAGCATACAGTCAGCTTTGACAATAACAATACCCACATATCCCTTCACATATTTTTATCAAATTTTAGATCTTGTTCGTCCGTAAGTCCTGCTTAATGAATCAATCTAGAGCTTAACTCGGAAATCGATTACAAAAATAACTTATTTTCTGCATATCATGATTGAAATTATCACGAATTAAACAAAAACATTCTGGGACTTTATGAATCGGTTTACCTGGTTTTATTCTGATAGTAAACAGTAGACTTCGCGTAAGAAGAACCTTTGCTTTTCATTTGCCGGTAAACCATCACTTAAAGATTTACTCGAACGAAGTTGTAGAGAATTTTACATTCGAGAGTGGAAGTAGTCTTCAATTTTGACAGCACGAGCAATTAGGCTAAAATCATTGGAAGAAGCTGTACATAATATGAAACGGAGCCATTAAACCGGCACCATCTTGAAAATGAAGATAAATAAATAAAAATTATTACCGGTTCACAAAAGTAGTTTTTATTGGCTTCGAGGAACATGCCAAATAGGAAGGAAATCGAACAAAGCGTTTGGTCTTGAACTGCATAACAAACAATGTCAAATGGTAGAGTTATGGACTTCGCTTCGTATCGGTCGAAAAATTGGTTAAGAAAACCTGCCTTTTTAATTAACGGCTGGGACGAGAGGAAATGGGGTTAACTGGCTATGGAACAACATTAAATGGAACAATGTAAGGCAATTGAAAAAAGGATCGGAAACCAATCTGAATCCCAACCAATATCTTGAGACGAATATGTCCAATGTGGGACCAATCTTTGCGACATTTTCGGTTAATTCGATATTATGAAAAAAGTCTTACGAAAGTATTGTTTTACAGAACAATCTTTCATACAAAATATATAGCTACTAAAGTTAAATGATAAGTAGACCTGGGATTTTAGGCGCTAAAAAAATTAGTTTTAGGCACCTAAAATAGGCTTTTAAAACAAGTAAATAGGCTTTTAAAAGAGAAAATAGGCTTTAAAAAGGTGTAAATAGATAGAAAATAGACTTTAAAATATTACAATATACACAAACTGTAACATTTTTTTTCTGCAAGAAACGTGGTATACCTATTCTTAACACAGTAGTCCTTCCCCCTTGATCCTCCCCCTCCCCCGTCAGTCAGCATTCCTTTAGCGACAATTGTTTTGAATAATCAAGTTTCTGTGAAAAACCCACCTCTGCTGTTCTGCTTTTCATTGAGGCATGTCCATTATAATATTGTAAAAATTACAGAAGTTGAAATTTATTTTAAATGTACAAAATAGGCATTTTAGGCACTAAAATATTAAAATAGGCTATAAACGTCCAAATAGGCATGTTAGGGCACTATAAAGCTCTATAAATGTAAGTGATTTCTCATGAAACGTCCACATATTTAAAAATGTTCATAAGGAACAAAATAGGCATTTGCCTTAAAATCCCAGGTCTAATGATAAGGCAGGATGTTTTCATACCTTAGCGCACACTCTGCGACCACAGTAGTCCCGCACCACGCCGTGTTCGCAGTTCTCAGGTTCAGCGTTACACTCGTTGCCTATACACGGCATACACAAGGCGTTTCGTGCCTCGCATCTGGAACACATGCAGTTATATCATTATTTCATCCCAATTAGGCCTAGGGTGACCAGATCTACCTAAAAAAAATGACTTTGGGGGAAAATGAAGACAAGCCTAATGGAAGCCGTGAAGAAATGGATGTAACACAGATATAGAGTTTAGAAATATCAAACTGTATTAATAATGTAAATAAACATGATATTTTTTTTACAATTTATCAAATTGCAGATGCTAAACAAGGAACGTGCAAAATTCACAGATGACTTTCCTTACAGAAGATCAGGGGTTTTCAAGATTTACACATAACAATCCTGACAGGAGTTCAGGGTTTTTCGAGATTTACATATAAAAATCCTACAGGATTAGGGTATATTCCTTGAAGTTATATTGCATCAAAAATAGTTCTTTAACTGGTTCAATAGTCAATTGTTCAATCATCATTAGCATTGTGGCCTGGAATACAAACAAAATACAATTTTTAACAATAATTTTGAATTACATGTTTTACGATTTACAGGGTGAAAATAACAAAGATTATTGAATGTATTTACCAAAAAGAGTCGAGGTTGGGTTAGTGTTACGGCACCCATTACAAATGACAAAGTCATCAGCTAGGCTATAACAAAAAAGGACATTTTTGAAAACTAAAATCTGTTCGTGAACAGAGGACCAAGACATAAAAATGAGGGCATGTCCTCGAAAAAGAGGACGTCTGGTCACCCTACAAAACAAGACGTAATAAAACTTCACCCTTTTCGGGATTAAATCTATTTCAAATATAACGTAAACTACCTAATGTATTTTTAAACTAATTGCTGTACTTTTATTAATATTGACTAGCAACATCTGATGCTCACGACTGCAATATATTGATTGATGAAAATACTATAATAATAATAATAATAATAATAATAATAATAATATTTAATTTTACAGTACATATAAAAATCAATTACAGATAAAAATACAAAACGTTCATTTTTGTTAGCAAGGAAATATTTGTAAAAATAGCTATTTCGATTTTCGTTGTTTAGGATTAAAAGTAAGGTGGATTGGACTTGGATATAATTTCATCATTGTTTAAATATATTTCAAACGGTTTCTTACACAAATTTCTGTTTATTTTTCACATCACTGGAATATACATAACTCAAAGTTAAATCTCCTTTTGATATGATTTTTTTCGAGTTCTTGTGTTCATAAGCAGATACACTTAAACATTTTTTCCAATATAAATCTTGAACTTAGGGCTCTTCAAAACGTGTACTAGGCCTACTGCTCAAAACTGGACACAACATTCCAGGGCCATATGCCTAGAGTAGGCCTACATTTTATGGTATGGGTTGAGAAAGTAAAGTTAGCTTGACAAAATAGTAAAACGAATATAGAAATACGTCTACAGCGAATCGGTTGAAAGGTCTTAATTGATAGGCTATAAACTCACCTGTTCAAGACGAAAGTCATGGAGATGGTGACCAATAGAAGCAGTGAGCAGAAGTTCATGGCGCTGAAAAAAAGCAAATCAGTAATTTTATAGTATAAAACGTACAGCCAAATTATAGCATACATACTGATCATGTATAGTTTTTTTTAAACTAAAAGCTTAAATTGTAAAAAAATAATAATTCGCAATTTTGTATTAATGTATACGTATATGTACTTGAGCATTAACAGCAGAATTCAGAAGGCACATCAATTTAAAGATGAATTAATAAATTTACTGAAAGATGCAAACTGCTTTCAGGATTTAAAAATATAATAATAATAATAATAATAATAATAATAATAATAATAATAATAATAATAATAATAATATCTGACGTATCTTAGGATTATAATATCTGGAGACTGTATTTTCTGCATATTAGCATGTTTTATTCCCTGAGAGTAAATGGAAAATGTGTTTCATGCCATTGCACAGTGGTCCAAAACGCGAATCTAGCGGGACAAAACTCATTTTGGTCACCCTTGTAAAATTAAGCAACAACAGTCTGATAATACTGAAAACATATCCCTTTATCAGGAATGAACCTTTAAATAAGGGTACTTTGATTTATGACAGCATGACACATCCCCAAAGTTGAATGAAGGTTTGCCGATTTTGCGTCAGGCATCAGACGGTTTATTTCTCAGTAAGGTTTGTTAGTGGCTGGAAGCAAGTGTGAACTAGTGGAGGAATTTATTACTACTGGATAATTTAATCCAAGGTATGTGGAACTGTTTGGTATAACAAGTATACTTATATACATATTTGTATGTCCGTCATATTAGTTTGTATTCTTTAAAGATAAAAAAGTGATTTTATTTTTTTCCAAAAACTTTAAATTGACTTATAAAAAATATATATCTGAATAGCACCTTGAAAATTTACCAGATCATAGTTAAATTCATGGGCTATAAGTTGCTTTGAACCGCAAAGTGCGCAAGTTGCGCCTTTTTCTGTAAAATCTATTTCTTTCCAAGAATCCAAGAAATAAAATTGCTTCTTGCAGAATATGTTTATTATTAAAATACGGGATTTCGATCAGTAGGCTGCACTGAATCACTAGAACCGGCAACAAATAATACCTAAAGGTTAATACGATATTTATTTGAGTAATTTTAAATAAATAGAAGTATTCAATTAATTTTAACAAATTAAAAATATTCCAAAAATATGTAATTAGTTAATTTTTATAAAACTTATGAAAATATTCTACAGTCTTTTTAGATAAGCTTTATTTTTTTATTTTAGAGAAAACAAGGGATCCAAAAAAGTAGAATGTCACACACTAGAAGTAAATTACGGGTTATTATCCGCATGGAATTATTCAAATTATTCAGGAAGAACAAATTCACTACGCAAGATTGTGTAATTACGTGAAAGAAAATTTTGAATTGCGCGTCTGCAATACTGTTGCCTTAAATGAAATTTAAAAAGTGCTATTATTGTTTAAATCTGATTTCCGGAAACGCTGGAAACAATGTGGTAGAAAGCATGATAGATTAGTGGTTAAATATAAGTTTACAAAATGGTTAAATTCTGAACTAATATTCCCGGAAAGTGTTATGAAATTTCATTCACTGAATGTTTCATCTTCATCAAATGTTGGAAGACCGAGAAAATTATTGTCTGAAGATAGGGTTCTTAATCTACTGCTCATCACTTCAGATCCTTTGATATCAAATATACGCCCCTTGCCCCAGAAGAAGTACAGTCTACCCTTGGAAGTTCGAAGCTCTTAAAAGAACCATATCTAATCAAAAGCCACAGAAATGATGAACAGAAGAAAATTTCGTCACCTCTAGAAGAAGTTGATGATGATGAAGAAGAAGAAGAAGAAGAAGAAGATGAAGGTGGTGATGAAGATTATGAAGAAAATGGTGAAGAAAAAGATGATGATGATGATTACGATTAAAATTTTGAAAACAGAACTGTAATCTTATAATATGGTATCATGACACATTGTATTCGTATGTATATTATGTATGTGTGTATATATGCATGTAGGCCTATGTGTGTATGTGTGTTTTTATCTAAAGTAGATTATTTTTCCTTTACCGTCGTGTTCTACAAACGAATACATTAGCATTGTTCCCTAATCCGCAAACAGTTTCTTTGTGCTGTAATTGAAATAGGGCAAATGTTTGCTGGAACTGAGGAAGTAAAGATCTGTCTACGTACAGCTAATTGAGTTTCTGTCCACTGATTGACATAATAAATTAGTATGTACAAATGTGGTACATTCTGTGTTCTGTGTATGTGTATAGGCCTATGTATTGTGACAAAGCCAGAGAAGCCTAGAAACTTATTGAAGGAGGAGCAAGCCAGAAAGAACGAGAAACGACGGAGTCTGGAAACATCGCGGCCCTAGTGGACGGGCGGCAGGCGAGCGCTAGTGGGCGTGACAGCTGCATGGCTATTGGAGTCGCGTGCCGACGGGTGCGGCCTACTCCCTGGCGCGGTGAGTGACGGTGCGCGCTCGTGGGAGGGGCCAGAGGTGGAGCCACGCGCCCCGCGCGGACATTCTAGACAATGCGCGGGCGGAGAACTTTCGGGAGACCGGGTCTGGAATATTCGTCGGCCCTATATATGGGACCGCGAGCGAGCTGAGCAGTCAGTCAAGGAGAGTCAGTCAGAGACGGCAACGAGGAGTGATGAGTCAGTCAGTCAAGGAGAGTTCAGTACAGTGTGAAGAGTCAGTACATCAGAGGAGAGGCAGTCCGTGAAGAGCCGGAGGGTCAACGAGGGAACAGTCAGAGAGGCAGTCCGTGAGTAACGGCGAGCGTCAGCGTCAGAGGGTGAGCTGGACGGAGAGGACTGATCAGCGCGGCCTCGAGTGAGTGTGTCTTGGGAAGCTGAGGAGCCAGTGACCGGAGGGACCCGACAGCGGAATAGCTAGTCAACGGGGAACTAGTGACCGGAGGGAAGGGTGAACGGAAGAGCTGGTGAGCTGATCTGGGCTGAGGTAGTGCCGTCCCGGGGGACTCGGCGCGACGGGTGGATCGCACAGCGGCAGCGAGGACTGTGGAGTTGACCGGCGCGACGTGGGATGATCTGGATTGGACTGGAACAGTGCTGTAATTGGGACTGAGCACAGGAGAGTGAGCACTGAACAGGACAGTGAACTGGCGAATAGTCTGGAGTTTTCTGGCTGTATTGTTAATTGTTGTAGGAAATAAAGAAACCTCCATCCTTCAATTATAAACTCGGTGTTCTCATTTTGAACCCCGACGAGCCCTTGTTACACTGGTGTCAGAAGTGGGATATAACTGAAGGAAGGCAAGATGGAGGAACGCAAGATGGAGGACATGCTAAAGTCGTTACTTCACGCCATGGAAGACCGACTGAACGAAAAAATGGACCAGCGGAACGAAAAGATGGACCGGCAGAACTCCGAAGTGAAAGAAATAAGAGGGATTATAAGGGAAATGAAGAACCTGCGCTTAAGCCCCAAGGAAGAGCTCGAGCAGGAACTGACACCGGCCAAGGAAAGATCACATGAACCGGGCAGCGGACTGGTGGCCGTGGAAAGTGAACCAGAGAGAGAGGCCAAGATGGAAGATAAGGAAGAGCCGGAAGAGGACATGGCCATCGCCATACCACCAGGCACGGAAGGGGAAGATCACGCCCTGAGTGAACCACAGCGGGACGACGTGGATGTAGGAGAGACATCGCGGGACGACGTGGACGTAGGACAGGCACCGCGGGACGACGTGGATGTAGGAGAGACATCGCGGGACGACGTGGACGTAGGACGGGCACCGCGGGACGATGTGGACGCCGGAGAGACACCGTGTGACGGCGTGGACGAGGAGCAGAGACTGCGGGACGTCATGTCAGGTACGAGACCGACGCGGGAAGAGGTAGCCAGTCGCAGCGCCATCTACGAAGGCTATGGGAACCAGCAGGACGCCCTAGTGGTCAGGGACGGGGTCCTCAAAGGAGTCTGGGAGCCTGCGGATGGGAAGGCGACTGCGGAGCACCTAGTCCTTCCGAGAGCCAGTGTCAAGGAGGTCCTGGAGGAAGTCCACGCAGGAGCGACAGGTGACCGCTTGGGAGTGAACCTGATCCTCGACAAACTGCGGAGAAGGTTTAACGGGTTGCACCAATGGAGTGACGCCGAGAGGTGGCGTGAACAATGCGACACCGGCGATGCCAGCAGAGGGCCTAGGAATTGCAGCCGTGGGGCCATGCGGCAATACAACGTTGCAGGCCCATGCTCCATTACTGATGATGGACATCGGTACCTGTTGCGGGCCATGCATTAGTTCACCAAGTGGCCAGAAGTCTACCGCATCCAACGACAGCCAAGAGTGAAAATGCTGGTAGTTCACCTGGACAGTCTGGCGGCATATCATGGGGCACTTCGGGACGAAGGCCCTTAAGGAGGGGGCAATGTGACAAAGCCAGAGAAGCCTAGAAACTTATTGAAGGAGGAGCAAGCCAGAAAGAACGAGAAACGACGGAGTCTGGAAACATCGCGGCCCTAGTGGACGGGCGGCAGGCGAGCGCTAGTGGGCGTGACAGCTGCATGGCTATTGGAGTCGCGTGCCGACGGGTGCGGCCTACTCCCTGGCGCGGTGAGTGACGGTGCGCGCTCGTGGGAGGGGCCAGAGGTGGAGCCACGCGCCCCGCGCGGACATTCTAGACAATGCGCGGGCGGAGAACTTTCGGGAGACCGGGTCTGGAATATTCGTCGGCCCTATATATGGGACCGCGAGCGAGCTGAGCAGTCAGTCAAGGAGAGTCAGTCAGAGACGGCAACGAGGAGTGATGAGTCAGTCAGTCAAGGAGAGTTCAGTACAGTGTGAAGAGTCAGTACATCAGAGGAGAGGCAGTCCGTGAAGAGCCGGAGGGTCAACGAGGGAACAGTCAGAGAGGCAGTCCGTGAGTAGCGGCGAGCGTCAGCGTCAGAGGGTGAGCTGGACGGAGAGGACTGATCAGCGCGGCCTCGAGTGAGTGTGTCTTGGGAAGCTGAGGAGCCAGTGACCGGAGGGACCCGACAGCGGAATAGCTAGTCAACGGGGAACTAGTGACCGGAGGGAAGGGTGAACGGAAGAGCTGGTGAGCTGATCTGGGCTGAGGTAGTGCCGTCCCGGGGGACTCGGCGCGACGGGTGGATCGCACAGCGGCAGCGAGGACTGTGGAGTTGACCGGCGCGACGTGGGATGATCTGGATTGGACTGGAACAGTGCTGTAATTGGGACTGAGCACAGGAGAGTGAGCACTGAACAGGACAGTGAACTGGCGAATAGTCTGGAGTTTTCTGGCTGTATTGTTAATTGTTGTAGGAAATAAAGAAACCTCCATCCTTCAATTATAAACTCGGTGTTCTCATTTTGAACCCCGACGAGCCCTTGTTACAGTATATTCAAGATTCAAAGAATTCTGTCCCGTTAGATTCTCCAGACGTACAAAATAAAGAAGAAAATAATGATGATGATGACTAGAATTTTGAAAAGAGAACTTAAACTGTATGAACATTATATTATGTACACTGTATGTGCGCGTTTAGTTATTTATGTATGCTTGTTTGTATGTGTGTTTCGTGTATCTATATAGGCGTGTAATGTGTGCGTGTATATATAGGTATAAATGCATATTAATATATTTATACAGCAAATTTATATGTTTAAGTTCGTTTCTTTGCATTGTATGTGTATATTACATGTAAGGGTATAGTTTCAAAACATAATATAATTTTGTCCCGCTAGATTCGCGTTTTGGACCACTGTGCATTGGGGAGCGATTGGGAAAGATTTATAGCACAACTTCATGTGATATAAACAGGTCCATCTCTTCATACAAAAATATTTTAAGTGGACAAAAAAAAAAAAAAAAAAACCCTCTCCTCAAAGAAAATGTTGAGAAATAATTATGTATGCGATTTCCTTTACATTTTGTAGGCTACATGGAGTGCTTGTACCAAGAGCAAAACTTTTGAAACTTTTTTCAAAAAAATTCTCTGAAGGGTGGTTGTAAGTTGTAGAAACTCTGTATTGCCTGAACAACTCAATACGTGAACATTCACGGCCTTTTATTCTATATAAGAACGTGAAATGAGGAAGATGTATTGTTGGCCATGCTTACAGTAAATAAATATCTGAGGGGAATATTCTATAAATTTCGGATATTATTCTTAACGGTGGAAAGTTCAATAAACGGTTACAGTCACTTGTTTTTTATCTTTTTTTTTTGTCCATAGCCGGCGTTTTTAGTCGCAACATTCAAAGAAGGGGTTATATGGTATTTATAGCATAATTAGAGTAAAATTGTGTCTTGCGATTCTGTACAAGGATATGTGAATACTACTAATTTTTATTTGGGCAGAGGAAGTTATGTGACGTTCACATCAGATTTTTTCAATTTGCAAAATGAAATAACCCAATAAGCAATAAATTAACTAAGAGCTTAGAATATATCTAGGGTAGGTTTACAATTGATGATTTTATTAAAATATCACATCAGGAAATTGGAGGGATGTTAATAATTTTTATGAAATTTTTTTTGTGCGATAAAATATAATTTTATACCCAGCATTAGATCTACTTGTCTCTTCACACTACTATGAACTATTTGAGGCAGAGGCTGATAATAATTAGTTTCACAAGTCACATGGGCCTACATAAAATCTGACTATAATTTACATTATATATATACAAGACAGATTAATTAAAACATCAGATAAACAGCTGTTGGATATATTTTACACCACACTATTACAATATGCAAATAGACTGGACTTGACCGCATTTTGAATTAAGGGGCAACTACATCACGTGAAGTACGATGAGTAAGGAAGGAGTGACTTGTTACTTGGAATCTAACATCTCTGGATGTGAGTTTGACATTTCTGAAAGCCGAGCGCAAGTCATATGACTAAGTACCTGGGATGAGCTGTTATATCGAGAAAAAAATCCTCCTACGGTAGGTGATAAAATGTTATTTTTACAGTGCGCCCTACTTCTGGCACTCGTGACCGAATCAGCAAAACAATCAACAAAACCGTTCAGTCGGTCTGGTTTATTTGTCAACATTGCACATCGATGTCTGCGTTATCGGGCCAAGAAGTTAGATGTTAGACATCTGTTTGCATGGTAAAGTAAAGTAGTCCCTGTTATAAAGCCAAGGAGGGGCTCCTGAAAGTTGAGGCTCCCAGATTTTTATATATTCGGAATATGAAAATCTTATGCAGAATTGCTCCTGGTGTTCGTTTCAGTTTGAGGCTGAGTCAACCATGGTCATCGGCAAACATAAAAATGTCAATTTAAAACCGCCGATCCCCATACCGAGGGATCGAATAAGCAACCTTCATGGTTATAAAGAAGTGTCTCAACCAATTGCACATGCCGATGGGAAAAGTCCGACAGTTGAAGTGACCAAAAATGTATCGAGGAAAACTATACGGCAGAATAGGTCAATATTCGGAAACATAAAACAGGGTCGGATCCAGAACTTATTGAACGGGGGGGGGGGGGGGGACTTAAAAGAAAGTTTGCAATCACGAGGGATTTTGGAGATATGAAATAATGGAAAAATTGGGGTCCGGAGTCCTCCTCTGGAAAATTTAAAAAAAAAGTTCAAAATGATGGGTTTTTAGGTCTTCTGGGTAATTCCTCCAACTTCCTCAGCACACGAAAATTCGTCTTACCCAGAGATTTAGTTTTGTTGAGAAATTTATCGGATTTATGTATTACATAAAATTAAAATCACTAATCAAATACCAACATTTTGCCTTTAACCTTAAGTAAATGCTGGTCTGAAATAGTTCAGAAAAAATCAATTAATCATTTATAATGATAATTAAAGATAAGGAACTCGAACAACTGCTGTCTTGTGGGCTGTCGTGGATTGTCTATGCATTTGACATAATGGGTCTAGAATATAAATACTGTTGAACTTGCATTTTACAATCTTCAGGTTGAAATAAGGCGAATACAAAATTGCTTTCATTTGTGTTTGCTATTTAATTAAATTTTAATGTAATTTTATTAGGTAATAATTATTTTCGATGAATCAAAAAGTCAAATCAACATAAAATAAATACCAGGGGCCGCATCCCCTTCGGCCCTCCCCCTGGATACCCCAATGCCATAAAATCAAGCTTGGTGGTGGAAACAGTAGCAGAAGGAGCAGTAACTATTGTAGTAGCAGTTGTAGTGGTGGTGATAATATAATAGTAAGGTTCAAACCTTGACAGCAGCAAATCAAACTGCGTAATAAACAGTCTGTATTTAAAACAAACGCAATTCTGTTCGCGTTAATTTTAATATTATAAATACTTTAAGTAAGTTAGTTTCGTCTTGTGAAAATCCGTTCGCTTCAAGAAAACGGCCAAGAAATGGCTTCGAATTTACTGTACGCCATCAGCTGCTATCTCTCGCAGAAGATAAGAACTATTTCTCTATCTTGCTAACAGTTTGTTTTAAATACAGACTGAAGATGCCGAACGCAGTTTTCGGCGAAACGTCGGGTAGACACAACCCCACTGGACCACGGCCTACAAGCCCGGGAAAACAGAGTATGAATGATACAGCCGGCCGTGAAAGCCTACATTGTTATATTGCTAACAGTTGATTGCCGCGGTGAGCCAATTTCTTTCTTTTTTATGAACCTAAAATCTCAAAACTTAAATATTTAATTACGGTCGAACACAAACAGTCGTATGTTACTTGCCTATAATGATAAATAAGATACTCGTATGAAAATCGCTTTGTTTGTTTCATAAACATACTCATATCTTAATAAATGTCACTGTAGGCTCGTATAATGTACTATTTTATTATTAGTAGTAATCACCATTTATAGATAACTTCTTCGATTTAATTAGGTTTTTCGATTTACGCTTAAACGAGGATCTCTCAGTCGTTCTCTCTCTCTCTCTCTCTCTCTCTCTCTCTCTCACGCACACACACACACACAAACACACACAATCTCACACACTCAACTCCCCCTTCCTCCCTCCTTCTCTCTTTCGTATAATTTATCTCTACTCTCTATCTCATTCCATAACCGCTCATAGGCAACTAATTTTTAAACTATGATAGGCCTATTCAGGGCACTTCAAAGAGCATGTTTTCTAGTTTCATAAATAATAGGACTATTATTGGTAAATCGCACGTAAGAGTAAGGACGGAATATATATAGATATATATATACACACACACGTAACTTAGGCTATATAATACCAATCAATCACTTCTAACAAGTCCAGTCTGATAAGTTCAGTCCCAGCTTCCTAAGTACTGTACGTCAGCAACCGAGCAGTACACAGTATTCTACCTCTTGCTCAGTAAACAAGTACATGTGGTATATATATATATATATATATATATATATATAATATTATATTATATATTCCATAAATTGAACAATAAATATATATTTTTCAATTTATGGAAATGATGGGAATTTATTAGTATTAAATTGTCGGGTTTCAATGTTTACAAAGTTATGATTTCCTTTACCTATGCTAGAGTAAATTTTTAGATAATATAAATGAAATAATGAAATAGGCCTAGTTGTCTTTAAAAATATAATAAAAGTAAAAACGTTTATCTGTTCGTCTAACAGAGTATATATATATATATATACTCTGTTAGACGAACAGATAAACGTGGACAGATATATATATGTATATATATATTAATAACTATGAATTTTTTTCGAGTTCCTACCTTTTAAGGTCTTGCCATAAGACCACCTCCCACACAAAATAAACCGAAGTCGTCGGACTGTCTCGTATGTCGTAAGATAAAAATATCTGTCCGTCACCTCAAAGCGATATGGAGTTATTAGAAATCGGTCCATTCCTCTCTGAAGACAATCTTCAAGTGATACAGTGAGACATTGGACCATTGAACTTATCCACTATGCAGGATAAAGCCGGTCGTTAACTGTTTTTCCACTTATTGGGATACCCGACTGATTTATTTACATCCTACAGTGAATCATTCATATTATTTAAAAGAATGTCATTAAACGGATCAGAGATCAAGACGCATAATTAAACGCTTTCTGGACATTAATATAACAAACTAACATAAGTTAAAATGTACTTCTTTCCTGACTTATTACGCCATGTGTTCCTCGAACATCATTAAGCTTGTTGTTCCTGGAACTTCATTAAAACTGTTGTGAAACACTCACATGACTTTCTCTACACTTCATAAATCCTAGGTGTTGATGCTTAGTTTTTTTCTTTCTTTCTTTAGGACTATCGTAGTTTTACCTCTCCCTTTTAGGATTTAAGCCTTACAGGGCCGCGACCTGACGGGAGAGGGATTATGTTTGGATCGCATACATACTTTTTTGACCAGACAAGGACATGGATGGCCTCCCAGGATGAGTGATCAGCCCAATGCCGGGGCCACCTCCGAGACAACACGAACATATAGGACGAGACACACCATTCACACACACACACACACTCATTCATTCCAGACAAGGCGAGGATGGGATGTAAATGATAATGACGGCCAGATGATATCCGGGGACCACAAGGGCCTAAAGTTACCCAACATTTGTCTCACAGGTGAGGAAAAACCCCGGAAAAGACCTCACCCAGGTAACTTGTCCCGACCAGGAATCGAACCCGGGCCCACTGCGTGAGAAGAGCGAACGCATCCCCTGAGCCACAGCATAGCTCCGATGACCATATTTCTATAAGTGAAAATCGGGATAATTTTTTTAAGTTAGTACTCTCTTATCTCCAAAAATTCCAACCCTCTTTTGCTATGAAATATTACGAGGGTGATTCAAAAAGTGACAGCAAACTAATTTTTTCAAATATATATTTCAATTACAGGATGCAAACAAGATGTCAATTGTCAACATAGCCACCCTCCTTTTCGATATGTGTCTCATACCGTTGCACCCACTTTTTATTCTATCAGGAAAAAAGTTTCTGTTTTTTTGTTTGTTTGTTTGTGTCTGCAACCAAGAATGCACAGCTTCTTTAACTTCATTACCACTTCCAAATCGTACTTCAGGGGGTCAAAACACATGGTAATCTGAAGGAGTGAGATCAGGGCTATATGGGGAATGATGCAACACCTGACATCTCAATCTCAGAATGGCATAGAAAGTGCAGGGATAGTGTGGGAGCGGGTGTCGTCGTGAAGGATAAGAATTCCTCTATGTAAAAATCCTCAGCGATAGCTTTTTATTTCTGCCTTTAACTCATTCTCCAACATTGCATTGTACCAGACCCTATTCACTGTTTCATCCCTTTGCTGACAGTGCTTCAAAAGCGGCCCATTTTTATCTCATGAGGTCATTGAAATTTTTCAATTGGCCTAATCCTTCTGGTGGCACTCTGGCCCTGGGGTCGACTCACCTCTAACAGAAATGAATACCAGGAGCAATCCTGGGGGGGGGGGCAGCCGGTGCATAAGGCTGACAACCTTACCACCTTCACCTGCAGAATGTCTAAAAAAAAAAAAAAAAACCTGGGAGCCTCAAACTCCTGGAACCCTCTGGCCCTCCATGGCCTGTATAGCGAAAACTTTACTTTTACTTTTACTGTACGTGTACTTAACACACTTCTACGTTTATCATTTGTAGGCTACATTAATTCCATGCAGCTGTGTTCCTCACAAAACTTTTTGGTCTCCATCTTGTTGAAATTAATTTTCTACAATATTTGTTTGTCAATAGATAATATATAAAGAACATTTAATAGACCATAAGAGTAAGGTTTGGTGTAATCTACTTTGTGTTTACAATTAAGAACCTTGGTGATGAAATGGGTTGCCAAACATCATATAAGACAATCGTTATGAGACTGAAACTTACGGTACGTTCTTGTTGTGAAAAGAAGATTGTTCAAAAAGTATAATATCGTTCAAATTCAACAAAAGCTCTTTGAAATGTTAATAAAGGTATTCAAATAACGAATGATTCAATTTTAGTTTCTCGTACATCACTGAAGATCTTCAATAGCTTCAATAGATTAATAATAAGTTATGGACAATTGGTGAGAATAACAGGAAATCGATGATGCAACTGAAAGGCTTTACTACTGCCATGACAACGATTGTTGCGACATTCTGCCCATGTACTTTGACATGGACTCGTTCTTTAGGAAAATTTTAAGCTAGTGCAGTTATTTCAAAGTTCAAAGCAATTCTACGGAGTGTTATTGTTTACATCTTGACTTTAAAAAACACGTTTCTGCAGCGTGGTCTTTCTTCACAATGCTAGTTCCTTGAGAATAAGATTCACACTAACATTTTAGCACAAAATCAGTACAGGTCTCTTGGTTTACACTTAACTGTTTTTGGATTTTTATATAACACTCCTGTCAAGTATATATATTTTTAGGTAGATTTCGAAGAAAAATCTACCTATTGCAATGGATACCATGTCATGATTTTCGAAAAATTCTTTCGTTTCATGCTTCCCTAAGTACGAAACCACCGCCCGTTCAAAAAAAAAAAAAAATTGTGATATATATATTTATATCTTTACACGATAGCGGCCGTAATTTTGAAGATATTTGAACCCAATTTTATTGTTGTTTCTAGGCCCAATAGTTCGGACAAGTTCGTTAATGAGCAAAATTGGCCCAAGGGGGTGGTCGGGGGAGGGGGTAGAAATTTTAAAACATTTATATCTCGGCCCCTATGAAGTATAGAGGGAAACTTTGTTTGAATAAATTAGAGTACTCCCTATGGAGTTCACAGTGACACCAACGATTCGGGGGTTTTGGGGGTACGAGTGGGGGTGGGGGGATGGAAATTCGAAATTTTTGAAACCACGTCTTGTGGGGTATCATTGAAAAGCTCTTGATGAGTACTCTACAAATCAATAACTAGTTTCTCGATAGCTCTCATTTAAGGCGAGATTTGAATGTTTGAAAAAGTGCTCTTTCCTCTTTTTTGCAATTATTATTGCGGGTTTGTCATGCCAAGGCTAAAGAAGAAGAGTGCTACGCAGCGACAGTAAATTAAACCAAAAGCACTTTGAAATCTACCTCAGCCTGTAGGATTGCCTAAAGGGATTTTTTTATTTCAGCTGTGTTTACACTCCTTTTAGCTACGGATCTGTGTCTACACAGTAGGGAGACCATGGAAATATTGCTTGTCAATTGTTTCTATTGTTGGTGTATTTTATGGAGTAAATTTCAACTGATATTAATTTAGATATATATGATAGAGAACGAAATGTTGAAGATGATTCATGATTTATAAATATCTAATTCGGCATTTGGGGAAACAATAAAAACCCATGTCAAATTGGCCGGGGAAAGCTATTTGAACCTGGGACCTCCCAAATGCGAGTTCAAACGTTACCATCTCGGCCACCTCGCTTGGTAGAAGTATCTTTCTTACGCTACAAACGCTTGTTTGAAACTTGTCTGGATATAGGTACAGTATAATATATTCTACCAAGGTGAGATTGTTTAAGACGGGAATTCTGGCATCTCTTTCTAGAATTTAAAATGAAATGATTGTATCCAATATAATTGTTTGAAAAACGGTACTGATAAACATAGTACCTATGAGGAAAACATACCAAGCCCCATGTCATGTGGTGTTTTAAGAACAATTGGTTTGAAAAACCAGATCAACTTCAAAATATGTAAAACGAGATCAACTCAAATGAACTTTAAAATGGAATTTATCCTTTCAGAGCTGGATTTATATTAATAAATGCATTCATCAAATTATATCAGTGAGTTTATAAGTTTAAAATCATCGAAGAAATTTTTAATGGAGAAGCTAGTTTTTTTAACAGGAATCTTAACAAGTGGATATTGTAGCATAGAGCACTATATTAATTTTAAATCACTGCTTCTATGCAAGTTTTTATGGTGGCGCATACATAAAATAAGTCAGTAGCAGTGAAAAGGTTAATATTAAAAACTATTCTTTTCCTTATGTTATTCTTCGAAAACTCTTCTGCCGAACGAACAGTATTAGTATCATCTCACCTCCGTCTTAACTTCACCGATGGATGAAACCAAGACGGATATGGTAAGCATACCGATTGTACATAAGTAGATCCTCTTACGAGTTCCTTTCCAGACCAGCCTATACCGAGGATCGAACCCATAAACCCTGACTTCTCGTCAGTATACGAATATCGCGTTATTGATCATTTTCCTTGCTGGACAGAAAATCATTAGGACGGCTGAGATCCGAATCCAAGCATTAAAATATACATATTAGACCACTTTCACTCTGAAGTGCGGTTTCATTTGAGTCTTAAGGTGGTCTACAAATTACAACAGAAAATATGTAAAGCCTATGCAAACCGATATATATATATATATATATATATATACACACACATTTACGAATAAATTAAATAATGTACAAAATTTATACAAAATTAGGACAGTAAGGACATGCTTTTTACTAAAAATGCAACACATGAGTTTAATAACCAGAAATATGGATAATCCCAAGTTCAATTTTTGCAGAATAACCTCAACCAAAAATAGCAGTAATTAGTTAGGTAGTAAATTATATAATGTAATGCCAAGTGATATTAAAAGTTTAGGAACCAAACGATTCAAAGTGTCAGTGGATCGTTTATTATATATTCTCTTTCTATATGACATCAGTGAATATTTCGATTCATTTAAAGGTTGCCTTTTTTGTCAGTTTTAAAGTCCTCAAATTTAAAATGATATTCATGCATAGTTTGAATAATTTCTTCTATTTCCATTTTTCTAGTATCTACTATTAACATTTCTTTTCACCTTACAGCGTTTTCTGTATTTTTATGGTCTGTACAATCTGCATTTCTTTCTTCTTTTCTTGTCAATAGAATTTTAAATAATTCAGTTTTTTAATAATATTTTATATATGCCTTGTATATGTGTGCAATTACATATGTCCCATATCATATGTGTGATGAGTTGGATTAAATAAATATATAAAAACATGGAGAAATGAGATGTAAGTATTATTGCTTGGTTGCGTTTATCAATTAATCAACAAATAATGGAAAATCACAGCTCTCGAATTTTTGGAATATTGATGGAATTAGTGTGAGTTCATAGACTTGATCTCTGAACTGGTTCAACAGCCTCTAGCACGCAGGGGTTGGCTCATCCGCCTACAACCCGATGGGCGATGTCCAGTCCCTATTCATTCATAAAACACGTGTATCGGAAGGGAAAAAGTGACAGAGCTCAGAGTTCAGCGTATTAACCTCACGAGAGTGTAAACATAAGTATTACCACAATCAAACATGTTTATAAACATGTAGCAGCTGCAAACTGAACATGCTTATTTAAATGTCACACTTTAATGGATGGCGTACATATTTTTTAAATGAAATTATTAATTACTACCTGGTTACCCCTTTTTAGTACGGGTGAAAAAAGTTTTTTTTACGGTTTTTGATCTAATCTCAGGAAGTAACAGCTTTTTAATGCTCCTGACATTCTTCGGAAGTTTGAGAATGAAACCTCTCTGCTTCTAACTCCAAGCGAACCAGTTTATTTATTAATTTGTGCAGTATTATTTGAATATATTTGACTTTTGGGTGTATGCATACGTATCAACGTCGTCGGATCTAGTGATAGTCACAGTGATAAATGATTGCTGATTACCAGGGTCCGGATTCTGATGACCTAAAATTGTTTGAAAAATGACCTATTAAATGACCCTAAATTTTAAAGAAAATGACTTAATAATTATAAAAATGACCTAAACACTGATATTTTATTTATAAAAAAATTATTATTGTACACACAAAGTTATAGACTAATTTATACATACTGTAAAAATTGCAAATAACTGTAATGTTGTGAATGTTCTTTTCTCACGGAAATTTATACTGGCAGAGGCTCTGGCGAGTCAAACTTCGGCATTTCCTTTTGTGGTCTGCCGGATTATATATTGTTTATTGAGGGCAAACAGTAGTTTGCACAGCAGGTGGCATACTCTGGTGCCAAGTCAATCAAATAACAATAGTAATATAATACAAAATTTTGGGGTTTCTTTGATTCTTATTTCCGACAGAGACAGGACAATACTTCAACACAGAATTTTTCCTTCTTGCATTAAACAAACAAGACTTCAAAGACAGCACCGCTAGCGACGAAAAAAATGTAATACACCCAATGTAAATACATGAAAATGTCTAAATAAGGAAGCAAATGACACGAAAATGACAAAATAATGACGTAAAATTGATATAAATGCCCTAAAAATATAAAAATTCATAAAATGACAAAAAATGACTTAATAAAAATGTATTTCTACAATCTAGAGACCATGATTAGGATTTATCTACAAGCTGGCAATGTCTATGCCGCATCAATAAAAGGATGACATGTCATTAGAATCCGGGCCCTGCTGATTACTGATTAGAATTAGATGCTGGAAGACATTTTGCTCAACGCTCAAGCGAGACACCAGTACCAATAAGAAGAACTTTCTTGTATTATATTATTCTTTCACTTCGGTACTGTAAAGCACTAGTGCTGCTCTATAATAATAAATCAATAAATAATAATCTTCCAGTAGGACTCAAGATATTGATGTGAATCTGTTTATTTGTTTGTGTCATACGGCTTATATTTATTTTATCTGATACTGAATTTTAATGATTACGATCAGGGCCCGGATTTTAATGACATAAAAATACTTTCAAAATGAGCTATAAAAGACCCTAAAATTACCAAACAAAAAAACAAAAAATTACCCAAAAACTGAAAAGAAAGACTAAAGAATTTGTATGTAAATACTAGTTTATTCATCGGATTTGTGCCTAATCTACATTTATATTGTTTATATTTATTTATTATATAATCCAAGCTACTTCTTTTTAAATTAACGATAAGCAAACTTTAAGCAAACTTTAGAAACCCATAGCAAATCTAGTTAAAGCACACGCGGTATTTTATCGTACACTTGAAAGCTTTATTGTTAAACACAAGAGTTTTGATAAATCAGAAAATAAAAGCATGATTTATTTGTGAAAGTATTTAGATGTTAAACAGAAATCATGTGAAAAATCTCCCTTTTTATGTTAAATAACCGATTTAAATGGAAATAAAAACAAATATAGTAGACCTACATTACTCAGAAAAATATCCCTCCCAAACCTTAAAAAGGATTCGCAGAATTTCATGATAAATAAAATGAGAGCTTATTAGATTTCTGAGGCTTAGCATTCCAATGGAAGAAGTCAGAGTTTATGTCACGGGAACGAAGAGAATTAGAATCTGAGTCAAGACGAAAGAATTAATCCAACTGTAAGGCATGCAGGAGGCGGTCTTGATAAAGGGGTAATCGAGATAAGAATAGCTAATGAGTATGAGAGTGCGTACACAGAATTGCGGTGGCGATCTTACTAAAGCTGCGCACTTCAACTCCACGTCTCGATGAATCAATTAGGAACTGACCTAAGTACCACGCCAACCTCAAACCTTTATTTATTTATTTATTTAGTAATAATAATGAACAGGGCCCGGATTCTGATGACCTAAGATTCTTTGAAAAATGACCTACAAAATGACCCTAAATTTTAAATAAAATGACTTAATAATTATAAAAAATGACCTAAAACTGATATTTTATTCATAAAAAATTATTACTGTAAACAGAGTTATAGACTAGTTTGTACATAATTGTAAAAACTGTAAATAACCGTAATGTTGTGGATGTTCTTTCCTCACGGAAATTTATACTGGCACTGAGGCACTGGTGAGTCAAAATTCGGCACATCCTTTTGTGGTCTGCAGGATTATATTGTTGTTTACAGTAGTTTGCACTCTCAAATCCAAGCAGGTGGCAGACTCTGGTGCCAAGTCAATCTAATAACAATAGTAATATAATACAAAATTTTGGCGTTTCTTTGATTCTCATTTCCGACTGAGATATGACAACACTTTTCCTTCTTGCATTAAACAAACAACACTTCAAAGGCAGCACCGCTAGCGACGAAAAAAAGTAAATACACTCAATATAAATACATGAAAATGACTAAATAAAGAAGCAAATGGCAAGAAAATTACGAGAAAATGACAAAATAATGCCCTAAAATTGAAATAAATGCCCAAAAAATATAAAATTGCATAAAATGACAAAAAATGACCTATTAAAAATGCATTTCTATATTCCAGAGGCCATGATTAGGACTTATCCACAAGTTGGCTATGTCTATGCAGCATCAATAAAAAGATTGCATGTCATTAGAATCCGGGCCCTGATAATGAACATTACAAGGTAGAAACCCCAATTACAATGTTCATGCCAAAAATACAATTCATACATAAAAAAATAATAAAAACGAAAGATACAATGCACAAAAAATTAGAATACACCTAGGTCTATACGTATCACACTCTAATACCTTCCGCGATACTTTGAAAAACAACAAAATTAAAAATTAAATGCAATCAAAATCCAATGCTTAAACAGAAGTCACTTTTACTTTTTAAAGGGAGCAATTAGGCCAAAGAAAAATGGGAGACGTGAATACTAGGTGACTACATCAACCAGGAGATCGCCGGCATGGACCAGCGGTTAGCTTTGCTGACTACAGATTCCAGGCACCTTCTCGGATTTTCCCTAGCTAGAGAGGTATGAAAGAGTTGCACTCGGGACACCAACTGAGGTACTCTATAAAGAAGAGAAGAGCGGCTGCGATCACTAAAACCATCCGGCCGTATGGGCTGGTATCCTGATCATTAGGGCTGGGAAATTTATGATTTTTTTTTTTTTTTAATAATGCATGCTAATTTAATAATTACATGCTAAGGTTAAATTGTGTACAAGACATGAAAGAAACACGGGCGTACGGTAACGGGGGGTTCAGGGGGTTAAAACCCCTCCCGAAATATATGCAATATTTTGAAGATTATAAATCATGGAACGAAATTTAAAAAAAAAAAATCTATTTCGGTTGTTACATATTTTACATTTCGTACATATCAAAGCATTATTTAAGATTTATCGTAATTTATTTAAGATTCCAATTTCAAAACCTCGTGGTGTTGATAGTTTTTCAGCTTAATAACAGTGATGTATTACTAGTAAACAAAAATCCCTTTGGAATCTGTCAAACGACAACTCGAATATTCCCGCCAAAATCCATCAACCTGTTTGTAAAGCCAACAGTAATCATGAGCTCATCACAAAAGTATCATGAAGTAACTGGCATTAATCGGGGTTTTCCACCGATGGATTTACAGATGACTTTAAAAACGTGCCTTATGCATCATACAGTATTATGATAATTTTTCAAGAGAAAGTTTTTATTTATAGACTCTAGCTTACACGAGAAATGGATAGAAATCTCAAGAAAAACAAAGACTGAGCTGCATATTAATTTATTACAGGGTATTAATTATCACAATGTAACGTTGGTTTGAATTGCCGCGATCCCTCCCTCTCTGACGGCGGGCTGTCTACGTAATTAGTGCTGCTAGCGCCACTTGCACGGAGAATTGAGGCACTAGGCCGCCCCGTCGCAGACTGCAGTTTGTGAGGGGTCGCCCTTGTGTAAAGTCGTCTGCGGCGGGCCAGCTGGATTCCTCCTTCTCTTCGCGTGAGTGGCAATTTCTATCAATTATGTATTCATAAGCATTTGCTATTGGTGCCTTCCGCACACATAACTAAAATTCTGCCTTCTGCACTATTCGTTAAACCATGTAGTAATTTAGGTATTCATTGAAGAAAGGCAACCTTTAAGAAAGTCGTAGGCAGTTCTAACTTTGTATTCAGTTTGTTCGAGAATCAGTTATACATAAGATTTCTATATACTATTCATTTAATTTTGTGCCATGTCATTGCAGATCAGAGTATATTATTCCTTAGTAGAGTTTACCATATATTTTGCTTCCGATATGTATGTCATGTTGTGGGCGGCGATTTTTCATCACTTAGAAGTGATGACGTCACGCCTTTGTTCCCATGTCTGTAACGATTCGATTATTGCCCTCCATTTTTCTCAATCAGTTTTGCCTTTGTAAAGTAATGATATAAGATAGTAACTATATCTATATATTGGACGTTAGTAATCCTTACCAGAGTAAATTAAGCACTTCATAACATTCAGGCGTGTGCTTTCTCAGGGGATTATATATCTATATAAATGTATAAGAAAGGGCTCGTGGTATTAACCAGGTTATTAATCCAGTAAATATATTTTTGTCCTGATTCAGTTGTCTTATATTGCACTAAATTCTAGCCTATGGGATTTCCGTCGGAATCATAAGTATCATTATTAACTTAATTTTGTAGCATTTCAGTCAGGTTGTCCTTATTTGTCTCACGGGAGTTGACCTTGGAGTAGTTGTAAAATATGCAAAATATGTAAAATATGCATATGAATTTTAAGAGTAGTTGATGACCATTAAAGACATTACAAATTAAAATTCCCGTATCAGATTTAATCTTACTTTAAGAAAGATATTAGTCAGTTTTGAACTATACTATGATATGTTGTACTAATGCAAAATATGTATATGACCTTTAAGAATAGATTACCTGATGACCATTAAAGATGGTATAAATTAAAATTCCTGATCAGATTTAACCTTACCTTGAGAAAGAAATTAGTCAGTTTTGGGCCATGCCATGATATATTGTAGATATGCAAAATATGCACATGGTTTTTGAGAATATATATATTCGGATGAGCATTACACATACTATAAATTAATATGGTTGTAGGCTATTTAATCTTATTTTGGGGAAGAAATCAACCAGTTGTGAGTTGTGACATGATATGGTAGTAATGTAAAATATGCATATTCCTATGGAATTGCTCATGACCCTTATCCTCTAAGGTTAATATTATTCTGAAGTCCTTTTGATCCTTTTCAACAAACAGTTGGATTTGCTTATTGATATAAGTATATTTAGATGCCTCCTTAACTAGTTATTATTTTGCTTGCATTAATCTTGCTCATAGTCATTATAGGCTTAAAAAAAAATATTGTCCCACTATTTTTGTAGCCTATATTAAAATTGTTTCCCCTTGTTATTCTATAAATAAATTTTTCCTTTGTGTCATATAGCCTTCAAATTATTATATTTAAGTAGAATTCCCTTTTATAGGCCCGATTGCTCATTTACTCAGTTTTGGTTTGTTTCCCAAAGTTTTGGACTTGTATAAAGTTTTTCTTATGGATTAAATTCCTCCTATAGAGGCTCTAATTTTTGGCCATCCATTCTATTCGCCATTCTGCCATCGTTATATTAGGTAATTTATATTCAGATTGCGATATAGCCTACTCGAACATTTTTCTATCGTTGACATGGATTTATGCCCCTCTGTTTCATTTTGGATTTTGAATTAATTCTTTTTTTTTAGTCTGCCCTCCCCTTATTCTTATAGTCCATAGATATTTAAATATTACTTCAGTATTCCATACTTTGGCTCTCCTTATTATTGTTTATCTGAATTATTTTTATTCGCTTGTTCCAGTATATTTGCCTTTTCACTTATCCTTTGCATCTGGAGATTTAATTTATTCTAGTCATTAATTCTTTTCATTGGGATGTCACATTAATATTTCAAGGTTAGGAGTTCAGGTATAATTGTGGATAGCGTATATTCTGCTGTAAGCATATAAATCTGACATCGGTTTGTTGAGTTCTTTATTACCAACCTTATTTAATGGCAACTCACTTTTATTCTAGCACTCCTGGTGCTTTCTAGAATTAACAGTAATTATTATTGTACAGACTTGGGAATAGTCTTTATCGTGTGAATTTTGTGGTAATTAAGTATTTTTATTATCATATTGTTATTTACTTAATTACGTGTTACATTTCGTATATTCTTATATGTGGATACAAATATTGACAATAAATCCCATGTTATCTGATTTATGATTTTATGTTCTGGGATATTTCATGTTTTCACCTGCCTCCCTTGTTCTCTTGTGTTTGTAAACCAAGATCTTCGCCTCTAGGTAACGTCCACTCGCTTCTGGCAAGATTTCCTCAGTTTCAGTTTTTATAGTAAGATAATATATTCATGCAGGGCTGCAATCGAAATAAAGAATTAAATAATTAGTGACGCTCTTCGATTGTCAGTTAGTGTATACTTAATTTTTGAAGTAACGTATATTGTTTCTAACCTAACTTATAAAAAAAATATAATAAATAATAAAACATAATTAAACCATTTAAAGCGTTACAACAATACAACTGTTTAGTAATAAAAAAAGTAATAATTCACAATGTGCGCATGGACATGGAGTTGAGACGACTTTACATTGAACATCTCCCGAACAAAATTTCACCTTACGCCCATGTGCTCAACATTGCCCTTGAGCAAGAAAACCTTGAGGCCGTGTGCAGTGTTGAAAATCATAGTGGACTGTTTTTACTCGAACATCTGTAGAATCATTACAGTAATCTGTATGTACCTGAAGCAAGCCAGGCGAGCAATGTACCCCTAATGAGTTAGACCGGCCACTTCTCCTGCAGCGGTGTACTGCGTGTAGTCTACTCAAGGGATAAAGGCGCTACTTGCTACATGTTACTACCTTCGCGTTATTCTGTATTGGTATGAGGCGCGTCCATAAAGTAAGTTTCCCAGAGGCCGTTTACAGAAACAAAACACAACTTCTTGGACATATTATATATTCCAACAGATACAGCAAGCATTCAGCTATTATTCAACATATTTGCCACCGGAATTGAAGCATTTGAATTTCTAATAATGCTTTTAATTAAGGAATATTCCACAATATAATGGTTTTTCTTCATCCCACAACAATCTTCTGCCTCCATAAGCCCCTGTCCATAGCATCTTCTTCACTTAACCTTCTTCTCTCCATACTCCTTTTCTCCCCATCCATCCAGCATCTTTGGGCTTCCCTCTTCTTCTTTTTCCTTCTACTTTCCAATCCAAAATTTTCTTGGGTGTTCTATCCTCTGTCATTCTGAGTGCATGTCCATATCATCTGAAGCATCTTTCTTCTACAATTTCCAAGATATTATTTTCAACTTGCATTATTTCCCTTATTCTATTATTCCGAATTTTTTCTTTCCTGGATTTTCGTGCTGAACGTCTCCAAAAATAAATTTTTAATACCATTAATTTGTTTTCTTGTTGTCTACTTACGGTCCAAGTTTCAGCGCCATATAATGTTGTACTTTGGAATAATGCCTGATGTATTGATTTTTTAGTTCTATGTAAAATATTTTTACTCCATAAGATTGAATTAGAATTCCTATAATTCTCTTCCCACCCGTTATTCTTCTTCGAATCTCTAAATTTGTATTATAGGCCTTAGATATTTAAAATGTCTTTATTCATTCGTAAATAAAGTGAGTTTATTTTCATGCAAAAACTATGAACTGCTTTTCATCAAAGTATGAGTCATTTAAAAATGAAAGTGATGAATTTATTTCTTTTTCAAGACGAGAAAAGAAGGAAAAAAAAATGCTTTATAAAAATCTATTAATTAATGTCATTTTACAAATAACTCGAAATTACAGCAGAGGTTATTTTAATGTGTTCAAAACATGATTTATAAGAATGTCAGCACTCAGTTATTAGTTCCTTGCCCATCATATATCATAATTTCCACGTCTAGCAAATCCATGATACAATAATTATTATACAGCTGGAATACTCCCGCCGAAATCCATCAACCTGTTCGTAAAGTCAACACTAATCAGCAGCTCATCACAAAATCATCTTGACGTAATCGGAATGACTGGGACTTTTACACCTGTGAATTTTTAGATGACTTTAAAATCGTTCCCTATATATCTTACAGTATTATGATAATTTTTCAAAAGAAAGTTGTTATTTATAGACTCTAGTTTAAACAGGAAATGGACAGAAACCTCAAGAAAAATAGTTTCAGAGACTGTGTTGCATATTAATGATAGTGTATTATTGATCACTAGGGTTCGGATGTATATGAAATATAAAAATGGAAAATATGACTGAAAATATGCCCTTTAAAATGACTAAATATGACCCAAAAATACTAAATATGACCCAATAAAAGTAACGTATTTTCAAAAAATAAATGTTCCAATTTAAAACGTTTAAAGATACTAAATTTTTACATCTCATGAATTCAATCAGACAATCACTTTTGTTCGCTTTTGTTTACAGTTTTACTTGTAAAGAACTTTTTGAATTTGCTCTTGTTTGCTCGATTCATCAGCTCCAAATACTATTAGTATTTTGTAGACCTTGCGTGTCCCTATAAAATATGAACAGTGCAATAATTTTAAAATTTAAATTTCTTTTAATTTGGCATTAACATTAAATTAATGAAATAAATTTCAAATTTAACTCGACCCTGTAGTAGCCTACGTACACTGTATAATTGTGCTCTTTTACCGTATTTATAACTGAAATATGACGTTAAATTACTAATATGGTCAAAATATGACCAATACCACAAAAAGAACAAAATATGACTTTATAGGAAAAATAAAAACGGTCCGATTAGGATAACAAGCGTGAAATTCATGTTTAATTTGTGTTTGTGGCGAGAATGGAGGCCAGGATAAAACTATGACATGTCATAAACATCCGAACCCTATTGATCACAATACAACTATTTAGTTATTTTAAAAAAGGATTAAGTTGCAATGTGGGCAAGGACATAGATGTGAGACGACTTTACGTTGAACCCCTCCCGAACAAAATTTCACCGTACGCCCATGGAAAGAAATAACAGAAAACGGATGGTGTCATTTTGTTGGTCTTTCTTAGTTTTGCGATAGTGGATTATATTTGCTTAATATTAAATTATTTGTGAATATGTTACTAATTTGTCGCATTTCCAACGGCATATTTCTGACACAATCTAAATATTGTGCATATCTGTGTTAATTCAAACTTTCAAAATAAATATCTACAAATAACGATAATTATATTTTCACGGTAAACAGCAGTAACAAAACCACATTTTTCTCAAATTCATCACCTTAGGGGTTACTATTTGCGTTTCTACCTTCTGTTGAACACGTTAGTACAGTCCCCAATATTCTGACGCACTCGTGGTGACGGGAGGTTCAGTCAGTAAAAATACAAGTTACCGTCTAAAATTAAAACGGAAAACATAACATTCATGTAGCCTACACACTTCCCCTTAATTATAACTATAAGATGGGGAATACCGGTACTTGTGACGCAAATATGAATATGTTTAGGATATAGGCCTACACTTCATGCCCTTTGAAGTCTAAATCTGGCCAATGATCCCAAGGTGAAAACAATTAAAAGCTAGAAATTTTAAATATTTAGCTTCTTATTTCCCTGAGTTGAACCTCCCCTACGCCGCTCGGGCCCTAAAGGACCGCAACCCGTCGGTTTTTTTTTTTTTTTTTTTTTTTTTTTTTTTTTAATGGATCACATACCTTTTTGACCACACAAGGACATGGACAAGAATCAGCCATGACCACCTCCGAGACACACCAGCCACACACATACAGATTCCGAACAAGGCTAGGATGGATGAAGGTGATAATGACGGCCAGATGACCAGTAGGGCCTAAGGAAAACCCTCGTAAAAAACCCCCATTAGGAAACTCTCCCAACCAGGAATCGAACCTGGGATCTGCTGCATGAAGAGAGTGTATGATTTCCCTGCGCCACAGCAGTGGACAAATATTTAGTTTGATTTTCTAGAAGTTATGGCTATACAAAATGTTGGCTATGTAAAGGTATGGATTCAGTTTTATCGACAATTTTATTTGCGTTTTATATGCGTTGCACGCATATGTTTAAAGACGATAAAGTGTGCAATTTTCTGGGTTAAAAAAGTACATTGCGTTATAAACTTTTTTGAACACTTAGGCCTACTCACTTACTGCCACCCCTAGAATTTGGTTTCCATTTCTAAAATATTTTAGGTAGTTTAATGAAAACTTTTATCACCTTTTAGTTCCCAACGATTCTGATAAAAATTTAAATTTCAACTTTTCTCACCTTGAGTAATAAAACCTATATTAGTTTTTATTTTAAAATGATACAGAGGACAGTTTACTCTTGTTCATTGTAAATTTTTCTTGGTCATCTCAACACTATGGTATAAGATACACTAAAAGTATGCACAGTAAAGTATATAGACAGTTAAAATGAACACTGTTTATCCAACAATTTCTTTATAAATTTAAAATAAAGAAATTAAAGAAGCATGATTTAGCAGAGAATCAGAAGAAATGAAAATAAGATCAACGCAATTCTATTTCTCATGAATTCATAATAAAAAGAAAGTTACGATTAATAATTTAGAGTTACTATAGTTCATTTTGGATGAACACGAGGTGTTCCATGTGGTTACGCGAGTCCTAGCTTGCATATCAATACTGTTATTGGCTACCGACGAATTTTTGTCTCATTGGTCCTTCATGCACAGGCTGGAAAACTGATTTATTCAAGCGCCAATGCTACGGAACTGCTGTTGGTCATGAGGTAAATGGCCCATTTTCCCCGTGCAAATCATATTCACGGATTCCAGTTAAATTGCAGTTAGGTTAGGAATATTTATATTAGTGGTCATCGCCATCAAGTTTATAGTTCTGCTTTTGGTCACGGGACCCAACGACTTCCTCCCCTCCCGTAGTTGGGTAGACGATTCATGTGAATACGCATCACTTCTTAACGTCATTTTATTTTAATTTTTTGTGAATTTCTTAGCGATTTTACTTACATTTAGAATATCCCTACAAGATGAAGGTGCTTATATACAGATTCTACAGAATTTAAAGAACAAAATACGTGAAATTTGGCCGTTTTTCATAAAGAAAATGAAAAGAGAAAAGACCCAGATATGAGCCATACAACTCCCTAATTTATTGTTGTGCAGTATAAATAAACCTGTTTGGCGTAGGGCACATATGTTTTTGTTTTGTTTTGTTTTTTCACAGTTTTAAATGAATGAGAGATAACATGGAGGCCTATGTGTAGCATACTTTGCACCATTCATTTGGAAACCGTTTTTGAAAGTAGCCTAGTCAGAGTAAATGCCTATTACAAATGAATTAGAAGTATGATTCATGCCCCTTTTGCTATCTAAAACAATTGGACAGCTGACAAGCGCGATGTGAACTACGTTTAGTTAATTATTAAATCATCAGTCAATTCCGGGGTGCGCGGGCAAAGAGAGTTAAGTTCACTTTCTTGTTACTGAGAATTAGAGTGACTTAACACACTATACCAGCCCAACATAGCTTTAGAGATGGATAAATCCATGAGGCACACATCCACAACTACCGTACAATTTTGAATATGACTTACTGGACTTAGCACAAATGTAGAGAACATTTTTATCTCTAACTCTATGGATATATCTCAATTTTTTAGGATGGTGGACTTAACTCTCTTTGCCCGCGCACCCCGGAATTATGAGAATAGGCCTACATGCCAACTAATAATGAACACCAGTGAATGTTTTAAAAGTGGGTAAAGGACACGCTTTTAATCAGTTCCACTTGCTACAATAAATAAACGCAATGATAATGTTCTGGCTCAGTCCCTTGCTAGTCAAATAAGATATGAAAATATTAGCACAAAACTGAAGTAGGTCAACGTTAAAGAAATAAATTAAGCTACAATATGTTGTGGGTGAAATCATCTGGCTACATCTTCAAAGAAAAGAACATTTTACATTCAATTCTATTTAACGTTACCATTCATTCATTAAAAACATTGTATCCACTCGAAAAAAACTACGTTCTAAAACACATTTAATATAGTCTACCGGAGATTATATAATCGTCTTAACTGCGATTAAATGTTGAGAGAAGTAACATTTCAATTAAGAATTATCCTTAATGTGAATGTTTTAAAGAATTTCTGCGTAACACTAATTCGTAGAAGTGTGGTTGCACCGCTCACTTTTTGGCCAGGAAAAATGACACCTGGAACGTCGTGGTTTTGAAACCCGGTGAGTGCTAAAAATGTGCCTGTGGTGAAGGATAGGAAGAACTCGTGCAAAGTAAACGGTATGATGGAATTCGCGAATGCTGATTGCGTAAGAAAGCACTGTTTTTAATGCTAGAAATAAAAATAAAACACTACAATAGTCTAGTTATTTGGGTTATATATGTATTTTACTAGGAGGTGCCCGTGGCTTCGCCACGATAATTCTTTTAAAAATTAAAAATTAAGAGTATAACAATTATTAAAGCATTATATTTATTAAAACTTGCACGCGAATCATTCATAAACTAAGCCATTAATAATTAATGAAACAGCTAAAATTCCTGCTTTAGAGTACATTCCACGACATGAAAGCGCCCCCTGGGAAAACTATATCAGAATCGATTATGCAGTTCCAAAGAACCTGTGAATACATAATACGTAGGCCTATTGTTTCTCAGCTGTTTATTGACATGAATATGATGTGAATTCTATTTTATCAATTCAGTGTAATTTTCAGAAATTATATAATGTTTCAAGGGAAGGAATGGTTTGTTTGGATTATTATTATCTAGTGATATTTCAAGAGTTAAACCAACAATATTTTACAGCTGTTGCCCCCGGCTTCGCCCGCCATTATTCATTGACTCCAGGATTTTTAAGAAAATTACACTGGTAGATTATTAAAAATGTTTGTGGTTCAGAGCTATGAAAATTGTAAGTAAAAATAAAATTACATCATGGACGTTGACTACTAGTACAGATATTCTGATCATGACTCCTAGATTATAAAATCGGTAATTTTTAACATTTTTAAAATTTGTATGTCATTTTAAGAATTTAATGTCATCAATCGGTCATTTTTTGGCCAGTAAATGGTTTTTCCACATTATATATCTTTTTGGTAATTTTAAAAAATATAAAGTCATTATTTTGTCATGTTGTGTTGTTTCATGCATTATACAGAGTTTTTGTGCATTTATTTATATTGAATATTATCGGAGCTCCAAACAAGCATAAATAGATAAAACTTTTTATAGTTTTAATTTGGATATAGAAAGTAGGAGTTTGCTGTTTGCATTTAACCGCATTTATACTTTTGTGGTCATCATATAGCTCATTTTAAAAGTATTTCCAAGTCATCAAAACCCGGGCCCTGCTTATCATTTTCTTAGGAAAAGAAAAATATTTTCGCAATTTTCTTTAATATAACTCTAGTGATTGTCTTATTGTTTGTTTTGAATCTTCCATCTTAAATTGTTTAAACACTGCAGAAATTTATACAAAAAAAAAATCATTATATAAGGTAATCGTTTCAGACACATCAGGAAAACACAAGTCCTGCTTCGCTAGTTTGTCATAGGCGGCCACTTTCCCTATGCTGGAATGTGAAGCGAGAAAATCATGTCATAACTTACGAGTGTATTACATAAGTATTTCTTACAACTACAACTAAACATCCAAATGAAACAATTTTTTAAGATAGTAGTAACATTCTGAGTACGGTACTGTCCTTGGTCTGGTATCAACCCAAGGGAGCTGATAATGTAGAGCGTGGTATATAAATAAAATGTATATAATAAAGGGCATGTTTACTGGCGGAGTAATTAGACTGTTAACGAATCAGATTCCAGAAGGTTACTCAATCTCGAAATCCTTGCCAAACTTAATGTCGTACGAACTTGTGAATGGAACACAGCAGCTTATCAATTCTATACTTACATCACTCATTCAGTCTGTGATCAACTTATGACTGACAAATGCGAATTCATAATAACTTCAGTTTTGAAATTAAACCTACTATTAATTCAGTGGGGTACGCAGTAGCGTAGTGGTTGAGGCACTACGCTGCAAACCGGAAGGTCGCGGGTTCGATTCCCGATGAGGTCGTTGGAGTTTTTCAATTGGCCTAATCCTTCTGGTGGCACTATGGCCCTGGGGTCGACTCAGCCTCTAACAGAAATGAGTACCAGGAGCAATCCTGGGGGTAAAGGCGGCCGGTGCGTAAGGCTGACAACCTTACCACCTCCATGTGCCGAGTGTCCAAAATCTGGGAGCCTCAACCTCCTGGAACCCTCTGGGCCTCCATGGCCTGTATAGGGATCACTTTACCTTTATTAATTCAGTTCTATTTATGTTCAAAGCTTTGAAATGAAAGCCTCTTTTCGCTTCAATCATAGGTGGTTAAATTTCTGAAAATTTTATGTCGCTATAAAAGAGCTATGAATGTTTTATATTGAAATGCGAATTTTCCGTCCATTCATACAGTTATTGAAACAAATTTAATTTCCTTTATTTGGCTTTCAATGGATGCTGTCAATCAATGCGACTATATGTGGGTTTTCTTCCATATCACTCGGAACCGAATGCTTATTAATTCTGCAGTTCTAAAATAGTCCGGGAGGAGGTAAAGAACATTGGTTCAACAATACACAGTAGGGCCTATAAAGAGTATAGAGATAAAGCTAACCAAGGGCACGATATATACCTTTTAGATGTTTTCTCTACCTTTACCTCTCCTGTATGTAAGTGAAGAAAATTGTTTAATTATGTAGCTATAAGTATGTTCAATAGACATCCTCCAGAGTTGCAGAATTTGAGCCCGGCAAAATTTAAATCTGTTTGGTATAAATGGTTAAACAGCCATCCATTTTATAGAACTGGCGAGTTTTTTTTTAACACTGCTGTAAATATATTTCAGGTTTTTCCATTGTGTACCTTTACCATAATTTCGTCATATTGCACCCCTCTGAGTGACGAGTATTGTATGCCAATTCTCTGAGAGTGTTCGAAAACAGGGTGCTTAGGAAAATATTCGGACCTAAGAGAGATAAAAACGGGGACTGGAGAAAACTGCATAACGACGAGCTTCATAACCTGTAATCTTCACCGGATATAGTAAGGGTAATTAAATCACGGAGGATGAAATGGGCTGGACATGTTGCACGCATGGCGGAGGAAAGACATATCTCAAAAGCATTGACTGGGAGACCCGAAGGGAAAAAGACCACTTGGAAGAGCTAGACGTAGGAGGTAGGACAATATTAGGATACATTTAAGGGAAGTAGGATTTGCGAGGGATGGTTGGATGGAGTTAGCACAGAATAGGGTTGAATGGCGGGCTCAGGTAACCGCGGCAATGCACCTTCGATAATATTCCCTTAGCTTGCTGAGGAATTGTTATTGTCATTGAGTATGTAAGTAAGTATTTCTGACAAAGGTATACAGAAAGAGGCACAATCTGGTGTCAAATACCAGCAAGAATTACAGAGATAACCACTTGTAAATCACTGTATCACTGTATGTTTATGAAAACTTCTGTAAAGCGAACTGCTCATTTTTATTCAATAAAATGCACGTAGGCTAAATAAATGGGATTCGCACATATACAAGGAAAGAAACAACATGTGATTCTGTTTACATAAACAATGTTATTTTTCTCGCGCCAATACTGCCGGATGCGTAGGTTTCTACAATTTTACTGCGATGTACTTGGTGGTTAATTACCTGAATTTGTTTCGTGGGTGGGTTACCAATAAAATCCTGGTAGCCTATATACTCGTTCTTTATTAACACATTAAAACATGATAAGAGTCCACCGTTGCGGCGTAGGGGATGCGTTCGCTCCTCTCACGGCCCGGGTTCAAATCCTGGTCCGGACAAGTTGCCTAGGTGGGGGTTTTCCTCACCTGTGAGACAAATGTCGGGTAACTTTAGGCCCTTGTGGTCCCCAGATATCATCTGGTCGTCACTATCATCTTCATTCCATCCTCGCCTTGTTTGGAGTGTGTGTGTGTGTGAATGGTGTGTCTCGTCCTATGTGTTCGTGTTGTCTCGGAGGTGGCCCAGGCATTGGGCTGATCACTCATCCGGGGAGGCCATCCATGTCCTTGTCTGGTCAAAAAAGTATGTATGTGATCCATAGACAATCTCTCTCCCGACAGGTCGCGGCCCTGTAAGGTCGCTTAAATTCTAAAAGGGAGAGGTAAAACTAAGACAACGAAAGAAAGAAAGAGAGATTGAAAGAAAGAAAGCTTGTAATAAGTTTATAGAAAAATCTAATTGCTAAGGCCTAGATTATTAGGTTTTAAACTATTTTGTTCCTTGCTGCTACCGGGGATATTTTAACATAATTATCCGTTGCACTGTCATGGCAGTCACATAAAAATTGCTTAAATTGCTTTAATTAAAATACAATAAAATATTTAAACTAATAATGTGTATTTAATATAATTATTATTACTCTACTAAAAATAAATTACTTTTTAAATGTCTTAATTTTCCCTTGCTCTTTGTTGCCAGTAGCCTGCATTTGCAAGAGAAAATATAGTTTCTTGTTTTCTACGAAAGAAAAAGTGGAGCTGCCATGCACCCACGTCATCAATTGCTTTATCTTAGTCGTACTAATTCTTGTAACAATAGTAGACATATAGGTCATAGTGGGTCTATAATAGTCCTAATTTTATTCCTCACCTAAACGATAATGAAGCCATAATTATATGTGTAAACAAGCAACTATTCGATTTATTTTCATATGAAATATGATCAATGAACTGATTTTATTGGAGTCACGGCATTATTTATATTTCGCGACCCAGAAAGCACGAGTTCTGGCTGGACTCTTCCCATTGTGCAAGTCTGTGAACCATCATGTGTTTACGTGGTGAGTTGGCAGAGAGGCTGCCAAATCCGCGCTTCCATTGACGTAACTACCGGTTGCCAGGGGGGTCCCATAGGACTCATCCCAGCATCCCTACAATCGCAACTTGCCACTGGGCCTGGTTCCTATTCCCGCCCTGTTATTACTGGCGTCGTTTGAATCCGACGTAAAAAAAAAGACGGAAGCGTCCAAACTCACTACGAACAGAAAACAAATTAAATTGAAAACAGCCAGTGAACAGGAAAGACTTGTGCCCTGGTGCTTCCAACAAATTTGTGTTCTGTGACTTAGTTCACGAGTGTTTCTTGTGATCAATGATATGTAAGTAGACTTTCATCAATGTTTATGCAGTGAATACTGAATTGTGATTTTATGAATTTTTAGGATTCAGGAGGTTTAGTCTATAATGAAAGTAAACTTGGGAGAGAAAATCCACAAGGGATAGCTGCCAATAATTAATAGACAAAGCCCGAGGGTTCAGCCAATCAATAAATCTAGAAGCCAATTTATTAAAAATAAAAAATAATAATATATATATATATATATATATATATATATATGTTTTTATTTATTTACATTCCCTCAGTTAAGGGTTGCCCTAAGACAAAGCGTAATATAAAAAAAGATAATTTACACCACAAAGAAGTGTTTACAAGCATTTAAAATAAACATTAAGAAAAACTCACATTAACTACTTAGGCCTATATCAAGAAAACTTATGAAACAAGAAGAAGAAAAAAAACGGACAAATGGCGTTATACAGATGGTTATGTACTATTTGGTGGGAAAATTATGAACCCACTTCGGACTGCAAAGAAAACAGTGAACACAATTGTTAGGCGCATAGTTTATTTCTTGTACTTTATCCTGTAATTTACATGAAGTGCAAATGATTCATCCAGTATCTTAAGCGTCATTTTATTACAGATTTAAGGTAGACTATCGTATCTCATGGGATACATTATGAATTTAAGATTAATAAATATTTTGTTTAATTAAACAATTCAATTTTTTTAACGTTACTTAGGATGCAAACTCTGGTTGTGTTGCATAGCACTTAATGAATGATCTCAGCTATTATTACTATTATTATAATTATTATTTAAATACATTGGATAACTAAAAACTCTAAAAAATGTTCTAAAAAATGTTGAAACCGCGAGTTAATGCATCTATAATCCTGTCATTTAAAACTACAGTATATAGGCCCTATCGTCTATTTCTGTAAAAATGCAATACAGTGGTATCTTTGATGAGAAGTTTTCTAGCTTTTAATACTCGTATTTATTAGTTGATTTTAAACATTCAAAGAAATCTAAAACAAGATGATAATAATAATCCAATTGGACTAATTGAGAAAATTTAGTTTTATTTGATGGGTTCTACCAGACTAATTCAAAATTTTTAGGTATCTTAAGCGGAGTATAAATGACATTGTTGGACAAAATCGTTGATTTTTTATTTAATATCATATATTATTATTTTATATATTTAATTTCATATATTTTTCATTAATTTTGATTGATTATAAGTATTTTCAATTTTTTGTTTGTTTTATTTTTGTTTTTGTGAACACTTTTCGGTCAATATTAAATAACTTGGGAACTATTCGCTCTAGAACTATAGTGAAAACTTTGCTGCATCTTTTCGTTACTTTCTGTTCCTCCAGTAAAGTGCAGAACATTTTGGGGGGTTTAGCAGTTGTCTCCATTCACAAGTGACTTTCTTTTTAAATAAATGTTTGATTTCGATTTCTGAAAAGCTACCTTCTCTTGCATAATTGTCTCATTTTCTAATACTACTTAAAATAGAGCTTTGAAATTTTTAACACTTATTCACAACATTATTCTGTTAATGTGGATCGACAATGGGGCAGCTACAGTGTGTTTCACGTACGAGTTGGCTAATCATGCGGGCTTTTGCGTCTTGGCGACCACAGCTCTAACACTCGAGCGGTCGGGTGAAATATCTACGCAAATAAAGCTGCTAACGGTGTAATGATTCACGTTCTCATGATTATAGTTAAAATTATAATGAAAATAACTACGTACCTCATCACAAGATATGTTCGAAATGTCCTCCTCTTGCCTTCACACAACACTGGCACACTTTTTAAGAAAATTTTCTTTCACGCGCATAAGTTCAGCTTCCGAGACAGTTAATTGCTCTTGTGATTGTCTTTAAGTTTTCTAATATATGAGGGTTTGACCTATACACTTTCTTTTTCAAGTTCCCCCATAAATAATAATCACATTCTGTTATATCTGGGGACCATGCGGGCAATAAACCCCTACTAATTATCTTAAAAAATTTATTGAATGAACTTTAATGACCCATCAGCTATATGTGCAGTGGCAGAGTCTTGCTGGAAATATGCACTCCGACATTCAATCTCGGCCAGTTCTTCAAAGAATGGTTGAAGTATGTTATTCTTATAACGCTCTGCATTCACTGTCACTTTATATGCAAAAATTATTGTGCCTATTATCCTGTATGTAGCCTATTTTCCGCGCACCAGACCCCGATTTTCAGGTCATGTAGAGGTGTTTGTTGTACTATAAAAGGTTTCTCTGAGCTCCAGTACTGATTATTCTGCATAGAAACATTACACGAGGAAAATTGAAATTTTAAAGGTTAACCACTTGTTTACTTATTGCTAATCAAATTATGTGCAGTGTATAGTGGATGCAATGATATTTTTTTTTGTGTTTATGCTACATTAAAACAGAAGAATTCAATTTAAAGGACTCGTGCATATTTTCAATGCAGCAAAGCTTTCTTCAATTTTAACCTTTTCACTGCCTTTGATAGTATAAATTCGTTACCCCATTTTTTAAAACAAAAGCTGTGATAATGAAGATTTTTATCCGCGTGGAGTCCAGAGATTCTACTGAAATTTTCCTCATCGATTACAAACGTAGAACCCACTGATGATTTCATTTGACGATTGTTACTTATATCGATATATAAAGTTAGCTCTGAGAGAATTAACGACTATTTAAGCGTATTTGGATAAATGGATTTCTTCTTGACCATTTTCTTAATTCCTTAATAAAAAGAATAAGCTATTTTTTAAATAGGCTTATTAACTTATAATAGTTTATATTTCTTGATAGTTTATTATATTATATTTTGGTAGTTTTATACTTTAAAAGTATAAATTCTACAATATTATAAAAGGGATTATCCTAAATTGTTTCATTGATTTTCAGTGAAATCCTTCTATTATTTTCTGATAAAATTAACACACGATTTCCAGGTACCCTTAAAAACTGGAAGAGAAAATCTGAAATTCCTAGAACGTTCTTGCTAATTTCGTTCTACTAACCCCGGGTTTTGACATTTGTAAAAAGCATGAATTACGTGGTAGATTTTCGAGAAAATGTTGTCAGAAGTAGTCACCTGGTTTGTTTACAGCAAATTCCGCAGAGACAGAGAAATCTGGGATGATCGCCAGCACATGTGGCAAAGTGTGTGACCCAGCTTGTAATACGTAGAATCATATCCCCCAGTTCAGACTCCAAACTCCAGTGTTATGCCGTCTCCCATTCATGCGAATCAATTATTCTCTATTATATAAGACGACCAAAGGTTTTGTATTTATAGAAACGCCTTGTCATTGCTATTGGTATTTTAAAATAGTACAACCATTCTATATCAGTAATATATTTTTAAATGAGGTAATAGACCAATAGAAGAAATTTCGACCAATAGAAGCAATTTTAAATAAAATTTTCTTTTTAAAACTACATTATTTGTTAAGTTCGCTACCGTGGCCGGTACGGTGAATCTTTTAATCCGACCCCAAGGGCTGGACTTAGTAGAGGTTATGGTGTACAACTTTTAATCACTAGTCAGTGCACCAAATATACCCGGGTTCTATCCCGGATAATTGACGATCCGGACATTTGGAGTTCGGATAATTGGAATTTCACTGTATATGATGAAAATTTATTGTGGCAATGCTTCTTATCAGGGAAGCCGCTAATAAAATTGCTACGATAACAGCAATATTGGATAATGAAAGTTTTACATATGAGAATGAAGTTTCGAATACTGACAGCACAAGTCCCTAGAGTTCACAATAGCAGGCTAATTGCATTAATCTGATGAGCTATAATTGGCGACCGTGTCATTATTTACATCGGCGACAGAGAGTATTCTGTCTGCCAGAGTAATTTGTTACTTCAGGGACGGGTATGTTATAAACAGATTCTAATGACATGTCATCTTTTTATTGATGCTTAATAGACATTGCAAACTTGTGGATAAATCCTAATCATGTCCTCTAGAATATAGAAATGCATTTTTATTAGGTCTTTTTTTTGTCATTTCATGCAATTTTATATTTTTAGGACATTTATTTCAATTTTAGGTCATTATTTAGTCATTTTCATGTCATTTGCTTCATTATTTAGTCATTTTCATGTATTTACATTGAATGTATTAAATTTTTTTCGTCGCTAGCGGTACTGTCTTTGAAGTGTTGTTATTTTAATGCAAGAAGGAAAAATTCGGCGTTAAAGAGTTGACATGTCCCAGTCGGAAGTGAGAATCAAAGAAACGGCAAAGTTTTGTATTATATTACTATTGTTATTAAATTGACTTGGCACCAGAGTCTGCCACCTGCTTGGATTTGAGAGTGCAAACTACTGCTTACCCTCAATAAACAACAATTTATAATCCGGCAGACCAAAAAAGGAAATAGCGAATTTTGACTCACCAGTGCCTCAGTGCCAGTATAAATTTCCGTGAGAAAAGAACATTCACAATATTACAGTTATTTACAGTTTTTACAATTATGTACAAACTAGTCTAAACTTTGTGTGTACAATAATAATTTGTTATAAATTAAACATCAGTTTTTAGGTAATTTTTTATAATTATTAAGTCATTTTCTTTAAAATTTAGGGTCATTTTATAGGTTATTTTTCAAACAACTTTAGGTCATCAGAATCCGGGCCCTGGTTATAAAGCTTGTGGTCATAACGTGAAATGTTTACGATTGCAGTTAACTTGTTGAGATGTGTCTTTCTTTGAATAACATAGGCGTTCAAAAGCCATTGATTCAATGATTTTCTTCCATTTCTAAACCCTTCTTTCGTCCTATTTGTACTGTAACTTAAATATTTAGAAGCAAATACTTTTATATCCTATTTATAAGCTGCTAGCTGGTTACTGTCCTTCATACGGAGAACAAATATTTTGCACGGATTTTACCCTTACCCGAGAAATATCACGAGGAAGTAACCGGACTTCTAGTTTCGCCTGACGTTCTTATGTCTGCACGTAACTTCATATGAACCAGTTTATATATTTACATACAGGGTGTCCCACTTATCTTGTTCATCTCAAATAATTAACCTTTGTGTTTCCTTTGGTATTGAAAATAGTTGTATTTTACTTGTAAGTCATTTTATAAAAAAGAGGCTAACATAAGCATGGAAGTTTGATTCATGTGCACGTAGGCCTATACATTCAAGCGAACCACATGATTTAACCATGTCCAATGAATTAGGCCTACGCTCTTTAGGACGAGATAAAAAAAATGTAACTTAAGATCGTTTTCATTAAGAAATTACCAATTCTAAATGAACAGAAGTTTTCTGCACAGCATGTAGTAAATTACCAACTTTGAATGACATCAAATCAATTGTCGCTTTTAGTATCGAGAAAAATAATATGTTCAATAACAGTACATAGACAGAATTATTAAATGCCAGAATGGCATTTTCTGAAAATGTCTGTCCGTCTGTCTGTCTGTCCGTGTGTCTGTACGCGGGATAACTCAAATACGCTTTATCAGATTTTCATGAAACTTAGTATACGCATTTATAACGTCCATGGGAAGAAGCCTATTGATATTGGACCAAATCTGTTGACTAGTACCGAAGTAAAGCAAAATGTATTTCCTATTTTATCAAATACAGTGTTCATATGCGGCTTTGGAAGTTGCAATAGACCTACAGTTAGCTTTGACAACTAACACTACCCACACATTCCTTCACATATGCTTATCAAACTTTAGACCTTTGTTTTTCCGCAAGACCTGCTTAATGAATCGATCTGGAACTTAACTCGGAAATCGATTACAAAAATAACGTATTCTCAGCATATCGCAATTGCAATTAACACTGATTAAACAAAAACATTCTGACATTCTTTGTTATATCAGTGTACCTGATTTTATTTGATATGCATAATATAAATGCATATATATATATATATATATAAACATTTCCACAGAAAACATAGTTTTAAATGAATAAATCTGTGATAACCAATCAAAGTTAGACTCGCAAGATCACAAAAATAATGCGAATAAAGCAATTCCCCACTGAAGAAGCAACACTCAAATTCTATGGCCCACTCTATATGGCAGATAAACTGTATGAATTCCAAGCCTAAAGATTTCCCTTCTCATTATAGCCTACAATGAATGGAAACACTTAGCTTCTATACAGATATGCTCTCAATGTTGCTGAATTGAGCTACTCTAGTAATTGCAGAGAAAGTACCGTACTCCACTTTTCATCCTTTTCATCTTTTAACTATCATTGAAGCAGATGTTAACTTTTTGCCGTTTTTATTCACTCTGGCTTGTTAAAAGACTTACTGAAAAGAAAAGCAATTTCAACTGAAAGGAACTGATAAATAAATGAATTCGCAGAAACAAATCAAGTTTTTAGATGTTGAATAAATAAACCGATTGATTAGATTTCAAAGAATTTTCATGGAAATTCGAAGTAGTTTTGATTATATTATATTAATTAAATCCGCTGCCATGGTTGTGTAGGTAACTCACTTGCCTTTCACCCTGGCGGTCCGGGTTCGACTTCCGGCCGGGTAGAGGGGTTACGAAAAATCCCCGGGTTCAGGACTGGACATCACACAGGAAAATTATAGGCTATATTAAAAAGCCTTAAAATTAAAAGCGGTGACTGCTGGAATAGGGTAGCTATAGGGAATTGAGAACAGATTTATTAAGGTCGCAGTATTTAGAAGTCGAAGGGCTTACACTACCCTTACACTAATTATATTATATTATATAGAAAACTCCTGCGAAACTTTCACACTTCGCCCTTTTTTACAGTGCCCCCAGGAAAACCGGACTTTAGCTAATAAATTCATTTATACAGTCATAAACAGTCACATAAGTAATGCTTAAAAGTAAATGCAGGTCTCACAGAATGCACTGGCATTTATTGATGTTTGTATATGATCCATTGACATTTAGGTTATAGCTTTATTGCGGCCAAACCGAAAGAAATCCGTCAGGGAACACAAATACAGTAAGTAAATGAGTGATAAAAAGGAAAAAATTGCATTATGTTTAATGTAGATAAGATTAATGAACCCGCACATTTCTATAATTGTACAATTCTACGATTTGCTTCAATTCATATCAATACAAAATTTTATATAAAAATAGAGGGCGTGTTTTGTTTATTGTTACCTATATATTGGGACAAATTTGGAGGTATAGAAACAAAAAACCGTCTGACTGTTAAGGGTATCATTTTAATTAATTTTTTAGTCAGATGTTTATACAAAAAACAAAAGTATATAGGCCTATGTATTTCCAGCAGGAGTGAATTCTTGATGGGTCGGTTTTACATCTATCACCGTTTGAAGCAAAGGATTACATTTTTAAATCCTAAAATATTAGGGGATTTCCTCTGTCTGCAGAATGGGATATGATATGGCCTATATCTAATTGCCTCACATTTAATCTCAATTAAAAATTTGTGTCTTAAAAGCTAACGAACATATTTTAATTATATATATATATATATATATATATATATATATATATATATATATATATATATATTGAAACATACAACAAAATATACTACATGAAATCACATGTACATTACAAAGGAAATAAATAAAAGCCACTTAAAGTAGCCTACCTCAACGAATGAGAATGTTAAAAAAAAAGGTCAAATTGGCCGGCTACGGGATTTCAACCAGGGACTTCCAAAATGCGAGTCCAAAACGTTAGCCTCTCGGCCACCTCGCTCAGTTTAACGATCGAGTTTGATAAGAATATGCCAAATAATGGTGTTATTTGTCATAGCTAGCTGTATTGCAACTTCCAAAGCCGTATATGAATACTGTAAAACAATATGTTGTCATGAAAACTGATTTGCATTTGATAATTTCTTTCTAATATATTACCATTAAAATAGGCACCAAATTGAGCATTACTCCAGTATCGGTCAACCGATTTGGTTCAATATCAGTAGGCTTCTTCCTATGGACGTTATAAATGCGTATACCAAGTTTCATGAAAATCCGATAAAGCTTATTTGAGTTTTCGCGCCTACAGACAGACGGACAGACATTTCCCCGTCACCCACACAATCTTATAAAGTACCATACTGGCACTTAGTAATCACGTCATTTTTTGGGGGGGGGGGCCTTTATATCGTATTTTAGTATTGAACTTTCCTGGGGGTCTCTGACTTGGCGGTTGGCCCTGTAAAGACATACAACATTTAGAAAGTACAGTACGATTAATCAGATGGCAAGAGCGAGTGCAACAGTACAGATTCCCTGTGCTGTCTGCTATGCCCCTGTACCTTGGCTGGGGTCGTCTACACCAGTCAGCTGATGTATGGTGTGCAAAAAGCGAGCAAATATCCCGTAATAGCAAAAATGATATTAATGACCAAAATCAAAAGTACCGTAAAACAAAAAATACCGGGACATCCAAGCTGTGTGTATAAAACTATCAAGGGTTACTTACTTAAAAGGGAAATTTTGCTTGTGCCAGATTTTTTTTTTCTCTGGCAGAAAAGGTCATTAGAGTAATAAAGGGCATTAAAAGTAACAAATCTTGCAAACCACATTTTACAGAATTGAATATTATGGCACTGACTAGTCTTTATATATTACATGTACTGGAGTATGTAAAAGGGAATTAAGAGAGTTTTAATATTAGGTCAGATGTTCATCCACACTAAATTATAAATAAAAATAATGTACACACTAATTTTATTACATTGAATAAATCTCAGAATAGTTTTAAACATATCGAAATTAAACTTTATAACAAACTGCCACCAACTGCAAGAAATGTCAATCCAAAAATATTTAAAACAATAATTAAACAATGGCTAAAAATAAGGAATTTTACGGTATAAAGGAATTCCAAGAGTTAAACTGGATTACCTAGTGTTTTTAAAATGTTATACTGATGAAGTCTGTTACTTTGTAAAAGTTTAATGACAGATAAATAAAAAATTCATATGATGCATATAACTTCCTCAACCCAATTAAATGTTTTGGCTTTTAGTATAGCCTAATACTTAATAATACATAATATACCGTATAATATATTATGCATATTATGGAATTCATTTGGGAAATTAAAACAAAAGAGGGCATTCAGTTGTTTCAAGCTGATACAAAGCATTATTGTTCACCCGGCAAGAATGATTTTCTAAAAACAGTGGGTAGCTTATAACTGCCCTTCAGAGATTTTTTTTAATGAAAAAATGTTTCAAATGAAAATTTATCTCTTATGAAAAGCACCTCTTGCACAAATTTTAAACAAAATCTCTAGAGCTGTTTTCGAGAAAATCGAAAAAAACGAAATGTTCTTCGTGTAAAGTGGCATTAAAAGTAAGAGAAAGTCGTCGCTAATCTTCGTGTTTCATCCCCAGAAGACCTAACCTAAATATAACATTTTGTTTCTATACGACTTTCTGTCTCGAGCTAGCCTGATCACAGACACACACACAAACATGTTTCTGAAATAATATTTTTGGATTCAGGAGACCTCTCAAAACCTGGTTTTATGTTAAAATCTCGACTTCAAATTTCGGGGTCGAACACTATTTCCTCTGCCTATGGTACGGGCAAAGGAAGTAATAACAGTAACAACAACAATAATAATAATAATAATAATAATAATAATAATAATAATAATAATAATAATCCCTATCTCCATGCGTGTAAGGTGTTTTACGACCAAGGTCAAGCATTAAAATTATTCCAACCTATTTGAAAACAATTCTGTTAGCTCAGTAATGGAGTGGCACTTTTAAAAGGGTAAATTTATTAGCTGAAATAGCCTATTAGAAAAACAAACAAACAATAAAACTCGTGCGATATTCTACAGTTATGCCGAAACTCATTCATGGAATGGTGGCCTTTTATTGCAACCCTAGGATCCGTGTTGCATGCAAAGAACATTTTGACCTTACTGCGGTGAAATATTCAGGGTTAAGGGTCAAACTGATCACGAGAAACAATACAAGTGCAATACCACTAGACCTGGTAGTAAACTAATTTTAAATAAATACATTTTATAACAGTAAGCATTTTGAGATAAAAAACAAATCATCTCGTATATTAAACGAAATGTCTCCAAATCTATTTTCACAAAACTATATCCTGGAAATAATATTGGTCTTCGAACATCTTGAAGTTAGAGTGTGTATAAAGTATCAGCATTATTAAGTGCCAGTATGGTAGGCCTACTTATGAGATTGTGTGGTGGAGGGGAAAATGTCTGTCTGTCCGTGTGTGTGTGTACGCGCGATAACTCAAATACGCTTTATCGGATTTCCATGAAACTTGGTCTACGCATTTACAACGTCCATGGGACCAAATCGATTGACCGGTACCGGAATAATGCCCAATTTAGTGCCTATTTTATGGAAACTTATTATAATAGAAAGAATTTATCAAATGCAAATCAGTTTTCATGGCAATATATTGTTTTGCAGTGTTCATATATGGCTTTGGAAGTTGCAGTACAGGTAGCTTTGACAAATAACACTACCCACATATTCCTTCACATATGCTTATCAAATTAGACCTTTGTTTTTCCGTAAGCCCTGCTTAATGAATCGATCTGGAGCTTATCTCGGAATTCGATTAAAAAATAACTTATTTTCTGGATATTAAATTGCAATTATCACTGATTAAACAATAGCATTCTGGCACTTTGTTACATCAGTTTTCTTGATTTATTCAGTATCAAAAAACCACAATCAACACGAAACCGTCTGGATTTTCCGCTGTAAGAAGGGCAGCTCTACTTTATCGGGTTTAGTTACTTGTTATCCGAAGCAGCGAGGCTGAGTGGGAGCTCGTTTCAGACCGGAAGATCGGTTGAGAGGGAGGGATACTGATGGAAACAATTATCGTGTTTGTGTTTGTTTGCAGTTGGTGAAGAATGGGAATGATTACCCGCGTGAGAGCCAGATTACAGAGCATCCACGCTCTGACCAAGATCGACCCCCGCATTCAGGACGAGAAGACAGCGCAAACAGGTGAGTGTAAGATTAATGAATTTCATTTTTTGTTCTTTGAGGGATGTAATAGTTAATGAAATAGTGGGTAGTTTTTCGCCTTATACCCTCAAAAATGAGGTCGATAAACCAAGGAAATTTTTATCTGCAGTAGCCTCAAATATTTATTGATAAAATAGCAGAATACATTTTGAGTTGTAATTCATTTAAAATATTTGAATTCAATATTCTTAAAATTCTAATGACATGATGAGATTCCTAAAAAATACACATATTTACATAATTATTAAAATATCTATTTACATTGTCTTTAGAGTAAAATATTTACATAATCATTAAAATTGTCTAATTACAGTGTCTTAAAAGCAAATTTGCTAAATGTATACAACTTAGGCCTATCTTGTAGTGTATACTATAATTACAAGTAGTAGTATTAGTTAAAATTTTACATATATATATATATATATATATAAAACCTGTTAAAAAGAAAGTATGTTAAAACCTTTTAAAAGAAAAGAGTGTAATATATATATATATATATATATCCTTTTTCACATTGTAAATCTATTTCACACTATCGTGTGATAGTGTTTGTGTATTCTCAGTCAACGGTCTGTACTGAATAAGAGGCTGTGTAATTAAAAATTGCCGCTGTTTTATAAATTTTGTAAAATTAGAGGAAATGGAGTACTGAGTCTCTATTAAAGGAATGGAGTGTGTGGGAGTAGAGTTTCCTTTAGGATGTCCGTCTGGTCGGTCCGGGAGGTGGTGTCTATAATTAATGTTGTCATAATTGTAGCTGTGTCGTCGCGGGATGACCGGACTTGCTCTCTCCTTGTGACGTGGTAGCCGCCGCTATATTTACACACCACGCCACACGGGGTCGCTAACTCCTACCATTCATTGCCAGCATACTACATTCCTCACCTCATACATGTGCGCACCAAAAAAAATACGTTTTCTCGGGATTCTACCCTTTCTTTTAGTTAAGGGATGACTGAAGAATTGAAAGTGATTTTCTAACCCATTTATGTCAAACTTAAAATTTTACACACATAACTTAAACCTGAACAGAAATTACAGTTTATAATCTCAATTTGTTTCTGAGGTATTAATTAATTTAATGGTTATTTAATAAAAATTGAATCAATCTTTTCCAACAAATACTAAAAGAATTAACCTTAATTTTTATGTTAAATTCTTTGAAATTTGCTTTATCAATTTACTCTCGGTTTTAATGTTATTTATATTCTTTTTCTAAATATGTGACATACGAAAATTATAAATTAAAAAAAAGATACTATGAAGATGCTAATTATTTGTTAATAACTACTAAGGTATACATTCAAAAAGGCGGACGCACTTTAAAGTCTCTGCTCACTTCTTGGACAACAATATTGTTTGCAGTCTTCACCTAGGGCTTTAGGAGTTGCTTTGACAAATCATTAGACATGCTAGCGATAGGAATAACATCCACAAACTGAGCGAGGTGGCTGAAATGGTAACGTCTTGGACTCCCATTAGGGAGATCCCAGGTTCAAATCCATTAGCCGGCCAATTTGACATGTGTTTTTTCATGGTTTCCCCAGTCGTGTAAAGGCAAACGCCGAATTAGATATTTACATACCACAAATTATCCTCGCTATTTCATCCCATATCATACCTATTTAAATTAAGATCAGTTGAAATTTACTTTATAAAATTAACTATTAATGTTTACCCATTTCCAGATGAGTTGGAAACCAGATATTTGGCAGACTTATACCTTTTAACTTGTAACCGACGGCAAAATTCCAAAATGTCAAAATTTTATTTTTTACCCCTCAAGTCTTTTCGCACTTTTTTTAGGTTGATTATGGCTAAACGGTAATAGACTATAAGGCAGTCTAAATACGTGGACTCTACCTCCGATATGGTGTCAGTTCATAAAAAAATAAAAATAAAGAAATAAAATTTTTTAAAATAAAAAAACTTTCCCGGGAACCTCAGTGGGTGTTTCGGGGCAGAGCCACCAACGAGCGAAGCGAGATAAACTATATAGGCATATTGCAATCCAAATACCGAAGAGTAAAGTAAATTATTCATGTTCACATCTTAAAAATTCCATGATGGTAAATATAAAAAAAAATAAAAAATCTTATAATTCCGTCCAAGCTCACCTCAAGATATTTCGAGTTACATCTTCGAGCTCAATGCGTCTTGTGATATAAATATGTTGTAATCGAAGGGTCGGTGTTTTTTACCTTGATAAAAGTCGCAGCTTTCACTCTGCAGTGGCTATGAACATGTCATCAGCAGGAAGGCTTGTAATGAAGTGTAAATACCGTACCTTGTCCATCGCGAAGCTATTAATTGCTCTGCTATTAAATTGTTCTGCTACTTGCCAAATGCACATTTACTTCGATTTAGTTAGCAGTTCCCATTGGAACTATTCCAGTGTTTCCACATCTAGCTTGTTTAAGCCCACGAAGGCGATAATAAGCCCAAACTGATATTTTATAGCACTTTTCTATATTTAGTTTACAATGAGTACTTCAATATAAACAAGTCTAAATATAACTTGTTTGGGACTGGAGATGATGCGAAACCAGCATCGAAATGCATCTTCACATGTAAAATACTTTGATATTGTTTAATGACTGCTGACAGAAGAATTCTAGAACTCCATACTTCGAATCTACATATATACCATTGTGCTCTAATATTATTAAATATCAACTCTTATAAGACAACAGAAACTTCATATACAGCGCAATTATCTTTGTACTACACCGTGTTTCTTAAATAATAATCTCTACAGGACAACAAACAGTGCATTTTAAATTGTATATCCACAAGATAAACAGTGTACACATGACTATTTTTATTATTGTGATTGTTAATAGAAGAATTTAATCTTGTACATATTTTTAACTATTGACGATAACCTGATTAATTTTAATATTGTGACTGTTGACAGAAGAATATTTTTGTACACAGATTTTAACCTGACGTTTCTTCTACAACATATACCTAAACATTTCTTTTGTGTATATATAAAAAAATACAATATAACACACTGTACAAAAAAAATAAAAACAGGTCTTATAAGCTATCTAGAAATTCTCCGTCAGCACCCTATTATTCCAATATCAATATAAAATACTACTGCTTGAAGGTGGAAAAGAATTCACTATTTTAAACTTACTATTAGCACTAGAGGAACAAAATGAAATTTATCAATGGACTTTTCTATATTATGTTTAGCTCACCGAATTTCATTAATGTGTGCAACCTCTTAACTCATATAATTTCACTAGTGAACTTAAAGTGGGCTTAGGCTTCAACGAGAGCATTTAGGACAAAAATTCCCCTGACGTCGGGAAATCGGGGATGGTCTGGAGATAAGAAGGTATTCCTCAGGTTCGCTAGCGACCCCCGGTGATCCCGTAAGGGGATATTCACAGCGGATTTGTTACCGGGGTGCGCCAGTCCCCTACCTACTTAAACCTAAGGACACACACACCCAGTCCTGAACCCGGGAAAGGTATTTTTCACTGATGAAAAATCCCCGACCCGGCCGGGAATCGAACCCGGGCCGCCGGAGTGGAAGACAGGCGGTGGACAATTTAAAGGAAATTATATTCTTGCCTGGTGGATGTTGTATTGTAGGACCGCAATCATCGCTATTTAGTCACCCTGTATTCCGAGTTTCTAGTACTTCCTGTTTTAAAGCACTTTTGAATATTATTATACCTTTTAGGGCAAACATTATAATCCAAAGAACCTTAAAACGTTACCAAGATAATGAATTTCAACATTATGAATCACTTCAAAGTGGACAATCGAATTGCTTTTTCGTGTTGGAGATTTATCTGCGAACGCAGGACAAGGACCCTTAGCAAATCTCGTTTTCCGGTTCAGCCACCTTGTCTATCCTTTTTTTAGCAGTCGCTGTCAGTTGGGATTCTGCCAGACACTTAAAATTGCAATAATACAAATTGCCTTTTTTTGCAACGTGTGTTGTCTGAAACGTTTGTTCCTTATAATTAAAGTAGTCCTTCAACAAATTAAAAGCATGTGCCGTCCAATTTATCTGTACCTAAAGAGCCCAAGCTCAACGATATTATTTCAGTTTATATCCAACTAGACCTAACTCAAGTAGGAAGTTTACAGGCGTTTTTGATTTTTACGCGTCCTTCCTCACTTCTTTATTAAATTCCTTTTGGTAGTCACAGGGGATGCGTTTGCTCCTCTCAAGCAGCGGGCCCAGGTTCGATTCCTGGTCGGGACAAGTTACCTAGGTGGGTTTTTTTCTGGAGTTTTTCCTCGCCATTGAGACAAATGTCGGGTAACTTTAGGCCCTTCTGGTCCCCAGATATCATCTGGCCGTCATTATCATCTTCATCCCATCCTCGCCTTGTTTGGAATGAGTGTGTGTGTGTGTGTGTGTGTGTGTGTGTGTGAATGGTGTGTCTCGTCCTGTGTGTTCGTGTTGTCTCGGAGGTGGCCCCGGCATTGGGTTGATCACTCATCCCGGAGGCCCTCATGTTCTTGAATGGTCAAAAAATGTGTATGTGATCCATAGAAAGTCCCTCCCCCGACAGGTCGTTGTCCTGTAAGGAATAGGCGGCTTGGACGGTGTAAATGTAGGCCTACCTACAACGGGGGGAGACAAAATTTAGGGAAAGAAGAAGATGAAAAGAAAAAAAGAAAAATTCAAATTTTGTTATCCCCATTAACAGCTAAAGAAGTTCTTTAAAAATTTGCGTTACCATCTTTATTTCAATTACATATTCTAATCCCTTTTACCGGTAGGCCTACCTATCTTATAGGACCTATTAAAAGCAATAATAATTTGTAAACTGCACATTAATTATGATTACATTTTCCTGTTATGGAATTTTACTTTAGCATCATTATGCATAGCCAACTTTATTAATTTAAGTCAACTGCGTTTGTAAACTGATGTCACTTAGGAATAAAATAAATAGGCCTATCAGCTATATGTGTGTACTTTCCGTCTGTTTCAGTATGTTTGTTGTCAGTGGTTTTGTTGCTGCCTTATTTCGCACGGGGGCATGCTTCTGTGCTTGTCAGCAGCATGGGCATTGTATACTCATGCCTAGTCTTGCCCATGATCATCTCTGCCAACTACAAGTACTCCTTGAGCGGTCTCAAGCTCTTGATTGCCCAAATTAAAGGTAAGTACATAAAATGCTTGTAAAACAACTCCTGCAGGATAAAAATTCCGGCTGCCATGACGGGCACAACCCTAGGTATGAGTAGACTCGCGTCATTAAATAACCATTACAACTAACCCAAGTTATAATACATTTAGGAACCACATTATTTTGTAGCAACGATACGTGCGAATTTTTACAAAAAAAAATAAAAATAAAATAAAAGCCTTCCTGAGCTATAATTAACTTTATAGATGCTTAAAATATTACTTAACTTAACTCCGTGGCGTTAACATCCCTGAAGGGACAAAGGCCGACCGCTGCGGTATCTACCATAGGCAGATGGCAGGATTGGGGGCTTGTGGTCAGCATGCCGACACCTACTGCCGTTAATGGTGGTTTCCATGACCGGAGCCGCTACTCCTCTATTAAGTAGCTCCTCAATTTGAATCACGAGGCTGAGTGCAGCCCTACCAGACCTCCCTATCTCAGAAAAATCCGAAAGATACCGGTGATCGAACCCGGGCCGACCGATCTATAGTCAGCGACGCTAACCACAAGACCACGCCGGCGGTCTTCAAATATTACATATCCACCAAATATCACGAAATATCATGAAATTGCACAAAATATGTAAGCAAGCTCGACATACGCTTGACGAATTTTGAGAAATGTTCAAGAAAATATAATTTAATATCGTGTTTGTTGGTGTTTGCATTGTCTTTTTCATTCTCTTGATTGTATGTTTTCTTTTTATGCTGTTTCTATCACTACGATAAGTTATTGATATTTGTGTTCAATTATGGCAATGATTGAAGAATGTATGTAACAGAGTCATTCTTTTATGGAATGTGATTGGCAATTCTGTTTGTAAATTGCTATTTTTTATTTAACTATCAATTTCACAAAAACTTCACTCGAAAGCTGCCTTACGAATGAAGAGATACAAACAATAGGATTTAAAGGGTTATAAATCGAGATAAAATATCACAGATATAATGATGATTTTTTAAAAATAAAATCCAACCATAAGATATAGGCTTACAGTAATTAATCTTTCATCGCTGAAACTAAAATGTATTTTCACTGAGAAATAACGTTTCTTGTTATATTACAATAAAAATTTACACAAAGGAGTGAACTTTAAATGTTAAATGTTGTACAAAATAACTTATTTCGCGAAATATCCACCGAAATAGAAACAAGTTAACATCGAAACCAATGCTTTATTTTACCAAAAATAAGGCTTCTATAAACTGATTATTCCGCAGTACACACCAGTTGAATAAACTCAGATTATTTTAAACCAGGAGGAAGAAGCTAGATTAGTAATTAAATTATAGTATGGTACGCGGTATGCCATAGCGAAGTGGTTGAAGAGCTGCGCTACAAACCGGAAGATTGCGGGTTTGATCCCCGATGAGGTCGTTGGAGTTTTTCAATTGGCCTAATCCTTCTGGTGGCACTATGGCTATGGGATCGACTCAGCCTTTAACAGTAATGAGTACCAGGAGAAATCCTGAGGGTAAAGGCCGAATGTCCAAAAATCTGAAAGCCTCAACCTCCTGGTACCCTCTGGGCCTCCTGGAACTCTCAGTACTTAATAGTGTTGCCTATTGTGGCATTTAAGAGTGATTAAATAGAAAATACTTATCACATCCTGTTTGATTTGAATTATAAAATAACTCATCGCCTACTCCTGGTAATGTACTATGCAAAGTCTATCCATTGTGTCATAAAAATTGAATACGAGTCACAGACTTAAAGTTTATTATTGTTAATATAGTTGAGATTTGATATTGTCATGACTATATTAATGCCATTATTGCACTTATGTCCCTGAATCAGTTGGAAGGGAACTGAGAATATAATTAAGTCATCGCCTTTGAACATCAGCGATGGTGTTTGAGACAAATAATAATCTAAATAGGAACTGGACTTTTAAACTTAGTTATAAACTAATCAGACACCTAATTTATGTACACAGAGGTCATTGTGCCACCATCTGCATAGCTTAGTACAGCTGTTTAATGTGTGAACAAGTCAGGAGGACATTCTTATTCAAGATTAACATTCCTACAAACAACAGTAACATTGTTTTAATTAGAATGCTATTCTAATTTACACGCATGGAAATATACCGCACACACATATCACTTCGTATAATGGAGATCATGATGTTTCATCATCATGGCCCTGACTTTGATGACCTAAAATACTTAAAATATGAGCTATAAAATGACTACAAAAATACGAAAAAATGACCCGAAAACTAAACAATTATTTAAAAATTGTATGAAAATACTAGTTTATTCCTCATATTTGTGTCTATTCGATATTTATGTTGTTGGCCAATTATAGGCTTGTAATTAATTAATTACATATGACAAATGCAAACAGCAAACACTCTCTTCCTATATCCAAATTAAATTTATAACAATATTTATTTATTTATGCTTATTTAGAGCTCCGATAATATTCAATGTATGTAAATGCACAATGACTGTATAAAGCAAGAAACAATACAAAACGAGAAAATAAAGATTTTAAATTTAAAAGATTACCTACAAATATGAAATGGGGAAAAAAGACCATAAAATGGCCAACAAATTACTACAAGCAAAAACAAAATTATATTTTATTTTACAATGGATATATTTTATTAATCTTAGTACAACGTTTCGGCTCAATCCATAAGGCCTTCATCAGGTACATATGCACCATATCGATAATCTCAGGATTTTGAAAATCGAACCCGACCCTATTAAAAGGAAAATCCTGGAAGCGGTAAATATCATTGACAACCAAGATAATTTGAATAGATACGAAGGAGACCTTGGAGAAGTGTGGTTGAACATGATCAAAAATTTTAAAAACTGTAGTCGGACTGTTACCTTTCCCTCCCCTCCTGATATCGGTAATTTAGACACCCCTTATAACATCCCGGATGAGTGGATTAAAAGGTTCGGAAGAACTTCTAGTTTTCACTTCGATATTCCGGATATTCCAGAAGGCGGTGGATCCGGCGTTTTGACATGAGTCATGCCCATGGAAACTTCTCAAGTTTGTTTATTTATCAGTTGGAATTTTTCTTCTTGCTGTACCTGATGAAGGCCTTATGGATTGAGCCGAAACGTTAAAAAAAAAAAAAAAAAAAAAAAAAACCTTATGGATTGAGCCGAAACGTTGTACTAAAATTAATAAAATATATCCATTGTAAAATAAAATATAATTTTGTTTTTGCTTATAGTATATATACAATGGAAAAAGGACTTCCTACTGCATTATGGCCAACAAATTACCAAAAATTGACATTGAATTTTTAAAAAAATGGCATAAAAATAACAGTTTTTATAATGTAGAAGTCATGATCAGAATATCTGCATTAGTGAGCAACACACCAGTTAAAAGATGACATGTCATCAAAATCCGGGCCCTGTTCATCATCTATAATGTAACATAGAGGATAGAGAATTTACAAAATCCCTAGAATTCTCTGAAGCGTGTACAATGTCGATTGGGGTTTGAAATAATAACATTTAAACTATTGAGCAAATGGGCTTCATTTATAAGAATAGAATTCAGATTAACGGATTTTTTAACTTGCTCACTCCCCTTCCGAAGGGCTCTCATACCAAAGCTGTAGGGGAAGACTAACTAAAGCTCTATTCTAGATCAATAATAATTAGCAGTGCAAGCCCACCAAAAAGACTATAGAAGCTCTCCTTCCCTGTAGCTTTCGGTATGCTATACATTTCCAACTTTCATCGAATATTGAGGTAAAAGGACTTAGCCATATTATAGGTAAATTATTTGCTACAAAGAACGCTAGCATTGCCTATAGTAAAACTTTTTGAAGAAGAATTTGTCAAAAAAAAGCCTGTTATAAATTCTATAACAAGTTCTACTGATATTACAAAAAAGTATACACTAAAACATCTCTTTATTGCTATAGTTAATTCATTGATTATAATAACAGGCAAGAACATCCTAAATAGATGCAAAGTTAATTCCAATTTGCTGTTCCCGTTTGCAATCGGCGAAAACCCAGAAAATCCCGCACAGATTTTCCGGCCACCTGACCTCCCAAATGTGGACTTGCGACGGTGAAAAATTATTTGTTTTGTCTGTTTCATGATTTCATACCTATAGTCAAATCTTCTAACAATCTTTCGCCTCTAATACAGCTAAACTGCTTTTAGAATTAGCATCATATTTTGTTTTGTCAGTAAAGCTGATTTTTAGTATGCCTAACAGCTTTACCATTTGGTTCCATTCAACTTTTCAGCACTTTACTGCGTATATACCGGATAGAATAACCGAGAGTAGTTTATAGTTATCACTAGAGACAGGCACAACACAAAGAAAATTTTGTAAAAATATGAAATTTATGTAGGCTAAATATGAAATTATGAGAAAATATTTTTAAAATTATGAAATACAATAAGTAACAACATGGTAATTACAATATGATACAAGCATATTTTCAGTACTGAAGGAGGGTAGTGTATGATGGATTCTTTTTAAACAGTAAAGAAAAGTTTGTAGAAACTACTTTTCCAGAATACGGTTAAGGTGTTGCCAGATTTCTTAGCTGTTGGAATGCATGGAGTGTGTGACTTGGATCCACAGAATAAGTGGAAAGCAGTGTTATTGCTATTGGAAGTATTAAAATTTAGACAAAATTTATAAATCTTACAGTTAGAAAGTGTTGCCAGATTGCTTAGCTGTTAGAATGAGTGACTTGGGAATTTCAGATGTGATTACAGGAAAACTGCAGCCATAGAATACATATTGCTAATAGAGGTGTTAACGGAGGGAAAGCTCTGTAAATCTTACAAAATATGATGCAATATGAAGATTTTCACGAAATTTTAAAATTTTACTAAATCAATATGAAATATGAACTTTTTTCTTGCGTGCATTAACATATAAACTTAATGATTCGTAAATATCCTACCTTCCAGAGTGCTAACAGTTATTTTTTAGAATATGAAATTTCATATTTTGCCTGTCTCTAGGTATCATACAAGTTCTACAGATGGATTCACGTGACTTTTAATTATTTGTAGCTCCAGAAAGACCTTTATCTTCCTTATCTCTTCAAATTGGCCATGAATTGCCAATGTATTGTCCATGCCAAAATTATCGTATACTCTGGAGGAAAGATTTTAAAGGAGAACCTTTTTCCATAATTTATTATTATAGTTTCATAATTATCATGTTTCTATTATAATTATAAGTATTGTTCATTGACTTACCCCTTGAGGATTTGTGGTAATGGTAGTTCTGGAAGATGATACCCCAGGAGGAAGCAGAAGACGAACTACGAACTCCTGGCAGTTCCATGGGGTTGATATAGAATTCGAACCAGGGTAAGATCCCAGGGTGAAGGGTAGGGTGTAAAGCATGATATCTGTGAAGAGATAATTAAAATGACGTGAAAACAACTTGTCCACCAACACTTGTCATCACGAGCGACACATAGGGGCTGTGTTGACGTGATTGCACCAGACAGGCTCAGCGCCTATCCTAACAGCTATCTTAACATGTTAGGTTGCGTCATTAGATGTCATCGCTGCTGCAAACTGAAAGGTATTAACAAATCTAAAAAAATGAAAAATAGTATATTGCGATACAAGTGCCGTAAGCGATGCATACGGATCGAGGAAAGAGTTTGAAAAAACGAGGCGCGAGCGCCTCGTTTTTTCAATTTTCAGAGTTCCGTTATGCGCTTACGGCACGAGTATTGCATGCTATTTTTGCAAGATGATTATTTATATCAATTTAATTATATTAATTGAGATATTACCTGAAAATATTATGTATATACATTATTGAAGATAGATGTTTATTTCAGAAAGTGATTCGCGTGTGTTTGTTGTTATGGGAACCGAATATTTGTCCTGGGGGGCCTTGTCCATAAAGGCTTGTATTATGATGTGCCGTAAGTAAATTCTTACCGCACGGAAACTCTTACCGCACATAGCAACAAGATTGCGTGCGGGAATGTCAACTTACGATCCACGGCAACAATATTCGTAAGTACCACTAATTAGTTAAGTCGTGCAAAAAAAAAAAATAGAAAATATTTATGTACAGAGTGGAAGAGTATACAAACAAAAATAATATTAAGGGAGAAGTAAGTGTAGATTCAAATCAGGAAAATCCTGCTTTTATGCAGTTCAGAAACTCTTTATCTTCTCGTCTTCTGTCCAGATATCAAAAAATTAAAATTTATAAGACAATTATCCTGCCGGTTGTATTATATGGATGTGAGACATGGTCGCTTACTCTTCGGGAAGAACATAATCTGAGAGTGTTCGAAAACAGGTACTTAGGAAAATATTTGGGCCCAAGAGAGATGAAAAGGGGGACTGGCGAAAACTGCATGACGACGAGCTTCATAGCCTGTAATCGTAACCGGATATAGTAAGGGTAATTAATTCACGGAGGATCAAAAGGACTGGACATGTTGCGCGCATAGGGGAGGAAAGACATAGCTCAAAAAATATTTACTGGGAGACCCGAAGGGAAAAGACCACTTGGAAGACCTAGGCGTAGGTGGGAGGACAATATTAGGATATATTTAAGAGAAGTAGGATTTTAGAGGGATGATTGGTTGGAGTTCGCACAGAATAGGGTTGAATGGCGAGCTCAGGTAAGCGCGGCAATGAACCTTCGGGCTCCATAAAATAGATAATATTACTTTGGCTTGCTTAGGAATTGTCTATTGGCATTGAGTAAGTAAGTAAGTAAGTAAGTAAGTAAGAGTAGAAGTGTATGACTGCGCAGATTCACATCACAATAAATAAAAAGAACATATTTTGCGTAATATTTTTTTCCTTTTAAATATTAATGTAGCATTAATAAAATACTATGGGAATTGACCTAAATTTAGAATTAATACGACGTACCTTATAAAACCATAGCGGGGGGGGGGGGGTTCGGATACCAGTAGCCTAAATACTTTCATCTATCTTTCAAGATTCAAAATAGAATCATCCATAACGCGACTTGTGGACAAGACTATTTTGCATCACACGAGAATTTATTTCCAGATCTGAAGGACGTATTTTGCATCTTAGACATTTTTCACTTTCATTTACATAACTTTAATTTGTTTACTCGGTTATATAATGAGATGGCAGGTGTTAGGACTTCTGGAAGTTATCCACAATATTTTATCAATGTTATTTAAGATTTTTGCAAGGTAAATAACTGACTAAAGTCGTTTACGATAACTCAATCTAGGAAAAAAGAAAAAAAATAGATGCAATAGTTAATGCAGGTTATTCGACGTAAATAATTTACTGAGACTCGTGTTGACAATAATACTTTCCTACTAGTTTGTTTGTGTGACCTAAATATTTTAGATGTCAAACGGTTTTGGCTTGATCACAAACTGGGTAGGAGGATCCGGCCCCATGAATGTCGTCACAGAGCCAGGAGAATGTCCGCAAACTTCTTATTTTCGCTTATAGTAGGCCTATATTTCCCTGAACTGTTCTCTAATTACAGACAACAATAATGTATTTGCACCAGATTTCACTGGTGTGATGCAATTGAATCTTGATTTGTTTGTGTGACCCAAAAGCGAGTGCCAGCTGCCAGGATTAATTTGGCGATGTTAAGGTTCCCTTCTTTTTATCGCTAATTTTACGCATCATTGACTATGCACTACAAAGATTGTGCAAGTAATTTAGCTTATGACATTAAACTAATATTTCTTACGAAACATTCACAAATATACTATGACGTCGCAGTGGATTAAACGAAGTTACATTAAATCTGAATAGGAATTAGGAATTGGGCGATGGCATAAACACAGAAAAAACTAAGTAAAACATGAAAATAACGCTCTACAAAATATTAGAATAGCAAATAAAGCATTCGAACAAGTGGAAAAATTCAAATATCTGGGAGCAATAATAATTATAGATACAAATAATATTAAAGCAGAAGTTAAGCGTCGGCTGAAACGTAATAATGCTTGTTTTTATGCAATTCAGAAACTTTTATCTTCTCGTCTTCCGTCCAGAAATCTAAAACTAAAAATATATAATACAATACGATTGAATGTGTCATTGCAGAAAGGCATCTAAGTCACCTGAATCAAAGTTTTGAGAAACTGGAAAAAAAATTGTGTAGCTCAATGGCTAAGGTACATATCTGCAGTGCAGATTTTCTCGTATAGGATTTGGCACACCTTATATCAATATACGTTTCTTTTCTGAATGTGTGTCTATATGTGCATGGATACTGGCAATGACCATATCTTAATTTTCCAAAAGAAGTACTTAGGTACCTTTCTGCAGTGACACATTCAATTATTATCCTGCCGGTTATAATACAGGGACGTGAGACATGGTCCTTTACTCTTCGGAAAGAACATAATCTGAAGGCGTTGGAAAAGAGGGTGCTTAGGAAAATATGCATAATGACGAGCTTCATAACTCTTCACCGAATATTCTAAGGCTAATCATGAAGGATGAAATGGGCCGTACATGTTGCGCGCATGGGGGAGAAAAGGCATGCCTCAACAAATTTGACTGGGAGACCCGAAATGAACAGACCACCTGGAAGACCTAAACTAGATTTAGGGGGAAGTAGGATTTGCGAGGAATGGTTGGATGGAGTTAGCACAAAATAGGGTTGAATGGCGGGCTCGTACAAGCGCGGCAATGAATCTCCGAGTTCCTTAAAATAAATAATATTCCTTTAGCTTGCGTAGGAATTGTCTACTGCCATTGAGTGCGTAAGTAAGTAAGGAATTAGGAAATAGGCTGGAAGCTTACAGTTGAATTCTATTTTCCAAGGGTCTCAAGCGTTATTAACGGTGTAAGCTTAAGCAGTAATTTCATTGGGCGTTGGAGCTAGAGAAATATAACTCTCTAAACCGTTCACGATACATCGTTTCATAAGCTATTGTGGTATGTGCAAAAAATTACATTAAAACTTTAAAGGTTAGGATGCTTTACTTACATTTAAAATGAACGTGAATTTGAATAGAGAAGTGAATAAAATGAAAAGGTAAAGACGGGTATTTGGTTATGAAAATATAAAAATAAGAGCTGACAATAAACATTTAACTGATGGATAAAACGCACACTATATATAAATAAAATGCATATCGATATATTTATAACTTTTATAGGAATAGGATATCTTGAATTAGGGATGTTAAACTCTTCCTACACTTTTAAGGGTCGATCCAAAACCTAACGAGAGGATTAAAGGTCAAGAAAACTCAAATAGGACGTGAAATCTTGTTCTATCTTCCGGGACATGGGCAAGAATCTTGAATCTACTGGCTTTATTTGTACATGACGTGGACACACTCCTTGTTTTGACACTCAGTGAGGTATGAACACGTGAACCTCGGGTATACCGGAAAGCATGAAAAAATCAGTAGGCCTAAGTAAGTATGCGAAGGCGTACGGAAACGAACGATTGTAACCATTTTGTAGACAAGGCTGCACGATGACGCCGAATGTCTAAACCATTATGCCTTCAACATGGAGAACTTAATGATTTAAGTGACTCAGTTCAGCGAGTTGGAAAGAAAACCCTTCACTTGTCAGTACATCAAGTGATTTTCCTATAAGTTAACAAAGTCCTCTTCATTCTAGCATATTTATTTTAAAACATGTAACTTGGAAAATACCAGAGTTTGTTCATAGGCCTATAAAATTAATAGATCAGTTTGGTATAACAAAAACTGATTAAAAATACCACACGTAATATAGGTAATATAACGAATATCGATGACAGAATCTGGATTTCCAGTTATTTGTTGTGATTATTTGAATAGCTTATTTTAGAAAGGGCAAGACCAGATTTTTTATTAATTGACGTTTTGTTAAATATATACTCTATTGGAGTAGCCGGATTCAGTTTCTAAAAAGCACAGTCCTAACCCGACTACATTCATAGCTATGGCAGTTAGGGGGAAAAAAGCTCTTAACTTATTTTAGAAGAGGCACATATCCGGGATGAAGAAACCGCCAACATCACTCTTCCCAATGAACGAGCTTTTGAAAACAAAAAACCCTATTAATGAAAGTAAATTGCAGGCATAAAAAAGGTTATCAAATACCTAAGCAAAGAGGCAGTCTTTCTGCCAGATCAGTACATTTGCATGTTTATCAATATTTTGTACACTTATCATTGAATAAAGCATACATTAAATGAATTTAGCATATACTAAATTTTGATACATCCACTGCTTTATTTTTCGTTGCTCCTGTCTTTAATTTAGAAAGGGCCCCTGTCCACGACAAACCAACATCCATAGAAACAACCCTTTTCATGTAAAAATTCTGAAACCCGCGTGGAAAGTGTATTTTAGTATCCTTCCCTAGTTGTCATAGAAAGATCTGAAACCAAACGAACTGTCTTCAATTTGAACGGTTATTTCTCCTGTAAAATTTGAAAATTGTAACCTGTGCCTTTTCTAAAATAAGCTATTCATTTAGCGAATACTTACAGAATTAACTACGTAATGAATAATTCATATCACAAAAATGAATAAAAACACATCGCTATTTGTGTCATTGTGAGCGAGATTAGCGAAGGAATCGATATAATAGCTATATATCGCTAATGTGGTATTTGTCAACACTTATCGTCGTGGAAATTAGATGTGTAAGTTTTACACAAGTGCACGTAAGTGCAATAAAAAAAAAGATAAAAGTATGCAGACACACACGTGTAATTGGTCGAAATTTCATATATTCTTATGCTGGATTGATCACTGGTTCATGAGGCAAAATTTAGTCACTCAAAACTGCTATTTTTAGTCCAATAGAATTTACAGTATAGGCCTAATATAAATAACACTACTACGAAAAGTAGGCAGAGAATGTTAAAGAAAAAATGTTTCAAACAATAGTTTTAGCTCTTAGTATAAGCACTTCACGTACAAAATTTAAACAAAATCAAAGGCGTTTTCGAGAAAATAACGAAATTTTCTTCGTGTAAAATGCCGTTAAAGGTAAGAGAAAGTAGTCGCCAATCTTCGTGTTACATCCCTAGAAGATGCTTAACCCAAATAAAAAAAATTGTTTTCATACGTAGGGTCATTCACAGATACACACCCATACATGTTTCTGAAAATAGTATTTTTGGATTCAGGAGATCTCAAAACATGTATTTATGTAAAAACTCAACTTCGAATTTCAGGGTCGAATACAATACTTCCTGTACCTATAGCAGAGGAAGTAATAAACGAGAGAAATTTTTTGTAGAGGAAGATTTTTCCTGGATGGGAAATAAACAAAGTGTTTAATTTCAAATTAAGGGAAATTTTTCCTCTACAGAATATAATGTAAAACTGTTCAGTGAGATAACACTAAAAAACTAGCATTTATCTTTTTAATTATTTTAATTCCAACCGAAATAAGATGATTAGAATTATGACTGGGAAAACTTAACTGGACATGGTTTATTTGGTATATATAAATGACCTCCCAACATGTACAAATAAAGGGAAATTTGTCATATATGCTGATGATAGTAACGTAATTGTAACAGGACAAAATGTGACTGAATTAAAAAACAACTATTTAGAAATTGAAAAAAGCATGAACCACTGGTTTCAATGTAACAATTTAACAATGAATGAGAGTAAAACAAAGAATATATATTTCAACACCCACTATAATAAAACCCAACATCTAACCACTTTAAATCTAGGTACGAAAGAAATTACGCTAGAAAGCTCAGTCAAATTCCTCGGTATCCATATTGACACTCATCTAAACTGGAAAGATCATTGCATACATTTAAGTAAAAAACTAAGCTCTACCATCTACCTGTTAAGAAATATTAGAGACCTAGTATCAATTAAATCATTAATTAATATATACTACGGAATTTTCTACTCACATCTAAATTATGGAATAATTTTTGGGGGGAATTCAAGCGAAAGCGAAAACATATTCAAATTACAAAAAAGAGCCCTTCGAATTATATTTAAATTAAGTAGAAGGCATTCATGCAGAAATATCTTTAAAAACAATAATATCCTCACTATGACTGGTATGTACTTATATGAGTTACTTAAACTAATAAAAACAAATGAACCAAATATCAACAAAAATAAAGATATTCATGACCATGAGACAAGAACAGCAAATAATATAGCAATAACTAGACACAATCTTCAAATAACAGCAATGAGTCCCATTGCTATGGGAATCAAAATATTCAATAAGCTTCCCCATGAGGTGAAGAATTTGTCCGAAATCAAATTCTGTAGAACTATACGACTTGTACTAGTAACTAATGCATATTATTCCTTGAATGAATTTAATCCAAATAACTTCATACTTCAACAATAATATTTATTTTTTTATTTTTAACCCTGTTAATAGTTTTTAATAGATAAACTTGACAAACATTTCTTTTTGTTAGAACAAGGGATCGACTTGAACTTAATCTCTCCAAACAACTATTTGTAACTTCCCTGAAGCGAAGCATTTTGTTTGGAAATTTATGACAATGTTCAATAGGAACTCTACTATGTAGAACCTCAATGAACAATAAAGATTATTATTATTATTATTATTCCCTGATTTGAATGCAGAACAAGAAAAATGATGTGAGTTAAGTTTTGAGCTGGCTCAAATCCCGAGTTACAGAATATATTTGGGTAACTTCTTCTAAAATGTGTATCATGAAAAATTATGTGGATTAAATTCAGATCACTGGTTCAGCTTCATTTCTACCTTTGTGTGTATTAGGCTATGCAACCTAAGTCAAAAGTCCTGAAGAAGGCCACAGAGTGAAGATGGCTGAAAGCTCGAGCCTAATAATCAGTGCTGTGAAAACAAATTTTTCAAGCTGGTTCCAATCTATCCAGAACAAATTAAGGTTTTTAAGTTAAACTGTTTTATGCAGTCACTTGTGTCATTTCACCATTGTCCCTTCAATTTCAGTCTTTCCCCACATACAACTCTGTAACGGGCCTACCGTTAGCTGATTAGACAGGAGTAAATCCTTCAAGGTGAATTGAACACCTTGTTGATAGATGCTAAATGTAGATACAAAGCAGAGTGTGTGCCACTAGATATGATAATCCATAGGCTCAAGGCTGAAGCTAAATACATCAGATTCCATTAGCAGCAATATCAATTAACGTCCAGAGTCACACAGTCACATTAGCTGAAAGGCTAATCTTTGTGCATAATTTTAAAAAAAAATATACAATGCATATCACCAGTGAGGTAGCCAAGGGTATCATTGTGGATTCACATTCGAATGGTCATGGCATCAAATTCCATGGCCGATCAATTTGGGTGGGGATTTTTGCTACGGATTTTTATTTGTGGTTGATTAGAAGAATGTTAACAAAGAAAACCTGCAGAGAAACTTTCCCTAAATTTTATAAAATTTTAGCTGTGCCTGTTTAGCTGTATGGCACAGAATACAGAATTCTTACTAATAATTGAATTGAATTGAAGAAGATTGGAAGCAGCAGAAATGACATTTCTATGACATGTGGCAGGATATACTCTTCCAGATAGGAAAAAAATTAGGATTTCTACAAATAATTACAAATAATCAATATATTAGTAGAATAGAAGAAAATGATTTGAACATATCGGCAGAATGAATGAAGAAAGGCTGCCTCATTTGATTCTAAATTATAATCCTGAAGGACATAGAAGTTGAGGAGGACCAGTAAAAAGATACAGCCAACAACTATTTGGAGCCGGAACTAATCAGAAGTGGTCTAATCCATAAAAGTAGATGATGATTTTTATCACTTCCAGAGGTGAATGCCAAATCTTTACTTGAGGATGAGCCCAAAGGGACTAGCATACAAGAGACTCAGTCTCCAGACAAATGGAAAACCCAATATCGGTAACTTAGGAAAGTACAAAAGACTTAGAAGAAATAGTAGTTGAAGATGGAGAAATACAGGAAATAGCAATCTTCAGGGAAATAAATACAGGAATGAGGAATGCACTGGAGATACAACATAGCGACACAACACTCAGCAGAAGAGCGAGAAAGGAGAAGCTAAATGCCTGTGACAGAAGTCTAAAGAAAAGGGCAAAAATCTGACAGAAGATCACAGACGTCTATAGACGGATCTAATTAACAATGAATTAATTAATAATAATTTCCTGTTATATAAAATAATAAAATATCCATAACGTAAACTATAAGCTGATGCTGGATTTTGTGTCATCAGTTTCACATGTTTGGTCCTTTAATAGTTAAATGCATTCAAAACTTGAGGGGGAAAAATTAGCATTTTCTTAATATTTACTAATATATTGTTTTCTTTCTTCCCTAAGGAAAATGTGATTTCATCCTCAAGCCAATTGCTTCAGTTTTGTTGAGAATTTATGCTCCTGTGGACAGGACTGAGCGATTGTTCATGAAGATGACGAGTATTTTCACAATGGTGAATCAGGTAAGAATAGTTTTTTGACATAATATGTTTAAACAGTAAGGTTACGAAATTACTGACCTTAGAGAAAATTTTAGCTCCATTTCATATTAGATAGAGATTGCATCTGTCATTCTGGATTTGCATGTCATTTGTTTCGATTGTTTCTTCCAAATGGAACTTGTCTTAACACAAAGTATAACTTGTAAAACATGAAGTAGTTAATTAACATTTGAACTGTATATAATGTATATTAACATCAAAACTGAAGTTGACTAACAAACTTTTTAGAAAAAAATAAACTATTAGCGGAATCACAATTTGGTTTTAGGAATAATATGAGTACAGATGATGCTATAATGGCCGTTACATCCACAATTATTAAAGCAGTAGATGAAGGAAAAAAATGCTTAGGTGTTTTTCTGGACCTAAGAAAGGCCTTTGACACTATAAGTCACAACATTTTGCTAAATAAATTAGAAAATATTGGTGTTAGAGGTATTGCCTTAGACCTATTTCGATCATATTTATCAAATAGATACCAAATCACTAAAGTTAACAACGAAAAAAGTGAAAACGTAGTGCTAAATATCGGCGTCCCACAAGGAACTGTGTTAGGTCCTTTGCTCTTCTTAATATATATCAATGATCTTCTTAAATTAGATATAAGTCTCATCAAAGGCAATGTCTATTCCTTCGCCGATGACACAGTAATCATATTTTCTGGAAACAGTTGGGAGCACGTTTTTAGTAATGCTAACATTGGAACAAACAAAATAAAAAAATGGCTCAATGAAAACCTTCTATCTTTAAACATTGATAAAACAACATATTTACCATTTTCACTAAACTCTAAAGGACTTTCCTCGATAAATGCACAACACAATATAATCTTACATGAAACCTCTTGTTCTATCCCTTTTAATTGTAAATGTCCAAAATTAAGTTCATCAACACAAGTAAAATACTTAGGTGTTATCATTGATCAAAATTTACGGTGGGAAAAACATGTTCAATATCTGTGTCTTAAACTACGGAAAACTATATATAAATTTGTTATATTAAGAAACATTATGCCACAGAGTACTTTAAGACTAATATATCTAAGTTTAGTCCAATCAGTTATACAATATGGAATAATAGGATGGGGTGGGATATGTCAGACTGCACTTCGCCCATTGTCGTTGTTGCAGAAAAGAATAATCAAGATATGTTTAAAAAAATCAATGGACTATCCATCTAAAAGTTTATATAAAGATTTTGACGTATTGAATATTAAACAATTATACTCCTACACTTTATTAAATTATTTCCATAAACATCATGAAAAGTTCATAACACGAAATCACTACTATAATACAAGGAGGTATAATATCTCTTGTCCTCTTTTCGAACCAAAGTGTGCTACAGAAGTAGGTCTAAGGCATAGTATAAATTTCGGACCAAGGCTGTACAACAATTTTACTAGAAGAAACCCTAATATGATACCACTAAACAATAAATTGTTTAAAAAAAGAGTACTCGATTTGATTAAATCTAACTTGTAATTGTACTTTTACCACTTTTTTATGTTAATCATTCTCAACTGTAAATTTTTAATTTTTAACATTGGGTATTTTGTTTGTAACTCTGTTATGTTACTGTAATTAATTTTTTCGTATCTTTGTTCATGCATTTATTTCATATAAGCAATCTTATTTATTTTTATTCTTATTTTTTACCTAAAACTATAATATGTATGTTTTTTTTTTTATATATAATTTTCAAAATATAATTTTAGTATGACTGAACTGACCCCGAACACGAGCTATGCTCATGCGGGGCAAATAATACTCTTTTCAAATTGTACAAATTGTGTGTATATTATTTGTATTTGTAATAATTTTGTATCAATTTGTATTTTTTAATTTGTAATAAACTTAATTTGTAATTTGTAAAAAAAAAAAAAAAAAAAAAAATATGTGGAAATTTCATCTTACATAACAGAATTAGAAAGACTTAAATTGAATAGAGCCCCTAAGGACCATAATTGCCATTTCTTGAAGAATACCCTTCTAAACCTCCGCCAGGAAACGATGAACTGTACCTCAGACCCAATTAATTTTATACCATCCTTTTCTAATTCGTTTAATAGAAATTTTCCTTTATAGGCTAATATAACAGTAATCAATGGTTGAATTATAGTTACATTGCTTTTCAGAGTTAACATCTACTGGTTGGGTCCGATGATTGGCTCCAATGTAAAGCCTTCCTTCTCATCACAGTAACAAAATTATCATTATCACTATATTTATGTGAAGATATTATGTCCTTCAAAAAGTTTTCTTCTTTCAGTATTCTCTCATAAAAGTTAATACAAGAAATATTTTGCTTGCTCAAATGCTGTTTTATTTCTCAAATAGATTTATTGTAACTTCACCATTGTAACCATTGTAACCAAAGCCGCTGTATTATAAACAGACTGGCATCAGCATACACGTAGCATTTTCAACTTACTACAAAGAAAGTGCTTCTAGAAAGGCAGATAATAGACATAGTATTTTCAACCTCTAAAATAAGAAAACAACTTGACTGAACATACAATAATGAAGTATGGTACCGGTATGACTAAGAAAAAGGGTCATAATGGGATCAAAGTCTATAAGAAGGGATAATTCCCTTTAAGGACCAGAGTCTAAAAAAGGGACAATCCCGTTAAAAATGGGATGACTGGTCATCCTACTTTAGTGTTTAATAAAATTCCCAATGTAACCCGTTATAATATGAAGATCAAAAGCACTTTAGAAGTTAGTCTAATAGCGTGTTAATGTTTGCTTTGCTTTCACAGTTGGTATTCTTCATGTTGTGCGACAGAGTCCTGGTGCCAGATCAACGAGTGACGTGTCTCTACTCGCTCATGTTCTACAATGTCATCGCCTACTGTGTCTCGTACATCAAAGAGCTTATCGAGAAAGAAGACTGGTCACCTTATGTCACAATGGCAGAGCATTCAAACATCAAGCATCTAGCCATGTCTGCCACAAAAATCGTCCTGGAATGGACCAAAGCCGTCACTTTCATCATCACTGTGGTATTCATGCTTCTTGTATTTGGCCTGGAGCAGGGCCTGGAGCATTATCATCCTACTTCGAAGTACACCGTCATCACATGGATCTATTACATGGCTACAGAGAAAGTCTTTGTTGACACGTTCCCATCATTACTCTTGTTCCTACAGCTTGATATTCTCGAATCATTGGACCTACTGTGGGCTCCAGTAATTCTTAGGACTTTCACTATTGCCCTAACAACACTCCTTGCAATACCCCTTTTCCTTTACGGACAATACCGATTAATCTTTACTGTAGTTTACCTCAACATCTATCTGAGATGTAAAGAGATGTTCCTGAACAGTTGGAAAAATCTCAATAATGAGCGACGAGTACTTAATCAGTATCGATATGCAACACGAGAAGAACTGGCCACATTCGATGATGTCTGTGCTGTCTGCTTAAGCCCCATGAGGCTGGCCAGAATAACACCATGCCATCACATGTTCCACGGTGACTGTCTTCGTCAGTGCTTGAAAGCTTCCGATACTTGTCCGATTTGCAAGAGGGAATTTCGATTTTATTGAAATTCCTAAATTATTGGAACTCAGATTGACTGATATTTACTAAGAAGCAAAGGTCCAAATATACACCACGTGGCAGGCATATCATGTGTAATACTCAAGTATGGTTAGCTATGTGTTTTTAGTGTATTTAAGGTGCTTTATTTATTTTTTAGAATGAGTGAATGGAAGTAATTGTTGGCAATCTGTGATGGTCAAGTTGTAAATTTTCAGGAGTTCGAAAGTCACAGATGTCTTATAAACTGAGAATGTTGATGATAATGATGTCGCTGATGATACAAACTATCAGGGATTATGAAGAAGACTAAATGTATCCCTCCAGAAATACCTCAGTTGCAAGTTATAAGCCAAAATTGTTTTGGGGTGCCTATGAAAGTGGAATAAGAAAATTACGAACCTAATAATTTTCTATGATAGTGTTTTTTCATACATTTCCCATTGATGCTATCAGTGCTGAAGTTGGGCCAGAACGGACTGGAATGGTGCTTCGACTAAGTAACAATCTACTCTTCATCACTCGGGCATAAACGCCGGGAGGAAAAGGTACATATAAAATCAGCGTACATTTCTTTAATAAAGAATCATTATTAGACTGACGATCTCCTGTTCTCGTCGGGACAGTTGCCTTGCCTGCACGGTTGCCATAGTGGAATATTTTCCCTACTCCATATAATCTATGCTTACTGCCTACCATACTGTGAAAAATGTGTATTTGGCTTATACTTGTGATTGAGTCATTTCTGGACTGGGTCTCTGTATCTTCAATTCCTACACTTGCTATTCTCCATCAACCATAACAATATGTATCATCAAGATAGCAACAGCCTGCATTAGCCTCTCGGCAGTAGGAGTGTTAGTGATGGAAGAGTACACATGATGGAATAAAAATGTTTTTAGTAAAACAGCTGCTTGTTGGACTGTTAAACAGACCAAAAAGTAGATTTTATCGGCTTAGCGTGTAAAAGTGATTTTGATGGATTCTTCTCCAGCTAGTTCCAACTGTGGCACGTAGATGTCTCTACATGGTCTTCCAGTTAAGTTTATTTTTATATGTTTTTTTTATGTGTAAAAGTTAATATTATTAAGAAGGATCATAAACCTTGTCATTTGAACATCTTGTATTCAAGAAATAATTTGAAATAATAATATTTTATGTTGAACATAATTGGAAGGGACTCAGACCAGTACACTACAACTGATAGTTGAAAAACCTCTTGTATGAATTGCTTTTTTTAACAAGGCATAATAAATTTTGTTGCAAAAATATAAATATAACATGTAATTTCAATTGAAGTAAATATACTTACGGTAGTTTAATTAATCAAAATTATTTTAATCATATTTTTTAAAGTATTTTTAAGGAAATCTAAATCAAAAGCAAGCCAAGTTTATAAACATGCACTATTGGTACAAGCAACATATCTTTGCTTTATTTACGCAGGATCATTGAAAATGAATGAAAAACGGGGCTCATTATTTCTAAATTAGAAATTTTTTTACTAAAAACTATTGTATGCACCAGGTAAGCAAGAACTTTATCTGACTCACCCTTGACTTGGCTACGCCTCATCCGAAATACTAGATTCGTCTGCTAAAGCTTTGCTTTGCGTACTTGATACATAAATTGCTATTTTTTTTTCTAATAGGTATGAATATATAGATATATAAATTGTGATATCATCAATAAAATGGTACCCATCTTCCAGAGCATTCACAAAAAAGGTTAAAAATACACCCTTCTTGAAATATGCACATAATGAGGAGTATTTTCTTAATTAAATAAATTTACTTTCCACTATAACTTTTCCTTGATTAATTTACCATACCTTACGCATTCTATGTACACGTAGCTTGTACAGGAAAACATTTATTTACTGCATCTATAAATAATTCCCTTTAAATACTTATTTTTTCAATAGTTTTATGAAGTAATGGAATACGGAATACAATAAATCTGTATAATAAAAATGGCAGTAATCCATGTATCTTGCTATTGTGAACAGGCCCGACGAGAGGGAGGGGCAGCCGGGGCTGTAGCACCGGGGCCCGGCAGACCAGGTTTTATTTTCTATCTTCTAAATTTACTCTAGAAAATAAAATTGGTTAAAAGTCAATAAGCAGCTTATTCGGATTTTGAAATCGAAATTTAAAATTCTTTTACTAACATGTATATGAGGTTTAAATGAAGTTTACTTTTTCATGAACACATTATTATTTTTAATTATTGTCATCTTCTTAGTGTTCGTTGAATTACAGACTTTTCATTTAAATACTATAAAAAGAAAGAATAATTGTATAATTAAAGGGTAAATATCTCAATTGTTTATGCCATTTTTCGAGTGCCGATATAAGGAATAGTTACCTGTTTATTTTCTAAAAAATCTAGAATAACTGTGTCAAATTATAATACAATTTTCGGTATTAATATTAGTGATTTATTAAGGGGGGTAAAATCTTTTGTTTAAAACCTAAAACGGGCTGTTCCACTAAAATAAAAAGCTAAAATACCTTCTATAAATGCCTAAAAGTCCGGACCCTATATATTGCCATATAATAGGCGCTAAATTGGGCTTCACTCCGGCATCAGTCAACCGATTTGATCCAAAATCAATAGGCTTCGTCCCATGGGCGTTATAAATGCGTATACCAAGTTTTATGAAAATCAGATAAAGAGTATTTGAGTTATCGCGCTTACAGGCACATGGATAGACGGACAGACATTTTCCCGTCTACCACACAATCTCATAAAGTAACGATACCATTCTGGCACATAATAATTATACGAGTATAATATCATTACGTAATCTTTTTGTTGCATACATTACAAAGGACGAGGTTGGGTTTCAGTGGTGAATTTAATATTTGAAAGGGGCCCGGAAAAATTTGTCCCTGGGGCCCTTGCTTTCTCTCCACGGCCCTGATTGTGAACCTCATTAGATCCATGTTAATATTACTAATCAATTAATCAATCAATCAAACTGGGGCATTTCAACTTCTAAAGTTCTCTAATTTATCAGCGATCAGTGTAAAATAATACTCTATTATTTATTGTTTCAGAGTTTATAATTACTTACTCCATTTTACCATAAATGGTTAAGTTTTATAATTCAATTCATTTTCATCATTTCAAGAAAATGTAATAACTTTTAAGATACCAACCTAAGTAATTTATGGCTTACTTGTTACGTGGAAATACGTTCAAATGAAAATTGTTCTATGGAAGCAAAAATACAAAATTTATCATAATCCAGAAACTACGAAAGTCGACATCATATGTACCTAAAATCCATCACTGATGCTTCTATTTCCTGTATTGCATACTGTTTTCATTTGATATAGGTAGAAATGGATTGTGAGAAATGATTATATGAGATAATGCTTAGAAAGAAACAAGTAAATTAAGGGGAAATACAGCAGATTGGGGGGGGGGGGGGATTTTACTTTAATTCAGGGCATGAAATTTCTGGTCATTAGATCATCATTGGCAACCAGGATTCTGAGATGGGCAACAAGAAATAAATTTGGAAAAACTCCTTTTTTTATCTCGTTTTATTATTTTAGTTTCTACAACAACAAATCAAATGTAATAATAGATATTACCATAGGCAATAGGCAATCACCTTTGACATGAACAAGTTGATTGAATATTTGTATTTACTTGGAAATATCCAGAAGTTATCGAAATAATTTAAATTTCCCATGCGACTTTTGTTGGTTTGGGTTCCCTGTGTTTTAAGCAGTCGTTGCTCTAGCTCCTCTAGTAACAAGGAATGAAGTTTGTGTTTGGCTTTTGTTTGTTACAGTCGTTGAAGTTCACAATCAGTATAAAAACTTTCAAACTACTGTTTGTTCAAAAAAATTTATTTATTTATTTTATTTATTTAACCTGGCGGAGTTGAGGCCATAAGGCCTTGTTACAAGTTAGTTGGTACCATGCATATAATACAACCTAGTATTTAGTATTATTAGATAGCGGATAGTTAAGTTAAAGTGTGTTTATGTATTTATTTAGATATTTATTTTATTTTGCATATTTTAGTTGCTCCTATGGTGTAAGATTTTATATTAAAGAACAGATATAAGGGTGGGTAGTAATTTCCAAAAAGTTGAGCTTTTCCTATATCTGTAGCAATAATGGGACTAAAATTCCTAATTTGGCTACTGTCTTTAGACTTGAAATTTCATGCCCTGCCCTGCCCTGCCCGGCTTTTAATGATTTTTTTTTTCTCGAGCATTGAGCCTCATCACAATACTGTTAACCATCAAGAGAAATTTTTGCCATAACATGATGAACTACACAGTGCAAATGTGATCCAGCCTTCACTCTGTAAACACCATCACTCCATGTTCTACTTAGTCCAAATTTCTATAGTCCAAATTTCTACAGTAGTATTTTAGATGTAATATAGGGTTAAGTAAACAAAATTGATATTTATATTAGGGTGTCCATATAATGTTTATATAAAAACGGAACATTTTGTTTTTTAATTTTTTTTTCTCTGCCGTCTCATTGTTATGCATAATATATGCATTTTTTGTTTTAAAACTCTTAGATAATGTATTCCTAAAATTGTCTTTAACAGGCTGATCTAGATAGGCTGTATCTTATGGTAACCCTGGACAGGGCAGCTATAATTATTATTATATTCTCTCTAAACCTGGGACAATCAAGGAAAAGAGGGGACAAAAATTTAGTTAACAAAATTTAAGGAACATTTACATTTTACATTTAGGCCTACCTCATGCACACAAATTATCCCAAATGCCTTCTTAAATTTTGTCTGGAGTGGCGTAGATAATTTATTCCACAGAAATAGGTGCCTCATTGTCACTGTAAATTTCACTTTTATGTGCGTTTTTTCTTATAATTTATCATAAAAGACAGCACATATTACTCCATGAAAGCATGTTTCGATAGTGAGCAAGACCTTCACTGTTGTAACTTTTATTAATGTAGCGTGAAACACACTGGTCAATCACAATCATAAAAAACAGGGACATTTGAGTGTACCCAAAACTTTCCGGACAGCAGGACATTTTGTCAAAAAATGGGATTGTCCTGGGAAAAACGGGATGAATGGACACCCTAATTTATATGTGTCAAGAATATATTTACATGATATATGCAGGCAAGTATAGATTATACCACAGTTATTGTTTAAAATTTAACACAAAAGACCTAACTGGTAATGCAATGTTGCTATCTTTTATCCTTATATCCTACACAAAAGGACATTTGTTGTAGTGGCTTTTCATTGTGATTACAAGAAGCAAAAGAAAGAATGCGCAAATGTATGTATGTACGTATGAGTTTGTATGTAATATTTAAGTCTATATCTTTCAGCAGTGTCAAGTTTTGCTTAAGTCTTTTATACTGTAAATTCATGTTATTTTGTTACTAATTAATGTCTAATGCAATTATATGAAATATTATTTAATTAAAAACTCACCTTTGTTTTCATTTAATTCCTTCATCCATCGTCAAAGATAAAGGACTCTCCATCTGGAAAATATGAGAAACCACAGAGGGATATGTAGGAAGTCAAACCATTGGTACAGGATACGCAGGATATAAACAATTGGTATAAATGGAAAGGTAGAGTCAGACTGAAAAATTCAATGCCATAGCCAGGATTTGGACCACCGATCAGCTCTGCACAGAGAGCTGAAGATCTTTGGTTCAAATCCCGGCTATGGCATTGATATTTCAGTCTGACTCTACCTATTCAGCTTAGCAAACAGAAGGCCAGTGTGAAAGAATTATCATAGGTAATCCCATGAGAGATTACGAGTTTATCGATATATTCGTTTTTGTGAGAATGAAGTTCGAGTAAATTTATCTGATGAAACTCATAATCTCGAGTAGGATTTATTAAGACCTGGGAAAGGAAGACATTGCGCAAAATATATGGACCAGTTCTACAAAACAATACATGGAGAGTAAGAACAAATGATAAGTTAAAAATGCTTTATAAAGACCTTGATTTATGCCCGGTTTCTACAAACTTGTGAATTACCTATGGGTAAATTATCCATGGATAAATTAGTCCCATTTCAACCACAATGATATAATGAGCAAGGCCTTGGAGTTGTACAGTTAATTTAATTCAGAAGGCTTTGATTCTCATTGTTATTGATCCTACAAGAGGTTAAATTTTATCCAGCCATCCATGAAAGGATAAATTAACCCGACGATTTACCCTTGGAAAGATCTAGCCTGAGTTTGTAGGAACATTTCTTCTGTCATTTTCATATTTACTCAGATGACATTTATCTAGAAACTCGTCACAAGTGTATGTGATTGCTATCTTTAAATTATTTGTGTTTGTGTGGTGTTATTCTTGTGTAAATTCTGTCCATTGGATAATTATTTACCCATAGGTAATTCGTGAGTTTATAGAAACCGGCCATTAGTTGCACATATTAAGAGAAAGAGATTGGAATGGATAGGGCATATTATGAATGATGATAGGCTTACGAAAAAGATTTTTAAAGGAAAAATAGAGGGAAGAAGAAGGAAAGGACGACCAAGAACAAGGTGGACTGACGAAATAGAAGAGGACTTGAGAATTCTTAAAATTAAGAGATGAAGAAAAAAAGCAGAAGATATAAATGACTGGATTGCTGTCATAAAGGAGGCTTAGGGCTTGTACGACGATCTGCTGATATCATATTTATCTGCCAGATAGAGAACTTATCTGGAAGTTGGCCAAGAATTGCGTATTATGAGCTCCTGACAAAATCTGTCTGGCAAGACAACTTCCAGATAAGCTAGCAGGAGGATGGAGTGGCTGACAAGCTTCCAACTGCTAGTTAGGGAATCTTGGTTGAAACAAGATGGCGCAAGCCGAAAGCTTCCTAGCCACCTGAATTTTAGAACTGATGCCGGAAGATTTAATTTACATAAAATTGTCATTTTATGCTCACATATGGATGAAATAGAATTGAACAAATAGATTAATGCACTTAAAACGATATGTTGTTATGTAATTTAATTGTACAAATACAAATCCGAGCTGCCGCACCTAGCGGAGGACTACCGAACTACAACAAACACACCTCTCTGCTCAGCGAGGTAAGGACCATTTTACAAATTTTTACTGCGTTCTTGCCGGTAGCAGTTCAGCAGTGGTATTACACGGCATCTTCCAGTTAAGCTATCTGGAGGATTTGTTGGCAGGCCCTAAGGTTCTCAGAGGACCGTAACGCCCAGGAATAAGTAAGTAGGCCTAAGGATTTATTAAGACTATTCTACAAAAAAACTGTAACAGATTTTGTAAATAATAATTATTTTCTTATTTTGTTGTCAATGTTCTGTCAGCCATAAGATTACGGCATACTCAATGAATGAACAGTCCATGAATCGATTCGATGAACTGATCCGAGTTCCCAATGACACCAATCATCACAAGTAGGAGGGCATCGTTGTAATTGCTTACATCAAAATGCTATAAAAGCACACGAAATGGCTTATACCGAATCAAAATTGTGTTTTTAATCAGTGGACATTTATATTATTTCAATTTCCAAACAAGTAATGTTGTATAAAATAATGTGTTTTCATGCTGCTTAATGGCAGCATGTGACATATTAATCACCACATGTTGATGCCTTACATGTCCAGTAACGAGCTGATGTATCAGATAAAATTGCATACTTACAATTTTAGGAAGCATATTACAAGATAAACAATCGTGATTGGTCTATATCCGAGGTATTGATAAATGTTATTGTTCAATATCAAACACGCGGCGTATGAGTGGAATAGTCATTCTAATTGGTGAATATGTTAAATCAAGGAACTGAAAATCAGTGAGAAATTCAAAGAGAATACCATAATCCACAGCTAAGAGATAAAGGATCTGTAAAGGATTCCTATTATAAAGGATGGAAGAAGTATAACTGAATCTAAAATGTTGTACCTCTACCCAATATAAAAGTTTTAAAATATTGAAAATCAAATATATTTTGACCAATTTGTGGTCATCCTCAGTGATAAAATTTAAAAAGTTAAAATCATGGCCACATCAGACATGGTGTGCGGTATGAGGATGATTACAAGTTGGTCAAAATATGTTTGATTTTTAATACTTCAAAACTTTTACATTGACAAGGCAGAGTTACCGCATTTTAGATTCATACAAGTCAATATGGCTCTGTTTAATCAACATTGGAGTGTAACTGTGCAAGATGCAGGAGCCAGTAGATACAGTAGAACGTCAGTTATCCGAAATAATTGGAAATTAGGGTGGTTGAGATTGTTAAATTGTCCACATTTTTTAATATGTACAAAATAACATGCAAAATTTGAAGAAAAGTAAAATAACAGGGTGAATAACAATACATGTTATGTATCTTAATGGAAATAATCTCTGATTTGTTCCTGCACCTTTTTTGAACTCCGTTTCTTTCCTAAAGCGTACTCAACTACACCTGTCACTTCCTCAGACAACACATTGTTGCTTCGCTTTGAAATTCACACCAACAGTGAATCAAAATGATCAGTTTGCTGAAGGTTTATAATACTGTACAAGAATTTACAACCCATCCATCAGAACAAGTTGCTATGTACAGGGTGCAGCATTTATCGTTTCCCATTTTCAAAATTGTTTAACACATTTATTTAACAAACAAATAAGCTACATTCAACATTTTAAAATGTCTTACAGTCTTGGAATTGCAATTTTGTTCTTAAGTTTTGAATATGATGTCCTTGAGATGCCCTCCATTAAGTTCAACACATTGCGCAATCTCCCTCGTATACTGGCCACTACGCGATGTGTGGTGTCTTGCGTAACATTTGCAATTTCCTGCTGAATTGCATTTTTAAGCCTCTTAATGTCAGAGATGGCATGAGCAAAATTGTTAGACTTCAGAATGTCCCACAGAAAAAAAAAAAAAAAACTGGTGCAGTAAGGTCGGGAGATTTGGAGGGTCATTAGATATAATCAAACCTGTGCAGAATTCGACTTGGGAAAGCAGCGTGTCCATTGAAAGACGTGCAAAATGTGCTGTAGCACCATCCTTTTGAAACCACAATCTCTGAATATCCCAGTTACGATGTGTCAACTCTGGTAGGAAGAAAGTTTGCTGTGACTGTGACTGTAACATTCAGAGTTGACAGTCACCGAAGCACAATTATCGCTTTGAAAGAAGTAAGGGCCAATAATACCCTGCACTGCAATGGCACATCACACCACTACCTTAGGACTGTGAAGTGGCCGCTTGTGGATTGTGCGTGGATTTGCAGGAAATTGCAAATGTTAGGCAATACACTACACATCGCGTAATGGCCAGTGTACGAGGGAGATTGCAGCAATGTGATGAAGTTAATGGAGGGCATCCAAGGACATCATATTCAAAAAGTAAGACCAGAATTACAAATCCAAGACTGTAAGACATTTAAAAATGTTCAATGTAGCTTATTTCTTTGTTAAATAAATGTGTTACACGGTTTTGAAAATGGGAAACTTTAAATGCCGCACCCTGTACTACACCCTCATTCACTATGCAGATAGCTTTGTTCAGTATGTACCAGCTCATCCTTTCCTGCAGTACAATAGATAGGATGTAGCTTTGTTCGTACCAGCTCATCCTTTCCTGCAGTACAATAGATAGGATGTAGCTTATTAAGTAGGTAATTGTTGTAGCTTGTGCTGCCTCTCAACTGTTTGTTCTGAGCAACAATACTGTACGAGGGGTATTCCGAAAGTAAGTTTCGTCAGTTTGTCACACGGACACTTTATTGACCCAAAAGCAATACAGCATGGCAGCATGAACTATACACCGTGCACTATTTTTCGACATAGTCACCAGCGACATTGAGACATTTGAAGTAGCGTGCGATCAGTTTGAAGAACCCACTGTGGTAAAACTCGGTGCCCTGCGATGCAAGGAATTGGCGCACAGCCTGCTCCACCTCAGCTTCCTGACATTACAAAAGGTTCCATACAGACCATTTTGAGTGACAAATTGATGTTCCATAAGGTTTGTGCGAGATGGGTTCGTGGAGGCCGCACTTTGCGGGGACGGAAATCGGGAGATCAATTTCAAACAGCTCTATCTCGGACAATAAAAGGTTCAGCGGCTGCAGCAATGGCTCGTTTGAAAGAGGGGAGATAGTGGTACATGGCAGTGGCGCCAAATCTCTCGTGCCATCGTGAGCGGTACACTAATACCCGCGGGCACGCCAGTCTGCTGCGACTCGTTCTTCTATGGCGCAGTGCGCCTGCGTCATGCCTCCTCTGCTGACGCCACTTCCGTCGTGGAACCAGCCACGGGTGAGGATTCGTCTGGCGTTTGTTTAGTTCCCCTGGTGAACACGCCGCTCCTGCCATACATTGACGAAACTTACTTTCGGAAAACCCCTCGTATTATGAAAACATAAGTGAGTGGAGATTTTATATACAGAACTTCACTGGAATTATAAAACTAACCTAGACAGTTGTTTCAAGAAATTCATTCTCATCCTCAGCATACTCCAACTGCCTGCTGTGATATATCCTACAAACTTCTTAATTAGATCATCTTCCATTGGGATATCATTGAGGGCACATGGATCACACAGCGGGCAGTTGATGTTGCTGCCAAAGTGGATAGTGTGTGTTACCTCACCTTTGATCTTAATGAGAAAGGAAAGATTAAGAAGGAAAGCTATGACAGGAATGAGTGGAGTAAATTGAAAAAAGGAGAAGAAGACAAAGTAGAATGTTTTAAAAATAAATATCAACAATGTTTTATTACTTCACAATGCCTATGTGAAATAATATTACAATAAAATAATATTTTATTACAATTGAAGATAATTTGAAAAGTCTCTTACATTTATCCTGAAGCACTACACTGGCATTCTCACTGATGACACTACCACTTCTTCGAGACATCCACATACTCGCCATCAGGGCTTTCATAATCTTTGATGGGAGGTGTTCGAACTGGTCCACATGCAGTGAAGGGAATCTGCCATGGACTGATCTGAAACCAGCCATAGAGGGGATTAATACAGGTTAGACTGGTTCATATGGGGTTGTAAATAAATATTAATATCTCCAAAGATATTTTGATTCCAATGAAATTTTAAGTAGTTATCAACCAGTAACAATTACACTTATGTGTATAGTTTAGTATTGGAATTGATTATATTTTCAAAATGGAGCATTTTGATTATGACTGAAAATCCTGCACATCAAAATAAAGTTTTCTTTTTCTCAGAACATGTCTCAGTGATTGGTATGAAATTTTGACAGTTTCAAGTCAAGCAAATGAATTGCAGTAAAATTATTTAAAACAAATAGCATTTACTTGCAGGGAATAAAACTTGTTGCATTTTTCAAAATTCAAAATACTTCAATGCATTTTATTTTTCCATGAGAAAACCAATGACAGATCCAAAACTTTAAAGTTCAGATGCTAACTATGTTATTCAATAGTCTTCAAATAAAATTTAATGTAAATCCATTGAACCACTTCTTAGAAAAAGAAATTTTTTTAGATGAAATAAACAATTTTTTAGAAAAAGAAAATTTTTTAGATGCAAATGTAAATTTTCACAAAATGTAATTTACCTGCAACATGTTTTTTCTGCTGAAGGGCTGGGCTTGAAAATGCCACTCCCACTCCATAACCAATTACTTTAAATGTCCGTAACTTCGCTAATAATAGATATATTCACATAAAACAACTTTTAATGCGAAGGTTACTTATTTCCTTATTCGGAATGCCATAAAACAAACCAAAAATTATTTTTCAACTCAACCGTATGTTAATCCCCCTTAATACAATTAATTCATATGACACTGGGACCAAAGCCCTGGACTTTCACCTGTCTGTGTTGTTGCTCCACCAGGCTGACCATTAAGAGTAATCGCAGGAGAAAGATATACTGACCAAATTTCAAGAAAATTGGAGACGGTAAGATTGGGAGTTCAGATGATATGTAGGGATCATATATTATGGTGTTAAATTTCGGCACAAAAGTTGGGTGAATTTTGGTGTTATTTTGTATAAAAGTATACAATTTTGATGTTATTTTGCACTAAATTTACGTATATTTAGTGCTCATGTGATGCAAAATATTGCATTCTTCTGTAAAAAAATATCTAATTCTCTTGGAATTAGGCCTTTCATTTTGTAGATACTAACAATATTTACCAGATTATTATTAACACTTGCCTGTAGTGTACACAAACTGGTGTAACACTTGACCTACTTATAAAGAGGGTTAGTGCTGAAGTTGGGCTGGAATGGACCGGTATGGAGCTCCAGCAAAGTAAAAATGTACTCTTCATCACTCTGGCATAAACGCTGGGAGAAAAAAGTACATATGAAAAAGGCATACATTTTGACAACACTTTTTTTTAATAAAGAACCACTGCCTTCTATATCTTACAAGCCATGCTGCTTGAAATCTGGCAACACAGGAGGTAGTCCTATCTGTGGTGGTCTGTGGGAAGCATTTGAATACGTTTTTATTGTAGATAATTTCCTTCATCACAAATACTGACTTTACTTAGGCCAAATCAGTAGGCCTATATTACATAGCCTTTTCTTGTGATGTGCATAATAACGTAACGTGCGGTGACTCCACATATCTGAAGGAATTCGTAGTTTTCAGTGTCTCCTCATTATACGTTATGATGCCGCGTTTTTTTCTCATTTTATTGGTAATAACCTCACTTATCCTGTTAGGCCTACGAGCTCTGTTATTTGACCCACAACAGAGTCATATTTTATTAAGCTACTACACTTCTCTGGGTCATTTTGTACCACCACTGAACTAGTTGTCTCAGGTATAATATAACCTAGAACACTGATATCTATCTTCTTGTCACATGCACTTTGTGGAAGACTATGCCCATGACTGTCACTGAAAAGAATAACTTTGCCTGATTCCTTGGAAGCACTCGGTTTTCTGTTATTTGCTGTCTAAAAAGCATCCATTCGTTCATCCTTGGCTCCAGTGGTGAACTGTGTTGATTCGCCAGGTTGAGGTTTTGAATCCCGTTCATTGGCTTCACCAAACTGTAGGAAAACGCTGAATCGATTTTCTAGTAGTAATATTGGGAAAATAGGAGATTGCATATACTACGATTTGGCGTCTACCAGATTGAGATGAATTAGGCCTACTGTGAGCAGCTTGATATTTTGATAAAAGTTCATACCAGTAAAAATGACTATATTTCTCTTCAATTCTTCTTTAATACCAGCCAATTATTCCTGAAGGACACTAATATCATACCGTACCTCTCTCTTGTATCCGTTTGTAGATGGTAATAGCTGATGAACATGAAAATATTCTATGAAAAACTATTCTCTGGTGTACTCAATTAGAGGTGACGGTGTATATAAATATCTCATTTTGTACACGGTTTTTACCTTCTCTATGCTCTCCAGTTGCTCTTCAGGTGTGTCCAGATGTTCTCTAAACCATAGGCGATGATGACTGGGATTACTTTAAGCTGAAATATGCTTAATTTGCGATGATTCTGATGGAGTTCATTGCTTTATTTACGGCATGTTGATAGCCGATAGGACTACCGATGCGATGTTTCCAGATTTAACAACATGGCTTGTAAGAATAAAGAAGGCAGTGAAAGAACCATTATTGGGGTCATGATCTCCTGTTCTTGTCACAACAATTGCCTTGCCTGCACGGTTGCCATAGATTCAATGCATACTTGGTGAAGTTAGTTGCATTGCATAGTGGAGCGCTCAGAGCTCTAAATGACACCGCCCTGCTAGGTAGTGCGTGTAATTTTATGGGTTCCCCCTTGAAAAAATTTCCAACTTCAGCACTGTAGAGGGTTCAATGATCATATAAATTTCATGCTGAAATAAAATATAAATTACTTATCCTAAATTCAAACAGGCCTATGCCATACCAAAAGCAATTTACATTAAACACATTTTAATCAGATTATTTTAACTTTAACTGCTGAATAATAAGTAACCTTTCATATTCCATTATAATTTGACATATTAAAGCTAATGTAATCATATTACCTCTTTCTAGACATCTCTGATATGATATCTCCAAGATATGTATAGAGATGGCCTACAATATATCAGATTATTTTAACTTTAATTGTTAAAAAATAAGTAACTTTTTTATTTCCTTATATCACTGATATGGCTGCCAACTCAAAAGTTTCTTGGTTCAATGAATATTTAATGTAATAATGTAACCTACACACATATTACATTTATACGACTTTCAATAAATTGTTTAGATCTTCTCAAAAATGCCTTTTTTTAAATTCATGATTTACCTTCAAACATACAATTTTTTTTTTTTAAATTGCATTAGAAAGAGAAATTCTAATAATAAAGTATGTATTGCGCACAGTGTGCATTTTCTTGTAACTTATTAGTTTCCTGCCAGCTCGCTTATTGAGCATGTTCTCTCAGAGCACCTTGTGATGTGATACCTATCACACGGTCCACCACAAAGCTCACACACGCACTGATCACTGGGGTCATGATAACTTTTCGTTGCACATATCCTGTGGTGGAAGCCGTGCACTGCTAAGCCCGTGACTATCCTTCTTAGCTTGAAGTCTGTCCCTGTCTACTCTCGTGTTATCATCGCTTCTGTCTGGTAGAAACCTTCCCATATATCAGCTTTCTTGCTGTCCAGTTCCACTATTAGTCTATTATATGCCTCCGTAGATGGCACAAGTAGTTTTACTCGCAAGTCTTGAATGAAATATGGCTCTCTGGCTAGAACATACACCAATCGCGACAAGGTAAATTTTGATAGACCCATTACCCTCTTTAGGTACCGTGCTTTTATGCTTTCAATGGATCTAAGTTGATTCAGTGTCAGATGATCCCATATGATATCCAGGCCATATGTGATAGTCGGACAAACTTTCACGACAAATAGCTCCATCGCGGATTCCATCGATAGCTCTCTGCAAACACACAATTTTTTTGTGACTGGACAATATTTTGTCCTAGAAGTATTTGGGGAAACTGTCACTCTAGAAAACTAGATATCCCTAACAAAATGGAATGATCCCTATGTAACTAGAGGAACTGTGTACACAGTGTGAAGACAAAGTTGAAGTCAGCAGACTTCTACTGTCGATAGCATGCAGTTCAAACCAGGCATAGGGCAACCGAATGCCTTGACAATTCTTAGCTCTTGCAGAAGATTCAAATAAGATAATATCTATGTGAAATAGCTATTTATGTATCAAGCATGCAAAGCAAGGCTTTAGCAGACAAATCCAGTATTTTGAATGAATCAATTACATCTTTGAAATGAAGTTTTATTCAGTTTACCTGTATTGCAGCTTGATACAACTCTTCTGACTCTTTCCTAAGCTCATCTAATGCTTTCTGCTGTGCGAATACAAGTCTGTCGATCATCTGCATATCCTTCACATGCTGCCTGTATTTGTAGCGAGACCATTCTTTCTCCAAGAGAGCTCGCTCCTCTTCTTCCTCTGGTGTCAGTGGAGGCAGTTTCCTCTCACGTTCTCTGAAATTTACAAAGGAGTTTCAATACACAATTATCATTTTATTAAATTTATCAGAAAATACAACAAACTCCTGATTATCCGTGGGCGGATTATCTGGTTTGCAGATTATCTGTGCAAGTTTCTACATCTCTTTTTAATCCTTTGTGAGTGGAATACAGAAAAAACCAGATGCAAGAATTTGAATTTTTCAAATTTAATTTCATCGTACTATGCATTGAGAATATTATATCGCCTCCAGAGGAGCCAAATAACATTGTCTATGCATAATATGGCGACAAAGTGCGGGAATTCGGAAATAAGTATGGGAAATTCAAAATCTCATGCCCAGAAAATAACATTCAAATTATCTGTGTTTTTTTTATTACTCGTGGATGTCATGGTCCCAGTTAACACAGTTGTTATAGCGGTACTTATCAGGTAAGTGCACTAGTTTCACTGCGAAACTTTTGGGCTCATTACTTTATTCTTTCCTGATCTGTATTTGTTACATTTTTTCTGCGTGTACTACTTTTAATAGACTATTTGGAGGTTATAAAGATATTGTGAGTGAAGTTCATTCACCATAACAACAATAACAATAAGCTCTGCAGATGAGTGCGGTGCGTGACCCGGAGTTTTGGGTCACATGCCGCATAGCTTTCAAGGGTCGCATGGCGCACAATGTCTTACAGTATAATTACACAACAAAATTATTTTTTCTGCTCTTTTCAGCAATAAACATGCCAACTCGGTATAAGAAAAGGGAGGGAGCTAAACAACATGGCCTATGGAGTGACAGTGACCTACAAGAAGCTGTTCGGCGAATTAAGGCAGGGGAAATTTCCATTCAGGAAGCCGAACATTGCTATCATATGCTAGAGAAGACTATTCATAGGCGCATGGACACAGGAAACTGGAAAAACCCTCACTTGGGCCTGAAGGAGTACTAGTCACCCATATTCAGAGATTATGCAGATAGGTTCTCTTTTGTTCTATATGTGTCTTTGATGTAAATTTAAACTGATATTATCAATGCAGCATGTCTCCCATACGTGTGGCATAGCAACCTGTAACACGGCATCTCTCCCGCCTTGCCTTTCAATTTAATAATTGTATTTACACATTTAATTATTACTTTATAAATATTTCCGTTGCTGAAATACAGGGAGGGAAGATCATAGCTTGGAATCTCAAAAAGAGTTTTCAAAATATTCAATCCTGTTTTGAGGTAGACGAATTTCCAGAAAAGTGTGCCTTAAGTCTTGCAAATATTTCCCTTGAACAATTTTAATGTTTTAAGTGTATCCACTAAGTGAAGGTAAATACTGACTAGAATGGAACAGGAATATTTTCCATTAATTTTATTTTACACATTTTTATATATTAGCTGTATAATATTACATATTTTGTAATAAACTACATAATATCACACATTTTAACTTTACTGCAGAATTTCTTCTTGGACTAATATTACACGAACCATACCATACGGTATAATTTTAAATCATTTAACATTACTGGTCACGTGAAGTCAGAATGAAAAATTCAATGCCATAGCCGGGATTTGAACCAGGATCTTCGGCTCTCCGTGCCGATGCTCTAACCAACTGAGCTACCATGGCAACGTGCCGATACAACATTAAATTCTCCCACTGACTCACAATCTCAGATAGATATTCATTGGGATTGTGAGTCAGTTGGAGAATTTAATGTTGTACTGGCACGTTGCCATGGTAGCTCAGTTGGTTAGAGCATCGGCACAGAGAGCCGAAGATCCTGGTTCAAATCCTGGCTATGGCATTGAATTTTTCATTCTGACTTCACGTGTCCATCTTAGCCTACACACGGCCTGTGTGAAAGAATTATCATTTAACATTACTGTTTCAAGTTGAGAGAGAAACTGCAAGAGTTATTCCAAGTACAATTCCTCTGTATAAATAAGCTCCAGTAACGAAATGTGAAATGATCTCCCTCTGTAAAAACGTATTGTCAGACAAGAGACTGAACATGACAAAAGAACAACAACTGAAGAAACTGTAATTGTACACCACCTTCCAATGTAACTTCAGTTCTTTTGCAGTCATTCTGAATTCTGATGTTCTAAAATTAAATTGTACAAATACTTAGGAATCACTCTTCAGATGTCAGCCAGATGCTTTTCCATGCACTTAAATGAGAAAATAGAGACAGCAGTAAGAAGCATGAACGACATCCAGCATTTAAGACTAATATCACTAGATACAGCCATGAAGTTATTCATAGCGAAGATCTCTCCATGTGCAGAATATGGATCAGTATGGATCAGTATAGATCATCTGGAATCATCTAATCACTGACCAACTAGAAAGGCTCGAGAGTATAAAGGCCAAATACCTGAAGAAGGCATAGGGGTCTCAAAGTACACTCCATCCAGGATGGTATATGAGATGGCAAGGAAGACATTTTACCTGGAGGACTTGAGACTGAAACACTTGCTGCCATCTCCTGACAACTTATAAGAAGCCCTGCGTAGACGACGAGAAAAGAGAAAAGAAATAGACCAGACTTTTATGGGACGACTGCAATGACAGACAGAAATTGAACAAACGCTGACATCGAAATGAGGCATATGTTCACACACATATGGATTCCATCAAAAGATATGCACCGAGAAGAAGTGGCACAAGCCATGTGAGAAATGTATATGTGTGAACTGTGAGGGAAGAAATTTGGAAAGTGCTACCTTGAAATTTGCACAAGGAGAATGAAGTTACTAAAGGAATATGTTACAGAGCAGTCAAATCTACTGTTATCATACAGTGCGTTTCTTTTTAAAGCGGAGCTAAAGCGCTTTACGAGTGATGCATCAAAACCGTTTCTTTTTACATTTTGCTGCAGCTCCGCTTTACCCCCACTCTACCTCCCTTGCAGCGAACTCAAATCTCGCTTTACGACTGCTGCATGGTTTTCGCTGCAAACTGTCATGGCGGACTAGGTGATCATCGAAAATTTCATTGATGGATTTAACATCATTGTTCAAATTCCCAAGTACGAACGCCTTTTTCAGCACAGTTAGTATCATGTGATTTTACCTGTACATCATATAGTACAATAATTATTTATTGCCATCCCGGCATAACTGTTATTTGCACGTGTTTTAACCATGTTAGAGGGATGTAAACATTGCCGGTCTCATTGAGCAAGCTGTCAGCTGATCAACTTTGCCGTTCTTTTTTGTCTGCAGCGGTCGTCAATCACTCGTAAAGCGCTTTACAGGTTTGCTTTAAAAAGAAACGCACTGATACTATGCTCATTTGATTGCGATTCCCTAATTATTAACAAAATTAAATTGTGATTTAACATTTGTACAGAAGTGAACTGAACATTAATTATTAATTAAACCCATTAATTAATTATTAGATCAGCTGAGATTGCTTCTTTGAACCTTTATACACGACAGGGACTGCAAAATAGAAGTTGGCATTCAAAAAGCATGTAAAATTTAAAATATCAGATTTTTAGATTTAAGCCTACTTTTTATCACACACTGTTGAAGACCCAATGTCATGTGTTTCATATTGCACAGACAAGCTGCCCTTCTTTTGCAGCGTTTCCACTTTCTCTGCGATCGGCAACTCACAATGTTTACTTTTTTGCCACCTCTTTTATTTCTGAATTCACAATGGGACTATGCAACAGGAATCAAATGATAAAATGAGAAGGAATGATTAGTAATGACTATTAGCAAGTGCAAGCAACACCCAACAGCTGATAATGGTGATTACGCAGTACAGCGCCATCAAAACATAAATGACCCCTCTAGATAACAGTGGTTTGTCAATGCAGTAAATTTAAAAATGTGCTACAAAATCCACGCCGGAAATCAGAAAGAACTGGATTTTTCATGGCTAGATTTTTAACCTGTACACAACAATCCTGGAATTCCACTCTGGGGATCAACTAGCAAATCAGTTATTATTAATTAATCAATCATCATCATTATTATTAGTATTATTATTGTCAGTATCATCATTATTATTTTATTAAATTGTTTTAAGATTAGTAGTAGTAGCAATGGGGTACACCATGGCACAGTTGGTTGAGGCAATGCGCTATAAACTGAAAGGTCGCAGATTCAACTCCTGATGACGTTTTTGAGATTTACCAATCGACCCAATCCTTCTGGTGGGACTATGGACCTCAGGTCAATTTGGCCTTTAACACAAATGTACACCAGGATCAAACTTGAGATTAAAGAAGGTCAGTATGTAAGGCTGACAACCTTACCACCTTCATGTGATGAATGTCTAAAAATCTGGGAACCTCAATCTTCTTGAACTTTAAGGGCTTTCACAGCTTGTATAGGGATCACTTTTCTTTTAGTACCATAGGAATAATAGAAATGGTAGCAGTAGTTGTAGTACTAGCATAGGAAATTAGGAAATAAAGTAGTATTATTTCCTATTTCCTATTTGTAAGTGCAACTATACGTACATACGGTTATCATTTTCCTTACTTGTTTTTATTTTTGTAAATTTAGATTTTGTATTAATGACAATATTCTTCTGTATAAAATTGTATTATACCATGCAGAATAAATAAAATAATAATAATAATAATAATATTTATTATTATTATTATAGATACGAGGGTTGTCCATAAAATAAGGTTCCCAATGATTTTTCACAATGAAAACATGTTTATTGGCATTGAACAATACATTTTTGGAAAGCTTAGACTTTCCCCTAATTTTCGACATAATCGCCATTGCGATCAATGCATTTTTGCATGCGGTGTACCATCTTCTTGATGCCTGAATCGTAGAACTCTTCCGCCGCCCCGCGAAGGTAGCTTAAAACCTCTTCTTTCAGCTCCTCTCTGGTTCTGAAATGCGTCCCACCCAGGTGTTTCTTCAATTCAGGGAAGAGATGGTAGTCACTTGGGGCTATGTTTGGGCTGTAGGGTGGGTGTGTGACAGTATCCCATCCAAATCTGTTGATGAGATCGGTTGTTACACGAGCGGTGTGCGGACGAGCGTTGTCCTGATGGAGACGCACTCCTTTTGTGAGCATGCCTCTCCTCTTGTTTTGAATCGCGTGGCAAAGGTTCTTCAACATCTCACAGTAGTGATCCGCATTGATTGTTGTACCGACAGGCATGAATTTGCACAACAACAACCCCTTCCTGTCCCAAAAGACGCTCGCCATCACTTTGCCGGCAGACAGTGTTTGTTTGAACTTCTGCGGCTTCGGCGACTCTGGATGTTTCCACTGACGGGATTGTTCTTTCGTTTCCGGTGTCGTATAGTGGACCCAGGTCTCGTCCCCAGTGACAATAGAGTCCAAGAATTCCTCGCCATCGGTTTCGTAGGCCTGCAGAAATTCGCGGGCCGCTTCAACACGTTGCCGTTTGTGGTCTTCCATAAGCATTCTCAGGACCCACCTTGCACAAACCTTGGCATATCCTAAATGGTCTGTCAAAATTTTGTGAATGCAGGACTTGCTGACATCAGGGAACATCTCGCAGAGCTCCCGAACTGTCAACCTTCGATCTTTCAGCATTGCTTCTTCCACTTTCGCAATCGTTTCGTCCGAAACCGATGGCCGTCCAGATCGCTGTTCGTCATGGACGTCTGTACGTCCATCTTTGAATTCTCTGCACCATTTGCGCACGTTTTGTACGCTCATACACGTTTCTCCGTAGACTTCACACAGTTGAGAATGAATATCCACCGGCGCAGTGTTTTTTGCACACAAAAAACGAATCACAGATCGTAATTCGCACCTGGCGGGAGAAACGAGTGGGAGCTCCATCTCTAACGGCTGCCAAGACAAGAATGCGCGTCGCAGACAACTCGCCGGGGCGGGGTTGGGAGAGAGGGAGCCAATCTACACGGCAGTGTTGCCAAACCCCAAAGAACAGCGTTCCTCGTGTCTGCAGCTCCTTGGGAACCTTATTTTACGGACAACCCTCGTATATCGTTAGCCTACCTCCAATCTCTGTTATAAGAGTTTGCTGACAGTTAAGATATATACAGTGAGTCCCACACAAGAGTTGGCCAATGACGCGGGTTTCTGCATCGTGGCGGGCACAGCTCCAACTCCCGAGCAATCGGGTGAAATATCTAAGCAAATAAAACCGTGATCGGTGTAATGATTCAGGTTCTTACATTTACAGTTAAAATTGCTATGAAAATAACATGTACCTCATCACAAGAGTTCTTCTAATGTTGGGAAATTGACCTATACACTTTATTTTTCAAGTTTCCCCATAAATAATATTCACATACTGTTAGAAGAACTTAAAGACAATATCACATAGGCGTATCACAAGAGAAATTAACTCTGTCTCGGAAGCTGAACTTATGCTCGTGAGAGAAAATTTCCTAAAAAGGTGCCAGTATTGTGCGGATGCAAGAGGAGGACATTTCCAACATCTCTTGTGATGAGGTACGTGGTTATTTTCATTGTAATTTTAACTGTAAATGTGAGAACCTGAATCATTACACCGATTGCGGCTTTATTTGCGTAGATATTTCATCCAATCGCTCGGGAGTTGGAGCTGTGCCCGTCGTGATGCAGAAACCCACGTCATTGGCCAACTCTTGCGTGGGACTCACTGTACTTGCGTGGAGTGTTTAGTGAAAGTTGTGAACTCTTCTTTACTTTACTCTTTGCATGTTTCTTTCCCCTACTAAGGCAACCTATTTATTTATTTTTTCTGGTTTTCACTTTGGACCCCCTTGCACCAGGTGGTTTTGTGGGGTCTTAACAATGAAACTAGCCATGAGAGAAAAGACTGTTTAGTAAACAGTATACATTAGTACAGGTATGTTTGTTTATTTCTTTATCTTCTACTGAATAAAATGTTAAGATTAAAAGTAGACGTAACTTAATTACTTTTTATGATCCAGCAGTGGAAGTGGTATCTCTAGCTCATCTATTGGTTTTAGTTGTCTGGCATTTTTCTCAAGTCGACGAATCTGCTTCTCTATCCTCTTTTTCTTCCTATCTTCTCTGTGTTTAATAACGGCTGGATCTATCCGCTTCTTCTTTTTCAGTGGTTCTGCACTGTAACACAAAGAATATAACGGAATAACAGACTTGAAATATCAACAATTTTCTCAATCAGTTTAATGGATAATATAAGTTATAAAGTTTTAACATAATAAATATGAACAAAATGACAAAAATCAGGACATCATTTTCTCCCCAGGTTCTCCATCTGTTAGAACATTGTCCCTTTTGGACACTTGCCTATCTGTAACTCTTATCATCAAAGTAATGGAGTGGGGTGTTATTATACAAAATGCAAGTGTGAGTAGGAGTATCATGAAGAAATACTTAAAGACAGCACTTAAGAGAGAAGGAGGAAGATAGAATAGATGGACAAAATAACAGACATGGAGAGTCTTTTTTATTTAAATATAGGCTATATTTATTGCCTCCACAATGACATTATTGGCATATTGGGTCGTTTTGGGTTTATTAATCAATTTGTCTTGAGGGTCGTCCCCTCTCCTTCCCAAATCAACCTTGAAAAAACCAAATAGGCTAAGCTACTTATGGCACTCTAGCTCTCACTCCACTCTTCGCTGTGCGTTCCTGTGGCAACGGCCCGCTTCCCCTAGCCTGGCTAAAGATAAGATTAAGTCGCCCCTTACGCTCCGAACAATGCGTTGCTGTTCGCTTGTTATCTCGGCACACCCGATCGTTCCTTCTCTCCAAACTCCCGATCGTACCAAATACAAGCTACCAACCCATACACCAAAATGACAACCCTCTAGCTTACTCGGCACTCCCGACCAGACCACAATCACCTCTTCACATAATCTAAATAATGCAAAACACTAACCACATTAGTTAAGTGCGCGAGCGGAGGCGGCAGCCGAAGCGAAGCACCCTTGCATTTTCGAATAATGTACGATACACTGTTTGTAGATTTCGAAAATGTGGCATATTATATCTTCCAGACGTTAGTAAGCCTGTCAACTTTTACGTAAGACATGAGGCTTTTGTTTACCGGTATGACGTCACACTACCAACGTCCAATCACGAGTTTCTACGTAATATGAGGACAGAAGAAGTGGTATAAAAGAAAGTGCATCGCAAGGGAGTGGTGGGTGGGAACATTCATCCAAGGTGCGACTTAAATTTATTTTTTCCCCAAGCTTCTTGCTGTTCAAGGACGGCTGTAACCTTTCCCCTCTGTACTGCATGTTATATTGCGCTATTAACTACTAGGCTAAGTTACTTGTAATTAAGCTTAAAGTACAATCACCCGTGCACCAAAACGGCTCTGACCCAGCATAATATTTTACAATTGTAATAAATAACCCTTGCACCAAAACGGCTACATCTCATGTATTAAAGATGTCTAAACTTAAAAATAGATGAATTTTTTTTTTTTTCACCACTCAGCAATCATTTGTGGCATAGTGGTTAAGACTGCTTGATAAGATGCTAGTGGTTCTGGGTTCGTATATATATAGTACCGGTGGATGCTTAAATTTACTATTAGAAATAAGTTAGGTCCCAAATAGGTAGGTAGGGTGAATAGGTGAGAGAAAGGGAGGAAGGAGGAAAAGCAAGAGAAGGAGAAATAAATTATTTAGTTTTTTCACCTTCTGCCTAATAGATGGCATTGCGACTCAATGTCCCTAGTAGTTCAAATCATGCTGCTAGGCAGGTCACGTTAGTGAGTAGGAGTGGGGGCTAGGGTGCGAAAAGTATCTGTTTTTCCCTCAACCTCTACCGTCATGTGATGGGTCCTGGTTAACGCTAAAGAGGCTCTGGTGATGATTTACTACAAGAAGGTCCCCGTACAAGGATTATTTTTGTATTGTAGTAATTAGTGCATATGCTTTGGTACAAGGGTCTTTCTCGTGGGCTAAGTGAATAGTGCACTATAACAGTGAGCAGCACTTGCCAAACGGAGTAAATATATAGTAGAATAAAAGTACTCACTAAAGACATGCAGTCGCTCTGAAAAGAAGCGGGTTGACATTCGTACTGATACATCTAGTGGACACCCTGTTGCTCCCAGTATCAACTGCAAGCCTGAAAGTTTCAAATCAGCGAAGTATAGCATATCATGTTGCGAAGACAAGTATTAATAAGACAAAATAGGTACACATTTTCTGAACAGTACCGGCACTAACCTGGAAAACACAGAAATAAGTCCTGACCGCAACAAAGCCATTAGGCAGATTTAATAAAAAAAAATACAATATGAATATGGGTGTTTCGAATTTCCTGAACTTGAGCGCCACTAAAACGCGTATTTTGATGTAATACAGTATTTCATGTCTCAAGAAACATTTTACCCACTCTCTTCTACTTGTCGGCCATTTTGTTTCGATATTTTTGTTAGAGAAGAGGGCAGCACCATGCAACACTGTTTTTTTTTTCCATGTCGCAGATGGCAGCACAATCCAAGAGTAATGAAGATCACGGGTAACCAATCATTGCCATGGGTCTGAATTGTGCTGCCACCTCATGAGGGAAATTGTATTCCAGTTATTTTTAAGCGGGAATATAAAATAAAATTAAAATTCTACACAAAAATAGGCCTACATCGATATTTATGGTACATCGAAATTAGTACCTGTATGGCGGTCTTCTTTGTTTAACAAGCGGCACAAGATCAAGTGGTTCTTTTTCACCCTTACGTGAAAAAGAACAGTATAAAATATTGTAAAGAAGTAAAATATACCTATTTAGAAAACTATTTAGGCCTACAGTCAAACGCAGTGGACGCATTTCGTGCCTTGGAATAGAAACTGGAACATTTCTTGGGTCCCCCATTTCTTTCTACTCCTTCATGTACTGTAAGTACTTCACACTTAAATTACCTTTATTTGTTATTTTTAATTTTACTTAATACATCTGAAGTAACCTATCCATAATAAACACAATAACAACGATTATTCAAGTTGCCATTCCAACACCCTCCCTCCATAAGAAAGTACAAATTAACATAATACTCTACGGTATATCAAATCTTCAGTTAAGTCTTTATGGTGTTTTTACCGATCTCTCACTTCTAGTGGAATATATTCCAACCCGAGGTGTTAGTAGTTATCAAGTCTTTAACTTCTTCACCTGTTTTTCTGTTTTCTTCCTTTTCTAATTCTATGTCATTTGACGTGTCTTTAGTTCCTTTGGTTATTCCTCTACCTTCTTTTTTCTAATTCCATGACATTTGCCTTTTCTTTTTCTTTATCAATATGGCCTTTCATGTCTTCAAAATCATCTTCAAGTGGACTCTGTTTTGTCTGAGTCTTCTCCCATCTACTTCTACTATAGGCCTATACAGGGTTGTGGCAAGAAAGGAAGGGCCCCAGGGACAAATTTTCCCGGGCCCCCATAAAATATTAAATTCACTACCCAACTCGCCCTTTATAATCTATGCGACAAAAAGATTATGTAATGATATTACATAATTATTAAGTGCCAGAATGGTACCGGTACATTATGAGATTGTCTGGTAGACAGGACTGTCTGACTGTCTGTCTGTCCGTGCGTCTATAAGCGTGATAACCAGGGCTAGGATTTATATGTAATTACATATTTCTTAAATTCACATGTAGACACATTTTTTTTATTTATCTCCATGTATTATGTTGTCCTCTATTCAAATTAAACAAATTTATTTTACATATTTTTCCATATTTCTGACAATAGCACATATTTATATGTAAAATAAATATTTGTCCATATTTAGTGATTTTAATGCAATAACTTATTCGTACATATTTCATTCTTAAGAGTAAAACTATATAAAATTGTCGTTTTAAGTGACAGAAAATATGGCAGCACAGGATAAGTTTACAGTTATGTACAGAAATTAATGTGTGAAAAATTATTTGTGTTACATTGAATCAAATTTCTGTAATATAACAAAAATAATTCAGAAACTACAAAATAATAATCTGACATTACCTGGAAATATTGACATTGTGAAAACATGATTCATGAACTCAAAATGTATACGTGGACATTTAGCCGATCTTATCAAATGTAAAGTGGAAAGTGGACAATGTGTTTTCAAGAAATCCAGGCTTTGAAGAAATGTGTAAAATCAGTGCAATCTTAAGTAGCTCGTCAAATGTAAAACTAGAATCAGTGAATTTTAAACACGCGCCAATCACTTCATGTGCAGTAGAACGAAGCTTCAGCCAATACAAATCACTTTTGAAAATTTAAAACAACATTTTGTGGCATACTGTTATGGTAGCAGAAATAATAATCAATGAATAAATACAAATAAAGTAAGTGATCTGAAAAAAATTGAATAATTTAATTTATGAATCCAGTATTTGTAATATATTTTTATAGGTTCTAATTTAAGTAACAAAATGTAGTGTCTAGTGGTTAAATTTGTTTTGATGTCCATATTTTACAAAATATATTTGCATATATATATGTACGTATTTTGACATTTTTAGTACATATATATGTACATATTTTGACATTTTTAAGTACATATATATGTACATATTTTGACATTTTTTAGTACATATAAATCCTAGCCCTGGTGATAACTCAAATACGCTTTATCGAATTTTCATAAAACTTGGTATACCATTTATAACGCCCATGGGACGAAGCCTATTGATATTGGACCAAATTGGTTAACTGATGCCAGGCACAAAACGGAAAAATACATGAAAATGTCCTAATTAGGAACAATTTTATCTGTATGTAACAGTTTAATCTTTTGAAAATTATGATTTTAAATGCTGAACATTGGTGAGGCCTGCTGTTGAGTCCAAAAGGATTTCTGCTTCTACTTTTCAAAAATAGCAATTTTTCTTTAAGAATAATCCGTTGCAGATTAAATGATAAATTCCCTGTCACCGTTATATGACAGGACAATACAGATAAAATAAACACATAAAACACAAGCTGTTTATTGACTTATAACCAATTTTATTTTAGAGTAAATTTAGAAAGTAAAAAATAAAACCTGGTCGGCCGGGCCCCCTTTTTGGGCATGGGCCCCGGGGCTGCAGCCCCGGCTGCCCCTCCTTCTCGTCGGGCCTGGGCCTATATGGTCTTAGTGGATCCAGGAAGTATGATCCATGTATGACCTTGGATCTTTCTTATAAATCACTACACCTAGTTTCCTTACCGATTTCATTTTGGAACTTGGATCTATTTCCGCTCATTACTTCATCTCCGTTGCAGAGTTCTGTTAAATTCTTTGCTGTTTGATCATATTACTGTTTATATTTAATTTTCTTCTTGTGAATTTCCATTCTGGATCTTCTCATACTATTACATTTTCTAATGATGCATCTGTTGATGGTGCTGAAGTTCGCAGTGCTCTTCCATACATTCATTGAGCTGGGTTGGAAGTCATTATTGCAGTAGGACTGTTGGTTCTCCACATTAAAAGAACTTCCTATCAGCCATTTCATAATTACGGGTGGGACATTCTAGCAAGTTATAAAAACTATTTTTGTTTATTACATATCATAAATAATAAACCAGAATTGGTTCTTCACATTCTGTAAAATTTACAATGCCTTCTCCTCCATACTACATGAAAAGCATTATTTAAAATGTATTTTAAATATTTTAAATTTGTTTTTCAAAATTTATTACGGGTGGGACATAATTTGGACATTGATTTTAATGATGCAAAACAAAAGTTAATTTGCTGTTCTGCTATTACTGTTAGGTTCTTAATGTTGTTATTAATGAAGGTATGAGGGATTAAATACAAATTATAAACTGTTTCCAGGTTGTCAGAACATTTATTTAACTTGTCAATAACAATTTGACAAAACTATCACCATTACGGGTGGGACAAAAAGTCACTTGTTTGTTATTTTACATAGTAATTAACCACGCATGTTTTTTGAAGTTAATCTTATACCAAATTGTACCTTAAGATGTATATTTCTTGAAATGAAAATGGACATAGCTGATTACTCTTGACTACTTGATATTAAAGAGTGTTAAAATCTTGTTAAAAATGGCAAAAAATAGTAACTCAACACAATAAATAAGTAAATCGACAGATTTTACACATGAAACCACTTCAGATACACCTAAGTCCTTAAAGTTCAGAGATTTTGAGGTTTTAAACTTATTTTCGACTACCCAATTACAATAATTTTATAACTTCTCTCTTTGAGGGAAAATTTCCCATATTTTATGAAATGGCTGCTATGCATCTTCTCCTTTCTCTTCTAATTCCGTAAGTCTTTTAAATAGCGTGACTGCTGATACTGCTTTTCCATTTGATTTCTGATGATGTTGTGATGATGTTTTATGTCAAAAATCCCAGCTTCTGGTAAAATTCTTAAATTGGAATGATAATTCTTTCACACTAATCCCATTGTTTTGTGTAGGCCTACAAATGATAAATTAAAAAATTTGTTAATAAGTGGTTTACTATGAAGTCCGGTTCTTAAAGCACTTACGAGTTTGTAAGTCACCACTAGGTTGGTATCTCATATTGAGAACACCTGGTGGTAATACTGGGATATGTGAGTCAGTTGGAGAATTTAATGTTGTACCGATATGTTGAGATGGTAGCTCGGTTGGTAAGAGCAGTGGTACAGAGAGTCTAAGATCCTGGTAGTCCTGACATTGCATCAACTAGACTTACTCTACAGCCTTTAACAAATTTCGCTGTCATTTGTAACAGCATCCGTTGAATTTTCATAGGTTCTTCACAGATACTCCTTCTCAAAAGTGACTTCTAGTGGCTTGTGATCCGATTCTACTACTATATTTAAGCCAAAGATGTATCATATTGACAGTCCATTTTGTAGGATAATCTAGGCTACTTACTTAGTAATATCTAGTTTAACTAGTTTAGCCTATCTAATTCTTCTTTTATGGTAGCGTGCGCTGCTACAGGAAATCTTCTAGGTGACTCGACAAGAAAAACTCCATCTTTCATCACTTCCAACTTTAGGGTTCCTACATTACGTAAATTCTTCAAATTGAATTTTATTTATGTACACTCCTTTATTAGGACTAAACTAAGTTTTAATGCAGTAGTCCAAGAATTAAATCGTCATGTTTGAAATTAAGAATTCAACTTTGTATAACTACTTCTCTTGCTCCACATCTAAGATACATTTCCCTTCTATATCTTCTCTAGAACCATTAAAGTATCTGAATACTTTTTTGATCTATTTTTATTAGGCTTCAACTTCAATTCCTTTATAATTATGTTTCCATCCTATAACATTGCAAGTTGCTCCATATGATATTGTATTAATTGTGAGGTGTTACAGCCGATACCTCTGCAGAATTTTAGACATACAAAAACTTTGTCATACAGCAACATGCTTCCACGTTTTTAATATCAAATTTGGGAACTGTTACTCAGCAGCAGTCGTATCTCTCGATTCTCGTGCTGTATTCTTTATCTTCATGAAAACCCGCTATGGAAGATGTCTGTCTGTTAATTGATGTTCTCTAAAAAGTATAGGCAATCTCATCCAGTGCCTGCGTTTGAGGAAACATCCCCAAAATACTAGCAGCATTTCCTCTTTGAATTGAAAGGCTGATCTTCTGCCAAATGCATTCTGTAGACTGCAAATCTCCAATCAGGGGCAATCTTCCTATTTCTGACACCAGGATCTTTGCATCTGTACACCATGGTCCCATCGTCTCCACAGTGAACACAGTAAAGTTGTAGTTGTCCCCCAGGTTTTTATATTTATTCATCTTTAAGTAGATTTCTAATGCTGTGACTGTGCCTACTAGTATACATGTACGAAGACAAAATGAGATGGTGCAAAAGTGACAACACAAGTGATATCCCACAATAATGGCTTTCCTCTAGATCAGCGTTTCTCAACCTTTTTGAACCCGAGGACCTCTAAAATGTCTAAAAAGTTTTACGGACCCCCAATTCTATATCCCATTTTTAAAAGTAGGCTATCTAGGCCTATATTCTTAATATTTGGGGTATTAATTATAGGTCAATATAAAAAATAAATCTAAATACATAAAACCCTTGTTAGAGAGCGCCTCTAATATCAAATTCCGATCAAGTCTTATTTTTCAGGGTTTTGAATGAAAGAGGGAACCATAGACGTCAGTGCATCAGGGGTTTCAAACTGTGGTTCGTAACTGCAAAAGTAAAGAAACTTGCAATAGGACCTGTATTTTCAAAGATTTTAAAAACTTTGACATCTAGTTTCCATTTTATGTGAAAAATTTTTACTTCTTAACTTCCCATTTGCTTTATGATATATTTCAATAATGTCTGCGGACCATCTGCACCATCTTCACGGACCACCAGTGGTCCGCAGACCATAGGTTGAGAAACGCTGCTCTAGATCATGGTATCAGAGTTAGGCCATCAGGCCTTTTTCCAACACTGCTGCTCATACACACGGATTCTAGGACTGAGGGAAAGCCTGCAGATACAAGCCCTCTCTTTATGATGGTATCAGAATTAGGGCATCAAGTCTTTTTTTCCATCACTGCTGCTTATACCCATAGGTTCTAGGACTGAGAGACTAGCAAATACAAACACACTCTTGTTGATATAGGTAATAGCATCATGGTGTCTTGAAAGTCTGCCACTGTTCTTATAACAACTTAAGCCATGGTGTCCATAGGCATCAACAAGTGTTCCAGTAGTTGCTGCTGTACCTATTTGAACCTTTTTTGGGGTTCTATTTATATTTAGATCAACAAATGATATTTTGTAATCTTTATTAGATTCTACTTTTAAAATACCTCACACTTATCTTCTTCACTGTATTGAGATGAATTCCGGGGTGTGCGGGCAAAGAGAGTTAAGTCCACTTTCTTGTTACTGAGAATTAGAGTGACTTAACACACTATACCAGCCCAACATAGCTTTAGAGATGGATAAACCCATGAGGCACACATCCATAACTACCGTACAATTTTGAATATGACTTACTGGACTTAACACAAATGTAGAGAACATTTTTATCTATAACTCTATGGACATATCTCAATTTTTTAGGATGGTGGACTTAACTCTCTTTGCCCGCGCACCCACGAATTCCGAAAGTTCTTGCATTTTTTCATATGCAGGACCAATTTTTTCTTAAATCTTTCACAGAAAATATATACTTAAGTTGGTACTTAAAGACCCAGGCTTCAAAGTAAACTTCTAGTAGGTTACAGTGGAATGATAACTTTCATACTGGCCATGTATAGGCTAAGGTAGAAAGGTTGGGTCAGACTGAAAAATTCAATGCCATAGTCGGGATTTGAACCAGGATCTTTGACTCTTCATACCACTGCACTGTACCATTAATCTACCATGCTGGTACATCATTTAATTCTCCAACTGACTCACAAATCTACTCCTCATCACTTCGGCATAAACACGGGGAGGAAAAGTACATATAAAATCAGCACATATTTTGGCAATACTTTTTTTAATAATGGACTATAGCAATATTGTATTATTAGGGTCATGATTTCCTGTTCTTGTTGTGACAGTTGCCTTGTCTGCATGGTTGCATAGATGCAATGCTTATGAGGCAAAGTTGGTTACACTAAGCACTCTAAACGACATCGCTCTGCTAGGTAATACGTATAGTGTGTATAAATCTGTGGGTTCCTCCTTTAAAAAAAAAAGAAAACCTTCTGAACTTCTGCACTGTTTAAATTATTTTTATCTGTTAGTCTTAATTTTACTTAGTACATCTGAATCATTTGGGGTACACCGTAGCATAGTGGTTGAGGCGCTGCGCTACAAACCAGAAGGTCGCGGGTTCGATTCCCGATAAGATCAATGAGATTTTTCAATTGGCCTAATCCTTCTGGTGGCACTATGGTCCTGGGACTCAGCCTTCAACAGAAATGAGTAACAGTAACAATCTTGGGGTTAAAGGCGGCCAGTGCATCAGGCTGACAACCTTAATACCTTCATGTGCCGAATGTCCAAAATCTGGGAGCCTCAACCTCCTGAAGCACTCTGGGCCTCCATGGCCTGTTATAGGAATCACTTTACTCTTACTTTTACATCTGAATCATTTGCTACCAATAATCCTACATTTTGTTTCAGTGTTTCTTCTTGTATTTTGACAATGTTTGAATGAAATAAATTTTGTTCGATTTTAATGGTAAAATATGCATTATGTGGATATGAATACACTAAATTAAAGGTGAAATTTTATTAATGAAACATATTTACGGAAGTTCGTGTGCAGTATTTACATGGCATAGGTTTTTTTTTAGGGTTAATGACATTATACCGCGAGTAATTCTCTTCCAGAAATAGCATTAAGTTCAACTTTAGGAAGTCTACCGGAAATAATTTTACGATTCACTGCCAGCGTTCATCTGGAAATGAATGACATCTACCCACGTTAATTTCGCTAAAGCATGCATTAAGAAATTAACTAAGAACAGTGACCAAGGTTTTTAAAGAGCAATGTTTCTTTGTCAACAAACAAGCCGTGAAGATCACTAGGTTGTTGATCTCAACACAGGCGAAACCAAGTAGAAGATAAGTTTGCTTTTCTTCTAAAGTAAAGCACTTTCTTTTATTTTACTAATGTTCCACGAGTAGTCACAAGGAGAACCCGTCAGACGACTACAGAGTTTTAGGACGAGATTACGCATGGTTATCATGTGAACAGGTACTATAGTCAACTCGCTTCGCACGTTGGTTCTCTGCCCCCAAACCCCCAGCAAGGTTCTCGGGAAAAGCTCTTTTTATGAACTGAAACCGTATCGAAGATAGAGTCCATGCATTTAGACTGCCGTATATTACCGTTTAGCCACAGTAAGGTATAGATATTATTACACTTTTTACTACTTGACAACATAGGCCTGCATAATAATTTATATCAATTTATTATTCTTTGTACATGCGAGTTTTAATTAGGCTATGTGAACATATTCAGTGGCCCCCAATGAACCACACAATTTCTTTATGTGTATAGACCTATTATTTTAATATTACTTTATGTAAAAAGCTGTCACAATAAATTAGGATCGCTCCTAAAGTGTTTCAGTGTTGTCATTGTTAATATTAGAGTGTTGGCCTATAAGGAGAAAATAAAAGATCTATTCGAATAGCCATAATAAACCTAAAAAAATTCTTAAGGAATTTAAGATTATTTCGGGGGTAAAAAATAAAAAATCAGAACTTCTAGAATTTTCTCGTCGGTTACAGGCTAAAAGCTATAAGGCTGCCAAATTTCACGTTTCTAGCTCATGTGGAAGTAGATAAGCATTAATGTCAGTGAGTGGGTAATTTGGAGTGTAGTATATGTGATAGACGCCACGGTTATCCAGTCACTTTTTCCACACTTGTAAGGCAGATAGAATCACTAAATTTGGCATGCTTATGGCAATTGAAATTATTAATATTCCTGCCCAATTTTGTGACTTCAGCTTTACTATAGATGTGTTAAAAGCTGCCAAATTTTCTGATTTTAGCTGTCCTATAAAATAAAGTGTTAGTTACATATTGTATGGAAATGTACCAAATTGACTTAAAATAAAAAAATCTATGAACAACATCATCTACACTCTTTCAAATATCTACAGTATAAGTTCAAGAGAGTTCAAGAGTTTTTTTTAAAATCTAATTATTACAAATACAAAAGTACAAATTATTACAAAATTGTTACAAATACAAATATAAATAATCTAAACACAATTATTACAATTACAAGAGAGTATTATTTACCCCGCATGAGCATAGCTCGTTCAGTTCAGTCATACTAAATTTATATTATAAACATTACATAAAAAACAAACATTATTAAAGGTTTGGGCAAAGACAATAAGATTGTTTAAATGAAATAAATAGGCCTACATGAATAAGTATAAGCTTCATTTATTATTTTCTCTAAAATTAAATCATATTGTCTGAGTAACCGGTTTCATAGTTCATTGTCTGTATTCTCAACCACAAAACGATCACATATCGTTTCATTTTCTAATGTCTGTAACGCTTTTCTTCAATACTCTTATGAATTCAGAGTATGACATATCACCGGATTGGTTAGATGAAAAAAATACATACCTTTCATATATAATATTTATCTCAGGTTGTGTTTCTAGATCTAACAGTCTGATAATATTAGGTACAGATTCTTCATTCTATATATTTAAATGTGTTATTAATTTAAAACCATCTTTCCCATCCATAATAAATCCATGAACAGTGATTGTTTTTTTCCATTTTCATTTGCAAGTATTTTTTAAATAAAATGTTAATGTTAAAATTAGTGATTGCAGACAGTGTTGTTTATACGATATTAGGAAATAGATAAGAAGAAAAATCACTCAGAAATATTGATATTTGTTGAAATTATCACGAAACGTCATTTTAGTGCATGAAACGTGGCTGCCATTTTGTAACGATATTACCCAAAATTGTAGTAGTTTGATTAATTCTGAAAATAGTAGGCAATAATTGTAGAAGTAGGTTAATCATTAAAGAGCATGTCACATAGATTACGAGATTGTTGGGCAATTCATTACTGAGAAACAACATTTAATTTCACCTTTTTCTCAGTACCAAACCCGTATGTCTCCCGTTAAATGCCAAAATGTTCGTCAATGTTATCCATAAGCTCTTGGGCCAAACGAACAATTAGTGATTGCAATATATAGTATAGATTTCTCTATACAGGCCTACAGGTCTTGATATCCTTTGAGCTTCAGGAAGTTGAGGGGGCCACATGTTAGATAATCGGCAGATGAAGGAGGTAAGATTGTAAAAGCTTTGCCTCAGGATTGCTCCTTGTAAGGTTATTCATTTATATTAGAGGCTGAATCTACCCATAGGAGAATTAGACTATATTGAATGATCTGGATGACTCTTGGAAATTGAACCCGAGACAATCTAGTTTGTAGCACTGAGACTCTTGCACCTCGACGTGAAGTCTTGTTCCTAAAATTGGGTGACATCCTGCTGGTATATCCTTGTTTTGTTAGCTATGGAGGCGAGGTTATTTCAGCAAACTGAACGATACGGCTTGTCAACAGCGACAATGAATACCAGGAGCTTCCATCTCCTGCTTCAACTAACTTACTCTAAGAGTCTCTTCTTACGGGTAATTAAAACTATCATCGACTGTAACAGGCCGTGCGAAAAAGCTTATTATAATACAATACGATATTTTTTCTGAAGCAACTTACAAAAAAGACAAAATATATAATTTTCTGCTTGCGATAAAAAATTAAATAAAAAAGAGCAAGCTAATTACAAACATCCGTGAACTACCTGTTACCAATTTTCACTCTCTCTTTCTTAACCTCCCCCGTTTATGCGGGCCTCGCCGCACGGGGCTTAGGATCGCGATTTTTGGAGGAGTGAGTTTCTATTGATCATATAATATACTTTTCTGAGCAGACAAGGACATGGAGGGCCTCTCTCTCTCTCTCTCTCTCTCTCTCTCTCTCTGGACGAGTGATCAGCCCAATGTGGGGGTCACCTCCGAGATCACGAACACATAGGATGAAACACACACTCATGCCGAACAAGGCGCGGATGGGATGAAGATGGTAATGATGGCCAGATTATATCCGGGGACCACGAGGACCTGAAGTTTCCCTCACAGCTGAGGAAAAACTTCGGAAAAATCCAACCTAGGAAACTTGTCCCGCATAGGAATCGAATCCAAGTTTCCTGAAAAATACGCCCCCAAACTTCGTATCACTCCAACCTCATGAAACATAACCCCTCTCATTACAAAGTGGAATGATGGAAAATATGACTGCAAATATGCCCTTGAAATTAACTAAATATGAGCTAAAAATCCTAAATAGGCATATGACCTAATAAAAGTAATGTATTTTCAAAAGGTAAATGTTCCAATTTAAAACGTTTAAAGGGACTAAGTTCTTCCATAACATGAATTCAATCAGGAAATCACTTTTAACAACTTTGGTGATTTACTGTTTTACTTGTAATGAACTTCTATTTTTAAATAATTTGATCATGTTTGCTCTCTTAATCAGCTCCAAATACTCCTAATTTTTTGTAGACCTTGCATGTCTCTATAAAATATGAACAATTGCATTAATTTTAAAATTTATGTTTCCTATTAATTTTGGCATAAACATTAAAAAATGAAATCAATTCCAAATTTAACTCGACCATGTAGTAAGCCTACATACACTGTATAATTGTGCGCTTTTACCGAAATCACAACTGAAATATGACATTAAATTAAAAAATATGGCCAAAATATGACCAAAACCACAAAAAGAACAAAGTATGACTTTGTATGCAAGATAACAACGGTCCAATTAGGATAGCAAGCGTTCAATTCTTGTTTGATTTGTGTTTGCGGCGATAAAAATATGACATGTTATAAACATCCGAACCCTATTTATTAGTATGGTCATTTTTAGTTTTGTTCTTTTTTCATAATTTATTAGATTTCTTTAAAATATCCTAAGCATCCTCTCAATGCTCATGGCACATTACTTTATTCAAAGATAGATAGTTCCGATTGTAAAGCATAGCACCCATTGTTTTGACTTAGTGTTTGCATCTGGGCGTTAATGTTCAACGTATTTTAAAGCCCGTTTACTGCAATGAAACAGAATAGAACATTATTTCCACAACCCTACACAAAGGCGATAAAAATCTAAATTTTATGTTTGGGACTTATGATTCGGTTAGTTTGAGGGAAGAAAAAAATTAACGGGGGTTTCTGAGTAATTAAATCCACAGTTACTGTCGTAATGACGTTTTAAGTTAAGAATAATAACAATTCATAAAACAAGTCACGATCTTTACGCGAGGAGAATTGATTCCGGTATGCAGGCCGTGGAATGAACACTTGAAGATCGCCTTGAAATCACACCTAAGCGTCTCTTTGAGATTAATTAGCCATTATAACAGAACATATTGTGAGCTATGCGTCAAGGTTCATTGTAGATAAGACGTACGGTTTAAAATTGATGGAAAAGATAATCTTGCCTGAGGCGGTTATAGCTGGCAAGATGATTTCATCCACCATTGACACCATTCTCTTGACGACTGAGTTTTCAATTGCCAGGACTCCAGTGGTGAAGGTTAAACGATCTGAGAATTCAGTTCAAAACATTAGTTGCATGATGTATTTACTTTGTTATTTGTTATTTTTTTTATTAATTTGTTTATACAAGCATAACTACTATAGTATTTTTAAAGAAAGCACTATCATCGGATCAAATCTGACCAGATTTTTTTTAAAAGAGCAATATTGGTTAAAGCTGCATTATATTATTAAGGTTCGTATCTTGAAGGTTTTAAGGAGCATTTTTGTCATTTTTATTGAAATTTTACAGTTTTCTAACTCTATTACATAATGTTAAAAAAAAACTAGGGGGGACACCCTGGCACGGTTAGTTGATTCACTGCGCCTCAACTAGAAGATCGCGGGTTCGATTCCCGAGAAGTTGCTGGGATTTTTCAAATAGTTTAATCCTTCTTGTGTAGCTAAGACCCTGGAGTCGATTCAGCCTCTAACAGAAATGAGTACCAGGCTGGCAACCTCACCACCTTCGCATGCCGAAAGTCTAAATGCCTGAGAAACCACGTCTTCCTGAACCCTAATGGCCTCTACGTATATAAATTAACGTAATGCCTTAAACATCTGATCATTTCTGTGATATATTTCAATGTTTATGAAATTTAAAATATCTACGAGTACTACAATATGCTGTCATCGCTTTTTTAAAAATATATTTTTTTTCTCTCTTTCGTAGTTTTACCTCTCCCTTGTAGGGACCTTTATGCGGCCCGCGCCGCCCGGGCCTTACCGGGCCTTACCTGTCGGGAGAGGAATGAACTATGGATCACAACACAGACAGACATACTTTTTTTTACCAGACAAGGACATGGAGGGCCTCCCCGGATGAGTGATCAGCCCAATGCCGGGGCCACCTCCGAGACAACACGAACACATAGGACGATACACACCGTTCACACACACATTCACTCAGAACAAGGCGAGGATGAGGATGGAGATGATAATGACGGCCATATGATATCCGGGGACCACAAGGGCCTAAAGTTACCTGACATTTGTCTCACAGGTGAGGGAAAACCCCGGAAAAACCTCACCTTAGGTAACTTGTCCCGACCAGGAATCGAACCCGGGCCCGCTGCGTGAGAGGATTAAAAATAATTTTAAGACTTTAATAATTAGTTTATAGATAAGAGATGTACAAATTATGCTTATCTATCTGCAGCCTAAAATGGTAGAAAGGGTTTAAAATAGGGAATAAAAATTAAAGAGAATAAAGAAGTGTGTGCTTATCTCAACCTCATTTTCATCCAGTGTATTGATTTAGAGATACTCCCTATATCATGCATAGGCCTACTCAATGGCAAGTCTACAGTGAAGATAATTCCACAATGTTTCTTGGTACTACTTTAATCTTGAAAGGGGTGGAATTATTTTCATTGCCTTGGGGCGCTAAATAATTAAATTCACTGCCAATAGTGCATATGGTACGGGTCGAGAAAGTTAGGGAAAAGTAGAGAGTCTCACTACAAACCAGCAGTATTTAATATGCAATTATAATGCCTCAACAACTAGTTTTATGCTAGATGCATCTGCAACAGTAATTAGTTTTTGCCTCGAAGATTCGTATACAATCAAACGCTTACGAAATAACAACCTAGACATATTTTTATTAATTTCAGTGTTGAGGTCAATTTACGGAAGCAGATTATCTCTAAAGCCTTGACATATGTTTTATGTTTAAGCACTTTTTAATAATATCTTACCTTGGTGTCCAGTTGTCAAAAAATAAATGGGTCAGTGGATAGAGTACGACATTTTGTCCACAACCAGTATTCGCTGTTGAAGGTTATTCTGTGGTATCATCGGAAGTGAGAAAGAATGGTTCTGATATTTGCGAGGACAACGATATTCATAAAATGCATGTGGTGTTATTATGACCAATGAGGAGGAAGCCTACGTATTACATTTAAATGAAAAAAACCCTGAACTATTTAGCCAAACCGTTTATGATTTATAGCTGTTACTTCCTGGGGAAAATTTATACATAACTTTGAATAGGTACAATCAAATCCACCCACTTAATATTGATATATTTGGAATGAATCTTAAACAATTTAATTCTGCTGCAAACCAACTGTGGTAATTGGTAATTGGTAATTCATAGGAATCTGTGTGTGAATAGTAATACCATATATGATATTGTCAACTAACATATTTTAAGTATTTATATTATTTGTTTTGCTCTTATTTCATTCTTATTTTTCTCTACATTCTTCATGCTTGCTTTCTTCTTATCTCTCTTATTCTCTTTACTCTCTCCTATTCTCTTTACTTCTTACCTTACATTGGTCAGTATCCTAACTTTCTTACTTTTTATTATACCTATTTCATATTTGTGTTATTGTAAGTACATGATGTATTGCTGGTATAATCATGAACATTGTAATTGGGTGTTTACCTGTAGTGTTCATTCTTGATTAAATAAATAAATAAATAACATTGAGAATACAATAGGACTATGATATTATAACAATAAAAATCTGATGTGGTATGTTGATGTCTTCCTTTGCCCATATTGGTGTGAAACTATATAATAAAATTCCTTTAGATATAGGCAAGACATAACATAGAGATGGAAAATTTCGGTTCAGTTTGTTAATGGAAATAATAGGACCAAGAGGGTAGAAACTATGAAGATTTTTGGAAAAAACTCAGAAATCAAACACCGACCATTAATTAATTCAAGCAGTGGACAAAATAGGGGCCGAAGAACAAAAAATGCATAACTATTTTAGTAGGCACATTATCAGATCCATTCGAAATGATGGTAAACCTTCTAAATAATGTCTACAACTTTTGTATGAAACAATTTGAATACAACCAATCTATACTGTAAGGGGTGACCAAAATGGAGTCTTAGAACAAAAAAATTAATACATAAATTGATGGAAATCTTCTAAATATTACAAACATTTGAACTTTGGCCATTTTGTTCCAATGTATAAAAATATTAGCTTCAAAATCTACCAGCGTATGTAGGTCAACTGAAAAGGATTTTTTTTTTATCATTGCGAACATACCGATGTGCACCTTTATGTGAGGCTATTGCTTACTTTCTCTGTAATTACTAAATAAGAATTGCTATTCGTTTAATTTCAAACCAAAATACAAGAAACAATCACAAACAATAAGGCAAGATGGCGTGACGCTTTACGATAATCCGAATGGAAAGTAAATCCGATTAGTTCTGGAAGAATGACTGTTGTGATAGGGCCATGGAAGGCCTTTGCTACTGAAGACATCAGAGTCAGTCACGAACTGGCAGGCAATCTGCAGAGACATCAGGGTGGGGTGAGGTCAGAAACAGAGATATTCATAAGGAAATTATTATGAAACAAAACCTCGAGATTATTCATAAAGAAGAAAAAGTGTCTGTGCGGATGCAAGTGCTAGGCAACTATAACTTTCACAGCCTGCACGAAAAGGGAAGTTACACAACACAAGGGTGCTCTGTTTCCGCTTTGACATAGGTACAGTGTTCCTAGAATTACAAGGCCTTCATCGGACGCAGCTTAATTGGTGAACACTTAGTAAAACTTGGAAGCATTTATAATTTTAATTAGTAAATCTATAATAATAAGAGGAAGTGTTTGTCTCTCTGTCTGTCTGTACGCGATGCCCAGCGAAATCTACTGCACGCAGAAATCTGACATTTTAAACATAGATGGACTGAATGGTGGGCGAATGCACCTCGAAGACGGATTTTTAATTTTCGCTTTCGTTCGCGAGTTATGAGTGAAAAATTGTTAGAAAACGTGCACTTTTTGAGCTTTCGAAGCATCAGTTTTCAGTAGGCCTAATACATTTCAATTGTCAAATCAATTGCAGGTGGCTTTGTCCTTTTTGGCATAACTCGGAAATAAAAGCATCGCGATTTTTTCATCATATCGCATGGAATTACCGATCGCTTCAATTTTGTGAGCTCACCCTGGTCGATTCCTTTGTTTATAATGTCAAATACAATAGAGGCGCTTTCTAATCGTCAATGAATGAAAATGAAAATGAATGAAAATTCTAATACTCTATCATATTGCGTATAAAAATCTATGCCTGTTTCAGAATAGTATTAAAATCGACCACCGATTTCATGAGTGGTGTTTTGGTTTTTCATTCCTGAATTATGGCAAAAGTACCAATTCTGCCCATGAAATTCCTTGCCACCTGAGCTAGCATTTCGGTTTTATACTTCCGCGTTCTGTCTGGCTAACAGATACCAAATTTATGTAATGTTATGCAAGGTCTAATACGTGAGCAATGGGCGTTACAACGGCAGGGGAATATCTATTTCACCATTGTTTTTACTGAGATGGTATTCTTCTATTGTTGTTTGCAACACGAACACATTAAAGAGTCTGGTCTGCTTTGGTTTTCTGCTCTCCTGCTATTTTACCTTACGTGTCGTCCTCTTCGTGCGTCTGGCCTGACTTGTTCACAAGAAAAACGGAAGAAAAATACCAGGCTCTACAAACAAGCTTTAACAAAGATGTGTGTATAGCATGAAACCACATTAAACCCAGGTTCCTTTAGACAAAGTCTTTACAAGAATGAAGTAGCCTGCAAGTAAGGACAATAATTTAGCCTTTAGGGCTATCGAAAAATCCTATAAGTAAAGAAGAACACCACAATTCCGATCATAAGGGCCGACTAAGGAGGGCAAGGCACTTTCTGCCCCAATATTTTACTTTTTATCATATAAGGCCTATGTATAACTTTTTTTTTTTTTTGTGTGCCCACCCTTACCCCCGGAGTGCCAAGCAATTAAGCCTAAACCTCCGGTCAGACCAAATTTTGGTAACCATATGTGATGTGTGTATACCTATTGTGCCCTTATGTACATCCGTAGGGGATGTTGATGGTGTGACGTGTTTGGGCTGAGTACTTGTGTCTTTGTACTTTGGCGCAGGATAGACCTAAGTGCGGATAGGTCTTATGTGCAATATTTCCGAGTGTGTTTCTTTTTAGTGACATGTAGTTATGTATTCTAGAGATTCCTATGTATAACTACTACAAATCCAATTCTTGCCCCCGCCCACAAATATTTCCAAGTCGGCAGGGCCGTAGTTAGGCGGTGGCGAGATGGGCCACCGCCAAGGGCGCAGGTACAGAGAGGGCGCAAAATTAACCATGAAAAAACCTGCCTTCTTTTAGACTGGTGCAATTTATCAAGCAATAAAAATTCCACGTTAATGGAAGAAATCTTTCAGGTTATTAAAAATTACTGCACGTGAACTATCTATAGTATTATGCCGATTGTCTACAAACAAAAAGCAGTCATGCAACGTTCTTTAATTAACATGTTTTTTATTGACAGAGTATAACATAAATCATGACAGTATGGAATGGTATAACAATAAAAATTAAAATGTACGTTATTATTGAGATGAAAGTGGTTCAACTATTCGAAAAAAATATTTTACCTATATTAATGTGCCTACATTTTAGTAGGCCTCAGGCCTATTATGTAATTTACTTTTAATACTAGATTTTATTATTTAATTATTTTTTAAGTAGTTCAATCGTCTGAAAATAAGGTTTTTAGTACCTTGAAAGTCCAACAATAATTTCATTTTCAAATTGAGGTTAAGGTTTTCTTTGATAATAACAGTGTTTTTATATTAAAATAATAAACAATTTTTACATAAATTAAAAAAAAATTGTTCAGACCCCCCCCCCCCCACACAGTATTGGAGGGCGCAGATTTGTCAAACTCGCCAAGGGCGCAGAAGGACCTTGCTACGGCCCTGCAAGTCGGTGCCTCTGATTCCGATTCATTCGCCCCTATACACCGAGGGGTCGATAGGTATGATTATCAGCTACTTCATGTCTTTCTTGCAGGTTCGTAGCCCAGGGGGCTAGGGTGGGCTCAGCCCACAAACTTTCTTTTCGGTAATGATTATAATAAAGACACCCTTTACAATTCAATTATTTTATTTGCCCATTAGCATTCCAAGTGTAGAAGATATGAAAGTTGCAAAGAATATCTTATGTAACAAAAGCATTGAATCTGAAAAGTTTTTACTTCGTAGAAATATAAGCGACAAGAAAAGTAATGCATTTGAGGATTGTTATAATAATAGCAGGTCCCCCGGCTTCGCCCGTGATTATTGACCGAATTGCTATATTTTTGTTTAAATAATTTATTTAACAGAAAAACAATTAAAACATTATATTTATTAACACTGACATCCTTTTTACATAATTTGAAAAAATTACATAATTTTATTCTTAATTATATTGTTTAACGTTAAAAATTTAAATAATTAAACGAACAAAACGAACCTTATTCTGCCATGTGGGCATATAAGTTCGAAATGAAACGATTAAAATGAACCATGGATTCATGAACATTGCCCAAATCAAGCATATACAATTTTATTATAACGATTGATAATTAAAAAAAAAAAAATTAAAACCCTGCTTCGTTGTGCATTTCACGAACAAAGTGCGCCGGATCTCAGATCTCAGATTCGAGTTCCCTTGTTCAAAAAACCCCACATAATGAATTTCATCCAAATCATTCAATGTTTTCCCATTTAGGCATGCATTCGTTCTCCTTTACTGTCCACGTGTGTTTAAAAAATCAGGTATCTGCGAATCGTAAACAAATGAATCATTATAGCAACCGAGCAACTCCATCTTCAATTAATTTCACAATTGAATACTGTTTTCTATAACAATCGAATTGCTCGTGTGTTTCTTATGGAAGGTATGTCGTCTCCTCGAAAACATTTGATTTTTGGCATTAAAAATCAAAATTTTCCAAAACCCAGTAACTAGTGTGCACTTACATTATGCAACGAAGGTACTGTCAAAATTCCAAGTTTAGACTCTGCGTTGATTATCTGTCAGTCTGCCTAGCAATTCTAAAGGGGTTAGGTACACAAATAGGAATTTTAGGAATTAACAGGCCTCAAAGACTTACCCAGACTCATTCAAGAATGGCTAATTTAGTGCATTTGGCATTTGAGAAGGGCATAAGAAAGGACATGAAAATAGAAAAGGTTCTGAGAAAATGCATCCTTTTGAAGGAGATATGGATTTGGCTGTTCTGGAAAAAATTGTCTATGTAGCCTATTCTTTTAGATTAACGTTTTTGTACATTTTTTGTGCTTTTAATTGAAGTACCGGTACTCTCCAGTACCTACATGAGTGCCACAGAACAAACAACTTTCAGTTAACATTACTTGTGCATAGTGTTTTACAGTGTAAGATTTTTATTCCATAACAGGCCCAAGTTCAATATTCTCTCATAATATAACTCTAGCCCATTGTGAGAAACATTTTTCGCTATTGAAAAATCCCCAAACTGGCCGGGAACCGAACCCGAACCGCTGGAGGCGAAACAGGTGGATTACCGACTCACCAACGGTAGAGGACACTGTACGAGTGGAGAAAGCAAAAATCAGAGAAATTAGTTCTTATAAACACGAGAAAGTTGCATAAATTTCAATCAGTAACTAGACGATGTTGCAATTGTTTTGTTTGGACTTACCAGATTTTTTTAGAAGATAGGATGCAAGTATCTGTCGCACTGAGATTCACAATGATGATCTTGCCACTTGGATTCATCTCTTAATACTACATTGCAGCCGTTTCATGCAAGCACACAATTTGTAATTACTCTGCATGACAAGCCCAATTAACTGCCATCTCCAGAAACAATAGCTTTGCTTTGAGAAAACAATTACCACCGCCTTAGTCACAATAGTTATTCTTCTCTTGAAATATCTGTAGCTTATTCTCACGAGTTTGAACTAAAGATAAGTCTGTGGGGATAAGTTGATACGTTAAAGATCTATATGAATGAAATGTCACTTTCTAAACAGCGAAAGTTGTCAATTCTTGTAGACGAATGAAATAATTCTGTATCTTATTGAGCAAAACATATGAATACGTATCTTTACACCTTAGTAAGAGTACAATGAAAATAGCACAATGTTTAGAATGAAAGAAATGGTAATAATAAAGATTAGGGTGCTAATTAAGGTGCTCATTATTTATGCATGGGTAGATAAGAAAACTTCTTTTATTTATCATGCTTCTTTGTGATGTTGGTACCATGCACCGTGTGCACTCACAGTAGTCCAAATTCACATTGGGCAGTTCTTGGAACTGAAGTTCGTGGACCGGAACCATTCCGTCATATTATTTCCATATACCCTAGCAATAATACACAGATCTCTAGCAATACTTTATAATCCAAGTAGGTTTTATGAATCTATCTGCGGCAAACAGGAAACTTGCCCGGGGGAATTGCTTTCTGAAATATTAGTTAACTTAGAATATACAGTAGAGTCCCGCTATTCCGACTAATTGGGACCGAACACCATTCGATATAGCGGGAATTCGGAATAGGCGGATTTCATTGATAATATCGAAGTATTGGCTTGTTAAGGCGTAAGTTAAGTGCGGGGAATTGTATAAATGGAGCCGACATGTGCTGTAAGTAACCAGCTTTCATTCAAATTTGGTTCCAGGTGTTTTCATCAAGCTTGGGCTCTATGTATGTCTTTATTTAACTTCTTTGTATAACAATAAATGTAAGTTTTTTCACGAACGCCTTTTTAATTTCACCTGTTTTTAAGTTTAAAAATATGTATTTTTTTCTGAACTCGGTTCGGAATAGGCGGATTTTTGGAATAGTGGGGTTCGGAATAGCGGGACTCTATTGTAGTGAATACTTACTCGTCTCTATCAAGTAGCTCCTCAGTTTAAATCACGAAGCTGAGTGCACCACGTTCCAAACCTCCATACCTCAGAAAGATCCGAGGAGTTACCGGGTTTCGAACCCAGGCCTGGTAATCCGTTGTCAGGGTCCCTAACCACGAGACCACGCAGGCGGTCATAAAATTTAATAATATTAATATTACTAATAATAATAATAATAATGCGAGGTATAGACATCCTAATAAATCTCCGATTCTGGTGGTGTATTACTATCTGGCGACCACTTGTGGATATTCTTAAGTATGATAGAAGATGCATGAAAAGTTTTCACAGTAAAGTTGTAGTAAAGTAAAGTAAAGTAAAGTAAAGTAATCCCTATACAGGCCATGGAGGCCCAGAGGGTTCCAGGAGGTTGAGGCTCCCAGATTTTGGACATTCGGCACTTGAAGGTGGTAAGGTTGTCAGCCTTACGCACCGGCCGCGTAAAGTTGTAGAGACAGTTAAAATGAACATTTTTTTTATGTCAGAACATTTCTTTGTAAATTTAATGGTTTTCGAGATAGAAATGAAAGAAGTATGACTTTCAATACACAGATCAGAAGTCATGAAAATATGTGTGAGGATGAAGTATGAGGTAATGTTGTTGGTAATGATTTGTGCATTGTTACCGTTGAGAGAGCAGAACAATTTTACTTGATAGGTTGTAACGTGCTGCCCCACCCACTTTACTTCCTCTCCCATCATTATCATGTGTACCGTGTCCAAGAAATCGCTGTAATTGATCTATACCGACATAATGCAGTTTAAATAATCACCGATAGAAATACGACTTTCAGTAGAAATGCAGCAACACTTTCATTGGCTTATTGGCTTAATTGGTTCCATGCATTATTTATGGATTTGGTTTTTTTAATGATTTATTTTTTGTCGCTTTGACTCATAGGAGTCGAATCGCGACTGTACAGATAATAACATTACATATTACATTACATATAATAACCAGTAATACATATTAGAACAATATTAGTGTATGGTTGCATAGTTTTACAAAAGATTTGGTTTTATTGTTTCATTCACACATTATTTACCTGTAGAAATAAATAATTATCTAAACCCGTTTATAAATCGACGGACTCGGACAACAATTTACTTAAAACTCCAATGAAGAAGTACAAGTAGAAATTCTGAGACATTTCACTGAGAAAAGTACTCCAGTAGCCTATATGCCGATTATTTACACTTTGGCATAATTTTTTTTCGAATAAATTGTATTAGAAAATATTGTAAAGTATTCAATTTTAAAGCAAAGTGTTCTCTTAGGGTATCAGCCTTAAACAGCGTTCTATCCCAGGACTGCTCTTGATTCTCATTTCTGTTAGAAGCTGAGTCAATCGCAGGGTATAGTGGCACTACAAGGATTAGACCAGTACCCAATTAGACCAGTACCCAATTAGCTCATCTGGGATCAAACCCGCAACCTCCTGGTTTCTTTGTCTGTCATTTTTAAATTTTAAAACTCGTTGTTGCATGGTTGACCTTAAAATCACATCATTTTTTTTATTTTTAAATTCGTCTTGCATTGCTGACATTAAATTAAACATATCAGTAGATAAAAGTGAGAGGTGTAGGCAGCTAAACAGATTAAAATAAAGAAATGTAGAGTCATAATGAAAAATTTAATGTAATATTCGGGATTTAAATCAAGATTTTCGGTTCTCCGCTCTACTGCTCTACCAGTGGAGCTACCGTGGCAACATTCCGGTATAACATTTAATTCTTAAACTGACTCACATATGCTGGTATAACACCAGGTGTTCTCATATTAAGATAACAGCCCAGTGGCGACTTGTAACTACTTGAAGGGTCGGGCTTTATAGTAAACCACTAGATAGTTTGATCGACAAGAGAATGGAAGGCAACTAAACAGATACAATTTACTGTCGAGAATCAAACGGAGAGCTAAAATGAACGCAAGCGGGCTACGAGCTTTTTTAAAGTCAAAATATAAGCGACGCAGAACCAGGTTTTGCCTGGCGGCAGGGACGCATTCGGGAACCTCTGGTGTGCAGAGTGCATAGCTGATGTAAGAATGATGTTAAGTAAGATTTACCTCAGGGACCGAAGCTCATATAAGTCTAATCAGTTAATCACAAATCGATTTGCAGACGATCCTAATGTTCGTGTAGTGTAGGCGTTCCGAATAGCATTAGAAAGGAGACCTCATAGGAATGCATACACTAGTGGGAGGCAAACAACATGAAATATCGAATACGACAAGCTCTGTGAGATGATATTAATTTTACATTTTTCTAACCGCTAAACGCCCATGCTATTACATGCTATTACTGATTTAGAACCGCGATGGAATCGATATCATGTATATTAGAATAAGAATTATGGTTTACTACATAATTACATTTATGGTCCCCTTTCAATGACTTTTGAAAGGTATTTTGAAAGTATAACGAAAGTACGTTATTACTAAAGCTTTGGAGCGCATAGTGCAAAAATAACTCATTCACCACTTGAATGACCACAAGTTATTAAGCTGTAAATATGTTCTTTTGTTAATTGTGAAGCTGTGTTATAAACATGCTATGTTTTGTGTTATAAGATAACACAATCAGACGACATTGTGCTGTTCAGTTCAATACTTGGCAATCAGTGCTCGGAATCTGAATTTGAATAGTATGCTGATGATCGAAATCTATTTAATTTTCATCTAAATCCTTAAGTTAATTATGTATCTTATGGGATAAGTCAGTTTTTGTTTTGTAATAAACTGAATAAAATAAATTGTTAGAAGAATTTTAAATTTCATGTACGGAAGGATAAATACCAACTGGACGAAATACATGTAATTGACTTAAATTTCGGAGCTCGAGGAATAATAACAATTTGAAAGAAAAAAATCTGATGTGAAAGTCACATAATTTCCTCTGCCCAAATAAAAGTTAGCAGTATTCACATATCCTTGTACAGAATCGCAAGACACGATTGTACGCAGGCTATATAACAAACTTAAAAAAAAAAAAAAAAAAAAAAAACAAGTGACTGCAGACGTTTATTGAACTTTCCGCCGTAAAACATAATTTCCGAAATTTATCGAATATTTCCCTCAGATACTTCTTTACTCTATGCATGGCCAACAATACATCTTTCTCACTTCACATTCTTATATAGAATAAGAGGCCGTGAAAGAGCGCATATTCAGTTGTTCATCACGCAAGACAAACTTTCTACAAACAGTGGGTGAACAGTGGGTGGCTTGTAACTACCCTCAGAGAATTTTTTCGAAAAAAAGTTTCAAATAAAATTTTTAGCTCTCAGTAAAAGGAACACATGTGCAAATTTTAAAGAAAATCGTTAGAGCCGTTTTCGAGAAAATCGCGAAAACCGAAAATTTCTTCATGTACAGTCCCCTTAAAAATAAGATAAAATAGTCGCCAATCTTATCCTCACATCTTCAGAAGGTACCTGACCCAAATACGAAATTTCGTTTTCATACGATTTTCCGTTTTGGAGCTAGAGTGTTCACAGACAGACAGACACACAGACATGTTTCCAAAAATAGTATTTTTGGATTCAGGGGGCCTTGAAACGTGTATATATGCTAAAAACTCAACTTCGAATTTTGGGGTCGAAAACAATACTTCCTCTACCTATAGTACCTATGGTACGGGCAGAGGAAGTAAAAATTGTTTGCCAAAATTAATCTGAAGAAAATAACTTGTAGCAGCCATAAGCAATAGCAATCCTAACGGGGCGCGAACGACTCCTAGACCCCTCACGGCAGATTTGTTTGTTATATACATTTTTTTCTTAATTTAACCTCTCCCGTCGAAGGGACGTTTGTGTCCCAGATTATTTGGCAATCCATTTTTACTTCCTCTGCCCGTACCATAGGTACTATAAGTAGAGGAAGTATTGTTTTCGACCCCAAAATTCGAAGTTGAGTTTTTAGCATATATACACGTTTCAAGGCCCCCTGAATCCAAAAATACTATTTTTGGAAACATGTCTGTGTGTCTGTCTGTCTGTCTGTCTGTCTGTGAACACTCTAGCTCCAAAACGGAAAATCGTATGAAAACAAAATTTCGTATTTGGGTCAGGTACCTTCTGAAGATGTGAGGATAAGATTGGCGACTATTTTCTCTTATTTTTAAGGGGACTTTACATGAAGAAATTTTCGTTTTTCGCGATTTTCTCGAAAACGGCTCTAACGATTTTCTTTAAATTTTGCACAAGTGTAACTTATAGTGAGAGCTAAAACTTTTATTTGAAACTTTTTTTCGAAAAAATTCTCTGAAGGCAGTTACAAGCCACCTACTGTTCACCCACTGTTTGTAAAAGGTTTGTGTTGTATGGTGAACACACTCTTTCACGGCCTCTTATTCTATATACGAATGAAGTGAAAAAGACATATTGGAGGGAAATATTCGATAAAGTTCGGAAATTATTCTTAACGACGGAAGTTTCAATAAATGTCTGCAGTCACTTGTTTTTGTTTGCTATATAGTCTGCACTTTTATTAGTCGCATCATTTTCAAAGAAGAGGTTATCAGGTATTTATCGTATAATTAGCGTTAAATTGTGTCTTGCGTTTCTGTACAAGGATATGTGAATACTCCTAACTTTTATTTGGGCAGAGGAAGTTATGTTACTTTCACATCAGATTTTTTACTTCCTCTGCCCGTACCATAGGTACTATAGTAGAGGAAGTATTGTTTTCGACCCTAAAATTCGAAGTTGAGTTTTTGGCATATATACACGTTTCAAGGCCCCCTGAATCCAAAAATACTATTTTTGGAAACATGTCTGTGTGTGTGTCTGTGTGTGTGTGTGTCTGTCTGTCTGTGTGGAAGTTTGTGAACAGGCTAGCTCCGAAACGGAGAATCGTATGAGAACAAAATTTCGTATTTGGGTCAGGTACCTTCTGAAGATGTGATTCGAAGATTGGCGACAAATTTCTCTTATTTTTAAGGGGACTTTACATGAAGAAATTTTCGTTTTTCGCGATTTTCTCGAAAACGGCTCTAACGATTTTCTTTAAAATTTGCACATGTGTTCCTTTTACTGAGAGCTAAAACTTTTATTTGAAACTTTTTTTCGAAAAAATTCTCTGAGGGTAGTTACAGGCCACCCACTGTTCACCCACTGTTTGTAAAAATTTAGGTATTTATAGGATAATAATAGCGTAAAATTGTGTCTTGCGATTCTGTAAAAGGATATGTGAATACTGCTAACTTTTTTTTTGGGCAGAGGAAGTTATGTGACTTTCACATCAGATTTTTTTTCAATTGTTATTATGCTCAAGCTCCGATAATTAAGGCAATTACATTTATTTTGTGTTCACCGCTGTGTCGTAGGGGATGTGTTCGCTCCTCTCATGCAGCGGGCCCACGTTCTGCTCCTGGTCCGAAAGAATTATTTAGGTGGGGTTTTCCGGAGTTTTCCTTCACCTGTGAGACGAATGTCGGCTAACTTTAGGCCCTTATGGTCTTCGGACATCCTCTGGCCATCGTTATCGTCTTCGTCCCATCACCCATCCGGGGAGACCCTACATGCCCTTGTCTGGTCAGAAAGCATGTATGTGATCCAATAGAAATCCCTTTCGCGAAAGGTCGCGGTCCAGTAAGGCCTGGGCGGTGTGGGCCGCATAAACGACCCTACAACAGGAGAGGTTAAACTAAGAAAAAGGGAAATAAGTTAAAACATATTTTCTTCATACAATTTGTGAAGATTGAAATATTGTATTCATTAATAATTAATAGGCCTAAAAGTAAGTACTTTTGACAGAATTAAATGATAAAATCCCAAGATGACATCTATTTTTTTTAATTGAAATTTATGTGGGATCACCACTTGAGCCTACGTATGAAAATATTGATCTCACCAGTTAAGGGCTAAATTCTGATAAAGTGATAAATTAGAACTCAATAATTTGAAACAGGAGAGTTAATTCTAATGTGTACGATATTTGTGGATATGCATAAGGTGTATTATATTAAGAATTAAAAAAAATTAATGTTGATACCTCCCTCGTTTTAGGGACGAAATCTGTTTCGCTCATACATCTTCAATTTTTCGTAGGTGAGAACCGATTTTCAAACACCTTGAAATAAGAATGGAATCTTCACCAGATAACCTTGACGAATGATAACAATCTAGAAACTTCTTTTATTTTTCCTTTTTGCTACCTTTGAAAGACTGTTGGATATGCAGAAGAAAAAGTGGTGCTTTGCATGGCTTCCCCTCTTCATGTAGGTAACAGCGAGAGTCCCAATGCCAACTAACTCAGCTACCAAACCATCCAGCTGCAGAACTCTCAGTAGGGACATTGCCACAGCCGCTGCTGGTAGTGTGCTCTCCGCAGACCGGCTGTCAGAACTACGTAGCACATGGTCAACAGTGATGGAGCTTCCAGTAGGCTTTGGAAGGCTGTCATTTGTCTGCAAATGCATCGAGTTTAAACAGCGTGTGATTCCCGTAATGAAAGGATTAGTAATTTCCCTCCCGAGTGAACAGTGACAGCTGACAATCGAAACAAATGACTCGAGATTCAGTAATTATACAAGAAGTTTCCCAATAATAGAGTGCAGTGACAGATGTCAAGTGCATCGCTGACTTTGGAATTAAGTATGTGCAATTAATCTATTAATATAAACATTCAATTGGTTGCAAATATAATACACTGAAAATTACGCAAAGAAATTTAGTAATTGTTTAAATTTAGTTCTTTCAACAGTTTTAGAAGATAACAGAAGTGTAACTTAGATTATAAAATAGACTTTCAAAAATATATTTTTTTTTTTGTTTGCATATCAGAGGATAAATTTTTAGAGTACATAATTTGTACTATTTCAACTTAGAAACCAAACAAAAATGTTAGTTTATAGGAAAGTACTTAAAAAATAGAATATTTCTGAGAGAGATTACAATTTAGGTGCTTCAAATTAGACGAAGATGCTGTGGAATATATATATATATATATATATATATATATATATATATCGATTGTTGATTTTAGAAAACAACTGAAGTAACTGTATAGAAAAAAAGTTTCTAAAACTTTTTTTTTTTTTTGCCCCGCCTTCCACCCCCAGATTACCTGAGCCATAAGCTATATCTCTGGTCCAACAACCGATTTCGCATTTGTTCTAAGATCGTCGCGTCACCTTCTCTTGATCATAGAACACAGGGAAAATGACCATTTCTAATACTATTTTCATTGATAGAGTTTATCAACATAATCTATGATTTTGAGGTTTTAATGAAATACAATTAAACGATCGAAATTGCCTGTGCGCCAAAATAAGCAGTTTGAGGTGCTATTTTTGAAACGTGATGAATGTTCTGAGGAATGTGCGTGCTTGCAGACGACTTCATCAGCACCTAGTTCTACTTAAGTGTTCAGATATAACATCTTTAGAGTCGTAGGCGTGACAAGCTTATGAACTTTTAACACAGATTTTCCTGTATAATCTAGTAGTACGACTTACCTACCTTCGTCGTATGTAATTATAAATCAACATCTAAGACCAGAGTTCCGGAATATAAATTTAAAATATAAACAACAACAAAAAAAAGCAATCTGACAAGTTAAAAATTTACGCCCAAGAGTGGCACAATACGAAAGTGGTAGAGACTTGTGCAAGAGGATGGGCAGTGATTGCAGAAGTAATTCAAGTGGAATGAATGCGATGAATTTCATCTGCGGGTTTTGATTCACAGCTGAATACACGGGTAGATGGCTGAGGAGTCAGGTCATCTGGGGTCATGGTATTGCGACTGCTGCGGGTCTACTTCTTCCTCGGAGCTCTTCCCTGGACGCTGCTGGCTTCCGCTTCCTTCACACACCATCCAGAGGTGAGTTTTTATCACCATTTCTTATAAGAAAGTTTTTTTTGTTTGTTTGTGGAAACAGTGCTGTAAGATGCACGAAAACTTACAACATTGTTTCAAGAGAGGATTTATTGTTTGTACACTAGCATGTGTGAACAAATTAAAGTGAGAGATACAGGTTTCAGTCCTAACACGAGTAATGTACATACATTTTTTTTTCTCAGTAACCAATCATACTTTCGCCTTAAGATTTGTCAAGTTGAATACTCACTACTTCTCCTATCTTATACTATGTTGAAGTTTTTGGTAACTATTACCAATATTGATAACTATCATCATAATTAAATTGTTTCTTGGCACCTTGGCATTTCAAAATAATTTATGTAAATATTAATATTTTGTAAAGATTACCTTTTAATTAATCGTAAATATCGTATAAACAGTACTACGTACTATCATTGAATTATCTGCAAAAGAAATATTTTCAATTTCACTTTATTTCGATAAGCTCAAATTTGTATACTACATTTCTATATACTTACTCACTCAATGGTAACAGACAATTCCTAAACAAGCCAAAGGAATATTATCTATTTTATGGAACCCGGAGGTTCATAGCCGCTCTTACATGAGCCCGCCATTCAACCCTATTCTGTGCTAACTCCAACCAAACATCCCTTGAAAATCTACTTCCTTTAAATCTTGGTCTGAAAATAGTTTATCTCTTCTTCGTCCCTACGGAAGATTGCAGAGAGAAGGGGGAAGAGAGAGATGGATAGGATGAGATACGGCGAGAAAGAGAGAGAGAGAGAGAGAGAGAGAGAGAGAGAGAGAGAGAGAGAGCCATTGCGCCACAATGGTATTCAAATTATTTCGGGGAGATAATAAATGCACGATTATATGGGTTGTTGAACTACAAATAGCATGGCCCCCTGTTAACTAATGCGTGCATTATTGCGTTGGATACTTATTATACATTCGGTGAGAAATACGAAGTGTGGGAGAAGTCATTACGAATGTTCATGGACACTAAACCGTGATTCTCACGGACCAGAAGGAAACGTTTTGTACGTGCGAATAAAAACAAAGCTTTTTTTATAACCCAAATAACCGAGCTTGCATGGCATGGCAAATTGAACTGATCAGCATCTCCGTTTACACCTGTAACTATGGTTGCTTCTCTGTGCTCTTTTATGAGCCGTAATAAAAGCGTGCTAACCTTTAGAAGTGCGAATAATCTGGTAACGTCACGAAGTATTAGACAATGATTCTTAAGTTACGAAAGTGTGTTTCATATGAATGAGGAACAATGGTGAGGAACATAATACACGAAGGTTTACGAAAGTTATATTTGTAGGGTAGATGTTTGTTAAGAAAATCACAGTTAAAGGGATGGAAATACGTTAATTTTTAAGTGTTTAAAATTGAAATTGCGTTTCCATATAATTTACGAAAACTACTGTATTTAGCTGGAATAGTATTGTAAATTATATATTTATGTCAAAATATCCCCAAAATTTTCTATACCTCTAGTGTCCTTTTTTCAAGCTACCATAGTAAAAGGGAGTCCTCCTAAATATTTCTTTTTTCAACTAAAGCTCTGGATATGGGCGACGTCTTGGTTATTTTATATCATTTTCTTCTTCTGAAGTTAACTTAATCATTCAAGAAGCACACTGCCAAAATTTACAAGTATTACAATATTGAAAATAGTATTAACGACCCGCTGTCTAAATCCCCTGTACAGAGATTTAAAATGTATTTTTCTCGTATTTTTCAGGCATTTTGAAATGCAAAAATGAATAGTAGGCCCTACTGTACAATTTTGTTGCTAACTTTGACAGTTTTAGTGAATGTACTATAAATGTGATTAGAAATCTTTACCGTCATTTTAAACACTATAATAAATTGTTTTTAAAGTTTGAAGAACATTTAAGTTATGTATGGACTATAAAATTAAGTGAATAAATTAAGCAAAAGAAATAAAAAACTAATTTCTTACGATTCAACTTAAAATTCAGTACACACCATATTTTCTACATGTATCAAATGTGGTAAATAATAAAACATTTCTACAAATATGTTGGGAACACATACACTTGAAAATATGGATTTAAAACTTCTATTAGGATCAAATGTCCGCCGGCGTGGTCTTGTGGTTAGCGTCGCTGACTACAGATCCGTCGGCCCGGTTTCGATTCCCGGTACCTCCTCGGATTTTTCTGAGGTAGGGAGGTCTGGTAGGGGGGCACTCAGCCTCGTGATTCTAAATTGAGAAGCTACTGGATAGAGAAGTAGCGGCTCCGGTCCAGAAAACCACCACTAACGGCCGTGGGTGTCGGCATGCTGACCACATGCCCCCCCAATCCTGCCATCTGTCTACGGGATATGATGCAGCGGTCGGGTGGTAGGCCAAGTCCCTTCAGGGATGTAGCGCCACGGAGTTTAGTTTAGTATTAGGATCAAATGTAACCAAATTAATTTTTACTATTTCGTACACCAAAATAAAGGTATGTAAAAATTTTAAATCTTTAATTTTATAATTGTGGACAAATATAAATTATGCCATTCTCTCCCTTAAGACAAAATTACAATGTCAGGCTGTTACTGAAGCTGCGTGAGTCTAAAGGGCTAAGCCTAAGGGTGGCGTGTACCAACCAGGAGTAAACTAAACTACAATAGTAAATCTAAGAAGGAAACCTGAAGTAAACAAAAAACCAGTTTTGTCTCTCTCACTCTTAAGTCATAGGAGTAATGTGCTAGAGTGAGACAGATGTACTGGTTTTTGTTTACTTCAGGTTTCCTTCTTAGATTTAATATTTTAGTTTGGTTTACTCCTGGTTCGTGCACGCCACCCTATGTCTATTTATGCAAAAATAAGCAATTCACTTGCAGCAGACATTGAAGTAAAATTTTACTGTAACTGCATTTATTATAGAAAAATGAGGAAGTAACTAACAAAGACTGTTTTACAATCGATGTTTACGAGGCTGTTCGAAAGTCAGGAAAATGCCTGGACTGTTCCTTTAAAGAACTCAGTCCGGCCTTTGTGCATTAAACCCCTTACTTAAGACTTTCTTTTCCATAGAATATTTGATACTGACATAGGTCAAAATATAATTATTACTATTATTACTCTGTAACTGTATAACTCTGACAACGGATAAACGAAAACATGAAAGTTATTTATACTCTATTATAAAATCTCTGCATGCGTTTTATAACAACCTTATTTTTTAAATTAACAATATTTCTTAAGATTGGCCTTTGATATCTATCTAGTAAAATTAGCGCTATTTCACCCTCATAAGGTGAGATGACTTATTGTGTAGCAAATCAGACATTCGAGAGGTCACGGCTTCAAATCCCGCGACCGGCCAACTTTGCTGAGGTTTTCCATGATTGAGAATATTATAGGAGAAAAATTCCTCCGACACTGGGACTTAAACCAAGGACCTTTGGCTATTCGCGCCAATGCTCTACCAACTGAGCTAAGCCGGAGTTCAATTCACAGCGCCAGATGGAATCTCTCTCCTATGACTGATTGCCCTAATGGTCTACCTCACAGACAGACAAGTTATGTCATATGCAGTACTGTGAGGCACACTAAGTAGTGATTTTTTGTGACCGGGCTCCCACTGTTATTGTACAGTTAACATTCAAGACAGATATACAAGGCTTCATGAACCACAGATTATTGTCTCTGTTGGACATTCCATCTGGCGCTGTGAATTGAACTCCGGCTTTGCTCAGTTGGTAGAGCATTAGCACGAATAGCCAAAGGTCCTGGGTTCAAGTCCCAGTGTCGGAGGAATTTTTCTCCTATAATATTCTCATGTAATGTCCAACAGAGACAATAATCTGTGGTTCATGAATGCTTGTATATCTGTTTTTCCATGATTGCTCTCGGTCGACAAATATGAATGCTGGGTTGGAATTAATCTTCCCTGTCCTTCTCGCATCATTCTTTCTCTCTCTATTTCTCTCTCTCCTCTTTCCCCCTCCCTCCCTTTAGCTGCATTTCACACACACATACCACGGGCACGATTTACGTTTACCACGCTCTGGATTTAATTGGTTGCATAATTATTATTATTTCGCCTCCACGCCTCCTAGTAGGTCTACCTGCCCTTTCTTGTTATTAATGTAATGCACATAATTTAATTAAGAGATATGCAACGTTCACATAAATTATTCTTGTCGGCAGCCAACCGAATAAAACCGTGTTTCAGTAACATTCTTGGTAAACGTTCTGGAAAATGAACTTTAATCATTATTAAATGCATCTTGCAAGCAAGTGTGCACCTTTAATGACTTCACTAGGTCGAGACGTTACTAGTGAACGTAAATAATAACAAGCATGGTTAGTGTCCAAAGCAATTATTTAAAATTATCGTCTGAGAATTAGACTAAATATTTCCCATGCAATTATTTTAGTAATTACCAAATAAGCAATTATGCATCTCTGATTGTTTAAGCAGGGAATATCATCATATTACCATGTAATAAAGCCGTTTTATTGCATAATAAATCAAATGACGATACTGGAAACGTTTAGTGAACAGTGTAGTGTCTATAAACCTATTTACTTTATTATCTGAAAACAGTTACTCTTTTAGAAGTATGTGATCCATAGATTTGTCTCCTCTCCTACGAAAATTGGCTTATAGGTCTCAGAGGAGGAGAGGTAGCACATAGAAAGACAGAGAAGTAAATAACTTATCTAACAATAAGACCTCTGGGATGTAATGTTTCAGGCAAAAATTTGTATTAGACGCACAAACGAAATATGAATTTGGTACGAATTTTGTGGGATCAGTCTTTGCAATTTGACCGCCGGCGTGGTCTTGTGGTTAGCATCGCTGACTACACTTCCGTTGGCCTGGATTCTATCCTCGATACGTCCTCGGATTTTTTTAAAGTAGAGAGTTCTGGAATGAGGTACCCTCAGCCTCTTGATTCAAAATGAGGAGCTACTTGTTAGAGAAGTAGCGGCTCCGGTCATGGAAACCACCATTAATGGCCGTGCTGACCATATGCTTCCTAATCCTGCCATTTGCCTATGGTAGATGACGCAGCGATCGGGAGGTAAGCCTAGTCCCTTCAAGGAATGTAGCGCCGTAGAGTTTAGTTTAGTTTTTTTAGTCTTTGCAATTTTGATTGAAAAGCTCCTTTAATTGCTCTTTCTACCAGAGTATGCTTGTGTTTAAGTTGTATGTAACGTCTTATTTCCTCCATTTGGGCTATGTTTCATTTGTTTAAGCCTACATGACAAACTTGTCGATATTCAGCGACTAAAACGTTAAAACCTTGAAGTAGAAAAGGGCATTGTGCAATGCAAGATCGAAGACATCACGTACTATAGGAATACCTCAAGTGACTGGTAAAGACCTCGAATACCATGTTCTGTTGATAGCCCGGAGGAATACACACCTCCTAGCTATAGAAACTTGCAACACAATATAGTCTCATGAATAGATTTAAACGTTACATGCTATGACGGAACTTAATTTTCGTCTACACCAACAATATTTCATAAACTGCTATACCTTTCTCTCAAATTTAGTGTAATTACTAGGCTATCAATAGTATGATATATATATATATATATATATATATATATATATATATATAAGCTTTCATGGACCACAGATGAATGTCTCTGTTGGACATTACATGAGAATATTATAGGAGAAAAATTCCTCCGACACTGGGACTTGAACCCAGGACCTTTGGCTATTCGCGCCAATGCTCTACCAACTGAGCTAAGCCGGAGTTCAATTCACAGCGCCGGATGGAACCTCTCTCCTATGACTGATTGCCCTAATGGTCTACCTCACAGACAGACAAGTTATGTCATATATATACAATGTCAACTGTACAATAACAGTGGGATCCCGGTCACAAAAATCACTAATTCGTGTGCCTCACAGTACTGCATATGACATAACTTGTCTGTCTGTGAGGTAGACCATTAGGGCAATCAGTCATAGGAGAGAGGTTCCATCCGGCGCTGTGAATTGAGCTCCGGCTTAGCTCAGTTGGTAGAGCATTGGCGCGAATAGCCAAAGGTCCTGGGTTCAAGTCCCAGTGTCGGAGGAATTCTTCTCCTATAATATTCTCTTATTAATAGTATGCCTTTATGATACCTAAGTTCGCGGGTTCGATTCCCGATAAGGTCGCTGTAATTTTTCAATTGTCCTAATCCTTCTGGTGGCACTATGGCCCTGGGGTCAACTCAACCTCTAACAGAAATGAATACCGGGAGCAATCCTGTGGTTAAAGGCGGCCAGTGCATAAGGCTGATAACCTTACCCCCTTCAAGTTCCGAATGTCCAAAATCTGGGAGCCTCAATCTCCTGGAACCCTTTGGGCCTCCATGGCATTCCTTTTTTATGATACCTAATTATACCTATATTTTCATGTATTTTATCTGTATGAATTTGCAAATGTCACGAACATTGTTAGTTTTTGTTCTATTGAGTTGAAATTTGTACCATATTGTAATTTCATGCACTTAAAAATATTGCAATAATTTTGGTTTATGGGGTTCATATGTAAAATACCAATAATGCTGATGATGATGTTCGAGAGATACGAAAATTGTATTTTATATTTTTAGGCTTTTAAACAATGGGTTTGAACTATTTAACAGTAGGCTATTTAAGAACATTCAAAGAAGTCTATATTCCAGGCATTAATATACATACACTAACATCAATATTTCAAGCTTATTTTCGATTAGTTATAAAATATTCTCCTCATATGAATTGAATTTTTAATAATTTTATAATTCTCTTACATATTACATATACAGTATTACATATTTATTATATTATTAAATATTTATAATATTGCTTTTAAATTATTGCATTACATTTAACACACAAAAAGGATTCTGTTAGTCTATTTTATATCCATCTACAAGCTGGTTATTTTAAGCAGATCGGTTGAAAACTGCACCACGTGGAATATTTTTGTATTTTAACAATTTTTTTTAACACTTTGACCAGAGAAGATAACTGTTTAATAATCAGCCAGTTGACTGTTAAATCACCCTAAACACTGTAAATAATCAAGTTATGTTGTAACGTTAAGATCCAGATCCATTCATCAAGCAGGGCTTACGGAAGAACAAAGGTCTAGTTTGATAAATATGTGTGAAGGAATATGTGGGTAATGTTATTTGTAAGCTAGCTCTATTGCAACTTTCAAACCCGTATATGAACACTGTAAAACAATATGTTGTCATGAGAACTGATTTGCATTTGATAAATTCTTTCTAATATATTACCATAAAATAGGCATTAAATAGGGGATTACTCCGGAACTAGTAAACCGATTTGGTCCAATACCCATAGGCTTTTTCCCATGAACGTTTTAAATGGGTATACCAAGTTTCATGAAAATCTGATAAAGCGTATTTGAATTATCGCACGCACAGACACACGGACGGACGGACAAACATTTTCCCGTCCCCCACACAATCTCATAAAGTACCATTCTGGCACTTAATAAATAAAATCCTTACACAATACGCCGTATTTAATGGAAAAAATTAAATAAAATCAAAGAAAGCACTTCGTTTTCAGACAAATAGACGAAATCCCGAACGATCGAGTTAGGACAGGACTTCACTTCGCTCAGTTAATTAACAGCCCCATATTGAATTCTCTCTCTTATCGACGAGATGAAAATCACTTGAGCTGTTACCAATGGTAATGTAACGGACTTGGCTATGAGTGGCCGAGTTACGTAGTACTGCTCCATGCTGTATAATGGGAAAGGGAATTATGAATTGCATAGGAAGGAGGTGATTGCCCAGGGCGTATGGCCCTCATACTATAATGCTCTGTAATTATTGGCGGTACTTGTTGAGCTTGCGCTGGAATCCGGAAGCCACGTTCCAGGTGAAATCGAACTCATTCGCTTATAGATATGGAGCCAATCTACCATTACAAGGCATATCTCTCTATCTATATATAAAAAACTTTGTCCTGACTGACTGATGACAGGAATCAACGTAGAGCCTAAACTATAACAGATAGAGACTTGGAATTTTGACAGTACCTTCGTTTAATAATGTAGGTGCTCACTAAGAAAGGATTTTGAAAAATTTTGATTTAAAATGCCAAAAATTAAATGTTTTTGACAATACTTAATCCCTTTTTACACAGAATTATCAAATCCAAATCACAGTTCATTTGACAACAGTATTGTTGGCAGTCTTCACATAAGGCTTTGGAAATAAATGAAACGTGTCTCTGACAAATTAGAGAAGATATCAAAAAATACATGTTATAAATAAATATTAAAGAATGAACTCCACGAAAATAGTGCAGTCACATAACTTTCTCTAGCCTGGAAATAGAGAAAACAATACAAGGTAAGGAAATATGTTTTGGGAAGAGAAGTATGAAAGTAATATTGCATTTCTGTTTAATTTCATCCCCAAAACGGTTTTATGGTAACATGAGAGTAAGAAATAAAAATTTTCTGCCACGATAATACAATTTTATGTTACCGGAATTTATGTTTCTTCTTATTTGAACCCCTACCAGGCTTGCTGTGTACTGTATAAGCGATGGGATGCAAAATTCTACATCCTCTATGAGCCATAAAAAGCTATATTAAGCGTTTTCTGAGGGACAGTTTGAGTGTGATAAGTCGTTCTTCCTATTTCAAATTCTAAATACCTATATAAGGACCTAGAATTTAAAAACGAAAGTCCTTCATAAGTTAATTTCCAATTACAAAATAAAAAACCCGGGCGACGCCGGGCCTTTTAAGCTAGTAACTTATATTTAGTTAATGATGTAATGACTTTATAATACGTATCTAGTTTGAATTTATCATAGGTAATCCCACGCGAGTTTACGAGCTTATCGATAGATTCGCTATTGCGCGAGAGCGTTTCTATTCCCGGTAAAGACAATTTTCCTAGGTGGGGTTTTCCCGGACTTTTTACTCACCTGGGAGACGATTCGGGATACTTTAGGCCCTTAACTTGTAGCCCCCGGATATCACTGGTCGCAATTATCACCTTTATCCAATTTTCGTTTTGTGTGTATGTCGTTCTATGTGTTGATGTTTTCTAGGAGGAGGTAAAGTTGATAGAAAAGAAAAAATCAGCGTTTAAGCTACGATCACATTTTTCGCGAAATGCAAAAGTAAACTTCAGAATGCGAAAGAAATTGTAGCCACTTTTGCAAAAATGCGAAACGAAATTCTTACATCGTGATCGTATAGTCCCCCCGCCCCACTTACACAAAAAGTGAGCCAATTTGAAACAGAGGAAAGTGTTAAATTCCAAACCTAAGTGTTTTGAAAAAAAAATAAAAAAAAAATAAAAAAAAAAAAAAATAATAATAATAATAATAATAATAATAATAATAATAATAATAATTTGCTTTACAGTTCAGTTTGTTATTTGTACCATTTTATTTTCATTATTTTGAAGCTACATTAAAAAAATGCAGTTAAAATTAACTTTTAGCAATAAAGTTGTATTTTAGCATTTTGCTAAAGTTTTTTTTTTAAATCCATTTTCGCTTTTTTGCTAAAGGTTTTTTTTTAGCTTAAACCCTGGAAAGAATAAGTTTAGTGAAGAATAAATGGCGAATTAAAGCATGTATTGCAGATCAAGGTAAATATATAATTAATTTGCTATAACAAGGGATTGAAAAGTATTTCATTATTAATCTCACGTGCTCAGTAGATAGACCTTGAAATAGATTGTGCGCGTGATGCTGGTAGCACATTCTGTAGTTCACAGGGGTCAAGCCGGTTTCTTCAGTCCTTGATGTGAACAATATCATACAGTCACTTGCCGCCCTTGGCATCCACCAATTCATAATTATATGCATGAACAAAGGAATGTAGTAGAAAATGCAGTACTTCAATGGACTTAAATGCTTTTAATAGTGAACTACCATAGGTGGATCGGCTTCGATGGCGCAGTTTGTAGCGGGTTCGATCCCGGTCTAGGACGATGGCATTATGTGTGTATTAATGTGACAGGCCGACAATTGTAGATCTAGAGGTATGTAAAAGAATTCCTGAGGGGCAAAATTCTGACACACCGGCGACCTTCACAGGCCTAAGTTACAGTAAACCCCCGTCGTTAAATAACCAACCAACCACTCAGGAGGAAAATAAGTTTAATTTTCTTTCTTTCTTTGTCTTAGTTTTACCTCTCCCTTTTAGGATTTAAGCGACCCAGGAGTTTTCCTCTTTAGGGTATAAGGTCGTTAAACAACATGGGACCAGTCGTTTATTTCCCTTCTTTGAAAGAAGATATGTTATGAAGTTTCATGCAAGAGAATGTCATCCTATGAGCTACTCAACCACTCAATGAAATTCTCATTGAATTTAAAGTAGATATTGAAATTACAAATCAAGCTATAAAAGTGGCTTAGAGGTAGCCAGTAATCCACAGCAAACAATATGTTGGATATGTGGGCCGCCTAGGCATAAACATTGACCCTTGGTCAGGCCCGCCCACACATTGAACCGGTCCAGATCGCCTTTCTTATTCATAAAACTGAGATGTCCTTGTCAGTATTTATACAGTCTGATTCTCGTTTCCATTTGTCCTAAAGGCTACCTTGATTTTGTGTGTTTTTTTTTCAATGCCCGGTTTCAACAAACTTGTGAATTACCTATGGGTAAATTATCCATGGACAAATTAGTTCCATTTCTCCCACAATGATATAATGAGCAAGGCCTTGGAGTTGTACAGTTAATTTAATTCATAAGGCTTTGATTCTCATTGTTTAAATTATTATTGATCCTATGAGAGGTTAATTTTATCCAGCAATCCATGAGAGGATAAATTAACCCGACGATTTACCCTTGGAAAGATCTAGCCCGAGTTTGTAGGAACATTTTTTCTGTCATTTTCATATTTACCCAGAGGAGATTTATCTAGAAACTCGGCACAAGTGTATGTGATTGCTATCTTAAAATTATTTGTGTTTGTTTGGTGTTATTCTTGTGTAAATTCTGTGCATTGGATAATTTACCCATAGGTAATTCGCGAGTTTATAGAAACCGGCCAGTCATCTTATGAACTCTTTTAGTGATATGGGGGAATACAATAGTATAATGCAAAACAATGAGAAATGCATCATTAGATAATCGAGGAAGAGTTTGAAAAAACGAGTCAAAGCCGAGTGTTATTTTTTTATCCGGGATCCTCCAATGGATTTAAGGCATGTGTGTGGCATACTTTCTTTTTTTTCTATGACAATTTAGCGGATAACAAAGGTATTACCTACATGAAAATAACACTGTACAACATGAAAAATGTCCTTTAGATGAAAATATTGTATATTTTTGACTGAAAATAACGAATTAGTCATTATGTTTTGTTTACAACGCACCATTACCCCAAAAATCCACATTTTTGCTTTTTATGTAAATATGAGATGTGTGTCTCCTACAAAAACGGTACGTGATGAACCATTTTGGTTTTGATATATGAATCAAGAACCTTTTGTTGATACAGAATCACATAGTTTCATATAAAGGACAGAAAAAAAGTTCAAATTTGTTGTCACTGTAGAACATAAAAAAGTCTTTCAGTTAAAAATATGTGTTTCTTGTATATTTTTGGCTGAAAATAACGAATCTATAATTAGGCCTATGGTTTGTTTTCTATGCACCAATTTCCCAAAAATCCACATTTTTTCTTTTTACGTAAATATGAGAAGTGTGTCTCCTAAAGAAACGGTACTTAATGGAGAAATTTGGTTTTGATATATGAATCAAGAACCTTTCGTTTATACAGAATCACATAGTTTTATATAACGGACAGAAAAAAGTTCAAATTTGTTGTACAATGTAATTAATAGGGGCCGGATTTCTATGACGTGTCATAATTTTCGCCTCTGCATTATTTCAGGTTTCCGACTAATTTAAACCCGATTCCAAGCATCCTGGTGAAAATGGAACGGTCTTTATTGTGTATATAACTGCATATTTAGGAAATTTTCAACTATTGTAGCATATTTAGTATGAATATGCATATTTAGGTCATATTTTGGCATATTTGTGTGCATATTAAAGAAATTTTAAAGTTTCATATCATATTTTGTAAATTTTTCCTATTACTGATACTTTTTGAGAATTTACAGATATTTCAAATAATTAAAATTATATTTTAATAAGATGAATTGTAATGAAACTTAAAAAAATATACATAATGTGTAAGTGGTAAAGTCATATTTTAAAATTTTATTGGTCATATTTTAATGTTTTTTTGGTCGTAAATGCAGGCATATATCCCATTTTTTAGGTCATAGAAATCCGCCCCCTAGTAATTAACCACTGAGAACAGTTGTTGCAAGTGAGCCTACTTCGCAAGAGGGAAATATAAGAGGGGGATTAATTCAAATAGGAAGCCATCTTCCAAAATGAGTCCTCGAAGTTAGTAAACTTCATCATACCCATATTTCAGTGAATATGCTCTTTTTAAAAGCGTTTTTCTTATATTAACGGTGTAAAGGAAATACGCGTTCAAATTACAGGCCTAAGGATATTTTGTGACCAGAGTGTCTTCAAGGAAAACGTGCTTATGAGGAGAACACAAACTTAAACAACAATGATCGCATCGTATAAATGTTCTGACATTATGTATCAAGCTGAAATATTGCTCCTGGCCCGAGGCTAAGCAATTCAGAAGCGCTGCCAGACTACCGACATTCTAAGTTGAAATTACATCTCGTAACTGAAGCAATTATGTTAGGTTATACGGAAATTACTGGTATCCTTCAGTTAAGAAAAACAACCAAATGGAAATCACTGACTACTGTTGAATTCATTCCCCTTTGATTGCATTGTGAATGTTTTTGGTTATGAAATATGAGGAAACTCCTTATTGTTCTGTAATATCTAAATAGTGTGAACTAGATATTGATCAATTTTTTTGTTTATATTTAGTTTACGAAATTTGAAGAAAGATTGTTTATCTTATTAAACCCGACTAGAAATCACGACTCCAACAGATAGAAATGATTGGGTATGGTTTGTTGACTTTAATCCACATCCTAAGGCGTGCTCACAATAGTTCATATAACTAGAAACGATTCATGGTCCAATAGAGTTGGTGATTGCGGATCTGGGGGCCAGGGTTCGCTCCTCAGTTCTCTTTAGGTGATTTTGTGCAAGTTTGTCTACCTTATTCCCTCAATATAACCTAGGATGTCCAGCAAATGTTGCCAATAACATTTACAATACATGATGTAGTCTTTATATTAGCATGTAAGTTACAATAACAGCCTAATCTGGGGATTAACTACCAAATTATTTCATCTAGGCCTAAGCATAAAATCCTATTTACAGGAAAAGTCATATAACATTTAAAAAATACTTATATAAAACAGCTATAAACAATTAAATGATACAGTTTGTAGATTCACTTAAAATGAAGTATTTGTCTAAAAAAACTATATATACTCAATTCCGCAATGTTTATGCGTCAGTCTTTAAAATATAAAACCAAAATTTATTGAGTCCTATCACACATTCACTAATATGAGATGAAATGAGATAGTGAATGTGAAATAGGACTCAATATATTTTGGTTTTACATTTTAAAGTCTGACGCATAAATATTGCGGGATTGAGTATTGACAAATTTTTTATACAATATTTTAAGTGGATCTACAAACTGTATCTTTTAATATTGTTTACTGTTGTTTTATATAAGTATTTAAAAAATGTTATATGACAATTCCTGTAGATAGGATTTTATGCATAGGCCTAGATGAAATAATTTGCTGGTTAATTCTCAGATTAGGCTGTTATTGCAACTTATATGTTGATATAAAGACTATATCATATATTGTAAATGTTATTGGCAACATTCCCTGGACATCTTAGGCTATATTGAGAGCGTAAAGTGGACAAACTTACACAAAATCAACTACTCCCTCATTGGACAAAATGAAGTTTATTAATAGTCCCTCTAGGTATTTTCTGAGGCAGGAAATCTGAAGCCAGTGGGGAAAACAGTTCTTAGCGGCTGTATGCTCAGCATGCTGAACAAATTCTTTCCAACCCTGCCTCTTAACTTTAAAGTCTACTGTTCACAGGACTACTTGTTGTATATGATTAATGACTGAATACGATTGGCTGAATGGACTGCCTGTAGCAACTGGAAATAATTCCGGGGTGTAACCTGTCTTGGACTCACTGACAGCAACATCGTCGACACCCATCACTTGTATTATGTCATGCAGCTCTTGTTATGCTCTTTCACTTAGGGTGGAGATGAGTGTTTAATTACCAATGTCAAGACAGTTATATTACGAAACCTGTGAACTTTCTTTATAGAGAGGGTTCGCTTCGGTCATGGTTTTATTTACAATGCCTTAAGATGTCATATCTCTGTACATTTATGAGTATTAAAACTTAATGTAGTATGCATAAAAACGCTGAAGTACAGTTGTAATGTTCTTCTGGTTATGTAACCCAGTGTCACACATTGTGGTATGTGTGCGTCTCTGGCATTGTTTTTCTCAATAAGCGCGGATGATAAGGCATCTGTATGGTATACCGGTACTAGAACACCCGTGGGAAGATTTCACACTTCGTACTTTGGACAAATGCTAAGAAAACTGGACATTTGGCAAGGAATTAATACATTTTTATATGTACAATCATATACAGCCACATAGGAAGTCCTTAAAAATACGTGCAAACACACATATTTATGCAAAGTTGGATTAATCTATCAAAAAGTAGACTTCCAGTGCTTGTATTAGTAATCGGTATTATCAGCTTATGCTAATGCTTATTGATTGTTTTGAAAAGTGAATAAAGTTTAATGCATGAGGGAGCCTGAAACGGTTATGGGAAGATAAGCCTAGGCCTATACTATACGCTGATTCAAAAACTGAAACTTCTTTGTTGGTTTTATATCGATTGTAGTATAGCCTCCATAGGGCACTGATTTGGTTCACTGTCTTCAGGAAGTGAGTCAGCCAATCTGACCATGAACTGTCACTTTCAGAATTGAAGCGTGGACTCTGTATGCAAAATGCATACCCGTGCATCGGAGTCTTTTCCATCTTGTGTCTACAAATACACACTGAAAATCCTTGGAGTATTCTGGCGAGATTAGTGCTTCATTGTAAAGGAAGCCTCCAATTACACTACGTTTAATGTAGAAAAAAGTTGAAATTTTTCTCACGAAAATTCTTCTATACCTCAATAATAGATCTATAACACAGACCAACAGCCATTTTGGTGCCTTAAAATTTATACTTATTCTTGGGTATATTTAGGTCGCTGATGCAAAATGTGCCTTTAGTTTTGCCCTATCAGCTTTAGTTTTGTGAGATATGGTATTACCATTATGCATATTATCCCTTTTTACGTTTGATATAAATAACAAAATTGCCTAATTTTAGCTTCTAAATCATGTGAAGAAAAAAGCAACACACTAACATTACATTAACATTACAATAACAATATAGCATGGGGTCTTTCAAAAAATTGATATTATCACATATTGTACGGTCGTTTATGACTTATGAGCTGTCAATTTGAGGGCCAAAAAATAATCCAGCTTTTAGTTTTTCTGTACTTCATACAGTTTTCGTCCTACGTGTCCAAAGTATGGGCAAGAACCTTCACTAGCTATATTATCAAGCAAGATTTTGTTTCGCTAGACTAAGAGTTTACGAATAAAATCCCCCCTCGACAAAAGTAGGGCTGGTAGAGAAAAACTGTTTAAATATTTGGAAGAAGCACACCAAGTATAGCCAAAATCCGGTAAAACATCTGAGACACCAAACAAAAAGTTCTTTTTGTTGGGCTGTGTAATATATAAAAATAATATAAGCTTAGGGTTTTGTTCTCAACATTGCGAATTCTGCTTTCCTCTTGCTTTTCTATCATAACACTAAACAATATACAATAGACTCTTTTCTCAAGATTTGTTCAACATTAATGGCTTTAATTTCTTTTATTTCGTATACTGTACGGCATTCCTCCTTTCATTAATTCTTAGAATAAAATAACATCAATCCACGGAAGGCAAAGGGAAACCACCGCGGTATCACATTGTCCAGTATGCTGTGGGTAGGCTGTGCTCATCACCCTGGACTTTACACCCTTCTTGGTGTACAACCAGACATAATCAACAGTGACAACATAACATGCAACCTTACAGTAGCCTACTGTTTGGATAACTAAAAATGTATGCATACTTCTGTTTTCCTTTCCGGAACTCAATCTGAAATCCCATAATATAAATTTACTACTTTCAATATTAACACGTATATTTTCTTCTTCTTCTCTCTCTCTCTCTCTCTCTCTCTCTCTCTCTCTCTCTCTCTCTCTCTCTCTCTCTCTCTCTCTCTCTGTGTGTGTGTGGATGTGAGTCAACTTTAGTATAAGTTACTGTTTCCAACTTTAATATTTTATGCACTTCCAAGCGAACAGAATTTTCCGTCCAGTAATTTAATATTCTATCCGTCTATTTTTCCGTCTATAACAGTCAACCAGATGAAAATGGGGACTGGAGAAAACTGCATAACCTGTACTCTTCACCGGATATAGTAAGGGTAATTAAATCACGGAGGATGAAATGGGCTGGACATGTTTCGCGCATGGGGGGAAGATATATCTCAAAAGTATTGACTGGGAGACCCGAAGGGAAAATACCACGTGGAAGACCTAGACTTAGGTGGAAGGATAATATTAGGATAAATTTAAGGGAAGTAGGATTACGAGGGATGATTGGATAGAGTTGGCACAGATTAGGGTTGAATGGCGGGCTCAGGTAAGCGCGGGAATGAACCTTCGGGTTCCATAAAATAGATAATATTCCTTCAGCTTACTGAGGAATTGTCTTTTGCCATTGAGTAAGTAAGTAACAGCCAACCTAAAAGTTACTCATTTCGAGATTTGTCTAAAGTCCATACAGGCTGAAGCCTGCTTGAGAGATCGTGATTGAAATCGTGGGATAACAGAAACTAGGCAAGGTGATACCTCAGTGGCTTTACATTGCCTTCCATGGAATTTCGGGAAATCTACTGAAGATATAATTGTATATCATGTATCTTACCATTTTTACTATCGCAAAAAAAGTTAACTGTGCAATTTTCAAAATTATCATTCCTTATATTCATCTTATCCTTCTTGCATTACTTTTCTTTTTAGACTAGTATATCTGCTTTAGAATTACTGGTTCAAACATTGAATATTTTGAACTCTCGCAAGTTATTTATTCCTGCTTTCTTTTCCCCACTTCCGGTGTGGTTTGTTGCGCTAGGTACACACTACACACTCAGTGAATCTCTGCAGAATTCAACAAAATTATCTTCTCATCAGCGTCTCTGTTCCGCAACTGAAGCACACCAGGGGGAAACTTGTGATGGAATCAAACAGAAAGTTTCAAAACTAAATTCAATAACTTCAGCAGTATGATCTCCTTATGAACACCGCGACCGGTCGGGTTCGGAATTTCCTACGGATCACATACGTACCGTACTTTTTTTTTTTACCAGACAAGGACATGTGGGGGACCCTCTGGATGAGTGATCAGCCCAATGCCGGGCTACCTTTGAGACAAAATGAATACCTAGGACGAGACACAACAGTCGCGCACACACTCATTTCAAACAATGATGTATGTTAATAAATGTCATTGTAGGCTCGTTGGATACTGTACTATTCCCCGATTTCGATTTTGTCACGATCACTATATTTTCTTAGGACTACGTAGGCCTATATGTGAGAAAGTAAAATGGATCTAGCAATATGTATCAATGAACTGTGCTGATTTCATAATGTTTCCTTTTAGTTATTGTTTGGTTATTCTTTGAGAAGATATTGCGCGAACTGCAGTATATAATCAATATCAACTATAGTAAAATTACATAGAGTAGGAAGTACAACTTTCTTCGCCTTTGGAATTTCACAGCGGTTACAGTGAATTGCGTCAGTTGCAATTGTAAATCTGAAAATATGCTGGGCAAAGCAAGACTGTTTGCACAATCTGCACTTTTTATTGAATGAATGAGGGAATAACCCACTCCTATAACCCCACCTATTTCAATATTAGGGTTACATGATAGTAACTTATTATGAATGATTACTATCAAATGATACTTCTAATTATCCAAGAATCTTGCGAAACCTATTATTCATCTCGAGAATTTCAAGGTGCAATACATTCAGATTTAACAAATAACACTATTCCTTCACATATGCTTATCAAAGTAGACCGTCATACTGACTGAATTGGCCGAATGGTAACGTCTTGGACTCGTATTGTGAAGGTCACTGGATCAAATCGGGGAGCCGACCGATTTGACGTGGATGTTTAATTTTATTTTTAATTTTTATGTGAGTGCACGATTATCAAGATATCACAAATCTTTTTTTCTGCTGACGCTGGTCGATTTTATTCCGATTAAAAAACTTATTTTCTGCATATCATAATTGCAATTATAATTGATTCAACAAAAGCATTCTGGCACTTTGTTATATTAGTTTACCTGATTTTATTGTTTTTCAAACATTCAAATCTCGCCTTATATGAGAGCTATCGAGAAACTAATTATGGATTTGTAGAGTACTCATCAAGAGCTTTTCAACGATACCCCACAAGACGTGGTTTCAAAAATTTCGAATTTCCATCCCCCACCCCCACTCGTCCCCCCAAAACCCCCGAATCGCTGGTGTCACTGTGAACTTCATAGGAAGTACTCTAATTTATTAAAACAAAGTTTCCCTCTATACTTCAAAGAGACGTAAATGTTTCAAAATTTCAACCCCCTCCCCGACCCTCCCCTTGGGGCAATTTTGCTCATTAACGAGCTTGTCTGAACTATTGGGCCTAGAAATAACAGAATAAAATTTGGTTCAAATATCTTCACAATTACGGTCGCTAGCATGTAAAGATATAACATGTGTATATATATATATATATATATATATATATAAACTTTTGAACGGGAGGTGGTTTCGTACTTAGGAAGACATGAAACGTAAAGATATTAAAGAATTTTTCGAAAATCATGAAATCCTTCCGATCCCAATAGGTAGATTTTTGTTCGAAATCTACCTAAAAAATCTAAGTTACTAATTCCAAACCGTTGTGCTCCCCCTAAGACTGTTAATCGCCCCCAGATTGAGAAGCACTGGCTTAGATCAAAGAAGTTAACCAGATAATTAAGTACGCTCTCACGAATTCAAATACAAAAAAAAAACAATTCAACGTACAAGCGATTAAAGTAAACGATAGGCCGCGGTGATTCATTTAAATATTACATATCCTTCCACAGGATTGGTCACTGAATCATGAGCTAAACAGCCGTTAAATAGGAATTATGCAATACAAGCCCGTTGCAAAAATATTGTCGAAAGGACAAGAAGCCCCTGCAGTTATTGACGAGTCAACACGCAGTACACGTCTGTTGGAGAAATTGTCTAAGGTGCTAGGCGAGCGAGGAGCCCCTGGAGTTGATGACTAGTCAACACGCAGTACACCTCTGCTACAGAAGTTGCCTAACGTACTAGGCGGGCAATAAGCCCCTGTAGTTAATGACTAGAAAACACGCAGTACACGACTGCTGCAGAAGTTGTCTGACACTCTAGGCGAGCAGTAAGATATTTAAATATTGCCTTGCTCTTTTTCATGGCGTCTTCAATCAGAAAATCATGTTGGATTGTTTCTAATGGAAGACATCATGAACATGAGAAAGGAAAATAAGCTAGGCCTACATGAAAATTCGGAAGAATAATTAAACGGGCAGGAGCTCCAATATGTTAAGCTCCAATATGATATGCGCAACTTAAATCGCATACCGGTATGAAATTCCTTAAAATGTGCCAGTAGAGAAGTCCCGCATACCGGCGTGTACTATACTATACCACTCCAGGAATAATTACTATATAGTCTTGTACTCTCGATCTAGTAAAAATTAATTATACAATACCTTTACATAAATTAATAAATTTCATGTTTACCAATGAGGGGATGTCATATAATAAGAATTTAATTTCCACCTTATACCCTAATTAATTACGTATGTAGGGTATCTCGGACATTTTGCCAATAACAGTCACATTCAGTTTTAGCTAAATAAATTAAATATTGTTAGCTAAAACTGACTGTGAATGTTATTGGCAAAATCTCCGATATATCCTACATACGTAATTAGTGAGGGTATAAGGTGGAAATTAAATTCTTATTATACCTTTTCATTAAACCTATTTAAAGTAGTACTCTTCTCAGTTACATCATGTATCAATATTTTTAGGTCAGTTGTACTGACACTATAGTCCTGCTCTGGTAAGGAGTTATGAATTGCATCTTTTAGAAGTATTATTTTGTTTATTTTATCCAAGGAATACTTGGAAACAAATTAATCATCTTTATAACTTTTTTAATAATAACTTTATAATTTCATAACCGTAATAAAAAATGAAAATATTTATACCCAAGTCATTTTTAATCACTTCAAGAAACATTCGTGTCATTTTTTAACAACATTACACACAGTCAATATCGGAAAACGACGCTAGGTCCTGCTGTGTACAAGCGATGCGATGCAGAATTCTACATCCTCTTTGAGCCATAAAAACTATATCAAGCGTTTTCTGAGGGAATGGTTTTAGTGTAATAAGTCGTTCTTCCTATTTCAGATTATAAATACCTATATATGGACCTAGAATTTAAAAATCGAAAGTCCTTCACAAGATCATTTCCAATTACAAAATAAAAAACACGGGCCACGCCGGGTCTTTTAAGCTAGTATGTGTATAATGCAAGCATACAGAAATAAATATTTTCCTTCTTGGTCTATGTTTTGCTTGATAAATAATTTTTTATTTAAAAAGTTTTTCTTATGGTTGGTCATTGCTTTAATATGTTGAATGACAAGTGTAAGGGGTTCTTAATCCGGCGCTGAAAATACTTACTATTTCATATTAAGGAAGTTATTGTGAATTTTTAGTTACCAAAAAGTATTCCCCCATTTTCCATATCTGAATTTAGGTGCCGTTATCAGTCTGGAATATGCAATTGTCTCTTATTCCAAGGCCTCCACTGAATGGTTATTTGCAGGAGGCAGAAACCCCCTCACGTGCAATGCTAGCATGCAAATCACGGCCATTATAACATTACTTAATAATAACAAAGCATTGAATTCCTGCATAATCATCTTATTTCCTTTTTATGACCTCAGGATGATTACTGTATTTACCCATATTGTCATTTCCTATGCACAAGAAACGGTTTGACACCTTCAGTTACCTTCTTCATGCAGAAGTTTCCGCTAACCTTGTCACGAGACGAATTTTAAAAACAGATTTGCATTGAAGTCCCGCGGTCTTCCGCGAGTAGAGTATAAATTATGTTAAGCTGTATCGAATAGTGTATATCATTTCTATGCGTTAAACATAAGAATAACACTACTCCAAAATTTTAGACCTACATCCCTGAGCGAAACCGATAAATTTCTAGTTATCGTCTCTAGGTGACTGGTAGTCTTCAAATTCTTAAACTTCATTGTCTATATCAGCGTTTCTCAACCTATGGTCCGCGAAGATGGTCCGCAGACATATATAAAGCAAGTGGAAAGTAAAGAAGTAAAATTTTTCACATATTTCATTATAATGACCTATATTTAATACCCAAAATATTAAGAATATAGGCCTTCTTTTGAAAATGGGTTGTAAAATTAGGGGTTCGTAAATTCTTTTAGGCATTTTAGAGATCCTCGAGTTCAAAAAGGTATATATCACACGTCTCAGATATGAACGAAAAATACTCTGAAAACTTCTCTTTATTTAAGTGACGTTCCCTTCAACAGCAATTAAGTAATCATTTATAATGAAGAAAATGTTAGTTCGGTTGCATAATAAACGCTATATTCTCGAGTGATTTTAAAATTTCCAGCATACCTACCAGACAACAAAGGCAAACAGTCAAAACATCCGGGGACGACGTTTCACTTCACAGATTCGCGAATTTCAGGTATCCGCCGGGTGAATTCTTGTGGTTTATTATGTTATTAAAATTATCTGCGTGCTTAGAAACAGGATCTGGCGCCCTAAATTAATGTTCTTAACTCTGAACCATAACAATTACTGCCAGTCTTTTGCTGATGTTTATTATCCTTCTGGTTTACTGTCGTCTAGTTTTACACATTTCTAGAAACCTGTTTCTTATTTTTAAAGCATGCTAAATATTTGTCGAAAATCTTTATAGGCCTACTAATTTATAGTTTTATAAAATTAGTTCTTTTCACTTTCTCTGTATATGTTACAGAGTTTACCTTATTATAAATTTTGGCCGAGGTAATAAGGTATCGTACGGTATCGTTCGAATCCCGTGGCCGGCCAATAGAAGCGTGGTTTTCTTTAAGTTTTCCCCACTAGAATATAGGAATTCCTAATTGGAATTTACTTCCCATTTACCCCGAATGTTTCAGTCCGTTGTACTAAGTGTTTTTGTTGTCCTAGGAGGAGACTTTGCATCGAGTTGGTCCCTGACCATAGGCTAGTCATTCTTTGTCTTGCCTAGTTCCAATCCGTAGGCACAGTGTGTTTTATTTTGCAGGGTTCTTCAGTTTTTATTAAATTTTTAAACTTAACTTATTTAATAATTTCAATTATAATTTCGACTATGAAATTTATGTCGTGTCTTTAAAATTTTCACTGCTACTGCTTCACCGAAAATTTAACACCGCAAAACATCAAGGATATCAAATTATTGTAGTAATGCTTTGTGTTAAAATGATAGGTATTTTATCCTTTTTTGTTGTAGAAACTCGGTACTTTATTAAAATTTTCTTATCTTCTTCTTTTCTTATCAGTGACTTTTTTTCGAAAAATGTAAGTTACAAAAAAAATGGTATGAACAAATAATTGTTAAAATATCATGTCCGTTTTACCCACCAGTGAAATTTCTATGTTCAGTTCCTTTTAAAATGCTTAGTAAATTTTCAAATGTCATCTGGTGGAATATCTCAACAGTGAGTTGGCAACGCTAGTTGCAAAGGTTAATGTTAATTTTAATATGAAGTTGCGATACAGTATGCTGTACAAATTGGCGAGTGAAAGGTTGTGCCTTCATAATATAATAAGGTCTGCATCCGTCCATCTCTCCCGCCGGTTCCGCCCTACTAACCCCAGGATCTGACAGTCGCCCACTGAATTGGCTCTAATATATCTTTTTAGGTTTTCTATGTCACGGCGAAAGGCTTATTAAATTATGTGGAATTTGAATTGAAAAGTTTTGGAAAAATAATATGATTATATTAGGAGTACCTAGTAGCCTGCAGGTCTACGTCGTTCTACTTCTTTTCTCACATCTACTCTTATACAATTCAACGGCCCTAAATAGCGTGCTTGCTCGCCCGCTTCGTGAGACATCGAGTATACTCGGCGATGTTCGTCTCTCGCAGTCTAAACTTTCATGACGACTACAAAATTAGGAAGGAAAACCGTTTCTTTATTATATAAGGCCTAAGTGAAATGAACACAATGAACAAATATTCTAATTTTATTTTTACTTACAATTTTCATAGCTCTGAACCACAAACATTTTTAATAATCTACCAGTGTAATTTTCTTGAAAATCCTGGAGTCAATGAATAATGGCGGGCGAAGCCGGGGGCAACAGCTGTAAAATATTGATGGTTTTATCTCTTGAAATATCGCTGATAATAATAATCCAAACAAACCATTCCTTCCCTTGAAACATTATATAATTTCTGAAAATTACACTGAATTGATAAAATAAAATTCACATCATATTCATGTCAATAAACAGCTGAGAAACAATACGTATTATGTGTTCACAGGTTCTTTGGAACTGCATAATCGATTCTGATATAGTTTTCCCAGGGGGCGCTTTCATGTCGTGGAATGTACTCTAAAGCAGGAATTTTAGCTGTTTCATTAATTATTAATGGCTTAGTTTATGAATGATTCGCGTGCAAGTGTTAATAAATATAATGCTTTAATAATTATTATACTCTTAATTTTTAATTTTTAAAAGAATTATCGTGGCGAAGCCACGGGCACCTCCTAGTGATTCACAAAATATAATATTGTAATTGAAAAGTTCGTATTCAGAACCATATTAGTAATATTTAGTGGGCCTAATCCAGAACTTCAAATGGGATTTAGCAGGAAATTTGGCTGGGCTAAAGAAAATAGTGTAAAATGGTATTGTAAAGCATTTGGCGTTTAGGTTATTCACGTTTATTTAACATGTGCCAAGTTAACATAAAAATCCTGGGCACAGAGTCCTCCGGGAGGGACATGTTGTAAATTTACGGCATGTAAAGAAACTCTTAGCTTATATTAGAGCCTCTGGACAAAATTCCTCGGCCCTTTCACGTCCAAGTAACGCCTTAATTTCCGGGAGGTGTTTGTGAGGCAATGGGCTTTACCACCTGACACTGCCCTCTCTTGAAAAATAAGCGTGACAAAATTCACTTCTAGGTAACAGAAACCTCCACTTGAGGCCTTACGCCTCTCAACACTGGGGGCAATGGGAAAAACAGAACAGAAATTAACATTAGTGGGAATACCCCTCTCTTATTTACATGTTATTCTTAAATGTCTCAGGAATATTTAGAACAATTGGCAATGACTATCATTAACCCTTACCCATGGACTTGATCATTCTGTTACATTAACTTGGACGCAAAGATCTGAGTGACCGCGCAGAGTTAAGGGCTTTTAACAACTTATGGAATATGAATGTTAATATTGAAGCAAGTTGACTCCTAGATGTTTAATTAACAAAGTATTATCTGATGTAATCATTTTATGGGAGTTTCAGGGCATACTTTTGAGTCACTGCACCACAAGTGCCATTAAATACACCGTTTTCAAAAATATGCTAGTATTTTCCGAATGAATAGCTAGGACACATGAAGTTTATTTTGTATCACCATTTACAAATCAGTTTATGTGGTTGAATTGGAAATAGCAGGGGTAATTCTAAAATTAATTGCGTTCTATAAACTGTAAACTGTTGACAATTAAGCACGAAATGCTGCTATACTGTTGTGGTTCAGACCCATGAAAATTGTAACTAAAACTAAAACCAATTAATATATTTGTTTCAAAGTGTTTATTCCATTTATTAAATTGAAACTTTTAGAAAACTTGTCTGATGATGGTAAAAAAACTACAATTAAAAACATTTTAATATGATTAAACAATGAATTCTGGATTTATAAAACCTAAAAATCCGGGCCCTATTATAAACAAATGAATGAAACAAAACGGACCAACGTAATCAAAGTGCTTAACAATTATTGGATGCGTTCTGTGTTACAGAGTTTTTTTCTTCTTTTCTTTTCCTTTGGTCTCTTATGGAAACTTTAGTTCTAAATCAATTGTGTTCTATAAACTATTAAAAATTACGCAGAAAATGTTCCTATACTTTTGTAATTCAGAGTCATATAAATTGTAATGAAAAATAAAATTAATTAATATACTTGTCTCAGTGTGTTTATTGTACTTCTTTAAGTGAAACTTAAAAAAAACTAAAATTAAATTAATTTAATGTGATTAAAAAAACTAATACAGGGTTTATGAAAATTTAAAATCCGGGCCCTGCGTCATAAACAAGTCTTGAAAGATTAATAACTGAAGCGCAATGAAGTGAAGTGATGTAGGCGTGGTTAGTATAGGATCAGGATTTCCACTTCATCAAACCATGTCATTGTATGTGTCAATTTCTCGTAGACTGGTTACTGGCCGTTAACCTATATAAACCTTCATTCTTATGTGTGACCTATTTTTATTATTATTTACTTTTATTTGTTTTATTTTACAAAGAAAACATTCACCTTACAGGTAATCCTATACTTCAGCTTCTGTCATCCAGTGGCTGAGCCACGCCCCCCTTGGTTTCCTTTTACGTTGATTTGATATTTTTATTCGTCGAAAACAATTACAAAGTAAATTAATATGTTTTAATAAAATTAACAAAATCCTAATAAATTAACATTAAAATTTAGGAAAATACAAAACAATAATAATAATAAAAGCATTTATGTAGCCTACTCGCCCTATTTAAACCCGAGGATTGTAAAATGCAAGTTGAACAGTATTTATATTCTAGATGCCTTGTGTAAAATGCGTAGACAAACCATGACAACCTACATGATAGGAGTAGTTCCGTATCTTTATTATTATTACTATTATTATTATTATTATTATTATTATTATTATTATTATTATTATTATTATTATTATTATTATTATTATTATTATTATTATTATTATTATTATTATTATAAATGTTTAATTGATTTCTTGTGAACTATTTCAGACCAGCACTTACCTTACGTTAAAGCTAAACTTTTTGAAGTTGTTTCGTCGTCTTGTAGAACAGATATATGCTAAAATTATAAAACTTTGACGAAAATTTATACCTCGTCTTATCTGGAGGTCGCCTTATCTGTGGAAATATACGGTAACAATGGATCTCGCTTTTAAGTTTCCAGTGGGAACAAATCGTGTTATACGTTGGTAGTTGTGTCGTGATGTCAGGTAGTTTCACTTGCAGTGAGTTACCAAGAAGAGAAAACCCCTATCATAGACTTAAAAAAAATACATTTTTTCTTTAGGAAGACCCAAGGACCGTAACAATCAGGCCTATGTGATTAAAAATAAAAATCATTAGGTGTATGATAATTTATTTCACTGGAAGTAGCCTATGATATTTAATCTATTTGCAGTAATTTCATAACAACCTTTGATCCCCTGGCACCTATAATGAGCTCTATCACTTCATTGTCTGTCAGTCTATATTTACCTTTCTAATGTAATACATTATAGCGTAATAGTGAAGTAATTTTTTTTTAAGCTCACCCGTACAGTTCATAGTGTATCTTATGGGATACGGTAGCTTGTGGGATGGATTAGAAATTGGAAGAACATTTATTATCTAACCATGTAATTTGATTGTATTACTTCATATGAATCAATTTATATTTTATGTTTATGACTTAAAAGTTTATGTAAGTGTACTGAGTCCACAGAGGCTACCTCCGATGGGAGACAATTTTGAAAATAAATAAAATAATACAGAATAAGGTACAAGAAATAATAATTATGCGTTTAATCATTGAACTGTTTTCTGTGCAGTCCGGCATAAAGTCTGATCATTCTAAAAAAGAAACCTGAAATAAACAAGAACCAGTATGCCTTTCTCACTCTAGCCACAGTAGCGCTGCCGAAGGTTTTTAAGAGTTTCAGGAAGGAATTCGACCTACCAGCTTCCTTGAGGACAACATTGTTCTATCGGTCATCAAAACAAATCCTCCACTACCATGCTTTTCATTGATGGACCTCATACTTTTTTGTATCTTTGTTCTTTTTGCCTTATCATATTTTCAGTAATAATTTTGTGAGTATACTAGGTCCACTGGGCTACCTCCAATGGGAAGCAGTTTGTGCTTAATGGTTAGAAAACATTTAATTTATGTGCTACATAAAAATAAGTTAAAACATATTTCTTTACTTGCAGCGAAAGTTTAGCTTAAAGAGTAATTGCTTAAGAAGGAACTTCCTTTATAGCATTAGAAACCTCCGTAAATTGTAAGATGTCCAAGAAAGCATCTCAACCGAAAGTTTTACAGTTAATAAAATGAAGCGACCTTCCTTTCCATCATAAGAGAGAACATTTTAATGCGGTCTATTTAAAACGGTTGTGCCCCAGTAACTGTTTTCTGTTTGTTTTTCGTTTTTCATACCCAAATTGGTTTGAATTTTTTTGTGATAGCCTTCCTGGCCCAGTGGAGTGATTGTAACCTAGATTTACCAACGATGTCTCTTTATATAATAATCGCAACATACATATTAATATCCGGAGTAGATGTTACGGGAGATTGCAGAAAGCAGGATGAGCATCCATCCTGACACGATCAAATTGACCTTGGATGGAAGAAGGTACTCGACCCCGCCTCTATGACATGTTCTGGTCAATTCCATGTTATAATAGTTATCGTAATTATATTTACATCCGTCCGTATTGAGGCATGAAGTAGCCTAGCGAAAGCGAAAATGGTGATTAAAAAGCAATGCATGTCATTCTATGCTGCCAAAGCAAACTGGGACGTAGTCTAAGGTGGCCAGATTCTCTCCCCCCCCCCCCCCCCCAAAAAAAAAAACTTTGAATATTTCAGCACTTGTTGCAGCATGTTCGACTTATTGCAAAGAGAGTGCTACCAGAAAGGTGGATAATAACCATAGCATTATCAATATTAAAATATAAGAAATCAACACGTCCGAACATACAATAATAAATCAATACTATGTGTTTCTTAAAAAAGTCAAAACGGGACCAAATTCTATAAAAAGGGATAATCCGGTTAAAAAAAGAGGGTTCTGGTCAGGATTTTGGTTTAGGAGGGGCCCATCGGAGAGCTTGGTGGTTCTCCGCCGATTTGTTTTGTAAAATGAGGCCTTTAAATTTCATTTTAGCATCATGTTCAGTAAAAAACAATTTTTTTAACCCTTAGGGCCTAACCCACTTGTTACTGATCCAAAGAAGTGACTTTTTTTAAAGGCTTAAAATAAAATTTGAAGGCTTCATTTTACAACTGTTAATAAGTACTGTTAGTCTAATATAGGCCTAAAATGCTACAAAATAAATAAAACACTTTATTTAAGAATACCAAATGAGAAGTAGGCTTTATTTTAATCTGTGAAATTTTACACCGTAATTTTTTTTTTTTTTCGGTAGGGCCCGGGTCATTCGGCCACCCTTCCTGGCTACGTCACTGAAAGCAAGTAGTGTGGCCGTGGTGGTGTCTGTGGATCCGAAGTTTGAGGATTCAAACTTTCTTTTACAGCGATAACAGCGAACATTTACAAAACAGCTTACCTTAGCTATCGGAATGCTTGTATGTAAGAAACCTGCGCTGTAATCAATTAATCATCGAAGTGCAGAGATGTTTTTGTTAACCTTAAATTAACTTAGGTTTCTCTTATTCTTTTTCTTAGTTTTATCTCTCCTGTATAGAAACGTTTTAAGCGCCCCCCGCCACCCGACCTGTCGGGAGAGGGATTATTTATTGGATCATATACATACTTTTGTGACCAGAAAAGAACATGCAGGTCCTCCCCGGATGAGCCCAATGCCGAGGCCACCTCCGAGACAACACGAACATATAGAACAAGACACATCATTACTCAGACACTCTGAACAAGGTGAGGTTGGGTGCTTTCGTCTTACTAGTGAGGAAAACCCCACCTACTTGTCCCCACCAGGTTTCGAACCCGTGCCCGCTGCGTGAGAGGCGCGAACGCATCTCCTACGCCCACAGCTGTGGACAACTTAGGTTTCTCGCTGAAGGAAATAACACGTTCTGGAAATGGACATGAAAATGAGATATATCCGCTCCAATAGCGAACAATAACCTTGTGCTATTCTCCGTATACGGCAAATTATTTGCGTATTATCCGTCGATTTAGATATATGAAATCAAATCTATTCATAGGTACATCGCTCTTGTTATTATGCTATTGGTTGATTATGCTGCGTAATTTGTACATACCAACAACCGTGTTCCGCATTAGTTGTAAATAATATTGCGTAAAAATTAATATTGACCGGAAATATTATTACTTGTAACATTACCGAAAGGAGACCACCAAATTTTGTGGTACATTAACTCCGTGTAGGCCCCTAAATTCAATATTAATGCGTTTCGTATGATGCTTGTTTTGCTTTTATGAAACAAAAAAACTACAGCTTAATGCCAGGTTTTCGATCTTTCCTTAGCTCATTGAAGAAATTTAGACTAGGCCTATATTTAATGCTGTAGAGGAAAATTTGCCCTGCGAAAATTTTTTTGGCTCTTAAGCCTTCTTAAATGACGCTTATAATGTTGGTGCAGCACAAAATTTATTTAGCCCAGCATAAAGTTGAAAGTTTTCAGCTGTTAATTCCTAACCAACCTCTGTACATCTTAATCTCATTCTATTTAAAAGGATAATTATAATGCTTACTTACTCAATAGCAAAAAAACACAATTCCTAAACAGGCTAAGGAAATATTATATATTTTATATTACCCGGAGGTTCATTGCCGCGCTTACCTAAGCCCGCCATTCAACCCTATTTCTGTGCTAACTCCATCCAACCATCCCTCTCAAATCCTACTTCCCTTAAATCTATCCTAATATTGCCCTTCCATCTACGTCTAAGTCTTCCAGGTGGTCTCTTCCCTTCGGATTTCCCAGTCAATATTTTTTAGATATGTCTTTCCTCCCCCATACGCGCAACATGCCCAGCCCATTTTATCCTCTTTGATTTAATTACCCTTCCTATATTCAGTGAAGAGTACAGGTTAAGAAGCTCGTCGTTATGCTGTTTTCTCCAGTCCCCATTTTCGACTCTCTTAGATCCAAATATTTTCCTAAGCACACTGTTTTAGAACTTTCTCAGATTATGTTCATCCCGAAGAGTAAAGGACCATCAAAAGGAAAATACAATAGTATATATTAGACTGATGATGATGATTTAAATAATGATGATGATGATTAGGATGATAGGCTAATAATAATAATAGTTTATCTATCTTTAATATGAAGGAAGTCGTTGTAATAATTTTAACTGAAACCAAAATCGAGATATGGTATATGAGGTTAGTTTGAACGAAATCATTAAGTCCGATTTTTTTAAAGTGAAAAATATTATTTATTTGTAAAAAACAGGGAAACATGTCCACCGCTGTAGTGCAGGGGATGCATTCGCTCCTATCTCGCAGTGGGCCCGGGTTCGATTCCTGGTCGGGACAAGTTACCTAGGTGAGGTTTTCCTCACCTGTAAGACTAATGTCGGGTAACCGGCTCTTCTGGTACACGTATTTAATCTGGCCGTCATTATCATTTTCATTCCTTCCACGCCTTGTTCAGAGTGAGTGTGTGAGCGACTGGTGTGTTCGTGTTGTCTCGGAGGTGTCCCCGACATTGGGCTTATCACTCATCTGGGGAGGCCCTCCATGCCCTTGTCTGGTCAAAAAAGTATGTGATCCAAAGATAATCCCTTTCCCGATAGGACACGGTCCTGTAAAGCCCTGGCGGCGTAGTTCGCATAACACCCCTACAACGGGAGAGGTAAAACTAAGGAAAAGAAAGGAACAAGGAATAAAAAGGAATTGCATGACATAGCCCTAAAAAGTTATAAACTTAAAAAAATGATTTCGATAGAACGATTGTTGCTTCTGCTGTTCACAGACGCTTATTAAATTATATATTTTTTATTCATTTTCCCGAAACATATATATTATTTTAATTTATTCATATTAATGTCGCTTTAACTAAAAAGTCATATCGCGACTATATTATTATTGTGAAAACTCGAAATAATATTTTAGTTTATTGTTATCCAGTGACTAAATTAAGTAAAATAACTTAATGAAAATACTTTTGCAGTGAAGTAACGAAGTAACCTATATAGTTTTGATTTTCTTAACCTGTAACTTATAAGTTATAACTCATCCTCACCATTTATCATAGAGAAAACATGACAGTTGTGAAACAATACCACACGATATTCAGGATGAATAAACCGCATGCGCGAAACAAAAGATGTTTCAAACTTCGACTCGATAATTGCGAATGTATCGAGCGTGATAGTTCACAATATGTTGCCATGGTAACTGTAAGACAGTGATCTTAATTCATGGTGCCATTAACATGCCAAGTAACTCTGTTTACTGCAATACATTCACAAGATTTTTATAAAGGAATCAAGGATTTCACCTTGAATTTAATTGTATTTACCAGATATATGTCATTATGTTACGTGAAAAGGATGATCGTGATGTGTGATGCATTCGAGCGTTCAAAGCTTTTACAGTTATCAATAACTTTGTAATAAATAAATACTAAATCAGACCGGAGGGGGATAGGGTGGGCTGAGCTCACTCTGAGTTCGAATCCTGCCCACCCTCAAACTTTCTTTTCTATAATGCCTTTAACAAAGCCATATTTTTCAGTTCAGTCCGTTTATTGCCCATTGACATTCCAAGTGTAGCAGATATAAAACTTACAAAGAAATTCTTACATAAGAAAAACATTGAAAAGGATCTTGAATTCACCACCCTGATCTTGAATTCTGACTACGGGCCATAAATAAATAAATAAATAATAGTAATAGTAATAATAATAATAATAATAATAATAATAATAGTAATAAAATCAGGTAAACTGATGTAAAAATGTGCCAGTATGTTTTTGTTTAATCAGTTATGACTGCAATTATGATATGCAGAATATGTTTTTTTTTTAATTGATTTCCAAGTTAAGCTCCAGATTTATTCATTAAGCAGGGCTTACGGAAGAAGAAAGGTCTACCATCTCGGCCACCTGGGTCATTTTAACGGTCTAGTTGGATAAGCGCATGTAAAACAATCGTGTTTTTTGTCATAGCTACCTGTATTTTAATTTCCAAGGCCTTATAAGATAACAGTAAAACAATAGGCTATGTTGTCAAGATAACTGATTTTCATTTTTTTTATAAATTCTTTCGAATACGTATATTGCCATAAAATAGGCACTATTGAGCATTACTCCGAAACAGATCAACCGATTTTATCCATTATGAATAGACGTCTTCCCACGGACATTGTAAATGTGTATACCAAGTTTCATAAAAATCCGGTAAAGCGTATTTGAGTTACCGCGTCTTTAAAATATACACTAAATTGGGTTTTACTCCGGTACCGGTCAACAGATTAGGTTCAAATTCAATAGGGCACTTCTCATGGACGTCATAAATGGGTATACCAAGTTTCATGGAAATCCGTTACAGCGTATTTGAGTGATGGCGCCTTTCTATGAGAAAGGCGCCATAATCTATTAAAATAGGCACTAAATTGGGCATTACTCCGGTACCGGTGAACCGATTTGGTTCAATATCAATAGGGTTCTTCCCATCGACATTATGAATGTTTATACCAAGTTTCATGAAAATCCAAAAAAGCGTACTTGAGTTATGGTGCGTACAGACGCACGGACAGACAGACAGACAGACGGACAGACATTTTTTCGTCCCCCACACAATCTCATAAAGTACCATACTGGCACTTAATAATAATAATAATAATAAAAATAATAACGAGTGGGATGCCGAGGCGGTGATTCGAAAAATACCAATTGTGATCCCTTGACCGGACAGTTAGAATTCATATTATTCTGTCTTAATTTTTCTCCAGTCACAAGAGCAAATACCAAATTTGAATATACATATGAATGGCATAGGCCTACACAATGAATCAATGGACATTGTCATATAGCAACTTCTGGTCATTAATAACAATAACACTAATAATAATAATAATAATAATAATAATAATAATAATAATAATAATAATAATAATAATAATAATAATAATAATATTAATCTTGACTGGCTAGGTCGATTGTGTATAATGTAGCGATATATTCTCACAAAGACAAATGTCGGTTTGGAATTTCTTTATGAGTGATTAATGATTGCCAAGCCGCCTCTGAGCATTAATTAATTAATAATAATAGCAGCAGTAACAATAATAATGACGATATCTTAATAATAATAATATTAGTAAAAATAATAAATTTGATACGATCGTCCGCAAAGACGCAATCCCATCTGTCTGAACTTTGTCAAACAAACTCTTGAACCTGGGAGAATTTTCACTACCGTTTGCACTCAATCAAGATCTGTAATGAAAGTTTAGTAATAGATGTGCTTTAATTATGTACTGATTTATATATTTATGTCCTAATTATAATTTTGTCTGAGTGGTAGAGCGGAAGAGAAGGCTAGGACTTAACTCTGCCAGAATAAATAAATAAATAAATCTTTCTTCTTCTTTCTTTTTCTGAGTTTTATCTCTCCCTTTTTTTAGGATTTAAGCGACCCATGCCGCCCGGGCCTTACAGGGCCGCGACCTGTCGGGAGAGGAATGAATTATGGATCACAACACAGACATACTTTTTTGACCAGACAAGGACATGGAGGGCCTCCGGGATGAGTGATCAGCCCAATGCCGGGGCCACCTCCGAGACAACACGAACACATAGGACGAGACACACCATTCACACACACACACACACTCATTCCAAACAAGGCGAGGATGGGATGAAGATGATAATGACGGCCACATGATATCCGGGGACCACAAGGGCTAAAGTTACCCGACATTTGTCTCATAGGTGAGGAAAACCCCCGGAAAAAAACCTCACCCAGGTAACTTGTCCCGACCAGGAATCGAACCCGGGCCCGCTGCGTGAGAGGATCGAACGCATCCCCTGAGCCACATAAATAAATTAGATAAATTAATATCCTTCGGGCGACTAACAAACTGTCGCCATCGGGTCATAAACGTCCATATGATGTCCTTTATACAACTACTGAAACATTTTTCAACTGACATTTATATAGGTAGTTTTTAAACAAACTTCTCGATTTTCCGTCCATTTTGTCAGTCACTCTATTTGCCAAATTTCACGAGAAGGCTCCACACTGAATTATTCATGGCAGCAGCGTGTGATTTAAATGTTTCAGTTTTAATAGTGATGAACAGTTTTTGTTCCGTCAACCGGGGAACTGGGGGGGGGGGGACTTCCTAAGCCCTGTGGAGCGTATCGAGACGTCCAAGGCCTAGTCAGGGATGTTAACGATTTATTGTCAGTGCAAAGACCTTGCATGATATTAGTTATCATAATCAAGGTCTCCCGATGAAACTGTATTGTAAAGAAAAACTAGCGTGTACCGCATCCTCTTTGATTGATGACAACTTACTGTCGTTGTCATGGTGACCTTGTTACAAACTACCTGTGTAAACATGAACAATAGCTCTCGCTTACTTCCCCTTCATTTCATAAAATTATTCTATCATTTACGGTCTGCAAATCTGGTTGATTGTAACGAGAAAGTGTTAAACTAGCTGTTGTACTTAAATTTGTCAGGATTTGCTCCAAATTTCTTAATGTCCTCATAAGGTATGAAAATAATTTAACAATGACCTTCATACATTTGCGAGACGTAAAAGGAAAGTGGTTTTTTACATTGAGCATTTTTACTTTCTTTGCGGTACTATAGGTAAAGGAAGTATTGGATTCGATCCTGAAATTCGATGCCGTGTTTTGAGCAAAACTAGAAGCTTTGAGATTCCCTGAATATAAAAATACAATTTTAAGAAGCATGTCTGATGTGTTTCTGTTTGTCTGTCTGTCATCAAGTACATAGCTTGAAAAATGATTATCCAATAAAATCATATATTGGGCTATTTTCTTTTACTTAGTGCCAGCTCGTCCATATAGGTGAGCTAGGCAGACGCCTAGGGCGCTGAAAATTTATTGAAACATTCAGGGGCGGCAACATTTAGATTTTTAAAAAGCTGAAATTTCCAACGCGACTTAAAATTTAAAAATGTATGTATAAAAAGTTATAACCTTTTTAATTAGATGCATTTTTTATTTAATCCCTTTACTATCTAGATGTTCGATGAGGTCATTGGAGTTTTTCAACTGGCCTAATCCTTCTGGTAGCTCTATGGCCCTGGGGTCGACTCAGCCCTTAACAGAAATGAGTACCAGGAGCAATCCTGGGGGTAAAGGTGGCCGGTGCCAAATGTCTAAAATCTGGGAGCCTCAGGCTCCTGTATCCCTCTTGGCCTCCATGGCCTGTATAGGGTAGGCTGCACTTTACTTTACTACCCAGATATGTTAAAAATATAAATATAAGCCTTCATAAAGATAAGCCTTTCTCAAATTAGGCTAATTCAAGTCAATTTTATTTAACTACCTACCAACATCAGGCTAGAGAACGTTAAATTCCATGTTTAATCGAGTGGAAAAAATTGAACGAGCAATTTAGGTGGGCGCCTAAATCATTTCTCGCCTAGGGCGCCGTAATAGTTAGATCAGGCCCTGTTTTTACTTTTGCTAACACTTTACATAAATAAAATTTCCTTTTTTTATTGCTATTTTCTCGAAAACGTAAAGCCACGTTCCAGTTTTTGGTTCGAATTTCTACAAACCGTGAAATTCGACCAAGTGACCTGGACGACTGCCATTGTATGCAATTTCCTCCTATTTGATTGTATATAACGGAATAGAAACTTTATAACTTTATATCCAGAAATTTTAAACCAACCAATGATCATCATTCTCTCCCCGAGTGACCCGCTTGACGTAGAAACATAGCAGCTTCTTCCGAACAGCTGATCTGGATATGGATCTCAAGGAAAATGGAGAGATAGAACGTGTGAGAGAGAGAGAGAGAGAGAGAGAGAGAGAGAGAGAGAGAGAGAGAGAGAGAGCTCATATTTCAGTCACTAGTCTGCATATTTTTGATCAATTGTTACTGTCTACATTCCTTCACACTCACATTGCGGTGAAGTAGTTTGAATAGCTAATGGAACAACATGCCTTAATTACACAGTGAATGAAAAGTATGTTAAAATGTATCATAAACACTGGAAATGCTAAGATATGACTTAATGGTACTCGTGATTGTGTTTCAGCCATAAAACGAATGAATTATTGCCGTGTATAACATTTGTTGTTCAAGGAAGCGGAAACGAGAAGTTTGTTTTTATCATTATTACGAAAGTTAAACCGCTGAAACATGAATTTTTAAATTAAACTTCCACTTTCTTCTCCATACAAAATGGAAGGTTGCGGGTCTGACCCAGGATGAGATCATTTTGATATTTCATTTGGCCTAATCCTTCTGATGACACTGTGGCCCTGGAGTCGACTCAGTCGAAATTAATGTCAGAAGCAGTCCTGAAGTAATGGCGGCCGGTAAAACCTCACCCCCACCACCTTCATAATCATGTCGGTTGTATTATAATCCTGGAGCTTTAACCAGGAAACCCCAATACTAAAAATAGCAACTTATATATTTTATTTAAACAGCATTAAAAATAATATTATTTTGAATTTAATTACATAGTACAGTAAGACAAAGATATAGCCTACCCCATAATTATTTATAAATAAGAGAATTTAACTCTTTGTTCTTTATATCCTAATTACAGACTTACCAACTTCTGAATATTTTAAAGGTGTAATTAAATAAATAAAATAATAAATATGGTATTGTTAGAAAAACATGTGTTAGGATTTAGGCTCTTGTGCACTGCGTGTCTTTTAACACTTCTGGTTTTCAAGCTGACATGCCCTTAAAAGTTGAATATATCACCTAACATGCATGAGACTCAACTTCTCATACAATAGGCTATACAAACCCATGCCTGACTGCAAAGTAAACAGTTAACACAATGACTAGGGTCATAGGTTATTTCTTACGCCTTATTCTGTAATTTTACGTGACATATAACCTTTTGTATTTATTTTCCGTTAATTTATTCAAATTTAAGAAAAACTAGCCTACTGTATCCCACAGGGACGTTGCAAGGAATTTTATTAAGGGGGCCAAGTCAACATAATGTCAAACACAATGATTCCTATTTATTAGGGTAAACTATACAGTAATCTATAATATTAAGAATTAATTTGCTATTGTGAACAATAATAGTTTTATTACGACAGTAATAAATGAAACAGTTGTACTGTGAGTTATATTCTCAATTAGGTTAATTCAAATTCAAGTGATACGTTATGAGGTAGGTATCAATATTTTATTATTATCAATTGAAAATCAATTTCAAACATTTAAATACAAAAATATGCACATAGTTTCCCGATCCTTAGTTTTCCACAAAGCTGAATTCGATCAGGCTGCAAAGCTTTTAAATCGATAGTTTATGTTCTTCTGAGCAACAGCCTTGGTGAAAGATTATTAAACATACAATGATACGTAATTGTATGCTAAACTCAGTATAAAATATTTTTTATTCTCTGCAGGTTGACAGAGCCAAATTTATTCGTACCAAAAAAATTGAAGCCATAAAACATTCCAGAGGGGGGGCATTTATCATTTTCGTAATATGCAAGAATTAGTATTTAGTAGCTTGTAATAATAAATTTTAATATAATTTGTAGCCAAAGAATAAAAGTGACTTATGAAAATATTTCTTTCCATAATATTGTAGAATGAAATTAGTTTAACAAAAAATTACACAAAATATAATCTTACAGTCTACCAATGAAATTGAAGATGACAGTTTTACGCAGCAGTGGAGTTTGGTTTTAAATATGAGTGGAATTCTAGGTACTGTACAAGATCTAGAATCCGGCAATTTCTAATATTGCCAACACCGGGCAACTAATTTTTTTTATACCGCTTGCATAACGAGATTGCTTGTCATGAATCGTACAGTATATCAACACGATAGCTATAAATGTGGCAACAAACACCTGTGAGCACAATCCAAGCGTGAAAATAGACTGAGGTATTTTTAATCGAACTAAATATTAGATAATCATTTTCAATGTATGGCGTATCCTGATTGTGTTTATAATCCAATACGTTTTTCTTCGCTTATCGTAAGTAAAAATTAAAATGGCATGCTTTATCAGCATGTCATTTTAGTTTTTGATAGTGGTCTTGTGGTTAGCGTCACTGACTACAGATCCGTCGGCACGGGTACGATCCTCAGTACCTCTTCGGATTTTTTCTGGGGTAGGGAGGTCTGGAACGGGGTGCATTCAGCTCGTGATTCAAATTGAGGAGCTAGTTGATAGAGAAGTAGCGGCTCCGGTCAGGGAAACCACCATTAAACCATGCCGTGGATGTCGGCATGCTGCCCACATGCCCACCAATTCTGTCATCTGCCTGTTGTAGATGACGCAGCGGTCGGGTGGTAGTCCTTGTCGTTTCAGGGATGTAGCGCCACGGAGTTTAGTTTAGTTTAACACATTTACACCAGCACAGCAAAGTGCACTCAGGATGGCATACGAATGTCGAAAAGTCTAGCCAGCTCAAAATAAAGGTTGTTGAACTGAGGGTTTTAATCATACATTTTGTTTTATTTTATTTATTCATACACCAGCAGGTGCCCGCGGCTTCTCCGACGATAGTTAATTCGAAGATAAAAATTAAGAGTAAAATAATTAAAACATAGGCTATTTATTAACACTTACACGCGAATCATTAACAATCTAAACGAATAATAATAATTATAATGAAATAGCTAATAATCCGGCTTTGGAGTGCATTCCACGATTAGAAAGCGCCTCTATTGTATTTTACATTATAAACAAACGAATGACCAGGGTGAGCTCACAGAATCGAAACGATCGATAATTCCATGCGACATATTGAAGAAGAAATAGCGATGCTTTTATTTCCAAGTTATGACAAAAAACGGCAAAGTCACCTGCATTAATTTGACAATTGAAATGTATTACCGAAAACTGAAGATTTGATAACGCAAAAATTTCACTTTTTCTATAAATTTTGTCACTCATAACTCGCGAACGAAAGCTAAAATTAGAAATCCGGCTTCGAGGTGCATTCGGACACTCTTCAGTCCTAGCCTATATGGACTGTTAAAAATTTCAAATCTCTGCGTGCGGTAAATTTCGCTGGGTATGGCGCAAAGACAGACAATTATTATATATCATTATAGATAAAACCTTGATGACTTCTGTGAGTTTAATGTGTCTTCATTTAAAACAGAGCTGTCCAACACGAAGCCTCTAAATATATAAATTACCCTCAAATACGAAATATGCACAGTTCTTACATTAACGATAAGGGAAAACCCAAATATAAGGTGCAGCGTCGCACGAAATATGCACAGTTCTTACATTAACGATAAGGGAAAACCCAAATATAAGGTGCAGCGTCCCATGAGATATATCCCGCCCAAGCCCACCCCCAGCGAAGCACTTTCTTTTATACCATGATCTAGCGAATTCTTCAAGGATAAGCAGGCTGACCAACCGTTGGGTACAAGGCAAACCTGTGGGTACTCTCAAATTTTTAATATTTGGTACAAGGGGCACTCTCGAATTTTTAATATTAGGTACAAGGGCTACTCTCGCAGTTTTAATATTTGGTTCAAGGGGCACACTCACATTTTTAATATTTGGTATGGTCGGGAGTGTCAGCGACAATATACAAGGATATATTGGTCACCCTGTTCGCCGAAAAACAAAATGCGAATATCGAGTGGGCGGAGCCTATTTGGCCAACGATAAAATACAAATAAAATAAATATAGATGTTCCCGCTCTGATAAGTCGCTTACTCAGTTGCTTTGTTTATCAACAACAAATATTCAAGTTAATATTGATGCATTAGTTAGTGAAAATCAACATCTTCAAATTTCCCACTATTTTTTTTTGGTAATTTGATATTTTTTTATTAAATTAAAATAATAATACAAACGCGATTTTTCTTTGTATACCATACCTATTAAAACTCACTGATAAAGTTGCATACGAAGTATTTTATAATGCGGCCCTCTAACCCTCATTTTTTTTAAAGCGGCCCTTGGGACACTTGCTGTTGGACAGCCCTGATTTAAAATATAGACAGCGGTCCAGGTGCAAATATTAAATTAGTGAAATGTGGACAGCTGTTGAGTATAAAATACAAAGGAATGTAATGTTTGGCGACTAAATAGGTGTGTACAGAAAGTATTAGCTTCAATGGAACTTAGCCAAAGCAGTGACAAAAGTTATGCAAATATGCCGTAACAATGCAATCGAGGTCAAAGCATTTAATCAGCCTGTATAACAATACGACAGCACACGGTGAAGGACAGCGTTGCTAATTGCATAGGCCATCGTTATGCTCTTTGGATAAAATTAGCACTAGTCTACTACTTCCGCACAAAATGATTCCTTTAAATATCCCAAGTAAATATAAACTATTTTTCAACCCTTAATAATTTATTCGGAGTGAGACTTATATATTCATTAAGGATGGGTACTCGATACTTTCGATACCTCGATACTCTCGATACTTGCATGGTATCGGCATCCACCGATACTTCAGAAAACTCGCTCGATACTTTTTCGATACTTTGTTAATTCTGCAATTAAGTGAGAATGCTAGTATTTTTTTTTTTAACAAAAACTTGTAAGTGGACTATTTCAAAATCTAATGTTAGTTTTAATGTAGAGTTTAAAAATAATTATAGGCTACTGATGATATTAAATTTTGTCTCATTAAATATGCACACGTAATTTAGCTGGTATTACATAGTTCTCTCAACTTTTAATTTATAATGTACCTATTTATTGAACCTGGAAGTCTTGACGGTATCGAGTAGCCTATCGAAGTATCGAGTATCGAGGGAAAATCATGTATCTGCATCGAGTATCGAGAAAATCTGGTACCATCCCTAATATTCAATTAAGCAATTATCAAGCGAAATCGTCAGTAAACTCTAATTTAAAATCGAGGGGAAATTTTCAGTAAAACAGAGATGAATTCTAGATTGAAAATCTTCGCAAGTGGATCAATATCCTCAAATTGAAGATGAATTCTAGAGATGAATTCTAGATTGAAAATCTTTGCAAGTGGATCAATTTCCTCAAATTTTACGTACATAAAGCATTTGCCTATTGATCTTATATTTCCGATGTCATGCAAGTTTTTGAGATTACGGATATATACATCAGAAGCAATGAAAAGGTTAATTAGAAAATGTATTGTAAAACTAAGATCCACCTTGGTCGCATATTATAGGGAATGAATTTTTATGTCGCTTTAACTTCTTGCGTCATTTCTCGAGCTGGCATTTGTAACTTGGTCCCTTTTATTTAAATGTTACATTTGTTGTGACATTAGAATTTTTATTTTAAATTTTTTTATAAATGCTTGTTGCTGGAACTGTATGAGGGGTTACTTAAAACAGTCGATAAGTTGAATGTTACGTTGAACTGGGCATGCAGTTGTTGACAAGGTGGACATTCTGACAAAATGTGATTTACCGAGATCCTGTGGAACAATTGGGCTTTACTTAGTAAACATAATTGTGGTAGCCTCTTGTGTCCCGTCCTAATTTAGTAATGGTAACTTGTTCGAGATTCAGGAACGGATAGGTTGCTGGATTTTCTTTCAACCCGTGCAGTTTACTGGGAGGCAGTTTTTCCATATTCTAATCTATATAAATGCTTATGTAGTTGTCTGGGCAAGTTGCTGATGGCATTTTTAGAGATTCGGTGACTGTAAAATCGTGTAGAAGGTGCCTTTTATCTTTTTTTTTCGCTGCATTATCGGCTTGTTCATTCCTAGAAATACCCTCGTGAAAAGGAAGCCACATTAAAATTATTTTGCGTCTTCGTTTCACCATGTTAGTGGATATTATATGTATTTCTTGAACAGTATTGTTAGTGCTTGTAAACTTGAAAGCTTTCTTGATTGCATATTATTAGCAAATAATGGCGAATAATAGATCTACAGTTACAATTTCAAATAAGTTCAATTACGTGTCTTTAATATTGCCATGTAAAGTGGTTTTTAACATTAGCAATTATTTAATTAAATATCTTATCGTATTGATTCAGAATACCACATAATGTAAGTTTATATACTTGAAAATCATATAAAATGCTATAGTGATAGAAATAAACAAACAATTACATGAGCATTATAACATGACATGAATTCGAATTTATTTATTTCTATAGGGCACTATAGTTGATCTTATATTTGTAATAAAATGCAAATTTCGTCAAGGGTATGAACTTTGAAATTTTGTAAATACAGAAAGTAAACACAAACAGTATCAGGATCTAAAGTACGAGTACTATAGGATAGAACATTTGTAAATTATGGCAAGTAGTAAAACCAGACAGATGAACATTGTAAAGTAAACAGAAATTAAGACAAAAAATGTTATAATTCAAAACTATTTTAATGATAAATAATATAGTAAAGCAAGGGTACCTTAAAGCAAGTAATATTACAGATGTAACGGGGCATGCTGATTGTAAATAATTTTTTTAAGTCCTTTGCATTGCCTAATTTCTTCAATTATTTCATGATTTTGCTAAAAGATTAATAGTTTCTGCATGTTTAGTTAAATTTGTTATTCATTGTTTAAAAATTAAATTTTGCGAAAACAGGTGACCCTATTAATCTGGAACAAAATTTTTAGTTCCTTATAGTTAATTTACCCTGTATTCACGAGAAAAGCTGAAACCGGATAGGATAAAAGTGATTGGTGTCCTGTTTTATTAATCAGTGTATATTGGACACTGTTTCTTTTCTGGGAAAATTGCCACTACTGTAACATGGTTATGGGAGGTGATACGCACGAAGGTTTAACTTGTAAATGGTATTATAATCAGCTGTAGCTGAATTCGACACGCTACAACCTCCGTCCCAGTTGAAGCGGCAAAGGTCGACTTTTCGTTCTTCACCTGCAGGAAGTTAAATTAAAGAGACAATATTCATCAGAAGAGAGTAACTCACTTTTCTGACATTGAGATTCGAAGAGATGCAGAATCAGATAGTTTCCCATTTCTCGTAACAATTGTATCTGCCCATTCGATCCAAGGAAGTGGAACAAGGGGAAAATAGCGTACAGTACTTGTTTCAATAAACAGTTAAAAAACATGTCTTATGAAGCTGGTAATTACACGTTTATGTCTTGTGTAAGTATAATTTAAAAACATCATTACTCTTCCATTTGACCTCAGACCTGTGTCAAGGGCTTGTCGCAGCATTTGAAATCGGAATCTGCAATTTCACCAGCTCAGTAGGTCTACTAACTTACTTTAAACAACTTTAAATCATCAATAATAATCATTCCATGGGACTTGTTTTCCTTTATCCAAAATTCCTAGGTATAATTTTTCACTTTACATAAATTATACTTATATTTACTTATTCAATGGCAATAGACAATTCCTAAGCAAGCTAAAGAAATATTATCTATTTTATGGCACCCGGAGGTTCATTGTTGCTTTTACATGAGCCCGCCGTTCAACCCTATTGTGTGTAACTCCATCCAACCATCCCTTGCATCTATTCTAACATTGTCCTCCTAGCTAGTCTAGGTCTTCCAAGTGGTCTTTTCCCTCCGGGTCTCTAAGTCAATCTTTTTTAGATATGTCTTTCCTCTTCATGCGCGCAACATGTCCAGCCCATTTCATCCTTATTGATTTAATTACCCTTATTATATTCGATTTATGAAGCTCGTCACTATGCAGTTTTCTCCAGTCCCCGTTTTCATCTCTCTTAGGTCCGAATATTTTTCTAGGCACCCTGTTTTTTAACACTCTCAGATTATGTTCTTCCCGAAAATTAAGGGACCATGTCTCACATCCATATAATTTTAATTTAACCGGTAAGATCAAGAGCGTATTTGTATATTTTTTTAGAAGTTTAATGTTCATTGTTATTATTAATATTCTTTCATCACACAATCTATTTTTAAGTTCAAGGTTACTTAAATTCTAGTCTGGAATTCTTTTCTCAGCGAGTCGGAAACCACTGAAAACTCCCCTAAGGTTTCCGGCCATGGATTTAAAATTCTTGCCATCTTCTCTTTATGCGAATCCCGGATGTTTACGGCCTAGGCCAACCCATTGGATTTAATAGGCCTACTACCTGAGAGTGGAATATTTATATTATGTATTGACATACCAATCCATAAATAAAATAAAATTAAAATAAATAAATAAAAATTTCAAAAAAATAGTTATTTTAGGAAATAAATGTTATGTTATGATAATTAGACATTATGCAACGAGCATATAATGGCATAAGATACAAGTATGTTTATGAAATGAGCAAAGCTAGTTTCATAATTTCCATACGAGTAGCAAGTGGCGTATGGTCAAATCGAATTTTTGTCCGTTTTCTTGAAACGAACGGATTTTTACAAGACGAAATGAACTAAATTTAGTAGGCCTATGGTATTAAAAATTAACAGAGTTATATTTTATTTTTAATACAAGTTGTTTATTACGCAGTTCCATTTTCTGCTCTCAAGGTTTCAAAAACCTTCCGTTTTTCAGTAATAACAATATTTATAGTAGTACAAACTATAGGCTGGAAATTTTATTGTAAGTGTGTGCCACTATTTACATTTAGGGCACATGCATCAGATAGCAGAGAACAGCGCACGGAAGCTATGTTGGCATCACCAGACTGTATTATAATCATAGTGTGAAGTCTAGCGTTAAAACAATGATATGAGTTTCAACTACCGTTAATAGCAAACTTATTAACATTACAAAGTGGCAAACTTGGAGTTGCACTTCCACTTGGCTATCTAGCCTATTGTGGCCAGCACTTCACTATATGGGACACGGTATAATTGAATAGGACTCAGAGTGTTGATAAATACAAATAAAACATGAAGATGTCCTTTTAATAGACATTCGCATTCGTTATTCTATGATTACATGATTTGTGAAATAATTTGAACAATAAATTGACCGTTCAAAGGTAGCATAGTTTTTAATTGAGTCTGGAAGGTACAATATATTGTATTTTTTCGGGAACCTCACGTATTAATATTTGTTACGTAACCTATGCTTTGTCATATTTTGGCGTTTTAAAATAATTTAAAGGAAAAATAAATAATTAAATGACCATATTACGGTTTCTAGGGTTCGATCCCAGCCCAGAATAATGTGAGCATAATGAGCCAGGTATCTGTAGGTTCTTAGGCATAGCTTATAAAAGAACTCCGGCAAAAAGCGACGATCAGAGGTTAAAGTTGCATCACATCCCAGTCGATAGATAACCATAAAACCAACCTACGATTTGTACGACTGATCTGAAAATATTGCCACATTGTGAGTTTGGTCCGCTTGGCAATTGACACAAACACCGAATTCACTAATTTTGCTCCCCCGAAACAGAAAAGACTAGATGATCTCCTTAGTTCTTTTTTTTATTTAGGAAATAAGGGATCCTCGTTTCAAAATATAAATTCTGGGGAATATTGATTGTTTGTGTCTATCGTAAATTTGTTCAAATTAATGTTCCCAATGACATTTTGTTTATAAAAACGTTAATAAAATGAATTTTTAAAGTTATAGGATATATAAAGGCAATATTTCTCTGAAGGCTGTGTTCAGCCATTCTGATATTTAATAAAAAGCATTAAGTACGTAACATTTATTATAAACCTAACCTGAATAAAATTGAATAAATGATGTCAGCAAGAATACTAAGAATATCCTAAAGATTTCGCTGTTACCACCATTTCGTCTTGACAATAGGCATATAACATTTTTGAAAATTTGACCAAAATAGGTATCATCAATTAAAAATGTATAGCTCAAATGTCTTATGATTATAAAGAAAAAATAAAATTTCTTCAAGTAAAAAATTAAAATTTTCTTTTATTTTTATATCTGGATCTTCCTAAATGATTATTGTGCAAGCTTCCAAATACTTCTCTGTTAATTTAACATAAATGTTTACCCAATATTTGTCCTTAGAGCAAAGTAGCGGACTGTAGAAATTTCCTTCGTCGAAGAGTTGTCATGAATTAGTCTAATTGCATTGCAGAATGTGAAATTTAATTCGTCATATGTGAACTAAACAGTCCACCAGCTTCTAAGAGTCTTTAGAACTTGGTTTCTTTACCAATGCACACGATTTAGAACCCGCTTTCAAATGGCCTATCACAGACTGTCTGGAAACCGCAAGTATCTCTGCTAGCTCGCTTTAACCTTGTTCTTGCTCTGCTGAGGAAAAAGGGCAAAACCTTCGGACAGAAATCTAATGACTGTTTCCGTTAAACGATTAAGAGATCAAACCAAGAACCTTCAATGTTTAACTAGGAATTGCAGCTGCAGTCTGCATAAGCACTGTAATTTAGAAAACATTAGGAATCGAGGTCATGCAAAACTCAAAGGAAATAATACATTATTATTGTGTATTGATTTTTGCCATAGAGAACCTCCTGAGCAAATATATGTGATGTTGTGTACCTGCTCATAATAGTAGTCTGTAACTTGATGAGAAGTGTTTAAAGATTTTTGGGGGTACCGTTGGGTTCAATAAACAGATTAAAAAATATATTTTAAAGTAAAACGAAATGTAAACAATATTTTTCATGGATTTTTAAAAATACTTATACTATAGATATTCAAATGTTTGTAGATGATGTTATTCACATGATATTTACAAACAGATGGAAAAAGAATCGCTCAGAAATATTGACATTTGTGGAAATTATCATGGAAATGCGAAACGGTATTTCAGTGCTGCCATTTTGTAATAATAACTACCCATAACTGTTAGAGTTTGCTTAATTTTGAAAATACATGTAGTATAGAAATTGTAGAAATAGTCAGTAAAGAGCATGCCAGATTACAAGGCAAAAGAACAATTAATTGTTGAGAAAAAAATAATAAATTTCACATAATCATTTCTCAGTATGTGACATACAGTATGACCCCCTTAAAATACTTACCTATATAATATAGTCCACTGCTTCCTTCTTTCTGTTGGCAGTAGTATCAACACGAGTATACTGTACTGGTAGTTTTAAAATATTTTAAGATTTTTAGTTTAAAGTGGACTGAATCTTCTGTTTTAATTACTTTGAATAATCGTTCATCAACAGAACAAGATACCCTGAAGATGTAAATTCTATCTGAATGATTATACTTATGGTAGGTAACTGTGATAAAGGTGAATTCAATTCAGCAAAAATCTTGATTTTGTTAAAAACGTCCAATAGGCACAGCTGCTTCTATACACTAGACGCGACATAGTAAGGGATCAACTAAAACACAAGGTTTCCTCCTAGACAAAACAAACATATAGGACAACGGACAAGTCTCAATTCTCAGTCCTGAAACCAGGAAGGGGATTTCTCATTACTCAAACATCTCAACCTGGCCGGGAAGGGAACTGGGGTCTTATGGTGTCTTCGATCACTGTTTGTGCTGCCAGCAATATTATTAATTTCCTTGGGAAGAAGTTTTAGAGTAAGCCTACTGTTATTCCTCTATTTGTACGGGTTTCCATGAGATTGGGGTGGAATGATACGAAGTTGGGGGTTACTTTTCATGAAACTGGGGAAGGGGACGAGTCATGAAGCTACGGAAGAAGGGCATCCCTGACTTACCATTAAATAAATAAATAACATCAGGTAAACTGATGCAAAAAAGTGCCAGAATGCTTTTGTTTAAACAGTGATAATTGCAACTATGATATGCAGAAAATAAGTTATTTTTTTAACCGATTTCCGAGTTAAGCTCCAGATCGATTCATTAAGCAGGGCTTACGGAAGAACAAAGGTCTAGTTTGATAAGTATATGTGAAGGAATATGTGGGTAGTGTTATTTGTCAAAGCTAACTGTATTGCAACTTCCAAAGCCTTATATGAGCACTGTACAACAATATGTTGTCATGAGAACTGATTTGCATTTGATAAATTCTTTCTAATATATTACCACAAAAGAGGCATTAAATTGGGCATTACTCCGGTACCGGTCAACCGATTTGGTCCAATATCAATAGACTTCTTTCCATGGACGTATACCAAGTTTCATGAAAATCCGTAAAAGCGTATTTGAAGTATCGCGCGTACAGATATACAGACAGTAAGACGGGGAGACACTTTCCCGTCCCCCACACATTCTCATAAAGTACCATACTGGCACTTAATAATTTCAAAATGCAAGCGATCTTCTAATCGATTAAGCAATTTTGTTTTCTTGAAGTACTCCGTTATTAAGACCTCACATACAGTAATAAATCGTACGAGAATGAAAATTTGCGGTACAGTACTATGAAGTGTGAGTATGTTAGCTCGCGAGCGGAAATAGTTACGGAGAGGCGACGGACGTTGTGGTTTACAGCACCAAAGCTCCATTAACATATTGTGTGATCATCAAGGTTCCCACGTGTCGAAAGGGGGAAATGAATACCGGCAATCAGGAAGGACTTTAGTGTGCAGAAGCTTGAACTCTGTTCTGTTCTGTTTTTCCTATATCCCCTATGTTGAGGCGATGGGCCTCCAAGTGGAGGTTTCTGTAACCTATGTGAATTTTGTTACGCTTTTTTCCGAGAGAGGGCAGAGGGACAGGTGGTAAGCCCATCGCCTTTCAACCCCCCCTCCGGAAACTAAGGTATTACTTGGACGTGAAAGAGTCGAGAAATTTTGTCCAGAGGCTCTAATTTAGGCTTGGAGTTTCAATTTCACTGGTATGTACTTATCTACTCTTATACAATTCAACGGCCCTAAATAGCGTGCTTGCTCGCTCGCCCGCTTCGTGAGACATCGGGTATACTCGGCGATGTTCGTCTCTCGCAGTGTAAACTTTCATGACGACTACAAAATTAGGAAAACCGTTTCTTTATTATATAAGGCCTAAGTGAAATGAACACAATGAACAAATATTCTAATTTTATTTTTACTTACAATTTTCATAGCTCTGAACCACAAACATTTTTAATAATCTACCAGTGTAAATTTCTTTAAAATCCTGGAGTCAATGAATAATGGCGGGCGAAGTCGGGGGCACCAGCAGTAAAATATTGATGGTTTAACTCTTGAAATATCGCTGTTAATAATAATCCAAACAAACCATTCCTTCCCTTTAAACATTATATAATTTCTGAAAACTACACCGAATTGATCAAATAAAATTCACATCATATTCATGTCAATAAACAGTTGAGAAACAATACGTATTATGTGTTCACAGGTTCCTTTGGAACTGCATAATCGATTCTGATATACTTTTCCCAGGGGGCGCTTTCTAATCGTAGAATGTACTCTGAAGCCGGAAGTTTAGCTGTTTCATTAATATTATTAATGGTTGAATGATTCGCGTGCAAGTGTTAATAAATATAATACTTTAATAATTATTATACTCTTAATTTTTAATTTTTAAATGAATTATCGCGGGCGAAGCCACGGGCACCTCCTAGTCCTTTACAAGGCTGAATCTTACAAGTTAACGAACCATTATCAAATGAACCATTGAAAGGCTCAGTTTATACAAGAATATAGACAATCATCAAGTGAAATCATCAGTGGGATTTAAGTTTGAAATCAAATGAAAAATTTCAGTAGAATAGCTGATACCTATGATTTACAATCATAACAAAAGAATAAAAATATTCATGTTTTACATATGCCAATGCTATAATAAATCTTATGCTTATATTTTTATACAGTTTTGAAGTGACGAATTTATACATCAGCTCCAGCGAAAAGGTTAAAATTAATTTGTCTAAATATATTTGGTGCATTTCTTTCCCTCGATTCTCAGCACGTATGGAGTGAGATAACCGAGGTAAGAAGTCGTTAGTTCGAATGTCGTCATCGGCTAATCTGAAAACGGGTGTTTTTCGCGGCCTTGCCAATTTTCAAATGCGAATATTTATATTAGGCCTACAAATATAACAAAGTTCTTACTTAATGAATCATTGCATTTTATCGTGAGATAATGGATTAGGGTTTATTTTGCACCTAACTAATCTAAACTCCGTGGCGCTACATCCCTGAAGGGACTAGGCCTACCACCAGATTAATAATCCAATATTATGATTACTGCCTCCTATTCCCCCCTCCAAGTCGGCGTCTATGACCAGGTGCTTCTGGCGGTATTCGTTGCCTCTGAGCTATTTACAGGAGAAGGTAGTCTGATGTTAATTGGTACACTGCAATTAACGTTACAATTACTACAGTCTCCTTTCAAATGCTCACGTGCCTGGAAATTAGTTTAATATGCAGTGTTACATAATTACTTTCATACTCACTAAGAGCTTCGACATCAGCAAAATGGTGACAGGATTAGATCCTTTAAACATTACGCTTTTTATTCCATTATTTTGTTATCCCGTGCTGTTAAACCAAGTAAACAGTAAACTTTCCCCTATACAGGACATGGAAGCCCAGAAGGTTCCAGTAAGTTGAGGCTCCAAGATTTTTATGCATTCGGCACGTGAAGGTGGTAAGGTTGTCAGGCTTACGCACCGGCCGCCTTTACTCCCAGGATTGCTCCAGGTACTCATTTCTATTAGAAACTGAGTCGATCCCAGGGCTATGTTCGCGCAAGCTATATGTTTTGCTAGCATTTTTATTCATGTCTAGTTAGTCTTTCTGTTTAAACGTTCCGCTATATCAATTCGAGCCCTGATTCAGCAGTATGTGGCGGAGTGATACATTCTCAGCGCCTTTTTTCCTGCAAGTCATACGGCAGGTGCATAGTTTTAGTGCCCTCATGTAGGGACGCGGCGACATTCCAGTTTAGTCTACAGCCAGAATCCACAGCTTACAGTTGTGCGATCGCAATCGTCCTGATTCGCGCGGATTTTACAGACAAAGGCAACAGTGCCCTTTGTTCTACAACCGAGAAATTCATACTAAACTTCAAGTTATAAGTTTTGTAGTGGTTACTTAATTATTTCCGAATAATTACAGTTTTCACAGCTAGGTTGATCCGTCGCCTTAGCTAGTTACTAATATTACGGTGCGTTGTGCAACAGTGATCACAGCGAAGTAATATTCCAGTGCAACTAAGTTTTATTAATATTTCAGTGTTAAATCATACTACAACGGAATACAGCAATTATTCCAAGTGTTTTGATATAAGAATCAACTCTGGTGTAAATTCCGCACATTTACATCCACGTGGCCGCAAGAACGCGCCAAAATTCAGTACATTGTTTATTGCAAGTGATGCAATCATATTTCAGCTCATATGTATTTATTTCCTTCATTTAACCAACATACAGTATATCGTGTGAATAAATGTGCATAGTTAAAATTACATGTAGTGCCACCAGTCATGACATGGTACCGATCCCAATATGTAGAATTTTCTTCGAAATCTACCTAGTACAATATGATTTCTTCTAGTAATAAAAATGAAATTGTAAGAACATGTTAATATACTATATAAATTATGAGTAATAATAATATTACAATGTAACAGAATGAAAATAATTGTTTATTCTATTATTCGTAAGATTCAGCTTTAATACATAATAAAGTCTGACCTCTGACCATAGGAGGATTACTAGTCTCAACCTAGTTCCTTTTTTTAAAGAGGCATGTTTATTATTATTATTATTATTATTATTATTATTATTATTATTATATTTACTCAGCTGTTTAGCTGGTGCTAGGAGTAGATGCGGGCCATACTCAAAACATCCTCACTCTTCTACAAATTTGCGCAGAATACGTGTAGTGTTCAGAATGACAGATTCGGATCCAATCCTTAGGCTTTGATGTTCTCTAGCAAGGCTGACGGAATGATACCTGTGGCAGGATTTGAGCTTCGTTTAGCTTCCATATAATATGTTTAATTTCACACTATATATTTCTGTGTCTTCTCAGTGATTGTGCTGCTTAGGTTGTGGCTGTTAGGGACAGCTATGTCAATCAGATATGTTATCTTCTTCTTATCTAGCAATGTTATATCTGGTCTATTGCAGTGTACAGTTTTATCAGTAACAATCGTGCGATCATAGTACAATTTGAAATCTGCCGATTCCAGTACTGTTTCTGGATTATATTTGTGGTAGGGTAGCTTTTCTGTTTAAAACAAAAAAACAAAAAACAAAAAAATCTCTGGTTGGCCAATTCTTGATTCTGTTGGCTACTTGATTATGGCGGTGGAGATAGTCAGTCTGAGAAAGTGTCCTGCATGCTCCTGTTATGTGCTGGATGGTCTCTGGTTTCTGTTTGCATCTCCTACATTTATCGTCTGTTATTTGCGCGTTCTTTGTAAAGAATTTCTGGTAGTTTCTGGTGTTGTTGACTTGGTCGTGTATGACAATTAGAAATGCTTCTGTCTCCGGGTATTATTATTATTATTATTATATTACCAGCTTAAAAGGCCCGGCGTCGCCCAGGTTTTGTATTTTGTAATTCAAAATTAAATTATGAAGGACTTTCTACGTCTAGTTTCTTATACAGGTATGAATCACACTCAAAATATTCACTCGGAAAACGCTTGATAGATTAGGGCCTATAGCTTTCTATGGCCCATAGAGGAAAACAGCTTTAGCCTCACTGAAATTACCTACCGTATGTCCGTCAACTGTCAAGGAGCCGTAACGTAATCACTAGGGCTAGGATTTTTCTAGTAATGGAGAAAGATAGTTTTGCTTGTTTCATGTTAAATGTGCCTACTTGGACATGCCTAATAGGTCGTTTTTGCATTTTGTCTCTTAAGAATATATATAAATATTCCTTTTTAGTGCATTTTTGTTGAATTTTGTGCAGAAACTCCCAATAACAATGTAATTTGGTGTTTAGTAGGTTCCATTCTATTAATTTTTTTCCATTAAAATAAGTTTTTGTACATTATTAAATAATTTTTTATACACTTCAACAGTTCAAGTTTAGCTTCCTCGTTATGTAATTGACCATTCCAGACACCTCTTCAATATAGTTTCGTCCAGTTAAAACTTGCATAACGTGACTATTGACACTGCAATTCAAAGTAAAACTGGAAATTAATGACAGAAAGGACTACCGATAATTAACGAAGAGCTTTTCAAAGTAAATAATTTACGTACAACATTTAGAAAGAGTTATTCAAAAATAAAATGAAGAAACTGCAGTGTACAGTCTACAATGTTGGATGGTATTTAAATTCAATTGAATTAAAATTATCACTCTGTACAGTAAAAAAAAAAAATTAAACCCCACTAAGCTATATCAGAATGTATAATTTATTGTTTTAAAATAATTTTAGATCAGTATAATTGATTCTTATGTCATAAATGCTTTGATTATTTTTTAAAATTTCTGAACATGATTTCAATTGAAAACTTTAAAAAATACCACCAGTTTTATAAGAAAGCCTCGGAACTGAGTAAAGTTGGTTAATTTTTTAATAATTTCATTAATTAAAAAGTGATGTGTTTTAAGAACATTATTACCTCATGCTTCACGTATAGGAATGAAATTAATACAATTTCTGGGGATAAATAAATTATTATAAGTACGTTTTGTGAAAGACAAGGGACCAATGGAGACTGGGTACCTGTAAAATAAATCTTTGATTTAAAAAGAATGCAATATGAAGACCTAAAAAAATGTATAATGGTTTTGGGGCTTGCAACCGGTGAATTAATTCCGAGTTTTCCGCGGCTTGATGCACTACCATCTTCTGCGAGAAGTGAGCTCACCAGGTTGGGGGCCCGAGAAACCATTAAACATTCTCAAGTCGGGAAAGCCTCGTGTCAAAACAAACATATTTTTGGTTGGTTAAGTAAAGAGTGTAATCTCCGAAAAAATCGATTCTACAAATTTGTCGAGTATTTAGGGATATTTATATCTTAGCCAATGTTGAATGTTTCTTGTAGTACTCCAAATGAATATTCCATTATTACAGGATCGGGTATGTTGACTATGAGGAGCAGGGATCCTCTTCTTCTTCTGTGGGATTCCTCTTGTTTCGTTTGGCTTCGCAGACCTCTCTTATGTACTGCTGTTTCTGCTCACCTGTCATATTCATCCATACCTTGCCACCCTCTTTAAGAACCATAGCTGAGCTGTAGCCATTCTGAGAGATGGTCTCCAAGAATTTTCTAAAAGGGTTGATGTCTCCTCCACACTCTTCATTAGAGCTCTCCCTCTCTTTCTCGCAGTCTGATCCTGACTCCATGTCTTAAAATGTCATCCGACCAAAAAATTTGGAAATCTTTCAAATTATAATAGAAGTCGTTTCCTAGGTTCTCACTCCATTATTATATTCCTATAGTTGTTACTATTGTCCTTTTCACATCGTGAAGGCACTACACGTGCGCTGTTGCCAGATATGTCTATTTTTACAATATGACCAAAGTGAAATAAAAACATGCATTTCTGTATGAAATTTTATGAAGAACATGATGGTAGCCTCGATAAGCTTATATTTTCATTTCCTTTTGTTTAAATAATAAAAATTGGGATTTTTTGTTTAATCGAACATTTTAACATATTTCTTGATCCGAACAGTAAAACATAAATTAAAATTGAAACAATTGTGACGAAAAAATCTCAATTATTCGTTTGTTCTTATAGGCAATGCTGATTCTTAGAATTTACCAATATTTTAAAAATTGTGGTTACAAAAAAATAAATTTTCAGACAAGGTGAGAGTATTTTTCATTTTTAATTTAGCCAGTGACGACATTTTTCAATGCAAAAATGAAAAATACTCTCACCTTGTCTGACAATTTATTTTTTTGTAGTCACTATTTTTAAAATACTGGTAAATTCTAAGAACCAGCATTGCCTATAAGAACAAACGAATAATTGAGATTTTTTTCATCACAATTGTTTAAATTTTACTGTATGTTTTACTGTTCGGAACGAAAAATACGTTAAAATCGTCGATTAAACAAAAAATCCCAATTTTTATTATTTAAACAAAAGGAAACGAAAATATAAGCTTGTCGAGTCTACCATCATGTTCTTCACAAAATTTCATACAGAAATGCATGTTTTTATTTCACTTTGGTCATATGGTGAAAATAGACATATCTGGCAACATCTCGCTCGCGCGCGCTTGATTCTCCTATATGAATAACATGGGTCATAAGAGCCCATTGTGCCTTCACGACGTGCCCGCGGCTTCGCCCATGATAATTGATTCAAAAATTAAAAATCCCTTTAGGCAAGCCAAAGACTGAGGTAGATTTCAAAGCGCTTTTGGTTTAATTTATTGTCGCTGAGCAGCACTCTTCTTCTTTACACTTGACATGACAAAGCCGCAATAATAAGAATTGAATTCGGTAGAGGAAAAACCTACAATGATTTGTTTTGACAATAAGAAAAGGATATAATATTCTGGGAGGCCGTGCGCGAGATCAGCAATGAATAAAATTAGCAAAGCCGCTAAACAAGACAAAATTAATGATATTATAATAAATCTTAAAGAGAGCCATGACTGTGATAACTGTTTCAAACTCAAGGAATCAACATAAGTGAACAGTTGTCCCAATGTTCTTTGAGGACAACACTTTTTTTCATTAAGCCGAAACTTTCATATTAAACTCCTTTTTACTGAGATTTATTTTGTCACAGCAATATCAAAGTGTGCAATGCACCATATGAAATATAAATAAATCTGAAATCTTTTTTATAAAAAGAGAGTTGTTTATTATGTTTTAAATTGATATTATATTTTATTATTTATTTTTGATTTTGCCTTGCGTTATTGTTCTAAAGGTGTGTCTCTATTATTTTTAATATTTCACACTCTATTACATTGGTAATTTTATCCTTAGTCAGTCCTAAGACATTCCTTTCGGAGGGCCTTCAGGCTGAGGTATATTTTTAAGTGTTATTGTTTTTCAAACATTCAAATCTCGCGTTATATGAGATCTATCGAGAAACTAGTTATTGATTTGTAGAGTACTCATCAAGAGCTTTTCAACGATACCTCACAAGACGTGGTTTCAAAAATTTCGAATTTCCATCCCCCCACCCTCACTTGTACCCCCAAAACCCGCGAATCGTTGGTGTCACTGTGAAGTCCATAGGGAGTACTCTAATTTATTCAAACAAAGTTTCCCTCTATACTTCATAGGGGCCGAGATATACAATTTTTTTTTAATTTCAACCCCCTCCCCCCTTGGGCCAACTTCGCTCATTAAGTAACTTGTTCGAACTATTGGGCCTAGAAATAACATAATAAAATTTGGTTCAAATATCTTCAAAATTACGGCGGCTAGCGTGTAAAGATATATATATATATACGTATATATATATCAAAAAATCAAAAAAATTTGAACGGGTGGTGGTTTCGTACTTAGGGAGGCATGGAACGTAAAGATATGGAAGAATTTTTCGAAAGTCATGACATGGTATCGATTCCAATAGGTAGATTTTTCTTCAAAATCTACCTAAGAATACAAAAAAGTCCAAATGGCCGGTTTCGGGATTAGAACCAACGACCTCCAGACTGTAAATTCAAGACGTTACCATCTGGGCCACATCGCTCAGTTTAACGGTCTAGTTTGATAAGCATATGTAAAGGAATTGTGTTATTTGACATAGCTAACTGTATTGAAATTTCCAAAGCCGTATATGATCACAGTAAAACAATGTTGTCATGATAACTGATGTGCATTTCACAAATTCCTTCTAATACATTGCCATAAAATAGGCACTAAATTGGGGATTACTCCAGTACCGGTCAACCAATTTGGTCCGATATCAATAGGCTTCTTCCCATGAACGTTATAAATGTGTGTACGAAATTTCATGAAAATCCTATAAAGCGTATTTGAGTTACTGCGCTTTTAAAATAGACACTAAATTGGGATTTACTCTGGTACCGGTAAACCGATTTGGTCCAATGTCAATAGGCTTCTCCCCATGGACATTACTATGTATATACCAAGTTTCATTAAAATCCGATAAAGCATTTTTTAGTTATCGCGCGTACAGACACGGATAGACAGACGGACGGGCGGACAGACATTTTCCTGTTCCCCACACAATCTCATAAAGTACCATACTGGCACTTAATAAATAAGAAGTTAGAAACTCTGATATAATGAAGCACATCTGTGCTGCAAAGAAGGATTGGTCGTAGGTGGATTAAGTTACCGGTATTATATTGGGAGAGGAAATTCAAGTTTCCGCCATGATAACATGAACGGGAAATGGATGAAAAACACGATCAACGAAAAAAGATATTGCACAGACTTTCTCACACATGGTTGTTATAGCATGGCACATCATTATTACCTTTTAGATGTCTAAGAGACCAACAAAAGAAAATAATGACCAAAGAAATTCAACAGAATTCTATGAATCGACCGGAGTTCCCAATGCTATCAATAGTTCGCATCACAAGATGGAGGGCGGTCGAGGTAGTTACTTACATCAAAATGCTATAAAGCACACGAACTGGCTTGCACCGAATCGAAATTGTGTTTTTAATCAATGGAATTTTATATCATTTCAATTTCCAAACAAGTTATGTTGTATAAAATAATAGGTTTTCATACTGCTAAATGGCAGCATATGACGTATTAATGACCGCATGTTAATACCTTACGTGTCCAGTGACACGTGTCCAGGTTGCATCCTATTATAATTATGAAAAACGATCGTGATTGATCTGTATCCGAGGAATTGCTAAACGTTATTGGTCAATATCAAACTCGCGATGTATGAGTGGAATAGTCACAATAATTATGAAAAATATATATATATATATATAATTATGAAATATATATATAAATATATATATATGAATATGAATATATATATTTAGGCCTATATATCATAACCCAAAATTAAAAGTTAATTAAATTCCAAGTAAAGTTTACCTGCAACAGGTCTAAACAGACAATCTGGCAAACAGACATGCTTCTTTCTGAAAACCCCTTTTTTCAGTTCTAAGTATCGTGAAACAACTTTCTTTCATTTTAATCGGTTCTATTTTGTATGATCATGTTTTCTATACTGCGTAAGCCATTGTATAGGCGTACTGTTGAAATGACTTTATTCAAACAAATTCTGTTATTAATAAAACTTACGCTACACTATCACTATTTTATTAGTATTATTATTATTATTATTATTATTATTATTATTATTATTATTATCATCGTTATTATTATTACACCATATTATTTTATTTGACTTGTCTTCCTTATTACTGCCTCTCCTTGTTCCAGGTGAACGAAACCAACTTAAAGGAACTGCTGACGTCAGCAGAGTGGACATCACTTCTAGGATCATCTGCAGATGGTAAATAAATCTTCACATCAGTACTGAGAATAGAATTTGACAACAATAAAGATTTTATCAGATATAATCGCATCCTCATATTAATAGCAAGCATTTTAAAAGATGAACGACCGTGATTGTTCTATATTCGAGGAATTACTAAACTTATTGGTCAATATCAAACACGCGGCAAATGAGTGGATTCTCTCTCTGAATCCTATGCCCCCATTTTGGGGCCAATGTGTAGGTTTCTGTTTACCGATGTGAATTTTGTTACTCTTATTTTCCTAGAGAGGGCAGAGGGAAAGGTGGTAATCCCATCGCCCCTTAACCCCCCTCCGGAAACTAAGGTATTACTTGGACGTGAAAGGGGCGAGAAATTTTGTCCAGAGGCTCTAATTTAGGCTTGGAGTTCTTTTACGTGCCGTAAATCTTCGACACGGGCCTCCCAGCTTAAAGTCCCAAATGAGTGGAATAGTCAATATAAAACATTCAATACGTGACTTCAATACCACAATTATTTATTATTATCATAGGTAATACCACAAGAGATTACACGAGAGCAAATTTATCTAATCAAACTCACAATCTCGTGTGGGATTTATTAAGATTACCGGCATTCCATTCATACGGCGAGTAATTTATATTGACCAATTATGTTTAGTAGTGCTCCAGAATTCGAATAATGACTATATTTTATCTTATGATATGCTTGCTAGGAACAGAAGGATGCGATTTTATCTGATAAAACGTCAGCTCCTTACTGGAAAAGTAAGGTATCAATATGCACTGAAAATACGTCACATTTGTAATACCTCCTGAACTTCCAAAAATATTGGTATTGAAGTGCTATAAATCCTTTTCAAGCCCATTAAAAAAAAAGCTCATACCATTTTCTCGTTATATCTTGCAGTAACACATTTCTCCTGAGGGAATGTAACATTTTACTTCTATGCAATAGTTAATTATCATGAAATTAAATAACTTACTTATACCTAACAGTAAAATTGTTCAAATTGCACGTCACCTTATTTCAGCAGAATATCTTAAAACTATTAACCTCTGTATTAAGGCCATATCGTTAGAAATACTTGAGTGGGTACAGAGATTTAACAACACATAACCGACCAGGGCCATTAAGTTTCATTCACGAAAGCGATTGTTCTTCTATCTGGATTATCTATAAACCTAGTTAACATACACTCTTTGTAAGCAAGCTCATGATTGGAGTGAAATCCGTGACCTTAATATGCCCTGGATTGGTAATAAGAGGAAGCAAGAATAGAATAATAGCAATTACTTTCACAACTTCGTCTGCATTAATAGAATAATGAATAAACAGGGTGTTTTAAAACGTTGAAATTGACAGCGATTTTAAATTATGCCTTTTCCACAAAGGTTTTAAATACCTGTGCCTCTAAAATAAAAAGTATCCATAATTAAGCAATGAATGAATCTTTTGATGCATATGCGAAGATGCATCATACAAACAAAGAGAGTTTATTTTTAGGTAAATTGAAAAAAAATTATAAATTAAAAAAAAAAATTGTTAACCATTGATAATATAGACTACATTAGGAGAGGTATGAAATGGGGTTCACTGCTGAGCTACTTGATAGGGGTAAAACAGACCATTGCAGTTGGCATGCTGACAACATTCCCCTTGGTCCTGCCATCCTACAATAAAGAGGAAAACAGAAGGCAGCAAGCAGTCAGAAGGTAACCCTTTTCTCTCCATGGGATATAGCGCTGAGTTAAGATCACCCTATTCTATTTCTCTTGTTTTTATTATAGTACCTTGCAAAATATTTTAAAACTTGGTACTTCTATTGCTTAGACCATCAACACAAATTAGAATAATTATACAGACCTTTTGAAGAAGAACTACTACATATCATTAATACAACCAGGTAAACTGATGTAACAAAGTTTCAGATGGAGTTAATAGGCCACATTTAAGGAGCTTTGAGAAAGTTTGATAAGCATGTGTGAAGGAATAAATGGGATAAATCATATCACTAGCATGTCTAATTATTTCCAAAGCTCAGTGTATTGCAACTTCCAAAGCTCTGTGTGAACATTGCAAACAATACTATCGTCATGAGAACTGATTTACATTTGATGAATTCAGTGTAATATTTTCAGAAATTATGCCCCTAATTGGGCGTTATTCCAGTACCGGTCAACCGATTTGGTCCAGAATCAATAGGCTTCGTCCCATAGACGTTATGAGTGCGTATACCACGTTTCACGAAAATCCGATAAAGCCTAACTTATTCGCGTTATTGCTCGTACAGACACATGGATGGACGGGTGGAAAGGGAAAGGGAAAATAAATTACCATCCTGGCAATTAATAAAGAACTTGAGCATCATTCTGGTGGTGGTTGTCTAATCGCAAGTGAAAGTATTTGATGAAATGTTACAAAGCGACTTTGAAATAAGATTAGGGAAGGGTTTCAGTCAGTCAACATCTTTAATCATTATAATTCCTAGAATTCCTATGTAAATAGAGACTCAAATAAACAGGCACTTTCCTGAACGAAATGACCGGCTTCCTTCCCGCCCTGTAATCGTATTTTGTAACCGCCCTTGCCAATCTCCCGACATTAGAGAAAGTTCTAGTTGCAATTAACATTGACTTATATCCAGTGTAGGCCTACTTACGTAATTGCTATCCAGATTAGATTCATCTGAGTAATGCAACCTCCTCTTTAGGGTACCCATACACGTACAGTTCACTCTAAAGTCCAGCACGTAAGATAAGACTATAGCAGGTCAAACAAATTAATGATAATATTTTAGGAGAAAAAATTCGTCTGATAATGATTTCGAACCCATGATCTTCAACTTCCCGCCAACTGAGCCATCCAGAGCTTTGTTTATAGCAACAGATGGAATTGCTCTTTTAAAACTGATTACTAGACTTCGGACTTTTAGGTCGCTAAAAATGCTGTTTTAGGTACCTAAAATAGGCTCTAAAAATTGGAAAATAGTCTCTTATAAAATCATTAAGTTGCCAATATTCTGAAATATCTCAATTGCAATGCAGAATATTATATTTATTGAAGTCACCAATAATCAATAATCATGATAAAACACAGATATAGGCCTATGGTACACAGAATGATATAGACCTATTAGGGCACTAGGGCCTGTCTTGCGCCCAGAAGCTACGCATATCATACTAGCATATTCAACCCCTTGTATCCCTCAGTGATTCAGAGGACTGCGTTATTTTTATATGGGAGTCGGGAGAAAAACAATACATTTTCTTGGGAGTTCCAAGGAATTTTTCTACTGAAGACGAAACATTCCTTACTATTTAACCACGTCACAAATGTGTCATGTACTGCACGTTCCGAGCTAAAAATTTAGTATGAACTGAAAATAAATGCTAGAATTTATAATAAAAAATTACTTATTTTGAACTTTAGAGGAAAAACAAGCAAAAAAGGCAATATTAGGCTCTAACATAAAAATAGGCTGTTTTAGGTCCTATAAAAGTATCAGTTTTAGGCATAGTCACTTATGAAACATAGGCCCTACATATACAAGTTTTCGTCCAAATATCACTTAAGGATTAAAATAGGTTTTTACCTAAAATCCGAAGTCTACTGATTACTAGGGCCAGGATTCTTAGGTTTTAAACTATTTTGTTCCTCGATAGCCAACTGTGATATTGTAGCATAATTATCCGTTTTATTGTCAAGGCAGTCACATAGTCCCATCTTATAAAACCTAAATATGTCTATATAATATGTTAGAAACTAAATATGGCTAAAACTGTTTTTCAATTAAAATACGATAAAATAACAATAATAATTATAATTGTTCTAATTATTATTGTTCTACTAAAATTATTTTTTAAATATTTGCCTATATTTTGCGGTTTGCTCAATGTAGCCAGTATATTATTTTGTAAGATAAAATATTGCATTGCGTTTTGTAATTTTTTTTCACCCCATTGTCCCTGTAAAGAAAATATTATCTGAACCGAAATCCCCGGTTTCTTTATAAGAACATTGTAGACATTCTTAATAAGCTTACACTTGCAGTTTATTCACAGTATCCAGCAAGACGCCGAAAGTGAAGTATTCTAAACGTTGATCGATTAGGCTAATTCTTGAGAAACGTTCTCGTTGAGTTTGTGGTGAGATGGAAATGACAGGGACAATCGTAAAACTAAGAAATCACATCCCTTTAGTTTTGTGGTTCAGAGCCATGGAAATTTAAGTAGAAATAAAATTAATAAATTAATTACATATTTTTTAATGTGTTTATTGTACTTACTGATATGAAACTTAAAAAATCGTCTGAAATTGGTAAAAAGCCAAAATAAAACTATTTTAATATGTGTAAGAAACTAAAATAGGGTTTATAAAAACCTAAAAATCCGGGCCCTATTGATTACAGTTAATGGTGTACCTCACTTTCACGTCATATAGGATACATTGATTTGTGAGAGGATTTCCATAGTTATTGTACAGCAACATATGAGATGAAACCACAGAATATTGTTTCTGTTGGACATGAAAATATTATCATGTAATATTTAAAAAAGATCTCTAGTTTCATTAATACATTTCATTTTATTTTCCAAACTGCCTCCCAATTGACTCAGTATTACACAAAGAATGTTAGTACAGATTGAAATGTTGCTATTCTTAAAATAACACAAAGAAACAAGAGCGAATAACAATACTTACTTACTCAATGGCAATAACAATTCCTAAGCAAGCTAAAAGAATAATATATATTTTACGGAACCCGGAGTTTCATTGCCACATTTACCTGGTGCCCGCCATTCAACCCTATTCTGTGCTAACTCCATCCAGCTATCCCTCGCAAATCCTACTTCCCTTAAATGTATCCTAATATTGTCCTCCCACCTACTTGTAGGTCTTCCAAGTGGTATTTTCCCTGTTGGTCTCCCAATCAATATTTTTACAGCATTAATTAATCTGTAGATGATTATGAGGTATTTGGAAAGATTACTGTAGCACTGGTTAGTAATAATATCATCTCTTAAGGTGGAAGGAAGGTCACTTTTTCGAATAGTTTCGAAAAAATTCAGTATAGTTCCATGTGCTCCAATTAAGAGACCAATTACTTCTATTTTGTCCAGATTGTGTGGGCAACTGGTAAGCGGCAGGTTTATTAATTTTCCTACCTATCAGGAATTTCAAGATTCCCCCATTCCTTTTGACTTCAGTCATTATGCTTCCAACATAAAACAATTAATGACTGGATAACGATTGTAAGCCTAAAAGACATAAGTAATTTTTTGCTGAAGACCTGTTATTTTGATTATTCACACTATTTCTATGTGCTTTATTTAAAATACATGGATTGTAATTCACATCACTTCAAACAGCAATAATAAATAGTGTTTTATTATATGGAGGGTTAAAATTTAAAAGTCAGATGGTAGCTTTCTACAAAATAGAAAAAAAAAAAACGCTTCAATTTCATGAGAACAAAATATTGCAATTTCATTTTGAAATCGTACGCTTGGACTTCAATTTATAAATGGATTAACTCACATACTATTTCTTTGGAACTGAACGAACTATATCACGTGCCTCGGTAGCGCATTAGGCAGCGCGTAAGTCTCATAATCTTAAGGTCGTGAGTTCGATCCTCACACGGGGCATTGTTTTAATTATTTCTCTATACTTCAAATGGATTAACTCGCATATTATTCCTTTGGAACTGAAGGAAGTATTTCACGTGCCTCGGTAGCGCAGTAGGCAGCGCGTAAGTCTCATAATCTTAAGGTCGTGAGTTCGAACCTCACCCGGGGCATTGTTTTAATTATTTCTCTATACTTCAAATGGATTAACTCACATATTATTTCTTTGGAACTGAAGGAAGCGTTTCATGTGCCTCGGAAGCGCAGTAGGCAACGCGTAAGTCTCATAATCTTAATGTCGTGAGTTCGATCCTCACCCGGGGCATTGTTTTAATTATTTCTCTATACTTCAAATGGATTAACTCACATATTATTTCTTTGGAACTGAAGGAAGTCTTTCACGTGCCTCGGTAGTGCAGTAGGCAGCGCGTAAGTCTCATAATCTTAAGGTCGTGAGTTCGATTCTCACCCGGGGCATTGCTTTAATTATTTCTCTATACTTCAAATGGATTAACTCACATATTATTTCTTTGGAACTGAGGAAAGTATTTCACGTGCCTCGGTAGCGCAGTAGGCAGCGCGTAAGTCTCATAATCTTAAGGTCGTGAGTTCGATCCTCACCCGGGGCATTTTTTTAATTATTTCTCTATACTTCAAATGGATTAACTCACATATTATTTCTTTGGAACTGAAGGAAATATTTGCCTCGGTAGCGCAGTAGGCAGCGCGTAAGTCTCATAATCTTAAGGTCGTCAGTTCGATCCTCACCCGGGGCATTGTTTTAATTATTTCTCTATACTTCAGATGGATTAACTCACATATTATTTCTTTGGAACTGAAGGAAGTGTAACACTTGCTTCGGTAGCGCAGTAGGCAGCGCTTAAGTCTCACAATCTTAAGGTCGTGATTTCGATCCTCACCTGGGGCATTGTTTTAATTATTTCTCTATATTTCAAATGGATTAACTCACATACTATTTCTTTGGAATTGAATGAAGTATTTCACGTCCCTCGGTAGCGCAGTAGGCTGCGCGTAAGTCTCATAGTCTTAAGGTCCTGAGTTCGATCCTCACCTGGGGCATTGTTTTAATTATTTCTCTATACTTCAAATGGATTAACTCACATATTATTTCTTTGGGACTGAAGGATGTATTTTACGTGCCGCGGGAGCGCAGTAGGCAGCGCGTAAGTCTCATAATCTTAAGGTCGTGAGTTCGATCCTCACCCGGGGCATTTTTTTAATTATATCTCTATACTTCAAATGGATTAACTCACATATTATTTCTTTGGAACTGAAAGAAGTATTTCACGTGCCTCGGTAGCGCAATAGGCAGCGCGTAAGTCTCATAATCTTAAGGTCGTGAGTTCGATCCTCACCCGGGGCATTGTTTATATTATTTCTCTATACTTCAAATGGATTGCACTCACATATTATTTCTTTGGAACTGAAGGAAGTATTTCACGTGCCTCGCTACCGCAGTAGGCAGCGCGTAAGTCTCATTATCTTAAGGTCGTGAGTTCGTTTCTCACCCGGGGAATTGTTTTAATTATTTCTCTAAACTTCAAATGAAGTAACTTACTGATTTTTGTTCCAATTTAATGAAGTGTTTCATGTGCCTCGGTAGCGGGTAAGTCTCATATTCTTACGGTCGTGAGTTCGATCCTCACTTGTGGCAGTATTTTACTACTCAGGCAGTCTTGCCCTGCAAACAATACACCTTTACGTGTGGTAAGACAATTGAATACGCAGTTTCTGCAGAGGGACCTCTTATTATATATTACAATGTGAAGGAATGGATCATACTGTCCCTGATCAGAGCAGTGAAAGTAACATGAATGATAACCATATCGTATTTTTAACACACCAGATATCTTGCACATTTTTACGCCGTCAACGACCAAACTTAGGCCTATATGACAATTAGTCGAGACGCCACACAGCAATTATGGCAACGCCCTTCTCTGAGGACATAGCTCCTTTATAACAACTTGTGCCTCATCTTTGTCTCCGTGAATTCAAGTTTATATGCATCAGTCACAGCAGAGTCATTGTCATATCCGGTAACTTTGTTTTAATTACTAGAGTAATTACGTTTCGTAATAACTTTGCTCGGAAGTAATAACAAGATTCCGGTTATGAGACGCTACAAGTGCACTTTAATGAAAGTCCATGATATTTAGCTACTTACCTGGGAGATTGCAACATTATTGTTATTTGATCATGTGCTCTTGATGCGTGCAAAATATAATAATACTGCATTAATTATAGCTTATTTCTGAGCCCTGCTAATCTCACACGTTATCCAGTGTTGTCGTCTGCAATAATTCAACCTAGACAGTTGAAAGCTCTGTACCGTGAATTTCTTTTGTTATTCTACGCAGTCTTAGCCAATTTTGTGATTTAGAGCATGTGAATTGTGTGTACACTAGCAGGTGCCCGCGGCTTCGCCAGCGATTATTTACTCAACTGCTAGTTGTTTTATTTAAATAATTTATTTAACAGAAAAATAATTATAACATATTTATTAGTACTGGCGTTGTGTTTTTATAAATGTCAGGAATTACATAATTTTATTCTTAATTATGTTGTTTTACGTAATAAGTAAGAATAATTAAACGAACAAGACTAATCTTATGCTGCTATGTTCATACAGATTCGAAACGGGATTTTAGTTTTTAATTATCAATTGTTTTAATTGTTTATGCATGATTTGGGAAGGTTCATGAATCTGTGGTTCATTTTAATCCTTTCGATTTGAACCTGAATGCCTATATGGCACAACCAACGCCTCCTATCAACAAGAATGTATTCAATTGTGAAATTAATTCAAGATTGCCTTGCTCAGTTGCTATCTTGATTCATATTTTGCTTACGATTCGTAGAGATCTGATTTGTTTACATAGGTGGACAGAAGGAGATCAAGAATTTGCTTTTTAGTTTAGATTTTTTTTAAATTTGGTTAAATTATTTAATTAACATTACTCGACTTCTTCAAGGTGTTTATCACTTTGCAAAATATTATATTTCTTTCTTTCCCTTAGTTTTATCTCCCCCTTTGTAGGGACGTTTATGTGGCCCACGCCGCCGGGGCCTTATAGGACCGCTACCTGTCGCGAGAGAGATTATCTTTGGATCACATAATAGATTTTTGACCACACAAGGACATTGAGGACCTACACGGATGAGTGATCACGCCAATGCCGGTACCACCTCCGAATCAACACGAACAAATAGGGCGAGACACACCAATCGCTCACACACTCACTACATTATCAACAAGGCGAGGATGGGATGAAGATAATAATGACAACCAGATGATATACGGGGACCAAAAGTGCCTAGAGTTACCAGGCATTCGTTTTACAGGTGAGAAAAAACCGGATAACACCCCACCAAGGTAACTTGTCCCGACCAAGACATGAAAGCCGGCACCGTTGCTTGTGAGGAGCGAACGCCTCCCCTGCGCCAAAGCGTTGGATATCATGTTTCTTCATTATAATATATTTCAAAAGTGTTTAGTTTCCATTATTTTCATCAGGGTGCAAGCTCCTAAGCAAGATCACTTAAAAACAACTAAATAAAAAACAAATTTTCGTGAGTTTTTAATTTGTTTATCCCCTGGCAGGAAGTCTTGGGCTCTCAATTCGAGTTCATTTTGCAATTGACAGGGTCCAAAGACCTTCTCTGTTGTGTCTGTTGTTCATGCATGTTTGTGTAATTGTGTTGCCTTAAGAGGAGACCCTGCGTCATATTGATCACACACCAAGGTCGTCCATCCATGTTCTCTCTAAATACATATTATTCATAGATGTTATCCCTCCCTAAGGTGTTGGCTTCTAAGACTCACTTTTAAAAGAGGATATTAAAAAGGAAATTAAGAACTAAAGTACTGCCTATTTGAGGTACCGTATAGGGATGAATCGGCGGTAAATATCGATGTGACGATAATATCGACCTGAAAACATCGATGTATATATTTTTTAAAGTCTTGTTTTTAGAAAATTAGGCAAAATTCATAAATAAACTGAAATATTTCCGCGAAAACCATCGATGCAAAAAATTGATGTTCTGGAAATTAGGTTGCAGTAAATAAAATTATATTTTAGGACCAAAGTAGGCCTATTAACCTTATTTTAGTACTGTTAATATTTAAAAACATCGATGTAGCAAAAATATCGGTTTTCCATCGATGTACAAAACATCGATAATCTACATGAAAACATCGGCCATCGATGCTCGACCGTAGCTAAACTTGCATTTGCTGTGCTCTAAAATAACAAATCTAATAACAGCACTGTATTTCATCCTTATTATTTTGTATTGTTTCAGCTCCAGAATTCGCAGTGGTGCGTCTGCAGCTGCCTAATAAGAGCCGGCGGCGGAAGAGATGGGTATTGCCGGACGAGACAGGTGCCACCCCCTTGGTGTTAGAAGCGGGAGCTCTGGGACGGCGGTTCGAGCTCCAGCTGCAGCCCAGTCCGGCACTACTTGACCCCCAATTCGTGCTCCTTAGTCGCTGGAGGAACCACACAGAAATGCTGTCCCCACAACTTGCTGAACAAGATTGCTTCTATCGCAGTGAAGCCACACACCGGTCAGCTGTGGCTCTCTGTGGAGGAGTGGTAAGTGATCGTTATAGTTACGATTTCTATATGCTATTCACATAAGAAAAATAAATGGGAAAAGTACTCAAATAAGACGAGGAAGGTGACAATATCGTGTAGTTTCTCTCAACTATCTTGACAAATGTTCGCCTATTTTATGTAATTAAACAACTCACTTAAAATTACGAGGCGCGTCCATAAAGTAGGCCTAAGTTTCCCTAGGGCCGTTTACACAAACAAAATTCAGGGAAATATTTATTGCGACAGATATAGCAAGTGTTCGGCTATTTTTCAACATATTCGCCATAGAAACTGAGACATTTGTCATATCGTGGGATCAACTTTTGAACACTTGTTTCGTAGAAGTCTACCGCCTGCGATTTGAACCATTGTGTGATAACCTTCTCCGTTTCTCTGTCAATCTCTACCATTCTCTGTCATTCACTGTCATTTCTTGAGAACTAGGAAAAGATGAAAATATCTGGGTTTGCGGTCCGAGCTGTAGGGTGGATGCTTAAACACCTCCAAGCAAGTCTCCCGCAAAAGATCGGCTAGGAGATGTTTCAGCATCCACCCTACAGCCCGGACCTCGCTCACAGAGATTTACATCTTTTCCTACACCTCAATAAATGAAATCGGCTAGGAGATGTTTCAGCATCCACCCTACAGCCCGGACCTCGCTCACAGAGATTTACATCTTTTCCTACACCTCAATAAATGAAATCGGCTTAAGCTTACATTAATTAAGTGTGAAAAATTTCGAGTTCTTGGACAAATAGTGTAGACCAGCGGTTCCCAACCGGTGGGCCCACTAGTGGGTCGCGGAAGGGTTACAGGTGGATCGCGACTCGATCTTAAAACTCTCAGAAACCATCGAATAAACCATAAAAAAAAAGATAAGAAAAATCGAAACAAATCAAATTGTGTTTTGATTGTTTTCTTGGTTCTTTGTGTACTTTTATAATTGTAGTTTTTATCTTCACCTAGGGACACTTGTTAGTGAGTATGAAACCACTAGTTGCATATATTGCAAACATATTTCTCTTGTTAAATAAATAACTTTTGCTACAAAGTGCTTACATTTTTTCAACCATTTTCAAATCAGAACACATTGTTTATCAATAATCTGCGTCTTCAAAAAAGTATATATAAGCTTATATATTTTTGCAATATTTGATGGTAAATTATATATTCATAAGGAAGGGATACGATACAAATAAGGTTTTTTACTCCACCATGGACCGATGGACCGTAGAGGTATTCCGATAAGGAAAGGTGGGTCGCCAGCTGAAAAATGTTGGGAACCACTGGTGTAGACAACCACTCTGAACACTTCGGTCATCCCATAAGACATAGATTTTTCATTTAGTCCGTAACGTTGAATCTAATAATAATAGATGTAAACTATAATTAATTATTAAGGGAGATGTAGCCCCATATGTACGAGGAAGGGTGTGGTGGCTCAGCTGTTGGGAAAGCTTTAAGGTCACCATGAGTTATACACTCAATGGACAGATACACGTATGGTTTCTGTGACCGAGGACAACGTTACGGATGTGCTTCATGATCTTGAGGAGTACGTGGACGTTTTCAATGTCAGGTCACCTGGCCTTGTTTTCAGAATCGCAATGCACAGTCCCGAGGTCGACTACTAAACATTCAACGCTATTATACGTATGTTATTACTTATTACCCTTTTTTCTAACTATGACTTGGGAAAGGATCGAACGAACAGCATGAACATCACGAAACTTTCGGAGTGATAGATGTTAATTCCATTGAAATATTATGTACTAATGCACTTTCATTACTGACATTAGCATCGGCACCGCGGTTGACCGAATGTAGGTCGCTACTTCGATCCTCACCCGGGGAATAGTTTTAATTATTTCTATATACTTCAAACGCATTAACTTACTTATTTCTGTTCCAAATAAATTTGGTGTCACATATGCCTCGGTAGCGCAGTAGGCAGCGCGTAAGTCTCATAATCTTAAGGTCGTGAGTTCGATCCTCACCCGGGGCATTGTTTTAATTATTTTCTATACACTTCAAATGCATTAGCTTAATTATTTCTATTCCAAATTAATTTAGAGTAACATTTGCCTCGGTAGCGCAGTAGGCAGCGCGTAAGTCTCATAATCTTAAGGTCGTGAGTTCGATCCTCACCCGGGGCATTGTTTTAATTGTTTTCTATACACTTCAAATGCATTAGCTTACTTATTTCTATTCCAAATTAAGTTAGAGTAACATGTGCCTCGGTAGCGCAGTAGGCAGCGCGTAAGTCTCGTATTCTTAAGGTCGTGAGTTCGATCCTCACCCGGGGCATTGTTTTAATTATTTTCTATACACTTCAAATGCATTAGCTTACTTATTTCAATCCCAAATTAATTTAGAGTAACATGTGCCTCGGTAGCGCAGTAGGCAGCGCGTAAGTCTCATAATCTTAAGGTCGTGAGTTCGATCCTCACCCGGGGCATTGTTTTAATTATTTTCTATACACTTCAAATGCATTAGCTTACTTATTTCAATCCCAAATTAATTTAGAGTAACATGTGCCTCGGTAGCGCAGTAGGCAGCGCGTAAGTCTCATAATCTTAAGGTCGTGAGTTCGATCCTCACCCGGGGCATTGTTTTAATTATTTTCTATACACTTCAAATGCATTAGCTTACTTATTTCAATCCCAAATTAATTTAGAGTAACATGTGCCTCGGTAGCGCAGTAGGCAGCGCGTAAGTCTCATAATCTTAAGGTCGTGAGTTCGATCCTCACCCGGGGCATTGTTTTAATTATTTTCTATACACTTCAAATGCATTAGCTTACTTATTTCAATCCCAAATTAATTTAGAGTAACATGTGCCTCGGTAGCGCAGTAGGCAGCGCGTAGGTCTCATAATCTTAAGGTCGTGAGTTCGATCCTCACCCGGGGCATTGTTTTAATTATTTTCTATACACTTCAAATGCATTAGCTTACTTATTTCAATCCCAAATTAATTTAGAGTAACATGTGCCTCGGTAGCGCAGTAGGCAGCGCGTAAGTCTCATAATCTTAAGGTCGTGAGTTCGATCCTCACCCGGGGCATTGTTTTAATTATTTTCTATACACTTCAAATGCATTAGCTTACTTATTTCAATCCCAAATTAATTTAGAGTAACATGTGCCTCGGTAGCGCAGTAGGCAGCGCGTAAGTCTCATAATCTTAAGGTCGTGAGTTCGATCCTCACCCGGGGCATTGTTTTAATTATTTTCTATACACTTCAAATGCATTAGCTTACTTATTTCAATCCCAAATTAATTTAGAGTAACATGTGCCTCGGTAGCGCAGTAGGCAGCGCGTAAGTCTCATAATCTTAAGGTCGTGAGTTCGATCCTCACCCGGGGCATTGTTTTAATTATTTCTATGTACTTCAAATGCATTAACTTACTTATTTCTATTCCAAATGAAATTAGAGTCACACGTTCTTCGGTAGCGCAGTAGGCAGCTTGTAAGTCTAATAATCTTAATGTCGTAAGTTCGATCCTCAACCGGGGGATTACTTGAATGACTTCTCTGTTATACAGATAATCTTGTTGTTCTTCTTCTTCTAGAAGTAGGCATACAATTTCATCAATCTCTTAACCTAAAGGGCCTAATATTTTGACCAAGGCGTTAAGAAAAGAATGTTGCTAAGACCATCATTTCTATTTGTAGGTAACGTACTGCAGTTGAGTTAATAGCTTCGAGTAAGTGCTTTAACTCACAATGTTATCTGAGATCATAATGAGGCTTTTACCATTATTTTATTTCTGAACGGTGTCCACCCTTTCGTACACATAATGATAATAGCCACAATAATGATATATATCAGTACTTACAGTCATAGAAATAATTATGCATACTTCTCAATTAGACGGAACTGCTCTAACTGTAGTCTTCAGTTAACAGCTATTTGACCGCAATTAAAGGAGTGTCCATTAAAGAATCCTTCTAAATTGATTCTTTTGACGTTCTTGACTTTAAAATTGTTCTTATGGGGGGAGTCACTTACTATAACCGCCTATAACAGAGATGCAGTAAATGTAACAAAAGTTCGCCAAGTCTGAACAAATCACTATAGAAACAACGACCTCAATAGGCCTATTCTGTTCTTCATATATATTTTAATGCTATTTATTCACATTCAGCTTCCCTCAGTTAAGGGTTGCCCCAAGACAAAGCGTAATAGAAAAAACAAAATTTACACCACAAAGAAGTGTTAACAAGCATTTACAATAAACCACTGCCTTCTAAACTGTATTAATCGTGTTAAAATAAAGCATAGGACAGGCAGTGTAATTCTCGAGACGGCGGTGCAATAAACATTAAGAAAAACTCAAGAAACTTATGAAACAACAAGAAAAAAAAATCTAGAAGACAAATATATACAAATTAGGAATATGAGTGATTCCTGAGTATAGAGAGGGAACCTTTCAGGGCTCTCAGAGACACTTCTTTTATGACAATGCTGTTGAAAGGAAGAATCTGCAGAAATCTACAAAGAGTGAAGGAATTGTCCCTCTTGGCTGCAATGCAGTCAGATGTTTGTAAACAATTTCGAAATGTTGTGTCAACTTTTTCCAGTGTTTCTGTATATCGCCTTCAAGCACATTACAATCAGTTATTAACATTCTTCAGGACGCTCTCCGTACTGTTCTCAGCCATTTGTATTCCCGAATTTTTTAACAAGTAGAATAAATTAAAAAATAAATAAATAGAATTATAAACAAAATTACCTTCACTTTGGGATTTATCCGGACCTTCCCTCATGTATATGTCTAAAGCTGGCTTCTTATTTCATTAACCATTATTTCATATGGTTAGTTATGTTTTATTTATTTACTTATTCATTCATTTTTGAAGGTACAATCCCTGAGCATAAGCTCATATTGGGACAAAAAAATTAGTATGCATGGCGGAAACCAATATTAGTCATATCTATTCAAAACAAATGAGTGATGACTGAAACATAAACAAAGCTGAAATTAAATACACTACAACAAGATTACAAAAGCATAAAGTAAGAATTGAAACAATCAAAGCTAAGAACAAATACAATAAACTTATAGAATTACAAAATCTTAGAAAAAAAATTACCTATATCTTCATGACTCCTCTTGCTCAAATGTTTTCCACATTGAGTCCTTCACTACTTTCTTATATCTTTTTTTTTATTAGCTTCGTTTCATTAGGTAGCTGATTATATAAAATTATACATTGCCGTTAGGTTAAGTTCATCGCAAGTGCCATTCAGTACCATCCTGTTCAAACAAGTAGCCTTACTAAAAAGCATTTTAAGTGATTATAATAATTATATTAATAATAGAGCACGCTGAAAGTGTTGTTTGTTTGAAATTCATCTTTACCCTGTAGAGGATGGGGAAACTTACGATTACCTGGATATTGCTAGAAAAGTATATTTTATTCCAACTTTACCCAGTGCTTTTGGATAAAGTATACACGTCATCCTGGTAAAGCTAGGTTTAGCCTCTTCCCAGCTCTAAAAATAGGTCTTACAATTGATTATGTTTTGCTGTGTCTAATTGGCACACTGTATTTAAGGCAGATATCCTGTAAGGATTCCCCTTATAAAGATATGTGATTATAAGCCTATTAATGCGTCGTTAAAAATTTTATTTCTTCCCTAATCTTTAGCGCGTCTTCAAATAAGTACTAAATAAATGTAGGAAGAACCCAAAAAACTCACTAAATAAATGTGAATCTCGTATAACTTCAATGAAAGTCGTCAAAATCACGACTTACAGTCTGTTAATTTCCATACGTTAAATATACGAACGTATACCAATCTTCAAGAAAGCATATAGAGGCAGTAGCGTCTATAAACAAAAACGATGAAGAAGAAGAAGAAGAAGAAGAAAGCATATATGTGAATTATCGCATGTTTATTGTCCTTAGCGACAAGGCGACAACCATCACTATCAACAAACTTTTTAACAGCTTCAATACAACATATAAATTATTAGTTTTAACATAACCCGGATTTAAATTACAAAGATTTGCAGTCATGATTCGCAACATATGGAGAAATACTTGTGCTCTTCTGAAGTGCAGACCATCCTACAATGTACAACACGCTACAATTGGAATGAAAGCAGATGAGTTTCAGTGCAAAGGAAAGCAGGTTGTGGATTACATGGTTGAATACTATGAGACAGTGAATTGTCGAAGACCTGTTCCTAATGTTCAACAGGGCTACCTACAGAAATGTCTGCCTCCAGAAGCTCCTGCATGTCGGGATTGCTTTGACACAATTATGAAGGACTACGATGAAAAAATTATGCCCGGACTGTCGCATTGGAACCATCCGAGATTTTTTGGATACTTCCCACTTCAAACATCATATCCTGCACTATTAGCTGAAATGTTTACCGATCATAGTGCAGCGATAGCATTTGGAGGATGGCAACTAAGTCCTGCCGCTATTGAGATGGAAGAAATTACTCTGGATTGGTTTGCCAAAGCCATCGGGCTACCGGATTGTTTCCTGCATGAATGTGGAAATGGAGGTGGAATAATCTATGGAGGTTCCAGCGAGGGCATCCTCACTTCGATGTTAGTCGCCAGACACCATGCCATCAAAGCCCTCAAGTGTGGAAAAGATGATCTTCACGATAATCGCTTCTTGCCAAAACTGGTGGCTTATCTGTCTGAAGAGTCGCATTCGTCTGGTGAAAAAGCAGCTAACATCTGCATGGTTAAGAAACGCATTTTAGAGACTGATGAACGATTCCGTTTTCGGGGCTGTGTTTTAGAAAAAGCTATCGAAGAAGATATCACAAATGGTTTGGTACCTTTCTTTGTATTAGCAACAGTCGGAAGTGAGAACACAACCGCTGTCGATAAAATTAGCGAACTTGGCCAAGTATGCAACAAGTACGAAACCTGTTGGCTGCACGTGGACGGATCTTATGGTGGGAACTGTTTAATATGTCCAGAGTTCAGATACATGATGGACGGTTTCGAATGCATTGATTCGTTCAACTGCAGCCCGGACAAATGGCTCCTGAGTCGCGTCGACACCGACGTAACGTACTTCAAGGACAAAGAAAAAGTGGTGGCTGCGCTTTGTGCTGATCCTCCAATAGGAAACATGAAGCAAGGCGAGGATTACAGTAATTGGAGGATCCATCTGAGCAGCAGATTCAGAGCATTGAAACTGTGGTATGTCCTGCGATCGTATGGAATTGAAGGACTGCAGATGCACGTTAGGAAGTGTTGCTGCCTCGCTAAATGTTTCAAAGTGCTAGTGAAGCAAGACGAGAGATTTGAAGTAGTAAACGATGTCAAAATGGGACTGGTGTGCTTCAGGTTGTGTGGGAACAATGAAATTAATAAGGAACTGTTGGAAACAATTAACTGTGAAGGGCAAATCTATCTCACATCCACTGTCGTTAAGTGTAAATTCCTGTTAAGACTCAGTATTAACTATGAGAAAACTACGGAAGAAGATATTTGTGTAGCATGGAAAATCATTAAAAGACATGCAGATAAAATTGTTTGGTATCAAAAGAAGTAACAAATCTCAACAACATACAAATTTCAATATTTTAAAATAATTTTTGATATTTTATTCATAATAACCATGTTAAAATTACTGTTATCACTTACTCATTACATGAACAGTTTTTTAAATTTTGTCAATAACTGTGAATTTTCCAATTTGTGTTTTCTTAATAATTATACAAATAAATTGAAAAATAAACAATTTATAATTGTCATATTTGTTTGCCTGTATAATTTCATTAACTTACCTTACACCTCCTATTATTTTTTAAGTTACGGGAAATGAGGACAAACTTACTGAACAAGATTATCTTATTTGTTTTTTGTTTACACCAATTTAAAAGAATACAACCAAATTAAAAAGAAATTCTAAACTAAATAAAGAATATTTTTAGAAAAAATGAACGCATTAGAACAATTATACATTGTACATTGTCTTGGGAACATACCTGGCAGTTTATAAGTTGGATCAATAAAATATCTAATTTCAAAACGACTATCAGAAGTAAAAACTACGTATTAGAAACAATAAAAGATTTGAAGAAAAAAACAAGCGACTTGATTTAGCCTAGTTATTCCTCTGAATAAGCAGTTCAGACTATTTTATTTAAATGTTGTACTCAAGATAGCAGTGCTAACTGCAAAATGTTTTAATTCAAACTACTTTTCGTGAAATTCTTAGATTTATAGTGCATTCGTCTAAGGCTTTAAAATACCTTTGTGTGAGGCTGACACAACTGAAAAATCTCTGTGGAATGCGGCCTCTTATTCTTTATCAGAATGTGAAGTTTTAACTAAACTAACCAACCTTAATAAAGATGGGTATATACATTCATTAACCACAGATTATTGTCAATGTTGGACATTACATGAGAATATTATGGGAGAAAAATTCCCCTGACACTGGGATTCGAACTCAGCCATAGGTGAGAGGTTCCATCTGGCGATATGAAGTGAACTCTGGCTTAGCTCAGTTTGTAGAGCAGCGGTACGGATAGCCGAAGGTCCTGGGTTCGAATCACATTGTCAGTGTTCATTGTGTTCATTTCGCTTAGGCCTTATATAATAAAGAAACGGTTTTCATAATTTTGTACTCTTCGTGAAAGTTTAGACTGCGAGAGACGAACATCGCCGAGTATACCCGATGTTTCACGAAGTGGGCGAGCGAGTGAGCATGCTATTTAGGGCCGTTGAATTGTATAAGAGTAGATATTCATATTATTCAAGTACTTATGTACGATTTTTTTCTTTGTATTTAATGTACGTTTCTTGTATTCAGGTATATCATTTCTTGTTTTAATTTATTATTAACTAGCTTAAAAGGCCCGGCGTCGCTCGGGTTTTGTATTTTGTTAATGCGAAAATAACTTATGAAGGACTTTCGATTTTCAAACTCTAGGTCTTTAAGGTCTTTATATAGGTATTAAGAATTTGAAATGGGGAAGAACGACTTATCACACACAAACTATTCCCTCAGAAAACGCTAGATAGGCTATAGCTTATTATAGCTTATAGCAGATCCCCACGGCTTCTCCCAAGATAATTAATTGAAAGATTAACAATTAAGAGCAAAATAATTAAAGTATTATATTTATTAACACTTTGCACGCGAAACATTCATAGGTGTAAACTAAACATTTGATAGGCCTAATTAATGAAACAGCTATAAATCCGGCTTTGAAGTGAATTTCACGATTAGAAAATAAATGGAAAAATGCAGTATTCGAAAGATTATGAGAATTGAAATCGATTAAACTCACGATAAAAAAAAGTGCGTAAATGTATTTGACAGACAGACATAGTACATTAGTTTGTATTTATATAGGTGAAGAATGGAATAAGCCTACTGAGGCCGTGATTTCTATATTCATTTGTCCAGACTTATAATTCCGTTACATTTCAGGCAGATTTAACGACCCTACATAAGATATTTTAATTATGATTACATATAAAAACGTTGTAGCCAGGACCCCGAACTAAGCAACTTCCCCGGAATTTTCTGTAAACTATATTCCATGTCAAATAAAATATGTTTAACATTACCTTATCGACATCTATAGCTTTTATAATAACCTGAGATATCCATTGCCTTCCATAGCGATCGCGACGATATTATTTCCAAGGTATGACAATAATAGACAAAGCCTTCTGCAATTGATTTGACAACTGAAATGAATAACTCAAAACTGATACTTCGAAAGCGTAAAAAATGCACGTTTTCTTGCCGTTTTCCACTCATAACTCGCGAACGAAGGCTAAAATTAAAAATGTAGTATGACAGAAACCTTCCCGGGAATGTACCCAACAACTTCCCAAAGTTTCATGGCGATCGGATGAATGGTGTAGTAATGCATAAAGGACACACACACATACACACATACATTTATTTATATATATATAGATATATTATTATTATTATTATGTATTTAATGTTTTTGCGCTGGCTGAGTGGTAGAGAAGGCCTTATGGCCTTAACTCCGCCAGGTTAAATAAATAAATAAATATGAAGTACTTTAGTATCATTCGCACGCCATAGAGTAAGAAGTTATATAACCTCATTTTTGTGCAGTTTCTGAATAACTGAATACAGCAGTGACCTGTAACATTCTCTGAGACAATCATAAAAACGAAAACGGCAACAGTTATCAAATAATTCCAGTGCCAGGAGATATAATCATTTAAACCTGATCCGTATCACGAGAAGTCACTTTACTTTCTACACAAATCGCAGCATTGGAGAAGTACAAGATTATGCTTCCCATTTGGTGTTAGAAAGTAGAGCTGATTTCCTAGAAATTATTCAGGTAGGTAATATATGTTGCAAATATTTACTATTTCACCTGCAAGGAATGGAAAAAGGCCTTTCATTCGTCACGATAGTCCCTGATCAAATTTTTGCTTAGAGTCGTGACCAAAAACTATCAGACAAGACTTGGTAGGTTTGGCCTGATTCTTATAGACACTTTATGCTTCTAACAGATACCAGATAAGTGAGTTTCCCATAATCGTAATATCAGGAGTAGTATGTAATAACCTAAAAATAATGTTTACTTTCATAAACACATGTCAATGAATGCAGCATGAATCTTGTTTTATAGCATATTAATCTTTATATTTACATCGTTAACGGCTGTAACAACCGCCATCATGAGTGATCTTGGTTCAAGTATTTATCGGAAGCTAAGCCTATCATACTTGCAAAAAAAAAAGTTTGGTCTTATGTTTCAACTCAGGGGCTAGTGACATTGTAATATGAAAACTTATATAAGGTTTGCGTTTCTAACCATGGTTGGAAATTTGAGGAATAATAAAGAAGGAAAAAAAGTAGATTTTCCCCCGGGAACTTGTCACAATTTATAAGTCACAGATAAATTTATCAAAGAATTGCAGTTCGCCATGCATAATTAATTCATCATAGGTGCAATTTGGCAAAGATTTACAAATTCTCACAGTTACAATTATTACATGACGAATATGATTGTGTTGTACATATGCTTGACCCATAGGCCCCGATATTAGGGGTCAGTTAAATCAAATGGTATTTTATTATTATCATTATTATTATTCTTCATTTATTTATTTATTAGAGTGCCAGTATGGCATTGAATTTTTCAGTCTGACTACCTTGCCAGCTTTGCCTACACATGGCCAGTGTGAAAGAACTATAATTTCTCAATATCACTTACTCTATCTTTCTCAATTCATGTAGTATTTGAAAATGTGTGTAAAAATTACTTAATTATTCTAAATTTATTTTATTACAATATAGGTGTCCTTGTGAAGACATAACTGATTTTAGTTCTACATTCTTTACATAGAGAACCTGTACCTGGTTATCTGACGCATAGTTAACATGAGAACTCCTGTCCCCTCAAGAAAGAAATTCGCGGGTGCGCGGGCAAAGAGAGTTAAGTCCACCATCCTCAAAAATTGAGATATGTCCATAGAGTTATTGATAAAAATGTTCTCTACATTTGTGTTTAAGTCCAGTAAGTCATATTCAAAATTGTACGGTAGTTATGGATGTGAGCTTCATGGGTTTATCCATCTCTAATGCGATGTTGGGAGGGTAAAGCGCGTTAAGTCACTCTAATTCTCAGTAATTAGAAAGTGGACTTAACTCTCTTTTCCCGCACACCCGCGAATTCTGAATCCGCCCCTGCATGTACACTATACCCGTTTTGAATGCTTGTTTTCACTCATTGCTTCAATTTTTCTTTCTTTACAGAGAGGTATAATCACAGCACCTAAAGATGAGTATTACATCATCAACCCACTGCCTAGGAGATTTCGACGTCGAGCGGCAGATGTCCCTCATGTGATAGTTAAATGGACGCCTCCTGCAATAGCTACATCGGAACCCAAAACATCTCCTTGCGGAACTCACCTCCATAATCAGTTCATCAATTCTGAGTCTTCTCAGAAATCTCAAATAACTTCAATTGCTAGTGTTAACAGTGAGGAAGTGAGGACTAAGCCAAGAATGTCTGAACAGTTTGTAAAGTATGTGACTGAAAGAAATATAGGTGAAAGTTTGAGTGAACATATTAAAAACATCTCTGATTCTCAGACATACAGTTCAAATAATAATAGAAGAGGTAGATCTTTATACCCACCGGAATTTAATTCAGAAATAAACCAAAGTGTTAGAGTGGTGACATCGAAATCGAGTGATAGGACAGTTCAGAGTACCGGTGTGGACTGTGAAGATTGCTCTGAAGGGCTGAAGAGAGGCAAACGATCGGCAGCGTTGTTGCCAGGGATGCCTATACATGTGGAGACGGCAGTTTTCGTGGATAAGGACCTGTACCGACATATGACCCTCAACTTCCCCACTGATACTGAGCGTGAGCTGGTGCGGGTGGTTCTCGCCATGATCAACGCGGTAAGTTTATCAGTTTATCATAGCTAATACTACGAGTGACTTGGAAATCGCCGATAAATTCTCGAGCTACGAAGTGCCAGATTGGTACTTTATGAGATTGTGTGGGGGACGGTAAAATGTATGTCCGTCTGTCTGTCTTTCTGTCCGTGTGTCTGTACGGGCGATAACTCAAATACGCTTCATCGGATTTTCATGAAACTTAGTATACGTATTTATAGCGTCCATGGGAAGAAGCATATTGATATTGGACGAAATCGGTTGACTGGTACCGGAGTAATGCCCAATTTAGTGTCTATTTTATGGTACTATATTAGAAAGAGTTTATCAAATATAAATCAGTTCCCATGACAACATATTGTTTTACACTATTCATATACGGCTTTGGAAGTTGCAATATACCCACATGTTCCTTCACATATGCTTATCAAACAAGTACGTTAAACCGAGCGATGTGGCCGAGATGGTAACAAAAACCTATCAAAAAATCTAAATGCTGGACACGTGGAATTACAGATTCAGGTTTTTGTTAGGTTAAATACTAGTGCTTTCTGGCTGAATATTTTATCCAGTTTATGATATTTTAAATTTTGTTAAAACTGAATCTGCAAAATTATTCACTCGGTCAGACTGAAACCAGTACCAGTTGCATACCAAGGACACAAAGGAAAAAATTTATCAGCTGGAGGAAATAGTTTGAAAATATTTTTTTGCACGACTTAACTAATTAGTGGTACTTACGAATATTGTTGCCGTGGATCGTAAGTTGACATTCCCACACGCAATCTTGTTGCTATGTGCGGTAAGAGTTTCCGTGCGGAAAGAATTTACTTACGCCACACTTCATAATACAAGCCTTGATGGACAAGGCCCCCCCAGCACAAATATTCGGTTCCCATAAACAACAACAAATGCGAATCACTTTCTGAAATAAACATCTATCTTCAAGAATGTATATACATAATATTTTCAGGTAATATCACAATTAATATAATTAAATTGATATAAATAATAATCGTGCAAAAAACAGCATGCAATACTCGTGCCGTAAGCGCATAACGGATCTCGGAAAATTGAAAAAACTCGGCGCAAGCGCCTCGTTTTTTCAAACTATTTCCTCGATCCGTATTCATGCCTTACGGCACTTGTATCGCAATATACTATACCGGTGTTCACATCATCTCTGACTCACCGTTTGCAAATTTCCGCCTGATTCACACAGCAACTTCTTTTACAGCAATGTATGTCGTGTTATCTAACTGACCCCTGATTGCGTGACAACTGATTTTTCAAGCTTCTCAAGAACGCACTTCGCCACTTTCTATTCACATTTTAGTGACATCGTGCATAATAAATCTTGCCTAGCGTGCATGGAAAATCGTGATTCACCTTCAGTTTTGTTTACATTTTTGTAACTACTTTCAGCTGACATCGTTAAGGTCAATGTTATCTTCTGATACGTAAGAAAATGTGGAGCATACCCAGTGCTGTAGCCCCAAAATTTTCATAGGGTAAACTCTAATATCTCGGGCAAGTTTTGTTATCTGGATTCTCGGACCACATAGAAGCAGTTAATGAAAAATGAAAACTATTTCAGTGATTTAAAAATGAGGAGTAGCAAGCCACTTACGCCCATAATGTGACATCTCTGTTTTCCTATATCCCCTATATTGGGGCGAAGGGCCTCCAAGTGAAGGTTTCTGTTACCTATGTGAATTTTGTTATGCTTATTTTCCGACAGAGGACAGAAGGACAGGTGGTAAGCCCATCGCCTCTCAACACCCCTCCGGAAACAAGGTATTACTTGCAAAGGGCCGAGAAAGTTTGGTCCAGAGGCTCTGATTTAGGCTTGTAGTTCTTTTACGTGCCGTAAATCTATGACACGGCCCCCTCCCCCAGTTTAAAGTCCCTCCCGGAGGACTCCGTGCCCAGGATTTTTACGTCCTGAAAAATCTATCGACTGTGTTTGAACCCTCAATCTTCGGTTCTAGAGGCGGGCACGCCACCTCTAGGCCACCGCGGCCGACATAACGTGACATAAAATATACATATTAGTAGAGATTTTGAGTTTTGAGATCTCGAAAGATAAAATACATTTTATTGATCACATTTCTGCACAACTGCTATAATATAAAATAAATAATAAAAATTAGTAGCGCCACGGAGTTTCGTTTTTTAGGCAATTTATTAAGGAACACTTCACTGAGAAAAGTCATTTTTTCCTATTGTGTATACTGAACAATTTTTTTATACAATGTGTATCATGTAAAGAAGTAACAATCCCCAGAGTAAGAAGTTTAAGAAAATATTTTAAATAAATTGTTACTGCAAGGCCTCAATTTGACCAACTTATAAACTGCCAGGTATGTTCCCAAGACAATGTACAATGTATAATAGTTCTAATGCGTCCATTTTTAGAATTTCTTTTTAATTTGGTTGTATTTTTTTAAATTGGTGTAAACAAAAATCTAATAAGATAATCTTCTTCAGTAAGTTTGTGGCTCATTTCCCGTAACTTAAAAAAATAATGGGTGTTAGGTAAGTTAATGAAATTATACAGGCAAACAAATATGACAATTATAAATTGTTTATTTTTCAATTTATTTTTATAATTATTAAGAAAACACAAATTGGAAAATTCACAGTTATTGACAAAATTTTTAAAAAATCGTTCATGTAATATTTAAGTGATAACAGCAATTTTTTTAACATGATTATTATGAATAAAATAACAAAAATATTTTAAAATATTGAAATTTGTATGAGCTGTGAACAAAACATTTTCTCTGCATAGAATTGCAGAATTGCACCCGCTATTATTGAAGTATGTATCATTAGTATTAAAAGTATTTTATATTTAAGAGCCATGTGACTGATGCAGGAGTAAATTTAAAAGTTAAATTCGATCAACACATTCACATTTTTTGTCATAACTAAAAAAGAATTTGGAGATATTTTGGTATTCTTTTTATTAAATTAAAGATGAAAATCTTTTTAATGAAAAAAACGCAGTTTTCTACCCTCAGTGGTGTACATGACCCATTGAAATCTTGGAAAATAACTACAAATTACTTAAATGTTTCAGGTACAACTGCTATACCATGATCCTTCGCTTGGCCGTCAGGTGAATTTCGTGTTAAAACGCTTAGAGATTTTGCATGTGGACCCATCTAATTTGCAGCGTCCTCATGATATAGATCGCTTCCTCAGCAGCTTCTGTACCTGGCAGCGTGGAGAGAATCCCCCTGGAGACTCAGACCCTCTTCATTGGGACCACGCCCTCATTCTCACTGGGCTTGATCTCTATGTCGTCAGCAAGAATGGCAAAATCAGCAGTCAGGTTGTAGGTGAGTATAATACTTTCAGATTTGGACCATAAATTCCATTGAATATTTAGACATACAATTCACCTGTGAATGAGATAGAATAGAAGAGAATGTAAGTTTATTCACTATATGAATTTTACAATTTTTGGTTTTGTCAAAAGAAACATACAGAACTACAGACTAAGTATACACAGTATAATCTATTTACATATTATTAGATATACAGATTAACAAGTGTCTACAAACATGCTTTTGTCATCAGAATCATCTGATTTTATTGTACTCATGTACAATTTACAATGTGCTACAAAATATTAGTATAGCAGATAAAGCATTTGAACATGTGGAGAAAATAAAATATCCAGGACCAATAAATACAGATAAAATAACCTTAAGGCAGAAGTTAAGTGTAGACTAAAATTAGGAAATGCTTGTTTTTATGAAATTCAGAAACATTTATCTTCTCGTCTTGTGTACAGAATTATAAACATAAAATATATAAGACAATAATTCTCTTGCATTATATGGATGTGAGACATGGTCGCTTACCCTTCAGGAAGAGTGCTCTGAAACAGGGTGCTAAGGAAAATATTTGGACCTAATAGAGATAAAAACGGATACTGGAGATACTGCATATTGATGAACTCCTTACTCTGTCCTCTTCACCAGATATAGTATGGGTAATAAATTATGGAGGATGAATAGTGCTGAGCATGTTGTGTGCATGGGGGAGGAAAGACATATCTCAAAAATTTTACTGGTAGATCCGAAGGGAAAAGACCACTTGGAAAACCTAGACGTAGGCGAGAGGACAATATTAGAATAGATTAAAGGGAAGTAGGATGGTTGAATGGAGGTAGCACAAACTGTGTTGAATGGTGGACTCATATAAGTGGAGCAATGAACCTCCAGATTCCATAAAGTAGATAATGTTCCTTTAGCTTGGTTAGGAATTGTCTGTTGCCATTTAGTAAGTATGCAAATTTTATTGACAATTTTTATAGTGAGTTTCTCATTCTTGTAATATATAAATAAGAAATAATATACTCTTGTTTCATAGCATAAAATATAAATGTAATTACAAGGTAGTTAGAATTTTCTCAGGAAGGGTATTTTCTACATTCTGGGGTAATACTTCTCTAGCTCTCTGAAAGAAACACTGTGTATCATAAAAACATTTATATGGACATAGGCCTAGATGGTGGAGAGGTAGCATGCCTGCCTCTGGATCTGAAAGTAGCAGGTTTAAATCCAGCTAAGGTCGATGGATTTTTTCTGGACTAAAAGTCCTGAGCATGAAGTCCTCTGGGAGGTACTCTAAACAATTGACCCATATCGTAGATTTACACCATTTTAAAGAAGTACAAGCATAAATTGGAGTCTTTGAACAACCTTGTCTCACTAGTTTATCGGTGTCATGCAGTGAGGGAAGTGAGACGGTATGCACCAGTATGGAATACCATCACTGGTTTTAAAGGTTCAATGGCATACCGGCACTGGTTTCAATGGTGGAATAGGATACCGTCACTGAAAATAAATGGCTATTACTTTTCATGATTATACACCAACTCCTACTCTTTCATTGGTAGCCATTGTCACTGTAACTTGTGATGGTCTTTCTTGCCATCTTAATGACTACCCCACTAGATTCTATGTTTTAAAAATGTTTCTCGTTAACAAAATGCTGTGACTTTTATATTGTTTAAATTGGTCTTAAGTACTTCTAAAATATCTTTATTGAAGTAAATAAACTAAACTCAATGGCTCTACATCCCTGGCCTACCACCCGACCGCTGCTCATCTACCATAGATGGCAGTATTGGGGGCATGTGGTCAGCATGCCAACACCCACTGATGTTATTGATGGTTTCCGTGATGTGAAATAAATAAATAAATAAATAAATAAATAAAGGTCTGTCAATCGACAGTACATGATGTTCTAGTCTTGTGTTATGCTCCTACTTGGCAATCATCTATAAAGCAGGGTTGGTTACTCATGCAGGAAGTTAATTAAAAACACTACCAAGTGGATATCACATATCCTGCATACCACATAATTATTATCTTGTAAAGGAGGGAATGTACTTTTTTAAATTGAGGTATGTTAGGGAAAATTTTTGGGATAACATACCGCCTCTGGATTTTTCTCACTTCCTTCACTGGTGTCATGCCATAACCAAAAAAATCTACGAGTCCTGGGGAGAAGATACTGGCTCTCTATTGCTTTCTTAAAAACGAAGGTTATTCCTGGGAGCAAGTGTTAATATCTGATTTACCTTTCCAGGTCTTGCTCCAGTTGCAGGAATGTGCACCGCAACAAGCAGCTGTACTGTTAATGAGGGACGTCACTTTGAGAGTGTCTATGTGGTGGCTCATGAGATAGGACACAAGTAAGTTCCTATTAGAAACATTCAGTTCATAAGTAGGGAATGGATTTTTATGTTTTAACAATAAATTGTTTACAGCTTTATAAACTTACTCTAAGACTTTAGGATTACATAAATAAATTGATAGTACCGTAATAGCCTACTAATTTTAATTTTATTGAATATCAAATTGATAGAATATCTTGCATCTCTTGAAATCTCAAAACACTTTATGTATGCCTACTTTTATGCCGAATTTTGTGTGTGTTCCTAATACTTCATTTTGAAATCAGTGAAATATCTTGACCTTTTTATATAATTAGATAATTTTATCAAGTGTCTCGTTTTAGCTGCTCTTATGCAACCCACGTACCCAGTTAAATGACTTCCACTAAAATTTTCCTGAAACTTGAGAGTATGCCCTGGGTAAATTTTGAGACTACAGTACTGGTTATATGCCTATAGTCATCAATGTTAATAACCTACGAACACTATTAGCACTGACAACATTAATTTTCCTTTATTTTAAATTATTTTTAAATTCCAAGCAAGTTTAATCTGCGTAGCTTTCAAAGAAAGCAAAGTACGTAGCTCTGTTTAATAAAAATTTCAAGTTGTGCTTAACTCCTTTCCAAATATCTCCAAAAATTATCTGAATTAGATATCTTTTCCACTTTATAAAAGACTTCACACCACAATTACGTACGAAATGGAGATAACTAAATGTGCACTCATGTAATATGTCCGCTTAATCTATGGCAGAATTAGAAGTAAGAAAATTACATAACCTATGCTTAAGGTAAAAGATGTGATTATTTCACATTGTATGTCTGTGATTTTTCAGCCTTGGCATGAGACACGATGGCCCTTTGGCTGAAAATGAGTGTGATCCTGGCAGCTATATTATGTCTCCTACTCTTGGAAGTGGCAAGATAACTTGGTCATCTTGCAGCCGACGGTACCTGCAATTATTCTTAGAGTAAGTAGTGATATTTATTATTTATTTTCTAATATTATATTATATATAATTAATTATGAAAGAATGCCTATATATATATATATATATGATATTCAGTCGAATCTACAGGGAAATAATATTAAGAGAATTTGTGTCGGCTTGAAAATTTTGTTCATACTCCCAAGTTATAATAATTGAGAACTTAGACCCGCAAACTAGCTGTTCCAAGAAGTTCTGTTTCAGCCAGCATATAAGTGTAGGTAAGTTGTGTGACTGACTCTTTAGTTTCCTTCAGATGTTACCTCTACCACTACATAAAATGAAATAGAGTGAGGTGCAGGAAGAAGGTATGGAGTTTGGTTTTTGAAGTAATATTAGTTTTATAATCTACTTACTTAGCCAAAGTAATAATCAGAATAATTAAATTGATTATGGTATTGGTATCGCTTATCCCCCTGAATGTTTAATTGAGGTGTCCCAGTTTTTTTTTCTCAGAATTTGGGATCCCTAGTCAAAGGCAAATTTTCTCCTCAATATTTCATACATAATTAAGTTATAACCAATAGGATTGTGGATCTCTAATAGAAACAGATTAAAATGCATGAGAATTAATGAAATGATTTATTTCAGAACATCTCAGTCACAATGTCTGCTAGATCATAGCAGTTCAGGAGGTCAGCTGGATCACAGTGCAGAGGGAGCTCTGCCAGGAGAAAGATTCAATGCAGATCAGCAATGTAAGCAAATCCTGTGCAGATATTTATTCATATGGTTCCAATAACACATAAAAGAAATATGAATAAAATATGAAAGGAGCGACCGAATACTCCTCCAGTTGAATTGCTTTTGCAAAACTAATCAAAGTCTAAAAATACATTTTTTTCTAAAAATAGAAAAATTCTAAGTTAAAAAAATTAATATGAAAAGTTTAAAAATGAACTGAAAACAGAATGCTTTGTTTTTTATAAAATCACAAAAGTTCAAATTACAATTAATTTTCAATATTTTTGACATGAACTTTGTTATTTTTGCAACATTTTAAAATGATTGGAACTTCATCTAATAAATTAACTTTATACACTAAACAAAGTTATCTAGATCATAGTAATCAATTTAGCTATCATTTTCATTTTTTTTTTTTTTTTTTTTTTTTTTTTTTTTGAGTTTTCAGAAGACATGTATTTTGGGACTTGGGGTAGTTCTGCAGTCATCAACAAGCAAATTGACTTGATGTAGTTTTCTGTACTTTTCTTCAGATTTTGTTATGCTCATCAAATACTGAGATGTGTTTTGCTATAGACCACTTAATTATTATGTTGGTTGTTTTTGTGCACAGACTATTGAATCAATATGCAATATAGACATTACTGTGCTAAACTAATTTTCTTCTAAAATTTGACTTATGGCATTTTGCAATTAGTGAAAAAAAGTCTATTAAAATTTTAGGTATGCTGAAATATGGGCGAGGAAGCATACACTCCAAACAACAACCAATGGATGATGTATGTCGAGACTTGCATTGCCAGAGAGATCGGTATACCTGGACGTCACACCCTGCCCTTGAAGGAACTTTCTGCGGCAACAATAAAGTAAGATTTCTTCTTGTTTATTGATAAAGAGTTAGAAAGGTATTAACGCTAGGACTACATGTTTTTTTTCCTGTCTCACAAACTCTAAAGATGGGGGGGGGGGGTTGTTCATTGAACCCATTGGATGAAATTACTTTGAAGAAAGAAAAGTTAATATTTTATTATTCTTTTATTCATTTTAAGCCAATTTTATGATCAATCAAATAAATAACATTACGAACAAAATGATTATTCTATTATTTTATGGGATATTGAAAAGACAATAACTCAAAAAGAGGTAATTCTGAAAAAAAAAAAAATTGAAACAAACAAGAGTAATAAATGTGGGTTCAACAAATCGCCCCCTCACCCCTTGCACTATTTGACACACACAAATCTCGTTTTCAGTCACTAATTCCTCGTCTAGTTTTTGATAGTCTTTATAGGGGGTTTTTTACTTCATATATTATTTTAATGAAGCTATTTTCTCTACAGTGGTGTCGCAGTGGTCGCTGCATTGCACGAGGACTGTCAGTTGTTCAGGCTGGGTATGCTCCTAACCAAAGAGTGGATGGAGGATGGAGTGACTGGTCTCCCTTCTCAGACTGTGCGTCTGGGTGTCTTTACAGCGAAGAAGGTCGTCTGCATGCTGGTAGCACAGGCATCATGGTCTCCACAAGACGCTGCAACAATCCAAGGTATTATCAAATCAAATATTTGTAATTTTTAAGCTAATAATATTTAGTGTTCTTAGTAATTTTGTTCATCAAACTTTAAGCAATGTGAGCAACTTTTCCTAAATACAAGTAGAAAATAGTGTAATGAATAATATAGAGAAATCCATAATAACATACGTTTAGCAGAATGATAGGTATTATTGGTAAATGAATGCAAGTTTTCATGAGTAAAACAAACTGGATGTGATACAATTACTACGAGGGTTACCAAAAAATCATAGCAACAATATTTCCCCCCCCCCCCCATGATAATGTGGTTCAGGCAAAAAATTTTAAAATATAAGAATTGAAGTTGAATGATACATGCTAATGTTTCGTTACCTTCAATAATTGTATTTCATAAATTTCATCAATAGCCATTGTTTTTAACCCTTAGAGCAGATTTTATGTGCTAAGCACATGTATGGAATTTCTTCTGCTCTAACGGTTATACTTTACAGGAAAAATTTGTATTATGGCTCTGTATGTCATTTAAACACTAGCGCAGGGGAAATCCACAGTCGGTTATGCGGCATTTAAATAAGGAGTTAAAACACCATTAAAAATAAACTATAGCTAAAAGGGGAACTTCTGTTATAAATAGCAAGAAGTTGTCCAGAATATAATTTCATGCTTTAATTATACTTTTATTAACTTTTTCAAAGAATGGAAAAGTGTTAGCTATTGAGGTAAATCTGGAAATACCCTATTTTGCCATTTAACCCCACATGTTACATGATTACAGATGCACATAATTTTACAACCTAAGAATCTTTCTTACAGGCCAGAAAATGGTGGTCTTCCCTGTCGAGGAAGTGACAGAAGATTCAGGACTTGTATAGCCGAACAATGTGGAAATGTTCAACGTACAACAATAAGAGATTTTGCAGATCAGATCTGTGTGAGAGCACGGGAGGTTGATACTGAACTCCTGGGAACTGGCCTGCAAAGAATAAGTTCTGATGGTAATTGTTTAACTGCTTATTAGGGTTAAATAAAATATTCCATTAAGTTTGAATCATATTGGAGAGCAAAGGTGCAGGTATGTATTATTGTGTACGATTACTGCATAAGCTATCTTCATTAGTTCAAATTAGAAGTATGAGACCTATGAATTTACCTGGAACATTGTAGAATTTTCGGTACTGTTCCCCATACAGTTTGTGTTAAACCATACATCAATTCTAACTTCAACGGTCAAACACACTCGATTTTGTATTTTTTGGAATTTTATTGGCACTGGTTTCTCTTTAACAATGATTCATGCTGATGATCTTCCCATTACATTTGGTGGTCCTTTATGTCAGATTCGTAGCCTTGACAACAAGGTGTATCAAAGAAATATCATCATTACATGATAATGCACAATCAGTCATAGAAGAGGGGTTCCATCTGGCACTGTGTATTTAACTCTGGCTTAGCTCAGTTGGGAGAGCATTTGCACAGATAGCCAAAGGTCATGGGTTCAACTCCCAGTGTCAGAGGAATTTTTCTCCTATAATATTTTCATATAATGTCCAACAGAGACAGTAATCTGTGATTCATGAATTTTTATGCATATACGGTATCTACCTATATTTAATTAATATTTGACATCATTATCAATACAAGTATTCCTATTTCTCCTTTCTGAAATCTGGCAACCCTACATATAATAATACCTAAGTATAGTGCTTAAATATTAACCACATAGTTACTTCAATTAAGTTAATAATTTCTTCTAGATTTATTTCCTCAAATGATGCTGTAATATTTTGACTATGATTTCAGCTGAAGAAGCATGCACTGTTTGGTGTTACAAAAGAAATGGTGGTTCCAAAAGTAGAGGCTGGACATTTCCTGATGGCACAACTTGCCAAAGTTATCGTTCTCGCTATGGGAAATCCATGTACTGCATTAGTGGAAGATGTGAGGTAAGAGATGATCTAACTGAAGGGTTTTGAAATGGTAGCCCTAGGGGCCACATGCAGCACATTGGGTCATTTCTTACAGCCTGCAAAGTCAGTTTGAAAAATAATTAATATATATCAATTTAATCTATTTTCTATTGAAATGTATTATAACATCAGAAGTACTGTATTCACTTTTAGTGAAGTATGTTTTAAGTATGTGTATCTAATTTTAATTTGTGATTCAATTGTTATACTACCAGTTAAAGTTAAAGTATGTAACTCAGAATTTTTAACTGAAATACTGGTACTTAATATGAGCAAAATAAGAAATTACTTCAAGACCTCTTTAAAAAGGTCTTAAGAGAAGTAAAGTTGTACAATTGACTTATGACTATCCATGAGCGCAATTTCCAGTTTACAGATTAACCATAGCCTATTTCTTATTTTTATTATTTTTATTTACAGTAAAAATTTGTTTATGGTTGTGAACCAAGCTGTCTATAATGCTAGCATGAGGTTTAAATGATAATTCTTTCACACTGGCCATGTGGAGAATTTAAAATTGTACCAACATTTTGCCATGGTAGCTCAGTTCTTAAGAGCAGTGGCATGAAGAAATGAAGATCCTGGTTCAAATCCCTGCTATGGCATTGAATTTTTAGTCTGACTTCACCTTTCCATATTAGCCTACACATGACCATTGTGAAAGAATTTTCATTCCACTGTGACCTAATAGTGGTTTACTATGAAGCCCGGGTTTGAAGAACTTAAGTGTTTGTAAGTCGCCACTGGGTTGGTATCTCATATTGAGAATGCCTGGTGATTTACTGGGATATGTGAGTCAGTTGGAGAATTTAATGTTGTACCAGCATGTTGCCATGGTAGCTCAGATGAAAACAGCAGCAGTTCGGAGAGCCGAAGATCCTGGTTCAAATCCTGGCTATGGTATTGAATTTTTCAGTCTAACTTCACCCTTCCTTGAAGGTTCATAGTTTCATTGCATTTCAGTGGTTTTCACCTTTTCTTTACCAACATTTTCCCTTGCTTTGAAGTTCTAAATGATGCGTAGGTCCTTGACATCGCTCAAGGGTGCTGTTGAAGGGGTTGGGATGGAGATGGAAAAGAGTTAGTCTCTGCAAACATGGTGAGTCATTGGGGAAACACTGAATGCTGTGGAACGTGTCTTTTCGTACTTAAAACAGCAAAACAATTCTTTGGTGCAAGACTCTCTTGAAATTAACACTCAGGAAATTGCGTGGTAATATACGAAAGAAAGCCACTGCATCCAAAAATACAAAAAAGATGACAGATTTATTTCAAGCTACAAGTTCATAAGACATAACAGTTTTCTTTATACTGCAAAATTTATAACACAGTATTTTACTGTACCGGTACATCCTTTTTTACTTGTTCACAGTTGTCTTGTACTTTTAAATTACATATCCATATAGCAATCAATATAGTTGCTCTGCTTGTAGTTTTAAAATCTGCATTATTGTGGATATTTTGCATTATCTGTGATTTTGAACAATTATCTGTGTTTGTTGTTATTGGCTTTACCCCAGATAATGGAGAATCGTTTGTGTATACATATATATTGTTCTATTTTTAGCTTATTATTTACAATTTGTCTAATTTTCCCCCAGTAATGTCCTACTTGGAAATCAACTCCTGGACATAATAATATTGACCCTTGGACCTCTTGAATTTAGATATATCTGATCTAACTTGTAACGAGAATTAACAATGATATTGAAGATGTTTCACACAACATAATATTATACACAGATCTTTCAAATTTATTCACTGGTAAAATGGCCTAGAATATTATTACTTAAAATTGGAAGAATTCACACAGATAGGAGCAGAGATGGGGGGAACCTTGGGTAAGCTCAAGTTTCTGCCTGAACTCATCCAGCTTCCCCGTCAGCATATCTTTCACATGCCACACGTCCAAAAATCTAGAAGCCTCAACCTCCTGGAACTCTAAGGGCTTCCAGGGTCTGCATAGGGATCACTTTACTTATCTGTTAAATTTTGCATCACACAAAATGCCGAAGTTATTCAAGATGAAGTTTTCATAGAGGTTTTCTGTATTTTCCAGGAGTTTGTGTGTGACCACTATGATGTTGCCACATTTAGCAATCAGCCAGAACAATGTCCTGGACCCACAAGACTAGGAAGTCGTCTTCAAGTTCGTGACTCGTCTATCTTCTCTCGCAACAAAGGAAGAAGGAGAGAAGTTCCTGAAGCTCATACATTGTGGAGTCCTGCAAGTGGATGTCACTCCAACTGCCTTGCTCCAGGTCGAGGTCTTAGACTTGTTGTAGCCAAAGATATGAAGTGTCAGCTTGGAGATAATTGCGAAGGAGGAAGTGTCACAAGCATCCAACTATGTGAACCAGATAAGTTGGTAAGCAGATACCAGTGGTCATCTAGTAGCAATTCTTATGTAGTAGAATAGTTTCTGAAGGCTTTCCATACAAATTTGTCAGTTTCCTCCTGCCAACCCCTTCCCCTCTGCACATGATTATCATAAGACAAGCAAAACAACTGGTAAGAGGTGCATCCAGAAAGTAAGTTTCCCTAAGTCTGTTTACAGAAACAAAACACAAATTCATGAAAATATTTATTGCAACAGATACAGCAAGTGTTCAGCTATTTTTCAACACATTCACCACCGGAATTGAGACATTTGCCATACTGTGTGACCAACTTTATAATGCGCGTGTCGTAGAAGTCTGCCGCCTGGGATTTAAACCACTGTGTGACAACTATCTCTGCCTCGTTCATTCTCTGTCATTTCTTGAGGTGCAGGAAAAGATGAAGATCACTGGGAACAAGATCCAGGCTGTAGAGTGGATTTTTACACACCTCCCAGCAAGTCTCCCACAGAAGTTCAGCTGGGAAGAGTTTAAACATTCACCCTACAGCCCAGATCCCACTTCCAGTGATATCCATCTTTTCCTACACCTCAAGAAATGACAGGGAATGACAGAGAAGAAGAAATGGTTGTCACACTGTGGTTCAAATCGCAAGTGGCAGACTTCTATGACACAGGTATTCAATAGTTGGTCCCACAGTATAACAAACATTGTTAAAAATTGCTGAACACTTGCTGTATATGTTGAAATAAATATTTCCATGAAATTGTGTTTTGTTTCTGTAAACAGTCCCAGGGAAACTTACTTTCTGGACGCACCTCGTAGAATCAAGTATGTAAGTAAGTTCGCTGGGCTGTTGCAGAGGCTGAAAATTGGGTGATGGGAGAAAAAAATGAGGACAAGCCTTATGGAAGCTGTGAAGAAATGTAATAACACAGACCTAGAGTTCAGAAATAACAAACTATATTAATAATGTTAATAAACATGGAATTAAACACTTTTTACAATTTCTTAAATTACAGATGTTAAAAACCAATATGCCAAGTTCACATAAATTCCCTTAAGATGATTTTTTTTGCAAAGAATTTAAATTTTCTGAAGATTTAGGCCTACATGTAAAATTCCTGACAGGAGTAGGGCCTATTCCTTAAACTTATTACTGCACCAACAAGAGATCTTTAACGGATTCAATTGTCAACCTGTTTCATTCTTCTGTCCACCAAGATGAAATTAATGAAAACACTCTCTCAACATGGGCATTTTGGCTTGGGATACAAACAAAATTCAGCAATTTTTAACAATTCTGAATGGCATATTTTACGACTTAATAGGATGAAAATAACAACAATTATTAAATGTATAGGCCTATACCAAAAACAGGCTTGGTTGGGTTAGTGTTATGGCATTCATTACAATTGACAAAGTCATCAACAATTACAAAAGAGAAGAACATTTTGGAACACTAAGAATTTGTTCATGGACAGTGGACGGAGACACAAAAATAATGGGGGCATATCCTTTAAAGGAAAAATTTTAAAAATAAAAAAAATAAAAATAAAGACTTCGGTCCATTCTAGGGACGGAGAAGGTGAGCATGCCCCAATATATACAGTATAAATTTTAAGTTTTAAAAAATTAAATTACATTGCCAAATAATTTACCAAAACTATTTTGGTGGGATAGTCTTACAAATTACACATTTATGTCAAAATGCTCCCAAAATTCTCATTCTCTATAGTATCCTATGTGGAAGCTACCATAGTAAAGGCTAGTCCCCCAAATATTTTTTCCAACTAAGACACAAGTAAGTAAGTTTTTAAATTTAAATTTAATATGACTTGACTGTACACACTTTGTTTCTTCACTTACCGGTACCATTATTTTGGTACTAGCAGATTCCCGAGGCTTCGCCCACTATAATTAATTGGAAGATTAAAAATTAAGAGCAAAATAATTAAAACATTATATTTATTAAAAGTTGCACGCGAAACATTCATAGGCCTAAACTGAACAATTAATAATTAAAGAAACAGCTAAATATCTGGCTTTGAAGTGAATTCCACGATTAGAAAGCACAGCATGGAAAATACACTTCAGATTCGAGTTTCCTGGCCCAGAAAACCTCTGCATAGTGAGATTCGTATGACAAAAATAGGCAAAGCCACCTGCAATTGATTTGACAATTGAAAGGTATTACTGAAAACTGATGCTCCGATAGCGCAAAACATTCACGTTTTCTGCCCATTTTTCACTCATAACTCGCGAACGAAAGTGAAAAGTAAAAACCTGGCTTCGAGGTGCATTTGTCCACCTTTCAGTTCATCTATGTTTAAAATTTTAGATCTCTGCATTCAGTAGATTTTGCTGGGCATCATGTACAGACACACAGACAGACAGACTGTCTGAGACAGTCTAAGACCTTCCTCTTATTATATAGATGACATGTTTCAAGTATGCTCATCCTCATTTTCAATTACATTGTCAGCTGCCAGGTGGACTTTTTATGAACTACTTGACTAGATACGTAGCAAAACTGAACTATAGAGACTCATGCAGATCCAGCTTCAAAGAGTTACAAATAAATGCACTAGCTGGCCTGTACATCTTCAGATCCATAATTCACATCTGGAAATATGATACCCCCATAAAAAACTCAGACGTACACGACCACAACACAAGAAATAAGGAAAATTTCACAGTAACTAGCCACAGATTAAGATTGTTTGAAAAATCACGTAAGTATCAAGAGGCCAAACTTTTCAATATGCTGCCCCAGGAACTAAAAAATTACTATGACCAAAAGTGTTTCAAGGCGAAGCTAGCAAAATTTTTAGTGGATAAAGCATATTATAGCATCCAAGAATTCATCGATGACAACAGAAACTAGAGGCAAGCATTCAAGCCATGCTCAACACTCTCTTGGCTCAATTTGTATATAAGTGTGCCACATTGATGTGTGTGTATGTATGCTGTATGCATGAATAGTTGACAATGTTCTAAAAATGTACACATACATTATACGGAACAATAAAGTCTTATTATTATTATTATTATTATTATTATTATAGTGTGTCTTCTTCTGGTATATCAAAATTCATCAAAGAGTCTTTTTTTTTAATTTTAATACAAATGTTTTCCCATATTTCCATATTTTTGACTAATTTTAATAAGTTTGCTTCTTTTTCAAATTTCATTATAATTTTCCCAAACAAGTGATGCCACAGCCAATTTTTCAATTTGTATGTTCCTCTTATGTTCTTTTTCTCACGTGGTTGGTAAGAGGGATCAACTTGTAACCATTATTGTTTGAGAACTATTGAGACTCTTCTGTAATATATGTAGGCCTATACTTAATAAATTAATGTATCAGGCCTTGGCCCTTTAAGGGATGTACGTAGGCTAAATTTATTTATATTTATTTATACTACAGGGCTGTGGAAGACTGAAGACTCCATTTGAACATGCTACTACTGTGTGCAGCAAATACAGAGAACGAGTAAGGAGACTGTCTGGATTCGGGATGCAGATCTCACCTGTTGCACGTAAGTTGATAATTAATTGTTCAATTCTGCACCATTTCAATATCCTCAAAATCAGCGGATGCTTCCTATATATTGTATATTCCTCTGTGTTAATTGGGACCATGATATGTACGAAAAATCTAAAAACAAGGATAATCCGAATATTACAATTAATCTGTTCTAGCTTCAGGCTATATCTATAATCTAATGTATCTTAATAGGCTGTAAATGCTGCTAAAGTTGCCATAATGCTCATTACACGCGAAGCTTTTGTTAAAGCAGTACAATCTTGATAATTCGACTCATATGAGACCACACAACCGCTGGATTATCAAAAAATTCCAGATTAATGGCAGTAGGCTGAAAATCATTCTTTTTGTTACTTTTTCATAAAAATATTTGTAGTACACTAGATAAAGACACTACAAAAAACACTAGGTAAACTAGAAAACAATGACGAAAGAGCTGATTTAGGGCAAGCAGCATACAAAATGAGTAGATAGGGAAGGGGGTGAGATGGCATGTATGTTTACTTCTGGCGATGGTTGGTGGGTCGGGACACATGTTTCTTGAGAACACCAGATTACTGAATGTGCCAGGCTAACCAACCACCGGATTATCAAGAGTGTACTGCAATAGATTTCAACCCTTTGCAAGTGGAATATAGAATATAGCTGAGTGCAAGATTTTGAATTTTCCCATTATGTTGCCATATTGTGGATAGATAATGATACTTGGTTTCTCTGGAGATTCAAAATTAAGTGCAGGAAATTCAAAATATCACACATGGTTATAACCACATTCCGCTTGCAAAGGGTTAAAAAGGGAGAAAGTACCTGACATGGATAAACCGTATACCAGATAATCCACTCACAGATAATGAGGAGTTTGGTGTACTGAAATTTTAAAGCATCATATTTTCTATTCAAATTTTAATCAAATTGCTGTATGATCCACTCCAAAACTTTGATTCTGAAACATGCCAGTTTGTCTGTTTTGCCTCCATTTTACGTTTATTCATTTAAAGTTTAAAAAGATTAATTCAGAAAATATTGAGTTGATGCAAAATTTTTACTGGTTTTACGTTGTTTAGCGTGTTCATTACTCATGTTTCCAATTGTTTATTATGTAAGTTAAAAAACTACTTGTTTAAATCAAATTGCAATGAAGTCTCATTGTTGCATAGCCTGCAATTTTGGAAAGCTGCTCAATATCTGTCTATATTTTTATATATCTTCTGAGTGTCGGGGCAATAGGGCTTTCAAGTGGAGATTACTGCTACCAATGTGAATTTTGTTACACTTGTTTTCTGTGAGAGGACAGAGGGACAGGCGGTAAGCCCATCGCCTCCCAGCCCCCTCAAAAAACCAAGGTATTATTGGATGTGAAATGGAATTTTATCCAGTGGCTCTAATTTAGGATTGGAGCTCTTTTACATGCCTAAATCTAGACCTGGGCCCTCCAGCTTAAGTCCATGCACAGGATTTTTAAGTCCTGAAAAATCCATTGACTGTGGCCGGTTTTGATCCCATGACCTGATCTAGAGGTAGGCATGCTACCTCTACACTGCTAATTGTTCTATATAACTCTAACTAATAAAATGTTATGAATATTATTTTACAGAGGACCCAGACCGTCCATGTCGTGTGGCATGTCAAGACGATGAAGTGAATCATCGTTTCTACCTCGTGAATGGAGAGGATGGCTGGTTCCCATTTGGCACAGATTGCAGCCGAGGTGTACCTGATAAAAGAGCATATTGTGTTAGTGGAAAATGCTTGGTAAGTAATTCATCATCATAATCAGTGGTTTGCCAATAGTGATAGGGACCTCGGGTGCTAATCAATATGGGGGCCTATCCAGTATTCACAATTGTTTATACCATTCACACAGTCTACACAAAATGTGATAGAAGCTGCCTTATTAGTTATATATATGTGGACCCTAAATAAACTATTTAAAATGGATTACCGGTACCATTTTTCATTTGGGATTCATATGTTTATTATGCATTAGGCAATTATACGACTTCACCACAAGTTTGCTTAGAGCACCAGTACTGACTTATTGCTGGAGAAAATCCACCTTACTATGCAATTCTAATGGATATTGTAATGAAAAGGTTGGTCAATTAAATAGTGTGTTTTATTTTATGTACAAAAAAAAATAATCCAAACAGCAAAGATTTAAAAAATAGACTAATTATAAACTAAACAGTACATAAATAAAAATCTTTCTTGCGAGTTTTTACCTCTGTAAATTTTATTACATCATTAAATCGACTCTTTTGCAACAGAGTTCCCATATTGATAATAGGGCTAAGCTTGACAAACGAGATTGCCATCTCTTGCTTGTCAGAGCTTATATTATTACAGTGAGCCTACAGTAATTTTGATGTGGTTGTTGTGCTTTCTGTTTTTTTTATTTAATTCATTGTTTACAAATGTATAATATGATTTAATAGAGAACTGTTTATTCACTCAAACCAAGACTCGTCACTGGTCTAAAAATAATAATGATAATAATGATGGTGATGATGATGATGATGATGATGATGATGATAATAATAATAATAATAATAATAATAATAATAATAATAATAATAATAATAATAATAACAACAACAACATTCTTTCTCTGATCTGGTAAAAATAAATAAATAAAATTTTGAGGCCTAAGTTCAAAGCGGAGACTAAGGTGGACCACCTCTCCCGCCCCCAACTCCCGCTACTCATCATAATACTTACTGTAGCTTGTCCACATAGAAAATAGCACCAGGCTTATGAATTTACTCCCCATTCATGTGAAACTTTACATTTAATTTGATTTTTCCTAACTCACATTTTATAGAATATGCATTCAGAAAGGTGTGCACTTACAAGAAATTTTGAAAATGATCTCTACAAGTGTCTGTATACAGCAATGGACCTAAGAATTCAGTGGAACCAAGGAATGCAATAAATCGTCATTAATGGAACTTACAATACATTGCAGACTTCAAAACTTTCGATAAAGACAGTCAGACCTACAGCTAATCATTCTCCATGCAGACTTTAAAAATATATCCATATAAAAAAGTACCATAAGATTTTACCAATTTGTATTACTTTATACAGAGAGGAATTAGTGTAACTGTGTAGGGGCAAAAGATAACATTATCACAGATAAGTTCTTCACAGACTATCAGCCGAGTCAAGAGACACTGTTTGAATTTTGTGTTTTCTTAAATATTCTCTACCAGATCAGGAAAATATTAAGAAAACATAAGATTCAAACAGTGCCTCTTCCGCTGCTGATAATCCAACATCACTTTAGACATCCTAGGCCTGAAGTCTCCTGGAGTCTACATCATCCAACTAAAAACTATGTATACAACACGAATGCAAAATTTTATCGGACTCATGACGCATTTCAGACTTAGCTATGCCTCATCAGAAATACTAGATTTGTCTGCTAAATCCTTGCTTTGCATACTTGTTACATAAATAGCTATTAACGTATTACCAGTATATGTATTGTCTTCATTTACTTTCGCCGAAATTTTGGTTATCCGAAACCACCTTCCCCCCTTTGTTTTGGTTAAAAGAGGTTCTATTGTAATAGAGGCTCGTAGTAAGGGAAATTTCTTTAAAATAAAATTCAGTGGTGGCATTGTTAAAATAACCAACTCTAAGAATAATAATGTTCTCTGTTTTCAGTAGTAATCAATTAATCAGGCAAGTGTTCTCATTAGTTCTAACAAAATATTACATTACAATAAGTAAAGATCTATATAACTGGTTTTATACCTAACATTATTTTACAGGAGTTTGGTTCAGATGACACACCTCTCCGTGAGTCTGAGTATACCCTGCCTCTAATTGGTAGACTCAAACGCAGCTTGATGCAAAATTCAACCACCAAAGTCAAAACAGTTCTAGATGAAGCTTTACTGTCTCACATTATTTCCAAGCTAAACATTTCAGGTAAGTTTGTGTTACTGCTTCTGATTTCTGCCTTAGAGGAAAAAAGAACTACCCATCTTTACAATGTTAAATACAATGTAACTTTTCTCAATGACTACTAAAGCCAGGCGTTTCATCTTTTTTACAGTGTCTAGATACCCACCCTGTGGAAATACTGAAAAAAGGGATTTTCAGAATTATACTTATTTATTGAAATGTGATGTTTTTATTTATAAAAATTTCTATCAACTGAGAATATTATGCTTATATATCTTATGCTTATATATACAGTGAGTCCCACGCAAGAGTTGGCCAATGACACGGGTTTCTGCGTCGAGATGGGCACAGCTCCAACTCCCGAGCGATAGAGTGAAATATCTACGCAAATAAAGCCGCAATCAGAGTAATGATTCAGGTTCTCACATTTACAGTTAAAATTACAATGAAAATAACCACGTACCTCATCACAAGTGATATTGGAAATGTTCTCCTCTTGCATACACACAATACTGGCACCTTTTTAGGAAATTTTCTTTCACGCGCATAACTTCAGCTTCCAAGATAGAGTTAATTTCTCTTGTGATATTGCCTTTAAGTTCTTCTGATGTATGGGAAATTGACCTATACACTTTATTTTTCAAGTTTCCCCATAAATAATATTCACACACTGTTATTTGAAAATGGGGAGGAGGCTCCTTGAAACGCGTCATACCAAAATATAATAAGTGAAGCAAAAAGTGTGTTTATGTCAACTCATATAGTAGCCTAAATTAAATTTATTATAGTTGCTTCACTGTATAAAGTTCCACAAAGTCTTTATTGGTAAGTATTTATGGTTCTTGATTTGTGACATTTCAGGTGAAAAACAACAGAGTGAAAGTTCCTCAAGTAAACAGTTCTCCATAGATTTTAACAATCCTGTACATGTAGAAGAGATGAAGACTGGAGATTACAAAAACAGCAATGAAGTCCTCGACAGAAGGGATGAAGAAAGATGGAGATATCCAAGGACTCCGGGTTGATTCTTGTACTCTAGTCCACCTTCATTCAATTCTTCAAGTGCAGTGAGGATGGGAAAAGCTTTAAAGCAAAAATAGGTCAGAATAAATCTGTAATATTAAAATTAAAAGCATCAGCCAAGTCCCGACTTAATTAAAGTGTGGTGTCAGGTCTGGATTAAGAACGCAGCGACCTCTCTAAGCCCTCCACAAACCCCTTCAAAAACACAATGGAAGCATGAAAAAAAGAACCGACGACTGCTAATCTGTTAAAATGTTCAATCACAATGTCACTGTCAGGAACAATCTTAAATGTACTTTCCAAACACAGAAATAGCTCTAAGGATGTACTTAATATTAATGGTCACAATTTGCAGCACTGAATAGTCCTTTTTGAAAATGAAGCTGCTAAAAACCCAACTGAGGACGTGCATGATTCATTACTTGAAGGTCTAAAGCATAGAAATTGATGTAGTAAAAAAAAAAAGACTGATTTTTCTGACATAGTGTGTGATTCGCTGCGCAAAAGACATAAAAAGCTTATTTTACATAAGCACTGATATGAAATATCAAATGGAATTTCCATATAACACCTTCAGTTGTTGCTTTAATTCTAGATTTTATTATAATTTTTGCCCTGCCCTATTACAATGTACAGTTTAATATATCAAATTCAAGTCGTTTTACTTTCTTCAAAATATAATACAAATAATAAAAGATCATCGTGTTGTTAATGAAAAAGTTTATCTTGTTATAAGAATAAGAGCTACTACACCAAGACTGCTCAGGGCCCCCACAAGGGTTAATCCGGCCCTGTATGGAGCTGTACAAATAGAGGCAGTTTAGTTGGGAAGTTATTGAACCTATACCAAGATATCCCCTGTTATTACACTAATTTATTGATATAAAAAGAATTGAACACTTTCTTAGTCGTCAGTCATCTAGACCCTAAGCTGTATGTGGTTCAAGATGCCACTTCAATCATACTGTATGTAAGAATAGGCCATTTAAAACTTCCTTAAATAGAATAATTCAGGGGCAATCACAAAGCTGAGGGGGCTGCAGCCCCCCAAACATTAAGTCATGCTAATATGTTGCACATAAGAACAGTTTAATTTCTCAGACAGTAGACAGTTTAATTGCACCTTCTGAAATCTGAAAGGCAAACCAAGAAATAGAAAGGCCATTACTGCCTATTCACAGCCTAAACTTGAACTTTTGCCTAACTGGATCAAGCTAGCATATACCCATAGCTAGCTCGCTTAGCTACTAACAGCTGATAAAGCTAGCAGCCACAGCGGCAAAGCAAGTACTAGTGCTTAAAAAATGTTTCAATAGTGGAAAAGCGAGAAAACTTAATTTTGTTGTCCGACTCGTCAGCTTTAATGCCTTTATCTTAGTTAGAATAAGCTTTGACTGAGACATACCCATCACCAAACAAACCTGTTTACTTTCGTTGTGTAGTTATGTTATTTAAGTGTAAAGATCCAATATAATTGGATAATAATAGTTGGTGATAATAGTATGTGTTAGACTTATCATAGTCCCTCCCAGAAAAAGTCTTGGATACATCCCTGGAATGATTCTAAGGTTCCTTCACTTCCTCTTGCCTGGAGTGACGGGAGTCAATCCATTATATACAGAAGGACCTAGGAACTGATTAGGCATGCCTACTAATTTTGCTTAAGGACAGTCATTCATGGTACCAGTATACATTCTACTTTCTTGCTGTAAATCTACAACATAGAACCAGTAGCTTTACATTCTTCTGAAGGAATGATACTTTGAATTGCAAAACCTCATGTTCATATGTGGGTTTAGTATTATAACGAAGCTAGAAAGAAGTGTCGGCTGTTGTATTCCAAAGTGCTTTGAAGAAAGAACCGCACGAGAAAAATATGTTACATGATAACAATATTGCCTTTAAACCCAATATCAATCTAAGTTCAATGGCTAAGCAAGTATGAGATTATAAACGAGCCAATCACTTCAGGTCTAGATTCCACAACACAACTTAAGCTGTAGTCATCCCACTGGCCTTGTCTGTTCGTTCTGAAATGATGTCAAACATACAAAGTCAAAAGCACTTGAATTATGAAATCAAGAGTTTTTGCAGAAAAATATATCCAAAGACCATGCCTTTGAAATGAAGTGCAGTATCCAGTATCCAGAATATCCTGATACATTTTTTTTATTATAAAGGGAGGAAAAGTGTAGTTCTAGGAACTCAATGCAGTATTAAGTGCAATATTGACCAGGTTAAATTGGCTACCACATGTGATGTGGACATTTTATTAAATTAATGTTTCTTTTAAAAAGCAGTAACTTTTTATTCAATATTTAAACCCCCTCTTATACGAGGCGTGTCCATAAAGTAAGTTTCCCTGGGACTGTTTACAGAAACAAAACACAATTTAAGGAAATATTTATTGCAACAGACACAGCAAGTGGTCAGCTATTTTTAAACATATTCACCACCGGAATTGAAACATTTGTCATACCGTGGTGCCAACTTTTGCATACCTGTGTCGTAGAAGTCTGCCTCCTGGGATTTGAACCACTGTGTGACAACCATCTTTGCCTCTCTATCATTCTTTGTTATTTCGTGAGGTGTAGGGAAAGATGGAAATCACTGGGAGCGAGGTCTTGGCTGTAGGGTGGATGTTTAAACACCTCATAGCAAGTATCCTGCAGAAGTTCGACTGATTTCCATCTTTCCTGACACCTCACAAAATGACAAAGAATAAAAGAGAGGTGAAGGTGGTTGTCACACAGTGGTTCAAATCCCAGGTGGCAGACTTCTACGACACAGGTATTCAAAAGTTGGTTCCACAGTATCATAAATGTTTCAGTTCCGGTGGCAATATGTTGAAAAATAGCTGAACACTTGCTGTGTCTGTTGGAATATACATGTCCATGAAATTGTGTTTTGTTTCTGTACACAGCCCCAGGGAAACTTAATTTATGGACGTACCTCATACTTTTTTCTTCTTCATGTAATGGATTCTCACTTACTCATGACCTGTTAAATTTTCAGACCAATTGCTGAATTCATGTGGAGCGAAGTAGACAAGTGCCGTCCCGTGCCATAAGAAGAAAAAAAACAAATACATCCCTAATAAAATGTTCTCACAACTATCATTCTGATTACAGTAGTGCAGAAGAAAAATCACACTGCTAAAATAGGGGTTAGCTGCTATTTGTGCATAACCCTAATCTTTCAATATGGCAGGTGAAATTTAAAGAAAAGAAATTAAAAAAAAACAGTAAAAAGGTATTTATTGCTATTTTCAGTGTGGCAGTAAATAACTACAAATTATATTCAAACTAGGTTTAGTTGTAACAAACCTAACTTTCCAACATAGCAATCAGAAATCATAAAAGACACTCAAAATGGGGATTATCATTCTTTGTTTTTTGTGAAACAATTTACAGTATATGTTGATTGCCATACAAAAGACATACACCAACAGTATGTGAGTTGTCATTCGTATATTGTCGACATTGTGTAGTTCTTAGTAATCAGAATGACATGATTGAAACAACTTCACATGAATTCAGCAGTTTAGAGAAATTCCCTTTCCTATTGTGCAGCATTCAACCTTATCCTTTTGACACCTGACATTTTGTATTCTGTCTGCAGGAGATATGAATTTACCTACCAGTCCTCCCAGAAATCCTACCAATCCTTTGCAAGGTTGTTAAAAGAAGAAATCTGCCTTCCATCCATCTCACATGAAGCAGTATCTCACAGCTGGAAACTCTCGCTCTGCAGCCATCAACAGCAAGGTAAGGCTTCTTCATCCTTCATCATTTGATAGATCTTTTATTGAAAGACTAGCAGCTACCCACAGCTTTGCCATGATTATTTACTCAACCACCATATTTTAGTTAAGCCATTTGTTTAATAGAAAAATAATTATAGTTATTAACAATGACATTTTTTTTTACATAAATTGCATAAATTACATAATTTTACCATTAACTATATTGTTAGACTAAAATGAATCATGTGCTGGCATAAGAACATACAGACTCAAAATGAAACTATTAAGAAAGAACCAACTTCATATTCAATTTCCCTAGCCTAAAAAAAAAACCCTGCATAGTGAGTTTCGTCCAAATCATTCAATGTTTTCCCTTTTAGGACTGCATTCATGATTCAATTTCTGTCCACCTATGTAAAAAAATCAGATCTGCATGTCAATAAATAAATGAATCAATCAAGCAGGCTAAAAAAATTGACAAATTGATGTGTTACGTTGCAAAATATTTAAATATAGGCTATTAGCCAAAACTGGTACTTCGATAGTGCAAAAAATTGTGTTTTCTGCCATTTTTTGCTCATAACTCGCGAATGAAAGCAAAAATTGAAAATCAGGCTTCGAGGTACTTTCTGACACTCTTCAGTCCATCTATGTTAAAAAATGCAGATCTCTGAGTGGTGTAGGTTTGGCTGGACAATATATACAGCCAGACAGACAAACACTTATTAATATATATAGATGCACACCTGTCAACCTCGGACAGATCAAATGCAGAATTAAGGTTCATTGGGAAAGATTTTTGATGTTTTCCTAGATAAGAACCATCCATCTTTTAGTTTTGGGCACACAAATTTTCTGTCGATAGTGAAAGTCTGGTGGTAAAAATTTTAAATGAGAAGATAATTATTAATATATAGGGAGTTCAAATTAACACTAAACTTCACTTTTGTTATATTTCACCTGAACTAGTTTTGGTACCATCACTATCATTTTCAACAACTATACTTCAAATAGTTGAAGTATAGCTGTTGAAAATGGTAGCGATGGCACCAAAACTAGTTCAACTAAAATAAACCAAAAGTGAAGTTTAGTGTTAATTTCAACTCCCTATATAGTTATTAAGCTCATACCGGTTTCTCACAAGCGTGGTACAATAGCGAACTTTTGAATCAGTAGAAACCAATCCATCTTCATGCCAGGCTATTTCATTAGGACTCTTTTTATGCTAGATTGCTTGACTTGAGAAAATGAAGTTTACTGCATGAAAACAAAATATTATTATTTGGAATTGTGTCACTGCTGCGTAACAGATAAAACTGACTTTTTTTTTTTTCTTTCTTTTTTCTACTGGCCTAATGGTGCTATTTCTGAATTCTGTTCTGAACTGTTTAAAAGAATGCTGCATAAATGAGATATTTCTGCTGTAATAAACTATTCTATTTTAGAAGTCCCATTTGAAATTAATAAAAAAATACACATGCAAACCAAATTCAGTCACTTTAGGTTGTAAAAAGCAAAATAGGTAGTTTTAGGTCCGAATCTATGAAAGGTATTTTTAGGTCCTGTAGGATTTAAGTGTTATTAGTTGGTACTTACAATTTAAAATAAGTGATATTTCTTGACAGGTTAGGAACAAAAGGTTCGAACCTAACAATCCACAGCTTAATGATGATTCATCTTATGCTCATTCAAGGCGTCGAAAAATGTGAGAAATATTGGTTAGTGGAATCACAGTTTGTGCAGTAAAGGAATCAATCCACTATCCATGAAAAGTACCGTATTTTATTTAAACAATGAAAATACATTTTTTTTAAATAATTTCAATACATGGAAAATTAATGTTTACTGTAAGTAATCTCAGCAATATATACAACACAACTTTTAAACTGAAATAATTTATTATATTACAGGCAGAAACTCCTTAACCTTTAAGGAGTTGCCAGCCATAAATATAAACAAAATATTTAATAGTTCCATACACAAGAAAGACTTCATAAACATGAAGAAGAAGGAAAAAAACATAATGGTTTCACTTTCGCAAAAGTGTCTGTGGTTTCTTTTTCTGAAACATTTGTTTAAATTTCATTTCTCTTAGCTCTTCAAGGTGATCCACCAAATTAACTAGTTTCTTTGGATTGGTTGTGAAATAGATCCAAAGAAACCTCTTTTCCTGTTGCAATGGATTCTTCATGAAGTAAACCTGCAATAGAAAAAATAAAATGAATGAATTGTGTTCACTTCAATTTTATGAGCTGCAAAATCAACTTTCAACTTAACTTCCATTTCAAAATTATTAACAAATCTTCGGTCATTGTTTCATGGCCTAAGTGTTGGAGCACTCTAATTGAATAGCTTTATTGATACCAAATGCATTACAATACTATAAATTACATACATTTTTACTATTCAGTGCATTTAGTTTTATTTTGAGAAAACAAAATTCAGTCCCCCCCCCCCTCCAAGACTCGTTAAGAAAAGTTTTATTTGTATTTATTCTATCCCATTTCATGAAGTTTCCTCACATCTCAAAAGATTTCACTGACTTCAAATGTCCTTTCAATGTCAAATATGTCCTTCTCAACTGAGGTATCTGATTTAGACAAATTGTTGTAGTGATTATACAGGGTGTTAATGAATAACACCAAAATATTTTACCAGTATATAGAAGGGACATAGACAGCAACTTTTATTATGACATTTTTGCTCTATGGCGTAAAATGTATATGCTACAGGACATTAAAGCCATTACAATTTGGTGCTCGGGGGTACGCTGTAGCGTAGTGGTTGAGGCGCTGAGCTACAAACCGGAAGGTCGCAGGTTCGATCCCCGATGAGGTGGTTGGAGTTTTTCAATTAGCCTAATCCTTCTGGTAGCACTATGGCCCTGGGGTCAACTCAGCCTCTAACAGAAATGAGTACCAGGAGCAATCCTGGGAGTAAAGGCTGACAACCTTACCACCTTCATGTGCCGATGTCTAAAAATCTGGGAGCCTCAACCTCCTGGAACCCTCTGGGCCTCCATGGTCTGTAGTAGGGAAAACTTTTTTACTTTTACAATTTGGTGCTCATAAGTCAATAATTAAGCAAAATAGGGTTAAAATTTTCATTAAATTTTGCCTTCATGCCTTTTTAGTGAACGATAAAAACCTGATTCTTAATCATTCATCCACAGCTATATCATAATTTAGAGATTTCATAATCTGCAAAATTTACAGACTAATCACATGACTGGCCACCACTGCATTAGTCTTCTTTTATTCATAACTACTGACTACAGTGTTAATGACGAAGTTCCTTTGTTTTGCATTTTTTCTAATGTTAGAAGCCAGTGGCGGCCATGCCCAGGGAGATCTTATGCTATAACAGGAAAAATTGAATCTATAGAGCAAAAATCTCCTAATAAAAGTTGCTTGTTTATGTCCCTCTGTACACAAGTAAAATATTTCGGTGTTATTCATTAACACCCTGTATAAGAGTTGAATTTTTATACCAAAACTTCACTTTTGGTATAGTTTACCTGTACTAGTTTTGGCACCTTCGCAACCATTGTCAACAGCTATACTTCAGCTATACTTATGTAAAAATTCAACTCTTATATAATTATTATATTATGTTATATAACTTCACTGTGTTAACTTCCAATACGATTTAATATTGTTGTAGTGAGTTTCTCTGTAATGTTTTTGCATATTTTGTGAAAATAGGACATACAAATATTATCTGACATTACAGAATGCAAGTTTGTTACCTTTTCACTTCAATAAGTAAACGCAAGCTTTTACATCAGGACCTTTCAGAATTCTTTCTTAATTTTTAAGGTCATAAAAATTAGTTTACTTATTACTAGAGACTGTGAAATACACAAGACATGTTAACATGAATTATTTCGACGAAATGTTTGCAAACTTTTCTTTTATTACCACTGCCCGTAAACCCAGAAAACATACTTTTGAATCGTGAAATAGCATGAATTCATATTATAATAATATATATTCATATTATAATTCATATTATAATATTATATCTTTGTATTCTGGAATACAAATTCAGTCCAGTTTTTAAGGTATTTTTATTTCCTAAATTCTTGCAGATATCCACCCCAATTACAAGCACTCACCAAGAGATTATCAAAAGTTTTGAATGAATAAATATTTCCTACAATAAAAATACAAGAACCGGGTAATCTGAAGTAAGCTGACAAAAAATACCTGGTTTTTAGAAGGCTAATTGATAACAAGATAATAAATGGATTATAAAACTTGCTTATATAGATCATATTTTAAAAAATAATGCCACCAAATGAATAATAATACTGAAATACTCATATTTTAAAACAAATTTTCATTAAAAATAAAGCCATTTTCACAGATCTCTTATAATTACCAATGTTGTACTTAAGTGAAGATTTCATAAGGCAAGAAAAAACTATATGAGAAAAGAAACAATTTTATAAAAATCCGACACCTCAGAGCTTAAAAAAACCATTGATTTTCTACCAGTAAAACTTACTTTTCTGTTTTCAAATTTATCTGCGATCTGTTTTATGGAGTCCTGCCAAGAATCTAATAGTTCTTCCAATTTACAGTGATGTGTGAAAACTTCAATGTTCTGTATGTTTATTTTTCTCTCGAGGCCAGACCTAACAAACGCAAGAGCTCCCTGTAGAGTTTTCTCACTGTAAACCAAAACATATAATAAGTGCATTAGAACAATTTATTTGTCGTTAGGCCACTATGTGGCAATAGACAATGTCACAATCTTAAGACTAAGTGTGGATATTAATTTGTACAAAATGAACTGGACTAAAAACTAGGTAGCTTAGAAATAGACAAATTACAACATTCTGTGAGGAGTTTTACAATATGAATAACTGTGAAAAAGCAGTGAAGTAGTACAGACTTACAGTGTGAATACAAATTACAAATATTATACATATATTATATAAAATCTTGCACTAGAAAACATACATTGATCAAGATAGATATATAAGCATTCATGAACCACAGATTATTGTCTCTGTTCGACATTACATGAGAATATTATAGGAGAAAAATTCCTCCGACACTGGGACTCCGGCTTAGCTCAGTTGGTAGAGCATTGGCGCGAATAGGCTAAGGTCCTGGGTTCAAGTCCCAGTGTCGGAGGAATTTTTCTCCTATAATATTCTCATACATTGATCAAATTACATTGTAATAATATCTATACACTCCAAGAACTCATTTAGACTATAAAAAGGATGAAGTACCAGCCAGTCATAGATTTTATATTTGTAAGTGCCTACAGAAATATTCTCATCTTGTAAGTAGGATGATTGTAACATAACAATTACATAGGGATTTAAAATTAACATTAAACTTCCTTTATAACTTAAAACTGCCTTGGCATCCTCCTTAACAGATTTTGAGATGGGTGCCATGGCAGTCGAAGTACAGTGGCACCTCGAGATACGAGTGCCCTAACATACGAGTTATTTGAGATACGAGCTGTCGAGCGAGCGAAGTTTTGTTTTGAAATACGAGCGACATTTGAGATACGAGGAACGGTCAGCTGCGACGCTGCACACGGCCCACCAGTTTACTGCGCCTGCGCCTCGTGCGTCTCGCGCATTATCCCACGTATTCCCCCAGTGTGCTTGTTTACCTCGCAGTCAAAGCATCTTTGCTAGGTTTTTCTAGGGCTTTGCGCTTTTTGTGCATTTACATACTTTATCACATTTCTTTTTATAACCATGGGTCCGAAGAAAGTGTAACAAATATGTATGTACACTTTATAAAACCAGTTTTTTTGCTTTACATTCTCTTTTATTATGTTTTTATACAATATTTGTCATTTATAAATACATTTTTCTTATTAAAAAACACGTAACAAAAACAATTGGGGGTAGCATTTTTGCGGCTGGAACGGATTAATGGCATTTCAATTAATTTCAATGGGGAAAATTGCTTTGAGATACGAGCAAGGTTACGGAACGAATTAAACTCGTATCTCGAGGTATCACTGTATAGCTGTATAGTATAGATTTTTTGCTATCCACAGGATAATCTGGAAAGAAACTTACTATTGGAAAAACACAATTCTTTGTCTGTCAAAAGCTAGAAGTCTCTTCTTTTCTTCCTCTTCTATCTCTTCATTTAAATTCTTCCATTTCAGTGCCATGGTTCTGAAATCCTGTGGGTTAATAGAGGTACCATCTCCACTAAGTAGCTTTCTCAAGCACAAGAATAATGGATTCTCTATGGCAGAATCTTTTTCATGTTTCTCCTTAAGTTCTTTCATTTTTTTCTGTAATAGAAAATTAACATTAATGCTATTTGAATGGTACTCTTTGTCAAGAATGTAGTTGTTAGAGGAAGAAAGGTTTAAAAATCAGAGATGCCAACCTTGAAAGGTGGTTATCAGTAGTGTGAGTCCTCCATGTTTAACCAAAAAATCACAATTACAGGTTTCTCAAAAGACGTGATTCGGTGAAATTTTTGAAGGTCCGAGGCAAGGAAACACTTCCGTATACTGCTTTCGATACTGCTGATTTTCCGCTGTTTGTTTTTGTCCATCAGACTCGTCACTGATTTTACTTTTACACGACATACTTCCTCAATATTCTGCTTGCACTGCAACACTCAATAAAACTTCTAGCAAGCAACGGCGTCAGCAGTCGTCAGCGGCATTATAGTGATAATAAAAAAGAGGAAATATGTTAACACCAAAGATGTTATAACTACAATTATGTTATAACTGTAAGATATAACATCTCTGGTTAAAACACACTCACGTCCAATTTCGCCAACACAATGGAGTTTTTTTCATGATAACAGTAGGCATCTCTGCTGACACATTAACTTTTTTTATGTTGGCGGGAGAAACGAAACATTTTAAAAATAGATATTGGGATTCGTAAAATCCGTAATATTTAGTACAATTTCCGTAATGCCGTAGCAAATTCAAGAAAATCGTAGAAACTACGGAAATTCCATAGCAGTTGGCATCTCTGAAAAATGCTAACCAACAACTGTTGTGCACATGGGGGAGGAAAGACATATCTCAAAAGTATTGACTGGGAGACCCGAAGGGAAAAGACCACCTGGAAGACCTAGATATAGGTGGGAGGACAATGTTAGGATAGATTTAAGAGAAGTAGGATTTGCGAGGGATGATGGGATAGAGTCAGCACAGAATAGGATTGAACTCTAGGCTCAGGTAAGCACTGCAATGAACCTTCGGGTTCTGTAAAACAGATAATATTCCTTTAGCTTGCTGAAGATTGTCTATTGCCATTGAGTAAGTGAGTTACCAACATCTGTATACCAAACTATATTCTAGTGAATTTTTTTTATATTAATTTTAGATCCAAAATCCCACTATAATAGAGTTTGGTATATATAGAAAGGAAACTCGTACATATAATTTCATAAAAGAAAATAGCTATAACCCAGTCTCTCACAAGCGTCCATAATCAATAGCCTAGCTCACAGGATTGTAAACGTTCCTTTGAACCAGACAGAATATACCAGAGTACAATCATATTGCAAGCAATAAAAAAACATCCATATCGGTCCCAAATTTCCACTGTTATTTAATCCAATAAAAGATGTGTTAAAAATATTACAAGTCAGTGGATAAAAGTTAAAATTAACACACAACGTTTCAACTTTCCCCTGAAGTCTTCCTCAGGTGACTTCTCACACAGTACTGATCAAGAAGAAGATTGAGTTTCGTCACGGTAACAGTGTTTTTATCGTTGTATGTGGCGCGATGACACAAAGCAAAATGAATTATGACAATACATAAAGTTGAATATCGTGTGTTGTGCTTTCCGCGTTGTTCATTTTTTCCCTCGTTGTTCATTTCTTCCCTCCTTTCGCATGGCCTCATATGTCCCGAGAATGACTAGTATTTTATGTCTTCTATAGGAAACTTGTGAACTATGCGTTAAAACTTTAATTTTAACTGCATACGAGTCCCGACGTTTTTTATTTGACTGACTGTACATTGGGTAAACCAAAAAAGGAACCTTGGAATTAGGGTTAAGGAACATTTTAGGAAAATAAATTACCAGCAAACAGGAAAGTCAGTCATAGCAGCACGTTACTGGGAGGAAGGCCATGAAAAACATACAGAAGCCAAACTCTTGAAACATGCAGGAAAACATATGAAAAATCATTCATCCAGAAAAACAGGAAAATTGATTAATTTTGATCTCACAGCAGAAGACAACCTCATCCAACCACCCCAGAAGGACCCGTCAGTTGAGATCAGCGGACTATGAGAAGAATACCTTTTTATTATTATTATTATTATTATTATTATTATTATTATTATTATTTCAGCTGTGTTTATACTCCTTTTAGCTGCGAGGCTATATCAGAAGTTTGGGATTTGTGTCTATACAGTAGGGTAGGCCATGGAACTATTGCTCGTGAATTGTTTCTATTGTTAGTGTAGATTTCAACTGATACTAATTTAAATGGATATGATACAGGATGAAATGGTGAGGATGATTCATGGTATGTAAATATCCAATTCAGCATTTGCCTTTATGACTGGGGGAAACCATGAAAAAACCCATGTCAAATTGGCCACATGATTTGAACCTGGGATTTCCCGAATGCGAGTCCACAACGTTACAATGTCTGCCACCTCTTTCAGTAAACGAATATCTTGAAACATATTATGTTCTGAGGTAAAATACCTTTGTAGTGAAGTATGTGTGTTCAAAAAGTATATTTATTTATATTATCAGAATACAGATGTCTTGTTTTTATGCACTAAAACCACCTACTTATTAATCTCAATGGATACAATTCTAATGACAATACATATTTTCAATAATATTCTTTCTGACAGGACCTAAGGTGTTCAACAAATATAGTGATTACATTATGTTTTTATTCTGGTTTTGAATTTTAAAATATTTTTAATGTTTCTAACTTATGAGGGCAGTTCGTAAAGTAAGTTCCGGTCTCTTACGACATGCGAATGAGTGGTGCTAGCATCGCAAACTGTGTTCCGTTGTGTAGCTTGGTTCAGTACGCTCACGACAGTATAAATGTGAGATTGTTTTCGGCCATTTATCTCAACAATACAGGCGTTTGAAATGTGCGAAGCGATAAGAGATCCCGCCAAGAGTGAGGTACATGGAATAATACGATTTCTGTGGGCAAAACAAATGGCACCAGCAGCAATTCATCGTGAGATTACTGAAGTGTACGGGGACATTATGAGTGACAGTACGGTTCGACGATGGTGTTGCAAAATTCGTGAAGAACGAAGTGTTCGACCGTCTGTTGTGAATGATGAACTTGTTGCAAAAGTGGATGAAGTGGTCAGAGAGAATCGCCATTTCACCATGTCTCCACTCTCAGAGCATTTTCCACAAATTTGTTGGACTGTCGGATCGCAGCGGTTTCAAACGGACGAGGAGCTCAAGAAGAGCGTCAACAGGCGGCTACACGCACAGGCGGCAGAGTTTTGTGCAGAAGGAATTTCGAAGCTAGTGAAACGGTATGACAAATGTCTGAATGTTAGTGGAAATTATGTTAAAAATAGCTGAAAGGGTGTACTGTTCACTGGTGTGTAATAAAAGTCCCTACAATAAAGTGTTTTCTGCAAAAAAAATTATCGGAACTTATTTTACGAACCGCCCTCGTAATATCCACTAACTTTACTACATTAATATTCCAAATTGCAAATAAAATATGTGCAAGTATCTAGACTACATTACCTTGATAGGACAAGGGTACTAGAGAAAACTTACCATTCGTAATAAATGTTGTGAATAGTCTTCACTTATTTCTTGATAAAGTAGTGGCCAAAGTTCAGTTGCATCTATTACTTTCTGCCTTTCTATCGTCTTGATGAGCATGAACAAATCCTTATATGCTAGTCCAGTCTCAAGGCGTCTGTGTAAATCTTGTAACTGTTCATAATGTTTCGTATGTTTATTTAGTAGGTACTCATTCTTGTTTTTCTTTATTTCCCATATTTCCATCCCAACCAGATCAATCACTGCTGGCACCAATTCTTCTTTCCATAGCTCCAAAATCTCATCCTTCTTGTTGGTTAATTGATCCTCAAGTAATAAACTCTGGTCTCTAAAACAAAAAATTGGTTAGGTTAGGTTATATGGTTATTTAACTGCAAGGATGTACCGCAACTTAAGCCTGTGACCATCGCCATTGTGCTGGAATTTTGTCCCACAGGAGTCTTACATTTAAGCACACAGAAATGGCATCGACCTGGGCCAGGATTTCACCCGCAACCTTCGGCACAGAAAGCCCGTGCAATACCGATTGCACCACCCAGGCACCAGGAACGAACTATGCAAAAATAATTAAATTGATTCTGCCACACAAACTTTTCTTAACCCTTTCAGAGCTGAATTTATACAGAGTGCTTCAGAAAAATGTATACACACTTTGAAGTGTCATAGAAAATCTATTTTTCGTTCTACAAGGTTAAATTTCTGAAAATGGAAAGCTTAAAGTTCAACTTTAAAAATAAATGACTTTCTGATGAAAGTGTGATTAATGTTCAAATGTTCAGATGTTCAAAACGGTAGCCTTCAGCATCAATACATTTCTGAGTACGAGTCATCACTGACTCCGTACATCGTACCAAAGTGTCCAGAGAGATTTCTGCGCACACCACTTGAATCTCATTCCAAAGTGTGTCTAGGTTACGTGGTTTACATTTGAACCCATCTTTTACTGTGCCCCATAAGAAGAAATTCAGCGGCGTTAGGTCTGGAGAGCATACAGGAAACTCTATTGGCTCCCTGACAGTGCGGTGGAGCACCGTCTTGTTGGTAATAAAACCGTATAATGCACGAATGGCAGGGAATATGGAATGAGCAAGCATTGTTTGGTACTTTTCATTGTTGGATGATTATGGCACATTTGTTGGTATAATTTGTTGAATCTATTCTGCTGCCATCTGTTGAAGAAATATTACATTACTTTCTCCCAGAAATTTAACCTTGTAGAACGGGAAATAAATTTTCTATAACAGTTCAAAGTGTGTACATTTTTCTGAAACATTCTGTAAATCTAAATATATAAGCAATCAACAAGTGAAAGAATCAGTGGGTCCAAGTTTCAAATCAATAAGGATAATCTGAAACTGTAGGATGACTTAACATTTTCACTGCTACTGACATGTAAATGAGTCACCACAAAAAATTGTAATCAATTTGAAAGAATCCCTTTAGATGCTTTATTACATATTTATTTACTTAGTCGACTCAACAAATATAATTGCAGAGTATATCTGTACATCATACAGGCATTTGCGAAATACATCTTAAAAATATAACTGAAAGGTTTTTACAAATCCAATTTTAAAATTGTCATGGCAATGAAAGCAAACTTAATCATCAACTGACCACATAAAATGTATATATAACCTTAAAAATTCATCCTATTGAAAGCTTGAAAGAACAAAATTTATTGGAAATCTTATTCTAGAAACCTTTTATAACATAATTTTTTTTAGTAAAATCAATATTAAGAAATTATATATTAATTTAATTTTAATTTTTTGGCCTTCATTGGACCACTTTAGTCAGGTTTCTGGTTGAGGTTTTTCTTCTTTTTGTCAGCCCAGTACTTCTTCATCCTTTCTGACCGCCATTTTCTTTCTGCTTCTGGAACTACTCTTCCTATTCTCTGTTTGTTGATTTTCATCTGTAGTGTAGTGTGTTTGTCTTTCAATATCTTGAGTGTGTCTGTCTTGTATATTAAATCCTCTACTGTAATATGTAGCTCTGCCATATCTTCCTTAAGTTCTGTAATCCATCTTATATTTTTCTTACTCTTACTCTTCCATAATTTTTCTATTATTTTTCTGCTAATTCTATTTTCTGGTGTCCGTAAAATATGTCCCAAAAATGATATTCGTTTTTTTTTCATTGTACTTGTCACTGGTTCTATTTCTTTATATACTGTTTCATTAGAAGCTAGTTTCCAGACTCCATTTACTTGGTAATTTTTGTTTAAACAGGTTCTTACTATTCTCCTTTCTACCTTGAGTACTCTATCTATTGCAACTGTGTTAGTTGTTTTGAATAGTGTTTCACATGCATACGTGATTTGCGGTTGAGTCACTGTTTTATAATGTTTCAATTTGGTTGCTATTGAGAGGCACTTTTTATTGTATGTATTCTTGGTAACATGCTGTGCTCTAACCAGTTTATTTATTCTATTTTGCCATGATGGTTTCTCATTCATGTTGTAAGTGATTATTTCACCTAAATATTTAAATTTTTCTACAATTTTTATTTCTTGGCCTCCCACCTCTATTTTGTTTGCTAGCGGCATTTGAGTTAGCATTATTTCTGTTTTTTCAAATGAAATTTTTAAACCAATATTTTGGGCTATTATATATATATATATATATATAAGAAATTATATATATATATATATCTATTTTTTTTTTCTTTCTTTCCTTTCTTTCCATGCACCTCATATACACGCCATAATATTGCAAAATATAGTGTAACACTTTCCGGGAGTGGACAATATCAGAATACAAACTTTAATTAATTTGTGATAGTAGACTTCCGTGACCCAAGTTTACAATAAACTCTTCTTGGCTTGCAGGTACCTGCCATGTCATATTTAAGGTGTCTGCTGATGTTTTGACCATCTTGCCATGGTCTTATCAAGGCTGATGCGGCAGACACCTGGAAGCCAAGAAGAGTTTATTTTCATTAATTTACATGCAGCCATTCAAGCGTGATTGACACTGAGATAGACTGAGACAACATGAAAATTCCAAAAATGATCATTCCTTACTAAAAAATATATAACAATTTTTAATAAATGGTAAAGTAAAAAGTATGAACCCTTAAAATTTCATTTATGTAGATTAAAACATCAACATATAAATAGTTAAATCAATAATGATTGTACAATGAGTGATACATACCTTATCTCATCCAAATTCAAAGGCTGTTTTGAAATTTCCATTTCCTTGACTTTTTCTTTTAGTTTTTTGATGCATTCTGTTTTGGCTTTCAATTGGGCTGTCATATATATGTGCTCCACCATCATTGTTATGTAGCTGCAATCGTATATACAGTATTATAAACTTAATGGAAAACTGGTTAATGGAATGTTTATGTAATTCTGAATTTACAGAGTTAAATTGTCTTCCACTGAGCAATATCTTGTGAAACTGACAGCTTGAAGATAGGTCAAACCATCACATTATTTATTTATTTATTGAATATACAGTTTTATGAACCCTATTTTACCCGAGGGTACAATAGGGTTATAGTTTTAACAAATTTAATTTGTAATTTACATTTTTGTCTTTCTCTATTTGGCTATGATATAACATTCCGTTCTATAACTAGCAGTGCTGAGCATTACACCCAATCACCCTGGTAACTTTAAACTATAATCGATTATGTACATAAGAAAGAAAATAATAAAATTGTCTAGAACAGCATTTTCTTAGAAATATATGAAATAATGGTTTAGCGTAAAGAAGTTTACCATCACATTAATAAAATTATTTATATTATTTTATTAGGGAGTTGTTATTTTTCAAAAGTTCATTACATAGCAAACCCCTGATTATCTGCTTTGCAGATTATCCAAACAAGGTTTTTCCTCCCTTTTTAAAGCTTTGCAAGCGGAATATAGATACAACTGAATTTTTTCTCTTAATTTTGAATTTCCCACACTTTATTTCATCATATTGTGCACAGAGAATGTTACATGGCTTCCAGAGAAGCATTTAGCTTTGAATTAATAATGCATGCAAAGCTGCAGGTACCAACTAGTTTGGGATATAACTGAATTCGGGACAAACAAATGGGGAAGAATTTATCCTTTGGACAATAGTCTGGGATGAATCTGGTGCACATTTTTAGACTCTTTGATTTAACTTCAAGTTTTTCCAAAGACTTTAAATTAAGTCTTCCTGCATTAGAATCTGAAAGTGCTTATGAAGTTTCCCCAGCCTCAGAAAGAATTAGATTACTATTAACAACTAACAGAGAACAAGATGGGTTTATGTCACTGTGGACGATGGATTTATTTTAACATTTTCTTTTATATTTTATTTACAGCAAGCTTACCATTCTTCTATATCATCTAAATGTTCAATAACGGTTTCATCATCTTGTTTATTCTGAAAATAAAAAAGATATATATATATAAAAAAATAATAACAATCAGCAACAAATAACTTAATATAAACAAATGCAATAGTTATAATTATAAGTATTAAAAAACAAAAGCAATTTTAAATAAATGAAACATAATGATTGGAAGCTAGAATTAGTTTTCTGTACAGGAACAAATCGAACCTTTGGCTAATGAGATATTTGGTTCAGGCACAATGTTTACTGGTTTTCTTTTCTCCTCAGAAAATATAAAATTTATATATATATATTTATTTTTTGAGAATGACATATTTCAGCACTTTAATATTGTTATCCTAAATTTAAATCTGCAAATCCCTCCAACATTTTCTAACCTATTTACTCCACTGGTAACTCATAAAATTTTTCACTATAATACAGTAGGCCCACATATAAGAGAAGAATCAAATGAAAACCGCAATTAATTTTTTTCCACTATTTTACTGCAGGAAGAATGCTTGCTTGTACATTATTTTTCAACATAGTCCCCTCCCAGTTCAATGCACTTGTGACATCAGATAGAAAGTGCTTTGATACCGTGTGAGAAAAATTCTTTTGGTTGACACTTGTGCACCGCCTATTGGATGTCTTCATCAAACTTGAACTTCTGCTCTCCAAGGTGCTCCTTTAATGGACCAAAGATGTGGAAATCTGATGAGTATGACAGATGTGGGAGGCACTGGAAGCGAATGTCATCGATGGTTTTCATGGTTGCACGAGTAGAATGAGGATGGGAGCTATCATGTTGAAGCAAAACACCTGCACTCAGCAATCCCCTTCGCTTTGGCACCATCAGACTTCCAAATCTTTGGTCCATTAAAGAAGCACCTTGGTGGTATAAGCTCAAGTCTGATGAAGACCGTCCAATAAGCAGTGCACGAGTGGCTACAGTGTCAACCAAAATTATTTTTCGCAACGGTATCAAAGCAGTTCCTATCCGATGGCGCAAGTGCATTGAACTGGGAGGGGACTATGTTGAAAAATAATGTACAAGCAAGCATTCTTCCTGCATAGCAGTAAAATAGTCGAAAAAAATTAATTGCAGTTTTCATTTAATTCTCCCTCGTATTACATGAGGTATGTTACGGTACACCAAAGGGCCGTCTATGAACAGTCTGCTGACTGAAAAAAAAGTTTTATTTAATTGAATTGACTTCAGAAAGCTGTATCATGGCTAATATTAAAAATATTAAATATTTTAAAATCCTGCAAACTGGAAACTATGGTGTTAACAATAACATAAGATTACGTTTCTTAACAAAATGCTTTAAAATGGATGCATAACTTCAATATTCTATCACAAGCACCTGCAAAGCCACCGACTATTACAGATATTGGCCATCTTCATTATTTACATTATGTAAAGTTGAATCCTTTGCCGCTTACAATTGAAATATTCCTGCAAGACCATAATAACCAAGTTTTTTAACTGGGTATTTAAATTTCAAAGACAGAGCTGACTAAATGCATCTCTTCAAGAAAAATAACATATTATTCAAACAAAGAAAACTAAACACTTGCACTTTCATCCTGAGATATAAATTTTTATTTGAAATCACCCTAGCTTTGTATTTCCACATTTCACTTCTGGTGGCATTCCAAAAAAGCAGTCTGTCCTGTAGAGTGGTAGATCACATGGGTTGCATTTGAAATTTGTTTGTACCTTCCAAAAGTAGCTTTCATTTTATTTCACACACATAAAGCACATATTTTAGCATGACCTGGTATTTTCACAAGACTAGGAGAAAGTTTAGGGGATGCAGTACCAATAAGTAGGCAAACTTCTTTCCTGCATGCCTGGACGTTTGCAAGTTGTGAAAACTCCCGATCAACTGTACTAAGTTGCGTCTGAAGGTCAGTTGTTGGTTTCCATATAAGGGCTGGGTGGTTATTTACGTCTAGAGATTGAAACTGTTTACAATAACTTCTAACTGAAAAGGGATTTTGTACTTGCATCTGCATGGACTGACACAGTCTCTTTGTCTATAATTCAGTCTGAGGTCTGGTGATAGTCTTCACATGTCTTTCAATGCATTGAGTAAATGCACACATTACAGGAGCATTCTAGAGTGCTTAGTATGGCACCATAGGATTAAATCTTTAGCGTTCTGGAGCATTAGGAATGGAAAAGGGTTAAATAAGTGTCAGGCCATGGAAAGTGTGCACAATATCGTTTAATTACAGATTATTAGTAATATACTGTTATCTGTAAGGGCTACGTAATATACTATAGATACATAAATGAGAGATATGAACATAATAAACATTTATCTAATCAACTGTTTTACATTAAGTGCATGGAAAACAATATTACAAATATTAACGATAAATATTTTCGGATCAGACATCACACACAGTGTACTTACCAGAAGTTCCATCTGCATCTTTGCATTCTTTTCAAATCTTATATCAGCTTTTTTGAATTTTTCAAACACTGAATCATCCTGAAAAAAAAAGATTATTCGATAAAAAAATTTCTAAAACCTTTTCCCAATAGTAGGGACCCTGAAAAATAATCAAGAAAGACTGGTTCAATTTTTTTTAATACACTTTCCCATTAGTAGGGACCCTGAAAAGTAGTCAAGGGAGACTGGTATAAAAATATTAGCTACAACAGTTAAAAATAATTATTTACTTTTATTTGTTATACAGTGGTATAACAGTGGTAGGGTAAATAAAAGGTTTTCATCCATGCCAGTAAACTATTATATCAGCATGCAAAATTATCTGTCACCAAATCCACATATAAATCATCCTATACCAAAAAAATTAATTTACCTCCTCAACTAGTAATTGGACAAATAAAAAAGGTTTTTTGTAGGTATAATAGAACTTTATGAATTTCTTTGTATTTTTGTTTTATAGTAACTCTCTGGTTATACTATGACAATTGGGAAAAGTTTAAATACCAATTTGAATAATTAATTAAAATTAATAATGAGATGGATATTACACTGACTTCACTAAAATTGCCACTAACCTGGACTGTAGTTTCGTTTAGGCATCCCTAAACATCCTCAGATGGAATCTAGCTGAGGATGTTTAGGGATGCCTAAACGAAACTGCAGTCCAGGTTAGTGGCAATTTTAGTGAAGTCAGTGTAATATCCATCTCATTATTAATTTTAAATAATAAATACTTCACTGTGTAAACTTCCGGATTATTAAGATACCAATTTGAATGTTGCACAATATAAAAGATTAATCTTTACTTTCTCTACCCGTACTATAGATAGAGGAAGTACTCTCAACTCAATGTAGAGATTTTGACATTATATAAGTTTTGAGGCCCCACTAATCCAAAAAAGAAATTTTTGGAATTATATCTTTGTGGCCTGTTCTCCCATAAGAGCCTGTTGTGCCTTCATGATGTGAAAACAAGTGTATTAGGAAACTTAAATATTACTTGAACATGAAAGGGTCAGGAAATTTAGACAACAGACTCTCTTACACCTGATCTACAGCTTACAGTTCTTCCCATAGGAAAAGATTCCTTTGTCCTAAAATATAGATTGACCTCGGCCAGATTCTAATGTCTGATCCAGAAGCTAGCATGTTACCTTTGCACAACCAAAGCCAAATAGTCATTTAATAGAAGCGTTCCTTATACAGGAAATGAAGGATTTCAGGAGGTTGAGGCTCCAACTTTTAGACATTCGGTCTTTGAAGGTGGTAAGGTTGTTAGCCTTATGCACTGGCCACCTTTACCCCCAGGATTGCTCCTCGTATTAATTTCTGTTAGAGGCTGAGTTGACCCGAGGACCAGAATGCCACCAGAAAGATAAGACCAATTGAAAAATCCCAACGACCTCATGGGGAATCGAACCTCTGACCTTCCGGTTTGTAGCACAGTGCTTCAACTTCTATGTCACAGCATACGCCAGTCATTTAATAGTAATCCAAAAAGTGTTCAACAATTATTAGGTTCAATTTTAAAAAACTAATTTTATTTCACACTCAATCAGTAAAAATTCATTAAACTAAATCTACTGGGTTGCACCCAATATATTCAAAACTATAAGCCATGGGTCTGTCACAGATTTACAGCATGTTAGAGAACACAAAACCTAAATTAGAGCCTCTGGACCAAATTCTCAGGCTCTTTCATCGAGTGATGAGCTTACTTCCTGTCCCTCTATCCTTTGAGAAAAATAAGCATAACTAGATTAGTAGATATCCAAGAAAATGATTTTATTTTTCAGGAAAATTTGTATTAAAATTTCAGTACTACGATATTTATAATAATTTGGTGGTTATTTTAAAAATATGATCTATAAATGCAAATTTTGAAATCCACTCATCATATATAGTGTATGGAGTCACATGGATTCAATTTGATGGTTCTAATGATACTCAAACAAGCAAGGAATTACTTACAATGGCTTCTTTAGTTAGGTGAGTTCTTTCTTTGCTCCTTTTGTCATCAGCTGATAATCCTGCAGCTCCCTGGTGATGACTAATAAGAGCTTCTTGGGCTCTGCGGATTCTATCTTCAAGTTTCTCACAATTCCTCATCTCTTCTATCAGCCTCATTTCAGCCTGCTTCTCCTTCAGCTCAAGCTGACGCATTCCTGACCTCACATGCTCTACCTCTTTGCTAAAAAATTACACTACACAGATTAGTCATGAAAAATATTAATGCAGTATATTACATTACATTTTAAAGCTCATGTGCTGCAAAATATTGTGCATATTTCTGCAAAAACATATCGAAAAAACAAAAACATAGCGTTTCATTAATTTTTAGATTTTCATAACTCTTACTAGCTGACTATTCACACTTGCCTGTAGTGTAGATAAACTGGTGAACAAAATTATTGCTCTGATCTACCATAATCAAGGGTGCACATATAGGCCTAACTACTGGGCACCAAAACACAGCTACTTATTTATTGAAATAAAATACACAACACATACACTAAGAATAGGGTTTAGTGCTAAATTAACCCTTTGCCGCTTACAACTTAAATTCCCCCACACGACCATAATAACAATGTTTTAATATAAAATTTTGTATGCAGTCCATAAGTCTATACGGGGTTCCAATATTTTGAACTCCAAAAATAAGGTGAAATGTGCACCTACACTGAAATTTGTTCTGAAGGATATGGGTATAATAATATTAATATCACAAATCAACTCTCATGAAAATAGGCAGTTACAAAACTTATGTGAACATGTAAACCTAAGTAGAACTTTAAGAGCAAATAATACAAAAAACTAAACTGATGCACCCAGCTTCACTATTTTAAGTGTACTTACACATTATGCATTTCGCAAGCTAGATGCTTGCGAAACGCGTAATGTGTAAGTACACTTAAAATAGTGAAGTTGAGTGCATCAGTTTCGTTTTTTGTATTATTTGATCACTTCACTGTGAGTCCCACATATAATAGTGTTGATTTTTAAGAGGCAAACTTACTCTGTTGCTTCCTGTAACTCATCAAGCAATTTAATATGAGACTCTGCCATTTCCACTTCCTCGTACAGATCACTGATGTCTTCATCTGTAATTTCAGGGTTGTTTTCAATATATTCATTATAAGCATCATCAAGCTCTTTTCCTACGAGGACTTCACCTGCTGCCTTCATTGCTTCATATCTGCAACATATTCAATTCTTGAATATAGAGTAATTCATTTTTTAGTAATGTGATAAATGAATATTTAACTACAGGGTCATTCCATGTCAAATCAACTAACAGTCTAAACCTTGACCTCTCAGATTTGTGTGATTTTTTTTTCAGGTATTGTACTCCCCAAAACTAGTTTAAATTTAAAATTTAAAATTTTTCTGACTTTTGGTTTGTGAGTTACAAGGGTTGAAATATCCAAAAAACTATGGTTTTCTATCGTTTTAAGATTATTATAAAATGCTATAGCTCAAAAACCATACCACCTAGAGAGCTCAAACTTGCACCATTGTTTTCCTCTGAAAATTCCCTTTAATTTGATGTATCACAGAGCTATGTTTCTTAATTTTTGAAATGTTAAAAAAGTTCCCAAAAAACGTTTTTTGAAATTTCAAAAATACGTACCCTCGGATTTTTTTGGAAAAATTATATGTGTTGTCCACTCTAATTGACTACATGCATGCAAAATTTCAAGATGGGATCTCAATGGGTTCTTGTTTAAAAAAATATTTTACTACCAGATTACATGCTAGTGGACTACTTCTAGGCTGACTCTGTAAAAGATTTCTACAATTCTGACGACATTAGTAGAATGATGCCAGGGAAAAAAGATTGTGTGACCATAAGAAATAAAGATGGAAAGATCCAGGTACAAAAGAGACTAGTGTTGGCAAATTTGCAAGAAATATACCAATTATTTAAGGAAAAGTTCCCAGCAAACAAAATTGGTTTTTCAAAGTTTTGCAACCTGAGGCCGAAGAACTGTATCCTGGCTGGAAAAAATGGCACACATAATGTCTGTGTGTGTATCTTACACCAAAACATTAAGCTAATGATGTACAGTGCGAAAGTGCGAAAGTGCAAAATTTTGTATTAGATGGGGATGACACTGCTTTGAAATCTTATCACTCCTATCTGGTCAAGATGATGTGCAATCCACCATCTCAACATTGTTTTATGAATGTTTGTAAAGAATGCCCTGGTGTTCCTAGACTTCAAGAATTATTGAGTACAAAGTTCAATGAAAAAATGATTGATGAAGTTTCCTACAAAAAGTGGGTAACTGTAGATAGGTGTGTGACGGAAACTGTAGTAAAGTGTACCGATGACTTTATTGATGAGTTTTTGGACACACTAACAAAGCTCAAAACTCATTCATTTATAGCTAGCCAGCAGAAAGAATACTAAAGCGAAATCAAGGAAAATTTAACTGAAGGCCATGTAGTAGTCAACTGTGATTTTGCGGAAAACTACTCTTTCATCGTACAAGCCAAAATATAATCATTCCACTGGACTACCAGCCAAGCTACACTGCATCCTTTCATCATATATATTGCAAGTGGGAGGGGAAACTATACCGCCTGCAGTATTTTTTTTATATCAGATTGCCTGGAACTTAATACAGTCTCTTTCTATGTATTCCAGAAAAAACTGCTAGAAATCTTAAAGCAAACCTTGCCTTTTGCACTTAAAAAGATTACTTACTTTTCTGATGGGAGCGCTGCCCAGTATAAGAATAAGAAAAACTTCCTTAATTTATGCTTGCATAAAACAGATTTTGAAGTTGAGGCAGAGTGGGAGTTCTTTGGAACATCCCATGGCAAGAGTGCATGTGATGGCCTTGGCAGGACTGTTAAGCCATATGACCAACAAATTTTAACACCCAAAGAACTTTATGAATTTGCCTTGGAAAATATAAAAAACATTGACTTTGAATATTGCACAACAGAAGACTACGAAGAGACTAAAGAATGATTACTTTCTCGGCTCAGTGAATCAAAAGCAATTGTGGGAACACAAAAGTTTCACTCATATAAACCCCACACAGACAGTCAAATTACTGTCAACTTATCATTTCAGCCTTGATTAATCTCTCGAATGTGTGACAACAGTGAACCAAATAACACCATCAGATTTGGAAAACATTGCTGCTGGTTTTGTGACAGTAGCTTATGATGACTCTTGGTGGCTGGAATGCAATGAAGAAAAACACAATGGCATGTATGGAATACATTTTTTACACCCAAAAGGTCCAGCCCATTTTTTTGTTATTCACAACCAAGAGATTTATTAGATGTTCCAGGAAATACTCTTTTGCAAACAGTGGATCCAACTACAGCAACGGGAAGAACATACACTCTAAGTGCTGAAGAAATAAAGCTGTCTTCTCTTGCTTTGGAAAAATATCTTAAAAACGATCAAAAAGAAACATTTAAATTGTGTTACCCTCAGTGAAAATTTTTAAAGTGTACAAATACTATTAACCATGTATGGTAAATACCTAATATTCTAAGAAATACAGTTCTATCCACGCAAATATCAATCAAGTTAAACTTTTTCATAAGGTGAAACAACTTTTACCCATTTATTTTATATGGGACTCTTTGTAAATGATTAGGCTACAAATAATACTGGGGTACGCCGTAGCCTAGTGGTTGAGGCGCTGCGCTACAAACCGGAAGGTCGCGGGTTCGATTCCCGATGAGGTCGTTGAGATTTTTCAATTGGCCTAATCCTTCTGGTGGCACTATGGCCCTGGGGTCGACTCAGCCTCTAACAGAAATGAGTACCAGGAGCAATCCTGGGGGTAAAGGCGGCCAGTGCGTAAGGCTGACAACCTTACCACCTTCATGTGCCGAATGTCCAAAATCTGGGAGCCTCAACCTCCTGGAACCCTCTGGGCCTCCATGGCCTGTATAGGGATCACTTTACCTTTACAAATAATACTGGAAAACGAAGCAAAAGATAACCTCTACCATTTATAACTATATGAGTTGATATTACTAAGAGTTTTGGACGATTCAAGGCGAGTGGCTTTGCTCAAAATTTCACTATTAGCATCTTGTATATAAATTAACATTTATTCTTCCTTCTTATGTATAGTTACAGGTATCATGAAAATTAATTTAAAAACAAGACTACACATCATTTAATTAACAAACAATAAGAGGGAAATGTTACATATGAACGCTATCTAAATAATTTAGGTTTGGTAGAATTAGCCTATGTACCTTAGTATTCATACACTAGAAATAGTCCGCTATACACCTCACTATCATGTATTCTGGTAGTAAAATATATTTTTTTTTTTTTTAAATAAGAACCTGTTGAGATCCCATCTTGAAATTTTGCATGCATGTAGTCAATTAGAGTGGACAACACATATAATTTTTCCAAAAAAATCCGAGGGTACGTATTTTTGAAATTTCAAAAAAAGTTTTTTGGGAACTTTTTTAACATTTCAAAAATTAAGCAACATAGCTCTCTGATACATCAAATTAAAGGGAATTTTCAGAGGAAAAAAATGGTGCAAGTTTGAGCTCTCTAGGTGGTATAGTTTTTGAGCTATAGCATTTTATAATAATCTTAAAGCGATAGAAAACCATAGTTTTTTTTATTTTTAAAGCCTTATAACTCACAAACCAAAAGTCAGAAAAATTTGAAATTCGAAATTTAAACTAGATTTAGGGGGTACAATACCTGAAAAAAAAATCATACAAATCTGAGAGGTCAAGGTTCAAATCTCATAGTAGAATTGGTTGATTTGACATGGAATGACCCTACAGTATTTGGGAAAAAATAGTTTTAGGTTGCACACTAGGCTCCTCCCACCAACTCTCTAATGGGACCCACCTGGGAAGGAGGAGTTTAGGGTTTTGAATGTTTCCTCTTAGATGGTATTGCTAGTAATGCACAAGATGAAACTTCCCTTTTCGTCTTCCTTTTCCTCTCTCTTCCTCCCTTTCTCCTCGCCTTACCTACCTATCTGGGAACTATTCCTAAGAGTAAATTTTGGATCAACCAGGATTCGAACTAGCAACCGTAACCAGTAGCCTTAACCACTACACCATGAGCAATTGCTGAGCAGTGAAGGGAGAATTCATCTATTTAAATTTAGAGAGCATTATAGTATATGAGAAATAACCGTTTTGGTGCAAGAGTCATTTTTGGAATATTTTATTTTAGTTTGTGCTCTTTTAATATGGTGCAAGGGTTATTTTCGTAACACTGTGATTTTGTATATATTTATGCGTGTATGATGAAGGAAACCATGGTACAATAGTGAGGTGTGCACGCAAGGCTTGGATGCGAGGGGAAGCAGCCGGTGGGCGGAGTTTAAATGGTGTTTGACCTAAATCTATCTTTTGCCCCATATTTTGTTAAAATACAGGTACATACACACTAACTGGGTACTTTCTTGCATGCACAGTATAAAGAATGTATGTGATTGCGACAAAAAATCGAAATTGAGATAACAATGTCTAAAAACCGAAAAAAGTATTTTTGAAATGTTGTCTGTCTGTCTGTATACATCTCAGCTAAACAGTTTGTTATAGGCTATTTTCTTCACGTCTTGAATTAAGGATTTTTTTTAAATTCTACCAAACTGGAAAGAATTTGATTACCATAGGTGAAATATCAAGGGGATTTTTCATGAAAACCTTTTCTCGATATTCTGTGACTTTACCAAATTTAATAACTGATTGAAGATTCTGGCCACAACTCTTTCTAAAATTTTTACTAAAACTAGAGAATGAGGAACAAGTACTTACTCCTTCAGCTCATGTGCTGTTACAACATTCCTCTCATCCACAGAATTACACAGCCTTGTCAAAAATTCATCTATTTCAGGATCAAAGTTAGCTGGTGTACAAAATTCACTTCTGATATCTGCTACCAAATCTTTCAGCTCATTTAAGATATCAGAAGCTTCAGCCATTATCCTTTACTGCCAACTGCCTGAAATACAAAATTTTATATTACCAAAAATAACTAACTTTACATTTAAACTTGGTGTTCATATAGATGAGACTGACATCACTGTCTAAAGGATGCAAATAAAACTAAAAAAAACTAAACTCTGTGGCGCTACATCCCTGGAGGGACTTGGCCTACCACCCAACCGCTGTGTCATCTACCATAGGCAGACGGCAGGATTGGGGGGCATGTGGTCAGCATGCTGACACCCATGGCCGTTAAAGGTGGTTTCCATGACCGGAGCCGCTACTTCTCTATCAAGTACGTCCTCAATTTGAATCATGAGGCTGAGTGCACCCCTACCAGACCTCCCTACCTCAGAAAAATCCGATGAGGTACCGGGGATTGAACCCAGGCTGACAGATCTGTAGTCATTGATGCTAACTACAAGACCACACTGGTGGTCATAGGATGCAAATACAGTAAATAAATAATAAATAAATAAATAAATTTTTTTATAAAGTAAAACAACATGTGGGCCCCTTACTCAGTCATGTCAGAGCTGTAGGGGTTTGCGTGAAAACGTAATAAGCTACAGGGAAAAAACAATATTAAGTCATGCACTATGCTCCTCCCACCAACTAAAACGGCAGCTACTAGGTGTCTCTGTAATTGAACTAATACCAATGCCATTTATTGTGGGAAAGGTGAAACTGGGAAAAAATAAAATACTTTATTTCTCCTTTAACTTCTTTTTCTCTATCTTTTCCACCTTCTTCCTCCCTTTCTCTCACCTTCTCCTTGCTCTACCTATCTACTTGGGACCTATTCCTTACCATAAAATTCGGATCGACCGGGATTCAAACTCATGATCACTAGCATCATAACCAGTAGCCTTAACCACTACACCACGAGAAACTGCTGAGAGGTAAAGGGAAAATTCATCTATTTAAGTTTAGACAGCACTGTAGTACATGAGAAATAACAGTTTTCATGCAAGGGTCATTTTTTAAATGTTTTTATTTTAATTTGTGCACTTTCGACGTAGTGGAAGGGTCATTTTCATAATGCTGTGATTTAGTATATTTTTATGCGTGTATGATGAAAGGTACAGTAGTGAGATGCGCGCACAAGGCTCACAGCCGGTGGGCAGAGCTTGCCCAGTGCATGAGCTAAAGTTGTCTTTTGCCAAGCTAGATTTCTTACGATCTTTTGCAGGATTTTAATCAACACGTCTTGTTTTAATAAAATTTATTAGGCTAGGCCTATCTTTGTTAATACCACGGACATTTGTCACTATGCTAAGCTTATATCCTAATCCTAAACAATATTGATTTATTAATACAAAGAAATGTAAGCCATTTAACCATTCTCATGTTCTACATAAATGTAGATTCACCAGACTGTTAAATTCTGATTCGATGCAGTATTGATCGGTGGTATCTGGTACTAAACATACAGCATACGATGGATAGAGTTCAGACGCCAAACAAATTTTTGCCTCCACCACTCCCATGCTCTTGTTGTCTCGGTGCTGGACTTGGGATCTTTTTGAGTTCTCCTTGATCCAACTTTTCTTTTGACTGTTTCCTTTAGTTTCATATAGGCTATATATACCGTATATATGTCAGCATATATGTACAGTGGGCGCCTGGCAACTGAAAGCTTCGAGTCCGTTAAGATTTGAACATGTAGTTGGCAGTGCGCATGCGTGAAGTGTTAAAGTCCAGCATGAAAATATTGTCCACTGCTCCACGTGCTTTAGTTCACGTTCGCTACCTGCTGTCTGCTGGAAATTTAAATCCCCTAGCCCAGCATGATTCAAGGGATAAGAGTAAACAAACTAGAATGTATTTATGCTTCAATAACTCCTGTACTATACAAAATGAACAATTAAAATTATTAACATACCTTGTTAAGATACCCTAGTAGAATTTAACAGTGTGCACTATCTTGTTGGGGTATTGTCTTTATTTGTAAGGGGGAAATGCAATAACACATGGTCCTTCCTTCTTACATCTAGTCTGTATGGAAGGTCCTTTGGATGGGGTGTAAGTTCTTTTGTTTTGAACAACACAGAAGACGATGGTGAGGAGGAGGACAATGAAGCTGTAGGTGATGTTGGAAAAAACTACCATTTTCTGGATTTTCATTCAGCAGCATTGTTCTCGCTGCAAAGATAGGGTCATCTGTCCAGTACATTTTTAGGCTATTTTTCCTTTATTATTCCTGTTACAAGCTGCAAACCTAAAAATTTCCTCATTTCCTAAATAGTAACAGGAGTCCACGTCTGATATATACTGTACAATGTTTTATAAAGGGGCGTGGTGCTGCTGTGATGACCTAGCGTAAAGATTTGTTTGACCACAAATATAACTTTAGGAAATCATTTGTTAGAAAGAGTTCCACTAAGGAAAACATTTTCTCCAAAATTTACACCACAATTCAAGCCTACAGTTTCATTAAACTCTATAGAAGAGGGCCGATAGTATGGCGATTCTCTGGCATTACTTACATCAACTGTGGAATTATTACAAGGAATTTCGTTTATTATTCCTACGGCAACATCAACATCGCTATCACTGTCGCTCGGTAAGAAATTATTTTCCAAATAATCTATATATATATACTTAATACTTAATAATAAATATATACACATACATACATATATACAATATGTATACAGTATATATATATATATATATATATATATATGTATATGAGGCTTTGTCCTGACTGGACTAGCGAATGACTGACTCACGTAATGAATGACTGAAAGAGAATCAACGTGGAGCCTAAACTATAATAGGTAGAGACTTGAAATTTTGAAAGTATCTTTGTTCGCAGTGTTAGTGCACACTGAGAAAGGATTTTGAAAAAAATTGATTTTAAATGCCAAAAATCAGACTTTTTAGGCTACTTAATAACTATTGATAAATTTCATCTTGGTTCTTTGAGGGAAATATTAGATGTATAAAGAAGTTTTTAGTCTTATACCCTCAAAATAAAATACTAAGATATATGAACAACACAGGAAAGAGGGGACAACCTTTTACAATATAAATTGTTATAATATAATTTGTAAATTATAAATCAATAATATTTTATTAGTTGATTCTTACATTGTATGATATATGGCAACTTGTAATTAAAGTTAGCAAGATAAAATTCTAAGATTAATATTGGATTGGCTATACATAAAACATCTATATCATATAGTCAAGAGTTAAAATTTTTTTTGATCAACTTATATATTCAAGCGATTACATATGTGCATAGTCCATATAGTTGAATTAATATATGAGATCAATATATAGGATCAACTTTGGATTGTTATAGCTGTTACATTAATGGTTATAATGGTTAATAAAATAAGTAGCAAGAGTAATTCTTGCATGTCATAATGTTAAAATGTCACATTTAAAATTAAAATTAATAAATATCTTGAAATTGTGATTAAAAGAAGAGCTTACAAGCATATACTTGTGCGTGACTATTATAATTATATTCTATGATTTTGTAATTAATACTTGAATGTCCAGATTCTCGTAATTATTGTTCACATATATACATGTATACAAAAGCTTGATGCTTCGTGATGATAGATTATTATAAGGTTGTTAAGGTTGTCCTCATTAAAATTGTGTTGTAGATGGTAGTTGTTTTTCTTAGTAGTTAGATATGTACATTTCGGTACAGTATATGTACCATCTTCAGTCTAAAAAAGGTAAAATGAAAGAAAATTAATGAAACAATATATAAGTATGTATGTTGATGGCTCAAAGAATATTTAAAAAAGATTAGATAATGTTATGTTTATCAGTTAAACTAACCTGTAAGCTTATTAGCTATCTGATGAAAGTTGGACTAGTACTACAGTGATTGTGTTAATGTTGGTGTATTTATAGTTTCAGGGTGAGTTCGAAAAGTGGGTTGTATTCAATAGGGTTATCATTAAGAATTATGTCTTTGTTCTTGTAGATTTCTAGTGCTTCTAGAGTGTTGAGTCTATTACTTTTCTTTTCTTTGTGGGCTATTGTGAGTGAGTTTTCAATATTTTCAAATCTGTGTTGTTCAGTGATTAGGTGTTTAGCATATGCTGATTTTAGTCTGTTGTGTTTGAAGTCCATTCTATGTTCTTTGAATCTAGTTTTGAATTTCCTTCCGGTTTGTCCTACGTATATTTTATTACAATCAACACATTTTAATTTATAAACTCCATTATTATCCAAATTATCTGTCTGGTTGTTATTTGTGTTGTAAAGTTTATCTTTAATATGATTGGTGGTTTTGTATGCTATTTGAAAATTGTTACGTTCTAGAATTTTGGTGATTTTGTGTATTTTCCCGTCTGTGAATGTAAATGTGGCGAAATTAGGTTTTGTATTTTCCTTCTTAATAGGGCTTAATTGACTATAGGATTTTTCTTTGTTTTTAGCTTTTTTGGTTTGTTTATTAACTATTTTATCCACTGTTTGAATGTTATATCCATTATTTATTGCAATTTGTGTTATTATTTTGTATTCTTTGTTGTAAGTTTTGGGGTCTAGTGGGAGATTAACCATTCTGTATATCATACTATTGAGGGCAGCTAATTTTTGTTTGTATGGATGGTTAGAGTCTCTATTTATGATTGTATCTGTGTATGTAGGTTTCCTATAGATGTCAAAGTGGAGTTTGGTTTTTTGTCTAGTTAAATTCAGGTCAAGAAAATTTATAGAATTATTGTTTTCTTTTTCCATAGTATAAGTTAGATTGTTGTGGATTTTATTAAAGTCATGCAATATATCTTCTGCTTTATGCTTATTGCATATTATGAAGGTATCGTCCACATAGCGATAATATGTTTTTATGTTATGTTTATTTACAATGTTGGGGATTTTTGACTTTTCTATGTCTTGTAAAAAGATTTCGGACATAATATTTGAAAGGGGGGAGCCCATCGCTAGTCCATCTTTTTGTAAGTAAATTTTATTGTTGAACGTGAAATAGTTCTGGTCTAAGATGTCAGAGATTGTATTGACGATTTGTTCTGTAATTAAAGGGTTTTCTTTGTTATGTAGTAGGTTGTTCTGCATTATGTCTATAGTCTCTTTAATAGGAACGTTTGTGTATAAATTTTTTATATCAAGAGATATCAAAATATCATTTTTATTTAATTCAATATCTTTCAGTTTATTAGCCAGTTGTATGGAATTCTGTATAGTATATTTGTTAGGTAAAGTAAGTCTGTCTTTAAGTATATTAGTCATAGTTCTTGCTAGTTTATAAGAAGGTGCATTAGTAAAATTAACGACAGGTCTTATAGGGTTATTGGTTTTATGTGTTTTTATTTGTGATCTCAAGGAAGGTATTTTCGGGTTCATATTTATATTATGTTTCATTTGATATTCACTGAGTATGAGGTCAGAGTTTTTTATGTTGGTTTTTATTTTCTGTTGGAATTTATCAGTAGGGTCTTTGTCTATCTCAATTATGTTATTATCTGTAATAAATTCCAGAGTTTTGTTTATGTAGTCACTATTATTAATTAATACTATTGAATTACCCTTATCTGCTCTGGTATGTATAATGTTATTGTTTTTCAGTTTTAGATTTATGTCTTTTATTGACTTATGGTTCTGTGTTTGCGTAACAGCTATAACAATCCAAAGTTGATCCTATATATTGATCTCATATATTAATTCAACTATATGGACTATGCACATATGTAATCGCTTGAATATATAAGTTGATCAAAAAAAATTTTAACTCTTGACTATATGATATAGATGTTTTATGTATAGCCAATCCAATATTAATCTTAGAATTTTATCTTGCTAACTTTAATTACAAGTTGCCATATATCATACAATGTAAGAATCAACTAATAAAATATTATTGATTTATAATTTACAAATTATATTATAACAATTTATATTGTAAAAGGTTGTCCCCTCTTTCCTGTGTTGTTCATATATCTTAGTATTTTATTTTGAGGGTATAAGACTAAAAACTTCTTTATACATCTACTTAATAACTTTTTTCTCAGAAGTATCAAATCCAAATCATATTCCACGTACAGTTCTCATGACAACAGTGTATTGCTGGCAGTGTTCGGAGATAGCTTTGGAAGTGTTTGCTTCGGGACTTTGACCAATTAGAGAAGCTATCGATATAATTCATTGGTGTAAATAATTGTTGAAGAATTAAATCCACGAAAATAATGCACAATGTGATGCAGTCACACAACTTTCTCTGCCCTGGACATAGAGAATACCATTTTCTCACTTCACATTTTGATGTAAAATAAGAGGTCGTATTGCGAGGACAGCTTAATCCAGCTGACACAGTCTTGGTGTGTGTCAACGAGTAAGTTATGCCATATTAGAAGTCTGAAAAAATGTTATCCAGTCATAGTTATAGACTTTGTATTTTTAGTTGAGAAATATGGATGTTTATCATAGGCCCTAAGCACGTAAAAGGAGACAAAATAGGACGGAACATTTTTAATCTTATACGCGCAGTATATTATTATGTCTCAGGTTTTGGGGAGGAAAGTATGAAAGTGGTATTGATTTCAGCCCCGAAACTATTGTATGAGAGGGAGAAATTAAATATTCTAATATTGTAAAGACAGTACAATGTTATGTTACCGGAAATTCTCTTTCTTCTTATTTGAACCCCTGCCAGGCATGGTGTGCAGAAGCAATGGGGTGCAAAATTCTACATCCTCTATGAGCCATAAAAATCTATATCAAGCGTTTTCTGAGGAAATAGTTTGAGTGTGATAGGCCTAAGTCGTTCTTCATTTCAAATTCTAGATGCGTATTTAAGGACCTAGAGTTTGAAAATCGAAAGTCCTTCATAAGTTAATTTTGAAGTCAAAATACAAAACCCGTATAATTTCGAGAGATTCTTCAATTGTCAAATTTTTATCTCTCCGAACTTGCCACGATTTCACACCACTACAAAATACACGCCCAACTCCATTCACCATTTTTCAAAACCTGACGTCCAGACAAGAAATATAGCCTATGTGTTTCTTGAAGTCAAAGAGAACAAAAAACTTTTTTCTACTTCAATGGAATAATAAACAAAACCATCCTAAAACCCTTCCTTTTACAAAATGGGAACAAAAGCTGCATTCCTGTCACCAGAGTGAACATTGTACTAGCGAGCGGGACAAATCGTCCATAGTCTAAGTTTCTAAGCAGGACTTGAAATAATCAGATCGACTATAGTCGTGCATGTGAACCAATGTGGATACTACCGTGAGCAGTGAAATAGTGTGTTTAAGTTTATTTTGTTTGTGCGTGTAATATGCCTCCCATCCTGTCAAAATTAAAAGGTAAGAAACTGAGTAGTCAGTCCAGGGAGATCATACATAATGTATTAAAGTTTATGGAAGAAGAAGCCTCTGTAGGTGAATTAAGTGTTAGTTTAGAGAAAGCTCAGTTGAGAACTGAAAGGGCTACAGGTGTATCTAGAAGCGCTATTCAGAAAATTAAAAGGGAAGGCTTACGATTGGAATCCGGCGAAGGTACCTCATTTCAAACCCCGGATAAGAAAAGAGAATGCAAGAAGATTATAGACATTGATGACTTTGATCAAAGTGTTGTTAGAAGGATTGTTTACAATTTTTATTTGACGGAGAAACGTGTACCAACGGTGGAACTAATAAAACAGAAGTTGAAGGAAGCAATTAATTTTCAAGGTGGAAACACTAGTGTCAGGCGCCTATTAAAGAAGCTAGGATTCCGGTGGAAAGGTACAAAATCTAACAGGGTTATATTGGTAGAACGAAGCGACATTCGTGAGAAAAGAATTGCATATTTAATATACGTTGATGAGTCGTATATTTTGTCATCACACGTATCAGGGAAGTCGTGGAGTGATGAATCCGCACATGGTCTCCTTAAACCTGTGTCGAAGGGGCAACGCTTAATAATTATTCATGCAGGCGGAGAAAATGGATTTGTCCCAAACGCACTTCTCATGTGGAAATCGCACCAAGTTACCGGTGATTACCACCATCAAATGAACCAGGCCAATTATGAGAAGTGGGTAAAAGAAAAACTGATTCCTAATTTAAAGCCTAACTCAGTTGTGGTACTTGATAATGCTCCCTATCACAATGTGAAAGTAAATAAAGCACCAACATCAAATTCCACAAAACAAGATATGAAAAATTGGCTCATAAAAGAAGGGATTCCATTCTCAGAAGATATGTTAAAACCTACTTTGTATGAATTAATTAAGAGAATGAAACCAAGAAATGTAGAATATTCAGTAGACAAAATTCTACGAAATGCCGGTCATGTTTCTCTCCGCCTGCCACCCTACCACCCGGAGCTGAATCCTATTGAAAACATTTGGTCCATTGTTAAAGGGTGGGTTGCTTCCAGGAATGTTGTGTGCAATACAACTTCGGTGAGAAACCTTTGTGAAGAGAAGTTTAATTCCATGACGAAAGAAGACTGGATTCCTTTGTGTGAACATGTGAAGAAAATTGAAAGGGAATATATAGAAAAAGAAGTTCTTTTTGACAGTGAAATTGATAATATAATAATAAATTTGGGTGGGGTAAATAGTGACAGTGAGAGTGCTGACGGTAGTGATTCTGAAGAACTGGATGGAATAGCTACACTGCACGACTCTGATTAGGGGTAAGTGATGACAGTCAATGTTTTCAGCTCAGCACGTTTCGCTTGCATTTGAATTCCCGCCGCATCTGTCTGTGACGTGGTCCATGCTTTCAGTTGATGGGCGTTCTCTGTACAGTGTGTCCCACGCAAGAGTTGGCCAATGACGCGGGTTCCTGCGGCACGGCGGGCACAGCTCCAACTCCCCAGCGATCGGGTGAAATATCTACGCTAATGAAGCCGCGATCGGTGTAATGATTCAGGTTCTCACACTTACAGTTAAAATTACAATGAAAATAAACACGTAGGCCTACCTCATCACAAGAGATGTTGGAAATGTTCTCCTCTCGTATCCACACAACACTGACACCATTTTAGGAAATTTTCTTTCACGCGCATAAGTTCAGCTTCCGAGACAGAGTTCATTTCTCTTGTGATAGGCCTATGTGATATTGTCTTTAAGTTCTTCTAACAGTATGTGAATATTATTTATGGAGAAACTTGAAAAATAAAGTGTATAGGTCAACTTCCAGTACATTACAAAGAAAACGGGTGAAATATCTACGCTTATAAAGCCTGCTGTTGGTGTAGTGGTTCAGGTTCTCACAAAGAAAAACAAATGTGATTTATCTGTTAAATCCGGGCACGTGTGTCGTTGAACTGCCACGACCTTGACTCAAGTGTCGACAAAGGAGGTCAGTATTCCATCTGCTTGTGTCAAGTTTACATTTGTTGTTACAATGACACGACATAGGCCTACGTATACAATAGAACAAAGGATATTTATGTACGATTCGTATGTGATTACATCATCTTGCAAGGACGCAAGACGTCGGTTTTTAGCAAAATTCCCAGGTGTACGTCCTCCAAGCAGAGAAGCCGTGCGAAAAGTTGTAAGTAAACTTCGGGAAACAGGTTCGATTCTCGATAGGAAACGAGAGACCAAGAGGCGCGTACTTACTGAAGAGAAATTAGATCAAACCCCTATACATTATAAGAACTTAGACAATATCAGAAGAGAAATTAATTCTATCTCGGAAGCTGATCTTAGGCGCGTGAAAAAAAGTTTCTTAAAAAGGTTCCAGTGTTGTGTGGATGGAAGAGGAGGACATTTCCAACATCTCTTATGATGAGGTACGTGGTTATTTTCATTGTAATTCCAACTGTAAATGTGAGAACCTGAATCATAACGCCATTAGCGGCTTTATTACCGTAGATATTTCACCCGCTCACTCGGGAGTTAGAGCTGTAGTCGGCGCGACGCAGAAACCCGCATGATTGGCCAACTCTTGCGTGGGACACACTGTATATATATAATTATATACATATATGCCGACATTCTTATAAAATTCTGATTTTAGAAAACTGAAAATTTATAAAACATTAGCTTAAAAGGCTCGGCGTCGCTGTTATGCTGCGGGAGGCAGCGGCTGGCAGGTTGTTAGGAGAAGACAGTGTAGTGGCCAGGCGGGGAAGCAGGGAGAAGACAGTGTAGGGGTCAAATACAAGGTGCACTTTAAGCTCCACCCACTCGATATTCACATTTTGTTTCTCAGCAAAGCGTGGTGAGAAACTATCCTTGGATATTGTCGCCGATACTCCCGACCATACCAAATATTGAAAATGCGAGAGTGCCCCTTGTACCAAATATTAAAACTGCGAGAGTGCCCCTTGTACCTCATATTAAAAATTTAAGAGTGCCCCTTGTACTAAATAGGCCTATTAAAAATGCGAGAGTAAGTGCCTTGTACCCAACGGTTTGTCAGCCTGTTTATCCTTGAAGAATTTGCTAGATCGTGGTATAAAAGAAAGTGCTTCACTGAGGGTGGGTCAGGGCAGGATATGTCTCATGCGATGATGCACCTTATATTTGGTTTTTCCCAAGGCGGGGAAGCAGGGAGAAGACAGTATAGCGGCCATGCGGGTAAGCGCCTGAGTGGAAGGGGGACGAACTACAAAGATATCAGTATAAAACTTATTACATTTAATGTATGTGTATGACTGTGTGTGTGTGTGTGAATGTATAGGCAGATGTCATGTCTTAATTAATTGATCCCTGTCCAGAATCTTAAAATTTCTTCTTTTGGGCCAATGAGAATGAAATATTACACCTAACCTTATATGTAGCAGTTTTTTCCAATCCAACTCACTTCTCCCAGAAGATGGCAGCGGAGATAGCTGCCGAAAGCTTGGAACCTAACCTTCAACTCACCTGGTTGGAAGTCTGAGAAACAATAATACACACACACCTAACCTTGCTCACCTGTTTCAGTTATGTGACTAGTGAAATGAGACAGATCCACAGATCAAAGTGTAATGTACAGTGGATACGGGAAAAATCAATAACCGTTCATAAATTTGTTTACATTATCACTCTCCCAAAAAACTATAACCACAGTTAAACTAACCTCAAGTTGGTTGTCAATGTCAACCTTCACGTTTCGCGCCAGTTGTCAACGACAACGCAGAATAATCCATTGCAGTAAACCCATGCCGTACATACTGTCACTAATACTTTATACAATTTAAAATATATATGCATTTTTCTAGTGTTATTTAATTTTATTTGACTAAATACGGTATGATTTCGGGCTCTTTTATGATAAAGTTAAAGAAAATTATCTGATTTTAAATGACAGTCATTCAATTTGGTTGGCTATCCTGATTACGATAGTACGTTGTTTACTGTTTATTGTTTACCTGTTTCAAAGTTCAGATGGAAAAAAAAAAGTCTGGAAGATTTGTTTCTTAATAAAAGCTTTCGCAGTAAATAATAAACAGAGAAAAGTGCACTTGTATGCATGAGAGTTTGTACTGTTAAAGTCGGCGCAACGTCTGTTGTTTTCATGCCCGTCAGATTGAATGGTATATATATCGCACAACTGTATAGGTCACGTATGAAATTTTCATGCGTTGAATGGTAGCATTTAGTGGCGTAGTAAATTGTGTGTAATATTGATAATGTTTATTATGGCTTACATAAGTGACTTGACGCAAAGTGTGAAATAATGGCTTCAACCAGAAAGAGGTAAGCTTATTTCAGTCTTCTTATGGCCGTGTACAACTTCTTAACCATATCTGTCATATTTGAATGGATAACAATTTTTTGAAACTTGTTTGTGGTAGAACTATTGCAGTTATTTTGGGAAAAGTTAGGGTAGTTTCAAGTCATCCTCTAAGCTACGCCCACTCAATTCACTCGGGACCCACCTGGGAAGGAGGTGTTTAGGGTGGGGAGTAACTGTAAACAGTGAGATATCTAGTGGCCGTCATTGGAAGTTCTGCTATTAACGCCATCTAGTAGGAAGAAGTTGAAAATGGGGGAAAATTAAATAATTTTTTCTCCTCTTCCCTCCCTTTCTCGCACTTGTTGTTCACCCTACCTATCTATTTGGAACCTATTGCCCATATTCTTAACAGTAAACTTTTGCATCGAGCAGGATTTGAACACGGTTTGCTGACTTCATAGCCAGTAGTCTTAACCAGTAGCCAGTAACGATATCACAGTGTTTCAATTCAACATTCAGAGTCTCAGAAATAAAATTTCTGAAATGTATCTAATGGACAAAAGCATTACTCTAATTAGCCTATGTGAACATTGGCTTAGTATTCGTGTAGATGTAGATATCTCGTCCTGTAGATCCTGTGTTGAGCGGGGCTCAAGGATATAGAACACGTCAGATCAAAAAATACATGCATGTTATAACAATAATATAGGCCTACAGAAACTGTAAGCTCCCAAATTTATCCAAGCTGGAAATATTCCTCCAAATTGTAGAAGGTGTGAGTTATTAAAAATTCCTTGACAGCTGTTTTGAAAGGTTTGCTCTTTCTTTGAATACATAATAATTTAATGTTGTTTGGAAGCTTGTTATATATCTGTACTGCAGAATAATAAGCACCCTTCTGAAAGAGTTTTAACGAGTTATTTGGTCTGTGTAGATCATTCATGTTTCTGGTAGTACGCCCGTGTACACTAAAATTAGTTTGAAATTTATCAATATTATTCACTACATAACACATAACAGAGTATATATACTCCCCTGTAAGAGTGAGGACTTTTAATTTTTCAAATAGCGGTTTACAAGATTCCCTTTTTTTCTTTCCACATATTATTCTTATTGCCCGCTTTTGTAATCTAAATATTTTCTCCCTATGGGAAGAGTTGCCCCAGAATATGATCCCGTACCTCATTACCGAGTGAAAATATGCAAAATATACCATAAGTAATGCATCCTGTTTTAATATATTATTCAAAATTCTTAAAGCAAAGCACGCTGAACTCAGTTTTGGACCTATCATTTCTATGTGTGTCTTCCAGTCAAGATTTTGGTCAATTTGCAGTCCTAAAAATTTTACATTGCTAAGTTAATTTCTTGTATGATTTGTGTTCCATAATTAATTTCAAGATTTGAGATACATCTGTTTTTTGTTCTAAATTGTATAAAATGGGTCTTATCAATATTAAGTGTCATTTTATTAGCTAGAAACCATGTGTTTAACTCGTGAAAAGCCTTTGTAGCTATTCTTGATAAATGTTCTTGTGACGTTCCTGTTACAAGTACACTAGTATCATCTGCGAAGAGCAATACCTTTGATTCGTCACTTAAGTTATAGGGCAAGTCATTAATGAAAATTAAAAAGAGCAAAGGTCCTAGTATTGATCCCTGAGGTACCCCATTCTTAACAACCCCTAAGTTAGATTCATTTCCATTTATTATTACCTTTTGAGTTCTATCAGAAAGATATGATTTGAACCACTTAAGTGTTAAATTATCGAACCCATAATGATCCTTTTTTTGAAGTAATATTTCATGATTTATACAGTCAAACGCTTTAACTAAGTCACAGAAAATTCCCAGAGCATATTTCTGTTTATCTAACGCTTCCAGTATTTCTGTAGTAAGTTGAAATGTAGCATTCTCAGTGGACATGCCACTTCTAAATCCAAACTGAGATGAAGTAAGAATGTCATTCAAATTAAGATAGTGTATTATGCGTTTGTACATGACTTTTTCAAAAACTTTTGAAAATGAGTTTAAGAGCGATATAGGTCTATAATTTGGTGGTAGATTTTTGTCACCTTTTTTAAAGAGGGGCTTAACAATAGCATGCTTCAGTCTTTCTGGAAATATTCCATTTTCTAATGAACAATTGCATATGTGGCTAAGAGGTTTACTGAGTTCCGATGAGCAACTTTTTAATAACCTACCACTTATCTCATCCCATCCAGACGAGCTTTTACTTTTGAGAGACTTGATTATATTTTCAATTTCTTTGTGAGAAGTCAGGTTCAATTGAAATCTATGGTTCCAAACTGTAGATTTTATTAGTAGGTCTACTGCCTTAATGTTAATATTATTTATCTACTCTTATACAATTCAACGGCCCTAAATAGCGTGCTTGCTCGCCCGCTTCGTGAGACATCGGGTATGCTCGGCGATGTTCGTCTCTCACAGTCTAAACTTTCATGACGACTACAAAATTAGGAAGGAAAACCGTTTCTTTATTATATAAGCCTAAGTGAAATGAACACAATGAACAAATATTCTAATTTTATTTTTACTTACAATTTTCATAGCTCTGAACCACAAACATTTTTAATAAACTACCAGTGTAATTTTCTTAAAAATCCTGGAGTCAATGAATAATGGCGGGCGAAGCCGGGGGCAACAGCTGTAAAATATTGATGGTTTTATCTCTTGAAATATCGCTGATAATAATAATCCAAACAAACCATTCCTTCCCTTGAAACATTATATAATTTCTGAAAATTACACTGAATTGATCAAATAAAATTCACATCATATTCATGTCAATAAACAGCTGAGAAACAATACGTATTATGTGTTCACAGGTTCTTTGGAACTGCATAATCGATTCTGATATAGTTTTCCCAGGGGGCACTTTCATGTCGTGGAATGTACTCTAAAGCAGGAATTTTAGCTGTTTCATTAATTATTAATGGCTTAGTTTATGAATGATTCGCGTGCAAGTGTTAATAAATATAATGCTTTAATAATTATTGTACTCTTAATTTTTAATTTTTAAAAGAATTATCGTGGCGAAGCCACGGGCACCTCCTAGTAGGAATACATTTCTCTGCAATATTTATAAATTATCATGAAATTCGGTACTCTAATTTAACAGGTTATACCCTAGCGAACAGTTATTGCAGAACCAAATCGTTCGGTGGTGTGTCTATATTTGTGAAAAATAACATAAGTCGTTCGGTGGTGTGTCTATATTTGTGAAAAATAACATCCACTTTGAAACTATTACCTTAAAAGTTCCTTGTATTGATAAGCATTTTGAAGCTACAGCTATCATGTAATAGAAAAGCAAGTGATCTATCTCTCAGTGTACCGAACTCCTGACAGTGGCCTAAAGATTTTTGTGGATTCTATGGAACTCTGCCTAAATCAGTTCAATCGTCAGTGACCCAACTATAAAGTAATTATTGGTGGTGATATCAACCTGGATCTGAGGCTTAATGCCCTCTTGCAATCAGATTTCAAAAACCTGTTGCTATCGTATGGCTATCTGTGTACAGTGAACATCCCTACAAGAAAGGACGCTTGTCTGGATAACATAATTACAAACATTGATTCTGATCTTTGGACCCAGCAAATAATTGACCCCGGCTTATCCGATCATAAGGCTATTCAGTTTGAAGTTAGAGCTTCTATAGGAAATCTTCAAAGTACGGTATTCCTGTGAACCTTGTCAGCAGACGGTTGTTTACAACTCATGGATTTGCCATTTTGTGTAGTGCATTGGACAGAGTGAACTGGGAAGCCCATTTAATTCCCACTACTGTCAGTAGTGATCCCTCTGGTGAAATGCCTTTTGACCACTTTCACGCCATTCTTATGGAACTCTTCAATGTCCATTTTCCAGAGGAGCTTGTAAATCAACAATCTACAACAGGTAGACCTCCAAAAAGCCCCTGGTACTCATCTGACTTAGTTGGCATGAAAAAAAGAGTCTTGTTCTTGTATAGTAAATAGGCCTATAATGAGTCTCAAGATATGACTGACAAAGCAGCCTATATTTCTGCAAAGAAATTATACAGATCAGCCATTATCAACGCTAAGAAGATAGCTAACACGGAATTCATCAACAGATCAGCTAACAAGTGTAAAGCTTCTTGGAACATTATTAAATTGAACAAGTCAACTGTTAAATCTGGATCTCCCTCATTGGACCCAGATGACCTCAATGACTTTTTTCTGAATGTAGCTGTGCCAACTCAATCGCACATTGACCATTCAGTAATTAGGGCTGATGCTGATTTACATCACCTTGGTTTACCACACCAATCGTCCAAAATGCATCCCGTATCGACTGAAGATGTTCTTCTAGTTGTTCACAAACTGAAAAACCCTGCCACCTGTGATTTTTATGGACTGTCGAATAACATAGTTAAAAGTATTATACCAAGCATTCTCCAACCTTTGACACTTGTCATAAATTCATCTATCGAATCAGGAATATTTCCTCTCTCTCTAAAAATTACGAAAGTTATTCCAGTGCATAAGAAGGGTCCCAAGAATGACCCCAACAACTTTAGACCTATTTCTATAGTTCCTGTATGTTCAAGTATATTTGAAAAACTAATAAAAGCTCAATTTGTCCGTTTCCTTGAGGCTAACGAAATGTTATCCAAGTGTCAATATGGTTTCAGATCTGGATTAGGCACCGTTGATGCTCTTGTTGACTTGGTATTATATGTACTAGATGCTTTTGAGGAGAAGGAGTATGCTCAGGCCACCTTATGTGACCTGTCGAAAGCTTTCGACAGTGTCAATCACAAGCTTCTTTTGGCCAAATTAAGTCAATGTGGTGTACAAGATACCGAAAACAAACTTTTTGCATCCTACCTACAAGATAGACGCCAAGTTGTTGTGGTGAAAGGTAAGACTTCTAAAGAAGGAACTTGCAAGTATGGAGTGCCTCAGGGATCCGTGTTGGGCCCGATACTTTTTTTTATTAATGATAAATGACTTACCATCCAGTGTGAATGCCCACTCAATAATTTTTGCAGACGACTCCACATTCCTTAACAGAAACTCGTCGCTGACAGTTCTACAGGCAGAAGCTAATTTGACCCTGGACCAAGCTGATAGCTGGTTTCAAGTCAATCATTTCTTGCTGAACAGAGAAAAACTCAAACTCTAATATTTGGACTGAGACATAATGAGAGTGTCAACGATGTGTCCTGTAAGTTGCTCGGATTTACTCTTGACCCCAAATTGTCTTGGGAAAAGCATATTGGACATCTGTGTAATACCTTATCTGGTGTATTGTTTCTACTTAGGAATCTTAGATCTTATGTTACCAAGGACTGTGTCCGTTCTGCTTACTTTGCCTACTTCTATAGTGTCATCCAATACGGTATTCTAATCTGGGGTAACTCGGCACATGTGTCTAAAGTTTTCACTCTTCAAAAAAAGGCCGTTCGATTGCTTTCGAATTCTGTGCTGTATGAACATGCTAAACCGCTCTTCATTCAAGAACGAATTCTAACAGTGACTGGTATTTATATTTTGCATCTTTCACTCTACATGAAACAGAGAAGTGCTTCGCTGACACACAGAAACTATATTCATGCGCACAACACCAGGTTGCAAAACCATATTGACATTCCTCGATGTAGGCTAGGAAAGAGTACATCAAACTTTGATATTCAAGCCAGGAAAGTTTACAATACGCTCCCGAGACCTATTACTCTCCTCCCTGTTCAGCAATTTAAACAAGTTATGAAGAAGTGGCTAATTAGCAAATCCTTTTACAACATGGATGAGTTTTTTGCCTGCATATCTGATGGAATGAGACAACTTTATGTGCACTTTTTAATCCGAACTAAATGTGAAATTATCTTATCACAATGTATATAGTTGTCCCTTTTTTACTAGTTTCATATTTATGAATTTTACTTGTTTTTTATTTATGTATGTGGCTTGATTATTTATATTGTTTGACGATGTCATGCAGCGATTGCTGTTTACAACAAATAATAATAATAAATTTATAAAAATAAATAAATAAACCACTATGCCGTCAAGTGATTGTTGAGTTCTGAAGCGAGAATTTATCGGTTTAAGTTTAGAAAGCATAAATACATGAAATGAGGGTAGAGAAATTTATAATATGGTATGTCCTATTTAGGAAGAATGGTAATTTTTGTATTGTAGTGATTAGTACATAAGATTTTGTTGATTTGATACAAGGGTACAACAAAGAGCTCCTTTGCCGGCATTAAGCAGCTTTATAGGCAGGGTGGAGACTAGGAGAAGTAGGGGAAGTGGGTGCTACTATGGCAATGCACTGGAAAGCGGGTGAGAATGAAGGGAACTTACTGGGGCGACCTAAATCTATCTTTTGCCATTCTTTTAATTTCATTACTGGGTCATTCCACATCAATTCAACTGAAAAACAAGGATTTCGACACCCACCATCTCAGATTTTGATGAAACTTGGTGTACACCTTTCCCTTATGGTTAAAGTAAATCCCCTAAAAGCTTTCTCCTCCATCTCAAACGGTTTAAATTTTATAGCACTTCAAAGTTTTGTTAAATCTGTATTTTCTTCCGCTTGGCACAAGATACACTTGTGTACATTACATTTTTTATCTCCATAACCAATCATCGTATCCCTCTGAAATTTTGCACAGAGCTCAATAATATGATGAGAATTTAAGAAAAAATTCATCAGCACTCAAAAGATTTTATAAATGCCTAAAAAAATTCTGTAACTTTGTTTTTTAGGTGAAAAAACTAGGTTTAGAAAACCTGGATTTTCAGGATGTGGGCTTGGTGAAACCAAAAGTGTTTGGCACTGAAAATCATTGTAAAGACATGCTCTTTCTCAACAAATGATAAAATTTATGGGTTTTTAATCCTTTCTAACAAAAATTTTAGATTTTCTGGATTTTGTGGGAAAAAAATGGCTACCGGATAACCATTTTTAAAACTTTAAAATTATTTAAAGAATACATGTACTAAATTCACAAAAATTACTTCAGATATTAGGTAGGCCTATTTTAAAATGTTTTCTCAGAGTGCAATTCAGAGAAGATTTTCATAATGCTAGTTGTGTATAGTCTTATTCATTGTGTGAATGAATAGCTGCATTGTGTGAATGGATAGCTGATGTTGGTTCATGCAGTGCAGGTAAGCTATTAGTTCATGACTCTTCATGCAGTGATACTTTAGCTGCATCTCATAGAATGAAGCCTTGGCTTATCAGTCAGTCTACTTCTGGTGTCTGTGAAGAAAGTAGTGTGGTGCACTATAATTTATCCAGTGTATTTGATATTTATGTGCTAATTCTATCTGTGTATTAGGTAGATTTTCGAAGAAAAATCTACCTATTGCAATGGATACCACTTTATGATTTTCGAAAAATTCTTTCATATCTTTACGTTTCATGCTCCCCTAAGTACGAAACCACCGTCCGTTCAAAAAAAAATTTTGTGATATTTATATATATATATATTTATATATATATTTATATATATCTTTACACGATAGCGGCCGTAATTTTGAAGATATTTGAACCAAATTTTATTATGTTATTTCTAGGCCCAATAGTTCGGACAAGTTCGTTAATGGGCAAAATTGGCCCAAGGGGGTGGTCGGGGGAGGGGGTTGAAATTTTTAAAAATGTATATCTCGGCCCCTATGAAGTATAGAGGGAAACTTTGTTTGAATAAATTAGAGTACTCCCTATGGAGTTCACAGTGACACCAACGATTCGGGGGTTCGAGTGAGGGTGGGGGTGGAGGTGGGGGTGGGGGATGAAAATTCGAAACTTTTGAAACCACGTCTTGTGGGGTATCGTTGAAAAGCTCTTGATGAGTACTCTACAAATCAATAAATAGTTTCTTGATAGCTCTCATATTACGCGAGATTTTAATGTTTGAAAATAATAACACTTAAAAGAATTATTATAATATCATAATTTTGTCTTGTTTAGCGGCTTTGCTAATTTTATTCATTGCTGATCTTGCGCACGGCCTCCCAGAATATTATATCCGATTCTTGTTGTCAAAACAAATGATTGTAGGCTCTTCCTCTTTACCGAATTCAGTTCTTATTACTGCAGGTTAACCATGCCAAGGCTAAAGAAGAAGAGTGCTATGCAGCGACAATAAATTAAACCAAAAGCACTTCGAAATCTACCTCCGCCTGTAGGCCTGCCTAAAGGGATTTTTTTTAACTGAAATAAGATGGAAGATGCAAAATGTAGTGTGGGAGAGCTAACTGCTAGTGAATGTCATAAATTAGCTTTCAGTCGCAGAAAAGGGATTGAGAGGGTTAATTTTGTTTAAGCGAAGAAGACAGAGAATTGTTGTGTGTAAGAACTGAAGCTAAAACTGAAGATTTAGAAACTATTTGCTTACATCACCAAAGTGTATATTTGAAGAGATTTGAATCTCTCCAAAAACACTGTAGGGATCCTTTGAAAAAGCACAAAGGATTAATTCGAAAAACTCTACGCCCTGTAACATTACAGCAGTCTAAAGATTTGCTAGAGAAAGGGGTTAAATTAAAGCCAGGCGAAAAATTATGCAGGAGATGTAGACAAATTATTTATAGCAGTGATGTAGATAAAGAGAGTGATGTTGAAGACAGTAGCATTCAACCTGAAGATACTGGGATGAGTTTTGAAGAAAAGATCAGTGTGGAGAGAAGAGAAGCCATAGAGAAGCTGAACACATCTCTTACCGAGGCAGGTTGTTCACCTTTAAAACTACATGGTTTAGCAGGACACAGCAAGACACCTTTTGGAAAGAGGAAAATAGAAAATTTTGAGGTAAATGTTCGTGACAAAATTAAAAAAGTGTTACAGGTTGAAATCCCAACAAAAGAGATTGAAGCAGAGTTGGTAATTAAAGATAAAGCGAGTGACATGGACAAACTTATAGAGGTGATGAAACATTCCACTAAATGCACCTCAAGGAAGAAGCAAATCCAGATGCTAACCATTCCTGTTTCCCTTTCATGGCCACAAAGAAAAATTCAAGAAACATTTTGTGTATCCAATTATTCAGTGCGTCAAGCAAAGAAGCTTTTTAAAGAAAGAGGAATTTTAGCTGAACCTGATCCTAGAGGTGGAAAGAAGCTTCCATCTGAAACTATCAAGAAGGTTCTAGACTTTTATCACAGTGACGAGCAGTCTAGAATAATGCCGGGAATGAAAGATGTGATAAGCATTGGAAAAGAGTATCATAGGAAGCGGCTAATATTGGGCAACCTCCGAGAACTGTATGCAGGTTTCAAGAAGGAATATCCCAGCGTTAAAGTAGGTTTCTCCAAGTTTTGTGATTTGAGGCCGAAGTGGTGTGTATTGGCAGGTTCTAGTGGAACACACAGTGTATGTGTGTGTACCATTCATCAGAATGTCATTTTACTTCTGCATGCAGCACGAATAGAAGGTACGTATAAGGACATAATGAAACTTCTACTCTGTGAGGATCCAAAGAGGGAATGCATGCTCAGACACTGTAATAAATGTCCTGCAAAGAATAATCTTGTCAGGCACTTGGAATCTCAATTTGAAGATTTTGACAGAAATGATCTTATTGAATTTTCTCAATGGATTTCCACAGATCGAACTCAATTGATCAAAACCATTTCAACACTAGATGAGTTCATTAATGATCTAACAGACAAAATACAATGCTTGATTCCTCATTCTTTTATAGCAAAGTCACAGTCTTCCTTCCTTAAAAATTTAAAAGAAAACCTTCCATTCAACACTGCTATTATTCTACTAGATTTCAGTGAAAACTTTTCATTCGTCATCCAAGATGAGGTACAAGGGTACCACTGGACTTCTGATTCTTGTACTTTGCACCCTGTGGTAGTGCATTATAAAAGTCCTGATGGAGAGAAGATGATCTCGTCCCATTGTATTGTTTCTGATGATTTAAAGCATGATGTGAATATGGTGTACAAAACTCAAGAAATAGTTTTGAAGTATATAAAAGGTACAGTTCCTCACATCCAACAGGTACACTACTTTAGTGATGGCTGTGCAGGACAGTACAAAAATAAGTTAAACTTCCTAAATCTCTGTTATCATCAGGAGGATTTCCAAATGAACGCACAGTGGTCTTTCTTTGCCACTAGTCATGGCAAATCAGAATGTGACGGTATTGGTGGAACTACTAAGCGTCTAGCTAGAAAAGAGAGTCTTCAGAGACCCCTTGACAAGCAAATTACTACTCCTAAAACATTTTTTGAATTTTGTGATACAAAAATTGAAAAGGTCAAATTCCACTATATCGCAAGAGAAGACGTAGACATAACCCGCTCCTCCCTTGAAACTCGTTTCAAAGATGTGCATACACTCCCTGGAACTCGCAGTTTCCACAACTTTAAACCACTCGGTTCTTTAGGCACAATTGAAGCAAGAAGAATGAGCTCTGATAAAGAACCCTCCCTCTCGTTCAACATGCGGAGCCTCCTCAAACTTCCTGTGAACGCTGATGATCTGTATCCTGGATGTTTTGTCGCTTGCAAGTATCATCATTTGTGGTACTTTGGAATGATATCAGAGATTAATCAAGATGAAGGAGATGCTTTTGTAAAATTTCTTCACCCAAATGGACCTTCACCTTCATTCTGCTGGCCTAGCTGTGACGATTCTTGTGCAATACCATTTCCTCATATTCTTGGTGTTGTACAACCCCCACAGACAACAACTGGCAGAAGATATCTCTTCACCAATGAGTGTATGGAATTGATGCAAGAAAGAATGGATAACATACAGAGGTGATACTGAGGCAACAGCGAAGAAACCGAGGACTATTAGACTTGTAATTATGGTAATAGTTTAGTCTGTTATGATAAATTTTTTTTTTACTTCAGTGCCTATAATAACCAATATTAGGTTACTTTTAAGATTAACAACTCTGTTTACTTCATTTTTTTTTTATTACAGCTATGGATTGTAGGAAAGTTATACAAAATGGCTATCCAATAGCCATTTTTCCCAAAATTTACAAAAAACGTAAAATTTTCATTACAAGGAATAAAAATCCCATAAATTTTATTTTTTGACAAGAAAGAGCATGTCTTTGTAATAATTTTTAACATAAAAAACCTTTGGTTCCATCATGCCCACATGCTGAAAATTAAAGTTTTCTAAACATAGTTTTTCGACCAAAAAAACTAGTTGCAAGTGTGTTTAAATATTTTTGTAGGCATTTATACAAACTTTTGAGTATTGATGTATTTTTTTCTGAAAATCTCATCATTTTATTGACCTCTGTGTAAAATTTCAAAGAGATGTGATCATTGGTTATGGAGATAAAAAAATAAATGTACACAAGGGTATCTTGTGCCAAGAGTCTCGAACAAGACAGACAATGCAGATTTTATGAAAATTCAAAGTGCTATAAAATTGAAACCATTTGAGATAGAGGAAAAATATTTTGGGTGGTTTGTTCCAATAATAAGGGAAGGGTGTACACCAAGTTTCATCAACATTCGAGACGGAGGGTGTCATGACCTCGTTGAAATGACATGGAATGACCCTACTGGTACTGCAATTTAAACCCTCATTAATTTGCAGGAATGTGGCAAAGGTACAAGAGTCAGATTCGCTATCAAGTGACATATCAGAGCTCCTAACAGACAGCGAAGACCACATTATATCACCTAGGAAGAAGAATGATAAAGAGGTGAGTTAAAATTCACATAGTTAACAAGGTATAAATTCAAATACATTACACCAGAATCTGTGGAAATTGGGACCAAGTGCACTTATAGCTATGGTGTATTTCATAGTAGTCTCTTTTGCTAAATGAAGATCATGATAACAACTAGTTGGAACTGTTAGGCCTTGTACGTTTTCATGGAGAATTCTGATCAATCCATATTGAAATTGCCATGAAAACAGGAATTAAGATTGAATTGAGCCTCAAGATAAAGTAGGAACGTATTTAAGGTCATGAAAACACTACCATATTGAGTTCTATCACAATATGCTAAAGCAGGCGTTTCATTTTGGTCATCAATGCCCTCGCATGTGTGGTGTGAATAGTATCATTGGTTGTTGAATGTGAGGCTCACGCTTTCTGAGGACTGTCTCAAAAACATTGTTCAATGCTGTATTGAAAACTGCATTTTTTCTTTTGCTTCATTAAATTTATTTACAACTTTACTGCATATAAATGTACCGTATTACAGTTGTGATAGTTATAAAACAATACATAACATGAACTTGTTCCATGGTTACTTTGCAGAGGAAGTCCCCAGCAATAATATCTAACTAAATAACAATCAGTGTGTCACTTTTGTTTTAGTCTTCTGTGTTGTCTAGATGCTGGCATATGATCTAGAATTTGTCTCGATAGGATGGTAGGATGCACAATACATTTTTATAATGTCTGATATCAGATTTGCACATTGTGGTAGGCCTATAAGAAGATCTCGATGGAGATTCAGATTACTGACATAACAATTTTTTTGGTCACTCTCAATTTGAAAATTGCATGAAAATGGGATCAGAATTCAGATCGATTTGAATTCTGCATGAAAACGTAATATAGGCTAGGCCTATATGTTTATTCAAAACTGAAAGGTGAGATAATGCCTGTGCTGTGGCAGTTGTAGTGTAGACTTACTTTGTACATATGCTAGCCTCGCTTTGTTGCAAACAACAATGTAGGCTTCTGTATTCTGAAACACCCACATGGCTATTTCTACCCGAAGCTATGAGCCTAGCTTTTAGCAGTCCTATTGATTTGTTTTCTAACTATGAATATCAGTAAAATATATTCTCAAACACTCAAACAGCTTACTCTATTCTGAGCATGTATTTAGCCATCTTATTGCCTCTCATTTCAGCTTTTAGCAATCTCATTACTTTATTCTGCCATGTGTAAAATATAGGGTTTATAATTCATACTGCTATCTGTGTTTCTATACGTATGTCTAAGTGGTTATGCAGGCACCAGTTCGCTTACCAACTCTCCTATTGGCTACCAACGAACTTGAGTCTCATTGGTATGTAATGAACAAAACCAAAATTAAAAGAAGACCCAAATATGGGTTATAGAAATCCCAAAATATGTTCTGAAGCACTCACAGGGCATCTGTACCTAAGTATAATTTTTCACAGTTTTATAGCCTTTGAAGCTCACAGCTTTCTGTAATCTCAGTACGATAGTTTCTATATTTTTTCATATTTTTTTTATTGTGCTTCCAGATTCTAACACTAGCATGGCATAAGTATATAACATAGCATGGCATAACATAAGTGCATAGCCTAACTTAGTACTCACCTATATGTATTATGATGTCTTGACGTGGTGACATCACTCTGCCAACTCAGCAACCTACCCATCTACACAATATGTGAGACTCCAAGTAATTCTTCTTGCTTCACTTCTGGTGGGTTTCGTTTCACATACGGTAGCAACCCCATGCTTTAAAAAGTCACTTTTGTCTATCACACCTGATATTAAGTGTCTGCTTTGTTCAGTAAAACATCATTAGTTATCGCAATCACCAACGCATTTGCTGCCATTCACTCAATTTGTTTGTGTGTTTCCTATTGTAGGCCTACACCCAGTCACCTGATGTTTTAGAAAATTGCACCGATCCTGTGTGAATTATCGTCAATTGCTGCCAGCATTGATCTTATATTCCTTTGAAAGAAAAATTAATGCTTTTTGGTAGGCTTTGTGCTTTGTGATATGTACTTTCAATAATAATTGGGAAATTTTTGTTATGAATGATTTATTCAAGAATCAAGTATTCAGGAGATTTTTTTGTAATAAATGCTGCTCTCAGCTCATTGTGTTCACAACAATGAAATTTATTTCCGTCTTCCCAAGCACAAATATTACATAATGTGTTTTAAAATTGAAGTGAATTTTCTACCAATATCACACTGTCATTTTTGCAAGTAACGAATGCCCACCAGAAATAGTTGTAAATGGACTTTTTCCATTCATAGAGCACAGAAGGCTTCCCAAATGCTTATTAATAATTTTCATAAGGAATTTTGCAAGATGCCTTTCATATAGAATGTTTGTAAAATTTTCTCTTCATAGCCCTTACCCCTGTATGCCAATTCGACAAGAAGAGTTTAATTTTTCACTTAGCTCAGACAATAGAGCTTCACATGCTCCTTTTTCAATTTCACTTTCTACTGCTTCTGAACAACTACAAATTCATAATGCTGTAGGCTACGTAACATATTTGGTGGAGAAACCTGGTGAGTCATGTTGCCCATCCCCTGTGACGCATAAGTCATTTTCTTTTGTAGCAACCTCAAATTTTATTTCCTTTTCTTTAAGCCAAGAATGATGAATGATAGGGGAAAAAACAGCAGAGCTACAGTCGGCAGTCAGCAACATGACATCACCATTCCTGCACAACTTAGATTGAAACTCGACCTACCAAGTAAATGATACATGTAGGAGAATGGGGTTTTGCTAGGTGTTTACTAATGTATAAATAATTATAATTTTAGCTCAGTCCTAAAATTATGTAGTTTTCACTCTTCATATTCTCTTAGTATTTATACAGTTGGTTATGTTAATGTTAGCGTTAAATTTTAGTTCAATCCCCCTTTAAGTATATATTTTTACAATTTTCCACTTACACAGCTTTCTCTACCGTAACTACATCTTTTACAATATTCCCATCTTTGATTATTTAGCTTTTGAAACACACACAGCTTTCTGTACTTAAATATATTTTTCACAATTTTCTTACCTATTATTCTAGATTCCATCACTCACTCAGCTAGAAACATAGGCGAACAAAACAACTGTAAAAAAAATATACCTAGAGTACTGTACAGAAGGTTGTGTGAGTGTTCGGCTAAAATTACGGGCGAAAAAATAGCGAAAAAGTACATAACTTAGAGAAAGCCATGTTAATGTGTCAAAAGCTAGAATCACAGATGAGAAAATTGTATAAATGTACATACTTAGGTTAGAGAAAGTCATGTGACTGCTAGAATCCAGAAACGTAGGGGAGAAAATTGTAAAAATATACTTGGGGTATAAAAAGCCATTAAGTGCTAGATTCTGTAATGACAGGCAAACTTGGAGAAAACCATGTGTGTGTTATCATGTGCATGTGCTTTGGCTCCAAGCTAGAAATCGCAACTTTCATTCAATTTTGATTTTCTTTTAGCATTCTTTTGTCTTTATTTAATCTTTCTACAATGCTAGCGTAATATTTTCTGACTGCATTTGAAAAACACATTTTGGTTCTGACTGAAAGATTTTAATTTTAAGGATCACCTTTGCTGTTGTATTGTAATAGGCCCATCTCACTGAATTTCTTTCAGATTATCAGTAATAAAGAAGTTGCACAGCACAAAATAGAATTACAGGCTTCACTTGGAGGTAAAACTTCTCCAGGCAAAAAACCAATGGATAGAACAATATTAGAGGTGGCACAAGAAAAAGCTGAAAAAAATGGCACAAAAACTGTATCTAATAAAGGAAAACAAAAAACAACAACAACAAAAAAAAGGTATGCACACAATCTGTATGTCACTCAAGTTATTATTGAACTTACAGGCTACAGTAGGCTATACGGTAGACTCTTGCTAATACAGCTGTAACTTGCGCTGGCAAGTGGCTGGAACCGTTGTGAATATTTAAAAGAAATGTTTCTATGACAGTTTAGTTTTAATAATTATTACCGATAGATAAAATGGGACTGTCTACATGGTCTCATGGATCAGCAGGTTCTGGTTCGATGCCTGGTATCTCCATGGATTTTTCTGAGGTAGAGAGGTCTGGAACAGGGTGCACTAAAGAGCTACTTGATTGAGAAGTAGTGGTTCCGGTCACGGAAACCAACATTAACGGCCATGGGTATCGGCTTGCTGACCATATGCTCCCGAATCCTACCATCTGCCTAAGGTAGATGACGCAGCGGTTGGGTGGTAGCCAAGTCCCTCCAGGGATGTAGCGCCACGGAGTTTAGTTTTTTTAGTTTTATTTGCATCCTATAAACAGTGATGTCAGTCTCATCTATACAAACACCAAGTTTAAATGTAAAGTTAGTTATTTTTGGTAATATAAAATTGATATGCAAAATGAAACCTAATACAGTAAATATTTTTTACTTCTTCCGCCTTAACCCTTAACACACAACTTATCTTGATCCATTCAAAAACAGAATATATAAAGATGTAGATGAAAATATAAAGATGCAGATGAAAGCTGGAATCTTCTGTGTGGAACCAAGATGTGTCATTATTTAAATAGAAAATGCATTTCGACGTATATGCTGCGCCATCTTCAGTTCTGATGAGTTGTATTGAACACCACAATTCGTCTAAAATAATGTTGTTTATATGTTTGTTATTTGGTAACCTAGGTCACAGTTGTAGTTAGGTCAAATAAATGATTTTGGTCAATTATGTTTGTAAAAAATATTTAATTATTTATTTATTTAACCCTTATCAGTTGGAAATGAGATATTTTAATTATAATACAGTAACAAAAGTCAGTCCACTTTTTTTTCCCCCAGGCGAACATGTGCTCACACACACCTACTATTGTAGCGCCCATAATCTAACAATACAGTAACTACTGCGGGAAGTATGTAAATAAATAGGAGAGTTGTATTTATTAGAAACAATGCATGTTTTGAAAAGACCTTATTGTTCTGCTATAAATTGCAATAATAATAATAAAGAATTCCTGAATTGTATTTCTTCACTTTCCCAATAGATCCAGAAAGGTAAGAAAAATAATACGCAATATTTATATTAGGTCTACTGGCTTACACTTGACATGTGTTCTGGCATGGGTATGTTTCAACTTACTTTCATGTAATATTTTTATTAAGTGCCAGTATGGTACTTTATGAGATTGTGTGTGGGGGACGAAAAATGTCTGTCCATCCGTCTGTCTGTCTGTCCATGTGTCTGTACGCGCCATAACTCAAATACGCTTTATCAAATTTTCATGAATAATGTCCATGGGAAGAACCCTATTTTTATTGAACCAAATCGGTTCACCGGTACCGGCGTCAAATCCAATTTAGTGTTTTTATTTAAAAGCGCCATAGCTCAAATACGCTATATCGGATTTGCATGAAACTTGGTATACACATTTATAATGTCCATGGAAAGACGCCTGTTGATATTGGACCAAATCGGTTGGCCGGTACCGGAATAATGCCCAATTTAGTGCATTTTTATGGTATTATATAACAAAAGGCCCCGTAACTCAAATATGCTTTAAGGGATTTTCATGAAACTCGGTATATGCATTTATAACTTCCATAGCAAGAAGCCTATTAATTTTGCATCTAATCGGTTGACCGGTACCAGAGTAACGATTATTTAAAGGTCACATGTTTTTTTTATTTTGGTCTACCGGTATAATTTGACAGTTTATCAAACGACACCGTCAAACTGACTGAGTTTGCCAAATGGTAACGTCTTGGACTCGTATTCTGGAGGTCCCCGGATCAAATCACGGAGCCGGCCAATTTGACATGGATTTTTTAAATTTATTTTTTTATTTTTTTGTGAGTGCGCAATTGTCAAGGTATCAAAAATCTGGAGTTCTGCTGACGCTGGTCGATTTTAATCAGATTAGAAAAACCTATTTTCTGCATATCATAATTGCAATTATAATTGATTCAACAAAAACATACTGGCACTTTGTTATATCAGTTTACCTGATTTTATTTTTGTTGTAATGATTTATGTTGTAAAAAATGGGTCATTAATAGTCAGTGAGAAGATGTACTAACAAACGGTGTAAAATATTTTAATGAAAATTGCCACCTATGCTTGGAACACTTCGAAAGATGCCAGTTGAAGAATTCCTATAAGAACTCGGGAATTAAAACTGCTATAGACTACCAGAGGTCTTCTCAGTTCCAAATGCTCAAAAACTGCAATCAGAAAAACAGCACCAGCACTAAGAAATACGACTAGTGTGACTAAAAAGTCCAGACTGAAAATGTGTTTTGTTCTCAGTAGGTTAGGAAGGCAATCTTTTGAATATAAGGCCTCAGTGCCAGTTAGTAGGCTATTCTACAGACTTTTGTCAGGGAGAGTTTTATAGAGTTTTAAATAGGCATTCAAGCATTGAGTTAAATGAGATTTTTTGATTTGTTTAATGGAGTTCACCCTACAGTAATTGAAGGTACATAGACCTATAATTGAAGTTGTAAGTTGCCATATAAGTGCAGGATGAACAGTGTGACAGATGTATATCATTTGTAATTTCAGTGTTCATTTTAAAGGAAAAAAATATTAGGCCTAGATACAATTCTAAGCAGTAGCCTATTTAGGTATTGCTTACCTGTTCTTAACTAAAATATGTTACTTTTTTTATTATTTATTAAATTTAAAATTAAGATTTGCAATAAAGTAGAATATTGTGCATTTTTTCTCTCGATATAACATATTTTGTGATGGGTTTACGTATTTTCCCCAAGTCATTAATATGATGAGAATATAGTTTTAGTTAATCGCTACATGGAGCGCTAGCGTTGCCCAGCTGATATGTTACCATAGGACTTTTAATATGGTACGCAGTTTCTTTACTGTACTAATACTTATATTGTGATGAAACCATCAATTTTCTGTTATTTATTTCATGTTTTGTATACATTTTAACACTAGCGTATAATAGATTGCATTATTAAAAATATGAGTTTTCATAAACTTCCGGGCCCTACTGGGCTCTAGTATATTGTATTGTTATTATGAATTATGTTTCCAGATTTGTAGGAGATACCTTGTAATGTTTTGCTCAAAGAGGACAAGTAGTCTTACGGCATTCTCAATGAACGAACTATGCACATTGTGCTCATTGGTGAACACAGCCCTAAGTCCCTTTTGTTTGGTTTACAGGTTTATGGCTAAGAGATGTACTGGAATGAGCTCTTCATCAAGCAACTCCTCAAGTAGTGACGAAGAAGTTGCAATGCATCGAAACAAGAATAAAGCAAGGGTAAGTTTGAAATTTTTTTAAACTTTCTTATATGTTGTACAGCAATATTTACACCGGATGATTCTAAAAGTTCTAATTTTTTTATAAGCTAGTGCTTTCTTTCTCTTTTATGTATAGTCGAGATGTATCTCATGTGCCTCCTTTGTGTCAAAGAGAATTGTTCCCAGACCATGAGTTCCTATTCAATAAATGTCATATATGTCAAATGTCGTATATGGACCCCTCTACATGCTCCATAAGTTTTAACATAACCTTTTGAATCACCCAGTATACATTGTTTTAGTTATTTTTAAGAAATGTGAAAGACTTCATCTAATCACTATGCTTGAACTGAAAGCTTAAAAGGTATCTATATACGTTTGAAATGTAAATTTTTTACAAATTTCCCAAAAAAATAAATTATATTAGAATAAAAGATTGAAGTCTCTATTTTCAGAAAATGTTAAATTTGTTTGGGTTAATAGGTCATAAATGTATTTAAATCACCATTTAAAGGGTTGGTGCAAGTCATGGCATTGTTCTTCATATTCTGTCTGATCTTTTTAAAATTTTCTTTCCATTCTAGCTGTAATATTTTTCATAGTTGCTGAGGATGTAGTACTGCCTTCCTCTAATAGATGGCAGTCCAATATCAAGTTCCTATACTGCAGGGGCATTTTGAAAGTTTCAAATAAGAATATTAAGTTTTAAAAGTATTCGTAAACTTCAATTCCCCTTTTCTCAAAACTTTATTTCTCGCAATTGTTTAGGATTCAAAAAAAGATAAAGTACTTAGAACTGAGCTAGAGGCTTCATTCTTGCACCAAATGAAAGCTAATAAAACCAGCCAGAGCCTGAACCTAAATGATTAAGAATATGTTAAAAATTGAAGCTGTGAGGAGTTTAAAAGGAATTATGAACAATTTTTTTTTTCAACTATCAAGTTCTAAGAATTTTTTTTCTTATTTATTGTAGGGCATGCTAGCAATAACTTAGGTTCAAGATCTCACCTACATTATAAGGAATCATTACATAAATTGTGTACTTAATTTGCATGTCTTTTAAGCAAAACAGAATTATTTTAAAATTTGCATGTTTATTTTTCTAGACCACAATAATATTATTTTTTGGTTAACTAATATTGCATTAACTTAGTTGAATGATATCTGATTCACTCTAAAAAAAATCAGAAATCCTGTTTGAAAAATGTAGATTTTCGTTTGAAACGTATAAAGATACCTTAGCTTGTCAAGTAAAACTAAATCTAGAAATAGCACTGTTAAAATAACAGTCACCTTGATTATCCAGTATTAACAACGGTCCCAAACTGTTGTGGCATAAGCCCATCTGTCTTGGTTGAATCTGGCTGGGTGTCCTCCCCATCTCCATTTTAGTTTACTTACACCACAACAGTTTGGGACCCAAGGACAGGCAAAAGGAGCAGCAGTAGATTGAGAAGAAGATGGGCACAACAATTTTTGGAAACAGCAGTGCCACAATGGACAAGAATAGCCAAGGACAGAAAAAATGGAAAGGACTCATATTAAATTTAGAAAATAGCTAGAAGAACTAAAAATGAAATGAGGTGAGGGGCACAACAAAGAGTGAAAGTGATACGGTGGATGTGTATACAAATAGATACAGAATAATTTAGCTAAAGAGTTACATCAAAGCTCACAGGAACTAGCTCTCCCTATGAGTTTGAATGAGCTACTGGAGGTAGGAGACCCTTCCCCATTAGGGATGTTACGGGCTTATTTATTTATTATTATTATATTATAACAATAAAACCTTCTTGGCTTCTGGGTATCTGCCACGTCATGTGTAAGCTCTCTGCCAACGTTTTGACCATCTTGCGTTGGTCTTGCAATACCCTTGATAAAGACCACGGTACACAGAGAGCTCTATAATTCCTGGATTTTAGCTACTCAGATGTTAATGTCAACCTTATGCATCAGGATTGGTCCTGGTACTCATTCCTATTTGAGACTGAGTTGTTCCCAGAGTCATATTGTCACCAGAAGAGTTAAGCGAGTTGAAAAATCCCAGTGATCTTAGGAAACAAACTGCAACCTTCAGGTTTGCTCAACCAACTGCATACAGCACAATCCTGAAAAAGAGTACTTGGTTAATTTTTTTTATTTGTATGGTCTTATAGGATATGCTTTCTCTTTAACCTTATAAATGAGGTTCAGTTACTTTTATTTTTTTACTTTCCTTTATTTTTAGGTTCAGGGAAGAACTCAAGCAGGTCCGTTTCAGCCACCAGTTGCAAGTACACCAGTACATGGGAGGAGCGCTGTCCTTTTTACTGAAACTTATCTATCTCCAATAAGAAGAAACCATTACGTTACTAGAAAGGCACCTTTTGAAAGTAACATCAACACCAATGCTCATAATATAGTTACAAGCACTCCATTGCCTGGGAGACATAATGTACCTTTTGATTCGTCATCGAGGATTCAAAGTGCACAAAGATTTTTAATACCAAAACCACCTGAACCACTGCAGCAACAAAGCCGGAAATCAAACAATGAGAAAACTTCTAAAGTAATCTCAGTTGTATCTAATAGAAAACAAGTAGAAGTGGTAAAAGATGTTAGAAATACTTCAAATCCTGGCATTAGTGGAGAAAATGGAGATATGTTATCTGAAAAGGAAACTCAAGAAAACCCATCTGATAACATTAATCTAACAGCAATAGAGAGGTATGTATATTACTTTGCATCCATATTAAAAAGATTTCATTTGACTGCCCATCTGAGAAACTAACAACCACTCAGTGATGTTTTAAATACCTTGTTATGTGCTAAAGAATTTGTGATATTCATTTGTGCCATACATTCAGGACTGGTTTAAGGAATTTTGGGGCCCCCCTCACATTTATTGCAGATTTATCAAGCCTAACATATTTACTGTGTGATGCAGATATTGTGTTAATTTCTATTGGTAGTTTAGTTTCACATACTACATTAGAGTTACTAATGCAATGGCATTTTTATAAATTTACATTTACTGTACTGGTGAAGACCCTGCAGAACTAAATGCAAAAAAAGAAGAAAAAAACACACACACAAAATAAGAAATCCTGTCTAGGGACACAAGCAACTTAAGGTGTATGAGAAAATTCATATCCATAAAAACAGGGACTAACTAATAAATTTTGAAACACCTGTGAATGATAACCTTATCGAGAGGTTCTTTAAGTATCCATTGGGGGATGCTTTTGTCGTCTAACCGTCAGATGGAGTATAGCTGAGGATGAGCAGCAGTGGGTACTCAAAACATGTTCAAATTAGTTCCTGATGAGCAGCGGTGGGTACTCGAAATATGTTCAAATTAGTTCCTGATCTAAGTGAAGTTGTATAATTGCGAAATCTCCATCTCAAGTATTATTTAATATCTAAAAACTTCATCACACAAGCTCCCTATAAAATTCTAGGATTCAAAGTGATACTTTGTGAATGAACTAGTAATAAAAAGCTGAATTTACTTTGTTTGGGATCTTTGTTGTTATGCATATGATCACAATTGTTACCAATTTTTATGCATTCCTGCAGTAATGTTTACCTTTTTGTTTCACAGGAAGAGTTCATATAAAAGAACTGATACTTCTAAACAGACAAGAGGTATGTTAACATTCTCAACATTATATTTATGATTTTGTTGGATTTAGTAAAAACCGCAGTTAACAAGATCTTCCTACATATTACAAGTCTCATGCCCGAGTGCACCATTCTCCGGTTCTCTTAGCTGTTTCGTAACCAGGGTAAAAGTAATATCGGGGTATTGTAAGAAAACCTGTGCACCATTGCTACAGTACCGCAGTTTCCCAACGCTTGAATATATTGTGGTTACTCTGCTACGAAGCCATTCCCATGGAGCAATTCGTGTTGGTTTCTTCCACTGCCGCTAGTTTCTCTCTCTGCTCGTCTGCCAGTCACGGTGACTTAATCTTGGGAGCAATAAGATGCAATGTTTACAGAGTTTCTGTTCATTATTTGCGTTAATGTAATCCTGTCTAACAGTCTGTACATTTAAATAAAATAACATTTATGTTTTAAAACATAATTCTCACACGTGTGCAAACCGAGGCAACCTATCCAAGGGAAAGCAACACCAGGGAATCTCTGTTCTGAGTTCAACATAGCCTCGCTTTTATTCCCGTACGACTAGTGGAAATTTTAGGTGCAAAGTCATGTATATGGCCATCAAAGGGATGTTATAATTATGTTCATGTATGTGCAAGTATGATAAATTGAAAGGGAACATAAGAAGAGAAATTGCAGCAATTTCACAAGAAGAATTATGCGTGTGAATGGAGACTTTCTTAAAACATCCCAGAAATTTGTGTTGGTAGATGTAGATCATGTTTGACATCTTCTATGACAAAAGTAGGCGATTATTCTAACTGTAGGCCTATTTCATAAATCCATCACTTTAATTTAGGGGTTATGTACATGACGACGACTTGCTTCCAGGGTGCTGCGCAGGACATTCGTTCTTCACATCGCAAAATTAATCTCTCTGTATATTAGAAGCATGTGAGATATGGCCTATTAACTCCAGATGGCACTTCATTATATCAGTTTACCTGATTTTTTTTGTATGGACACTTTGTATATTTCGATCCAGTCTAAAATACATTTTGGGAGTACACTAGAATCCCTCTTATCTGAACTTAAATCAACCGATACCTGGGATAACGGAAAAAGTTTTTCATCCAGTTACAAAATGTCCTCTTCTTTGGTACACTTGTACTTACAGCCTCCAAACCAGACATAGTAAAAATATCGCCACCTGGTCCTTCTCAACAGGTCATTAATACTGTATGTCTATCATCTTTTGTAAGGGATCTTTCAGTGAGCAATAAGGTCTGTACCATACAAAGAGAGAGCATTTATTCTGACTTCCAGCAGTTCGCATGGTGTTAATAATATTTCAATAAGGGGTTCTCCCTTATTTTGCAACATCGAGCAACCGTAAATACATAACAATTGAAAAAATTAGGCTGTTAGCACAATAAGAGATAATTTTAATAGCGTAACGTACTGTTTATCGCATTTCCTTCATTAATGTTTCAGAGTTATTGACTTAAATGGTACTTAAAAGGACTGGGTATACTGGAATTGATGATTATGTTAAAATTTGCTTATCCGAAGTCACCCCTACTCCAATTGTTTCAGATAAACGGGGTTCTAAATTGTACCATGAATTTTCGCAGTATAGAAAATATAAAAAATATATATATATATATATTTCGAAGAACCACTACAGTTCCTAATCATATCCCCTACAATGGCAATTCTACAATTTGTTACTACTTAGATTATAATAAACAATATGAAGCATTTTATACAGTAGAGCATGATAATGATTAAAATGAGTCACTTACATAATTTACGTAGGACTAGTTTCTAGGGAAGCAGCTCCCTTATCCTCAGCTGAAGGTTGACTGGTGCTATGGTGGATGATCTGATCTGGATCTGTAACTGGCGCCGTGCTACCCTCTGTTTTCTCCAGGGTCAAACTGAAAATCTCGTCATCCGTTGGAATTTCAAATTCATAACTTTGTCTCTGTTTTTAATGATGAGGATCTTTTCCCAAGCTGTTAACTCTAACGGTCGTTTGACGTGTTTCAATAATTTAATATCATCCTTGATGTGGTGATCGTGTGTGTAGGCATGGTATGCTATGGCCAATTTATCAGTATACAACAATCTAACATTCCTCAAATGCTCTTTCATTCTAGTTTCTAGGTTCTTCTTAGTTTGTCCTATGTATATTCTATGGCAGTCTTGACAGTCCATTTGATAAATACCTGATAATTTCAGCTGAAGATAAGGGGGCTGCTTCCCTAGATACTAGTCCTACGTAAATTATGTAAGTGGAGCAATAAGTGTTTTTATTCTTTGACTCATTTTAATCATACTTAGATTATGACCAACAGAACATTAACTTCTGTTTTGTTTGTAGGGAAAGTTGCTAATAAAGATAAAGACACCAGTAGTGGCTATGAAACAAAGGAAGCTCAAGGACCCTCTCCAAGCAAAGGTAATTAGAGTGGAACGTCAGTTATCCAAACTAACTGGGACTAAGGGTGCTTGGGATTTTCAGTTTGTTCAGATTATAGAATAATATGTACAAAATAACACATTAAAACACAGAACAAGTATAAAGGCTAGTTTACATGATGATACTAGGTTTTGTATCTACTTTCATGAAAGTGATTTCGTGAAACTAATTACACTCATTTTCATAAAAAATAATCTCAGGACAACCACATGATTCACCGTATTTCTGAAGTTCAAGTTGTTAAAATTCCACATAAACGTTTGAAACACATATGAATTCAGTCATTTCACAGTTTCCTCACTTCCCACTTCATTTTACAAAATGCAGATAAGCTAAATAAGCGTATAATCTCAAAATTACTATTATAGTTTCGTGAAAAGTTGGAATCAGCCGAAACTGCATAGTGTCATAACTCATTGTCGCCAGTACATCTCACGCTTGCACATTCAAGTAAAAAAACAGTTGCGAAACTTAGTTACGAAACCTAATTTCGTCGTGTAAACTAGCCTTAATAATAGGATGAATAACAATACAGTTACATACTTTAATGGAATTGGTTTAGGTAAGGTGGCTCTAGGCCATTAAGCATGAAAAGGATATAAAAAGGAGAGGAAGGTGCCAGAGAACTTACCAATTGGCAGCAGAAGCTGGTCTTCAATTGGTGCTGGCTCTGGTATCATAGTTACACATAAAAAAGAACATTAAAAACGAACATTTTTGGGCAAATTCTCTAAGTGATTGACAAAGGGCAAAGTTTGTCCGAAAATGTTCGTTTTTAATGTTCTTTTTTATGCGTAACTATGATACCAGAGCCAGCACCAATTGAAGACCAGCTTCTCCTGCCAATTGGTAAGTTCTCTGGCACCTTCCGCTCCTTTTTATATCCTTTTCATACTTTAATGGAAGTAATCTCTGATTTTTTCCTGCGTCATTTCCGAATTCTGTGTTTTTCCTAAACCAAACTCAATTACTCTAGTCACTTCCCAGACCAATTAATTGAAGAGTAAGAAGTTTATCTGCATTAAGAATAAGAGAGGCCTTAGGCACACCTGTGGTAATCTTTTTTTTTTTTCAGTTATGATTTATTTCTACAATTTGGTATCTGTTTTTTTAAAAGATACAATACTATTAACAGATCGAACTTAATACATCTTTTTTTGATCCTGTAATCACATCCAAATATATATTTCATATTACCTCAAATATAAAAGTAAGAAAACATGAATAAAAATATAATTTGTGAGCTGTACCCGCAATGCCATAGTTATGTAACTTGTTGAGTAAAATTGTATGATGTATACTATCGAAAGTTTTCGATAAGTCAACAAATATTGCCACGGTTTTATACCCTTTTAAATTTTGGTGGATTTTTTCATACACACTTTGAATAAATAAATGAATGGTAGGCTAATTTGGAGAAAAATAAATGCTATTTTATGTAAAAAAATATACATTCACTTCTGAGCATACCTTTTTTGTGTTTATACAATTCCAGATGAAGACAGAGCTCCTAAATCACCAGAAAGAATATTATCTCCAAGATCAAAGAAAATCTCTTCTCCTCAGAAACAGCCTCCAAGAAGAAAGAAAAGATTGTTAAATGGTAATGTACAAGTAAAAATTAGAAACTTATTCTGTTTGAATGATAATGTAGAATTTGTTTTTGTACTCAACTTCACTTACTTCATTTTTTCAAGAACATATTTCAACCACCATCATGGTCATTTTCAGCTAATGACTGAATGTTTTTAATTTCCCTTATTTGCTGGTCCTGATTAAATGAAATGTCTGTGGGGGGTAGAAATTTTGAACGCGTCTGTTTTCTATATGTGTGTTGAAGTTCATTGTCTTGTGTTTGTTTTTTTTAATAAGAACATTCTCCTCTTTAAGTTCTGAAGAGTTTTGAACACTTTTTAGTAATTTTGTTTCTTGACTAATTTAGTGGCCTTTTTAAAAATGCGCTGTTACTGCTTGCTGATTTGTTGTATTGTTTGTATTTTATGTGTCTAAGTTTGTTGCAGTTTTTGCAGCTTATTTGGTAAATTCCAGATTTGTTTTCCACTGTCTTCATATTTTAATTTTATTATTTTAGTTTCCGCAACAAGAATCAAATTTAATAGTAGATACGATATTGCCACAGGCAGTCACTTCTGATATCAGGAAGATGACTGAATTTAATTGGAAACGTTTGAAAATATCCTAAAGTTAAAAATATATTTTGGATTTTTTATATGATTTTGGTTGGTTTTGGTTCCCTTTGTTTTAGCCAATTTTATTGTTGTTCTAGCTCTTCTAGTAACAGACAATTCAGTCTGTGTGTTGGCTGATGTTTGTTACAGCCATTAAATCTTATAATCAGTTGAAATACTTCCTTGTTACAAATCAGTTGCTGCCTTACAGAAAATACCAGTACAAGTGTAGCATTTAGTATTTTTTAGATGGGGAACAGTTCAGCAGGAGTGAGGTTATTTATTTATTGAATGTTGCATATTTAAAAGGGATATAAGCTGTAATATATTTTTGTTCGACCATATTATAATTAGGGATGGGTCCTCGATACTTGAATGGTATCGGCATCGAGCCATACTTCAGAAAACTCGCTCAATACTTTTTCTGGTAAAGTATTTTCTGGTAATTCTGCAATTCTGATTTAAGTGAGAATGCTAGAATTTTTGAACAAAAACTAGTAAGTGGACTGTTTAAAAAACTAATTTTTGTTTTAATGTAGAGTTTAAAAATAATTATAGGCTACAAAGGATGCCCACTGCACGAATGAAATTCGAACAAGAATCGCCATGGCCAAAGCCGCATTCAACAAAAAGAGGACTCTACTGACCAGCAAGTTGAGCTTGGAACTAAGGAAGAAACTGGTGAAGTGCTACATCTGGAGCATTGCACTGTACGGAGCAGAGACATGGACCATGAGAAAGAGGGAGAAGAAATACCTAGAAAGCTTCGAAATGTGGTGTTGGAGGAGAATAGAGAAGGTCAAGTGGACAGAACGGGTGACAAATGACGAAGTACTGAGAAGGGTAGGAGAGAGGAAAATTATTCTGAATACAATTATTCAGAGGAAAGCCAATTGGATCGGACACATACTTAGACACGAGGGACTCATACATGATGTCATCGAAGGGAAGATCAAAGGAACTGCTGGAAGAGGAAGGAGAAGAATACAACATCTGGATGACATGAAAGATGGGAGGAGATACAGCAGATTGAAGGACGAAGCTGGAGATAGGGAACACTGGCGTCAGAAATTCTCCGTACGAAGACATGGACCTGCCACTAGGCAGAATACTAAATAATAATAATACTGATGATATGAAATTTTGTCTCATTAAATATGCACACTTATTTAATTTAGTTGGTATTACACAGTTCCCTCAACTTTTAATTTTTAGTGTACCTATTTATTGAAACTGGAAATGTTGACGGTATCGAGTATCGAGGGAAAAATCATGTATCGGTATCGAGTATCAAGAAAATCTGGTATCGACCCATCCCTAATTATAATGCATTTATTATGTGTGACATAATTGTATCATAGAGACACTCATTTCGACACTGTTTATCATTTCAACATCGGTGTGGTATTGATTATTATCGAACACGGAACGATCTTGAGACCTTGAGGGTAGCAGCTGAAATCTGCGTTATAAATAGCCTGTATTTAAAATAACATCAATTCTGTTTGTGTTAATTTTAATATCATACTAAGATGAATTAATGTCATTTTATAGAAACTAATGTTGGGAAGAACGCGTAGACCTAGGTAATTAATTAATAGTGAAGTTCAAGTGTGAAATATAGCTTCAATAATATAATGTCATTTTGTCAAAATGTCATGGTTTCATGAAAATGATGAAAAGGAAGCTTTGATTTTACCAATGACATGAGCTGCCATATGTCATAGAAGACAAGAACTACCGCCATTTGATGCAAAAGTCATGGCACGTTGAAGCATGACCATCTGTTTGAGTGAATCTAAAATCTCAAAATTTAAACATTTAGATTAAATATTTTACACGTGATAAATATTCCACCTTGAACCCTTATACACTTACAGATTACTGGAGATACGAATGCTATTACCATTAAAAGTACGCTATAATTAATATTACAGAAATATTTTAATATGTTCTGTTAACAGCATACAATACAAACATATTTTTACATCATATTATAAAAACTGAGACTAAAATATAATTATAAATTATGATTTGACAGATTTTAAAATGAGACAACAATATCCCAAGTCTATGATAAAAACATTAATATTATTGCAATAAAATGACTAAAAACAGCTATTATGTTTTTTATATGAGATAACAATATCTCAAGTCAATGATTAAAAAAACATTAATTATATTATAATACCATTGCTAAAAACAGCTATTATACATAAAAATTATTAGATCGTGTGTGAATATTTATTGAACAGTTTTAAGTCGACGAGAAACCTTTTTAGCTGGATGCTTCTATGTTCTTTATCGTACAACACTAATGCCCGAGTGCACCATTCTACGGTTTTCTCAGCCGTTTCGTTACCGCGGTAAACGTAATACCGGGGTATTTTCAAAATCTCTGTGCACCATTGCTAAAATATCGCGGTTTGCTAATGCTTGGAAATATCGCGGTTACTCTGCTATGAAGCAAATCCCATGGAGAAATTTTGTGTTGGTTTGTGTTGATTTGTGTTGGTTTCTTCCATGGCCGCTAGGTTCGCTCTCTCTCTGCACATCTTCCAGTCACGGTGGCTCGTTTATAGGCCAAATTTCATTACTTTTTGCCTTATTGTTCAATAATAAATGTTCATAAGGATAAAATGGAATATTATATTGGGTATATATGTCGGACTTTGAATTCAAACACCATAGATACTGTAACGATCGTGAAAATCAGTTGATTACGCCTACTGGATGGACCTGGTTTGAATGAGGTCATTTCAATCGAGGTTACATGCAACATTTGCAAATATATGTACCATCGTTCATTCTTCAAATAGATCCCACCTGTCTGTACATTTCAATAAAATAACATTTATGTTTTAAAGAATAATTCTCACACCTGTGAAATCTAAGGCAAAGCAACACCATGAAATCTCTGTTCTGAGTTAGACATAGCCTCACTTTTATTCCCGTTCGACTAGTGGAAATTTTAGGTGCAAAGTCATCTACATAGCCATGAAAGAGCTGTTATAATTATGTTCGTGTGTGTGTGCAAGTATGATAAATTGATTACATACACTATATACCGGTACATAGGCTATATCGTGATGCATGTAGCCATTCATTGCAAAGTTGGCCTAGGCCCACAGGTTTTCCATTTTTCATTTATTTCTTGCCTTATTGTTCAGTAATAAATGTTCATAAGGATAAAATGGATTATTATATTGCGTATATATGTCGTCTGAATTGAAAGTTTGAATTCAAACACCATAAATACTGTACTAATCGTACTAATCGTGGTTACGCCCACTAGCCTACTCGATGGACCTGGTTTAGTTGAGGTAAGAAAGGAAGGTAATTTCAATCGATGTTACAGCACAGTATTTGCAAAGATATGCACCATCGTTCATTCTTCAAATAGATCCCACCTGTCTCTCATTATTCTTTATGTTCAATTAGCTTTTGGCATAGATATCATAAATATGATACATTACGCTGATCTCCATCTTGGAAAGAAAACAGCGGTTTTCTCACTTTACAGCTCCTTCACGGCCGGTTTGCATCTTACCGCGGTAAAAGTCGAAACCGAGCATGATGTAACGAAAATAGACTTTACCAGGGTAAACTAAGCAACTTTACCGCGGTATTCTGAATACCGAGATTGGTGCACTCGGCCATGAATGTTTTGTTACTCACTTTTTTAATCTTCTTATTTTGGAGAAATTCTTAGCTCTGTTGTTTATTCACTTATGTTTGTGTGCTGTGTGTATTGTGATCTTACACTCACGTTCTTCTGTGGAATTTACAAGCGTATCTCCCAGTTTTCTTTATGAAGGATGCATTTCGACTATTCAGTCATCATCAGCTTAGAAGTAAATAAGAAACGAATTAGGTTACTGTAAATCAGACATAAGCTAACATATTATTTTGAGGTATCTTACCTGGATTGAGTACTAATAGCTCTGCTATTCGTGTTGTACTGACGTGAACGGAGGTGTGTTTGTCTATTTATTAGGTGTGGGTGTGTTCACTAGTATATCATAGAGGGGGTTATGTTGTATGATATCATCATTGATTATCTCCTTCCTGTGTTTGTAAATTTCTAAATTTTCGAGTGTGTCTAGTTTTTCCCCTTTCTTTTCTATATGTAATATTGACATTGCCTGTTCTATGGGTGTAGTTGTATGTTTTTCATCTAGCAAGTGTTTCGCATATGCTGATTTCCTTTTCATGTGTTTATAGTCGGCTTGATGTTCTTTGAACCTTTGGCTAAATTGTCTCCCCGTCTGGCCCATGTATACCTTTTTACAGTCATTACACTCCAACTTATATATTCCATTTTTTGCAAATTTATCTGTTTTTTGTATACTAGTATTGTATAATTTAGTTTTGATGTTGTTATTTGTTCTAAATGCAACTTTAAAGTCTTTTTTTAAAGTGATTCGTGATTCTGTGTATTCTATTATCAGTGCACGTGAATGTGATTGCTTTATTGTCATTTGTTTTGTTAAGGGGAATCAATGTTCTGGTTTTATTTTGTTTTTTCACTTTTTTATCTTTTTGTTTCTTGATTAGGTTGAAAATTGTGTTATTATTATAACCATTGTTATTAGCTAGGAAGGATACATACACTGACACAGTAATTCATAACAATTATAACCACCCATTTTCACAGAAAATGTCAGCTTTCAATTCCATGATTTATCGACTTCTAAATATCCCTATGAATAGGAAAAACTACAACCAAGAGTTAAAAACCATATTACAAATAGCTAATAACAATGGTTATAATAATAACACAATTTTCAACCTAATCAAGAAACAAAAAGATAAAAAAGTGAAAAAACAAAATAAAACCACAACATTGATCCCCCTTAACAAAACAAATGACAATAAAACAATCACATTCACGTACACTGATAATAGAATACACAGAATCACGAATTACTTTAAAAAAGACTTTAAAGTTGCATTTAGAACAAATAACAACATCAAAACTAAATTATACAATACTAGTATACAAAAAACAGATAAATTTTCAAAAAATGGAATATATAAGTTGGAGTGTAATGACTGTAAAAAGGTATACATAGGCCAGACGGGGAGACAATTTAGCCAAAGGTTCAAAGAACATCAAGCCGACTATAAACACATGAAAAGGAAATCAGCATATGCGAAACACTTGCTAGATGAAAAACATACAACTACACCCATAGAACAGGCAATGTCAATATTACATATAGAAAAGAAAGGGGAAAAACTAGACACACTCGAAAATTTAGAAATTTACAAACACAGGAAGGAGATAATCAATGATGATATCATACAACATAACCCCCTCTATGATATACTAGTGAACACACCCACACCTAATAAATAGACAAACACACCTCCGTTCACGTCAGTACAACACGAATAGCAGAGCTATTAGTACTCAATCCAGGTAAGATACCTCAAAATAATATGTTAGCTTATGTCTGATTTACAGTAACCTAATTCGTTTCTTATTTACTTCTAAGCTGATGATGACTGAATAGTCGAAATGCATCCTTCATAAAGAAAACTGGGAGATACGCTTGTAAATTCCACAGAAGAACGTGAGTGTAAGATCACAATACACACAGCACACAAACATAAGTGAATAAACAACAGAGCTAAGAATTTCTCCAAAATAAGAAGATTAAAAAAGTGAGTAACAAAACATTCAGTGTTGTACGATAAAGAACATAGACAGAAGCATCCAGCTAAAAAGGTTTCTCGTCGACTTAAAACTGTTCAATAAATATTCACACACGATCTAATAATTTTTATGTATAATAGCTGTTTTTAGCAATGGTATTATAATATAATTAATGTTTTTTAATCATTGACTTGAGATATTGTTATCTCATATAAAAAACATAATAGCTGTTTTAAGTCATTTTATCGCAATAATATTAATGTTTTTATCATAGACTTGGGATATTGATGTCTCATTTTAAAATCTGTCAAATCATAATTTATAATTATATTTTAGTCTCTGTTTTTATAATATGATGAAAAAATATGTTTGTATTGTATGCTGTTAACAGAACATATTAAAATATTTCTGTAATATTAATTATAGCGTACTTTTAATGGTCATAGCATTCGTATCTCCAGTAATCTGTAAGTGTATAAGGGTTCAAGGTGGAATATTTATCACGTGTAAAATAGTCACCCTTATAGGACAATGAAGTTTTTAAACATTAGATTAAATATGGTCGAACAAAAACAGTCATATTTAACTTGCCTATAATGGTAATTAAGATGCTCGTATGACAATTATGAAACTCGCATTTCTTGTTTCATAAAGATACTCATATCTTAATAAATGCTATTATAGGCTTGTTGCATAATGTACTAATGTAAGGAACAATTAAAGATGGGGTAGTTCTTCATAATTCCCAAAAGACCGTAATGCTTTACCTGATACCAAATTGGTTTGGCTACTCCCTTCAGATTTGAAATTATTTGCTCTGCTAATAATATTCTATTGTTTTTTTTTTTTTTTTTTTCATGTTGAAAAATCCATCTTTCTTGCCTGAAATATTTATTTTGCCAGTAAACATTTGTTAAGCATAAGGCTGGGCGGCCACCGAAAGCGGAGTTGAGCGGAGTTGAGTGAAGCTGAGTCAGCTTTGAAAACCGAATCAAAGGTTTTTAATGAAAGGGTGGCCACCAGATCCAGAGCGGAGCGGAGCGCAGTTGAGCGGCGTCGCAAGGGTCAACTCCACTCAGCTTTGACTCGACCGAGGTTCGGTTTTGAAGCTACGCTTTCTCTTCCCCCACCACACCGATGCAAGGAAAGTTGCTGACTGAGCTGGGGTCCACTACGCAATCGGTTGCCGACCCCCTCGACTCCACTCTGCTCCGCTCAGCTCAGCTCAACTCAGCTCAGATCAACTCCGCTTTCGGTGGCCGCCCAGCCTAATTGTCTTACCAAAAGCTATCAGGACTTATGCAGAGTGTCTACAGGTCAAGAAAAAGTCCAGAAATCGAACACTAGGCCAAGAATGTCATGAAAAGTCAAGAAATGGCATGGTAGGTCAAGAATTTGTAAAGAAGTAAAGTAAAGAAGAGAAAATGTTTTGCAGTCTCCTTTGATGAGAGCTTAAATAAAATAGCTCAGAGATGTCAGATGGATTTTGTTATTAGGTTTTGGGATGAACAATTAAACACAGTGTCAACTAGGTACTTGGCATCAGAATTTTCTTGTCGTGCTACAGCAAATGACTTGGTGGATACTTTTATCATGGGTATTTCAAAACTGGTGTTGTCATTTGAGAGTGTTATGCAAGTTGCAATGGACGATCCCAATGTGAACCTAAAATGTTTGCGTGATTTAAAGGAAAGCCTCAAAATTGAAGCAGCCAGAAATTTTTGACGTGGGAACGTGTTCTCTGCATATTGTACATGAAGCCTACAAAACTGCTCATAACAAGAGTGAGTGGACAGTTCATAAGTTTCTTCATTCTCTTTTTTATCGGTTCAATGATTATCCTTCCAGATAAGCAGATTACACACACTTTTCTGGTTCCTGAAGATTTCCTTTAAAGTTCTATGCAATCAGGTGGCTGGAAAACTCAAAAGCCATTAAGAGAGCCTTAGAAATGATCACTCCTCTTAAGAAGTATGTGAGTGGTGTCAAAAAAAAAAAAAAAAAAAATTCTCCTCAAACTGAGAACTTTGAAAAGGTACAAGAGTTTCTGCAGGATCAGCTGTTTTTACCCTAAAATGCTGAAGTACTTGGTGAAGGAAATTTGTAAGATAGTCAAGCAAAGAAGTGAAGAAAAGGTCAAGAAATTTGGATTCTCAAAGCTTGTAGACATCCTGTTACGATATTACTGTTAACTTATAATTTTGTATTTGTTCTCTGTATTGTTGTGTTGTCCTGCTATATGACTTCGCCTTCCTGTTGCTATTTCTAGATGAGAAAGAAGAAGAGGAAAGTGGAAGCGAATCTGATAGAAATAGGGACAGCAAGAGTAAGCATAAAACCATTACTTCACATGCAACTGAAACTGTGACAAAAAGATCTGAGATGATTACCCAGGACAAAGAAAATAACCATTTGTCTCCAGGAGATAATTATGAATCAGGTTCAGTGTTATTATTTCATATTTAAATATTCAATGTGAAATATTTTTATTGCTTTTGCTTATATTTAAATGACTTTGCTAAATTCTGAATCTAATGGTTCTCATTTGACTCTTTTTACCCCTCTCTAGATGATGATGAGCATAAAGATTCCAGCAGTGATAGCACCATTAAGGGGAACAGGAGTTTGGTAAATACCAAAGCAAATAAACTGAGGTCAAAATCCAAGGTGGACAATTCGTCCACCTGGAAGAATCTGACTGCTGGATCAGGTAAGATAAATTCATCATTTTTACCACTAACCCCTCAAAGATGGAGGTATTTTAAATTAACTTCTACTGTACAGATAGAGAAATTTTAAACTTTCAAAGCCCTTTTAAATCTGAAGCTCCATTGTCAAGGAAAATGATGTGCCGGTACTGAATGCTGTTCTTTTTATAGAACTGGGCCAGCTAGGGGCATCCGAATTGGAGAGAAGAATTGGTTGAACCAGATATGGGGATGGGGATGGTGTGTAGAAAAATAATCAAAGTGAGGAGCAAAGTTCCCCCCCCCCCCACCATGGTTTAGTGTGAAAGTGCGGTTGGCTCGGTTGGTCTTCAATAACATGGAACCAGGCAGGGATTTTTTGGATATCACTGTCTTGATTCATGTTGTTGGGTTCCAAGCACATTTCCATGCCTTCTCTCACCACTCGAGAAACTTTTAAGATCTGGCAAGAAGAACTATTTTGCCAAACTTAATGTGATAGCCTGTGGTTGTGGAATGTTTCTCTACACAGATTTCTCTGGATTGTACAGCCAGACGTTGCAGGCGTGTTCCCTGCAGCATATTTCACTGTATAGCCGGTATATCCAATGTATTGCAGGGAATATTGGGGTCCCCATATTGATTACATATACACAAAGTTTTCTAGAGTGGTTTATTTATTAATGAACTTAAGGAATTATGTACCTTCCCATTACATACGCTGTGCCTATTTTATATTCTTCCAATCATTAATTATAGCGAGACAAGTTAAAGAACAATATGCGCGGAAGTGAGTAGCGCAGGAACTAAAGCTAAAGGCATGGTCGATGCTTAGCCCGTATATTCACACGCTTGTTATTTAACTTGTCGCACTATAGCTATGGTCTGATTTTACAGGGGAATTGTGTGCGAGTGAATAAGGTTTTACTTATACAAAAAAAAAATGGTGAGAATAGTTACTCGTTCATCTAACAGGACATATTGCAAACCACTGTTTATTGAGTTCAGAGTTTTAATGGTAATTAATTTATACATTTACTTACTTTTAATCTTTACTAAATAAGGTACAATGATTTTAAGGTAAGGAAAATTGGATATAACACTTGCAATGAAAACGTTTTGCAGATTCCCTTTTGTGCACTAAACAAGATGCAAAATAGTTATTCAGTAACAGGTTTGAAATTATTTAACAAGCTCCACAGTTCAGTAATAGACATGACGCTTCCATTCTTTAAAACAAGACCACATGCGTGGCTAATAGTCAAACCCTTCTGTAGTCTTAGTGATTTTTTTGAAACTGACATTGTAGTCATTTAACACTTATTTTGTTCTATTTTATTATACATGTGTTTTTAAATTTATTGTGTGTGTTTTAAATTGATTTATAATTCCAAATTTTGTAAATTGAGTTTTTTTATTTTTTTATTGTGGCATCAGTCAATTGGATATAGTGTATTTGTGTTTTATTATCTGATGAGTTCAATTGCATTCTATGTATATGCTTAAAGAACAATAAACTTTAACTTTAACTTATGGTATACAACTACTTTCTAAAGTCCTGGTTGTCCTTAACAGGCCAGATCAGTTATTTTATTTTTTGGGGAAGGGGGTTAGAGGGATTGTATTTGTATCAAACTTCTGGAGGATCAGTAATGTCTTGATTGATCAGTTCCTATCAGTCTTTCTCTCAAATCCAGACTCCCCAGTTCTGTAAGAACACAATCCCGTCTGGACATTTCATTCTGCTTGACAATGGGGCATCAGGTCGGCCTCTGAAATGTCAGAATTTACCCAAGTAACCGTCTGGCTAGAAGCTCGGAAAAATATTCTACAATTAGTTCTACTTTAATAAAAGTACATTTTTAATTTTATACCACTTCACTGTGTGATTCCCATCTATAATTCCATTATTTTACAAAACAGCTTTTCATTTTTATTGTTGTGATAAAGTAACAGCCATTATCACCATCCTTATTATCAAAGTTACAACCATTATTTGTTATTATTAGGTATTGGCTTTATTCATTAATTGACTCTAATATCTTGTACATTCAGGTGAAAATGAAGAAATTGGGTTTCCTGGAAGAAATAAAAAGAGAAGCAGGCCAAAAAAGTCATATGCATATGTAAAGAAGACAGCATTCCGTAAAAGGACTACAAGGGCTGAAAAAGAGAAGCAATTGGAAGAATTGAGAAATGGTAAAATATATTTGCAGAACACTTTCTTACTTTGTGAATTGTAGCTGAAAAATGTATTCTTGTGTATTCTTGCAAACATCCTTCCCCTTTGAGTACAAGTTCTTATTATAATAGAAGCTCAATATTTGTTGTGTGAATGAAACCAAACATTACCTGTTCCAAAACTGCAATCATCCAGATAAAAGTGGCAAGAAACACAAAATAGTACCTAACATCTTAATATTTCAAGATGATGATATAAACTTAACCTTGAGGTGTAGCAATTGGTTTTTTCTTTATTACTCGTTAAAAAAGCAAACATCTCTATCTGTTATCAAACAGATATCTCTGAAAACATGTTTCAATTGATACCTCGTTCATACGTATTGATTCACTTTTCGTAAGGGTTCTTTACAACAGAAATGATTTGCATAAAATAAAAGATATTTATTTATTTATTTATCCAATGCCAGGATTTGACATTAAGGTCATTTTGCTTCTGGCTTCCCAATATAAATACACTGAATTTTTATTTTGTTGTTTGGTTTGATTAAGTTTTGTCATGTCCAGTCATTAGGCGGAATAGTCCAACAGCTTCTAGGTGGTCTGCTTTCCTTGTTGTATCATATAATGCTGAAATAGTTTCCCATTTCTTTCCTTGTGCAACATTCTTGTCTTCCAGTGTTTGGTTTTGTATTGAAGATTGTTTTTATTTCTTCTGTCTTCTTTCTGGTGGTTGTGTTGTTGTTTATTTCATTTGGGTTCCTGGTTCCTTTTTTGGCTAGTTGATCTGCCTTTTCGTTACCATTTATATCTATATGTGAGGGTACCAATTGGAAATTTATTGTTTTATTAATTTTCTGTAGAGATAATATGTCATTAGAATTGGTTATTACTTTCAAACTTATTTCTTAGAAGCTGTCTTATGGTATGTTTATTGTAGAAGATACTTACTATAACTGTATTGTTTTCTGTAAATCTGATATCTCCAATAATTATAAACTCTATTATGAATTCAGGAGATGATGAAGATATCCTGAACATCACACCAAATAGAATTCACGATCTTGGTGAAAGATGTACCAGAAGCAAGAATTTCAAAACTGTTCCTACTCATATGTCACCTTCATCTGGGACTAAAGGACAAAGGAAACGTGCACCTCACAACCAGATTGGTGAGTCAGTTAAAAAATTTAACTTTTAAAGAGCAATAGTGAAGTTATATTGATCAGAAGAGTTATTTATGATTGAAATTTCTAAAATGTAATTTTTTTTTAGTAACGGGTGTGAAATGAAGAAACTGGGCAAAACAGAGTTCCTTAAAGTTCTAATTGAATTAATATAGGAATGTATAATCACTAGGAGGTGCCCGTGGCTTCGCCACGATAATTCTTTTAAAAATTAAAAATCAAGAGTATAATAATTATTAAAGCATTATATTTATTAACACTTGCACGCGAATCATTCATAAACTAAGCCATTAATAATTATTAATTATAATTAATGAAACAGCTAAAATTCCTGCTTTAGAGTACATTCCACGACATGAAAGCGCCCCCTGGGAAAACTATATCAGAATCGATTATGCAGTTCCAAAGAACCTGTGAACACATAATACGTATTGTTTCTCAGCTGTTTATTGACATGAATATGATGTGAATTTTATTTTATAAATTCAGTGTAATTTTCAGAAATTATATAATGTTTCAAGGGAAGGAATGGTTTGTTTGGATTATTATTATCAGCGATATTTCAAGAGATAAAACCATCAATATTTTACAGCTGTTGCCCCCGGCTTCGCCCGCCATTATTCATTGACTCCAGGATTTTTAAGAAAATTACACTGGTAGATTATTAAAAATGTTTGTGGTTCAGAGCTATGAAAATTGTAAGTAAAAATAAAATTAGAATATTTGTTCATTGTGTTCATTTCACTTAGGCCTTATATAATAAAGAAACGGTTTTCCTTCCTAATTTTGTAGTCGTCATGAAAGTTTAGACTGCGAGAGACGAACATCGCCGAGTATACCCGATGTCTCACGAAGCGGGCGAGCAAGCACGCTATTTAGGGCCGTTGAATTGTATAAGTGTAGATATGTTTTTCTCCTACAACTGTAATTAATTAACAGTAAATAAATATTTAAAAATAGAGATATTAAAAGGTAGTAACAATTTCATCGCCATCTGATTCTGTGATCGTCAGTTGTATTTATTTTTCAGTGTGTAACCGGAATAACAGGGCATAAACAGAGAGCTTTAAAGATAAGAACTGTCTTTATATAATGGTATCTCGAACTTCCAACAGGGTGGCTAGGAGGAGCTTTTGGCAGCTATCTCTGCTTTTGCCGTCTCTCCTGTATACATATTTTTTTAAGACCAGCTCACTTCTCCCAAAAATTGATAGCAGAGATAGCTGCCGAAAGCTCAGAATCATTCCGCTACTCACCGATTGGAAGCCCAAGAAACCATTATATATTCCCAATACCAGGAAAACCTCAGTTCACACAAGACCTGTCTTTACCTCTTGTAAACATTCTGCATCATAACTTAATTTCAGCACCAAATTTCTGAATGCAGAAGTACAATGGTGCAGTTTAAAGATTAAGGGTGAATCAGAAATTCTATCTTGATCATCTGCAGAATCAGTAGGATGCGATTTATGAGCCTTGATTATGTCTTTCTATGTGATAAGTAAACAATATTTAGATGAGTCAGTTTCTTTTCTAACTTCGGTTCTAATAGATGGTGTTAGATTGATTTCTTTGAAAAATGTGTCAGTTCATCTGTCTGCAACGAACAGAGGACCTAGTGTCATTATTCATAATTTGCCGGAATAATTTTTTCCTGTGGTTGTGAAAATATTGAGCTAACTCTAAATTTTCTTGTGCTTCCGTGCCTTCCTCGGGGACGTGCTTAGGACTAGGAAATGTACCACTTTATTAAAAAGTGAAAAATTAACAAGACTTGGTGTATATTAGTATCTCTTATCCTTTCTTTAGCCATTGATTGTGTTGTTCTTCATCAATTTTGTCTCTCTCCATTAGCGTTGCCACCTTCCCGAATTTGGTGGGTCATCCCGCATTGTAAGAACATTTTCAGCATACCGAATTATGCCTAAGAGGGACGCATTATTATTATTATTATTATTATTATTATTATTATTCTTTTTTTTTATTATTATTTTGCTAGCCTCTTCTTTTTGAATGTTAGTGTTACGGTTACATAGCCTATTCAGTTTTGGCTTTGTAACGAATATATAGGCTACCATCTTTCTCTTATTAATAAATTGTTCCATGTACAAATTTAGGTATGAAGATTGGCGATATGCATATTTTCGATAAGTGTCCCTCCTTAGCCTTACCAAAAGGTGGCAACCCTACTCTCCATTTCAGTTGTGCCTTGTAATTATTGTGAAAAATTTGGTGAATGTAAAATTTAAGAATGCTGTTGTAAAGATCTCAGGACCAGTCTTTGAGCAACTGATAGAAGAGCTATGCATGCCTCTTTCTTGATTTAAAAGAACAAACACAGTAATTGCACTGATTTAGGGTTTTGTAAACAGACTGGATTTGTAGATGTGTTATTGATAATAATATAATTTAATTCATTCGAGAAGTTTGATTTGCCTTAAAAAAGGCATTTGATTTTTATTGTTGAGACACCAGTGCCGCGCTGTTACTCATTTAGCACCATCCAGGGGACATTTATAACTTGTGGAATGCTAAGGACACGAGTAACTTTAGGACACTTTCACTTTTGTCACACTTTTTTTTTGCAATCATTTCCTTCTGTTTTGCAGTATTAACATGCTGAACCACCTGAAACTTTTTTTCACTCCCAAAAATATTTTCACATGTCTTACAGTATTCAACACTGTGGCATCTGTACTAATAGAAAATTATCTTTGTAATATTCCTTTAGCTTGCTGAGGAATTGTCTATTGCCATTGAGTAAGTAAGTGAATCATTGATCGTGAATCATTAAATTACTTGTGTAGATATGAATCCTTAAACCTAAACTTAAACCAGAACATTGTTCCTATTAAACATTACATGAGAATGTTTTAAGAGAAAACTTCCTCTGCCACTAGGTAATTCTCACTGAATGAGATGCCTGAGTGACATTGTGTGATTTAAGCGGCATCCTTTTTTTTATTATTTGCTAAAGCTGGAATTAAATAAAATAACTGATTTAAATTTTGTTCCCAGTTTATGTATTGAAATATGCCAAATAAACGTATCTACTAAAATATGGTGCAATGAATTAAATGAGCATATACGAGGGGCTTTCCATATTGATTTACACTTTATTTTTTTACATTCACTAAGAACCTCTATGCCTTGGCAGATATAACCACTGTCTCAGCAAAATCTTCATTAAGCTGTACATACTTGTGCCACCCAAGTGGGACTTTTTTAGGCCCTCTGAGAACCACTTTTTTCAGAGTCTGTCACACCCACCTCAGGACAATTCATGGAAGTTGACAAAATGATGTCCGCACAGAGGTTTTTTTTCATAGCTCTGAATAGGTGGTAATCAGAACCAAAGCCCAATTAATGCAGTGGAAGCACAAAGGCAGCTCCCCATCGAAGAAGTACTGTACAGTGCCCTCAGCGGGCAAACGCATGGCCACAATCTTTTGGAACAAGGATGGAATCATCCATATTGACTGGATGGAACCAGGGACCAACATTAACAGAACGACTAAGATGGGGTTTTCCGTGCTGCCACATCCACTGTATTCTCACTTCTGCACAGACATCATTTTGCCAACTTCCAGGAAATGTCCTGAGGTGGGTATGACAGACTCTGAAAAAAAGAAGTCCCACTTGGGTGGCACAAGTATGTACAGCTTAATAAAGACTTTGCTGAGAAAGTGGTTATATCTGCCAAGGCATAGGGGTTCTTAGTGAAAGTAAAAAAAATTAAGTATAAATCAATATGGAACGCCCCTCATATATGGAATTATATGCCCAAATAATTTATCCAGAGCACTAGAAAATTTGTAATTTGTGAACATAATTTATCAGCATATCAGTAACAGCTTTGAAAAATATATGCAAATGAATGAAACTTCCTAAGCCCGGTTATAATATTGTCTACTGAACAGGCTAAAGAACAATAGACATGTATACTGTAATCATGGTACTCTCATAAGATTCCATGGCCTTCTGTATCCTGGCACAATTTACTTAATAAACAAAATTTACAAGTACAGTAATCAGTTTCAGCATTGAAAATGGACCAGTTAACTACATCTGAAATAGGTAAATCTGGTATTTTTGTTATTATTATTTATTATTGCTTTTAAGATTCAGATTGTTATTATTTTTTTACTAAGATATAGCCATACTCCCCTCACATTGGGGTTGATTGCTAAAGCAAGGTTTTATCCATGGCCATGCTTTAATACCACCTCACAATTGTTAAAACAAAGTTACACTCATTTTCCTGAGCTATGGCTGGTAAGCAAGACAACCTAGATGAACCAAGTAGGTTTAAGATAAATATGCTAAATCAGCAAGAAGATATTCATAAGCAAATTAATCTTCTGAGGGCATAAAATCCACTTGTTAGAATATTGTGGACAGAATTAACCCATTACAAGATTATACTGACTTTAGTTCACAAAAAGGTTTCGTCTTTAAAAAAAAATTACGTACAAGTTTGAAAAAATGCTAAATCATAACCTACACCATAATGCTAAAGGTGCAGGGATTACATTGTCAAATGGATTTGGGTATTTCTGGCATATCTCAGCCAAAAGTAATAATCTGCCGTCCAAAAATGCTGATATTGTTGATGGCATTTCTGAGAATGTGGATATGTTATGTACCTTTTACTGAAAGCATGCTGTGACAATAATGATCACGATATGTTTAATGCATTGCTGTTTGTAAAACATGAGGCCTTGGTTTCTATTGAGATAGTGCCTACCTAATTTTTATTTTAGAAATCCCACTGAGATTCAAACTCCAGTCTTAGCTTGAAAACCTTTACTTTGATCTATGGTAAAGATCTTGAATCGTGCTTTAGCAATCGACCCATTGAAATCACAGGAAAATTTCACCCATAATATATCACAAACACACTGAATTGCGATGTTTTATAAATATTTCAAAGTAATAGTTATAAAATGCCATAGGCCTATTTGACTGCAAATGATGTGTTTTGCACAGTAAACAATTTTCACATATTTTATTCGTTTATTTTGTTCAAATATGATGCATGTAAGTATGGTATCTTGAATGTAAAATATCTGTTACAGGGGTTTTGGATTTTTTTGTTGTAGACCTAGTTACTAAAACTTGTGACACGTCTGCATATACTGTATACACCCGAATACTACCCACCCCTGAAAAATACCCGCACTCAAATTTTTGGAAATTAAATTTAAAAGGAAAAGAAACCTATAGGTCCATATATAAAATTATTTTGCCAGGAAATGCCAGTCTTGACAATCGACATATGTTTCCATGTTTTGAATTTGAAAATGTCTAAAACATACTATGGAAATGTGGGTAGTGCTGTTTACAAATAACAAGAAATACGTTCATATATTCCTTTCTTTCCCAATCTGAAAATGGTTGTTTCCTAGTTACCTTTTGCTGGCCTCTGGATAGCTACAATAGCAGTGGCGTAGCGTACTATAACTAATTAGGGAAGCTGATAGCATACATATGGAAAAGCAAAGGCTAGATTAAAATCCTTACCTTAATTTTTGAAAGGCAGCTCTATTCTCCTGTTTCTCCCGATAAATAATTCTATGACATCATCTTCGAATGTGTGTCTGCTCCTCAATCCATTCAGCAGAGCCTTCTCTATGTTTAACAATGCGAGTGCCGCTAATCTTTCCTAAGTCTGAGAATTTCTCAGGCAATTTTTAATCCTTTTTAACGCAGAGAAAGACCTTTCACTTGTTGCACTTGTAGCTGGAATTGTTAAGATTAGATTGCACAGTTTGTATGTTTGAGGAAAAACTGCTCTTAAGTCGAAGGTCCGGATATATTCATGAAGAGCATAAACAGTTTCCTTCGCCATATCAGAATCACAATAAACAGCAGAAAGTTCACTCCTCAATACAGCAGCGTCGCCAGGAATTTTATTAAGGGGGGGCAAAATCAATTTCGGACCTCAATTTCAAATGATTAGGCTAAACACATTAATATTCACTTAGTTAACCAGATCGTTATTTTGAACCTAAGCTGAATTCGACGAGGCTACAAAGATTTTTAAGTTAACAGAATACGCTCTTTTGAGCAAATGGCCTTGGTGAGATATTATTATAAATACATATTACAGTTATAATTAATTAATACTTGCTAAACTCATTATAAAGTAATTCTTTTTTTTATTCTCCATGCTACAACTGTAGGTTGACAAAGAGTACCACAAATAAATAAATCCATAAGGCAATCCAGAGGGGGGCAGTTGCCCCCCCATGCCGACGCCCATGCCTCAATACAGCAATGTCGAAATGCATTCCATAATTTTCTTGTAAGCATTCTAGAGCAGATTCTGGAAACTGAGTTTGAAAAATCAAGGAGACTTAAATATGTCAGTCTGGGGACCTCTGCAAACCTGGTTGAAATATTCAGAGATAGCACATCAATGACTACGTAAAAAAAGTATTTTGTATAAAGATTTCTTATATTCACCAGGAATTGAATCTATGCAAATTCTTTTAGATTTTTGGGAGCAATCCTGTTCAGACGAAAATACATTAATTTTTTTCCCAGACAGAATCAAAATTCTCACGAAGTTTCTGCAAATGACGTTTAAAGTGTTTAATCTTTCGCATACAGAAAGAAATAGAGTATCATTTAGTTTTGTCTGAAGCATTTTGAATAGTGAATCAGAAAATGAAAATATTAAGAACAATATTTCTAAAAAGAAATTGAAATCGAATCCCTTTATAGTCGTCAGCAGACCTTGGGCAGAAACAATGGTTTCTGAATCCCTTTCACTCCTATTTTCAACAATGCCGTCAAATAACTGTTCAATATGGGATCTGTTTTAATGAATCATTTCTACTAAACGACTATGATACTGCCATCGTGTAGGAGCAATAGCAGGAAACATTTTGTTTAAATGTTCATTTAGGGCAATAGATCTTTTAGAAGACTTCGATTGAACGGAGACTAAATTTCTTTGTTAATACGTCTTCAAAATTACACAATCACAAGAATCACTGCTGTCACCCATGATGATAAACAGAACCGCCCACACCACACCACATGCGGACCTACCCTAACGCATGCAGTGCTAATGCGGTGGAATATCAAACTGCAACCGCTTCCAAATCTACCAATTTTAGTGGCGGGAAAACTACAAAGCTTGCATTTCCGTACAGCCTAGAAGACTGCTGTTCAGAAGCAGCTTCCTAACTTGGGCTGCCGCATCAAACTGTGCAATAAGACTGCTGCATCTCATGTTGTCTCATTTTACGGAACACATGATCTGATGAAAATAATGTACTTCATCTACGAATTCAATGTCTTGCATTTACAGACTATTACACGATAAACATTAATTTAATTTTTGCCTACAATCTTGGGGAAGCACTGCTTCCCTAGCTTCTTAAGTAGCTACGCCCCTGTACAATATATCGCATCCACCTGTTGAAAGGATGCATTTTCCTTTCATTACAGCTTCGCTACTGTTATACTATACTGTGATGCTACTACAAAGCATCATGCTATATTGAGCCGATATGGTACAAATTGTTGAAATTCAAATGAGAGGAGTTTAGTATTCAAATTATACCAGCATCCCAGTTTTTCGTTCGTGATTTAAAAAATAATAATATGCAGGTAGTATTCTAGTATATACAGTATGTAAATACATTAAGAGTTGTTTTCTTATTTAATATTGATCCTTTATTAAATTAGTTCCTTTTTTTTTTTAAATATTGGTATAAAATAAATAGTTTATACTAAATTAATAAATACATATAACATAGCCAGTACTTCCACAGTCCTCCTTTCTTTGAAATTCAGAGGTTTGTTTTGTAATTTGTCAAATTCAATATTTTTTCTTCTCTAGAAGAAGAAAATGGACTCAATAATTCGAGGAGCAGTAGTGCTACAAAGAAAAATGCACCGATAAGTGATAGCGCAGATATACCCCAGTCTAAATCTATGGAGGATTCCACAAATAAAGGAAAGAACATCTCATCTCCACAAAATAATCTGGATGCTGCTTCAGGTTATAAAAATTATAGTTTTTCAGCCTTGACTGATTAACAATTTTTTTTTTACACTACCTTCAAATAAAGTATTCCTTAACTCAATTGAATAAAGATATTAAAGTTTGCCTTTTCGAAAGTAAAGAAATAAAGTTTTTCACAAGTATCAATGAAAGTGTAATTTTTAAAGCACTCATGCTCTCTATTATACAGTAATTTTAATTTAACTGATAATAAACTCGCAATGTCAATATTTGCTGCTTCAATTAAATCTCTTTAGACAGGTCACCATTCATATCATCTTCACTTATATTTCAGTAGGAAAAATAATCTAGTTTTACCAAAAAAGTCTGTTATTTACTGGTAGTCTTAAAAACAGAATAAAAGAAATTTGATAGCTCGCAATCGTAGTATTGAAACAGAAAACATCTGATGGTCTGTTTTTATTTTTAAAGAGGCAGGCAAGTTAGGAGTCTTAAGATAAGATCCAGCAGGTGATGCCCAAATTAATTTATATACATTTTAATTTATTTGCTATTTTATTTAGAGGTAGTGTAAAAAATTATGCATACAACTAGAAGAGAAAGTCACCTTTTGCTTGTGACCATAATGAGCCATTCCTGAATGAAGGTCTGCTTCATCTTCTAGTTGTGTACATAACTATTTTAGACAGTTGGAGGTAAAAAGAGCACTTTTAACAGTAGATGATATTAATTCAAACGAGAAAATTATGCCACTGAGTGGTATAAAATTATAACACTCCAGGGTTATTAACTATGGATTGTCACATGTAACATACTCTTAGTTAAAAAAATTTGCATATGATTATTAAATAGGCTCGGTTTCATAAAAATCAAGAATGTTAAAATTCATTGTGCCTTTCTAAATGTTAAATTTCTCATCGTAATCTAAAAAAATAGTCACTTGGTGGTTAAAAAGCGTTGTCAACTCCATCCCATATGCTGGCAGCCATGCACCAGAAAAACAAAACCCTCTGTCTGTGCAAGTGCTTACTAGGTGGAAGGCTCCCAAAATTGCTGCACGGTACACAATAAAATATATTTCACAAATATTAGCTGCTGTCTAAAAAATAGTGTATGATACACACGGTAAATGCTTTGATTTTGTTCGTATGATTGTTACACTCGCCCTTTTGGGCCCATGTTGCAAACATATCTACTTGCAAATTAAAATGTTGTGTTTAGCACTTCTTTCATAAGTAACTATTATAAATACCCTGATTATATTTATGATTCTATTTTAAATTTTCAGTGAGTAGTGCAGTAATGGTTATGATGCCATTCACTGTTAAAACAATAGTATATGGGGGTCTATTAACTTTAAACAAATTTTTACATACTTTAAGTGTTCTCTGTTTAGTTTGGTATCTCAGTAACTTGTATTTGCATTTCAGCGTTTCCATACTGTGCCAGTAGACTGCAGGTTTTCATCAGTTTTTGTAATTGCTAAAATAATATAATATATGTAATATTAAAATATCTTAGATTACTTCCACATATTTTGAAACTATCTCTATTCAATAAATCTGTCATGTTGGTCCTGATTTCCACCGTTTAATGTAGTCAAGAATAAAATTAAATTGTTTTCGGTGCATCATGTGTTATTTTTCCTTTCTTCAATATTCGCGACGTTTCAGTCTTATCCTTCAGACCTTCCTCAGGTGATTGTTTATATCATGCCAAGATGGAAGCGGATGTTGTCACACGGACAATTGAGAGAATATACTCTTGTCATGATGTAAACAATCACCTGAGGAAGGTCTGAAGAATAAGACCGAAAGGTCGTGAAGATTGAAGAAAGGAAAAATAATACGTGATCTGCTGAAAATAATTTAATTTTCTTCTTGAGTATCTCTATTCAGTAATTTTTTTATTGTCACAGAAACATTCATCGGTTTTTAACTAAGCAGCTTGTCGGTTTTTGTTGTTTTTTTGCAGTAGAATTAAGAGGTTGTATTGAAAAAGCTTTTTATTGAAATAGTGAACAGGAATCTGCAAAAATATTAGTACACAGAAAACACAATTTGTTTTAATATTTCATAGCAATTGACACAAATTTGATATTACTTGAAATGATTTGATATACACTTGTCGCATAGTCTCTGCTCTCTTTGGTCAACACATACCTTCTTCGTCACATTTATTTTTACACACCTGAATCTCACCATAAGTGCGTGTTTGTTATTTTTACCCCAGATTGTTCAATACCAAAAAAGATAATTTGAAATAAAATCGCCAAGAATGAACCCAAGTGACAAGCATATGAAAATTCTTGATCTCACACTATTTTGAAGTGGAGGTTTGCACATTAAATGGAGAAATAGAGTCAGTTTTTACACTCAACTTCACTTATTAATTTATCCAAGAATACATTGCAACTGTCACTGTGGTGATCCTCATCACCATCATCAGTGTCAGACATAAGCTGAAAGGATGACCATGATGGTGGTTGAAACATATTCTTGGATAAAGCAGGCGAATGAACTTGTGTGTAAATACTTTCTGTGTACTATCATTCCAGATATCCTTGATATTTATCTATACAAATATCATATTACCATTACTAAACATGGAGACCATGTGATGTATGACTTCATTCAGAGGCCATATTACTGTATTTACCTGAATGCAAGCCATACTTTTTCTCCCAGATTAAGACTGATGATATATGACTGCGGCTTAAAATTACATAATAAGGCAAAAATTTACACAATATAGCCATGGCAGGTTCCAAGTTTTGATAATCACAAAATCACGGCCATTTTGATTTCTGTCAGCCAAAACCAGCTATTGACTATCTCGAGTCTGCAAAAACATTAATATAATAATTAATTCAATATTATAATAAACCGGTAGTATAAAACATAAACACTTTTAGCGTGGATACAAATAGTTAGAAATTAAAAACTAAAAAAACTCAGGCTGTGTTTCAATCCGCCCACCGGATCTTTCTCAAGCCAACTGACTGGGGAAGACGTCTGCGAAGTCATCAAGGAAGGGCTCCTGTTGCTGTTGTTGTTGTTGTTGTTGCTGATCGATCCGTGACATCGACACACGATCACCGGAACCATTGAACCTGTAATGTTCTGTAACCCATTCTTTCGGTATATCGAAATCAGAATCTACACAATCCATGGGTCTGTGAAACCGTGGAACCATGTCTTTTTTGCCAACATTCTATATAACTTGTAACCATGTCTCACCTAAGTCACCTTCGTAATTATTAAGGCATCTTTTTTTTACTTCCAAAATATGCTTCGCCTCGCATATTTTCCACCGAATGCGATCGCTCTCATTTTTGTTTTTATTCTAAAATTGCCAGTCCTGTGGTTTTCACTAATTAAATGTTGACATAACCCTGTACTTCCTTTCCCATTCCCATTCCTAAAAGATATTAATTCAACATAAAAAATTTATGGATTCCAACCGAAACATTGGGAAAATGTATTTAAGTGCATAAGCAAGTGATGTTTGTTTCATGATTCGTGTATTTTGTCTTTCTTGATACTGCTATTATGGAAAATCCCAGTACTATGTGCTGTTCAAGTATGAAGAAATTAAGAAGAATTGTATTCTTGTATTACAAGAAAGAACAGAAACCGCATGAAATTCGACGGTGATGAGTCATTTGAAATGTATAGTACTGATTTGCTCCTCGTTATTTTCATTCACTGTTGGAATGATAGTTTCATTTGAAATAAAATGAGACTTTTATATTTCCCATAGGCATTTAACTTTTTGATTTCAGGCCTATTCACCTAAGTAGTTGTGTTACTGTAATGTTTTGAAACTGAGGCAGTTTATTATTTCACTGCTGAGTTAATTTAATTTTTACCATTTGTTGAAAAGGCAGGTGCAGCTTAAATTCAGAGCCAGTTTATATATTTGGGGAAATACTGTGTGCAGAACTTCCATGTTTGGGCTTTGTCTTTAAATTTGATGTTTAAAATCACAAGATATTCACCATAAAATGATTAAATAATAAAATGATTATAATAGCCAGCTGTTAAATATATTTATTATTTAATTTGCAATAACGTGCAGAATAACTCTTGAATTGTTATTTTATCAATTTCTTAAGACTTAAATTAAGAAATACACTCTCTGTAGTTTTGCTTGTTTAATTATCTTCTAGATCTTCTCATATAAAATATATATAACTTATATAAAATATTCATCTCTTATCTCTAGATAAAGGAAATGACCACACAGATTCCAACAGTGATGGTGGTAGTACAAAGACAACCAGAAATGAAGCCGATGCTGGAGCTGGTTCATCTCGCACAAAATCCAAGGTGATTTCCTCAAAGAAGGGAAAGAGAAATACATCTCCAGAACAAGGTATGCTTGCTGCAGAGTCACAACAAACATTTACTCACGGTTGCACACACAACACAGATATTAATAATTCTTACAGCAAACACCAGAATCACAGCTAAACACCATCTAATGACCACCATCATCAACAGTCATCACCATCAACCACAGACTGTAAACATCATAACTGTTACAACATACCACTAATTACTACCAAAAGTAGCTGGGAGTTTGCTGCAATAAAACACCACTACCAGCACAAACACCATCACAACAAATGCCGCCACCACCACTACCATACCATCAGTTGCAAGGAGGAAAAGAAGGTAATTTACTGTAAGTTTTGTTTTTGTGTTTTAGGTGTGAGGAAATCAAAGAGGACCAGACTGGCACCTGTAGCCCATTGGAAAGGGGAAAGAGTGAAATATAAAGTAGGCCCTGATTTCTGCAGAGAAGTTGTCTGTGTAGAGAATATACTTCCAGAAAATGATACAACCAATTGTAATACTTCAAGTAAATCAGGTACGTTTGTCCTAAACTATTGACTTTTTCTCATTTTTTCTCTTATTTCTAGGCCCAGGGGCAATCATTATTATTATTATTATTATTATTAATATTAATATTTATTTATACTGGCAAAGTTAATGCCATATGGCCTTCTCTTCCACTTCACCAGTAAAACTGTACATGTTACAAACATGCAAAATTTGATTTGAGTTCTAGAAATTAAAGACTATAATGTTACAGACAATAAAAGTGTTATAAGTTACAATGATTTCATTACGACATTTGATAAAGACTGAAATTAAATTAAACATAATATTCTTAACTAATTAATGACTAATAAAATAAATATTCAATTTGTTTCTAAATTGTGATACATGTCAACAGTCTCTTGTGTGACTTGTGTGTTGGCTATGAGCCATTTCATGAACGAATGTGGGAGTGGTGACTAGCCAGACTCCTGTGGACCTCAATTCACAGTAAGTCCCTTATATGCTTCACTTAACATGAATTATTGTCAGAGGTCAAAGCAGCAATCACTCATCTGAGTTTTCACCACTGCTTAACTCGGTGGCCAGCTCGGAACTGGTTACTAATCAACAGGAGAACCTGATGTTCACTTATGATTTAAAGTTAAATGTACTGTAAATTACATACCGTACATTACATTTCATAGTGTCTCTACTAATCTTTACCTCCCTACAAAAGTGTTCATTATTCTGATTTACTGTTGTTGTGTAATATAATTATTTTCTTATGAGTGAGAATAATGATTTTTTTTAATAAACACTCTCTAAAACAATTGCTTGTCGGACTGTTCACATGCAGAAAAAAGATTCCATTACTTGGCGGCCTAAGCCGGCCACTTAAGTCTCATGGAAACCTGCAGCAGATGGCAGTGACCAGTCATACCAACTTTAACTGGGTTTTAAACAAAATACTTGATCATAAAACAACATACATAAGCGAACATTGTTTCTTTATGTTATTCAGAAACTTTACCCGGGTTTTTCACAAAACACTTAATTATATAACAACAAAAGCCGGTTGATGGTCAACCAGAATTCCATCTACTTTTACCTAGTCTAAGTAAAGTTTGTATTGACTGTTTTTTGCAGATCATACAAAGAGGCCATTACCGAAGTTCATGGAACTGAAGTCTCTCAAAGCAAATAGAAAGCCGTCTCTTAGGAAAACAGTCCCTCTACTGTATGAAGGAGAAATCTGTGACATAGGTAATTATATCAAATTTATGTATGCATGCATGTAAAGCATTTTTGGTACTGTATTGTAGGGCTAATCACCAGATCAACCAGCACAAATAATAAAAAACACTTTTTTCCAGCAACGTTTCCAAAACACGAAAAGTAGAATATGTATATCAAATTAACAGACACACTCTAGAACTAACAATAACTCATCTGTTAGGTTATTATTCACGAATGCATAATTTGAAGCTAACAATGAAATTTCATGTCAAGAAACTGAAATATAATTACTACATACTTGAGTATACTATTACAAATAAGCTAAATAACCCCTTTCTCCATTGTTTTCATAACACCTCTTTATTTTGTAGAACAAAGTAGACAGTAATGTTTCTTTGCTTCCTGGATGCCTTCAGATGTTTCTGAATTTTACCATGGAAATTTATAATCGGAATTACATCACTTAAGTCGTAATCCCAATGCTCCATAACAGTCTAACAATGGTGTCAGTGGATTGTAGCACTGCACTGTAAGTCATGTGATCTTTTGCATTGTCTTCCTCACCTCCTGCTCACTCACCCTCATAACACCACCAGCTTCTGTCACTCCACATTGTAGCAGCACTGATTATCTCATCGTCTGTCAACATGTGGAAGTATAGCCTTTCTCGGCATCAGACCTGTGTGATATTCACGAGATCGTAAGCTCAGTTCGTACACCTCCAGGGACCCACATGTAGGAGCTTTATATATATATATATATATATATATAAAGTGGGGGGACTGGTTTGTTTGCAATGAAATATCACAACACTAACAAACTGGTGCCAATGACATATACAAAAACAAGACTTAGAGAGAGATCATGAAAGTGGTTTCATTTTAAAGGAAATTCCTTTTGAATGTTCAGTATTTTTTTATTATTACAAATTTGGTGGGGTTATTTTTGAACAACTATACCATATTTGTCGGCTGCGGTGGTCTAGAGATAGCGTGCCCGCCTCTAGATCCGAAGGTTGTGGGATCAAACTCGGCCGTGGTCGATGGATTTTTCAGGACGTAAAAATCCTGGGCATGGAGTCCTCCGGGAGGGACTTTAAGCTGGGGGGCCCGTGTCATAGATTTATGGCAAGTAAAAGAACTCCAAGCCTAAATTAGAGCCTCTGGACAAAATTTCTCTGCCCTTTCACGTCCAAGTCATACCTTAGTTTCTTGAGGGGGGTTGAGAGGCGATGGGCTTACCACCTGTCCCTCTGCCCTCTCTCGGAAAATAAGCGTAACAAAATCCGTAAAGGTAACAGGAACCTCCACTTGAAGGCCCCTTTGCCCCAACATGGGGGCTATAGGGTTTCAGTCAGTCAGTCAGTCTTACCGTATTTACTAATATATAAGCCCTAGATTTTGCTGAATTTTTCATCACAAAAACAATGGGGGAATGTATATGTGAGATGTTTAAGGGGAGGTCTGCAATATTGTGCACTCCTATGAAACCAGAAAAGTTTATGGATGGGCTTTGTACATACCATACTGCTTTGCTGAGTGAGCCAGAGTGGTTGGCAGGTCAACATTCTAAGATATCTGCATCTTTCTGGCTCTATATGAGTGCATCATATTGTTGGTTCTTCCTTTTAGCTTGAGCTTTTTTTTTCCTTTCTTTCTTTTCTTTTTTCTTTTCTTTTTTTTTCTGGAAGGGCCCTTATAATTATTTCGGTGGGGCTTATATACAAGCTTATATATATATATTGATTTCCAAAGTGCATATGACTCTATTTGCAGACTTAAATTATTACAGAAATTACAAGACTTAGGTATAAAAGGCCACCTATTTACATGGATATCACACTTCCTCTCCCAGCGTTTCATCGCTACCAGGTGCGGAAAGAATACATCCAGATATAGACAGATACATCGCGGGCTACCCCAAGGAGCAGTCCTCAGCACCACACTGTTCATATCAATGATCTGCCAAGTAAACTACTGAAATCTGGAGTAAAATGCGCACTTTTTGCCGACGATCTTGTAATATGGGACTCCATCCCTAAAACCAAGGGCTCCATGAAAGGAAAAAGAATACAAGAAGCACTAGATATTCTAAAATGGTGGTCCCTTAACAACTCAATGACTATCAACACCTCCAAATCCAACTATCAGATTTTTTCACTGCGGAAAAAGCAAATGAACATAAAACTAACGTTCGATGGGAAACCCCTTCCAGAAACACAAACAGCAAAATATTTGGGAATGAGCTTAGATACTAAGCTTACGTGGAAAACACACTTAGAACACATAAAACAAAAAGCTGAAAAACACCTGACACTACTAAAAAGGTTTGCAGGAAAAAAATGGGGATGCTCAAGAGACACATTAAACACAACATATAATGTGTACATAAACCTGTGGTGAAGTTCTGATAACAGCAAATCTTAACACAATCCAACGTTTCCAGAATCAAAGCCTTAGACTGATCACAGGCGCTGTGAAATCTACACCAGTGGCTGCATGGAAATACTAACAAAACAGCAATCTATCCAATTAGAACTAGAAAAATCTGCTGTTATACAATACGAAAAGTTAATCAGACTTCCCTTCAACACTTGGCAGACAAGAAATTTCTCAACCCACCTTAAAACACAGGAGAGTTTCCTCTCTAAAATACACAATATCAAAAAGCAGATAACTCTACCTCTTAACAAAGAAAATTTACTTCATAGAATAAACCCATTACAAACAATAGATATAGAATACTATACAGATCTAATGGAAGAAATTAAAAAAGACAACACTCCAACAGAAGTTTTGAAATTGTTAGCATTAGAAACAATTCACTCAAGATTTCCAGAGGAACAATGGCTACACATCTTCACTGATGGCTCCCTATTACCAAATCAATCCGGAGCAGGTGCTGGAGCCACATGTCAACTTTTCTCCTTTTACAAACCCCTGGGATTTGGCACTACAAACTTTGATGGAGAAGTCGAGGCTATTTACACATCACTGCAAAATCTATTGTATAGAATAACTAAATTTCAACAAGCAGTTATTCTCTCTGACTCAAGAGCAGCCATTCTGGCTGTAGCATCTACGTTAACACCAAAAAGCCAACAAATTTTAGAGTGCTGGAAATGCCTATACCATCTCAACAAACTTAAGAAAAAAAATAGTTTTTCAGTGGATCCCAGCACATTGTGGACTAGCTGGAAACGACTCAGCTGACTACCTGGCCAAGAAAGGTTGCAGCATTATTCAAAAACCTAACACACAATTATCCTATCATGCAACAAAAAGGATAATTAATTCTCAATACCACAAAATTGTATTGAATTATCACTCCCAAGCCTCAAAAACAAAAGGTGGGAAACAGTCTTAACTCAGAACATCCCTGGATACCCAAGAAAGAGTGCGGTTGCAATTTTCAGACTACTCACAGGTCACGACTGCCTTGCTAAACACCTCAACAAAATTGGGATACTCCCCTCACCACTATGCCCCCTATGCGACCTCCAAGAAGAAATGGACCAGATCACCTTCCACAATGCCCAGCCCTTACCAACTCCACATCTTTAAGTGAAAAATACTGGAGAGCTAGAGAATTAATGATTTCATTGTCAGAAATTCAGCATTAGCCAACAACAACAACATATACAGGCAGGGCATATCCAAATGTGTATATAAGTTTTATATATATATGCAAGCTTATATTTAGGGGCCTTATTTTTGGTAAACTAAAATATCTAATTTCATTTTGCACAATACAACAAATTTTTGTGACATTTTATGGATTCAATTTGCTTAACAGTGGTATTTATGCATGTACAATGCTAAATGTAGCTCAGGAAAGATGTTTTGTAAAATTTTGCGCTTATCACTGTTATCAAATAATACAGTTCCTATCTAAAGTCCATGCATAATAATTATTATGAACTACTAAAATCGGCTTCTATTGCTTCTATTTTAATTTATTGTACTAAATATTTTATAAATAAATAGTGAATGTTGGGAATTGGATAACGATGTAAGAATTTAGGAAATAAACATTGCTTAAAGATGAAATTTAATTTGTATTTCAATGTACAAAAATTACAACAACCAAAGGCCGATATTGGCAAGCTGTAGAGCTTATAATTTATGGAAACAACTAAGATGATTTGTACTCTCAATGTGCTGATGCATGTGAATTCCTAAGTTCCTTCCTTTTTGGTGTATATTCCTCAGTGAGTAGTTTGATTTGGAGCAAAAAATTACTGCAGTACTTCCCCATGGAGGAATATTTTTCTATGGTATCATGACCTAAGCATTCATTTCCTGACAAAATTATAGGAAAAATGGGAATGAAAAAATATTCCTTAAAGATGGATTAATGTTCAAATTTTGTCAAAACTATTTTCGGTGGAATTATTTTAAAAACCGTAATTGTGTTTACTTTTTGCATTATTATATAAATTCATGTTTATGTGATGCATTTTTTGAGATCATAGGAGTTAGTAAAAGTGAAATCTGCAAATATTGCTTGAAATGAAAACAGTAAATGTTATTAAATGTTGAGAAATTTAAAGGATTTCTGTTGTTTGAAAGTAGTTATTGGTTCATTGCCGCACTTACATGAGCTTGCCATTCCACCCTATTCTGTGCTCACTCCATCCAACCATCCCTCGCAAATCCTACTTCCCTTAAATCTATTCTAATATTGTCCTCCCACCTACATCTAGGTCTTCCAAGTGGTCTCTTCCTTTTGGGTCTCTCAGTCAATATTTGTTAGATATGTCGTTCCTCCCCCATATGCGCAACATGTCCAGCTCATTTCATCCTCTATTATTTAATTACCCTTACTATATTCAAAGCTTGTCATTATGCAGTTTTCTCCAGTTCTCATCTTTTCATCTCTCTTGGGTCGAAATATTTTCCTAATCACCCTGTTTTCACTTTATCTTTGCTTCATCTGATATTCAATTTTTTTTTTATTTTTTATTTTCAGAACTCTTTTCATCATTACGATGTGATGGGGACGTAACAGAAGATACTAGCAAGACTACAGCATTCACTGGAATTGAAAATCCAGGAATGTCAAGTGGATACCTTGAAATGTTTCCTTCATCTGAGCTTGAGGACACAGCATATGATATCAATTTTGTAAGAGACTGTACATTATGATATCTTTATCTTCTTTCTTCTGTGTCTGCTGGATGATTTAGAAAACTGCTTAAAGCTGCACTGCCATGTACAGTCGGTCAAATAAAAAACGTCGGGACTCGTATGCAGTTAAAATTAAAGTTTTAACGCATTAGTTCACAAGTTTCGTATAAAAAACAAAAAATACAGGTCATTTTCGGAACATATGAGGCCATGCGACAGGAGGGAAAAAATGAACAACGAGGGAAAAATGAAAAACGCGGAAAGCGCAATACACGATATTCAACTTAATGTATTGTCATAATTCATTTTGCTTTGTCATCGCACCACATACAAATGCTAGCTTGAGAGAAAGTGTAGTTAGGGCTGTAATTGACCTGCATTTTTCGGCCTCTGAAGCAGCAAGAAGGTTCCATATTTCTTAAAGAGGTGGGTACTTCACTATCATGCGACCGGAAGTTTTCATAGGAATCGTGGATCTGGCCGGCGTATTTCGATGCTAGATTGGTGGCAGAAGTTGAACGTAAGTTATTGATTTTGCACTACAAGTACCGGTATTATAAAATGAAATCTTTAAAAAAATGCTCCTTGAATAATCATATTCTTTGTGAATTTATTAATTATTAATATTATAAGAATTTGCAACCAAGAATATGGCGGATGTGAGACATATAGCCACAGCCTTTTATACATGTTCGTTTTGGAACAAAACTGACTAAATAATCAAGAAAATACATGGAGAGACAAGTGGCAGGTGTGAACCTAACCTTAAGTCTTCCTGTACATGCGCATATGCTCGTTCGTGATACTTAATCAAATACCGCCCGATGTTTTTTATTTGACCGACTGTACAGGGAAACTTCAATTTTACACTCTCCGATTTTACATTTCCTTGCATTTTAGGCCTTAAAAATATTGGATAGTAGCATAAGTTGCCCTCTTGTTTGTGTCCAAGTAACTCAATTTGAGATTTTGTGAGGTCTCTATATAAAAACTTCTGCTGGTCATGCTGGCTCATTGGCAAAGCAGGTACCTGCGTTTCAGCAATCTCCACTAAGGCGCCGTTCATACTGAGGCGATATACGATAAGCAATATATCACAAGGGATATTGCTAGGAAGGTTCAGACAGCGAGCGATAAATCGGTACGACCTGGGCGATAAAAATGTGGTGGGAACACAATCCTCACTACTTCAGTTACAATATCGTAAGCAACTAATCACTCAGGCAACCGGCATATTGCACTTCGAGAGGTATATCGCTTGCGATATGTTGCGCTATCGCGTGACTATGAACCTTTTTTATCGCCTCCCTTTAGATTTCAAGTATCTGTCCTTGCGTGTTCGATATATCGCTTATCGCCTCAGTGTGAACGCTGCCTTACACTTACAGTAACCTGCATTATAGAGTTCTTCAAAGTTCGTAGATACTTCCCAAACAAAAAATTAAATAGAAATTAAAGTAAAACAGAATAAAATAATCAGTGTTAATTTTTTGGTCCTTTAATATTTTTTGGTTATAGGAACAAGTGCAGGGAAAAAAGAATTGGCTATCCTCTGTAGCTGCTTGAAAACAGTTTAAACATTAACTTTATCTGTTTAAATCCAGGTTTATATAAAACCAGTTTATATAATAACTGATGAAACAAAGTTCCTGTTGGAGTTAATAGGCCATATTTCAGAAACTATTGAGTCTTAGACTATGGTTTCATGAGAAAGTTTGATCAGCATGTGTGAAGGAATAATTGGGATAACTAGAATATTAACAGAATGAATTCACAACAAATTCATTACGTCAACAATATTTTTGTGAATACATCTGAAGGCCTACAAATACACAGTCAAAACCTTTTAATTCTTTTTCTTTTGGAGGATAAAAAATTAAAAATTAGAGCTTTTTGAAATTTTCCCTTCTGTTATAGGATAAAAACTACAAGGGAGAATCAAATTAAAACCGCAATTAATTTTTTCCACAGGAAGAATGTATGCTTGTATATTATTTTTCTACATAATACCCTCATATATCAATGCACTTATGTCATCGGAAAGGAAGTGTTTCAATACCATGTGAGAAAAATGATTTTTGTTGATGCTATAGCCACTCGTGCACTGCCGATTGGATGTCTTCATCAGTTCTGAACTTCAGCACTCCAAGGTGCTTCTTGAATGGACCAAAGATGTGGAAATCTGATGGTATCAAATCTGGCATGTATGATGGATGTGGGAGGCACTTGAAGCGTATGTCGTCGATGGTTTTCATGGTTGCACAAGAGCATGAGGATGGGCGTTATCATGTTGAAGAAAAACACCTGCATTCAGCAATCCCCTTTGCTTTGGCAACATCAGATTTCCACGTCTTGGTTAATTAAAGGAGCACCTTGGAGGGGAGAAGTTCAAGTCTTGATGAAGACATCCAATCGGCAGTGCATGAGTGGCTACAGCATCAACCAAAATAATTTTTCTCACTCGGTATCGAAGCACTTCCTATCCGATGGCATAAGTGCATTGAACTGGGAGAGTATTAGTCAGAAACATAATGTACAAGCAAACATTCTTCCTGTAGGTTAGTGGAAAAAAAATTAATTGCCGTTTTCATTTGATTCTCCCCCGTATAAGTTTGTCAAATTTCAAGTGTCTAGCTCATGTGGAAGTAGGTAAACATCACTGAAATAGATTTTTCAACATAGTACATCAAATTATCAATCACTTTGATTCTATTAGTCCTCTCTGCTTGATTCATTTGTTTGTAACATTACAGCATGCAAAATGCTGAGTTTTTTACATAGGTGGACAGAAGAGGGATCATGAAGTAGCCCTAAATGGGAAAACATTGAACGATTTGGATGAAACTCACTATGCGGATTTTTTTGGGACAGGGAACTCTAATCTGAGGTAATTTTTTCTTGGGAAACACACCCTAATTGTGAAATGCATCTCAAAGCTGGATTTGTAGCTTTTTAATTATTTAATCATTTTGTTTATGAATAATATGCATGTATGTTTCAATGAAAAAAATTATTTCTAAAAACATTGAATTAGTAAATGCGGGCAAAACTGCAGACACCTGCTAGTTAAATACAAGTAGCAAAAACTGCACTGAAATTACTATACAAAATTAACAAAATCTGGCTAAAATGTTCACCGAAGATGCATCAACATATAATATAATTTCATAAAATAAGAAATCTTTTGGAATAAATTAAAAAGAAAAGAAAACCCATCAAAATTTATGTTGTGTTGATAGGAACTGGCACAACTTCCATTTGTAAATCATCATTAGCACCTAAGTCGGCTGCGGTGGTCTAGAGGTAGCGTGACTGCCTCTAGATCCGAAGGTTGCGGAATCAAACCCAGCCGCAGTCAATGGGTTTTTCAGGACATAAAAATTCTGGGCACAGAGTCCTCCAGGAGGACTTTAAGCTGGGGGGCCCGTGTCGTAGATTTACGGCACGTAAAAGAACTCCAGGCCTAAATTAGAGCCTCTGGATAAAATTTCCCGGCCCTTTAACGTCCAAGTAATACCGTAGTTTCTGGAGGGGGGTTAAGGGGCGATGGGCTTACCACCTGTCCCTCTGCCCTCTCTAGGAAAATAAGCGTAACAAAATTCACATAGGTAAACAGAAATCTCCATTTGGAGGCCCTTCGGCCCAACGTGGGGGCATAGGATTCGAGATAGAGATTAGCACCTAAGGGGGGAAAAGTGTGAATTTGCTAGAAGCTCTGTAAGTATTTTTTATTAATTGAAGATTTATGTGTGTTCTTATTGTACATTGCAGGTATTTTTTGTGGTATCCGGCAATATTGCTGTGGAAATAGTTGATACGGAGAAGAAGCTCGTCAAAGGAGATTTTTTCTTTGTGCCCAAAGGTAAAAATATTTTTATGCTGTGAGCATATAAAACATGCTACAGAGTACTCCAAGTAGATATTAAATATTATTCCCCCCCCCCCCCCCCGCAACTGTCCCAAGTTTTCTGTCAATTTTATACAGCAAAACACAGTTTGCAGTCTCTCATTCAAATATGTATTGTATTTTCTATGCTTGATGACCTGTAACTGAGCCTAGCCTCAGACCCGGGGTCCAGGGTCCACATCTGAACTTCTTTTATTTAATAATAATAAATTTATTGCAATAAATTAGAATACAAAATATTTACAAATGTGAATTTGAATGCCACCCGAAGAAGCAAAGCTTGTGCTCGAAGGTGGTTCAGTTCAATACAGTAAAATAACTTACACTAAAATAATTATTTACAGTAACATAGAAAAATTGATTTACAAAACATAAAAAAGTATAAGTTAATATTTTATTTATACAATCTTTCTGCACTATGCAGATTGCCTTACAGACAAAGAAAACTTTTTTTTTTTTTTTTTTTTAACTTACATGAACAAAATATACACTTATAGAAAAATACATGAACTTTGAGTTAAATCATTAAGGTTTTCAATATTAACTGGAAAATTAAAACAGTCAAGTAAAACAATCAAATTTAAGAAAGGAAACCTGCTCGGCTTAATATTGTATTGTGGTTTCTCAATATTTGGATGGATCCCTTAAGTGATAATAACAACCCTTCAGTATACTGATCATGTGTCAATTAGAAACATTTACAAAAGTTAAGAAAGAACTTTATTATTGTTCCCCTACTATCAACCATTAATCGAATGACTTCAACATTTTTCAAACTGTATTTGTTCTTGAAGTACTTGATGGCTGGTTCATATATCCTTTCCCCCCCCCCCCCTTCCTTTTTTTTCCTTTCTTTCTTTCTTTTTTCTTTCTCGTTATCAACTGCTGCAGGTTGATTTTCCTCAGTCTCAAAGCAGACTGTAAGTTCTATTATGAAACCAGATGTTTGGTTTTTGTCCATTGCAATGATGTCTGCTCTTCGTGTTCCTCCATCCATGGCAATGCAGTGCACCACCTTGTAGACATCGTAATTCTGCAGTTTCAAGGGAGCTGCTATCTTGCTCCTTATTTAATGATGGAGAGTGTTCCTTTGAAGCTCCCCATGTTGACAAAAGCCTAGAACAGTAAGGACAGAATAATATGTAAAATGTTTACTTAATTACATTTTGAGATAACACAAAGCAATTATATCTATATTTTAAAATTTAATATTAAAAATATTGTTATAATGACAGAAATAAGAAAATGAAAGTAAAATTTTATAATTTTAAACTTAAATTGTTTGTTGTTTAAGCCAGTTAATTCAGGATGGTTGCCAATAAATTAATCGAATAGTCTTGGACCGAAACTTGAACAGTGCTTAACCCAGCAGTTCTAAAAAAATCTGGTTCAGTTAATAAATTAAATTGATTCCTTTGTGAGTTATATTCATGACCTTCTGATCTATATTTGTCATGATTTTTATGAAAATAGCCCAATAGGACAACATGTAAATTTACTGTCGCTGAATATCTGAATATTCATGAATATTTTGAGAACGGGAGGGGGAAATGTCTCTTGTAATTGCATCACCTAACCCACTCCACTAGGTGGCACAGAGGAACACAAAAGCGGGCTTGTCTAGTTAAGTCTTCTTGCCAAACCAACACAATCCAAAACTGACCAGCTTGCAAGATAACCCAAAGAACCAAAATCATGCATATTGAATAAGAAATATTTTAAACTTCACATAATAATCAAGCTGAAGATGTTATTACCAAAAAACTGTTACAAGTCAAGTGTGTTTTCCATTTATGTTAATGAAGTGAGATGGTTGACATTTAAACAATTTAGATTTCACTTTTACTTAAATTTTAGCAAGTTTTTGTTCAACAACCATAATTACAATTATAGGCAAGTTACAATTTTTTTTGTTCAACAACCATAATTAAATATCTAAGTTTTGAATTTCTAGAATACCTTGTAATTGATAAAACAAATATTTATCTTTCTCAGGGACCATTCAGCTGTCAGTTGTTCTTGTCATATACAATATGGTTTTTGACGATGTTATTTAATTTATAATGTACTGACTGTAAACTTTATCTAGTTAAATTTAATTTGTGACTATGTCTATTGTAATTGAATATTGCATTGCCATGGATGGAGGAACACGAAGAGCAGACATCATTGCAATAGACAAAAACCGATCAACTGGTTTAATAGTAGACCCTACAGTCCGCTTTGAGACTGAAGAAGGTCAACCTGCAACAGTTGATAATGAAAAAAAGAAGATATACGAACCAACCATTGAGTACTTCAAGAACAAATATGATTTGAAAAATGTTGAAGTCATTGGACTAATGGTTGGTATTAGGGGAACAATAACAAAGTTCTTTATTTCCTTCTGTAAACGTTTCTCATTGTCACAAAATCTGTACAATGAAGTGGCGTTATTATCACTTAAGGGATCCATCCAAATCTTAAGAAACCACCTGTACAATAACAACAATTAAGCTGGACAGATTGCCTTTTTTTTTCAAGTTTAATGGTTTTTACTACTGATTATTTGAATTTTCCTGTCATTATGTTTATGATCTAACTGAAAGCTTGTAATTTTTGTGTAAGTGTATACTTTGTTAATAGATATTCTTTGTCTGCAAGGCAATCTGCGTTGTGCAGAAAGACTACAAAATAAATAATATAAAAAATAGATGGTAGGTGACAAAGGTATGCAGGGAGCAGGGCTTTGCTAGGACAGTTTAACTTCAAAGCAGTGCACATTAATACACATGAAATTAATTCAATTTTCAATTTTAATTTCAATTTACAATTCAATACAGTAGAGCCTCGGTAATTCGAGCCCCGGTATTTCGAGGTTCCGTGTAATTCGAGCTGGTCTTAAGAAAATTAAAATTTTCCATAAAACTAGAGTAAAAACCCGTTTTTATACGGTGTCCGCATGTAAGTTTTACGCACTTCCGAATGTGTTACATTTTGAGCTATCTTTCAATTTTTTCATGTACAAAAATGCAGGTAAAACTGTCCCACTTAGGGTTTTTGTTCATAATACACAGAAATAACCTTGGCTTCAGACTGCTAATGGATTTCTATTACAGATTGACAGAAACCGTTAGGTTCGATCTTTCTTTGTCGGGACCTCGTGTCAATCAATTGTACAGTGCATACCATCCTTTCAGAAAAGAATACTGTATTGTTACAGTAATCCCTACTCAGCGACAATGGTAATTAAAAGTGTTTTCCTAGTAGCGCCGCTTTCCCGTTCCACTCCATTAAGGGTCAGTGACTTAATCCTTAAAGGATGCCGATGTAGCAAATTGGAAATGTTTGACAATATATAGGCCAACATACAGGCGTAACACAGGTATGAAGGCCTACTATATTGTTTATTTATTTATTATTTAAACCATTATTGTGCTCATTAAACATTTATTTGCAATTTACCCATTGATTTAGTGATATTTCCGTATAATCCGAGTTTTTTGTAATTCGAGGTAGCCTCAGCCCCAATTAGCTCGAATTATCGGGGTTCTACTGTATTAAAATTAACAGGAACAGAATTGTTCTTATTTTAAATACGGTTGTTTGCTGCTTTCAAGGCTTGAAGATTTTTCTGTGTACAGTATTAACCCTTTCACTACTACAACTGTATATATGCATCAGTGCGGACCATGCTATTACACATATATACGATGCACCATTTTGCATGCCAATAAACAATATCAATTTTCTGTGAGAGTGATTCAAAGAGAGTCAACATATAGTGTCATTTGTTGTCTAAATTCTGACACCATAGTTCCCTCTTCTCTGCTTTGGGATGCCGTCTGTAGCTAAATATTTCAGGCAATTTAAATCACCATGCATTGAAATGCGTTATAATCCTGCTATGTTGTAACAACAACCCCAACCCCAAAGTTGTGTGTGTGCCTGTAAATCAGTCTGAAGTTTAAGGAAAACATGCTGTGTTCTTCTTTCAGAAGAAATTGATAAATTAGTTACATTTGCTTGTCCATTTATGATTACAAAAGAAATTTTCTAATTAATTCAGCACCACCAGTTTGCACAGAGAAGAATATTTTAGCAGTGAAGGAGTTGAAGTACGCCATTAGGGTATTATGTGTTATGTCTCATGTAATAAGCATATTATAGTATGGATGAACAAAAAAAATTATGAAATCTAGCAAAAAATGTTCATATAGGCTACATATAAAATTCAAACTTCAAATTAGATTTAAAAATTATGAAAATATAAACAATTTGAAATGAGTACTTCTAAAAGAAACTATTATAACATATTCTATTGGCCTGAATATAAGATGATGCTTTTGTTATTTCGTTAAATACAAATTAATTAAATTGGGTCCATCTTTTTGAACAACCGTGTATTATATGTTTTTTGTATATTTGCATTTCAGATAATAATTACAAGATAAGAAACGAGTCAAAAAGTGCAGCTATATTATTCTTCACCAAATATGAAAACTGAGCACCTAACTGAAGAGGATCAATACCACTTGTGAAGAGGCTGAGAGAGTGATGTTTACTTAACTGATGGATTTTTTGTAAACTCCTGTCATGTAGATCAGCTTCTTCAATGCTAGGTGATGACATTTTTAATAACTTTGTTAAGACCTACTTTTGTCTTCTACGAGGGACACTGCTTATGAATTTTGTTCAACTCACGCTTTTCACCTCGAGACTTCTGCTACTGCCGCTGGAGGTACAATTCTTTTTGGTCTGAAGGTGTACAGTGACATATCCCAAGTTTTAAATGATGTGAATGGAAATAGAGTGCTATTGAAATATTGTACCATATTTTCATGTAAAGACCACATATGTGAAATGATAATTTTTTTACAAACTTTTATGAGTGCCTTGCTATATTTAATATTAAAAAGCTAAATTGTTTAGTAAAAATGTAATTATATTTTGTATACAGTATTTCAGATGTTATGTTTGAAATGTTAATATAACTGTAATGCCTTGTACAGTATTACTAACAATTTTAATTCCTGTACCTAGGTGGCTCTTCTCTTTATCTCTAAATTTCCTTATCTTCAATCACATTCCGTCTACACCAGGATATTTCCCCCTCCCCACTTCAAATAAGATCGTCTTGTGCAAAAATGAGGAAAATTATTTCTAGCCCTAAAACTGTTTATTGCTTTAAAACATGTATTCACCAGGAGAACTGAAAAAAAAAAATGGCACACTTCCACTTATGGATATTTTTATCAGTAGACAATCTGATATTATTCCAGTGTATACTGGAAACCAACACATACTGATCTCTACCTCAGCGCTCACAGCCATTGCCATCCAGAAATGAGGCATACTCAGGACCCTTGTCCATAGAGCCAGACCAGTATTCGATTTCGTCAGCCTGTCAGAAATAAATCTCATGATAATCACTCTCCGCCAGATTTCTTACCGCCAAAGGGAAATCGAATGGGCCCTCAGACTGCTGAAGCAACTGCAAACCACTGAACCCACAACCTGTCAAGCCTACATTCCTTTCTTCTCTTCCTTTCTCTAATATACTGTCCAGACTAATAGAAAATCACAGTATCACCAAGTGTCTACCAAATCCCCTATGAATGTGGAGTTGTTTACATTGTGTATAAGGGCTGCTCCATAGAGGAAAGATGCAATGAACATTGCAGGTACATCAGGCTGTATTACCCAGACAAGTCTGCAGTGGCCCAGCATTGTTGACACAGACCACAAGGATCCAATTTGATCAGACTAAAATCCTGTGGAGTTAGAGATGCTACTGGGGACATAGAATAAGAATAAGTACTGTAGAAAATTAAACTAAACTCCATGGCGCTACATCCCTGAAGGGATAAGGCTTACCACCCGACCACTGCATCATCTACCATAGGCAGATGGCAGGGTTGGGGGGCATGTGGTCAGCATGCTGACACCCACGGCCGTTAATGGTGGTTTCCAAGACCGAAGCCGCTACTTCTCTATCAAGTAGCTCCTCAATTTGAATCACAAGGCTGAGTGCACCACGTTTCAGACCTCCCTACCTCAGAAAAATCCAAGGAGGTACTGGGGATCAAACCCGGACCAACGAATCTGTAGTCAGCGACGCTAATCACAAAACCTCGCCGGCAGTCAAGTAATGCAGTAAATCCAGATCCTAGACCGAAACTTTAATAGGGATGATGGTCTTCAGCTTAGCCAGGTCTAGCAGCCAGTATTGGCCTCTCTCATTCCCAAACAGTGCATTGGCTGTGAAAAAGGACCAATTACACAGAGCTCTCTGTCTAAAAGCTCCACTTTTCTAGTTTTCTCATCAAGCATTTCCTAATACATGATCAGCTCACTTCTCCCAGAAGATGCCAGTGGAGAAAGCTGCCAAAAGCTCTGAATCAGTCTTCCTACTCACATGGTTGGAAGCCTGAGAAACCATTAAACATTCATCTTTCTCATTGATTTTAATACATAATATGTTATTTTGAATGGTAAACATTGTTACCAGAACTCTGTCCATGTAAAGTTCCATTTTACAGGCTGAGCCCATTAAGGGTAAAGAAATAGGCGCTAATAAATTATAGCAATTACTGAGGATATGACATATTACCAGATGTCACTATCATTCTCTTGCCTTTCATACAAAGAAATAGTTATTAATTTCCTTCATTTTAATCACTACAGATACTACTACTATTATCATTTACAATTCAGAATAACTATTGCGGCAATTAAAATTTGCTCCATAAATTAGATTACTTTTTTCTTTTTGTTTGTTTTGTTTTTTTCTGTTGACAAAGCACAGACATAAGCCAAGAAAGTATTTAGTTTTGATTAAGACATTACTTATGACCTTCATTTCTCCCCATTCATTCAAAGCCTGCAATTTCTTATCACAGTGAAGGATTTTTCAATGTTAGTTTGCTTTTGCCTTTTCTATAATTTCAAGAGAGATATAAATTTCTTTACCATTCTTTGCTGTTTATGCAAATGTTTCTGTGATGTTCAGCTGTTTCAATTAGTGATTTATTTCAAACAAATGATCGCTAGTGCTTGTTTTAGTAACTTTGTGATTACCTGTTAAGTTCTATATAACGGCCTTACATCATAAATAACTACTACAGTTAAATTGACTATGTCCCTTAGGATTGGTTCAATTTTATTCCTCGTGTTTGATTTTTCAGTGTCTGTAACATGTTGGCTTGGAAAAGGACCGATTTTACATCTCAGTACTACTGTTTAATTCGGTTTTACCTTTTTGACCAATTGTTCCTCTTTTTTATTTTCCTAGTGCCCCCCTCACCCCATCTAGCATTTTCTCTCTCTCCTATATAACATAGACATTTCCCAACAGCAGCTCACTTCTCCCAGAAGATGGCTGTTGAAACCTTGGCATCAATCTTGCTACTCACCCGGTTGGAAGCCCAAGAACCTATTATGGCATCCCACTATTATATATTCTCAACACCGGGAAAACCTGAAAACACATACAGTATAATGAGGAAATTGTTAGATTCTATATGAAAATCTTTGCCTAAAATAAGTATTTGCAAAGATACTGCCAAAACTTCTAAATGAACAGTACAACACAAGCACTTTATTGCCATCCTAATGTTAAAATATTCGCCCTACTAACCAGACCTAATCCCATGCCCCTTCTTTTATTTCCTAGGACCAAGTCTGCATTAAAAGAGACCCTATTCCAGTCAGCAGGTGCAGTGAAGCGAAACAATAGAGCACATGAACAAGCTACTAAGAAAGGATTCTCAACACTGCTTCTAATAACAGAAGATTTGCTTGGAACAGTTTAGTGATTAAGAAAGGGTTTATGACGGAGGAGTAAATTTCATGGTAAGTAATTTTAGAACATAGTCTGATTAACTTATAGCCACTTCTTACGGACCATATTTACCGGTATGTGTTAATGTTGGTCTGATAATAAAATTTCTTGACAGGGTCCATCACAAATTTTTCATCAATATATTTTGTTGACATCAGAATCGTAGATTGTTATTGAAACATTTTGTCCTATTATTTTATTTAACAGGCCCCAAAAAAAGGTTCGTAAATTGAAAAGTATGATGTGGAACAAGAGAAATTATCGTCCATTCAGTAGTCCACATATTCCCATTCCAGTTTGTTATTTGTATTTTTTTCCCCCACCTTTGGTTGTCTATGTACTGCATGGAACCTAAGGCTTTCTGGTTAATCTCTTCTTTTTCTCTTCATTCTTTCACTTCTAATTTTTTTCTCTTCCTCAGATACTACCAGTTTGAGCCTACATTTTGGTGTTTTCTCTTTGAATGATTTGATGCTGTCAACTCGGTTTCTAAACTCTTTTCTATTGTGAATCATATCTGCTGTAGGTCCACTTTCCATTGCATCTTTTTTTACCTCTTCACCCACTTCGTAGATGTTTTCAGCCAGTTCTCATCCATTCTCACCACATGTCCATAGAATTTCAACCTTCGCTTCCGCATGGTGACTGATTTTCTCAGTGTGCTTGTAGAGGTATTTTTTCCTGTTCTTCCATGTCGCATCAGGAGTCCTCTGTGGTCCTAGAATTTGTCTGAATCCCTCTCCTTTTTTTTTGAGTTCTTGAAGCTTCCCTTTTTTATTCAATGTGAGGCACTCCAAGGCATATAGACCTTCTGGCTTTACAACTGTGTTGTAGTGCCTAAGTTTTGCCTTGTATGATATTGCTCGTTTATTATATCTATTCTGAGTTAACCTGTAGGCCAATTCCAATTTTCAAGTTCTTTATCCAGTTCATTGGTTTCTATCTATTCCCCTACATATTTGAATTTTTCAGTTCTTTTTACAGTCCCATGCTTGACCTTCATGTGTCTCTCTCCTTGGTGTCTGTATTCCATCTTTTCGTAGGAGACTTTGAGACCTGTTTTCTCAGCAACTTTGTGCAGAGTATCCAGCATATTTTGGACGTCTTCTCTGTTATGGGCCAAGAGGGCAAGATCATCTGCGAAAGCCAAACATTTAATTTCCAGATTCTGCCTTTTCCTCCTCAAATGTTCTCCCTTTATTCCTTTCATTTCCAAAGCTTTCTTCCCAGATTTTCATGATTTTCCCTAGATTTTCTCTAGAACAATGTTGAACAGGATCAGTGCCGGTAACAAGCTGTCTCCTTGTCTGACTCCCATTTTTATTTCAAAAGGATCAGATATTTCTCCAAGGAACTTAACTTTTAAGATGGTTTGTGTCAGGGTTTGTCTTATTATTTCTCTTGTTTTCCTGTCAATTTCAAACTCTTCTAGGGCATTAAATAAAGTCTTCAAATAATATTTTAAGGTTTTATTTCCAAAATGACCATTTTGAATTTTTAAATACCATATTTTTCAGTGTAGAAGATGCTCCTTTCTATAAGATGCACCTTAAAATTTGTCAGAAAAAAACAACATTCACAACCTGCAATTTCTGGCTTGTCATATATGAATGTCACCTATTTGTACTTTCCATTATTTACTTATATGATTCCAACACACAATGTATAATATACACTCATAAACTCAGCGCAGTAACTAATTATTTAGGTAAGATCACTTCAGTGGGATTCCCCTACTGATAGCCTGTATTGTGTTCATGCATGCTGTTTTGTTATCTGACTCAGCGAAGTTCTTGGAATATTAAAAGATTCCATGTGACAGATGTTGAAAGTCAAAAACAGAGCACAAGGCTTTGGGGAAACAAGCACAACAAATCTGTAATCTGTACCTTCATTATAAGATGCATCTCAGTTTTAAGGGGAAGAAAGTGCATCTTATACACCCTTATTTTTGTCTAAGCTGCTAATACTACTAGGCACTGAAAATTTTTCAGAATATGATTTCTGCGTAGTATCGTTAATTTTAATAGCTTAAGACTTCTCATCCCTACACTAAAACAAAAAGAAGTGTCATGTTAAAAATCCCTAATGGAAATACATAATTTTGGAAATAAACCCTTCAAATTCTAGTCCCCTTGTACAAGATTTTGCTTTGGCTTTGTCTCATGGCCTTCAGCCAAGTTCTTAGCAACCAGTCCAGCCTCAAGTCCATCCTGGCCATGCAGTTGGTATCACACAATATTTTATTACTATAATTTCTGAATTTTGGAGAAATTTATTCATTCTAAATTTGACATTTACATATTGAAGAGTATTTATGATATTGAAATAGACAGGTAACAGAATGCTATAGAATAGGGAGAATAATTTTAATTGGGAACAATAAGAGAAGATAAAAGGCCTGGAGAAGTCAAGACTGATCTTATGGAGCATTGAAAGAAAGGTTGCATCATCAATACAAAAAGCTTAGGATACCCAAAATATAGAAAACTTCTCTATGACTGTGAATGTATACCAGTCCTGGGAAAGTCGGCTTTAGTTGTGAGTTGTTAGTCGGTAGCCTATATGTTTTATCATAGCACTCCCCATAAGTTACTGATTGCTAAATGCTATGAAATGTAAATCATTTATTGAAGGTTTTATTTATTTACTTTCACCCCTCAGTATTTTGTAATAATAACGATAAACAGCGCACAAACATGCATATAAGAGTTTTTCACTGGTCTTTGCTGTAGTCCATCAATGATCTTGTTCCTTTGGAACACACCCTAAAATGATATTGTTCACAGGCACTACTGCACAGTGTACACACACATTGTGGCACTGGTTCATGAATGCTCTGTCTTGTGCACAGTTTATGGTGGAAGCCATGTACCGAGAGTCTGGTTAGCAAGTCATTGTTCGGTCCCATCCAGCTCCGATCCATCATGGTGTTTGTTGTGTAAAATTCTGCCCAAATGTCCGCTTTCTTTTGGTGTCTGCTTTGAAGTAATTCCTCATTGACAAGTAGGTGGTAGCTGCAGTCTGTGATTTATGCCCTCTACTAGGGAGCATTCTTTTGTTAGCTCATAGGCTAGTTTAGATGAGGCAGTCTTCGAAATTCCTAGGATTTTCTTTAGATAACTGACTTTTACGTTCTCCAGGGTCTTTAGGTCCAATCCTGTCAGCTTGTCCCAAATAAATTCAGCAATATCTTTGCATTGAATAATGCCATGGGTGTCTGTAATGCTTGCCTTGTCGGGTTCTTTATTACGTATATGTTTTTGATGGCAGCTGTTGCTCTTTCCTTTGTGCAAATTCTGTAAGATGATCCTGTTGGTTGCAGGGTGATGTCAAGATATCTAAAGGAATTTACAATCTTTAGTTCCTGTGTCCCGTAGAGGATCTTGTCATCTTTGGAGGCTCTACCACCTCTCCTGAAGATCATTTGGACTGTCTTATCTGTGTTGGTGAGGGTCAATTTACTGTCTACCCATTCTTCTAGTTTGTCCATGGTGTTCTGTAAAGCCCTCCTGTCAAGTAACCCCAAAATTATGTCATCGGCATATTGATACATGGGCACTGATTCACCGTCTATTATGTGAGTGATGTTAAATAAGGTCGGATTGACCGGGTCACCTTGTAAGAGACCGTTTGTATTTTAGATAAGATAAAATATAATACCAGTATATTAAGGAAAATATCTTTATTATGCTCCATATGAATTTATTCTGTGGAATTATGTTTTAACTCTGAGAAAATTTAAGGTTGTTACTTTTACGGGTGAAAATCATTTTCATAAAATTTTAAAATATTGTTCTTAATCGACCCCATTGCCGTTCATATTTAAACGCCGCGCTAGGGACTTCTTGAACGGTACCCGATTGCTTTTGTTATTTACCGTTGTCATTTCGTCCGCACGCTAGGTTTCAGAATAAAATTTATGCTCAACGGTTGTGGATTATTACCAATGACGGTTAACTAACCTGAACGGCAATTCGAGACATTGTGAAAATGACGTTGTATTGATTGCATTTCTCATTGGTTAAGACTTCTGAGAGTAGCCAATAAAATATTTTCAGGAGTATTCAAGAAGATGGCCGCTTTGCCGTCTCCAACACAGGTAGTGTTGTAGTTCATGTTCACTTAATTATGCAGCTAGTGCAATGAAAAGTGCAGAAATGAATTATTGATCCACAGGAAACACCCAGAAGTAGTATTTTGCCTGTCAAGAGTAATTTATAAGACGGGATATCAAAAACGTTTTAAATGTCTTACATGGCAGGTCGATGAAGATCCATCAGTTCATGTGACAGTGGGCGGTGATAATCTGAGCAGGAATCATATTGATATAGTTATATTGTAACTCTCAGTAAAATTTCGCCTGGGTTGAAGTTAAATGAGTCATGTAAAGTTTTCATCCGCATAATTTTGGAGTGGATATTACTTGTTGAGAACAGTCACACCCTCTGGCAGATCTTATTAAGGTTTTTGTCACTTTGAATTGAGTGCTTAGTAATATTGCACGACCTTTTCTCTTCTAGCTTTGCAGTGTACAGTTACCTATTGAATGAGGTTTAAACTTACGAAGATTGGGGTTATACTATTAAAAATAATGATGTTTCATGCAAATTGTCTATTACAGTACACAGAGTCATAACCTGTCAGTTCTGACAGCAATTTTATTCGGCTCTAATTTGTCTGTTTCTGCATACTAAAGGTGTATATGAACTGTCAAACATTTGTATTGTTTTAACTTTTAAGTAGCAAGTATAGTTTATAATTTACATTACCGTAATTATAATAAAAGTGAATACAGTATCAGTACCACACAAACGTTCATATAATAGTTTTTTACTGGTCTTGGCTAGTTCATCAGTGTTTTTGTGCGTTTGGAACATATACTAAAATTATATTTTTCACAGGCCTTACCACACAGTTTACACATGCATTGTGGCGATGGTTTGTGGAAGTATTGTCTCGTGCTCAATTTATGGTGAAAACCATGCACTGATAGTCTGGTTAAGGCACTACATGACCTTGTTTGGTTCCGGTCCAGCATGGCATCTGTCGCATAAAATTTTGACCAGATATCTGCTCGCTTTTGTCATCTTTGTAGTAACTCCAATTCCTGTCCAGTAGATGGTAGCTGAAGCCTGTGTCTGAAGTTCTCCACTAAGAAGCTCTCTTTGGCTAACTCTTAGGCAAGTCTTGATGGTGCAGTCTTCGAGATTCCTAGGATTCTCTTGACATTTTCGCTTAGGTCTGACTCTATCAAATTGTTCCAGATTATTTCTTTGCCATAGTCTATGTTATCACAGACATTATCTTTGTATAGTAGAGTCCTAGAACCATCTGTAGTGCTAGTCTTGTCGGATTTTGGATTTTGTAGACATTTCTGATAGTGGCAGTTGCTCTCTCTTATGTGTATTCTGTATGATAATCATGTTGGTTGAAATGTGATGCCAAGGTATGGTATATGTAAGAATTTACAATTTTTAGTTCTTTTATCGTGTAAAAGATCTTGTCTTCTTTGGGGATTATTCACCTCGCCTGAAAACCATTTGCACTGTCTTGTAGCTGTGTTCAGGGTCAGTTGACTGATCTCAACCCATTCTCGCAGTCTGTCCATGGTGACCTGTAAAACCTTCCTGTCTCGTGATCCCAATGCTCTTTGTCCACATGTTGATATATTGACACGGAGTCATTCTCTATTATGTCAGTGATGTCTCATGTGGCAATATTAAATAAGCTTGGTCTGATCGGTCAGGTTGCAAGACACCGTTGGTCTGGACTATGGTTTCTGAGGATGTGACACCATCTTTGATTTCTATCCAGTTAGGTTTCTGATGAAGGCTGTTATTAGGTTCTATTTTCCTATTACATTCTCTACTTTTGAGAATATCGTACAAAATTGCATTAATTATGTAGCCCAAATATTAGTTCCCATTTATGTAAATGCTTTTAGCTTAAATTATAGCTTTAAGCTAAGAGTTTTTCATGAGGACTGTGTGTGTATGCAGTGTGACAGACATTGTGAGAGATACTACACTGCAAGAAAAGAACGAAAACATTAGTCGGATACAGCAAAGAGTGCTAAACTATTCCCTCAATGCCCATTCGGGCGCACTTTCTACTTTATTATTATTTATGTAAAGTCACCTGTTTTCGTTGTAAACACAGGGATGTATGACTTAATCGGAATAAGTAGTTTTGGAGTTCTGACACTGTTCTGGTACTGTTACTGTAAAAAGCTTAGGCCTATATTCTTATTATTGTAAGGCTATGAATAATTTCATTGCACTAACTGGTATAGTCCAGTCATTCATTGCATGGCCAGGCGGCTTCCTTTCGTTAGGAAGAAAAGTTTGCCAACAGTTCACTCCATTTCTTTGTTTTTACTGCACCAATCAGCTAGTTACCCCAGCCAATCAAAATCTAAGAATGTCCTGTGACAATTTTGACAGCTACTCGTCAACTCCGCATGGAGTGAAATGCGCGGTTGCAAGATAAGTCACTGTAAACAATAACACCTGCGAATTCATTAAAGTGAAGGAAAACTGAGGTCAGTGATAGCAATGAGAGTATATTGCAACGTTGCTTTTGTTTTGGAAAGCGGAAGCCAAGAATGATTTAGTCAGATCAACTAACATAAAGACACTCCGACTTAATGGTTTATTCCTTTGATGCCGCCTGGCCATGCAATGAATAACTGCACTATAGGAAAACTTAGGGAAATCTGCAGATGAATTATTGTAATCCAACTGTCTGGACATTAAATAAATAGCCTATAGGCCTATATGTATTCTCAGCAATTATACTTACCTGCTCATAATAGACGAAAATATTTCCTGTTTTGTTGCCACACATGTTTCACATCTTAAAATGCTGAAAATAGGGGTGGCCATTTTGATACTTTGAAAATTGAGGACATGTCCAGATTACAACATAAGTGATGACAAGCTAACTGAAATTTTGACTCGTATCATTTGTAGCCTACAATTTTGGTGTATATGTAGCCAAACTCTCAAGTTCTACCTTCCCTTCAAGTTGCTTCCCTTCGGACTTAGATTCGTTAATGTGGTAAGATAACACTAGTATATAGGCGGAAAACCTTCTAAGGATTGATCCTATATATAGAGTTATGGTCATTTAGCATGACAATAATAAAAAGAGTTATCCTAATAAGTATCGAAGTTTTAATTTTTAGTATATTCACTTATGAATTTTTCCCTGTTACAACATATTATATGCTGCTGAATTGTTTCTTTCACACTTCAGGCAGCATTTAAGTCACACACAACACACACTTCTACCATTTACTTCTGGGTCATTCCATGTCAAATCAACTAACAGTCTATACCTTGACCTCTTAGATTTGTGTGATTTTTTTTTCAGGTATTGTACTCCCCAAAACTAGTTTAAATTTAAAATTTTTCTGACTTTTGGTTTGTGTGTTACAAGGGTTGAAAAATATAAAAAACTACGGTTTTCTATCGCTTTAAGATTATTATAAAATGCTATAGCTCAAAAACTATACCACCTAGAGAGCTCAAACTTGCACCATTTTTTCCTCTGAAAATTCCCTTTAATTTTATGTTTCACAAGGCTATGTTTCTTAATTAAAAACACTTCACATAATTTAATTAACAAACAATAAAAGAGAAATGTTACATATTGACGCTATCTAAATAATTTAGGTTTGGTAGAATTAGCCTATATAAAGTCAGAGTGCACACTTATGTGCATCTAATTTTATTCTTTACTATATTCCATCAAGGACTTTGTTCTCTTCTTGCAGTTCTGTAAGTAATAACATTCACACGATTCTTCACATAACGAACATACGCAACTGTTGTCTGGTTCATGATACGATGTGTTTTTACATATCTTGTGATGATATCCGTGAATTGACATCCGAGTTATAGCACTTCTGTAGTCTTGATTTGTTTGTGTCCATTGGCGGTACACCATGGCATCTGTATTATAGAAGTCACTCCATATTTCTCTTTTTTTGTCATAAGCTTTCCTTAGAGCTTTTTCATATTGCCTAGTGTTCTGCAGCTGCTGTTCCATATGTAGTCTTCTAAGAGGAAAGGTTCCCTCGCAAGTTCATATACAAGGCGTGACCTTGTGTATTTGGACACACCCAGGGTGGCCTTTAGAAATCTTGCTTTTATTTTCTCTATCGCTTCCAGATTCGATACTGTTAGTTGTTCCCAAATTAGTTGAATTCCATATGTTAGTATGGGAATAATTTTTGCTTTGAACAGTAACATGGCAGTACTGATTGACAGTCTGGTTATGTTCTGAGCATCATATATTGCTCTGATTGCTGCTGTGGTCCTATCCTTTACGTGGTTTGTGAAGCATGTCATTTTTGTTTGAAAAGTTAGTCCTAAATTAGAATTAGCCTATGTTCCTTAGTATTCATAGCCTAGAAATAATCCACTATACACCTCACTAGCATGTATTCAGGTAGTAAAATATTTTTTTAAACAAGAACCCGTTGAGATCCCATCTTGAAATTTTGCATGCACATAGTCAATTAGACTGGACAACACATAGCCTATAATTTTTTCAAAAAAATCCGAGGGTACGTATTTTGAAAATTACAAAAAAAGTTTTTTGGGAACTTTTTTAACATTTCAAAAATTAAGAAACATAGCTTTATGATACATAAAATTAAAGGGAATTTTCAGAGGGAAAAAATGGTGCAAGTTTAAGCTCTCTAGGTGGCATAGTTTTTGAGCTATAACATTTTATAATAATCTTAAAGCAATAGAAAACCGTAGATTTTTGGATTTTAAACCCTTGTAACTCACAAACCAAAAGTCAGAAAAATTTGAAATTGAAACTAGATTTGGGGAGGACAATACCTGGAAAAAAAAAAAATCATACAAATCTCACGGTAGAATTGGTTGATTTGACATGGAATGACCCTTAGGGCTGTGGTAACTTAGTTCTTGTTAAAGCATATCTTATGATGGAAACCAAGAATTGCATAGTATAGTGTGCCATTATATTCTGTTATTTGGTTCCCCCACAAGTGAAAGTCACATGAAGGCCATAGATTTTTGAAATTTTATTTTAATTGAAATTATGTCTCTGTCTTGTCCTGCTACATTGTAATGAATGTGTTTGCTGCAAACACTAGGACCTAGCTCCTTTGCTTTGAAAGTTAGAGGCAAAGCCATATAATTCTGCTGCAATGTGTGTGGGATGACTAGGAGGCGGAGCTATGTAGGGAAAGGTTACGGAGTTTGTCTATTGATGTCAGTCTAGTATATACATCCTATGGGTAAGGTTTCTTATCTGATTATAGTGCGCTGTATTTTTTGTGCTGAATTGAAATACTCTGAATATGGTTATTAAAAATAGTTACAAAGGCTTTTCAAGAGTTAAACACATGGTTTCTAGCTAATAAAATGACACTTAATATTGATAAGACCCATTTTATACAATTTAGGACAAAAAACAGATGTATCTCAAATCTTGAAATTAATTATGAAACACAAATCATACAAGAAATTAGCAAAGAGGTAAAATTTTTAGGACTGCAAATTGACCAAAATCTTGACTGGAAGACACACATAGAAATGATAAGTCCAAAACTGAGTTCAGCGTGTTTTGCTTTAAGAATTTTGAATAATATATTACAACAGGATGCATTACTTATGGTATATTTTGCATATTTTCACTCGGTAATGAGGTACAGGATCATATTCTGGGGCAACTCTTCCCATAGGGAGAAAATATTTAGACTACAAAAATGGGCAATAAGAATAATATGTGGAAAGAAAAAAAGGGAATCTTGTAAACCGCTATTTGAACAATTAAAAGTCCTCACTCTTACAGGGGAGTATATATATATACTCTGTTATGTGTTATGTAGTGGATAATATTGATAAATTTCAAACTAATTTTAGTGTACATGGACGTACTACTAGAAACATGAATGATCTACACAGACCAAATGACTCGTTGAAACTCTTTCAGAAGGGTGCTTATTATTCTGCAATACAGATATATAACAAGCTTCCAAACAACATTAAATTATTATGCATTCAAAGAAAGAGCAAACCTTTCAAAACATCTGTCAAGGAATTTTTAATAACTCACACCTTCTACAATTTGGAGGAATATTTCCAGCTTGGATAAATTTGGCAGCTTGCAGTTTCTATATATATTATTGTTATAACATGCATGTATTTTTTGATCTGACGTGTTCTATATCCTTGAGCCCCGCTCAACACAGGATCTACAGGACGAGATATCTACATCTACATCTACATCAGATTATTGTAACTTTATATAATATATTCTGAAAAAAAAATTATTATTATGCTTTAAAGAAACTTTAACTTCCGTAGTTCATATCATTGCAAATCTGATAGAAGTTCCTCAATCCCATAATACATACCATCACCATATTTCCTGGAATCAAATTCATTGCAGACATTAGGCCTAATGATAAATGGACAATTGGCAAAACCATCTTCATAGTCTTCTATTAACCCTTTCTGCTCTAAATATTCCATTTCATCTGCTGCACCCGATGACATCTTGATGCTCATTTTTTTGCTGTTATTTGACCAAATTTTTCTTCTGTTAATTTCAGAATGTTGTCCAATTTAAATGTGACATTATGGGAAGCACAATGTGCACAAATCCCCTCAATCGCATTTAATTCTGGGTGATAAGGAGGGAGTCTCAAGACTTATTTTTTTACATATATCTTGTCATTACCAGCAATGAAAAACTATGTATGTATAACTGGTATTATGACAAACAGAATAGCATTTACAGCCTATTAAGATCACATTAGATTACATATAGCCCATAACAACATTGTCTGAGGCTGGTCTGTCATTCTGATTATCAAAGTTTTTTGATTATTTATGCATGTCAAAGTCGTAATTAACATGGATAAACGGGATTTTGCTGTAAAAGCATTACACAGTTTTGAAGACAAGCAGGGCAGTTTGGTGAATGTTGAACTAGAAGCTATGAGAGCAAATGTCATGATTACTTGTTCAGACAAGGAAAGCAGTCTCATGTAAGCGCAAATTGTATGACCATCATCAAGATTCAGCTGAAAAAGGAAATGCCTTTATCAGTGAGATTCTGGTAATTCCTGTACTAGGATGACCCTGAATGATATCATTCTTTGTAGGCCCTACATCCACTGGAATTCAGATCCCACAGTTATAGGATTCTTCAGCCATTTCATAAAATATGGGAATTTTTCCCTCAAAGAGAGAAGTTATAAAATTATCTGAATTTTAAGGACTTGGGTGTATTTGAAGTGGTTTCATGTGTAAAATCTGTCGATTTACTTATTTATAGCGTTGAGTTACTTTTTTTTGCCATTTTTAGCTAGGCTAGTCAAGAGTAATCAGCTATGTCCATTTTCATTTGAGAAAATATATAAATCTTAAGGTACAATTTGGTATAAAATTAACTTAAAAAAATATGTGTAAACTATGTAAAATAACAAACAAGGGAATTTTTGTCCCACCCGTAACAGTGATAGTTTTGTTAAATTATTATTGATGAGTTAAATAAATGTTCTAACAACCTGGAAACAGTTTATAATTTGTATTGAATCCCTCATACCTTCATTAATAACAACATTAAGACCCTAACAGTAATAGCAGAACAGAAAATGAGCTTTTGTTTTGCATCATTAAAATCAGTGTCCAAATTATGTCCCACCCATAACAGATTTTGAAAAACAAATTTTAAACATTTAAAATAAATTTTTAATGATGCTTTGCATGTAGAATGAAGGAGAAGCCACAGTAGATTTTACAGAATGTGCAGAGCCAGTTCTAATTCATTATTTATGACATGTAATAACAAAAATAGTTGTTATAATTTGCTAGAATGTCCCACCCGTAATTATGAAATGGCTGTCGTATTTAACCATTTCACTGCTACTGATATATAAATTCCTGACCTTAAAAATTGTAGAAGAGAAATAAGACCAATAGAGTGGAGTAATGCTTGGTATGAAATGTGAGTTTTTTTTTTATTCATTTACAAAAACTGCTCTCAGACTTAGAGCTCGTTGATACACACACACACCTATAAAAATAATAATGTAAGTTTTATAATTCATCAATTAGCCTACAATTATTATGAACTACTCAAGTAATTTTTATTGTCACTCTCAGCTTAAATCAAACATCCTGCCGCTTATATTTTAGTTTATTATATAGAAAATATTGATTTTGAATTTGTTGTAAGTTCTTAAGGAATTATGTCTGTAAGGATTTTGGAAACAAACATTACTTGAAAATTGAATTATTGTTTGGATTTTCTGAATAAACAATCTTGATGAATTAAAAAAAAAATTAATGGAATTTATATTCATTCAAGTTAAAAAGAAGAATTGGCTTTGAAAAAGAGCTTAGAACTTACGGAGCAGACTAGAACACCATTGAGCTCAATGGAGTGCACTTTGTATGATGATCCTAAATTTCTTCCTCTTTGGCTTTCTCAGTGAGCTGTTCATTTTGGGTAAAAAATTATTGATCTACCTCTCCATGAGAAAACATTTTTCTATGTCATTATGGCTGTTGTATTAATTTCACATTACGAAGAGATGGAAATTACAAAAATATTGTTTAAAAAGTTGATTAATTCATTCTAAAACAATATTGTTGCCAAAATTTGTCAGAAAACTGGAATTATGATTACTTTTTCTATTATTGTGCAAAATTTTCGTTATTTTGCAATTCAGAAGCACTGTTTTTGGTGTTATAGATGGCAGTAAAATTAATTTTTTTTCTAATTGAGAACAGTTCCCATTATCATGTCTTGTGAATTTCACGGACCTGTACTCATTATATACCACTGGACTACATCTCAAGTAGCACCATTATTTCATCTGGGAAACGCTGGTTTAGAGTTTATGTTCCTTAATCTAATTGTACGGTAACTGAGCTGTATAAAACATACCATTTTTTTCAAATTATGTATTCTAATTAAAAATGTACTTCCTGTGTTTCAGGTGGCTGGAAGCCATAATGCAATATATGAAGCATACTATCATCAGGTATGTATCTGAATCAAATTTCTTATATCAAGTGAGCCAAAATATCTAGCAGGTTTGGCTAATTGTTGGACTAGTTAGTGAGCATTCACACCCAAGTAGCTTGCTACATGCAACATGCTACCTTGATGCCATCTGTATATTGAGTAGCATTGCTTACAATTTTGCCATAAGCGACTTGCAGCTTAAAGTTTCAGTTTTCACTAAAGCAACGTTGCTTGCTATCACTTACATTACTTGCTGTCACAGGATGTCTCAAACGAGGAATATGCTGTCGTAATCAATAGTGCGGTTATTGCTAGAAGGAGAGTGAGGGAAAATATGCAATGAATAAGGCTTTGGGTTCATCCATATATCAGTAATAATGTGGATGCACATAATGCCTTTGTGGTTTCCCAGCAGCTGAAATTACATCCTTAAAAATTTATGAATGAACTCCCAATTACCCGTGGGCAGACAAAAATTTGTATTTCCCACACTAACCCTTTCAGAGCTTAATTTATGCATTCATCATATGAAATCACCAGTGGATTATAAGTTTGAAATTGAGAAAAATTTCAGTGGAATATCTGGTTTTCATAAATGATAGTAGCAGGGTTGCCAGTTATCTGAAATCAAAATAAGGGACAGATGCGTGGTCGACAAAATCGACGGCTCGTATCTCAGAAGTTGTAAACTTTATTTAATAACGATAGTTTCGTTGTGATATTGGCATCACAGTGCAGCTAATTAATAAACAGTAAACGACTTTCTGTTGATACTTGTATTTGTGGTATCGTATAAGGTGGATAACTAGTTACATTATTCATCATTTAACATATTTTTCATTACTCTGAACAGATTTTAACAGTTTCTTGTTGTTCTTAGCAATTTTATAAAAGTCTCTGCACGTCACTGATGATAAATTTACAGAAACAAACAGCTCAGACTTAATCAATCTACAGAACATCTGTTTCTCGCATCTGACCATTTCACATTCATGTGCGAAAATACCCTCTCTACAAAAGCATTTGAGGCAGGAATGCTTAAACAAAATGAAACTATTTTCACCAAGTTTGGTACTTCATGTACCCCCACATTTTGGAATACTTTTAACCATTTTTCACTTACACTCAACTTAGCACCGGTATCTGTTTGTACATATTTTGTACATGGCTTTATAATGGAATATTCATCATAAAACTTGTCTAGATCAATATCACTCTGTAGGTTTAATTTACAAACAAGGACACTAATATCATTGAATGATATCTCTTGTACAAGAGCCAAAAATCCCATTGCCCTTAGAGGATTTTCTTCTGACAAGTCAAACCACTTTTTTAGGTAATCTAATGCAGTTTCCAAAAACTGTACAAAATTTTCAGAAAGCTTTCTCATTCTATCTGAATCAGCATGAACATCACTAAATGCAATAGATACAAAAGAACCAAAATATCTATCTTGTACTCTATTCTGTAACTGTTCACACAATGTATGCATTATTTTATAGGCATCAATACCTGTTGAGTGATCAAGTTGTAATTGTTTACTGGCTGACTGAAAACATTTCCAAATGTGATTCACAAAGTGTAAAGTAATTTTTACATCGCTGAAGTTATGATCACTTACATCATTAGAATAAGACTCATTAATATTCAGTAGCTTTCTCACTGTTTTGGGTATATCTGAACCTAAAGATAAAAATTATGATAATACAGCCTCCCAACACACTATTAGTCTATCAACAGCAGGACCCAATGTCAACCAACTAGTTGTTACATGCCTCAGAAGTTCATGCCATTCTTGTTCAACGAATGCAGTCATACTTTTCAGTTCAGCTCTCCAAACTATAATGCAACATGGCATCAGGCATCTTCTTCATCCAAGACCAACTTCCCAACAGGCTGGCCAACGCAAAATCACCAAAGTTGTAAGCTGCAACGATCAACGAATGAAACAGCACTGTCTATAGATTGGTCGGCACCATAGGCTATATGGGGAACAGCGCACAATGAGCATAAATATTTTAACATTTTGAGCACATATTAAACATTCGCATCACTTGCATACTAGCTCAGAGTAGAGTACCAACAATTATAAGTTCCAAAAAGTTTCAGTCCTGGCGTATTTTTTGGGGAGGTTTCAAAATTCTCCGAAATACGGGACAATTGCCGTCCCGGCTAGGAATTCCCTGGGACACGGGACAATTAAAAAAAATACGGTACTGTCCCGTAAAATCCGGGACGTCTGGCAACCCTGGATAGTAGTAACATGTGGATAAAAATCCTTAAATTTTAACACAAAGTATTGGTCTATTAATCTTGTAGTTATGATTCTGCAATGTTTGAGGTAACGAATTTATATGTCAGTAGCAGTGAACTGGTTAATTTAGAATTTTTCTCCATGTCATTTCCATTTTTCTGCATTTTATTTTTAATTGCTCACACTTTGTCAGATTTTGAATTTCCCACACTTAATTTTTATATAAGTGCAATATGGTGACAAAATGCGAGAGATTCAAATTTAAGTGCGGGAAATTAAAAATCTTGCACCCAGTTTGGATTATCCATGTCTTTCGATTATTCATGCGTGTCAGGGTCCCAATAAACTTGGATAACGTAATCTGGAGGTTGCTGTACTTCAATGAAATATGAGCTAAAGGACATCAACTACAGAAGAGCTGTAGGGATGACAAAATTATCTTGGGATGTTCCCTTTAGGAGCCATGAATCCATTCTAGTTCCAGGAGGTAGAGGGTATGATTTATTTAAACATTTGGCGCACATGAAGGTGGTAAGCAGCCTTATTTACTTAACTCCTAGGATTGCTCATAATACTCATCTTTTAAATGCTTATTCGACCCCTGGGCCATACTGCCACAGAAGAATTAGGCCAATCAAAATTTCATCTTTAACCCTTTGCGGGTGGCAATGTTTTATGGCTGTGGACGGAAGGCATTTTTAAAGAAAAAATAAGTTAATGAAAAAGCAATTGAAAGTAACTTAAATCGTGCATTCATGCATAAAATCAACATATACCTTGGAGTTTTGCCGAATTCTGCCCCTAATCTGCTCTAGGAACGATTTTTATTATTTAGCAAGAAAATGTTTATGCGGAAATGGCACAAGTCTCACTGAGCGCATTATAAGTTTACATAGGCCTACAGTAGGCTATGATTCTCAACTGGATCAGTATTTTGTTCAAAATCAGATGGCAGAACTGGCCCTTGCTGGATATTCTATATTGTAGTAGGTAATAGATGATGTACCTGCATCAAAATTACTCACTTCCATTGAGCTGGGCACACGATTGCCTCCAGTGTCACTTACGTCGCTCTCACTCTCATTAACACTGCCGGTAGCAATCTCGAAAAAACATCCCTTACTATCGCTAAATGTTAATTCTGACACTTCACTGTCACTTTGAATACTTAATTCTTCAGTTTCAGAACCTGTAAGACACTTTCTTTTTGCCATTTTACCGAAAATAAGGGAAAAACACGGAACAAAAAGTGCACGCTCTTCACTAGTTGCGCATGGCCACTGAAATGCTCTCCTAAAATCATCCTGGGCACGTGTATTGGGGAATTCCCAAGTCACAGTGGATAAGAGAACGTTCTCCTGCCATCTGCTGAAAATTTTACGTACTTCGTGCTTGAGAAGAGCCGGTCACATTATGAGTCGGTCAGGGAACCCATATATGGGTTACCGCCTTGGAGGCATCGGACAGGCGTGCCATATATGGGTTTCCGCCCGGGAAGGGTTAAGAATTAAAAATGGAATAATTTACCTGTAAAAGAGAAAGTTCAGCAGTCCTAATTCAGACATTTTCCTATTTGTTTTGATATCTGTACTCTTTTGTGGCATGTTGTACATGCATAGATTATTTCCACAATCTTTACGAATTCTATAGTAAATTGCTCACTTTCCAGCAGTTGTTAAGTCATCTTTGCCATTATCTACAGTTATGTCAAGTGAGCATGCACTGCATTTTCTTAACAGCTGTAAATTTATCAGTATGCATGCATTGTTCCGAGTAGTGTAACATAAGTAAGTTCAGATCAATCTAAAGAAATGAATGTTGCATTCTGCCAGTTGTGCTACTACCACACAGCTTCTTTTTGAATACATTAACTTGTTTATTTTGGACTTAAAATGAGTAGCATGAATCGTGCATCCAGGTAGCATATCACTTATAGCTTGTTACTTTGGTGTGAAAGCTTCGTAAGAGCCAAAAATTGAGACAAAATTTAAAGGAGGACCAGACATTTTTCATGAGAAGAAAATGAAACAACTGCTAATCAGGCATTCCTTGCATAGAAGTTGCCAGATTAAAAAGTTGTTTATACAACTCTATTTCCATCAGAACATGAATTCAGACTTCTTACCACCATCTTTGCTGAATCTGTTCGACTTAAAGCTAAATTCTGCAGCCTTATGTTATTTTATTTCGTACGTTCTAAAATTTGTATGAATTTCTTTCCTCTAAAATAGATTATAGGCTTTACGATTCTCCATTTTTGAGGGGGTAGCAGTAATCAAACACCTGCAGAAGGTGAAAATCTGGGAGGTCTGCCCCTGCATATCTTCATAAAGAGTTAAACCTTTAGTTTCTAATTAAAATTAATTCTTGATTAATTACTGTTGAGATTATTATTTAATAATCTTCCAACTGATATTTTGGTAATTCTATGCAAGAAATGTCTGAAAAACTTGTGACCACTTGTATTCTTCGTTGTTGTAGTAAACTCAGTGAACTCAGTGCCGTACTGCATTATAAGAAATATGGCAATTGTTCTTAACATAACACTGAAGAAGTCAAGCTAAACTATTTTAAAAATCCTGAAAGTATGTTGTTTACTATCCATCAAAGTAAAGCACGTATTGTATTTAATGTTCAGTTGCCGTTGGTAGTTCCTAAGTTGAGCCTGTAAAAGACAAGTGCGAAAAGAATTCAACCTATATCTCTGTCCACTGTTGTTGATTTTACACACAGAAAAAAAAAATGCAATTGACGATCAATATGCTGACCACATGCCCCCAATCCTACCATTTGCCAATATCGAAGGATGGAATTAAATTATGCAGCGATTGGATGGCAGACTTTGTTCTTCTCTAGGAGTTAGTTATACATATTTTATAATCATGATCTGTTATTGACTACAAGACTTGCTTTTGTAACGTGCTGCTGTTTTACTGGTATGTTCCGCTTGAAATCTTAAAACTCTTTGTTTTAAGACATGTACGGCAAATCAAAAGGAGTACAAATCATCTCTGCTATGGTAATATTACCCAAATTAGTTAAACAATATATTACTAATCACTAAACAACACTAAATTATATCCACCAACCAAAAAATAAAAAAATAAAAATAAAAGAAAGTAAAAGTTACCTCATAAGAAATAGTTTGAGCCACAGAACGCAATCCCCAATAAAGAATAATTAGAATTTGATCAACTGGCAATTATCACAGTAAGCTCCCAGCGTAGAACAAAAAAAAAAAAAATAATAATAATAATAATAAATAAAAATCATAATAATAATAATAAACCCAATTCAAAAGAAAATAAGCCCTCCAAATAAGTAATAATTATCCAAATCAATAATGGTAAAAATAATCAGAAGAGAGAAAAAGTTCACACAATCTGATACAAGAACCATATGTAATATCTTAGTAGCACCTATATGAAAAGTTTTGTTTTAATAACCGAAATGAAAGATTATTCTTATGGTTGATTACTGTAGCACTGATCTCCTAAGATGAAAATAGAAATGTCAGAACCCATGAGTCACTCATGCTAGACAAGCTGTGAAAGGAATTAATGTTAAAAATGGAGTCATCTGTAAATGACAATGGGTTAACTAGTGCGGAATGATGGTGGGTGTTATTGTTTGTGAGAAAGTTCAGTCTGTGTCTGGCTTTTTATTCCTATCTTATACTCATGCCTGAAATAAGCAACCTTCTTTTTCTGTCTAAAAAGAAATATATTTTTACTAATTGTAAATGGATCAGTTGTTTGGATCTAAATTATTCTTGTCCTCTGTTTACACAGGGGACAGCAATCCCAGTCCCAAGTTCAAAAGTACCATATTCATAAGAGGTTTTGGATGTGTGAATATTACCGCTTGAAATTGAGAAATTGTATCAAAGTAAAATTTCGTATTGAGATATAGTAGCCTAACTCCCTGCCAGGATGTGATGTGAAGCATGTCATCTTTCTCTTACCATCACAACAATATTTTAATTTTTTATTTAGCAATCTTGTAGACCAGCAGTACTGGCATAGGATAACAGTAACAATAATAATAATAATAATAATAATAATAATAAAATTATGCAATAAATAAAGAACTAGGAAAACAAAAACATAGTGTGAGTTTTACAGATACAAGATAATTTTTATCGGTATAGGCCTACTTATAATTGGTATAGTTCTCTTATAGCGTCTAAGGAGTAAGGACAGTTGAATAAGCCATTTTTTAAATTCTGTTTTAAATCTTTCACCTGTGAGTGATTTTATTCCTTAGGGAGTGAGTTATTAAATATGGCTCCTCAAACAAATGGACTGTTTGATGTGAATTTTAATCGTCTAGGAATTACGTGATAATATAATTTTTGTCTTGTGTTATAAGTGTGAACATCAGAATTAATACAAGTTAATTTTGAGTCGTTTTTAACCATCAAGACAGTATGATATATATACATTGCATAGAGAGTTAATATGTTCTTATTAATAAATAAGCTTTGACGTGATATTCTTAGCGGTTCTTTAGCTATTAGTCTTATAGCCTGTTTTTTAAGAACGAAAATTCTTTTTATATGTATTTCATATGTACCTCCCCACAGAGAAAATCCATAAGATAAGAAGGGATATATTAGACCGATATTTTGAAATTTTTTTATTTTTCACAATTTTGTCAAAAATTACTTTTTTAACATTTCTGTTAACTTTTGAAGAAATGGTAAAATATATCTCTACTGAGACCTGCAAGTTTTATTTCTGTGAAAATTGTCTGATCAGTACCAGTTATAAGCTTGCTGTCTTTTCCAGATCACTTTAATATTGGCTAGTAAGCATCTCGGACTTACATTCATGATCAGACTTTGGAATGTGCACACCTCCAAGGTGACCATGCCATATGCCAAAGTATGAAATAAGAATGTCGGATTCTTTACCTGTACCATATGCATTGTCAGGGTTGAAATGTTTAAAACAAAACGTTTAAAACAAGTGTTTAAAACATGTTTAAAACAAGGGCTTGTGTTTTTTTTAAGTTTGTTTAAAACGTTTTAAACAATCTGTTTTAAACATGTTTTTTTTAGCATATGTTCAAATCATTTTTTAATTGTGTGTTATATTTAATTATGAAGACAATTTACATTTTGTCAAGTCAGTGACACCCTGTTAGTGTTGTAAACAGAAAACAAACAAAAAACTAGGGCCAGAATACCAGAAAATCATGTGAGGTGATGTCTTATGTATCCTTTTCCTCCAGACTTCTCTATCCTCTGTCGCCAGCTTCCAGTTTCTGATTTCGAGTAATTGATTTCAATTTTTTCTGACTTCATCCTACCATCTATTTTGCGGTCTTCCTTTTTAAAGAAAGAGATTATTGATATTAAATATTGAATGTGTCAATTTGGCAACACTGTAGTAGGATATCCCTTGTAAGTTTGATAATGTAAGGCGGCTAAGACCACGTAAAACATGGTGAAAGTCAATCATCAGTTGAGCAGTAAAGGCAGTAATTAAACAGTAGTTTGTATTATTTTTTATTAATCATGAACTATTAAATCATAAACAAATAATACTGGTACAAAATGTATTTTCAAATACTATTAAGTCTACGACTCGTAAATCTTGAACATCTTAGCACAGGGTGTCATTGGATTGACAAAATGTAAATTGTCTGCATAATTAAATTTAACACCCAATTAAAAAGTGTTATAAACATATGTTAAAAAATGTTTAAAACAAATTGTTTAAAATGTTTTAAACATTTCAACATATATATATAAACATATATATATATATATATGTATATGTATATAATAGGCCCTATACATTAAAATGGTTGATTTAAACAAAATGAACAATTTAAACTTTTTTTTAAACAAACAACATTGTTGTAAACATAAAAAACGTTAAAAAAACACGTTTAAAACAACCAACATTGTTGTTCACATATAAAACGTTTTAAACAAAAAAAACATGTTTTAAACAACAAAAAACGTTTTTTTTGTTCTTTTTAAAAAAAAACATGTTTTTTATCAACCCTGTGCATTGTAATGAGAAGTATTTATATGATGCTAAAATTTGTTGTCATGCTCTCACCATAAATGCATGTTTTAAGGTCCCCTAGTCCCAGAATCTTCCCATACCTTTAGTATATTCCAGCAAAAGGTAGGCCTAGGATATATTTTTATTGCAGAGTGCACACTCATTTGCGTTAGCCTCATTACTCATTACTCATGAGGCAAGACTTTAAACCTAAGTTTATATAAGTGCCTTATAACTACCCTTCAGAGAATTATTCAGAAAAATATTTCAAATAAAAATGTTATATCGTAGTACTAACTTGACATAAAACACCATATACCATGATATATTATACAATTCAAACAAAATCCATAATTTTTTAGAAAAACTATAAAAAAATAATTTTTCTTCATACAAAGTTGCCATAAAAATTATTCTGATATATAATAAGAAGCCGAAGGGTGTGTATTCGGTTGTCTTATCCTCAGCTTGTATTATTCACCACACCATTGTAGCTATAACTTCTCAATTGTTATCATGAGGCTGAGCGCACCTTGTTCCAGACTATCCTACTACAGAAAAATCCGAGGAGGTACTGGGGATTAAACTCAGACCTGTAGCTTCATAATCAGCAAAGCTAACCACTAAACCACACAGGCAGTCATCATGCATGTAAAATAGGCAAAATTATATTTGCTGTAAACAACAATACTATGTAATGATTTCTCTGGCTTCCAACTGGATGAGTAAAAGGATTGATTCTGAGATTTCAGCAGCTATCTTTGCTGCCATCTTCTGGGAGAAAGGAGCTGAACTTGGAGAAATATGTGTGTTGTATAGGAGAGGCAGGAAATGCTAGGGGTTTGGGGGTCAATAAGAAAATGGGAAAGTGGAACAATTTTATGTAATTTAATCGATACACTGAAAAGTATGAGTTAGCAATGTTTAAAGTCAGTACATAACATGATAATTACAACAATTTTAAGGTAAATTGCAGGAGAAGACTGAAAGTAATTATATCTATAGTTTAAAATTTAATGTAGAAAGTATGTAATGATAACAAAAGTAAGGAATAATTGAGGAAGTAATTTAAATATTAATTTTCTAACTTTAGATTTAAGTTTCTTATTCATTAACCCAGTTAATTCAGGATGATTGCTAATAAATTACTTGAATAGTCTTTGGCTGAAACATGAACAGTGTTAACTCCAATGGCTGTAACAAATTTTGGTTCAGGTAACGAATTAAAGCTATTTCTTCTCATGTTACATTCATGACCTTCCGACCTATATTTGTCACAATGTTTATGAAAATAGCCCATTAGGACATAATAAATCCAAACATGAAAAACACAGGGACAGAAATTAGGGAAGTGTGGGGCCAGGAAACCTTCACACAGTATTTTGACAGACTGCTTTTGTGTATGTGTGTGTGTCACATGAATCAATATTTTCCTTCTGTTATTGCAAATCTAGGAAGTCTCTTTAGGAATACTCTTACTTCCACCGAAATTTAAATATTTGAAAGTCTCCATTAAACCTTCATGACAAGTCCTGTGAGGTAGAGACAGATGTTAGACATTACAAAATTCAAAACAAGTTGGCAAGAAGGGAATAAAAATCTTAAAACAGGTGCTCAAATAATATATTTTAATTTCAAATCAATTTTTTTCCCCCAAATAAATGTTGGCTTTTACAGTAATGTAGGTTAGGGCAATATGTATGCCTGTATCCCATACATGAGATGGATGAATGCAGGCCTACTGTATTTTACGAACAGTTTAGTATAAAATCTTAAGCCATGGTTCAGTTATGAGAGCAGATGTGTACAGAGGGGGCCAAAAGTCACGATTGGGTATTTTGTACAGTGAGTCCCATGCGAGTTGGCCAATGATGTGGGTTTCTGTGTCGCGGCAGGCACAGCTCCAACTACAGAGCAATCAGGTGAAATATCTACGCAAATAAAGCCGCGATCAGCGTAATGGTTCAGGTTCTGACAGTTACAGTTGGAATTACAATGAAAATAACCACGTACCTCATTACAAGAGATGTTGGAAATGTCCTCCTCTTGCATCCACACAACACTGGGGAAACTTGAAAAATAAAGTGTATAGGTCAATTTCCCATACAATAGAAGAACTTAAAAACAACATCACAAGGGAAATGAACTCTATCTCGGAAGCTGAACTTATGCTCGTGAAAGAAAATTTCCTAAATAGGTGGCAGTGTTGTGTGGATGCAAGAGGAGGACATTTCCAACATCTCTTGTGATGAGGCACGTGGTTCGATCCCTGGAACCTCCTCGGATTTTTCTGAAGTAAGGGAGGTCTGGAACAATGTGCACTCAGCCTTGTGATGCAAACTGAGGAACTACTTGACAAAGAAATAGTGGCTCCAGCTCAGTAAGCCATCCGTAATGGCCATGGGAGTCAGCTTGCTCACCATGCTCCCCAATCCTGCCATCTGCTGTGGTAGATGACGCACCGGTTGGGTGGCAGGTCTGGTCCCTCAAAGGGATGTAGTACCATGGAGTTAAGTAGTTTCTAGAGAAAACATAATTAATTATGGTGTGCTTTTTGTCGAGATTTTTTAAAACATTTTTGGATAATTTTAAATGTGATATTTAAATTTTCATTTTAACATAAGTTCTTTTGTTAATCTGTAAAAAATGCAAACTAATCTCTGTTGTAAGTTCTTGGCAGTCACAGTGTAAAAGAACATGCTACTAAGAGAATGGTTAATAATTGCAATCCCTGAGAACCAAGATTATAAATAATGTTTTGTACACATTTCTCAATATTTGTTCTGGAGGGGGCATGTTTATATCGCTTATTTACACATTTTGTGAAATCCTGCATATTTTTCAACGTTTTGTTCATATAAAATCCTTAAATATTTTAAGCATGCATAAAGCTAAAAATAGCTAAGGAAAGCTGCTTTATAAAATTTTGCGCTTATCGCTCTTACCTTGGCCCATTAGCCCGGAAATATTGGACTCTTCAAACATCATCTAGAAAAACATACATACCTATATATACCTGTATATTCAGATTAGACCCAAATCCACTGAATTTCTTGCAGTATGTTAACATGATGTTATTTGAATCTGGAGATAAAAGTAACAATTGCTCTACAGAATTGCAGATTAATTTATCTATCTTCTAGTATTTTTCAGGAAGTTAGTGGTGGATGGCTACAATTTGCATTAGATATATATAAAATCTCTTGTGTAGAGTGAATTCTATTATATGTGTAAATTCTGTTTGCCAACAGGTAGATCCAAATAACACAGGCAGTGTTAGAGCTCTAGACGCTGCCAGGTTTCTGAAGAAATCTGGCCTCTCAGATGTGATATTGAGCAAAATCTGGGATTTATCAGACCCGGCAGGGAAAGGCTACCTGAACAAGGGTGGTTTCTTTGTGGCCTTGAAACTTGTATCCCTTGCACAGTCTGGTAAAGATACCAACATGGTGAACATAACAGCAGATGTACCTCCACCTAAAATGGTAAGATATAATATCAACACTCTTACTATTTAAAATTGCATGTACTGTTGTTCAACAGTTGTTTCATTGATTGATGCTCAAGGTCTACGTAAGCCATGTCTAATTTTGTTACCAATAAACTCTGTGTGACTAGCGTGAGAACCACCTCAGAAATAGCGACGATACAAGCCAAGCAATGAACCTAGTGTTCATATTAGAGCAATGATAAATAAAAATCCTACCATTCAGATTATATTGTTAAATTTGACAAGATTGTTTATATTTTGTACTAAAATTTATAACACAATATAATTTTTGTTTTGAATGTGATATATGGACGTGAATATAACTTTCGACTGGCTGAACATCTGATAATATAATGATGAATTTGATAATCCGTCCAACACCTCTTCTTTCAGCTTACTCAAGGAATAGTTCTTACTTCTTTGAGCAATGAATTATCCCAAGTGTATACAAAATTAACTCTGTGATGACTGTCTTGTGTATTGTGCAATATAATTAAATATTTTATTGTTTCATTTATCACTATGAAGACTATACAATCGATCAGTAATAGATATGTTTGCATTTTGATCTGTGAAAAGAATGAAGATTTGTTCTTTATTATTGCTCTTATCTTTCATCCATGCTTTTATCTTTCATCAGTGCTTTTATCTTTGCTCCAACATAGGCTAAATACCTCAGTGTTAATCAGTGATATTCTCTTGATGAAACAACATTGCTTCTTTGTTTGTTTATTTTTGCTCCAAAATGAAAGCAGCCTAAAGTGTCTTAGATATATCGTAGTTTTAACGTGCATAACGATAGATAAAATCTCAGAAAAGAAAGGTAAAAAATGTACATCACGTAGTAAATATAAACTTGATGTTGTAAAAATGGTTCAGTGTTGCATTAATTATTAAATTGGTTTCAATAAACTTTAATCATAGATAAAATAAAGAAAAGAAGATCCGCAAACTGAGAGCAATGATGTTAACATGCTCTAAAACAGTGATTCCCAAAGTGGAGTCCGCGATGGTGTTTCAGGGGGTCTGCAGGCGGTGTAAGAAGAAATAGGATATTTTGTAATTTTCTCAAATTACATATCTTATAAAGCAGCTTCACTGTTCACATTAAGGAATAAACTCTGTTTGTTACCATTGATATTGTTATTTTGTCTATTGAATTTAATACATTTGAATCAAAGTAGGCTATTTATTTCGTTTTTTTTTTTTTTTCAAAACCCAGAGGGGGTCCGCGAAATTTTAATTTTTTTCAAGGGGTCCGCGGACTGAAAAGTTTGGGAACCCCTGCTCTAAAAGAATGGATGGATGGAAACACAGCAGCAAAACTAAATCGTGGTCACAAACCAAGTACTGTAATCTGCTGTTACACATAGCAGCCATCCTGATTGTTAGCTTTTCCTAAGGGAATGACGAATGCTGTATGAACACAAAATCTCACTTGAAATTTCCCTTACTCATACTGCAAATGCTCATCATGCCTAGCAGATCTATCATTCAATACTGACTACTCCTACCCTCTGATATATATTTATATAGAGATAACAAAGTCATCTACCCACATTTCACACTTCATATTAGACTTACCCAAATTTGGCATTATTCCAATCAAATACAGAAGTAAAATTATACATTCAGATTAAATATTACGAAGGCATGAAAAAATTATATAATTTATGACTTCACTTCCTTGTGCTGAACATATCTGTATAAAATATATTCAAGCATTGGTTAATAATAAGTATAAAATTCATTTAAAAATTGCTAACCCCATTTTATATGAGCCTTAACCAGAATTGGCATCAATCCAATCACATAAATGAATAAAATTAAACGTTTTCTTTTCTCTTGGTGCAAAAAAAAGTACTGTTTAGCTAAAATCCTATTAAGATGCACTGATGAAGCCATTGATGAATATTTTGTAAGCTGTGTTGACAAAATAGAGGGCAGTAAACAACTAACAACCTGGTTAGAAAACCATGGCACTGATCCAGATGAAGCAAGCTTTGAATACATGCATGAGGTTCACCACAGTACTGATGTACCTTACATCTGTAACACATCTAGGATATTTTTGAAGTCCAGGTTTGTAAGAGCATGTGTTTTAATGAGTGCATTTTCTTTTAGGGTGATGTACAACCAGTGGTACCAGTTCACAACAATCTTATTTCACCTCCTACAATCAATAACTCTCTTATTTCAAGTGACTGGACTGTGAAACCAGCAGAGAAAGCAAAATACGACCAGTTATTTGATTCTCTGCAACCTTTAAATGGCTTTATCCCTGGAAATAAGGTATGTGACCATTCTGAACACAATCCAATCAATAAAATGAAGATTTACTTTTGATATTCGCAGACCTATTCCAACTTAGAAGTTAGTGCTGTACAAGCAAATGCTTCCTGCTTGTACATGTTCATACATATCTTTTTTTTAATGCGTAATTCTATTTCACACTGTATGCTAAATCTAATTAAAACTTTAATTATTTAAATATAGACGTTTTTGTAATATTGATTACTGATTGCTTATTAGTGAGGTATATTATTCTTGAAATGTATTGACTCTTACCAGTTTTTATGACTCTAAAAGAGAGGGGAAAAAATGGGTGACATATCCAGAAAATAAGCTTACTGGATGTATTGTGTTTTCAGTTTGTATATTCAAATTACTTATTAGTGCATGTAAAGCTGTCAAATGTTTAAATCTTGCTTGCTCTTTATTAAGGGTAACTAAAAAGGTGAATTTGTATAGTTGTACAATTAAATATATATATTTTTATAGTTCAGAAGGGAGGGAAAAATGCAGTGGAAATCCAATGGCATTAATGCATATAAACCATACATTTATTAACATATTTATATTTATGTTTTCTTAGGCTTTAAATTATCATCTCTAAATTTTCATTTGCATTTTGGTAAATTTCCCAGTACAAGCAGTCTTTTTGGCCACCTCCAATGAAAGGCAGTTGGATTAGTTAAGTTGTAAACCATATAAAAATAAATTTCCTAAAGTAATGTATTTTACTAGTATTAAATAACTTGGATTAGATTTTGGTCATACGATCATAATATTTGATTACAGGCACTTTGATCACTGATTACATGCATTAATTGAAGTAGGTTATTACTAGGGGGCGGATTTCTATGACATATATTTTTCCCCTTTGCATTATTTCAGGTTTCCGACTAATTTAAACCCGATTCCAAGCATCCTGGTGAAAATGGAACGGCTTTTATTGTGCATATAACTGCATATTTCGGAAATGTTCAACTATTGTAGCATATTTAGTATGAATATGCATATTTAGGTCATATTTGTGTGCATATTAAAGAAATTTTGAAGTTTATATTATATTTTGTAAATTTTGCATTATACTGATACTTTTTGAGAATTTACAGATATTTTAAATAATTAACATATTTTATTAAAATGAATTGTAATGAAATTTTAAAAAAATATATACATAACGTATAAGTGGTAAAGTCATATTTTAAATTTTATTGGTCATATTTTAATGTTTTTTTAGGTCATAAATGCATGCATATATCTTATTTTTTAGGTCATAGAAATCCGCCCCCTAGTTATTACTATAAGAAAATCTATACTAGAGTTATCTCTGTACCCGTTGGTTAATTGAGCTACCATCCGTAAAACTTAATAATCTTTTCTCAGATTGTTTTCAATAAACTCATGATGTATGATGTTGTTTGTGTTAATAAACAGGTATATTTTTGATCCAAGTAATAATTTTGTCTTTGCTATTAAATTAGATTTTATCTTAAAATTATGTTATAATATTTTCTTACTATGAATTTTTTTAAAATGTGAATATAAAAAATTGAACTAACCTGTTAAGCAGCATGAATTGAAATAAATATGGTAGGAAAGGAGTATGCTTTGTGAAAATAGGATGTGTTCAAGAGAACACTATATTTATTATTCATATTTTATTTCAGAAAAAATTAGGTATTAAAAACTGATACCAAATATTATCATAATATGATACTTGTTTATTAATATTTCTGTCATATTCATAGGTGAAAGGAGTGCTAATGGATTCAAAGTTACCACTTGACACGTTAGGAAAAATATGGGACTTAGCTGATATGGATAAAGATGGAATGCTTGATCGCCATGAATTCATGGTGGTAAGTTGATTTCTTTCTGACAGATTTACTATAGTAATAACATATAATATCTCACATATGTTTTAATAATATTGTTCCTTTTTATTGGAGTTACGAGTGTTATGAGTGAATTGAAATTTATTACAAACTAAACAATAACGAGTGTTATGAATGAATTGAAATTTATTACAAACTAAAGAGTATACCCTTTGATTTAACAGGCTGTACATTTTGTTCTGTACAGTCATCCATTCTTTTATTATTATTGTCTTTTATCATGCTGTTGTATATGCTATGAGTCTTGGTATTTACCAAAAGTTATTTGTTTTGGATACTTTTAATAAGCTAATTTATGCTTCGAAGAACATTCAGTAGCTTTTAATATAATGTAAATTCAACTAACTGTTTGCAAGTCAAGTTTTTCACTGACTCAGTTACTGCATTCAGATGTACAGTTGGTCAAATAAAAAACGTCGGGACTCGTATGCAGTTAAAATTAAAGTTTTAACGCATTAGTTCACAAGTTTCCTATAAAAAACATAAAATACAGGTCATTTTCGGAACATATCAGGCCATGCGACAGGAGGGAAAAAAATGAACAACGCGGAAAGTGCAACACACGATATACAACTTTATGTATTGTCATAATTCATTTTGCTTTGTCATCGCGCCACATACAAATGCTAGCTTGAGAGAAAGTGTAGTTAGGGCTGTAATTGACCTGCATTTTTCGGCCTCTGAAGCAGCGAGAAGGTTCCATATTTCTTAAAGAGCAGCTCGCAGGTGGGTTCTTTACTATAATGCGACCGGAAGTTCTCATAGGAAACGATCTGGCCGGCCGCGTATTTCGATGCTAGATTGGCTGCAGCAGTTGAACGTGAGTTATTGATTTTGCACTACAAGTACCGGTATTGTAAAATAAAATCTTTAAAAAACGCTCCATGAATAAACATATTCCTCGCAAATTTATTCATTATTATTATTATTATAAGAACTCCATGCAAGAATATGGCGGACGTGAGGCATATAGCCACAGCCTTCTATATAAGTTTGTTTTGGAACAAAACCGACTAAATAATCAAGAAAATACATGGACAGACAAGAGGCAGGTGTGAACCTAACCTTAAGTCTTCCTGTACTTGCGCATATGCTCGTTCGTGGTACTTTATGAAATAACGCCCGACGTTTTTTATTTGACCGACTGTACTACTGCTTACTATCTTAAAAACATCAGAAAAATTTACACACAATCCTTAATAGCAATTCAGTACATTTAGTTATTACTTATGCACCTAGCACATTCTTTGAAACTGGTTTTACTCTTTTAATACAGGTTATATTGATCTGCAGATAATGTGATGTTTGTAGAGACAAGCACGTGGAAATTGTTGAGATCGTGGACAGATATCATAAGCTATTTAGACAATACTAATGCAGTATTTTATTACAAAATCACAAGGAAAATAATACAATAGTTAATTTGATGGCCATACAGAAAAGGATCCCTCTAATAATCTCAGATATTTCTTTTTAAAAGAATATAGTTCACATTTAGGAACATTTTAAGCCTTGGTTTCACTCAAGTTAATCTTATACATTTGCAGTATAATATATTAACCCCTTAACCTGCTATTATGGCTCTGAGCCATGAGCATAATACAAGTCCATTTACATCATTACGGCTACAAGACGAATTTAAGCCATCAATTCCTTTTCTTTTTAGTTCTAGCGTTCTGTTACTAGATGACATGACATGCTTTATACCATTTTAAAGCTAAAGAAATTGTGTATCAAATGGGATGCAATGAGATATGTGTTATGTCGATTTTTAAGTTATAACCAGGGCCCAGATTTTGATGACCTAAAAATACTTAAAATATGAGCTATAAAATGACTACAAGAATAAAAAAAAAAATCCAAAAACTACAAAAATTACTCATATTTATACGAAAATAATAGTTTATTCATCAGATTTGTGTCTATTCTATATTTGTGTTGCTGACCCAATTATAGGCTTGTAATTAGTTAATTACATACGATTAAATGCAACCAACAAATACTTTCTTTCTGTATCCTAATTAAAATTACAATAATATTTATTTATTTATGCTTATTTAGAGTTCCAATAATATTCATTGTAAGTAAATGTACAAAAACTCGACACAATGCAAGAAACAACTTAAAATGAGACAATAATGATAAAACAATGAGAAAGAATTACTTTAATTTTTTTAAAATTACCTAAAAATATGAAAAGTGGAAAAAAGACCAAAAAATGACTAAATAGTGATATTGAATTTTAAAAAATGACCTTAAATTAAAAGTTGTGAAAATGACCAAAAATGGTCTTAAAAGTCACAAGTTTTGTAATCTAGGGGTCATGATCACAATGTCTGCACTTATGGGCAACGTCCATGATGTACCAGTTAAAAGATACGTTATCAAAATCCAGGCCTTGGTTATAATGCAACATCACAGCTTAACAGAGGAGTATGTTTATATTGAAGTCAATAAAAGTGAATTTGCAGGAATAAATAAATTATTATAAATGAATAAACTTCTCATTTTTGTGTGAAAATTTTAATATTTATGGGTGCGCCATGTGTAGGAAAATAGCATAGCATCAGGTGAAACAAATTGAAACATTTTCTAAGAATAACTATTCTATGAAAAGCAACAATCTGAACAAAATGAATATTTTTGTAATTTGCTAAAGGCCTACATATCATATTACTGATCAGAGTTTCATAATTATTTCTGCAGGGAATAGCCTTTTACTGAGTAATGGTGTTTTCTTGAAAAAGACACTAACTATACATTGTCATGGCACCATCACCTCAATTTCATGAATTTACATTTCTAATACCATTCATTCATTCATTCATTCGTTCATTCATTCCAAAATTCAAACTGGTATTTTTTTGCATGAAAGTGAACTTTACCATCAAATTCTGATATGGTGAGTGCCAAAGCCTGGTTGAACTGCTGTAGAACAACTCAGCAGTAAGTTTTTTAATAAAATTTTCCGCTTAACATCTGCATCGCACATTTTCCTTTATATTGTGTACGTAAAGTAAAAATTTACAACATATTTACTAGCCTTCTGAAGTATTAACATTTTAATAGATAGCTCCTTTTTTGTCCATACTGTAAAGTTGCAATTATATGCCATGCAGGCTTTGCTGAGATCACGAAAATAAGCTTTGCACAGTGCTACAGACTCACAAGGCTGTCTGGTAGGAGATGAGGTAGGATCAAAGTAATACGTGTTCCTGCTGTTGCTTATCCATATGAAATGTTCTTAGTACACAAGATAATGTTATTTACTGTTTCAGGCAATGCATCTTGTATATAAAGCACTAGAGAAGTACACAATTCCAAATACTCTTCCTCCTGAATTAATGCCTCCATCAAAGAGAAAAGATTCTGTACCAGCTGCAGCTACATTGCCTGGAGCTGTTCCTGTGTTACCAAATCTTGTCATGGGAATTGATGGTACAAAGGTATGGTGATGTGATGAAATTTACTTTGAAATAGAATAAATTCTAATACATTCAGTTTTATTAAATATAGTTTTGCCATACTGTATTCAAAGCACACCTTGATTCATCCCATGAGAATTGCAAATCACTCAAATCTCAAGCATGTTTGATCCACTTAATTGACTTCTACCAGCTTTTATACTGATCAAGGACATCTTTGACAAGGTTCCTAGAAAATGTTTTGAAATTTGGATGTACTGTTGTGGAATTATCATAGGTAATCCCATGAGAGATACGTGTTATCGATATATTTATCGATTTATCTGATGAAACTTATAATCTCGAGTAGGATTTATTAAGACTATTCCATGGACAAAATATAACGGATTTTGTAAATAATTATTATTTTCTTATTTTGTTGTCATTATTCTACCTGCTATGAGATCACGGCATATTAAATGAATGAACAGTCCATGCGTTGATTCGAGTTCCCTATGCTACTAAAAGTGAGTTACCACAAGATGGAGTGTGTCAGTGTCAGAATGCTATAAAAGCACACAAACTGGCTTGCACCGAATCAAAATTGTCAATACCCATTTACATGATTTAAATATCTGAACAAGTTATGTTGTATAAAATAATGTGTTTTCTTTCTATTCACTGGCAGCATGTGTCCAGTAGCGAGCTGATGTTTTATCAGATAATTTGCATCCTTGCGGCTCCAGGAAGCAAATTATAAGATAAACGATCGTGATGGGACTATATTCAAGGAATTGCTTAACATTATTGGTAATTATCAAACACGCGGCATATGAATGGAATAGTCACCAGAAAAACTGTGTGTTTACATTACATCATCATCTAGTCTTGATTCTATTAAGTTCATGCTAAGTGACGGTCATAATGCACCTTGTGAATATAGCCTTAATCAAACCCTTCACTGCAGGGTCAAACCTGTCATAATACTATTCTCTGTGCTTTTCTATTTAAAATCTCACCCCTTCCATTTTCCCTGCTGACATCTCCCTGAATGCTGTATGGGTTGCATGCCTTTTTATGAAATCAGTATATGCCCATCATAAATTATTTCCTTGGTGATGTGTGGGAACATACAGGACAATTTACAATCTTTGTCTTTATCACAATAGCAGCCAACAGCTGTCACAGACTGGTTTTCCTCCTCTCCTGTTCCATTTAAATGGTTGTACATTTCTTAGGGTAAACAAATATGTTTGAATGAAATTATATTATTATACAAACAGGATCTGCTAGTAGTACTTCTGTGTATGGTACCACTCAAAACATTCTCCGTTGTGAAATACCACAGTGCAGAAAAAGCGCATGTGTAGCAGATTTCTTTCCTCTTCGTATGTGCATTTTTACAAACACTGCAAGATTTTGAAGAATAATTTATTTTTTGTTTCTATTATTATTGCTTGCAGCCCATGTTTCTTCAGGTCCCCTGAAAGTGGGTTTATGTTTATGTTTGTGACTCTGGAAATGGCTACATTTGTAGATTTTTCTTCCAGACATCAAGTCTATGGTCACGATACATGTCAGCTCTCAGTTTTTTTGTAAAAGAGGAACAGGTAGACACACAGAAACCAGTAGATTATTATATTAGTATAATCTTAATGCTCCAGACACCCATTTCTGGGCGAAGAAACTGCTGCTTCTGCTATTTGAAACTCAAATTAGATATAATTAGCTAAAAAACCTGAAGTATTGTGTATGGAAAACACAGAAATCGGCTTTCACATGAAACAATGGTAAAAAGCTAATATTTTATAATTGAAATTGTAGGAACCGGTTGGTACATTATGTTCTCTATATAGTTCACTTGCAGAAATTATAATTATTGTTTATCGTTTACAGCCAGCAATACCCCCGTTACCATCAGCACCTTGGGTTGTTTCTGCCGAAGAAAAAGCCAAATATGACATCTTATTTACACAGACAGATGTTGATAAAGATGGTTTTGTTTCTGGTCTTGAGATTAAAGATGTCTTCCTTCGATCAGGCGTGCCCCAACAAGTATTAGCACACATATGGTAAGTAAGCCAGCATCCTATTGATTTATTTAATTAGTTATTTGCTTTATCTGTCATATTCAAGGTAGGTGTATACAGGTAGATATCATGCGCAGCTCTACTCTCGCTGCGAGTGTCACACATAGGCAACTAGCGGGGCCGTGCCTTATCGCTTATGCTGAAATAATGGCTAAGAAAACCAATGTAGCAATATGTTTTAATGTGAATTATGATAGACATTCAAAATTATAGTAGTAACGTAATAAGGAAAACCAACCATAATCATACCTACTTAATTTTAGAACAGTTTTCTTCATATTCTTTATTTTTTTGAAACTCATCTCCTGATGATTTCCATTTTTTGAACAAGCGCTTTAATTCTAATGGATGTCCTAGAATAATTCTTTAATTCGAATGGATGATTATCACCGCATTTTTCCTTCAATAAGCTCATCACAGATTGCATAACATTCCCACACTTCTAAAGAGTCCCACCATAAGAATAAAAAATAAAACTGTATGATGTTTAATATATGGACCGATCGAATTTGCCCTTGAAATACATTTAACCACGTGACATATGCTTGCCACTGCGCATCCTTGACTGTTATCTACCTATATACAGCTACCTTGGTTACACATACTCCACCATGACAGTTCGTGCAGCAAGACCTTGCAGCACTCTTAAAGCGAGATTTGAGAAGTGAAGTGGGGGTAAAGCAAAGCTGCCGCAAAATGTAAAAAAGAACACTTTTGATGCAGCAATAGTAAAGCGCTTTAGCTTCACTTCAAAAAAGAACATACTGATATTGTGTCAACATACAGTGTCATCTGTTGTTTTCATCTTGACACTATCAGTTCCTGTTCCCTGCCCTGAGCTGCCATCTGTAACGAAATATTGACATGCTTTATAATGCAGCTGTGTTGTGGTGACATGCAGCCATCCCCAGGGTTGCATAAATTAGTCTAATTTTAAAGAAAAACATGCTTTGCTCTTGTTTCAGAGGAAACTGACAAATTATTTGCAATTTTTGTCCATAATAATTACAAAAGAAATTTACAAATTAATTCAGCACCACCATTTTGCACAGTGAATAATTTGTTAGCAGTGAAAAGGTCAAGAAATGTTCACATTACAAGTGGATTGAAAGATTGTCCATTCAGCATGAACTCATGAAGTATTAAAAATATAGCAGGATTTTATTTGAATATTAGAAGACTCAGTACTATAAGGGGGCTGTCACACTGGATGAATTGAGTGACAGCGACCGACCGACTGATATAACGAACCTATAGACAGCAGTGGTACCAGTCACATAGCATCAATCGCCAGCGATCAACAATGAGCGAGAGGGATCAACTGGTCTGTGAAATCAAACCTGTCCGTTTTTCAGTCGACAGTTGATGGCAAATGGTGGCAGCACTCTGAAGCTTCGTACCCACCTGAATTTCAGAATTGATGCTGGGAGATTTAACTTACACAATAATGTCGTTTTAGACTCACATTTGAATGAATAGAATTGCACGAATCAATTAAGGAACTTAAAACGATATCTTCTTATGTAATTTAATTCTACAAATACAAATATACATCGAATTGTAGCACCTAGCAGTGGGCGATCGAACTACAACAAACAAACATCTTTGCTTGGCCGACTGGTGAACCTTGAAGTAAACAGATGTAGCCTGAGATAGTAGGCCTAATATTAAACCCTACATCCCAACACATGTAGTATGATATTTTGCAGAAGATAAGCAGACGTAGGCCTAATAAGGTAATACACTTTACCTCTAATATACAGTGATGAGAAGGCCTAGTAAAATCATATAGGTACATAACCTATAATATTTCCGTTGATCGATGTCGCTCGATGTTGTGTGACAAGGAACAGAAATGTAGTCAAGAGTGCTCGATGGCAGTCGGTTGGTCTTGATCGATCGATGCTGTGTGTGACAGGCCCCTAAGATTATTCTATATTAATTTTTCTGTAACACATTACTGCATACATTTTAATCTATCATTTTGAAATTTGGTCTCTTAAAGGAGATAAAATTAGGAAATGTGGTATGAGTAGCTAGTCAGGGAGAGGAGTGTTCTTTAAATGGAGGTAAAAAATACAATAGTTTCATGGGGTTTTACATTGATAATTAGACAGATTGCTCGCTAAGAGGGATGGTATTTTTATAGGGATGTTCTTTCAAATAAGTTTTACTGTACTTAATCTGTAATAGCATTCTCCCAAATAGCTGAGTACTCCCATTGCACATTAGGTTTTGGTGGGTACAAGGTTTTGTTGTAATGTTACCTTGTTATTGTTATGTTTCAGGAGTCTATGTGACATCACACAGAGTGGGAAACTGAACAGTGAACAGTTTGCTTTGTCGATGTGGCTGATTAGTCAGAAAATTCAGGGTATTGATCCTCCACCTGCTCTCACTCCAGAAATGGTTCCTCCAAGTTTTCGAAAAACTAAACCTCCTGTTGATGGCGTAATAGTGAGTATTCAATTATTATTTTATAACCTGTACTCATAGGCACTGACTACATGGATACTCTAGTGCTCAAGCACCCAATGGAAAGATTTAATGGGTGCTGTGCTTCTGATGGGTTCTTCTGCACTACAATACATCTTATTTATTTTCCTGTTACTAGCATGTAAAGTTCTGCACTTGACATTTCTGCAGTATCAAACTACAGTACCACTTTATTTAGCCTACTTCCAAGGTTCCAGCAATAGAAAAATAATATTCAAACCAATTAGATCCCAAGTATAGCTGTAAACCGAACTGAGGAGCCAATAAAATTAATTCCTGATCAGGGGTGCCAATTTATCAGTTTATCGCTAGTTGTATTTAGTACTACTAAGCTAGTCACAGATTTTCTAAAACGTTTCTGGACCATGGAGCTTCACCATTATAATTTTTTACAAGTGGCATTGGAAATATTCTTGTAGTCCATTTTATGGGATTTTATTTTAAAGTTATAAATATTGGATACCTTATCTTTGAAAACTATTTACATGAATCATTAAATACAAGAATCAAGTGAAAACTATTGTGATCATGATTCTTAAACATTTTGTTAAAAATAAACTTCATTATATTCTGTGATTATCTGGCTAGCTTTCTCTTTCTTCCTTTATACACTCGGTAGCACACAATTAAAAATGTTCCATTGATACAAACTAATCCAAACAGCATGACATGATGGTTAAAATTGAGATGCATTACTTCTGTGATAACCAGTCGTACAGTGCCTGCCAGTTCTTTACTTTGCCAGCAACTGAAAATAATTTTAAATTCCACTCATTACACTGAAAGCATTTGTACAATCATAATTTTAAAAATGCATTTAAATTTACACTAAGCAAGCCTACCTGTATACACCAGAATCAGATTTTTGTGGCCTTTTAATATTGATACGATCCTTTTCATCAATGTATAATCTTCCTTTGGATTGTTTTTCTAATAGTATTGGATTTACATTCTTGGATCCTAGCTGCCATGTCACAGGTCTGTCACTATTTAAATTTCTGAGATAAAGATAGAAATATGAATTATTAACATTAATGTTAGGTCAAAATCTTGAATTATAGACTCTTCCGGGATGCTGGAATATTTCATTGGTGTCCTTTCTACCAGATGTTTTGCTCCTGCTGTGGGGAACTTCTTCAGTGATAAATTTTTTGTTTTTAAGTTTGAAATAGCACTTTACCAACAGTACTTGTTTATAAAAGGAGTACTTGTTTATGGAATCATTCATTTGTTCTTATTGCAGACTTTGCTTATATTAGGGAGGATAGCCTGGCCACTATGCCAATGGACACATCCATCGTTCTATGTCCTTTTTGAGTTATTAATGCTCATATCCATGTCCGTTGTAGCTTCAGACCTCCTTTCTTTCTGTTGACATTTTTTGGCTGCTTGAAAATTTAAATTGCTTCTCTGTTGATGCGGACTTGTTGCTTTGATGTTCAAGCCAATACTTCAAATCTGTTGCTATGGTCCCCATCTGTAAAAGGTTGTTTGACCAGGTGGCAGTTTGTCTTAAGCTCAGTTATTCCCTTAGATATATTCTGTTAGAAACAAGATTTTCCTCAGGAACAGGGTATTATAGGCCTATACACTCCGCATGTAGATAATGACTCTGTAATGCCCTTGGCTGTTCTCAATGTTTCTCTAATTTTCTTTGTTGGTCTATAAATTGTTTTGATGTTGGGTTTAGCCAACAATTTAACAATGAGGTCTTTTACACTTTTATGAACAAGTACTGTTGGACATTTTCGAACTTAGAGTGAGTTAAAAGTTACCACTGATGTAGTTCCCTGCAGTGATGCGAAACTCCATTGAACTCTGTCTACATCCCAAAATATGTCTATAATTTATGGATTACTAGAGACCCTGAAAATAATTATATTTTTAAGCAAAATTTATTTTAAAATTTCAATATTTTGGTATTATTACTAAGTTGGTGGTGGTATTTTAAAACTATACCCACTTAATACATGTAATTTTTATAAACCACTAATTATAATTATTATGAATTAGCCTAGTAAAAACAAGATGCAGTGGAACCTCGTTAAGACGTTTTTCTAGGGACTGAAAAAAATAGACGTCTTAAACGGGAAAACGTACTACTGAAAATAAAAATAAAATCGTAGGGAATATGTAGATAGGCCTATGTTTTCTAAGTTGCTCAGAACCACCCAAAAGTGCATCCTAATGGCTCTGAAATACCCACAGTGATACACAGGTGCTTCAATGCCAAGCCATTTGTTACTAGATATTTATATTATGTAAACGAATACATAGGTCTAACAATTTTATCTGATAAAAAAAACATTCAAAAATTGATGGAATGTATGGGAGCCATATTTAATGATAAATCAAGACGAAATTCACAAAGAAAGCATCTATTTTATTCTGAAAATCACACATGAAACAAGTTGCACTCCACAATCGATTACCAAACACGAAATATTGTAATTGTGCAAAATTTCCCATGTGCCAGTTCTGTAAACAGTCGTGTACACGGTCATGTTCACAGCCACAATTTGCTAATGAAATGCAATCCAATACCGACATGAGAAGCACGATCTGCTTTTTTGGCATACATTTCTTCAAACATTCTAATATTTTCTTCTCCTCACCACACGAACCGTAAGAAATTAAAAATATATTTCACTACTTCAAAATTATCACGATATAAAAGGGCGGCCTAACAGCTGACTCGGCAAAATCGGCGCCAAGTCAAATGGCCAATGAGAAGCAAACTGCAATGGTTCAAAATGGCTGACGATTGGTCCCATAGAGCAAAGATTGAGACTTGGACACCAGAGAGTACAAGAATTCTGACATAGAGATCACACAATCGGATGCGCGTTCAAAGCTTATGTTTGACAAAATGTGGTTGGCGAGCCAAATACGAACGTACTAAGCGTTAAACCAAAACGTGTTAAGAATCATTTAAACATGCCATTATTAAGATTGGGACCAGGGCTTCCAAAAACCGACGTACTATGCGGGAAAACGTAGTAATGAGGAACGTGCTAACGAGGTTCCACTGTACTTTTTCTCAGCTTAATTTAAACTTTCCACTGCTTGTATTTTCATTGATTGTAGGAAATATTTAATCATTTCAAACTTTTCATAAGTTCATAGTGATTGCTTGTAATTGGATATTGATATCTACATGAATTTAGGAAATAAACGTTTCTTAAAAGTGGAGTTAAATTCGTATTTTAGCATCCAAAAAATATTTGGGAAGCCATAGAAGTTAGAATATATGAAGCAGTGTGTGTAATGTGAATGTGCTGCAATATGTGTCGCATAGCAGGTTGATCTTGTGGTTTCCCTCCTTAGCTGCATGATGTGCAGTGAGCAGTTCGTTTTGAAGCAAAAATTGCCTTTCTGTGGCAAAATGGCCGACGCATTTGTTTTTTGACAAAATGACCAGATAGTAAGTAGAGGAAATTTTGAGAATGTTGCTTAAAAATGAAGTAGTGTGAAGATTTTATCATATATAAACTAATTGTATTGGCTATCCGGGTTGGGCAGCATCGTGTTTTTAGCATCTAACGTCTAAAACGGATAGCCAATACAATCAGTTTATATATGACACCGGCCGTGGAAGCATACAAGATTTTTTCATAGGTAATCTGACAAGAGATTAAGAGTTTAACAATAGATTCACTTCTGCACAGCTGGAGACACCGGCCGTGGAAGCCTACAAACTTATTTAAGATTTTACCATATGTAATCTCACAAGAGATCAAGAGTTTAACATTAGATTCACTTCTGCAAAGAAGGAGCGAATTTATCGTTAAACTCTGCACAGCAGGAGCAAGTGGGATTAATTAAGATTTTTCATGAATAAAACGTAACAGATTATATAAATAATAATAATTAATTTCTTATTTTGTTATAAAGACGTGTAAGCTGCCAGATCATGGCATACCATGAATGAACAATCGAATCAGTTCAAGTTACCAGTGCTACCATTGGTGCATATGAGAAATAGTTAACCTGATTCAGATAAGCTAACATCAGAACAGAACAAAAGCACACAAAATGGGTTGCACCAAATTGAAATTTTTTTTAATCAATGTACATGTATATAATTTCAATTTCCAACCAAGTTATGTTGTACCGGTATAAAATAATATGTTTTTATTCCATGCACTGGCAGCATGTGACATATTAATTACTGCATGTTGATACTTACATTTCCAGTAACGAGCTGATGTTTTATCAGATAAAATCGCATCTTTGTATTTGTAGAAAGCATATTGTGAGATAAACAATCGTGATTGGTCTATATCAGAGGAATTGCTAAACATTATTGGTCAATATCAAACATGTGGTGTAGTTAAAATAAAACAATTTTTGCTGGAATTCGTTTAAAAAATGGGATTATGTTTATTTTTTGCATATTGTGAATTTGCAATATTTTGAGAATCAAAAATACATTATTGGGAGTTATGGGCGGTATTAAAAGAAAAGTTGGCAAACATTTGTCAAAATGAGAACAGTTTGTGTTATCAAGACCCATGAATTTTGCAGAACTCTAATTATTATGCCTGTAGAAAATGCTTTATTTACTTATGGAGCTATCAGTTTCAAAAGGTAAAACACCACTTCATTATATCTGAAAATGCCATAAAGAAGGTAATAAAAGCACTGATTACTGCTTAGTAGTGCAACCTAATATGTCTGTTATCAGCAGGGCCCGGATTCTAATGACATGTCATCATTTTATTGATGCTGCATAGACATTGCCAACTTGTGGATAAATCCTAATCATGCTCTCTAGAATATAGAATTGCAATTTTATTAGGTCATTTTTTTGTCATTTTATGCAATTTTATATTTTTAGGGCATTTATTTCAAATTTAGGTCATTATTTTGTCATTTTCATGCCATTTGCTTCCTTATTTAGTCATTTTCGTGTATTTACATTGAGTGTATTAACTTTTTTCCGTTGCTAGCGGTGCTGTCTTTGAAGTGTTGTTTGTTTAATGCAAGAAGGAAAAATTCGGCGTGCAAGCGTTGATAGCCTCAGTTGGAAGTGAGAATCAAAGAAACGCGACAATTTTGTATTAGGCTATATTACTATTGGTATTAGATTGACTTGGCACCTGCTTGGATTTGCAAACTACTGTTTACCCTCAATAAACTACTGTTTACCCTCAATAAACTACTGTTTACCCTCAATAAACAACAATATAATTCGGCAGACTACAAAAGGAAATGCCAAATTTTGACTCACCAGTGCCTCAGTGCCAGTATAAATTTCCGTGAGAAAAGAACATTTACAACATTACACTTATTTACAGTTTTTACAATTATGTACAAACTAGTGTATAACTTTGTGTGTACAATAATATTTTTTTATAATTAAAATATCAGTTTTTAGGTCATTTTTTTATAATTATTAAGTTGTTTTCTTTAAAATTTAGGGTCACTTCCAAAAAATCATAGGTCATCAGAATCCGGGCCCTGGTTATCAGTAAATATCTATACTGTAGCACATATAGTTTAATTCTTATGAGGCTATCACATTTGTAGGACCTATACTTACCCTGGACATCTTATTACCACTTTGAAAGTATTCGTATTGTCGTATATTGTTTCTCTTGCTACTGGTGGTGATATTGGTGGAATTCCTTGTAGAGTGGAATATATTCCTGCAGAGTTATTGGCTGTTTCAGTCACCTCACCTTGCTCATTCACCACTTCAAATATTACATCTCCAGGACAAGGTTCCTGGAAAAATGTCCTCAGAAGTGAGTTCCTTGAAATGAATTCTTTTAGACTTAATTTCTGTTAAAGGACATTCTGAGTTTAGTAGGCCTACACTACTGAAAAAAGTTATGTGATATTTGATATTTTATTTAGTAATTTTATAATATGATTTACAGCAGACTTTGAATATACAATACAAAAAAGTAATAATGCAGTATAAACATAAATACATAATTAAAAGTAATAAAGAATTTTAAAATGTCATGTCATCCATATCTTCCAGATAAAATTATTCAACTGAGTAGACATTCATTTTGAGCACCTCTATTGAACATTCGATACTTTAGGTTGTACGATTGTATCAGACTGCAAGAAACTATTTTTTCAACCAATAAGAGAGTTTTTAATTGCATCTGTTTTCATTTTGTAGTCCATTAACCAATACTCCATACTCAATTACGAGTTACGAGCATTTTTGGAAGTCTACTGACCTGTGGTAAACACCGCGTAGCAAAACATCTAACACCTGTCTTTTCAGCTGTTTTCATTTTACACTAGGCTTCAATACATGCCAGTACTTTTATCTTCATAAATCAAAACCTGCAGTTAAGGCTTATCTGAAGAGTGAAACATGTTTTATTGCTGAAAAGAGAAAGTTAGGTATGCTACCCTCTCGAACTGGTCATTCTGTGAGCCGGGAACAGCATTGCTATCTCCAGTACAACACAATACGGTTGAGTTAGAAATGAAATCCTTAAAAACGAAATTTTGAATGATGTACAGTACTAAGAAATAAAGTTGTAAAAAAGGAAAATGTGTTAACGTAAACCGAATCTTTGTTCACAATAAACAGCATTTTTTCAATGTATGAGTATTAATCTGTATACAGGACTTCATAAAAATGATAACATTACGCGACTGATAACATTAACCACAGTTACATTAAGCTGCATTCACTGTATCTTAGCTGAAAATGAAGGCAATAGTCATGTTCTGTTGAAGAGAATTACAATACATCTTGCAATGTTATAACAAGATATTGATCGGCCACCGTTTGATGCATTCCACAGGCATCTCTTGCTTCTGGTGTGAACATTTTGACTTCGCAGAATTTAATTTTAGGCATAATACAGATTTTTGGTACTCGCTCTCCTTACAGTAATTGTTGGGAGTGTACAATATCTATATTAAATAATTAATATTTTCTTAATTGTCATGTACACACACTAATTTTTGAACATTAGTGGACCTAATTTGTTTGGGATGTTTTATTCAATTTCCTCCATTTATTTATGTTTTTAATATGTACACATACCCATGCTGTGAACATTAATCATGGTACAAGACAGTTATGTTGAACACTGGATCACAAGGCACTGAATCAAACAAACTTCACACATAACCTGCTGATGCGGGAGATGCCTGGTGAATGCTTGACTAATATTCTGTCATTACATATCACGATTCACTGTACTTACAATATAGAAGTTCCCCAACCTAGTATCTTGTGCATGGTTACAACTTACAAAAAGTTAGTATGGTAGTTAAAAGTAATAACCTGCCTTACAAAAAGCTGTCATGACTTCACTATTTCGTTCATTGATCTCTGGAACTGATGTAAATTCAGATCCAAGTAAAATTGATCGACATGGGATCCCTTTCTTGAAAAGTGTAAGCATATTCATTACATCACTTTTAGCTGTTCTAACTAATCTTCCTCTGCCCACACTCGTAGCATTTTCTTGCTTGGGTTGAGTACTATTGACAGCTCTAGCTTCTGTATCATTACTTAACTCTTTCACTGTGCAGAATCCAAACCTCACTCTCTTTCCTACTCGATTGCAAGAACTACAAGTTGACCATGGTTCCCAGTTGGTAAATACTTTTAAGTTATATTGTGAAAGTATTTTATCAGGCTGGCTGTGATTTGCTCTAAGTGCAGAGTCTGGTTTCACCTGTGAAATAGGAATTATTAGAATAGCAAAGTGTATGTACTTACAGGAATTGTATAGGGTAAAAAATAATGTGAAATACTGATATGATTTGCTCTTCCCTGAGCATAGGTCCTGCAGTTTTCTTGTTTTACATTGCAACTAATTGAGAGACTGCATATGACATTTCACTTAGCTTAAACAACTCTGTGAAGAAATATTCTAAGTTCTCGATGCAAAAAGTAAATATAGGCCTACAATTGTTAAATTCAAATAATTTTTAGAGGCAAGTTCAAGAATTTTTTTTTAAACACCATAAACATTTCAAATAAGAATACCATATTTTTCAGACTATAAGAAGCTCTGGACCATAAGATGCACCTTGATTTTAGCATGGAAATTTAAAGGGAAAAAGTTTGATATGATTCTAAACGAAATTTCGTGAAAGACTGAAAATATATTTATACCCTCTCACAACCAATACAGCATATGGTAAATGTAACGGAACAAGGCTGTTTAGGGGTCATTGCCTTCCTTTAGACCACCCCTTGGAACATCCTTTTGTAGGAAAGAACCCAACATTTCTATCTTTTCGCATTGTGTACCTGGCTTCCCACTACTCTCATTTTAGGATTGTCACAACTACACCGATGTACAGTCTGTGCCACAATTTGCAACTAACTTATTATTGTGCAACACCTTGTTTATGATTATGGTATTACTGGCAGTAGGTCTATTTAACGTTGTTTTATATAATTTTATTTAGTTTACTTCAGACCATTAGACACACTCAACTTTCAAGGCTCTGTTTTCAAAAAGAAAAAAGTGCGTCTTATGGTCCGAAAAATACGGTAATTTGGATAAGAGACTATTGTTACTGTGAATCTAATATGCACCTTTTTTATCCATTTGTAGCATTCAGAATTTGTCCGCCGGCGTGGTCTTGTGGTTAGCGTCGCTGACTACAGATCCGTCGGCCCGGGTTCGATTCCCGGTACCTCGGATTTTTCTGAGGTAGGGAGGTCTGGTAGGGGTGCACTCAGCCTCGTGATTCCAAATTGAGGAGCTACTTGATAGAGAAGTAGCGGCTCCGGTCAAGAAAACCACCATTAACGGCCGTGGGTGTCGGCATGCTGACCACATGCCCCCCAATCCTGCCATCTGCCTACGGGAGATGACGCAGCGGTCGGGTGGTAGGCCAAGTCCCTCTAGGGATGTAGCGCCACAAAGTTTAGTTTTTAGCATTCAGAATTTGGGTGCACATTAGATTTTAATGCAAATCCGATCTGTAGTTCAACGATAACTTTGATAACTTACATAGCAGTGCATTACTGTAATTCTCAACTTTGTTACATTTATCCTTGGTCTGTTACCGGGTATGGACATATGCGGGCTGAAGTTAACATACTATTTTCACGTGCTGAAAAATTGTTGGGACAGGAGTGTGGCCTATGGTCGAGGGCTCCAAGATTGGTGAAGGGCCAACCTCGCCTCCCAAAAAAACTCAAGCACAACACAAAGTTTTTAAATTCAGTGGGGTTCGATGCGGAAATATCTGTTGTCCTGCACTCTTCTCCTTAAACCATTATACCGACCTTTATTCATCGGCATTCACAAACCAATTGTTGTTTAAAATAAAATTTCCAAAATAAAATAAAATGTCCTATCATTGATGTTCATTGCAATTCGCCAACACACTTTTGGAGGGTGGGCTGTGCATTAGATTCAAGTAAATATGGTCATCCTTAAAATTAATTAAACTAAACGAAATTCCGTCCTTCTGCATTTCATGGAGGGGCAGATCTACCCTCTGGTAGATTACCCTATTTATGCATTGAACCACAGATTATTGTCTCTGTTGGACATTACATGAGAATATTATAGGAGAAAAATTCCCCCTATACTGGGATTTGAACCCAAGACCTTTGGCTATCCGTGCTAATGCTCTACCAACTGAGCTAAGTCAGAGTTCACTTCACAGCACCAGATGGGACCTCTCTGCTATGATGATTGCCCTTAATGGTCTACGTCACTGACAGACAAGTAGGAGAGAGTAGGACAAGTAGGACAGACAAGTAGAAGTTAGGAGAGAGGTTCCATCTGGTGTTGTGAAGTGACCTCTGACTTAGCTCAGTTGGTAGAGCATTGGCACGGATAGCCAAAGATCCTGGGTTCGGATCCCAGTGTCGGAGGAATTTTTCTCCTATAATATTCTCATCTACCCTCATAATGATTCCATTGGAACTGGCAGAAAGGAGACAAGTGGTCAATATGCTGACTTCCATGGCAGTTATTGTCATTGACTGAGCTGCTATTTCTTCACTAAGCATTTCCTCAATTGTCCTTGTGAGGCTGAGTGCCTCCTTGCAAAACCTCACTTCTTAAAAAAAGAGTCCTAATAGGTACTGACCTTTGTGTTTTTATTACTTATCCTATTTTTGTCTAAAGACAAATTGTCTGTGTCATTTGCAGTAATGGGAATTAAGTGGAATTGATGTTTGCTGCATACTTACCTTAAGCAGTGGTTCAGAATCATTTGCTATTTCCAGGATGTAAGGAGCCATCACTGTATCTCCTAATTTGCATACATACTGGCCTGCATTTTCCTTTTGAAGGTTGTACATATGAAGGGCCTTATCATCTGGAGAGAGGAGAATATGTTCCCCATACTCTACCTCAGTAGATACATTAGGAGGAATAGTGTTGAAAAACCATTTCACATCTTCTACTACATTTACTTCAGGTGGTGAAACACAGGCTTTGCAATCTAATCTTACAGAAGCTCCTTCAAATACCATTATAGCTTCTGGTGTTACAGATCTATGTATACCTAAAGATTGGTATTTTTCCTCTAAACATCTGTAGTATTCGTTCCATAGATCTTGTATTTCCCTTCGAAGTTGAGGGTCATTTCCTGGGTATTCCAAACCTGAATCGGAAGCAAATTCTGCTGTTTTTGTTCTAGTTCCTTTTATAAAAGATTTAATCTTATTTTTCAGTTTATTAAATAAAAATCCACTTCCTTGTTCGAATAATAATATTGCTAGAAGGGTAATGATTGCTGTGCTTAGGTTCATAGTTCAAGTTGTGTAAAATAAATAATTATTTTCAGAAACTAGTAATAAATGATATTTTTGCCTTCATTTCCCCTTTCTCCAGTTTGTATTTACTTCAGCTTCTTCTTGAATTAAACTATTCCCTGAATGTTAGCAATGGAATCCACAGCTCAAAGTAGGAAGTAAATTTCTGAAACATTATAATTATCTTCAGGCTAATAAACTTAGCATCATTGCTATTTTGATTTTCTTTTATTGAAACTTTTGTTGCCATGGCATATATGGAATATTTCGTTATTCTCTATCCAGTCTAAGAACTAGACTACAAATAAATAAAGCATTTGTATCACTCTGCAGTCTGCGATTCCCCATGTTTTTCAGAAAACAGAGCGGAAAACTTATGCAGACGCTGTTATGTTTATTAATTCACAGTTAAAACAAGGCAGAGTGATAATGGTATGCAGAATACTGTATGATAATAATCTACTTCCTCTATTCCTACAATATGACAATTCTCAAATACACTCAATTTATTCTGTGTCAATATCAGGAAGTGGAGTGAATTGTAATTTGGAGTCTTGAATAGAATCACCACCCACGTTGATCACATGATCGTATGCTCTTTTCTTCTAATGGCACACTTCACAAAGTCATCTGCTTTATCCATTTCAGGCTTAAATCTCTTTCTTTTCTATGATGGTGTTCACTCTATTCTGGTTTCTTTAATTTCTTTCCTTGCTTTTGCAATGTTCCATTCAAATATTGATGTTAATTTAACAATGTAACATGCAACAACAGTATTCAATCTTGTTTTCTCACTACTCCTTAATTTTATTTTAACGCAATTTCTAACAGGCCATGGAAAGTTTGGTAGTTATTTTACAAGGTTCAACGTTATAACAGATAGAAACTACGTCTGCAGATGTCAGCTGTCACCAGAAACTGTGAAACACGTCTTATTTGACTGTCCATTATTCGAAAGAAGGAGGTTTAATCTTAAATTGCATGCTTTTCAGTGCAAAAAAACATTTTCCAACTAATGTCTCCATTTATTTTTCAAAGTCTGCTGTTTTAGAGAATGTATCAGTTTTATAACATACATTCATGATCAACTATAGTTAATTACTTATTTAATGTTTAAATTTATATGATTATTAAGATTAGTTTGTAAACTACAACCCTAACATGCCTCTGTGGCAAAATAGGGTTTCCATCCCTGGAGATTAAATAAATAATAATGGCTTACCTTTACAATGCTTTGTTATTTCACATACATTATCACTGTCCGTACAACACATGTCTGTAGAGGCCGTCATGTTTATTAGCATAAACAACAAACATAAAAGTGCAACAAAAGAAAAAAAACCTAGATACCGGAACACATTTACCTTTTCAATCTATCCTAATATTAAGTAACAATAATCTAAAACAATTCTCATTTCATTTAACAGAGTTAAATTATTACTACATGTTCACGATGATATGTTTCATAACGTACTTAGGTCTCCAGTAAATCACAGCCCAAGTAGTGACTTCACAGTGACTTCCTCCATTGAAGTTACTCAACAAAGCACCAACTGCTATTGTGCCTTCGAATAATCTAGAATGGAAGCTAGCTCCAATCTTACCAGAACCTGGTGAACACTGATATCCATCAGTGTAGACATAAAGATGTGAAATGGGTATCTGGATATTTTGCATGTTTGGTTTCAAGTGCAGCCATTCTGAAAGTAATGTTGAGTGAGGAGTTCTTTAGCAAGTTAAGGCTTTTTACATGTAGGTATGCCCTAGGGAGTTTATTGACAAGACCTATAGAATCCCTACAGGTATTGAAACTAGGAGCTTTAAAATTAGTAATAAAATCAGGTAAACTGATATAACAAAGTTCCAGAATGCTTTTGTTGAATCAATTATAATTGCAATTATGATGTGCAGAAAATAAGTTTTTTTAATCAGATTAAAATCGACCAGCGTCAGCGGAACTACAGATTTGTGATACCTTGACAATCGCGCACTCACATCAAATATAAAATAAAGTAAAAAAAATCCATGTCAAATCCGGCTCCGCGATTTGATCCAGGGACCTCCAGAATAAGAATCCAAGACGTTACCATTCGGCCAACTCAGTTAGTTTGACGATGTAGTTTGATAAGCATATGTGAAGGAATAGTGTTATTTGTCAAATCTCAATGTATTGCAACTTGTAATTCTTAAAATATGTCAACATTTTGCAAAATTCAGTGGCATATAACTCCGCTAATTATTTCACAGTAATGTACCTTCTGTGTATAACATTATTCATTTAGTAGGCCTACTCAATTTCAAATACATCAACGAAGTAAACAAACATCTGATTGCACTGCAGACAAAGCCCTCAAATGATTAAAATGCTCCATTGTAGTATAGACATGATTTTTAAAAAATGTGACCTTTAATTAGTTGTTACTCTGGTACCATCAACCGATTAGGTCCAAAATGAATAGGCTTCTTGCCATGGACGTTATAAATGTTTATACCAAGTTTCATGAAAATCCGATAAAGCGTATTTGAGTTATGGGGCCTTTTGTTATATAATACCATAAAAAGACACTAAATTGGGCATTATTCCGGTACCGGCCAACTGATTTGGTCCAGTATCAACAGACGTCTTTCCATGGACATTATAAATGTGTATACCAAGTTTCATGAAAATCCGATAAAGCATATTTGAGTTATGGTTCTTTTAAAATAGACACTAAATTGGATTTTACTCTGGTACCAGTCAACCAATTTGGTCCAATATCAATAGAGTTCTTCCCATGGACATTATAACGTATATACCAAGTTTCATTAAAATCCAATAAAGCGTATTTGAGTTATCGTGCGTACATACAGACAGACAGACAGACAGACAGACATTTTCCCTTCCCCCACACAATCTCATAATAATAATAAGATAAATAAAGATAAAATATCTGAACCCTCTGATATGCTTGCAGGGGCATGAAAATCATCCTTGAAGAATTCATTGTGTGGATTAATGACATGCAGAATTGGAGTAGCAAGAACAGGATTGTGTTAAACAAATTGTGTAAAACTGGTTTGAAAATGCTGGTGCCTCCACCTATTATTGTGTTGCTTTCCATCGTGTTTGAGATAACGAATTGAAATGATTGTATGGAAAGAGAAAGTGGTTATGACTGAACTGTGTTTGATGAATTTACTTGTTCTGTTGTAGGAAAACAATAATGCTACATACTCCAATCCAGAGCTGGACATGATTACCAAAGATATTGAAGAACTTGCAAGAGAAAAACATATACTAGAGACTGATATTGCACAGAAAGAAGCCGACATTAAGATAAAAAATGGGGAAATAAAAAGTTTACAGGTAAGTTAAAAAAATTATTTGAAATAAAATGATGTAGTACATTTTCAAAAGGACCCAGTTAATTTTGTTTATGCCCATGTCAGGGAAAGTTGATTACTGGCAAGATACAAGCGCAATTCAGTGTATTTCATGAAATTCTTCCTTTCCCCTCGTAATATTGTAATATCACTAGTGCGACCATAAAGTATGAAAAGTATTAACAGATTAACAGAATGACCTATGGTTGCTACCTTGTTTTAGGTTGTAGCAATTAATTGCCCAGAATTACTGTGTACAGTTTTTTTTTAAGCACAGTGAAGTATAATTTACAAAAATAAAACATAAAGCATAATGTTGAAAAAATACATATTTTTATTGAGCTCATTCTCAGATCCATTTCAGTTTTAATTAATTTCAGGTAAATCAAGTAAAGGCTAATCTTATTGACTTTCCAATGCACACCTCCAGAGGACAGTCTAGTTAACATCAAGGTTGGCCAAGTGGGGTCTTTTTCGTACTCCAATAAGCAATTAGATGGATATACAGTATATGCATTCGTGAACCTCAGATTAATGTGTCTGTTGGACATTACATGAGAATATTATAGGAGAAAATTTCCTCTGTCTCCATCTTGAATGTTAACTGTACAATAACAGTGGAAGCCTGGTCACAAGTCACTAATTAGGGTGCCTGTCAGTACTACATATGGCATAACTTGTCTGTCTGTGAGGTAGACCATTAAGCGCAATAGGTCATAGGAGAGAGGTTCCATCTGACACTGTGAAGTTAACTCTGGCTTAGCTCAGTTGGTAGAACAGTGGTACTGATAGCCAAAGGTCCTGGGTTCAAATCCCAGTGACAGAGGAATGTTTCTCCAATAATATTCTCATGCAATTAGATGTATAATGAGTGAAATTACTTTTTCTTTTAATTATATAATGAGTTGAATTTAACACAAAACTTCACTTTTGGTTTTGGTGCCTACACTACCATTGTCAACAGCTATACTTCATGTACCAAAAGTGAAGTTTTGTGCTAAATTTAACTCGTTATATAATTATTATGTTATATAACGTCATTGTGTTAAGTTTTAATATAATTTAATATACTTTTTCTTTGTTTTAAGCAAGTTTTAGTATTTTAAATAACTATAAAACATTTTGGAACCACACTTGTTGACTTCACTTCCGAGTGAAAGTTGGCAAGTGGAAATTTTAATGCATATTGAATCAGGCCTTAAATCTAGTTAATGTGAAAGTACAGTGCATGCCGCTTATTGTGATCACTTCAGGATGCAGCTAATCTGATAATATTAACCAATTGATAACAGTAGCCGAAACAATTAATTGAAGGTTATTTATATATAAGAGGCTTTGTCCTGACTGACTGACTGACTTATTGACTGACTGAGAGAGAATCAATGTAGAGCCTTAACTATAATAGGCAGAGACTTGGAATTTTGACAGTACCTTCGTTTCATAATATAAGTGCAAACTAAGAAAGGATTTTTGAAAATTTTGATTTTAAATGCCAAAATTCAAATGTTTTTGAGAATACAAAATACATTCTTACACAGAATTATCAAATCCAAATCAACTTCCATGTACAGTTCTCATGACAACAATGTATTGTTGGCGGGTAGCTTTGGAAGTAAATGATATGGGACTTTGACAAATTAGAGAAACTATCGGTAGAAGTCATTGGTGTAAATAAATATTGAAGATTGAAATCCACGAAAATAATGCACAGTGTGATGCAGTCACATAACTTTCTCTGCCCTGGACATAGAGAATACCATTTTCTCACTTTTATTTTGATGTAAAATAAAAAGTCGTATTGCTGTCTCAGTCTGAGTGTGTGTCAATGAGAAAGTTAGGCAATGCCATCCCCTTGAACTGGTCATCCTGTGAGCTGGGAACAATAGGCTTACTGTTACTTCCAGAATATAACACAATTCAGTTGAGTTAGAAACAAAACCCATAGAAACGAATTTTTGAATGATGTGTACAGTACTTGGAAATTAAGACATAAAAAGGAAAATGTGATAATGTAAACCGAATCTTTCATCACAATAATCAGCATTTTTTCAGTGTATCAATGTTAATCCATACGGGACTTCATAGAAATGATAACAATTCAAATTCAAATTCAAATTCAAATTCTTTATTCTCCATAAATATACAACAGTACATGTGGATTCGTCAGTATTGTCTTACAAATAAAGTATATAATCAAGAATGAAGTATCAAGTTCCATAAAATATGTTAAAATATATTAAGAAAACCAATAGGCAACACATAGTGACTCAGAATTATACTCAAAACAATTAGTGCAAATATTCATTTATACTATACAGGGCCTTATTTATCAGATATTCTTTTAATCTCTTCTTATAAAGATTTCCATTACAGTGCTTTATGTAGTTTGGAAGCTTATTATAAAAGGTAATTCCTATATTGTGTGGATCTTTGTCAATTGATTTAATTTTATGAGTCTGTAAATGCAAGTTTTCTTTATACCTTGTTACATATGTATGTATATCCTCATTTTTCTTAAATTTATTCATATTAGATTTAATAAATATTAATATCTTGTACACATACAGTGAATATACAGTAAAGTATTTTTTTTGTTCTAAAGATTTCCCGACAACTTTCCATTTTATTCATTTTATAGATTATTCTGAGGCATCTCTTTTGCAAGATCAATACCCTATTTAGACAAGTGGATCCACATGAGCCCCAAAGTTCAATACCATACCCCAGGTGTGGAAGCACAAGACCATTATAGGCAATTCTTAAAACATGTTGGTCAACATAATTAGCTAAATTTAAAATTACATATATTCCTTTGGCTATCTTTTTACATACTGAGTCAACATGAGTTTCCCACGTCAAGTACTTGTCCATAAATATTCCAAGAAATAAATGAGAGTTGTTTTCTTTTACATCTCCTTCATCAAATTTTAGTTTAAATACTTCTTCATTTGTGGTTTTCTTTAATTCAAATTTAATGCAGCCTGTTTTCCTTGCATTGGAAATTAAATTGATTGATCGAAAATATGAAAATAGCTGGCCGGCTGTATCAGTAGCACTATTAATTAATTGAGCATCTGTTTTGTTCCAACAAATAGCGGTACTGTCATCCGCATATGTAATAATTTTACTATCTACAGGATTTATGACATCATTTATATATGCAATGAAGAGAAAGGGGCCTAGTACCGACCCTTGCGGTACACCGCTTGTCACATCCCCTATACTAGAGGTTACAAATTTGAGTTCGTTATTTCGTTTGTGGGGTATTTCAGTGTACTGTACTCTTTTTGTTAGATATGATTCAATTAAATCTTTTGCTATTCCTCTAACCCCATACCTCTCCAATTTATCAATTAATGTCTTATGCTGCACACAATCAAATGCCTTGGATAAGTCAAGATAAAGACCTGTTACTTTGTTTTTTTCTTCTAGCCTTTTTAGTATCTCATGGACCAAATCTATAGCAGCAGTTATTGTTGATTTACCAGACTGGAATCCATGTTGGTTAGGATTGAAGATATTATTAATTTGAAAAAACTTATTTATTCTATTTATAATTATTTTTTCGAAAAGTTTGCCAAAGGTCGATGTGAGTGTTATTGGTCTATAATTTTGCACATTACTTTTTTCTCCTTTTTTAAAGACTGGTCTTACAATACTTAATTTTAAACATTCAGGAAATACACCACTATTCATAGACACGTTAATTAAATAAGTCAATATATTAACTACTTCTTCCTTAATTTGTTTTAAAAGTGTTGATGAAATTCCATCCCAGCCACTGGAGGTTTTATGTTTTAGTTCATTTATTTCTTTGATTATTTCAGTACTAGTTGTTTCATATAAAAACACAGAACTTGGTACTGATTTAATACCCATTACATTGTTACAATTATTATTTGTTTTGCTTTCACCCACTTTTAAAAAGTAATCATTAAAAATATTACTAATTTGTTCTGGATTTTTTATGGTAGCACCCCCATATTCTATTTCAATATTTTCATGACAAGTTCTAGGTTTCTTGATATGATTAATTATATTCCAACTTGTTTTAGCTATGTTTTCTGTATTTATCAGTTTTTCCGAGTATTCTCTAGATTTGGCAGCCTTTAATGCTGCCTGATAAGATTTTTTATGATCCTTATACCTCTGTTGGAAGATAGGATATCCTGTATGTTTATACCACAAATACATGTCAATTACCTTTTGTTTTAATTCCTTTATTTCTTTATTTCTTAATACCTGATTGATAACATTATCCGTGATTCCATTAAGCGGCGTTCACTGTACTATGAAAATAAATTCTGTTACTGTATCAGATATAAAATATTTCAAGAATATGGGATTTGTATCAACTATGATGACCTGTTTTCTGAGTCATGAATTATGGCAACCCTATGGTAGAAGAATCCAGTTATCAATCTGTTATTTAATAAATACCATAAAATACATTTACCAGCATATATATTTTTCTTACTGCAATTTCAAAAATATCTGGATTTACACCATCAAAGAATTAACTGCACTTTCTTCATTTGTATCTTTCATTTATTCCAACTAATCTATGTTCATATTAATATAAATAAAAAGTAATTGATGTTTTGCTGCTGATTTTTATGTGTTTCCCTTATAAAATTGGAATGATGTTGTTATGTGACAGAGTGAACTGGATACACTAGCTGCAACACTGAAGCAACTGGAGAATCAGAAGGGGGAAGCGCAGAAACGCCTGAATGATCTGAAGACACAGGTAATTTTTAGATGCTGGTGGAGCACAGCTGTTTGCTTCAACATGCATGTGCTTGGCATTATGTAACTCTTTGCTGGAAACAGCATGTGCACATGTTATGTTCCTGTAGCGACTTTTCCACAAGTGAAACACCAAATTTCTATCAACATCCTTCCTCATGTCAGCTTGTTGCATATTCTATAGTATTATGTCAACCATTTCTGTATACCATATTTCAGGGAGTGAAATTTGTGGTCACCAGATCACCATTGGTGATCAGTTATTCTGAGGCAGGCGACAAATACTCAATTTTGAAGAAACTGCTATCTTAATTCATTTTATTATTTTAGGTTTTGCAACAAAAAAATTAAATTTGGTCGCCCTTGTTTCAAATATCAAATAATTCATTAGCGGTAATTGCTGAAGAAATACCAGCTGACTTGCTAATGCCTTTAGACTAAGACAGCACTTTCCAACGAGGATCGGAGACATAGAAATCACATAGGAAATGTACAACACAAGAAACAGGAAAGAGCTGTATTTGCAGCTTAGAGAACACGATATAAACAAGTGGGAAGATCGTTCGAGGCATACCACAACAGGCTTAATAACAAAGAGATAGGCTTAAACAGAAACATTTGCAGATAGATTACGCGACAGCACAGTTCTATTCAGGCCATGGATACTTCACAGCAAACCTAAATAGGTTCAACCTGGCAGAGGTCTTCCTCTACTACTGTGAAGATTCCGAGTTAGGCACAATGTATCATGCACTAAATACATGTGCAAGATTTAGAGAGGCATGCCAAAACCTTATTCAGATGGCAACACAAGCAGGAGAATGATGGCCGCCAGAACTCAAGTTCTGGACAACTAAAGCAGCAGACACAGAATTCAAAGACTTAGCAACGTATGTAATAGAAATTAGAAAACAACAGGAGATTGAAGATGTTTAAATAATACCAGATTTGAGACAACCTAATTGTGAGACGTATCTCAGGAGTAAGCTCAGACTCCTGGGATTAAACTGAGCACTACATATGGACAATAGCCCAATTGCCCGGTTTGCTGTGGGAAACTCATAGGAGCTGATCCGAGTGGGGTTTTTCAGGGTTTTCCCTTACTCATTGGGTGAATACTGGATCGGAGATAAGACCCCCAACAGACGTGACAAAACACAGAGTTACACAGTTCTATTAGTGCTGAATCAAACAGCTGGCTCAAAACATGTTACCCGCAAGCATAAGAGCAAAAAATAGAGCAATAGAACACAAGCGCCGAAAAGTTGTTGGGACCGGAGTATGGCCTATGGTCGAGGGCGGTGGAAGGCCAAAAAAGAAATGCCTTTTGTTTTAGCCAGTCATTGCTGTAGCTTCTCCAATATATCATGGCAGAGTTACCGCATTTTAAATTTATGCAAGTCAATATGGCTCTATTTTATCAACATTAGATGAGCAGTACGGTGAGAATTAACTGAACAGTCACCTGTTCTAATGGCCATTTTTTCAGAAGAATGACTGGTGACTACTTTAGGCAGGTTTAACTGTACCTAATCTTTTATGAATGCTGATTATACAGCTTACCCAGGTATCATGTTTTGCCACTGTGCATGAGGAAAGATGTTGAATAATTTTAATAACTCTAAGCTTATTTTGTCTTGAATGTTGTTCATTTTGTAATGATGTTATCAATTTAGTTTATTAACTATTGGTGTTTGAAATTTGAAAGTACCAATTTAGTAGCAATTTAGTAGTCAATAAATTGTCTTCATATTTTTCCATTCATTTCCAATTATTGCCAAAAATAAAACAGATTCTTGAGTTTTCTTGATTTCATCACTAAAATAAATTTATTTTAATTGTATACAAATTTATTTTAATTACCTTAAGTTCACCTTTTTAGAAGTTGCTTAACAAACTTAATTAGCTATGACAGAGGGTAATTTCCCATAAAGTGGCAATTTAACAAGTACACAGATTTTTCTTTTAGAATATTTCTCATTGTTTTACTTATTGAGGATGAGGAATGTTTCTTTAACCTCCTGTCCTGCAGTTATCTGTTGAGTGTAAATATGTTTTTTTATTGGGCATTGGCCTTCATCTTCATATTTTTATTGTGGTGACTGACTATAATACAGTTTCAAAATAATATAATTCTTCAATATCTTTACATTTTAACAGTGGTTAAGGTGTTCAATACAACAAAAAATAAATATTAGGATTGTTCACAAAGTCAATTCATGTACTGCTAAGTAACACAACGCATGTGCATACTGTCATTTTCGCTGTGCGATGTATGTACACATTGTCAGTTTTCAGTGTACTGGTACTCATAATATGTGCAGGCATCATGGTACTTAAAAGTACATGAATTACCTTCAGGAACAAACCTATTGTAAGTGTGTGTATTGATAATAATTTTCTGCTTCTGTAATTCTTTAAATTGGCTTGCTTGCCTGCACTAAAACAGGCGGATATATAAACAGACAACATTTGTCTTACAATAAAGGAAATAATATTACCGTTCAAGCAGGTTTACCAATTAATAGTTGTAATCTAGTCAGAAATCTTATCTTGACTCAAAATTATTTTCAAACTAAGTCCTGTTTTTTTAAATCGGTTTAAGTTTTTGTAGTCCTTAATGATCTTAAGTTTTTGTTTTGCATCTTTTACTAATAGCTTGTGTAGGAGATTAATATTTCATCCCTAAAAGATGTAATTTTAATAATCTGGTATTAGTATCCTTGATTCCTTAGGCTATAAGTACACTAGGTTTTTATTTATCCTACACTTACATTCATCTTAAGGAAGTGTCTTGTCCTAAATACCAGAATTATAGTTTTTAATTGTAAAATCACAGTAGACCCATGGTTGTTACTTTGTTTTTAATGCTTTGCTATTGTTTGATAGTAATAATAGCTTACCTTGCATATATGTATTGATGTAATAAAACAAGAGCATGTACTTTATTTATTTTATGTTTGCTTTATTTTAATTTTGCGTAGAGGTCCTCGGTAGAGAAAGAACTTAATGACGTCAAGTTGGAGTTGGAAGAAGAACAGCTTCAGGTAATAGCAGGAAAAGAATTGGAACAGGTAGTTCCAATTCAATTTTTTAAAGGTTTTAATGACGTAATTTTTTTTTCATAAATACATACCAGAGATAATATTTACTTTCATCCATGACTATCGGTAATTATAATGGTGGGTTTTTTGTTTTTTTTTTTGTTCAATCATAATATATAATTATTTGGTGCAGGCTTTCACAGATAAAGTCTGTAGTATGAACATTTCCCAGGCTTTCAACCATGGTCAGTCAACTTCTCTCAACGTTTCATCTGCAGCTGTGCAGACATCTTTAATGTCTGAAAATTCTTCCTTCTCAGTTAGCTTGCTGTGATATGGCCTTTTAGCATGCAGAACACTCCTTTGTAGTAAAGATCGTACTACTGCAAGGAGGATACTGACTGGTTTACATGGCGCATTTTGATGATTTGTGGGGCAGAGGCTGAAGCTTTCCTTTTGGTTTTCATCTGGCTTGGTCTTCTAGTATGGAAGATCTTAATTATAACCAATTACCTTAATGAAGGATAGTAAATTTGATCAATATATTTGATGTGTAGTTGTTTAATAACTATTTTCTAGTTTAATGATTTTAGCTAGGATATGATGAAATGGGGAGGATGTGGATTATTGCATGTATTTAATACAGTGCCATCAGAAAGTCGCTCTGCAGCACTTGTGCAGCCGAGAATCCACCAAGAAACAAAATTCAGTTGATAGGAGTAGCATATGATTATAATGTAGGCCTACTACTACAATCATAGGGTATTTGTGAAAAGTAACATAAAACTAATCTATTTACAGAAGATGTTGAAAATGTTTACCAGAGAACACCTTGTTTCCTTACCATGCATCATTGTGGATATTTCGTCCTGTATCACATTAAAATTGAGTGAGAATTGAAATTATCACAAGCCATAAACACATCAACAACAGAAACAAATGCATGTCAGTAGTTACATGGCCTACTATGAATCTGAATGGAAGATAGGTAGAAATACCAACCTTCACTTGAGTGGCGAACATAACCAGAGCTGCGGAGAAACTTGCTGTTGGCACTGTATTGGTGGGTATAAATTTATTTATGAATCAAACAGGATGATATAATCAGTAGGAAAGCTTCATGCTACTGAAGATATCGGCTGCAGCTGTAGATGAAACATTGAGAGAAGTTCACCAACCAGGAAGATTTTCATACTACACTTCCAAGATTGGTTTGTAAGTTGCCTGATTTGCTTGGTGTTTGCAGCAGAAATTATACTATACTTTAGCCTACTGAAGACATAAATTATTTCTTCAGTAACCTTTGAATCCACACACACACACTGGCACTACATGCTTCCCAATCCCCTCTATCTTATCGACAAGGAAACACCATGCTCTGCCTGTCGTCATTTCATTTCAGACTTTTGTAGAATGACAGTGCACTTGCAGTAGTTTATAGTTACATATAGTTTAAGGTGCCTGTACCCTCCTCCCCTCTGTATTAAAACATTCACAATTATTTAAATTGGTGTTTTCAGTATAACTGAAGTTACTCATACTAGTTTTTTCACTGCTGACGTATTATTCACTGTGCTAACTAGTGTGCTGAATTTTCAAATGTCTTTTTAAATCATAATTGGACCAACAATTGCAAATAATTTCTAATTTTTCTCCGAATCATGAGCACGGCATGTATTTCTTGCTTTAGATGTCGATCCTGGGGAAGCCCGCATGACTTCACAATAAAGCAGCATAATAATGCATTATAATGCTTGGTGCAATACATCGCTTGAAATACTTAGCAGCTGAAGACAGAGAACAGCTAACTGATGGTATAGAATGTAGATATCAGATGGCACTATACTTGCACACACTTTGAATGGCTCCCAAGCAGAATTTCCTTTGTCTGTAGCCATGCAAAGAGGTGTGTGGCATATATTCGACAACAGAATGGCCAGCATTGATGTGCGCTGACACATTATACGGTTGTAGCAGTGAAAGGGTTAAAACCAAGTAGTTGTGTTGTAGTAGGTCATTGCTAAGGCATGGAGCAACTGTTCTATGAGCACTTTTCCCAATTTTTTAAAACTAACAAATATCTTTTTATTGTGAAATAAAAATGGTCTGCACTATCTTAGGTTAGATATCTACTTTTCCTCTCTGCAAACTGTTATTGATAGAAGTGCTCAGACACCTAGCACATTAGGCAACCTGACTTACAGACCAATCTTAAAGTGATTCATCTGGTAGGTAAATTATTGTCTTTGTCAATATTATATTTCTTATTATATTGTATTTTGTAGTGCATGAAACTCTAGATTTGGGAATGAAATTATAGGACAAACTAATACAGATTATCACTAATTGTTGCATTTTGTTATTCAGTAGTTACAAATCACATGTCCTTGTAGCCTGATATAGTGCATTCCACTGAAGTAAAACAATTTCATCCTTTAGTCTTGCCTGTACTTTCAGTTTATTTATCTTTATAATTTAGTTATTTATATAATATCCACATGTCTTGTATACTCCAAGTTTGCAGTACTCGTACACTGTTAGCAGTTAAAAGAATGAATCAAGTTGTGCATGATAATGAATGAGAAAGTGCTTACGCAAAGTAATGTGTGTGTGTGAATGTATATATACATTGCATTTTTTCTGCCGGTCTAGTCCAATATGCATACCAGTAAACTTCTTGGGTTTATATGTTTAATATTCATTTATATTTGACAAAGAAGTTGCCTTTCAGGTCAGAATTATTTTTTTTTTAAATAATTAAATTAAAGCAACTGATAAAAAGAATCGCTACTATTGTTGGAATCCATTTTGACTTACGGTACCCAACGATCAAAGCTAAGATTAAACTCTGTAGTCCTCCCATCTTCTGTTGTTTAGAGTAAAAAAAGAACATGTCCGGAGAGAAACAAAGCACAGTTTGGAAGTTATTGTAATATAAGATATATTACTTAAATAATTTAATTTTTAACTGCTGAATGCATGCGAATGAAGCAATTGATAGGCCTACAAGGATTTTGCTAATGACAGTATACCGGTAAACTTTCTTCCAGAAAAAAGCACTGTATAGACATAAATATTGCACACTGAGAATAATACGGCCACAAGTAAGAAAAACTAAATTTTACAGGAGATTGTGTTAAAGTTTTGTGTTCTGAAGAAAAAGGATATGATTTTATAAGGACATAAGAGCTCTCCGACGGAAATGAACAGAAGTACACGTATGGTCATCTTTCACCAAATAAATCTCATATAGACCATTAGAAATCCATTAGACATGAGCTGTGGCCCTATTACTCCATGTGCGATTACCTGTACTGGCAGGTAGGATCTGTACTGACATGTACTGGATAAAAAGAAAAACTCGATTTTAAATGTAACCCAACTTTATAATAGCAGCTCTATGTCATATTGATGGGTCTTAAAATTTACTTGCTTTGCTGAACTTTGTCTTTGTAGTTAACAAACAGGTGAAAAAGATTATTTTTTAAACCCTTTTTTGCATATTGTTTTTCCCGATGTGCAGGTTACTTTCATAAGTTATTGTGGCTTTTGGATTAGATATACATCCTAGGTGATGGACATTTATTTGACTCACTTATTTTTGTTATTTATTTGGTGATGGACTATCTATTTACTGTATTTGGACTATTAATTTGATGTGTACTTGTTTTTTCTTGTTATGAGGCAATGGTTGCTTTATTTTATGACAGTTTTTATCTTTAATTAAATATTACGTTATGGTGCTGGAAGTTGACTTCTGTATGCTATTGGCCAAGAAATATAAAGATACTAACACATTGTGATACTATACATAAGTTCTGAGATTCTGAGATTTTCCTGCAGATCATAAATGTGCAGGGTTAGTGTGCGAATTCTAGGACATTCTGTATATAAGTTAGCGTATTAGGCAAACTTTATATTTTCACAATCAGAACTGAACGAATTTTGTGGTTTATCTTTAGCAAAGAACACACTATTCCAGTATTTCCTTCTACAATAAATGTCACGTTAGTCACTTAATATTTGTGTGTATTGACCAACCAAGTACATATTTTATCTATGCTGAACATGACTAATAGCGCTATTGTGTCTGCTACATACACAGTTACGGTAGTTAGTCATGTTTGGCATAGATAGAATATGATCTTGATTGGTTAATACACACAAATATTAACACTTACCTTGATGTCCTTTAGTCACCTCTTGCACTGAGGCATCCCATTAACTTATGAAGGACTTTTGATTTTCCAAATTTATGGCCTTATATAGGTATCTAGAGTTTGAAGCGAAGATGAACGACCTGTCACACTCAAAATAGGCCTGTTCACTCATAAAATGCCAGGTATAGCATTATGTTGCTTATACAGGACTTAGAATTTTGCAACCCATTGCTTCTGCACCTAACATTTTAACATAACATTTTACTGTCTATGCTGGATATTGTATTTCCCACTTACATGTTGCCATACAACCATTTCAGGGTTAAAATCCAAAGAAAACCTATATATAACTTTCACACATTCTTCCCCAAAACTCAGAAACATAATAAATTTCTTCGCACAAAGGACTAAAAAGTTTCCATCCTATTTTGTTTCTTTTTACATGCTTTGGGATTGCAATAAACATCCCTATTTCTCTACTAATACAAAACTTACAGCGATGAATAACATATCAGTAGGTGGAATTTTTTTACAGACTTCTGTTAATAGCATACTTACCCATCGTTCGCACAAACTCTGGCTGAACAGCTGAAAATGCTGTCCCTGCAATACAACCTTTTATTTTACATCAAAATGTAAAGTGAGAAAATTATATTCTCCATGCCCTGGGTGGAGAAAATTATGTGATGCATCACACTCAATGTTTATTTATGTATTGATTTCTTTCTCCATAATCTATTTACAGAAATGAATTATAGTGATAACCTCTCTAATTATTTATCAAGGCCCACTATCATGTAGCTTCCAAAGCTACTTTTGTCGTTAGAGCTGAATTGCTTTTGATGAATTCAGAGTAATATTTTCAGAAATTATATAATTTTTCAAGGGAAGGTGTGGTTTGTTTGAATTTTAATGTTGGCCGCATTACTTCCTGGGTATGTTTTCGAAATTTTATGCAAATTGGTCAAAGCATATACAATATAAAAACACTTTACTTTTTAACTCCACTAACGTAAATTTATAAAATTGAACTAGTTTCGGGAGTGTTACTCCCATCCTCGGCTGGTGGTCGACTGGCATTTTGGCAATCGTCAAACACCAGTAGACCACCAGTTGAGGATGGTAGTAACTCTCCCGAAACTAGTCCGATTTTATAAATTTACGTTAGTGGAGTTAAAAAGTGAAAAATTTTCTACTTTTTCCAAGATTTAGTATACTTCACTGTTTATATCACTTCGTTTTAATTTCTTTTATCAAGCATATAGATTTTTATAGGGAACATACATACCCATATACATAAATACTTTCAATTTTATATATTAAATGTAAAATGATAAATGTAATGTGATTCAGTAAAATGGTTCTGAAGTTATTGAATATTATGTTACTAGGTTGACAAACTACGACTACAAGCAGAAGAGCAAGAACAAACACTGAAATCTCAAGAAGAGGAACTGAGTTCAAAGAAACAGGAATTGGAAGGACTAAAGCAAGAAGAAGCTAAGTTAGAACAGCAACAGAAGGAATCTCGGAATCAGCTAGATAATCTAACCAAAAATCTACAAGATACTCAACTACAAATTAGTCAGGTAATTATGACGAGCTAATTTAAGATATTTACTTTGCTATCTTGTTTCAATTATTTATCCTTCCTCACTGGAGATTATTCTAAGAATTATCCTTTATATTCAAGGATGATTGGATCACTTTAAACATAATCTTCATGTAGGGTTTGTTTATTCATCTGTGAAATACTATCAATCATTCTCTTTCTCTTCTTTTTCAAATCCTCCAATCCTCAACTCCCTGTTACCTGGCTATTCGTTTTCAGTATTTGTCTTCAAATCTCTCCTTAAATGCCAGATCACAACATAATTCTCTGTTTTGAAAATTCTACAATGTGCCTTCTTGGAATTATATTCTTAAAAATTTTACTTTGGTATTTAGTGGTGATTAGGCAGATAATACTCTACCCTGTATTGCTCAATCAGTTCAATGCAGTTCAGAAACTCTTATCTTCTCGTCTTCTGTCCAGAAATCTAAAAATAAAGATTCATAAAGCTATTATCCTGCCGGTTGCATTATATGGATGTGTGACATGGCCGCTTACTCTTCGGGAAGAACATAATCTGAGTGTGTTCGAAAACAGGGTGCTTAGGAAAATAATTGGGCCTAAGAGAGATGAAAATGGGGACTGGAGAAAACTGCATATCAACGAGCTTCATGACCTGCACTCTTCACCGGATATAGTAAGGGTAATTAAATCACGGAGGATGAAATGGGCTGGACATGTTGCGCACATGGAGGAGGAACAACATATTATCAAAAAAGTTGACTGGGAAACCCGAAGGGAAAAGACCATTGGAAGACCTAGATGTAGGTGGGAGGAGGAGGACAATATTAGGATAGATTTAAGGAAGTAGGATATGCAAGGGATAATTGGATAGAGTTAGCACAAAATAGGGTTGAATGGCGGGTTCAGAAAACTTCGGGTTCCATAAAATAGATAATATTCCTTTAGCTTGCTGAGGAATTGTCTATTGCCATTGAGTATGTAAGTAAGTATTACTCAATCACTCCACTAAGGAAATGAAGCTCATTGCTGAAAGATCTTGCTAAGAAAATGTTTTGTATTTCTCATAATATTTTTAATATAACTAGTGAACATTTATATTAACTTTTTCCCTGTCATGTTGGTTATTATAATGTAGTCAGTTTAGCCTGACATTGTCTGTCTATGCAATTGCCCTATCGCTGTAAAATCCCTCTGCTAGCTAGCAGGGCTTTATAGATTCCATCCTACAGAATACCACCAGGGGTATAAAAATCGCATGTACTTTTGTGATTCCTAAATTGAGGCGGTCGACGTAAAAAGGGCACATAGGTGGAAACCCATTTTTGAGAAAAAAGGAAATGAAATATTTGTCTTAGTTTTTCATTGGTGTTTTTGTATTTTTCATACTGTACTGTTTGTTATTATTTAGAATATTTAATCAGGTATGAATAAAATTCATTTAAAATTACTTATATAGCTCACGAATTAAATAAATTATAAATTTTGAGATCAATATTATGAGCCCTTTTTACGCAGACAGAATTTTTGGTGGTAAAATTCACCAAATCAGACTTAAATACAGTGTTTAAGTTAAATTTCATCTGATTTTAATACAATAGTTTGCGATAATGAAAAAATGAAGTGGCTACACATCAGTTTTAGGCTTGCGCATAGAGCAGCCTACTGAAACTTTGTTTTTTTTTATAGTAGTCTACTCAAAATAAGTTTTGTACTTCATTTCCAAATGCCTACCAGTTTTTTCTTGAAAAATATTTTAAACATCTCATACAATTTTTTAATATTTAGCATGGGGTTGTCGAAGTTCATCAAATTACTTCTTTCTCTTTAGTAGTGACTTTCTTCATGTGGTACTGTACTTAGATGTTTACCCATTAAGTGATTACATCGCTCGATACATTTCTTGGTCGGTTTGAGTGAGAGCCTCTTTTCTCTTCAAAAGACTCATTTAGTAAGAACTTATTTTAAATTACATGGAGACGTTTTACAGATACTTGAAATAAGACCAAAATACATGCCTTTTATTTGCTCCCACAGCTACATTGTATGACCAAGGGCGTGCTCTTGGTTTCTTGCGATTGAGTGTTTTTTCTTGTCCTGAGGGACAAATTTCATACACCTTGCTAAGAAGGAATCCTGTAGGCTTTTTGGTTGACCACTATAAAATGAGTGAAACAATTGCAACTGTTTCTCTTGTGGTACTTTCTCATAACACAGTTGTATATACAGCTAACTTTAAACAGTTGTAATAATCTCAATTTTCAACATATCCCGCTGATTCTTTCACCATTATTGACTAGAGGAAATGGCGAACAAATCTATGCATTCTGCGTAAAAAGGGCCCATAGCTCTATGTGCCCTTTTTACGTCGACCGCCTCAATTGCAGGTTTAACAATATGACTATCTTGCAAATTACTAAGACAGTTAAAAATATCATACAGAATACATATAGGAAATGATGTGGCAAAGATGGTAAAAAGTGATCAGTTTTTATAATACAGCACAACAAAATAAACTAAGTGTAACTTTATCAACTGTTGTGAATTGAAGATAAAAAACAGAGCATTTAGTTCTTTAGAACACACCATCATCACTTATGTCATTGACGTCATTTCATTACCTTATACCAGTTTGACGAGAAGATATATACCGTAATAATATTGCTTATAATATCCATCTTTTTCATAATGTCCATCTTCACACATTTTCTAGGAAAGGTTTTCTAACAATAGCCCTGCCTCTTTCAAGATGAAATGACATTATCTTTTGGACAAAAAACAGTGCTGTGAATCCCAGTCATGCAGAACGATTCAGTTAGGAGTTACACCCGGATATCGCAGGTGGTGTTTACTGTACCCAACATGGAACTGAAATTGCAGCAATGCGCATCGATAAAGTTTTGTGTTTGATTTAGACAAAACTCCTACAGAAACCTTAGAAATGGTGCAGCAAGCATATAAAGACCATGCTTTAGGCAGAACACAAGTCTTTGAGTGGCACAAACGTTTCAAAGAGGGTTATGAAGACCTTCAAGATTCTCCGTGCCCTGGAAGACCCTTAACAGCAAAAACTAAAGTTAACATCAACACAATTGACGCAACTGTGCAAGAAGAACAATTGCGAAGGTTGCAGATATAATGAATTTGTCTTTAGGAACCAGATCTTGCCAGGACAGATTGAAAGTTCTATGTGATCAACAACACATTTTATCAGTTCTGCGTCCCTATTGACTTCATGACCTGCATCAACGCCTCCTATGAGTCCCATTGTTGCGTTTTGTTGTATGTGTTAAGTATGTGGTTAAGCATGTGGTTAAGCGCTTTTAATTGCATCCAGTGACAAGAAAAATATTCAACAGTAAGAGTGATACGTAAGTACGGAATCTTAATAAATGTACATTAATCCTATATACATGAAAGTGTCGAAAGTGTTGCATGTCAGCCTGTGAAGGAAATTAATCCACACCCAATTCTGTGGTGAGTTGAACCTTTGAAGTATTTTTAATATTTACCACATTTAGATGCAGGATTCTTGAACTTTTGTATTTGGAGCAGAAAAGTTTAGGCTTTGATCTATCAGTATAACCATTATCAGATAATTACTTTAAAATTACATTTAATATTAACTTGGAGCCTTGTACTTCAGGTTATCAACAAACCTAGAAAAAAGTTGCTCTTCCGTAGGGCTATTACCTGTACTTCTCGATTCTTTGCAGGTGTGTGAATTACATTTCAAACCTGCTACAACAAATGAGTGTAGAACATGCCAGAAAAATGTTGCATGCCTTCCTGCAAATGAAATTATTCCACTAGACCAGTGGTTCCTGAAGTGGGGTCCGCGATGGTGTTTCAGGGGGTCCGCAGGCGGTTTAAGAAGAACTAGGATATCCCGTAATTTTGAAGTGCTTAACTGTGTTCCTCACTACTTTTCTATGTGAAACAGCATTCTCTCACCTTATGTGCTTGAAATCAAAGTTGAGAAATAAACATGAAGTTGATAGTGACTTAATATTGAAATTATCAGACATTAAACCTAACATTGCAGAGCTAATTAATCAAAAGCAGCTTCACTGTTCACATTAAGCAGTAAACTCTGTTTGTTACCATTGATATTGTTATTTTGTCTATTGAATTTAATACATTTGAATCAAAGTATTTATTTAGTTTTTTATTTCAAAACCCAAAGGGGGTCCGCGAAATTTTAATTTTTTTCAAGGGTCTGCGGACTGAAAAGTTTGGGAACCACTGCACTAGACCCAAAGTCAGTAAATTCCACTTGGGTAAATGGGTCAGTGTAGTTAAATAAGATGTGTCTACGAAGCAAAATCTTAGCAATCCTTTTACCTCAATCCCAGCTATCAATGTTTTCCCTCTCAATCTTGACCATTGACCAATAAACTTGAAAAAATAAGATTACAATAATTGTGTTTTTAAATTTGAACTATTTTTCTCTTACAGGCAAAAGCAAAAATAACTCAACTACAAGAACAGCATAGACAGATGAAAGATGCAATATCTACATGTGATGCTGCCATAGCAGAAAGTAATCCCTCATGTGTGAGTGATGGCTCCCTCAATTTAGAACCAGAGTTCAGAGATCCTGAATATTCTAGGATAGCGATGGTAAATGGTGGGAGTCCTGTTGAACATGTAAGTGTCCTAAAGTGGGGCTTTTTTATATACGTAACTAATTGTAGAATGAAAATTATTACTATATTTAAACTATTGTAACGAATAGTTTCTATCCATGGGGCTGTTTGATACTTTCAGGTTACTTAATGTGAAATATAAATATACGAGGCACAAAGTACCATACTTGCCTTGCTTATATATAAGTCCCACCCTATGTTTTAGAGTCTTTTTTTTGGGGGGGGACAAAAATAGTTGTAGCCAGGAGGAAAATCTTCCAACAATGTGATGCACTCCTTTGGAGCACCAAGAGGTGACAGATTTGTGCTCTGCTTGCAGATACAGCAAACTCCCGATTATCTGTGAAAGGTTTTCCCTCCCTTTTTAACCTTTGTGAACAGGATCCAAACGTAACCTGGAAATCCAGATTTGAGACCATAACTTAAAGGGATGACAGACTCAAATGACCTAGCACTGTGTTGCACTGACCAGAAGATCCAATTTGACCAGACCAAAATCCTAGGGAGGCAGAGATACTACTGGAGCTGTATTGTAGCAGTGGCCTTGGAAATTCCTTAACGCCAAAACTTCAGTAGGGATGGCAGTCTACAGCTTAGCCAGGCCTGGTAGCCAGTATTAGCCTCTCTCACTCCCAAATAGGATGCTGGCCATGAAAAGGACCAATTACACATCTAATATCACTATTAAGTTGTTATTATTATTTTATTTTTTTAATTTTTTAATTTTTTTTTTTTTTTCCTCAACCAGTCGTCTAATTGTTTCACTTTCCAAACTTCTGGTTGCCCTCCATCACATCTAACATTTCTTGTCTCTTCTATGTAACACACACATTTTCGTGTAATCGGTTCACTTCTCACAGAAGATGACAGCAGTGCAAGCTGCTGAAAGCTCGGAAACAATCCTCCTATACTAATTTCACTTTAAGTTCAAAGTAGATGTAAACAAAGTCACGTGACAAGGGAGCACCTCATTGGTTAGTGGACGAACTGTAACTTTTGCTGCTTTGTATGCATACTCTTGCTCTTAATAAAATAGTTCGGTTCAAACCGTACCTTTTTGTAGCTATTTTCATGCAGAGAAATTTAAAAACACGTTTCTGAAGCAGATCTGTATATGAAACAAAATTAATTTGATCAGATTTTCCTGACGCATAATAACTAAGTGAACTAATTAAACCGTTACAGCAGATGTAAATTGTAGGCGTTTATGACGGCTGTGTGAATGCTCAAGCACGCCATCTTGGAATGAACTTGCCACAGCCGCCTCCCAATAACTTGGTTAGACCTGCTGAATGTGCGTTCATTTATTTATTTATATCGGTTATGCAATACGTACTTGAGGACAACAAAAATTTCATCAAAAGTTACATGTAACTTACAGCTCTGATAGGATTGGGGCGGTTACAAACAGAAATTAATGAATTCAAAAAGAAAACGCCTCTGAAGTGGGCAGCCAACATTGCAAAATGAGAGTAATTTTTTATACTCGTTAATATCTTCTTGTTAACTGTCTGTGACTAATATTAAGCCTAATTTTGTACAGATGTATCGATCTTTTCAAAATAAATATCACATTTTTCAACAATGGTGAATGTCATAAAAAATATTTTAAAAGTACTATTGAGAACACTGGAATTTACACAATCCTCATTCTGTTTCTTTCCGTGGCGGGTAAATCTCCACGTGGTATTGTCACATGCTTGGCAGAGTGGTACTTTAGAGTTTGTTTACATCTCCTTTTGAACTTAAAGTGAAAATAGTATAGTCATCTGATTGGAAGATGAAGAAGCCATCATACAGATCATTACAATTGAGCTGCTCAGGGAACAAAATGGTAACTGCCACTGCTGTGAAACAAGTAATTTTTTACTTTCCAGCTTGTTTGGTGTAGCAGAATGGTAGGTGATAGGTATTGATCTCTATATAAGTTCAAACGTATTGAGTACAAAATTGAGCTGAAAATAAAATTATTCAGATTTCTAGGTTAATGAGGAATTTATTTGTTCTCTTTTTCAACACACCCCATTTGGCACTTACCATTTTGTTCCCCCGAGCGGCTCAATTATAGGTTTTGCAAGGTGCATACTTGAGCCTACAGCAAATCAGCTAGATAGAATTAAATTTCACTAAATCACACATTGTATTCTTATACAATTTTAAGAAAATAAAATATTTCAGACATGAGATGTAACACATACACATAAAATGAAAAATTAATAAAAATTGTTCTTTTTCTTTCTGCTAAAGCTTATTTTATCTGTTGTACTTTTTATGACTTCAGCAAGAATTTTTCTACTACACATGTTTTCCTTTCTTTGATTTTTCCAAAGTAATTATCAGATATTAATCTTAATACCCTTTTTCAGAATAAAGGATTTGGTGCAAACGAAGGTGATCCATTCAGCGGGTTAAATGGGCCTGCAGATAGTGGTGGTGCAGCTCCATTTGGAGGAGAGGATCTCTTCAAAGATGGTAAGAAATGTCATGTATGCGCTTAATTAGCATAGGAAGTTTACACAGTAATATGATAAACACAAATCAGTGGGATATTAAAACTGTACAGTAAGAACCCTTTATTCCCCCTCCCCTCCCACAAATCTTGGGAGAATGGAGTTTTGCTTGAAATGTGGAAAAGATAACACTGAAATGTATTTAATTTACATTATTTTTAAAAATTTATATTAATAAAACATTTCAGCAAGTATCATTATATGCACTAGAAATCATGGAAATATGCATGAGCAAAAATTAGGAAAACAGGCTTTAAAAATAGAAAATATGCATAAACTAAAGACTGTCATATATCCCATATCAGTAATTTTTCCCTGCATTTTGAAGGCTGTACATTCCTTTCAGTTCTTACAATTACAGTGGAACCTCGTTAGCACGTTCCTCATTACCACGTTTTCCCGCATAGTACGTCGATTTTTGGAAGTCCCAGTCCTAATCTTAAGAATTACATGTTTAAATGTTTCTTTAACACGTTTTTATTTAACGCTTAGTACGTTCGTATTTGGCTCACCAACCACACTTTCCCAAACATAAGCCTTGTCGGGCATCCGATTGTGTAATCTCTATGTAAGAATTCTTGTACTCTCTGGTGTCCAAGTCTCTACCTTTGCTCTGTGAGACCAATCGCCAGCCATTTTGAACCATTGCAGTTTGCTTCTCATTGGTCATTTTATTATTGGTCATTTTGACTTGGCGCCGATTTTGCAGTCAGCTGTTAGCCGCCATTTTATATCGTAATTTTGAGGTAGTGAAATATATTTTAAATTTCTTACAGTTCGTGGTGAGGAGAAGAAAATATTATCATGGTTGAAGAAATGTATGCCAAAAAAGCAGATCATGCTTCTCACGTCGGTATTGGATCGCATTTCATTAGCAAATTGTGGCTGTGAACATGACCGGGTACACGACTTCATAATCTTCTGTTTACGGAACACTGGCACGTGTGAAATTTTGCACAATTACAATACTGTATTTTATGTTTGGTAATAGATTGTGGAGTGCAACTTGTTTCATGTGTGATTTTTCAGAATAAAATAAATTTTTGTTGTTGTACATTCCTTAAATTTTTGAAAGTTTTTTTTTTCAAATAAAATTGTTAGGCCTATGTATTCGTTTACATAATATAAATCTCTGTTAACTAATGGCTTGGCATAGAAGCACCTGTGTGTCACTGTGGGTATTTCTGAGCCATTAGGATGCACGTTTGGATGGTTCTGAGCAACTTAGAAAACATAGGCCTATCTACATATTCCCTACAATTTTTGTTTTAAATTTTCAGTAGTACGTTTTCCCGTTTAAGACGTATATTTTTCTCAGTCCCTAGAAAAACGTCTTAACGAGGTTCCACTGTACTTAGTATGACATATTTTTCTGAATTTTTAAAAATTAAATCTAGTTTTGTTTGTTGGCAAAATCTGTATACATTAACCCATTGGCGCACTTCCCCGTCTGCGGGACGGGCGATAAATCCAAGTCGAAACGCACTTTGCCGGCTGCCAGACAGGTTGAGCAACCGACACTTTTTCTTGTAGTTCTAGCTTTCTCTGAGTAGATGGCATAACATTCCATATACCATTTTAAAGCTGAATAAATTCTCTATGCAATGGTATGCAATATGATATGCTTCATATCGATCTTCAAGGTATAAATCGATCGTGAATATGTGGTCGATATGCACTTTGGCGGCTGCCAGACGGGCTGAGCAACCGACACTTCTTCTTTTAGTTCTAGCTTTCTCTGAGTAGATGGCATAACATTCCATATACCATTTTAAAGCTGAATAAATTCTCTATGCAATGGTATGCAACACGATATGCTTCATATCGATCTTCAAGGTATAAATCGATCGTGAATATGAGGTTATTCCCGCTTTCCGTTAGTAGATGGCATGACATGCCTTATTAGCGTATTATACCCACAAAAGTTATCTACCTTATTGTATTCAACACAATAAGTCAAGTTTAAGTTATTAATCGATATAATGATCACGTGATCATGGGATTCCGAGGCGCTCAGTTCGAAAAATGGCTTCGAGGAAGAAATTGTGTGTGGCGTTCCAGACTGTTTTAGGGTGTATCACACCACAAAATACCTATAAACAAACATTCCAGGGATCAACAAAACATCACAGCATAAAAAGGGGTATGCAGTTTAGTCCATAAAATTGAATTTGCATGAAGTAATAATAAATGTAAAGAAATCAATTTTTGCCTGAAAATATTAGTGTTTATGGGTGCGCTGTGCATAAGAAAAGTAGTGTGCCAATGGGTTAAAACTTTCTGGCTGTGACCGTGCAACATCCAGCACCACCTATTAACATGACTGTATTCAGTTTTATTGTGAATTAATTGATGATGGCCTTGCTCCGTTGCTATCTTGATTACCGTATTTTACGGACCATAAGATGCACTTTTTTACTTTGAAAACAGAGCCCTGAAAGTTTGGTGCGTCTAATGGTCCGAAGGACACTAAAAAGATTAAAATTATGGTATATATTGTTGGAATACCATAGTTATACACAAGGTGTTGTAAACGATAAGACAGTTACAAATTTTAGCACAGACTGTACATCACTGATCTTTCAAAATCGTAAAATGAGGGTAGCTGGAAGCCAGGTATACAATGCGAAAAGAAAGGAATGTTGAGTTCTTTTATATAAAAAGAGTTGTCTCCGCTGGGTTGTTTAAACAAATACAATGGCCTCTAAATAGCCTTGTTGCGTTACACTTACCGCAGTGTCCGGCAGATGCTGCAGTTGTGACGTAAGAGCCGATCATCTCGCAAGAGCTTGAGAGAGCGAGCAGTTGAGATGCATTCCTGTTAATACGCACTAGCGCAGTGGCGTTCAGTGCAGCAGTAGGGTTAAGGTGAGCCGTGATGGTACATTGAATTGCGTGCATTAACCATGGCAAGGGTGCAGAGGTCAGTTAATCAGTGAAATGTATGGTAAATTTAGTGCATTCAGATTAATACTAGACTTACGGAAACGTCAGGTCACCCTCGGAGACACGCCACATTTTTCCAAAGTTGTCTACAGTATGTCATTCAATTACAGACATTAATAATTATGTACAAATATTAGAAGAACTGGATCAGGATATTTTATTACAGATTTCAAGATTTTGCAAAACACCAATCCGATATTTGCATATTTGCGACACCATTTTCTGTGGATGTTGACAGTGTTCCAACGTCATTGCAACTAGAAGTCATTGATTTGCAAAAGAATATTGAAATGAAAGACTGCTTTCAAAACAAAAAGGATCTATCTATATTTTATAGAAGATTTCCCCAGGCAACTACATAATATATTTGCTGCTAGAATGTTGAGTATTAGGTATTTGTATCGACGTATGTATGTGAATAGTTCTTTTCTTGTATGAAGATCTGCAAACCACAACATGGAAACCGCCTATCTGATCAGAACATGAAAAATGTTCTCGTTTGTGTGTTAGCCAGACTATGTCTCCTAATATTGCAAAATTAGTGCGCGAGAAAAGAGGGAAAAAATCTCGACAATGCCTTGAGCTTGGGCACGATAGTGACACAAAGTAAGGGTGTGTATCAAAAGTCTGAATAGGCCTATACTTGGCATAGTGCTCACAAAGGTGTATAGTTTAATTTGTATATTTTGTGTATTTTGTATATTTTGTATACTTTAACATTTTTCAGTTTCCGAGTAGACAAAGTTTTGCAGTACTCCTTAAAGTATTCTTATGTTTTATGTATTTGTATGTTTATAGTAGTTTCGGAGCCTCATTTAAATAACCTGACGCATCCGCACCTGGATGCATTTCAGATTAGTGTAAGTAGGGCCTATATTAAATTTCATTACAAACAAAACTGTTCTGTTACATTGATTTATCACAGTTGTACTATTTTGTTTTCGTACAAATGCATTGTAATTGTGCTATTCCCATACTATCTACGAAGATCGGAGCGCACTCTGCCAATGCATAGGCGTCGTTCCGCCACTGGCCAGTTGAACCCTTCCTCCACGCTCAGTACGGAGATATTGCCGAGCAAAGAGCGCGGTTGCTCTGTAGTATGACGTCACAGAGCACGGAACATGCCGGTCACTGCACTTACCGTATGCTGAATTGAGGGTTAAAGGGTGTAAAAGTATATTCAGTCTTTTCTTAAAAATAAAACTACTTTCATGGATTTGTTTTTTGCAAAGCTATATGAGTAGGTGCATTGTTTTCAAAAATGTTATTGTTATGTTGCAGATCCATTCAGAAGTTCAAAACCTAATCCACCAGCTGCTGATCCATTTAGCTCAAATGACCCATTTAGTGCTGCCTTTTCACCTGCTAAGCCTGCTGTAAGTACAACATGTCTTGTTACAATCATTGTATAAGTAGAGAATAAAATGAAGAAAGAACAAACCTTTACATACATGATACTTTTTTTTCCAGGCCGGTTTTTCTGCAGATCCTTTCAGTTCATTTGATGCATCAGCTGCAAGTGCAGGTATGTGTTAATTATGTTCACAACGACTATCATTCCCAGTCAAAACACTACCTACACTCATGATTTTATAATGGACTAATAACAAGGGAACCATACGGATTGTCATGTCGAAACATACCCTCAAATTTTGCGCATCGATAGGTCTTCATTATAGATGGACCATACAAAAAATTAGCGGCTCATATGAACTGTAACTGTGTGAAAACTTGTTTGTTATGTTCTATAAGTTAACAACAGGGGCCACTTGTAGAGCGCACTTGAGGAGCCTGCATACTGGGTTTGTGTGATATTGGGGTCGAGGTGTGGTACAGTTTGTTTATTTATTTATTTATCCTTGGATCATATACATGATATTGGATAGGTAACACAAAGTAAGTAATACAATTCAAGAGGGAAGGAGCTGTCATTTTACTCGCGGAATGTGTTTCACTAAATAACTTTCATATAATCTTTTGTTCTTATCATTTCCCCATTTTAAAACTATGTAATCTGCAAAGACATTGAGGGGTTGCTTATGATTGTTAGTGTGTGTAGGTGTTATAGAAGTGTGACCACTCAGTTGGTGTGTTATTTGAAAATATTTCCCATGCACAGAAAATCACAATACCAGTGCTTCAATAAACTTATTCTCAATGTTATATGAGCAGCTAATTTTTGGCATGTGTCTATATGCAATGAAGACCTACCAATGTGCAAAATTTGAGGGTAGGTTGAATATCCCGTACGGTTCCCTTGTAAGTTTGAGAATATTTTAGGAGAAAAATTCCTCTGATGCTAGGATTTGAATTTGTGATCTTTGGCTTCCCGTGCCGATGCTCTCCCAACTGAGCTTATCTTAGTTAAACTCATGGCACCAGACAAAATCTCTCTCCTATGATTATTCTCACTGAAAGAGATTTACATCTTATATAGTATTGTGATGCACACTAATTTAGTGATTTTGTGACAGGGTTTCTCCTGATACTGTACAGTAACATTTATTCATGAAACCATAGAATAATGTTTCTATTGAATATTGCATGAGAGCTGAAGTTGGATCAAAGAAAATCATTCTAAGTCTTCATTTAAAACAAGTAGATTTTAGATATTTATGTAGTATTATCTTTTAAAAAATTACTTTACAAAAACCCATAAAAAATTACTGAATATCTAACATCAAAATTTAACACAAAAACTACTTTGATACAAACGATGTATGCAATTCAGTGGAACCTCTGAAATCCAAACCTCATTACTCTGAAATTTTGGATAATCCGAACAAAGTCTGTCTGTCTGTCTGTCTGTCTGTGAACACTCTAGCTCAAAAACGGAAAATCGTATGAAAACAAAATTTCGTATTTGGGTCAGGTACCTTCTGAAGATGTGAGGATAAGATTGGTGACTATTTTCTCTTATTTTAAGGGGACTTTACATGAAGAAATTTTCGTTTTTCGCGATTTTCTCGGAAATGGCTCTAACGATTTTCTTTAAATTTTGCACATGGATTGCTTATACCAAGAGCTAAAACTTTTATTTGAAACTTTTCAAAAAAATTCTCTGAAGGGTGGTTGTAAGTTACCCACTGTTTGTAGAAAATCTGTCTTGCCTGGTGAACAACTCAATACGCAGACATTCACGGCCTCTTATTCTATATAAGTACGTGAAGTGAGAAAGATGTATTGTTGGCCATGCTTACAGTAAAGAAATATCTCAGGGGAATATTCGATAAATTTCGGAAATTAATCTTAACGGGGGAAATTTCAATAAACGTTAGCAGTCACTTTTTTTGTCTGTCCATAGCCTGTGTTTTTAGTCGCATCATTGAAAGAAGAGGTATTTATAGGATAATTAGCATAAAATTGTGTCTTGCGATTCTGTACAAGGATATGTGAATACTGCTTTTATTTGGGCAGAGGAAGTTATGTGACGTTCACATCAGATTTTTTTTTTTAAGAAAATGGGTGTAATTAGTTTCATGAAAGTGGTTACGAAACCTAGTGTCATCATGTAAACTAGCCTTAAGTCATTGGCAGGCTGAGGTTTAACATAACAGTATGTTGATGTCAAAACTTATTTCGTATAATCTAAAATGTTTTTTCCACCTCTGTACTAGTGTTTTAAAAGACTTTGCTGAATGTATTTCGTATAATTGTAATGTATTTTGTGGTTTTAATAACATGTTTAATTTTTCAGCTAAGAATGATCCATTCGATCCATTTGGTGATGGAGGAGCAAATAGATCTACATCGAAAACACCTGTTGATGTAAGTCAAAATTTATTTATGCTTATATCATGGTTTTAAACCCTCATGCCGGGAAGCTGAGAACATCCTGATGCACAGAATGCTGTCTTCTGGCAGTATTCTGAGCCCTTCTTACAAAGTGGCATCCCTTCGGAAAATCATTATTTCTCTGCCATCTCACAATTCTTTTGGAATTATTTGAGATACTTGCACCGTGTAACATACTTCCTACAATTTATTTTATTTTAAATACAGAGTGCTTCAAAAAAATGTATACACACTTTGAACTGTCATAAAAAATTTATTTCCCATTCTACAAGGTTAAATTTCTGGGAGGGAGTAATGTAATATTTCTTTAACAGATGGCAGCAGAATAGTTTCAACAATCATCCAACAATCGTGCCAATAATCATCCAATAATTATTATTATTATTATGCAGGCCGTTAAGTGTACATTACACAATAGGCATTGTCAATTTTGCTACAATGTACAGTAGTCAACAGTTTACATATTAAAACTGGAGTCCATATATTCCGCCAGACTATAAAATGGATTCTTGCAAAACCAAATTTTGATCCTTCTTTTAAAACTAGTCACATTCAGTTCTGTTAGTTGAACAGGCAGTTTGTTGTATAGTCTTATACTATTGTCGAGGTGACTGGATTTCACTTTTTCTAATCTTGAAAATGGCACTTGAATCTTTCCAATATCTACTCTTATACAATTCAACGGCCCTAAATAGCGTGCTTGCTCGCCCGCTTCGTGAGACATCGGGTATACTCGGCGATGTTCGTCTCTCGCGGTCTAAACTTTCATGACGACTACAAAATTAAGAAAACCGTTTCTTTATTATATAAGGCCTAAGCGAAATGAACAAATATTCTAATTTTATTTTTACTTACAATTTTCTTAGCTCTGAACCTCAAACATTTTTTATAATCTACCAGTGTAAATTTCTTAAAAAAATCCTGGTGAGGATAAATAATGGCGGGCGAAGCCGGAGGCATCAGCAGTAAAATATTGATGGTTTAACTCTTGAAATATCGCTGATAATAATAATCCAAACAAACCATTCCTTCCCTTGAAACATTATATAATTTCTGAAAATTACACTGAATCGATGAAATAAAATTCACATCATATTCATGTCAATAAACAGTTGAAAAACAATAAGTATTATGTGTTTATTATACAGGTTCCTTTGCATAATCGATTCTGATATAGTTTTACCAGGGGGCGCTTTTTAATTGTAGAATGTTCTCTGAAGCCGGAATTTTAGCTGTTTCATTAATATTATTAATGGCTTCGCGTGCAAGTGTGAATAAATATAATGCTTTAATAATTATTATACTCTTAATTTTTAATTTTTAAAAGAATTATCGTGGGCGAAGCCACGGGCACCTCCTAGTTTCTAACATTGTAGGGGTGGACATGATTATTTAAAATTAATTCATTTTTGTTTTTGTGTACCTAACAATGCTTGCTGACTCCATATTCCTTGCCATTCGTGCATTATACGGTTTTATTACCAACAAGGTAATCACTATCACTATCATAGGGATGTACGAGCATACCGAGAACGAAATTTGCCAAGGGAGTGGTTAGGACGCAGGGAGCCAATCAAGTTTCCTGCACGCTCTCCATTCCTTACGCCGCTGGATTTCTTCTTATGGGGCACAGTAAAAGATGTGTACAAAGATAAACCATATAACCTAGACACTCTTTGGAATGAGAATCAAGTGGTGTGCCCAGAAATCTCATTTGACACTTTGGTACGATGTACGGAATCAGTGGTGACTCGTATTCAGAAATGTATTGATGCTGAAGGCCACCGTTTTGAACATTTGAACAATCATATTTTCATCAGAAAGTAATTTATTTTTCAAACTGAACTTTAAGCTTTCCATTTCCAGAAATTTAACGTTGTAGAACGGAAAAAATATTTTTTATGACACTTCAAAGTGTGTATACATTTTTTTGAAGCACTCTGTATATTGCATCCCTTCTTAGGTTAGTACTGTAGCCGTTAAGCAGTGTTCACATACATCACAAGCTAAGGCTTCAGGTTTAGAATTTCCAATGATGGTAATATCAGATCTTGGCAAATTCAAGATTGGGAAATATGAAAGCAAATGTCTTATGTTGTAAAGACTGCAGTTTTGGACTGTGCTTTGAGGAATTTTAAAATATCAAGTATAAGGGTAAGTTACATGAAATTTCTTTATTTTCTGGGAAGGGGAGAGAGAAAGAAAGAAAGGATAGTTTTGAGCATTTTCTGAAAATATGAATAATATATGTAAGGTAGGTGTCCCAAATAAGACCATGCTCTTAATAAGGCCACCCATATGATATTGAATCTCAAGTTAAAATAGTTCAGATTAAAAGAACAAACGAACTAGTAATTATAATAACTGTTTTATGTTTCAGATGTCTGGCAAAGATCCATTTGGTTGTGATCCGTTTGCCAATCTTCATGCTCCAACTGCTCCACCTCGTCCAGAAAGTCCTAGTCCTGCGTTACCTCCCAAGAAGAGCAAGCAGCCCCCTCCTCGTCCCGCACCACCACGCCCTACTCAGCAGCCAACGATGCGAGCTGCCCCACTCCCACCCACACCTAGTCCAGACCCCACAGCCATGAGTGGTAGTAGCAGCAGAGATCCGTTCACACAAGCAGATCCATTTGCTGCCGATCCTTTCGGTGATGGAGGTAGTGTCACTCCAACACCTCCAGTAGCAACACAAAATGCTGATCCCTTTGGCAGCAGTTCCGGTGTTGGTGGCTTTGCCGATTTCGCAAACTTTGATAGTAAGGTAAGACTATGTTCCCATTTGATATCAAACTATTTTCAAAGAAAGTCCTATATGTTAGCGTACATTATCATTAACGTGACAAAATTAGTAGCATGAACAGTATCGTAGGCTATTAAAATCACAACTGAAGACACTTGCTGGGAATTACTGTAAGTTCAAATGGCAAATTTTTCAGTATGAAAGAAAGAGTCCAGATTTTTTATTTACAGTACCTTGAAATGTGAATCTTTGTTAAAATAATGACAGTATAAAAAATATGGAAATTCTGCAGTTCTGCATTTAGCTTGTCCAGTGGTCCAGTTGCTAACAATGAATTTGGAAGCCAGGGTTTTTATCCCCATTGCTTCCTTTGATTTTTCGTGGGAAGAATATTTTGGAAAAGGGTTCACCCAACCTCTTGAGAACAATGGAAGGGCTACTTGAATAAACAATTAACAACTCTGATCAAGAAATCACCATTAACAGCCAGAGCTCTTGGCAGATATCAGTGAAGTTAAAGGATAGTCGTGATACAGTGTTGAAACTATTGGGTAAATCCCTTTGGAATGTTATGCCATAAATTTTAGTTTAGTTTTATTAAAGTTTATAAAAGTTTATTAGTACCGCTGGCGTGGTCTTGTGGTTAGCGTCGCTGACTACGGATCCGTCGGTCCGGGTTTGATCCCTGGTACCTCCTCGGATTTTTCTGAGGTAGGGAGGTCTGCTAGGGGTGCACTCAGCCTCGTGATTCAAATTGAGGAGCTACTTAATGGAGAAGTAGCGGCTCCGGTCATGGAAACCACCATTAACGGCCGTGGGTGTCTGCATGCTGACCACATGCCCCCCAATCCTGCCATCTGCCTATGGGTAGATGACGCAGCAGTCTGGTGGTAGGCCTTGTCCCTTCGGGGATGTCGCGCCACGGAGTTTAGTTTTAGTTTTAGTTTAAAGTTTATAAAAAAGATACTTTCATAGAAAACACTGATTTCTTCTTTGATGAAAATAAGTACGTACGTCTTGTTAGGCCAGTTTAAATATGGCATAACAGTAATTTAACTGAGCAAGGTGGCCGAGATGGTAGCATCTAGGATTTGCATAGGTCTGGGTTCAATCCCTGTTGACCAGCCAATTTGATTTTAATTTTTTTCGTGGTTTTCACATACATAAAGGAAGGTGTTGAATTGTATATTTATTTACCATGACTAACACCGCTATTTCATCCTGCATTACAAGTGTTAAAAATTGAATATAAGTTGAAATTAACTGAAACCATAACACATCAACAATAGAAAACAGATGCACATCAATGGTTACTTGGCCTACTAGTATATATACAGAATCTGACTCATGAAATGAGATCAGTAATCAAACGAGTATAAACAAATCTGAATTTTTAAAAATATAAAAATACACATATAAACACTCCAGTAATTTCCAGGTGTGTGATATTAAGTTGTAATTTGGGTAAAATCATACAACGAATGAATTTCTTCTACTCATTTGCATCAACAAATCTAAAAATTCAGTTAAATGTAAGTATAAAATAATATTGAAGCATATTTAACCAATTGCCATACTTTGCCGGCTGCCATACGGGTTAAGCACTGATTCCTTTTCTTTTAGTTCTAGCTCTCTCTGAGTAGATGGCATAACATATATTTTATGGAGTAAATTTAAGTGATATTAATTTAAATGGATATGATACAGGATGAAATGGTGAGGATGATTCATGGTATGTAAGTTATAATTGATATGAAAAGCTAGTGATTAGAGATTCATAGTCACACTCAGTATAAGTTAGAAGGTCATCACTCTCAATCAGCTGTATCCTAAATTCTGTGAAGTGGTGTTTTTTCGAGTTACAGTGATACCTCGAGATACGAGTTTAATTCGTTCCGTAACCTTGCTCGTATGTCAATTTGCTCGTATCTCAAAGCAATTTTCCCCATTGAAATTAATTGAAATGCCATTAATCCGTTCCAGCTCCAAAAATGCTACCCCCAATTGTTTTTGTTACGTGTTTTTTAATAAGAAAAATGTATTTATAAATGACAAATATTGTATAAAAACATAATAAAAGAGAATGTAAAGCAAAAAAAACTGGTTTTATAAAGTGTACATACATATTTGTTACACTTTCTTCGGACCCATGGTAATAAAAAGAAATGTGATAAAGTATGTAAATGCACAAAAAGCGCAAAGCCCTAGAAAAACTTAGCAAAGATGCTTCGACAGCGAGGTAAACAAACACTCTGGGGGAATACGTGGGATAATGCACGAGACGGGCCGTGTGCAGCGTCACAGCTGACCGTTCCTCGTATCTCAAATGTCGCTCGTGTTTCAAAACAAAACTTCGCTCGCTCGACAGCTCGTATCTCAAATAACTCGTATGTTAGGGCACTCGTATCTCGAGGTACCACTGTATATTTTTCTGTAATGCACAGCTATTGAAAACTGCTACATTTATCATGTAGAAAAACATTTTGTAGCCTTTTTCCCATATCCATGCATTATAGGAAATTTTTCTTGTAAAAAAACATTTTTCTAAGGCAAGCCACAGCAGGGTCCTTCCCTTATCCGTCTTCAAACTAACCATTTTTGGTTTATTATAAACTTTTTAAATTTATTCCCCCTAATCCTAAAAATAAGAATCCTTGCTGTGATTGTGTGGTGTGCAAAGCAAAAGAAAAAAAGAGCAGTGAAACCAGATAAGAGTGTTTAGTATTGTATTTGGTGCCACTTCACATTCCAGACTGTTCTAGTGTGTATCATATCACAAAAAAGTCGTAAATAAGCACTTTAGTGACCAATCCAACATCATAGCATAACAGGGGTATGTATTGAAGTCAATAAAAATTAAATTTTCATGAAATGATTATAAATTACAAAATTGCCATTTTTGGCTGAAAATATTAGTATGCCATTGGGTTAATTAAATTTAATGTAACTTACATTTTAAAAAGTACATATTTGCCACACATTTTAGTAGAAAGAACTGAATTCCATAGCCCTGCATGCCATAGAGGTGCAGGAATTACTCTCCAACTCTGTATCATCTTTGAGTTCATTGGTAGATGGATTGGGGGAACATGTAATTATGCTGATTAGCATGGCTATTAGTAGCTCCTTTCGTTAGCTGAACTGTCACTTTATTACAGTTGCTCAAGGTTGTCCTCATTAGGCTAAGTTTGCTCATTTCCAAACCTCCCTACACAAAACTGTTTGAGCAGGTACCAGAAATTGAAGTTAGGTCTCCAGGTCTAGTTAATAAAAACGGACCATGGAAATGGACTTAGTCTAAGTGAAAAATCATTAAATTGTGGAACTTACAGTATTCTTCACAAGAAGTCTTCATTTATCCCTTGCTATTATTTAGTGAGGCATTGGAGTTTTAACAGGAAAATTTCTTAGTCTTAAATATGGTTGTTATGCTATTTTTCTAACAGTATTATTATTAAAACAACACACTTATTTAATCATTCAACTTCACTTATTAAGTAGATTAGATTAGTAGATTAAGTAGATTATAATAATCTAGTTAATAAGTGAAGTTGGGTGGTTAAATAAGTGTGTTGTTTTAATTTAACCACTTCACTGTGTATTCACGCAGAATTATCGAGTATTATTATTATTTTCTTGCATGTGTTTTTAAAGTGAAAGAACAGTTTATACAATAAAACCTTGATTTAACATTTTTCTTTGTTACAGAATATTTTACTCTAAATAGGGATTACCTTAAATAGGGCTTCTGATATTTTTAACACACCATACCATACCAAGCACATGACGTAACATATAAAACATATTGTACAGTTACCACTTAATTACCACACCCATAAGTTTATTTCCCTTATCATGTTTAGGGTTTAGAACTTGGGGAGGCGGCCCAGCATCCAATACACCAAATTAAATTTTATATATTAGATAATGAATAACTATTAAGTTGTAGAAAATCTTCTCGGGTTTGCAGCCAGGTGAGAAGTTTGTTGTGGTCCAACGTTTCCGAGGCTGACGCTGCCTCCATCCTCAGGGAATCTGATTCCCTGAGGATGGAGGCAGCGTCAGCTTCGGAAACGTTGGACCACAACAAATTTCTCACCTGGCTGCAAACCCGAGAAGATTTTCTACATAAGATTCGCCAGGAAAGCCTCAAATCTTAAAAACTATTAAGTTACTTGATGATCACTTAGATAAGCAGTAGATTTGCTAGGATGGCTTTAGGTCTTCTGTGAGGTCTAATAATGTCTTGTCCCAGAGTGTGGAATAGTGAATTTGGATGCTTTTCCAGATAGTTGTTGTAGAGATATGCGATGCGTCTGGTGATAATGGTCTGAATGAATTCAAGGCCCAAATCCTCATGCAGTTGGGTGGTGTGAAGGTGCACCTTTAATCATTCGTGCTGCTTTGTTTTGTACTCTTTGAAGTTTTGTAATAAGCGTCTTGGCAGCGAAGCCCCAAGTTTCACATGCATATAAGAGAACAAATCTGATAAGAGCATGGTAGAAGATTTTCTTATGCTTCAGTGAGAATCTGGAGCTGCGATAGACTGGATATATTCGTAATAATTTCACATCTGCTCTGGAGACTATGGAATCAATATGTTGTTTGAAAGTGGACTTGCTGTCGGGAGGGAGATGCCAAGATATCTGACGTGTGGTGTGTAATTTATATGGTTCCAAAATAAACTGAGCTGCTTTGATTCCTGCAGTATATAACGTTCTAAAAATATAACAGTTTTAGTTTTAGCTGTATTAATGTTAATCCTCCATCTTGCAAACCAGTTTTCAAACTTCTGAATTTTTTCTACTTCAAGTACAACTTTGATGGACGCAACGACATTTAAGATCGCTGTCGCCTTACGCCTAGGATGCAAAATCTGCCGAGAACACAAATGCATATGCGGAGCAACAGCTGATTCTCATGGTCATCATGGTTTGTGTTGTGCTAAGAGTAAGGACAGATACTCACGCCACTCGGCAATAAATGACATCCTCCGAAAGAGCTTTGATATCAATTCACGTTCCCACGGTACTGGAACCAACAGGCATCAGTCGTTCAGACGGAAAACGTCCAGATGGTATCACCATGGTCCCTTGGTTTAGAGGAAAATCCCTTATGTGGGACGCCACCTGTGTGGACACCTTTGCACCATCGCATATTTCAAAGACAGCCTTGCAAGATCGGCTGCTGAGGCTGCAGTTAACCTGAAAAAACAAAAATATCGCGCTATTGCTGATAATTACTTTTTCGTCGTCTTTGCGGTGGAGACCATGGGTTCATGGTGCAAAGATGCCTCAGCACTTGTTGCTGACATTGGCAGAAGGCTGTGTTCTCTAACCGGGGAACCTCGTTCAACCGAGTTTTTGAGCCAGCGAATTGGCATCGCCCTGCAGCGTGGAAATGCTGCCAGCATCAAGGGCACTTTTGCTGAATCTTCTGGCCTGGAGGAAGTGTATTTCCTTTGACTTCTCCTATTACTTGAACACAAGAAGATAGTTGTTTTTGAGAGACGTCACAAGAACATTTATATAAATCTATGTAACAATTTAAGATCTTAATTTAATTTTGAGTACAATATGAACTTTTCATTTAGGAAAGTGTTTTTCTCTTTGTCGCCATTACTGGGTATCCATTTCACTTAAAAACATAGGTAAGATGGAACTGGTTCTTAAGCTACAATGAAAGACTCATACTAAATTGAAAAAATTCTTAACACTTGTTACCCAGTACAAGCATAATTATGAAACTTAATGTTGGTGAAAAGGAAGAACGGCAAGAGCTTCTTGTTGTCAGATTGCAGTGTGAGAGGAATTACAGTATTACTCTGATACATAATTTCCTCAAGAAAAGTTTTAAATGCCAAAGTTCCCCCCTTTTATTATTATTATTATTATTACATTAAATGGGGCCTATACTACAAGAATAATGTTCATTCCAACAAATAAATACCTTACTTATCTGTTGGGTTGTAAAACTTTGATATTAAATGTTGGAAAACGTTAAATCAGGGTTCTTACTGTACATATATCTAGAATTTAATTTATTTGTGTTAAAAAAATGATGTTGAATTACAATTACTGAATAAAAAAGGCAAAGATTACCTAAGTGCTTTTCCTTGAAAATGTATTTGAAAATGTTAGAAACAATTAGTATTACTGCTTTTTGACTGCATTCCTTAAGCTTTACAGTCTATTCTTGTGTACCATACTTTTTATTGCTTAAGGTTAATTACATGTGTGGCATATTTTATTAATATTTTCTTCTGTAATGCTTCCTTCTTTGGCTTATAAAATATACAGTGATTGTAATTCATCATCTTTAAAAGCATTTTTAACTTTTTACCTTGATACTTTTCAGACTACATAGTGAATAGACTTAATTTTAAATTCAAGTAAAGAAAAGAATCAAGGTAAAGTAAAGCTGTATTTAAAAAAAAACAGCAGTAGAAAAAGTGATAAACAGAAAGTTAAGTAAATCCTATCCATGTTCATGTAGTATGCTTAACACATAGCTGTGCATCCACGTGAATTTGTTGGTTGTTTGCAAAATTGTTTATTTCTGTCTTAAAATTGCAGTACTGAAGTGTTGGCTTAAGATAATTTGTTGAAGTTGAAATACTTAAAGTAGAAGGGAAATATAGGTTCAGTGAAATCTCATTATAAAGTACATAAGAAAACCCAATTATTTATATACTGTAATGATTATGTAAGAGTTGAATTTTACACAAAAACTTCACTGTTGGTATAGCCTAGTTTACCTGTAAAAATTTAAAAAATAAAATTAAGTTTTTGTGCAAAATTCAACTCTTACATAATTATTATGATATATAACTTCACTGGGTTAACTTCCAATACAATTTAATACAGTTATTTATACTTTATTCTGACAGTTTTTATACTGAAACAAGCAAATCTTGTCCGAATCAAAGATATTTTACAGTTTAAACCAGTGCAAACAAAATCATTGTGATTCTAACACACTATGCCTTTGCTGAATGTTGTACATTTGAAGGATTTTTTCTTTGTCCTTTAACATAGTTGGCGTTGTTGGTTTCGTATCAGTCGGTTTCATTCCACTGTCAACTTTTCTGATGATTTCTACCTTCTGTTCTATGCAAATCTGCTTTCTTTCCTTTGCCTCCATTGTCAAAAATACACAGTTCAAATTGTGTTGTATACACAGTAATGTCTAATTTATTTTTAACACACACACCACAAAAGTAGTTTTCAAGAACACAGTTTAAACTCAAATTGCTACAGTATACAGTAAGCTTCCCCATGAGGTGAAGAATTTGTCCGAAATCAAATTCTGTAGAACTATATGAATGTGCTAGTAACTAATGCATATTATTCCTTAAATGAATTTAATCCAAATAACTTCATACTTCAATAATAATATTTATTTTTTTATTTTTAACCCTGTTAATAGTTTTTAATAGATAAACTTGACATACATTTCTTCTTGTAAGAACAAGGGATCGACTTGAACTTAATCTCTCCAAACAACTATTTGTAACTTCCCTGAAGCGAAGCATTTTGTTTGGAAATTTATGACAATGTTCAATAGGAACTCTACTATGTAGAACCTCAATGAACAATAAAGATTATTATTATTATTATTATTATTATTATTATTATTATTATTATTATTATTATTATTATTATTATTATTATTATTATTATTATTATTATTATTATTATTATTATTATTATTATTATTATTATTATTATTATTATTATTATTATTATTATTATTATTATTATTATTATTATTATTATTATTATTATTATTATTATTATTATTATTATTATTATTATTATTATTATTATTATTATTATTATTATTATTATTATTATTATTATTTTTTTTTTTTTTTTTTTTAGTTGTGGCTTCAATGGGCATGCCCCATCGCGAGTTCGCGATACTACATGCCTTGTAGAAATCTACTTTTATTATTTATACGACTTATTCCTATATTTATATTTTAACCTCTCCCAGTTGGGCTTGTCCCCAGTTTATTTGTTAAGCACTATTTATCACTTCACTGTGTCACTTCCACTGTCATTATTATTATTATTATTATTATTATTATTATTATTATTATTATTATTATTATTATTATTATTATTATTATTATTATTATTATTATTATTATTATTATTATTATTATTATTATTATTATTATTATTATTATTATTATTATTATTATTATTATTTTTTTTTTTTTTTTTTTTTTAGTTGTGGCTTCAATGGGCATGCCCCATCGCGAGTTCGCGATACTACATGCCTTGTAGAAATCTACTTTTATTATTTATACGACTTATTCCTATATTTATATTTTAACCTCTCCCAGTTGGGCTTGTCCCCAGTTTATTTGTTAAGCACTATTTATCACTTCACTGTGTCACTTCCACTGTCTGGTTAATAGCACTTAGCACAGATTATTTTAATTCTCCAAAGTTTATACTCTGAATGAATGTCTTAAAAGTCCTAAGATTGCTTGAGAGTAACTGTTCTTTAGACACTGGCCATTTGTAGCGTTTTGATTCGATAGCTGTCTTCATGATGTATTTATCACTTCACTGTGTCACTTCCACTGTCTGGTTAATAGCACTTAGCACAGATTATTTTAATTCTCCAAAGTTTATACTCTGAATGAATGTCTTAAAAGTCCTAAGATTGCTTGAGAGTAACTGTTCTTTTCTTTTCTTTTCTTTAGACACTGGCCATTTGTAGCGTTTTGATTCGATAGCTGTCTTCATGATGTTTCTTTGTTGTTTAAGTTTGTGGCACCGATATATCAGATGTTCTACTGTTTGTTCTTCTTGTAAGCAATTATTATTATTATTATTATTATTATTATTATTATTATTATTATTATTATTATTATTATTATTATTATTATTATTATTATTATTATTATTATTATTATTATTATTATTATTATTATTATTATTATTATTATTATTATTATTATTATTATTATTATTATTATTATTATTATTATTATTATTATTATTATTATTATTATTATTATTATTATTATTATTATTATTATTATTATTATTATTATTATTATTATTATTATTATTATTATTATTATTATTATTATTATTATTATTATTATTATTATTATTATTATTATTATTATTATTATTATTATTATTATTATTATTATTATTATTATTATTATTATTATTATTATTATTATTATTATTATTATTATTATTATTATTATTATTATTATTATTATTATTATTATTATTATTATTATTATTATTATTATTATTATTATTATTATTATTATTATTATTATTATTATTATTATTATTATTATTATTATTATTATTATTATTATTATTATTATTATTATTATTATTATTATTATTATTATTATTATTATTATTATTATTATTATTATTATTATTATTATTATTATTATTATTATTATTATTATTATTATTATTATTATTATTATTATTATTATTATTATTATTATTATTATTATTATTATTATTATTATTATTATTATTATTATTATTATTATTATTATTATTATTATTATTATTATTATTATTATTATTATTATTATTATTATTATTATTATTATTATTATTATTATTATTATTATTATTATTATTATTATTATTATTATTATTATTATTATTATTATTATTATTATTATTATTATTATTATTATTATTATTATTATTATTATTATTATTATTATTATTATTATTATTATTATTATTATTATTATTATTATTATTATTATTATTATTATTATTATTATTATTATTATTATTATTATTATTATTATTATTATTATTATTATTATTATTATTATTATTATTATTATTATTATTATTATTATTATTATTATTATTATTATTATTATTATTATTATTATTATTATTATTATTATTATTATTATTATTATTATTATTATTATTATTATTATTATTATTATTATTATTATTATTATTATTATTATTATTATTATTATTATTATTATTATTATTATTATTATTATTATTATTATTATTATTATTATTATTATTATTATTATTATTATTATTATTATTATTATTATTATTATTATTATTATTATTATTATTATTATTATTATTATTATTATTATTATTATTATTATTATTATTATTATTATTATTATTATTATTATTATTATTATTATTATTATTATTATTATTATTATTATTATTATTATTATTATTATTATTATTATTATTATTATTATTATTATTATTATTATTATTATTATTATTATTATTATTATTATTATTACAATTGGATGCCATTATTTTGCGCCAAATACAAGTATTGCTGCATTTCAGCAGTATTTTAATTTTCTCGAAAATAATTTAGATTGTAACAACTTTCAGGTCATTTTACTCGGTGATTTTAATATCCCTGGTTTCAATTGGCTGGCAGGTGTTGCACCTAACTTATATCATTATCATAAAATTAAAGGTGAAATTGTACACCAAACATGCTCTTTCCTAAATTTGTCTCAAATCAATGATACTGTCCCTAGTAAAAATTTATTAGACTTAGTTTTTACAAGTCTGGATGAGATCACTGTATCAATACCGGATTATGCACTGGTGAATATTGATAACTATCATCCCCCTATTGTTATGAATTTAATTAGCCAAGTGAGTGAAGGTACTCAGTTCCCAACAGAAAGTTTATGCTATCACAAAGGTGACTATTATAAACTATACAACACATTAGCTTCATCTGACTGGTCCGCAGTGTATAATCAAAAATCACCTGACACTGCTGTTGAAAATCTTGCATATTTAGTTAGTGATGCAATTAATAAGTCAATCCCTAAAACATTTGCTGTTAAACCAAAATATCCGGCTTGGTTTTCAAGAGAGCTTAAATTATATATAAGGAAAAAGAAACATTATCATCGACTTTTTAAAAAACACTCGACTGATTTGTATTATCAATGTTTTTCAGATTACCGAAGATTGGTAAAAGTAACTATTAAAATTGATAGGCAAAAATGGTACAAATCAATCGATCAAGATTTAAAGTCAAACCCTGCTAAATTTTGGAGTTATGTTTCGAAGTTACGAAATAAAAACGATCCCGTATTGCATGTTAAAATTAACAATACCATTGTTTCAGAACCATCAAAGCTAGTGAATATTTTCGCAGAGCATTTTCAGATTATAAATACGCCCACTAATGAAGTACCTGGGCCCTATGCTCAAACTGTCATATCTGAATGCCTATATGTTCCAACTATCGTAGATTCCGATGTCTTGGTAGCTATTCGACACTTGAAACCATCTAAGAGTTCGGGACTCGACCAGATACCAAGCTTTATTGTTAAGGGGTGTGCCCCAATACTGACACCTGTACTTACATATGTGTATAACCTTTCGCTGGAAACAGAAACTTTTCCTTCAATTTGGAAAATTTCTGCTATCAGACCGGTACATAAAAAAGGCAAAAGCAAAGAATTGGCAAACTTTAGGCCCATATCCATATTAAATACATTTTCAAAAATTTTTGAAACCATCATTCATAAACATATTTCATTTTTCAGTAAAAATAAATTAAATGATTTCCAGCATGGTTTTACCAAGGACATGTCCACAGCAACCAATATTATCACTTTTCTCAATGACATACTTAAAGAAAATTGCTCACAATCTCAATCAGATGCCATATTTTTTGACCTGAGCAGAGCATTTGATGTAGTAAATCACGATCTTCTTGTTAAAAAATTGAGTAATTTAGGTCTACATAACAAGTATGTCAATTGGTTTTCAAGTTATTTAAGAAACAGATCTGCTCGAGTTAGAATATCTAACTATTTTTCAGAGCCCTTTTACATACCAGATGGTGTACCCCAGGGGTCAGTGTTGGGTCCTTTCTTGTTCTTAGTTTTTATTAACGACATATCTAATATGCTAACATGTAAGAGGGTAGCATACGCAGACGACCTATGTATATGGAATAAAATATCTACGGCTTCGGACTGCAAATTACTGCAAAGGAATATTGATTACATACACCAGTGGTGTAAATCAAATTTAATGATAATTAACACCAGTAAGACTCAGAGCATGATATTTAGTAGAAAAACTAACCAAATAATATACGATTATCGTCTTGGCCAAAACATAATAGCACGTTCAGAAAATATAAAATACCTCGGTATCTATCTAGACTCAAAATTATACTTTCATGTCCATATTGACCATATTTTCACACAGGCTTTAAAAACTCTTGGATTAGTTCGTTTAATTTCTCAAAATTTAAAAAGCATAGAGTCATTACTTACTCTTTACAAATTTTTAATTCGCAGTGGCTTAGAATATTGTAGTGTTGCTTATAACAGCATTACAATATCTGACAGTAATAAGCTGGAACGAATACAAAGAAAATTTGTTTCCCTTATACGTAATAAGTTTAACAGAAATTTGGACTATGATGATATACTTAAGTTATTAAATTTGGAAACATTATATAATAGGCGTGTTTCTGCAGATGCTAATTTCATAGCTAAAGTCTTTCGTGGGGAAATACATTGCAAATCAATTTTAGATAGCATAGGGCTCTCTGTCCCATATGCACGAGGAACAAGAAATCGAACAATTTTTGCTGTTCAACAGCCATATGTGATTCCTTCGAACAGAATGGCTATTGCTTGCAATGCCCTATTTAAAAATTCTGATATATTCCACAAGCAGTGATTATTATTACTGTTATTATTATTATTATTATTATTACTATTATTATTATTATTATTACTATTATTATTATTATTATTATTATTATTATTATTATTATTATTATTATTATTATTATTATTATTATTGTTGTACAACAACCTTACACAGTTTCTTGTTTCATATTGGCCATTGTTTTTAATACGTTGTTCAGAATTTCAGATATATTCCACAAGCAATGATTCCAAAACGCTAAAATATTTTTAAATATAAGTGTTTGACCTAGTTTCCTTAAACCAGAATGGTTTCATATCAAATCTGTAACATATGAACAGAGACATTCCACCACTTGGAATGTGATGACTAGTCTAAACATGCTGACCTTACAAAATTGATCAATGAGGCTTACAAAGCTGACTAGACATACTTACAAGTCATATGTCTTACTATGAATCGTTATGTAATTATGTTATTCCTGTCTGTTATGTCTCCTATTATTATTGTATATCATTATCATTGTTATTCATCATCATCATCAAAAACATCATTCATGTATCATCAATCCATATTATATTATATTATATTATATAAGAAGCCTACTGTTTAAAATTTGTAAAAATTGTATGTAGCTTCTCTAAATAAATAATTGAAATTATTGAAATTGAAATTGAAATTATTATTATTATTATTATTATTATTATTATTATTATTATTATTATTATTATTATTATTATTATTATTATTATTATTATTATTATTATTATTATTATTATTATTATTATTATTATTATTATTATTATTATTATTATTATTATTATTATTATTATTATTATTATTATTATTATTATTATTATTATTATTATTATTATTATTATTATTATTATTATTATTATTATTATTATTATTATTATTATTATTATTATTATTATTATTATTATTATTATTATTATTATTATTATTATTATTATTATTATTATTATTATTATTATTATTATTATTATTATATTATTATTATTATTATTATTATTATTATTATTATTATTATTATTATTATTATTATTATTATTATTATTATTATTATTATTATTATTATTATTATTATTATTATTATTATTATTATTATTATTATTATTATTATTATTATTATTATTATTATTATTATTATTATTATTATTATTATTATTATTATTATTATTATTATTATTATTATTATTATTATTATTATTATTATTATTATTATTATTATTATTATTATTATTATTATTATTATTATTATTATTATTATTATTATTATTATTATTATTATTATTATTATTATTATTATTATTATTATTATTATTATTATTATTATTATTATTATTATTATTATTATTATTATTATTATTATTATTATTATTATTATTATTATTATTATTATTATTATTATTATTATTATTATTATTATTATTATTATTATTATTATTATTATTATTATTATTATTATTATTATTATTATTATTATTATTATTATTATTATTATTATTATTATTATTATTATTATTATTATTATTATTATTATTATTATTATTATTATTATTATTATTATTATTATTATTATTATTATTATTATTATTATTATTATTATTATTATTATTATTATTATTATTATTATTATTATTATTATTATTATTATTATTATTATTATTATTATTATTATTATTATTATTATTATTATTATTATTATTATTATTATTATTATTATTATTATTATTATTATTATTATTATTATTATTATTATTATTATGTGACACTTCAAGCCATGCTTGTAGAAACTTGTTCCTCCATGGGGGCACCATGTTGTATACTTTCAGTATCTTATTATGTGACACTTCAAGCCATGCTTGTAGAAACTTGTTCCTCCATGGGGGCACCATGTTGTATACTTTCAGTATCAGTTGTTGAACTTCTGAAGTAGATATGCTTCAATGATTGATTGTTCTTGCCAAAACAGAGTAGGAAAACAAATGATATAGTAATAATATAGTAATGTGTACTTAATTATTACTTGTGAAGGAAATAAAGATGTAAAAGCCAATTATTATTATCTTTTAATGTTTGAATTTTTGTATTTAATACTGAAACGACCGTAATTCAACCGTAAAAATGAAATAACTGATATCCGTTATACTGAGATAGAACTGTGATTAAGACAACTTAAAAATAGAGTGCAATCTTAAAACAGATAATTTCTTGATCTTTTCTAACAAAAGTTTCCCAATTTGAAAAATAATGACTACAGAAATAACATTTATAAATTACAAATTCTGAAGTAACTACTTGAGTAAGATAAACACACTTCAAGCTTTTGATAATGGATCCTTTTGCCATCTTCAGTTTACTGAAGAAATCTAAGGATGAAATAACACAACTTGCTTACATACCTCCATGCAGTGGAGGATCCAACCATTCACCTCCCCTCATGGAGGTTTTTATATCTTCATTATACCTGAAGATAGTGGATGGCAATCATAAGTAACTTATATCTTATTTTTCCGCAACATTTATTTCAAACATCTGGACAATTCTTCTGAAATAATTAATTTTACTATAGTAATACTAAAACACACATCTGCATCCCCTCTCCTATTCCTGCACACACCTCTACTAAACTAAACACAAATCAACTCTGAACAGACTGAGAAGGGAAGTGTATGCCTACTCACTAAGAGGAACAAGCAAGCATAGTTTTAAGGTATTCAATTGAAAATAATTTACAGTCCTATTCTTTCCACTATGATTTTATTAAAAAATAATATAATACAAACAATAATCCTTATTTACAATAGTGGATAAAACAATCCCCTCCAACACACAACGTTTCAACCACTATTGTAAATAAGTATTATTGTTTGTATTATATTATTTTTTAATATAGTTTTAAGGTATTTCAATTTTTTTAAATAAGCAGTTACCTGATAGGCGGATGGTCTTTAACTTTCCACTGTCGAAAATGTATTTAAAAAGATTGGTATTTATTACCTTTTGATTTAAAATCCAGTGGATCACTGATGCACAGAGCTTGCTACGTTTCAACCTGTACCTCCAGGTCTTCATCAGGCAAATACTGGATAACATCGGGGCGCTGAGCTGTATATATGGGTTCATCTGCCGGTCGATGTCTCGGCTGCGTTTCGAGAGTGGGTGTAACTACCTCCATATCATCATGTTGACCAGGTTGGTTACTTGTGTTAAACAGAAATGTAGTGTTTCTATGGTGTTTATTTATCCATTCCTGGGGGATTTCGTAAGTAGATTGTACCACATAGTCCTTGGGTAAAGGAAATTTTACAGTTTTTTTCCCTTTTGACATTCTTCTAATAACCTCTAGCCACTCATCACATAAGTCACCATCGTAATTGTTAAAACTTTTTTCTTTGTTACGTGCGATATGGCAAGCCTCACTAACTTTCCTCAATACAGGGTCATTAGTTACTCTTAAAACTTTAATGTCACCAATTTTGTGCCTCTTGTTTGTCATATGTAGGCTAAGGCCGGTGTTGGTTTTGCCTGTATTGAGGAAAGTTAGTGAGGCTTGCCATATCGCACGTAACAAAGAAAAAAGTTTTAACAATTACGACGGTGACTTATGTGATGAGTGGCTAGAAGTTATTAGAAGAATGTCAAAAGGGAAAAAAACTGTAAAATTTCCTTTACCCAAGGACTATGTGGTACAATCTACTTACGAAATCCCCCAGGAATGGATAAATAAACACCATAGAAACACTACATTTCTGTTTAACACAAGTAACCAACCTGGTCAACATGACGATATGGAGGTAGTTACACCCACTCTCGAAACGCAGCCGAGACATCGACCGGCAGATGAACCCATATATACAGCTCAGCGCCCCGATGTTATCCAGTATTTGCCTGATGAAGACCTGGAGGTACAGGTTGAAACGTAGCAAGCTCTGTGCATCAGTGATCCACTGGATTTTTAATCAAAAGGTAATAAATACCAATCTTTTTAAAAAGCAGTTACCTCCTCAATGGAGCATCTTACAGATGTGAGGTTTGGACAGTCGGCTTCCAAATAAATCCAGATTTCTAATGGTGATGTCAGGAAAGACCTATATGTAATAGATATTGAGTGTGCAAAGAAATAAGTTAAGTAGATCTCTTTAGTGAGGCAACGCATTCCGTTAACTGTACAGTTGGTGCAATTTTATGGATGGCCTCATCCCAACCCATCGTCTACCTACAAAAGAATATAATAGCATTGTTCCCTAATCCGAAAATCTGCACAGACTTGGACACCGAGAAAGAACAGGTGTTCTTGTAATCGCGGGGGTTTCCCCAATGTTGTTGCTGACATTCATTACTTAAAGTAAAGTAAGTGCTGTGGTACATATTTGGCAACATTGTACTAGACTGCAGAAAAGTGTAAATACACCTAATTACTTTTCTATTCACTGATTGGCGGGTCAAAAAGGATTAGGGTACCAGCAGGTAGGGGAAGTTCTTGGAAAAAAGTCTTTAAATAGTGTCACTCACATTACAACCTTCTCCGCCTCATGTTCAGAGTTGTTCTGTGTTTACTTTAGTTATGTGTTATTGTGTTTTGAAATGTCTACTGGAAAACTTGACCAGTATCAGAACTGGTAGACGTCTCTTGCAACTTTTCTCAGTCAATAAATGTCATATCATATAATTAATTTGGGGGAAAGTATTGCAGTACCTTCTACTTGCTAGAATAGAAAAAGTTTGATACATTTCAAGTAAAAAATCTTTATTTTATTTCGTTTATATTATTAAGCGTTCAGTATTTTTTCAGTATTGTAACAGTATGGTGAGTATTACTCAACTGTACACCTTGCGAGGTGTTATACATAATTATATACTTTATACAGAGTCTTAAAATTCTTCACTTCAGTACTGCAGGCATGCTTTTATTTATTTTTATATTTTTAAGGTCCTATATCCAATTATTTTTGCAGATTACCTAATGATTGCTATTGTGGTTTTAGTTTCGCACATGTTAGTGAAATTCTTATTATTGTATAATAAGCACACTATCCAGTTCAAGCACTGCTTATACACAGTTACAAAATGCTAGAATCTTAAAATGTCTGTAGGTACTTTGTACACCATTCCAGAATTTTGGAAACTTCAAAGTATTTTTAAGGCTTACAATGCTGCATAAAATGTGCTGAATATGGTAGGCTATGTGTACATTATTTTTATTTATTTCCCATATAGTACCATATATACCTAAGTAATTTCCCCATATGCTTGCAATTCCCCCTCCACTGCCTATGTTTATCTGTATTTCACACATTGTCTCGATCTTCTCAAGAAGTTTTGTAGAGATGGAAAAATGCCACCCCATCTTTGGATGGGAAGGAAGTTACATGAGTAAATATGGGAAATTAAGTTCATACCTACAACATAAACTTTTTCACATCAATTCCTGATATTATTAATGTTACACAGAGTGTTTCCAGAATTCTCAGCAAACTGTGGTGCTCTGCTCTCCAGCACAGTTAGCCTGAGAAATGGCCAATTCGGATCCTGTGCCCCCCGTAGGAGGAAAGAATGGGTTTGCTTAATCTCACAAAATAACAGTATTACCTAAGAAAAATGTACATTATTGTGCTGACTTTGATTATACTATAAGACACTCCGGACCATAAGACACACTTTGATTTTAGGATGGAAATTTAAAGGAAAAGAAATTTAATGTGAGTCTATGAAAAATTTTGAAGGGAATAGTATACTTCATTGCATAAACAAATTATAACCTTGTATGATGGAATCAGTGTAAAACACTTCTAACTTATAACCTGCGTTCTACGAAAATCTCTTGTGTAGAGGTGGCATCATGTAAATTTTAACAACTGAACTGATTTCTTATAAAGATTGAAAATACTTACACCCTCTAACCCTCAATACGGTAAGTGTGACAGGACAAGGCTGTTTAGAGGTCATTGCCTTCATTTAAACCACCCGGCGGAGACAACTCGTTTTGTATTCCTTTATTTTCGCATTGTATACCTGGCTTCCATCTACCCTCATTTTAAGATTGTGACAAGTGCACTGATGTACAATATTTATCGTGATTTAAATTTTTTTAGTGTACTTCGTATCATTAGATGCACCCAACTTTCAAGACTCTATTTTCAAGGTAAAAAAGTGGGTCTTATGGTCTGTAAAATATGGTAATTATAAGAGGTATTAAAATGCTGTCCCTCTATTACCACATATTTACAACACCATTGTATAACATCTGTATTTTAGGCCTAATTGCACGCATTCTTCTTCTGTGAATCATTATTAATTCAACTCTGATGGTGATTTTGGAAAAGTTAAGTCATAAGATAGTATTCTGGCAATTCTGATCCTGGACAGAAGCACTGTACATAAACTTGTTAATTAAGTTTAAGGAAATAGGTTCTTTGTCAAATAATTACCAAGAAAAATTTCACATTTGCTAACTGAGAAGACTGATGAAATAGGAGTGAGTTTAGAACTGTCTCAGAATTGAATTAAGCAAGATTCGTGGAAGAAGAATGTGTGCATGTAGGCCTAATTGTAAATTGTCTACCAAGGTGTGATACAGTAATAGAGAGAGAGCACTTCTAGTAGCTCTTATAATCAAAGTTAGCACAATAATACAGGGTCCGGCAGAGGAACCTGACGGTTTTTAAATTGAAATTACGACAAAACTGTATCGTTTGCATACATTATTTTATTTTAGAATTACAATACATCTCAAAGTATTTTATTTACATCAATTACTTTTTGAAAATTGTGTTCCTACTTCAATCCACAAAGCTAAATAAGTCCATTACATCAAAATTATTATTATTATGGTTTCGTGAAAAGTTGGAATCAGCCGAAACTGCATAGTGTCGTAACTCGTTGTCGCCAGTACATCTTGCGCTTGCACATTCAAGTAAAAAACAACTGCCACCCACAACAGTGTGGTATTCTGACATGGAATATTCTCATTTTTATGAATGTTGAAATGGTGGCGAAACTGATGCAATCTTGTTTACACGTAGATTTCATAACTAAGTTTCGCAATTGTTTTTTACTTGATTGCGCAAGCACGAGATGTACTGGCGACAACGAGTTACAACACTACGCAGTTTCGGCTGATTCCAACTTTTCACGAAACTATAATAGTAATTTTGATGTAATGGACTTATTTAGCTTTGTGGATTGAAGTAGGAACACAATTTTCAAGAAGTAATAGATGTAAGTAAAATACTTGGAGATGTATTGTACTTCTAAAATAAAAGAATGTACGCAAACGATACAGTTTTGTCATAATTTCAATTTAAAAACCGTCAGGTTCCTCTGCCGGATCCTGTATATAATTTTCGTAGGTAATGCTGTTATTTTGCAAGCTTAAACATACCCAATTCTTTCCTTCTATGGGAAAAACAGGATCTGAATTGGCATGGGAGTGGAGCATTGAAGTTCCCTGAGAATACTGGTGGCACAGTTCCCTGAAGACATTTAACTTACTGCTTTTGTTATTATTTCTTTTAAAATCCCAAATGAGGTTCTGTTGTATGCTAAATTTATATATGGTCTTTGTTTGTCTTTGTTTCTTTTGATGTGATGGATGTTAAATGAGGCTTGTTTTCAAATTAAGTGATGAATGATGATTAAAGTAATTAAGGTATCATCATTTGTGTTTGATGAATTATTTATGATTAACAAATATATGGCCTTCAGTTTTTTCAGCTCATTATAAATGTAATTAATAATCGCTATTTTCAAGGTCTTGTTACAGTAACATTTCATCATACTGCGTAGTAGTGCGTTCTGTTAGCACTTTCCACGATGTTGGAGACTAAAAAATAAGCTATGTTTCTATGGGTACAAAAATTGTTAACTAATGACAGTATAATTCACTTTTATGTAGCATATTTTCAGAAATTCACACAACTTACAGTATTCACAACCCATAAAGAAAACAGTTTATTGATAAAATGTAATATGGCTCATCCACACAAAATTCTGAACTGTTTTAATTGTTTTTATAGACAAAAATAGGAGTTCTTGCTGGCTAGTTAGTGTTCTTTGTTATACAACCCAGTGGTCTCAAATTCAAACGGGCCAGCTGAAGATACTTTATCAGATACAGAGACTCTAAATGAGTTCTGTTTGGTTCATAATTTACAATCTCTTCAATAATTATCAATTTGAAAACAAGCCTAAGACTGCATGAGCTGCCATTTTGCATATTTTTTTTCAGCCTATGTTTAGTTAAGTACATGACAAAATACAGTAAAAACACAGTAGTTAATCCTCAGGTTCGTGAGGGGATATTCTCAGTGTATTTGTTATCGGGGTGTGCCAGTCCCCTACCTACTTAAATTTGACACACACACACACACCCAGTCCTGAACCCGGGAAAGGAATTTTTCACTACTGAAAAATCCCCGACCCGGCTGGAAATCGAACCCGGTCCGCCGGAGTGGAAGACAGGCGCGTATGTTAGCCCTTTCAGAGCTAATGAACCATCAAGTAAAATCATCAGTGGGGTCTAAGCTTGAAGTCTTTGATGAAATTTTCACTGAAGTAGCTGGCTTCCATATATAACAATTCTACCTTGTGGATAAAAAAAAGTCCTCACATTTCCTGCAAAGCACTAGTCTGTTGATCTTATAAAAGTGAAAGGGTTAATTTCAAAGTCCCGAAGCTCTGTACTCTCTCCTTATAACAAAAAATGCATCCTTTTGAAAGCTGGCACAATACTAGTCTCCCCCCCCCCCCCATGGTATGGAAGCCATACAGAACCTTTGCAGTATATGTATAAATCGTTTTTGTGAAAAAAATTTTGAGATATTGAAATATAATATAGTCACAGCTTATAAATTTACTCTTTAACGTTGAGTATTACAATTTTGTCAATTTATGTTTTGCAGTCGCATATTTGAACCCTATATAAAAGTTTACCAAACTTTCAGTAGTATTAGTTAATGACGAGTCTTCATAAATACACACTCATATGCATCTATAATGGTTCAATAAGGGTCTAGAAGTTGATTTGGAATGGGAGCCTTGTGGTCTAAGCATCAAATAGAACCGGGTTTCAATTTCTGCCCAGGACAGATTTTCTTGTAATAGAATACAACATATGAATATCAATAAAGATACAATTTAGTTGAAGAATTGAAATCTTCCCATCTGAACTGCTTTGTAAAATGACTTATTTTCCAAACATTCTCTCTTAGAGAATCAAACTGGACTATTTTGATATCCATGATGATATTAAGGATAAAGAACACAAGATGAGGACCCTCCATATCTAAATATTGTTAATGTAACTGTAAATGTGGCGGAATCCAACTTCTTCTAAAGATTTGTTCGATACAGGTTTTCAATCTATTTTGCTACCATTAAGAGGAGATTCAAACTTCTAATTGAATCAACTCTTTTGATTATTTTCAACCAGTTTTCTTCTGAGTTTGTAGCATATCTCCACACAGATTGTAAGAAACTTCCTGACTGGCCAGTTTTGGCAGTCATTGAGTTAAGTAGCAAAAGTGTCTTGTTACCTCACAGTTAAAACATAGAATTTATCAGATGCATAGCAAAAAAAAGTGACATTTCTGCAAACAGTAAGCTATAATTAGAACTGCAAACATCTGACATTTAAAGATTTACGTGATTTTGTAAATCCATCATGTTCTGAATTAACTTGTCTTTTTTGTTATTGTTCTATAGTGTGTGCATCGAAGCTTTCTGCCTTCTCCATCCTGCGAACCTTCTCCTTACACCATTACCTTTGACCACCTCTCCCGGCAACAGTCGTGTGAAATGGTTAAATACTTTGAAACAGAGATAAGACCTAAGGCAAGTCAGTCAACTGTAACTTTAACTGTGGTGTCATCTGTTTGGAGGTATATACATCAGTACGATACCTGTCAGGTTTCTCGTTTTACTGAATCTGTGGAACCCAAACTGTGACTATATTTAAAGAGAAAGTTTAAGATCATTTTTAATATCTAATATGCCTATGCATTTTCTCTTGTATTCAGTATCATATAGCAAATTATAGTTACTATAGTTATAAAAGAAAGTTATGGCTGTTTAATAAATAAGCATTAGATTTTAGAAAACATTTTTTCCTAAAATATTGTCTTCTGCTACTTCACTGCAAGCCTTTATTCCCCTTTCGTGATATTTTTATTACTTGGACTCAATTTGTTGGGCTATTTTAGACAAGGTGAAACTTGATATAAGACTTGTATATTTCACGGCACTAATTATTTATGATGGCTTCTTGGGCTATGTACAAAACTAAACTTTGTGGCTCTACAGTGTATCCCTGGAGGGACCAGGTATACTATCAGACTACTGCATCATCTACTGTAGGGAGATTGCAGGACTGGGGGACATTTGGTCAGCAGCACTTAATTAAGTAGTTCCTCATTTATATCACGAGGCTGAGTGCACCCCATTCTAGATCTCCCTATATCAGAAAAATCCAAAGTGACCAACATGAAAATAAGGGAGATTGAGTCATGGGAAATTTTAAGAATTTTTGGGACGTAAATCATACATTCATTGGGCGGATGGTTCATATTTAAAATAACAATATATTAGTGTAAATTATAGCACATAAAACCATTTAATATACTGTAATTTGAAAAATCATATTTGTTCGTTGTATGACTATACTGAATACAGTTATAGTTAGAATGTCTGTTTATTATTAGATTAATCTTTTCCTGAATTAAAATTTAAGTAATACAGTAGAATCCCACAAACTTGGCCTAATAGGGAACAACAGGGAGCAGAGTTTCCAAAATACCTACATATCGGGATTAAGAGAAAAAAAATAAAAATAATAATAATAATAATAATTCTTGTAAAGATTTTTAAAATGTGCTTGTTGGCCTGAAATATAACAACACTGTTAAAAATCATCATAAAACTTGTTAATCTGGATATAGTTACTCTTCTATCAAACTAAAATATATGCGTCAATAAATAACAATATCTTCTTGCAATTTTGGCATTGTAGATAATTTTATTCTTCCTGTCATGGCTGTCGAATAATCTGAACTGCCGGTTTATCGAATGCCGAATTTTCGGGTTACAAAGCCTGGAACTTACCAAAACAAATCAATTTTAGTGTCAAATTGTATTTTGCGGTTTAAATACATACAATATTGCTGAATTAAGAAAGATAATGAATATGAAAAATGCAGGAAAATCTGAAGATGAACGCATAAGCCAGGATGATCCAAAAACTAATCATAAAATGTGGGAATTCCCAGGAAATTCAAGAGATTTTGTTTCCCTACTCGGGGTTCACTCCTAATATCTGAGATTATTCTGAGGTAGGGAGGTCTGAAGTGCATTTAACCTCAGGAAGACTTTGAGGAAGTACATAAACAAAAAAAATCAATTGATTGCCTTGGGAGTTGTTATACTGACAACATGTATCTGATCCAACTATCTACCTGTGATGTCAAATGAGGGTGGTAGATGGTACTCCCAATCCTACTTTCTGCCAGTGATGTTAAATGGTGCAGAGGTAAGATTTAATGCCACAGAATTTAGTTTCGGATTACTATATTAAAGAAGTAAAGGTCCAGGACACTTTACTTTCATCTTTGAAATATGCCAAAGGAAACCAAAAAATATATTAGTTAACTTCCTTGTAGTACGCAGTTTGGTATATCCTCTTAAAAGTCCTGAAATTCAATTTTAAAGTACATAAAACTAAACTCCGTGGCGCTACATCCCTGGAGGGACTTGGCCTACCACCCGACCGCTGCATCATCTACCATAGGCAGATGGCAGGATTGGAGGGCATGTGGTCAGCATGCCGACACCCACGGCCGTTAATGGTGGTTTTTATGACCGGAGCCGCTACTTCTCTATCAAGTAGCTTCTCAATTTGAATCACAAGGCTGAGTGCACCCCTACCAGACCTCCCTACCTCAAAAATCTGAGGAGGTACCGGGGATCGAACCCGGGCCAACGAATCTGTAGTCAGCGTTGCTAACCACAAGACCATGCTGGCGGTCTATTAAACTACATACAGGCTTTATATTTGTTGTAATTTAAGTAATAAATAAATAATAAAAACTCCCTAACTTAATTGAAATACTTCTGCTCTATTATTGGCATATTTTATCTGCATGGAGGAATATTTGCTTCAATCATGAATTTGTTGAAGTTTAGTAATTTTTTGTCTTTACATATCTTGACGGGACTGCACACACAATAAATCGGAAAAATATGCAGGAAATCACTTATCGTCATAAGTACACTGCCCCTTTAGGTGGGATTGCAAACAAAATCGCATATGTGAGCAATAAATTCACCACTCACGCACATAACAACAAAGACAAGAACCGAGCAGATAAAAACTATAACCTTAAAAACCATGTCTGTTCTATTCACATCTATTCAATTGCTACTGAAGTGATAAGTTCATATAATTATGATTGATTGTTGTCTAATATAATACAGACACCATGGATAGGGACAGAAACGGAAGTTAAATGACTTTACAATTTTTAGAAAAGTCTGAAGCACTTGATATATATAAGACATTTCACATAAGGGGCTTCCATTTAGTAGAAAGCAAGTAAATTTTTCACAAAAGCATCAGTCTAATTTTAAAATACATGTGTTTATGGAGGAAATAAGGAGAAAGTCAATACCGCCTCTGAATAGGCTGGACCGTAACATTATAACGGTCATGAATAGGACCTTGAAAAGAAAGAAGCACCACCCATCGTGCGACCATTCCATATGAGTCTCAACTTCCGACCAATAAAAATTTATAAAAAGAAAGAAAATATATTGTTTTAGCTATATTTCTGTTTGGAGGAAACCAAGACATTGACTCGTCCAGAAAATAATTTTTGGGATGCCGGGACACAGATCTCAATTCTGGTACAATCCCAGAAAATCTGGGGCCTATAGCAACCCTAATTTAGTTTAGATCCACTGCCTGGTCTGAAGTTAAACTTTGCTGATTGGAAATCGAGAGGCTTTGGTTCAATTCCCTGCCTTCTTCCTTGATTAATTTTGGGGTGGGGTGCACATTGTGAGTACATGGAGCTACTTGAATATATAGTAGTACTAGTGGCATTAGTGGCTTTAGGAATCAAATCATAATTATTAACCCATTATCCTCAACACTGTCATCTGCCAGGATGTAAACGCCAGAGTAGATTTACAGCAGGGGGAGGGTACTCCTTGTCCCATCGTAGGATGTAGTGCCATGAAGGATGGATAAAAATTTGCTCATTAAAAAAAAATTGTTACCCAGTACTTTAAACATTCTAGAAACTTATTCTTTCCTTCATCTGTTGCCATTTGTCATTATTAAATAATTACCATTATGTTTACTTTTTATGCATGAATTTTTTATGTTGATATAGATGTACATTTTATGCACTGAATTTTGCTTAGTTCTAGAATTTCTTTTCATTTATTTATGTTTATTTTAGGTTCTACATGCTTAGTTTGGCACGCCTGCCCACATGCATGTTTGACCTAGCTGTCTGCCTGCGCCTCAAGTTGGTCAACGGTAACAAAGACTAATTAAATTTTGAAGTTTCCATCTCTTTCAGAAGTATGGGCTGCTGTGTAACCGGGCGCTCTGCCTTTGGTTTTCTCTTGTATATTTTTCAGCCTTAAAAACAATTCTGCTCCTCCTCCCCCTTCTTCAGTTCTCTGAAGCAGCAGATCAGGTTTCAAGCCAGGTGGCTCACAAAGCATCCACCACTGCGAAGGCAGCCAAGCAGAAGCAGCAGCCACAACATCGCTACGCAGGCCTGGAGTTCACAGAGGATCCTTTCAGAAATTACCGCTACGAAGATCCGTTCAATATATCCGATCCATTCGATGATGACACAGACGGTAAATCAACTCCAGCTAGTGGTGCCAAACTCGATCCATTTGGTTTTGAAACCGATTCTGGTTTTGCGAGTGAGTTTCCTACTCCGACATCAAAAATGAATGGCAGCACATCAACAGACTCATTTGCCACTGCCACCGGGCTTGGGTTGAAATCTCATACAGAGATACCTCCTGAAGACCAACAGCTTGCATGGGCAGCAGCTGAGAGCCTCCGCTTAGAGGAGGAACGTCGTAAGAGATTGGAGCAGGAGCAGGCTGACCTCGAGTATGCCTTGGCACTCAGTAGAGAAGAAAAGTCACGGAAGGGATTGTGAGGTAATATATGTTGCTAAAAGTTCTGTTTTGTTAACAAGGATACTAAGTATGAGAACTTGACACATGTAGGCAATACGAGTGCTCTGCCTCTTTTTAGTTTATCAGATAAACTTCGTTATTTGCTAATAGTGATAAACAAATATAGTAAATGATATGAGCAAGAAATGACAAGATGGGAAAGTGGTGTTCAAACTTGCAATTTGAAGCTTCTAAGGATTGAGATAACTTTAAAAGCTGAACATTGTATCCTGAAAGTTTAAGTTCTCTTAAATTTGGTATAATTTGAATTTTGGACTTAATTGATCCATTTATCACAGTATATACGATTAAATAAATAGATTGATAGGTAAATATATATGAGGGATGGGGCATAAGTCATGGCAACTTTTTTATTTTCTGAAAAGGTGGTATAATTTTGAAATATACAAATGAAAGGGCAGGGTATGGATTGTATGTACAGTGAGTCTCAGACAGATTGCACCCGCTTGCCGCGCGCCATGCTTCTCTTGTGATGACTCAACACTTCCCGCGTCGCAACCACCTGTGTCCCCACAGATAAGTCAACAATTCCTGCATAGCCTGCAGTTGAGCATTGTTCTCGTGTTGTACAGACGTGAAAGTGTTATTCTGTAGTTTGTCACAACTAAAAGAAAACATTAGGATAGAGATAAACTCAATAACGGAAGAACAATTAATGCATATTAATCGGAATTTCCTATCACGATCCCAAAAATGTGTGGATGTAGGAGGAGGACACTTCAGCATCTCCTGTAATAAGGTAGGTGCCTATTTTCGTTATTTTCAAACTTATTTCATTTATTTTCATTATCACGCACGGACAAGTCAGTCAACTGCCGGGCAGTTCCTTTGCCGCATACCGGGGATAGGATCGTCATCTGGGGGGAACCCAACGCGCGGCGCGGCGGATCCAATCTGACTGAGACTCACTGTATGATGCAGATATGGGTTCTAGGTGTAGGATAGAGTAGGAAACAGACACCCATAAACATGCGTACACGACGGCATATGTCGCTCAAAGATCATGGGTGCGAGGCCCAATGTCTGAGGAATTTTTCTCATATAATATTCTCATTTAATGTCCAGCAGAGACAGTATTCTGTGTTTCATTAATCATTTTTTTTTCATTTTCCTGCTTATTTTTCGTTCATTTTTCCTGCCTTTCCTGAATTATCAGTGGTTGCCCTGGAAGTATACTGTATTAGGCCTACATATTGAGTCATTAAAATTCATTGTATTTTGCAGTATCTTTTTTTTCCATTTCGGGATGGAACTATAATGCAAATAAAAATTACATATTTGTAGAAAACTCAAGATATTGAGGTTAACCAAGTATTAGAACATAAAAATGTAATTTTTAATAATCAAAGAACTAAAATATATGTAGAATAAAAAGTTATGAAAGAAATTTTATGATCCTACCACATCCATACAATGCCAATTACAATATTAAAGTGAAGCAAATACATTTTCCAGTCTACACAAATAGCCACAAGTATTGTGTTTTCTAAATATAATTTCTATATTTCAAGCAGAACAGTAAAAATGCACCATTAGTCTAATGTTGTTTCCTTGTTAAGCTTTTTTTTAACCGGTAATTATATTATGTTTAGAGATATATGAGTCATTTGTATGATGAATATACAGCAATTTGTGATACTTTTAACGTATTTATATTAATTGTATTTTCATAATGTTGGTTTGTTATTTCCTACTTCAAACATGCAATCTGCATTAGTTCGATGGTCACAAATCTTGGAATCTTCATGAATCAACGCCACTTCCTCTTCTTTATTTCTTGTTTATGAAGAGTATTTGCTGATTTAGAGTGCCATGCGACCGATGGTTACTGTCAGATCCTGGAGCTATATATTTCATAGACAGCAAGCCATGAGGTCTATCAATCTAACAACTTATGTTGGAAAGTTTGTTAAAATATATTTTTATGAGATTATGTTTATTTATTTAGGCAAATAAATTGTAGAGAAGTAGTACATTTTGTATAACTGAAGCTTGAGGAAAGCTAAACATACAACTTTCCAATAGAATTAAGTTAATCAGAGGCCTACATTTGTTAATTGTTCCCACTTCTTATCCTTTAAGTTAAGTGGCGACGTTAACAATAGAGTAGGATGAATACAGTATTCAGTCATTAAGAAAAGATCATTCAAGTTACAGTGGCATTGCTGGTGCTAGCCACAAAACAGCAACTGAAAATTTATACATATTTATGTGTTTTTATATATATACATATATATATAGTGTGTCAAGAATGTACATTTTCTTCTGTTCAGTCATATGTATATACAGTGTTAGGTAGTACTCTACAGTGATCATTATAGAGATTAAATGTCAATAATTAGGATAAGTGAAAAGATGAGTATGTTGAATATTAGTGGATGCTCGAAAGTTTGTATCTCCTGCTGTTATATTCTCAATCTTTGAATTCACATTTTAATTGTGTGCTTTTTGTTTTCAAATATAAGGGATCTTGTTATACTCATTTTTCTTAATTTTTCCCTGGTATCAGAAAAATGTTGCACAACATCCTCCATCCTTGCTGTGGATTTCCTGGAATTTTTTAAGAGTTCATTTTTTTATTATCTGACAGCGTTGAAATTTTATTGTTATTCTAACTTAAAGAAGCGGTGAAGAACTAAACTCATTATTAGTCAAAATGATTAACACTATCTATATGCATTTCCTGTTTTCTCAAGTATCCCAAAATTTAGTAATATATTTTGCATAATATGTATAGGATGATTTAGTACAGCCATCATCAAGTATTGAGCAGTTCGGTTTGGAACTTGCCTGTTCAGAACATAAATGTGATGGGAGCAACGGAAAGAGGAGCAAAGGGGAAAATGTCGACATCATTCATACCCTCCCTCGGTACAGCAGCGGGTCAAGTTAAGTCCTGCCAGTTAGTGTTCAGTACATCAAAGCGTAGGTCATAAACATACATTTGTTGTCATTCTGGGAGAGGTCACTAATTAAAAAAATGGCTGTTTTGAGTTTTGTGTACTATTGCATTGATGAAAGATGCTTTATAGGCAGGTAGCACTCACTAATTAATAAACCGACCCGTTTCCAATTAACAAATACTTCTATTTTCACCAAGTTCATATTATACAGTGACTTATTCAAACTTCAAAACAGCTGAATCTTAAAACTAAGATTTTGGACTTAATGATTTCTGCCGGAATGTTGATGATCTGATCATATAAGTAATATACTTCTGTGAAACAATATGATTACAACACGTCAAATCAATTTGTATCACCAAATTATTCCCATGCAGTTACAGGAACTGCCAATGAGTTTACAAACCGGCCTACTGCACAGCTTTCCTTCTGGTAGATGCTAACGGTTATGGTTTTAAATTCTCCCGCAAATGTTACAGTGGCAGGTACAGTAAAGGTATACAGTGGTTACAGTAAAGGTTACAGTAAAGGTGAAATCTCAGGTTTCGTGGCATGAAGAGAAACTATCTCATACCTGATTTTACTATCAGTGTAGTACGATTCTCATTAAGTTATTCTATTGGCCAAGAGAATCTCAAGAGGAATTACCATGATAATTACAATAGCATTATTCATTATTAATTATTCATTTATTACCTACCGTAAAGTGAGGTTACTTTGTCCCTTAGGTTCCTACTTTGTCTCACCTTGAGAAAAAATATTCAAATGGGTTTGGCGCCACATGATTAAGTCACAGAAATTTCAAACCTGCATTGGCAACACTGCCACATGTTAGTCGGTAACTTTAACAGAGAAAACGCTGACTTTCTTGTTCCCATTGTTGACAAAGTCAGAAATATTCAAGGTGAGATAATTTGGAAGTAGAGAGTCAATTTTTGGAGGGTTACTTTGTCTCACACTATCAAAATGGCAAAGAAAATGGTTTTTCTTGTTCTTATTGTTGGAGAAAGAAGAAATAAGAAGAAGATACGATGACTTAGGAGTAGAAAAATTTCCTTGTGGTGTTACTTTAACTCACATTGTCAGAATTGCAAAGAACAATGGAGATTTTCAAGTGAGACAAAGTAACCCCAAATAGGGGTCAAATTTGTACCACTCATTCGAATGTGTTTTTGTATTAGTAAAAAAGTTCCAGACACTGTGAAACGATTACAGTGTCTTCAACGAATATCCCTAGAGTTATGTGCATGACTTTTACGTCTAATTTCTGTCAGCGGATCTATTATTTAAAGAAAAAAAGGAGCGAAAAGTGTTACAAAGTAACCCCACTTTACGGTACTTTATTTTTATTATAGCCTATTTATGGAATAGTCATCATTTTACTCTACTTTCATCCAACATTCTTTATAAAATGAGCAATTTTAGTACATACATTTCCCATTTTAACTATATCCACTTTACAGAGCAGTTGCCACATACAAAACAAGCAATAAATGCTAATTCTGTCCAATTTTAGGTACAGTGACAATGAAATAATTAAAATTTGTGAATAAAAAAATATATTTTGTGAATTGTTTTTGCACTACAATTCAATGTGAATTCTAAGGTAAACTTAATTAATTTCAAGTAAGATACAAATTTTGTTTATCCTTCCTACCATGTGCAACTTGAAATAGCATCGAAAAACTGAAAAAAGTGTTAGTTTTTTTAAAAAATTAGCGTGTGCAAGAGTGTATGAGTGACTTCTGTTAAATTTTTATTTCTCTCTGTGATACCTTTTATTCTGTGTGTGCAGAGTAGAAGTTCAGGGAAATGTTTTGTCAACACATTTCCATATTGGTATTCAATTTATTACATTAGATATGAACCATGGCTTACTGTTGGAACCACTGTAATGTCCTGTTAAAATATATACCAGTGATTGCATAGTACACTGAGTTACCGTAACTTTTCCCTTGTTTTAAATCTTTACTGTCGAAGATATTGCTCCATGCAATTGGTGCAGAATTTATATTTTTATTCTAATAATTTTTAGCATAATTTTCTGACACTTCTATGGTTCTGGCTTATGCTTTATTTTTGTACTCAGGATAGCTCATTCAAACTAACGACTGTTTCTTCTCCAGAACAGCAATAAGCTCTGGAAGAAGAGAGCTGCCATTATAAGTGCTTACTAGCATAAACCATTTATATAAACTAAATAGGACCGTCATATAGGATTAGAAGTAGCAATGCACCGTTAGTATAATTAATTTGTTGCTCAAATTAGATTTAAGAGAAAAGTCCATAAAAAATGCCAACTATTTATGTGAGACAACACCAGTTAAATAAAATATACCAGTGATTGCTGTACTGTGTGGTTCTAATTGTAAGCAGATGAAAGTTGCTTTTGCATTACTGGTCTCTACTTTAAACGGGTTCATAATAAGATAATGGTTTCACGATAAGATCCACACTGCCTGTTGTACTTTCTTCATCTTGTCTTAGGTTTCTAGAGCTTCCATTTCAGTGTTGAAAGAATACTTTGTGTTTTTGAGGCAAGATGGCTGGCTTTTGTTTTACTGATGTAATTTTTGTGTGGTGCGTATACATCTCAATGTTTTGTAGCAGAACGATACCTCACAGTTACAATCAAATGCATTCTGGTTGCTCATACTACAAATGTCAGGCTGTGTCGATCATTAAAATGTTAGGCATGCTCTTGTTGCAAAAATTAATAGTGGTTATTGACTACATTATGGAAAGGATGGTCTCCCATGCTTTTCCCAGTACTTTTTCCCCAATAGATGTATTTCTCAGTACGATTTAATGTCCCACGGCCCTTAATTCCTGAACAACTGTATTTCTCGACTCCATTTTTCTACTATAATTCTGCTTGTGCACTTTCTTGATTCGGTAGATGAATAGTCTTTCTCTTTATTAATTTTCTGCAAGCACAAGTCTAATAGATTTACAGTTGTTTTTGCGTCCTTTATTTATAAGAAATCATTCAATGATAGCTTCTTCCTACCTTTCAAATACACAAGAATTTTGGGTCTCTGTGATATTTTATTGATGATTTAGCCATCTATCCACTTAAACCTAAAGCCATAATTACAGTCAATAAAGAGGTTTTGGGGAAGTCATGGTGCAGGAGAAATGGGTGTTTTTTTTTTAGCAAGGGGGGAAGTTATGGGAAATTGTTTTGGGAAACATAATTTTGAAAAATGAAGTGTAGAAAGAGTTTCGTGGGTAAGGTATAGAAGCATGGATGGGAAACCTACATTTATAATTTAATTGTTTATGCCACATACACTTAATAATTTGTGTGCTGAAAACTTGTGCAGTCCATGATTAGAGAAGCATAATCTATAGGGAACAGTTTTCCTATTTCTATAAACTTTTTTTGTTTAGAACTCCTGATTTGTAAATATGAGCAGAATTGCTCATTAAAAATATCTGGGTTTTGTTAAGCTAAACCTGAGGGATAGGCTACTATGGGTATAGTACAGTGATACACAAATTAATGATGGTAATAATAATAAAATTGTTTAGAAGTGTACTGCTCACCATTAAAGTTTCATAGCAATCTATTGCACTTAATTTTGTATTTAATCATTAGATAAAAGTCGTGCTCTGTACTTCTATAATTAGATGATTTTGAGATTATCTGACGATCAATTATTGGAAGTGTGTTTTACAGTTAATTTGGTGTCTCAGGAAGTTTGATTTTTACCTAATTTATGTTATCAGAAAAATATAAAAAAGAACTGATAGGTACATCTATTAACATTTTTTTGTAATAAGTTTTTTCAGGGTTTGCCTTTAATTTATGAAGGATTTAATTAGGACTACAGTATATTATGTAGGGGCAATGGGGAAAAGTTCTGGCAATTTAGAACATATTATTATTCTGCCTTTTGTCTCATAACTACAATCATTACTATTAAATTAATAATGTAGTACATTACAGCATTGATCTCTAGTTTATTCCCTGTTCTGTCAACACTTGTATGTCATTCTACCTTGATGTATATGTAAAGCAAAATGTTAGCCATTCTTGTTTAAACTTGTATACATATTTCTTCCTTCTGAAGAAGATGAGTTCATTGGTTGAATATTAGGAATTATTAGCTAACCATGTCCATAAAAAGAACCAGGAGCCTATTAATCTGTATTCAGTGTTAATATTATGCAGCGCACACCATCACTAGAGTGGTGAAAATTTATTTGTAACAATTTTCCTCCCTTAGCCAAACAGATCTTGAATATTACAGTAATTTTTTTTTTAATTTTAGGCAGAAAATTCCATCCCACCAGTAATTTTTACAAGGGTTGAATCACAAATGAAATGTGTGCTTTGTGATTACAACGGTAGACCATAGTCCAACAAATTTACCCTGATATACAGTAGAATTGTAGTATTTGTTATTTCATAAAATATTTCAGTCAAATGAAAAGAATGATTCTGTTGAATTTAATGTGTTCAAAATGCTCTGAAGTGTTGGTTTTTCTGCCTTATTAGCAGTTTTATAACCCCATATGAGATTCCACTCAAACTCTTTTTTTTTTCTTATCTTCTGCTGTATCTTTTAAATCTCCATAGCTTCTTTTCTTCTTGTTGTCATACAGTATTTCATTTCTACTGAATTGTCTTTCTCCTTTTATTTTTCCTTTGATTATAACTAGGGGGCGGATTTCTATGACATGTCATATTTTTCCCCTTTGTATTATTTCAGGTTTCCGACTAATTTAAACCCGATTCAAAGCATTCTGGTGAAAATGGAACGGCTTTTATTGTGCATATAACTGCATATTTAGGAAATTTTCAACTATTGTAGCATATTTAATATGAATATGCATTTTAGGTCATATTTTCGGCATATTTGTGTGCATATTAAAGAAATTTTGAAGTTTCATATCATATTTTGTAAATTTTGCATTATACTGATACTTTTTGAGAATTTACAGATATTTTAAATAATTAACATCATATGTTAATAAAATGAATTGTAATAAAACTTTTAAAAAATATACATAATGTGTAAGTGGTAAAGTCATATTTTAAATTTTATTGGTCATATTTTAACGTTTTTTAGGTCATAAATGCATGCATATATCCTATTTTTTAGGTCATAGAAATTCGCCCCCTAATTATAACCAACAGAAGTTCTCTTTGTCTCATGATGTGTGCTAACCAGTTAGCTTTTCTTTCCCTTACAACTTTCAAGATTACATCTGTTCTCAACACACTTCTTAAGACTTCTTCATTCATTACTATATCCATTGCATCTTCAGCATTTCCCTCTAACATCTCATCTCAAAGCTCTGCAAATATTTCCTTTCCATTTTTCTCATTGTCCATGTTTCAGCTCCATATAAAGCAACATTCCATTTGTAGCTTTTTATAAGCTTCTTCCAAACCTGCAAATCGAGTTTTTTGGTCAACAGAGTCCTCTTTTTGTTGAAAGCAGTTTTGGCCATTGCTATTCTTTCCCTAATTCATTTCATGCAGTTGACTTGTCTTGTAGTCAAGCTTCCTTCATATTGAAATTGAGGCACATTCTCTAACACATTGTTATCTATGAGACACCTCAACATTTCTTTATTTTTTGAGATCTTCACTTTTGAAATCTATATTTCTTGCTATGGCCCAAATGCTGAGGTAAATCTAAAAAAATATGGATGGAATTTCAGCGTTCTTTGAGAGGGTTAAATGTTATTCTTTGTAATAATATTTTTACTGTAATATGATTAGCCTAATAACATGCAAATTGTATGAAAAAGTAATATCGGTAAAAATTAAATTGGAGATATAAAAGACTGAAAGCTTTTCTCGGCATATATTCATCAGCAAGTTCCCTTGTAACTCAACAGACAATTATAAAGTTCCATATGTTGAGTTGTGAAAATGCTACAGTGACTGATATTTTCATACTAAGATTAAGCTCAATCCACCAACAACTATGGATTTAACTGTCTAGCAGATAACAAAGAATCGTTACTGTTACCTTTGAGTTTAAGGTCAACTTAGTACTGGTATATTATCATAAATACTTTAGAATTAAGTTTTCATAACCCATTATTTCCTGAAATCCAAGTTCTGTCTGGTAATCAAGGAACCAGTCACCAGAATTTAATAGGAAACTTCGAGATTTTTAGGCTCCTGGTAACTTATTGGGTTGCATCATTTTAAAAAAAAAGTGTGTAAGTTATGTTTGTGTAAATGATAGTACAGAGCCGGGAGACAAGCCATTGAAAGTGCAAAATGCTCTAACCCCTACATTTGCCCCTCCCTTTTCCTTCTACCTGCCACGCGTCTAGTCCAAGAATCAACCAATTTAGTTGCCTCTGCCTGATGTTGAACGAGAGTAGTGAGGATGAGAGGGAGGGTAACTTCGCACTTCCAGTGCCTTGTTTGCCAGTCCTGTGATAGTACATCATGCATCAATGACAATACTAAAATTAACTCAAATTTTATAAAGAAAAGCACTGCAGCTTTTCTGCTATGTTACATGTTTTTCTTTCATATAAAGGTATTAATGTTACATTGCAAGCTGCAGAAAACCAAAGAAAATACTCTGCATGTCATTACAATATATACATATGTAATGTAGTTACAACCTTATTGATGTGAGAGAATGGTGAAAAACAGACACGAGAAGTGTTAACTCACATTTCACTTCGGAAGGAATCCATGGTGTGTATGATAGTGTTAACCGTTGGAATCAAATTGAAGAAAAAAGTGATTAAGTACTGTTAAGAAGCATCACAGGATAGTTACATGCTATTCTGATGTATTCTCTTGTTATATCATACAGGAAATTTGTTGTTTATACGATACAAGACATATCTTCATGATTTGCTTTAGAAGTAAGATTGAAAGTTGGCATTTTTGTTTGACTATAGTCATTGCATATCTACAGGCTACAGTCAAATATATTCCATCCCTGATAGCCTACGCTGCCAAGTCAAATGCCATTATAAAGTTAAGTGGATAGAAATGTGATAATAAGCACATAGATTAAAATTTAAAGAGAGGATCAGAATTAAAATGTATAGTATGTGAATTATTTTAGTACAGCTAATTGTATGAATATGTGATATAAAATATAGGAAGCCATTCTAATTTTTAATTCCAATAGGGTGAGGCAGTTGCATATGATCGCAGTCAGTTTGCAATTACTTGGATGTATTTAAAAAAGAGAAAAGAAAAAGTAATTTTGTACACCATATCCTTAGGTTTTAAGACTTAATTCAGACACTTCAGTTTGTAAAGTTAACTGTGGATACTTTTGCTGAATCATTACATTATGTACTCTTATTTAAATATCTGTTTTTAAAAATTTATAGTTTTTGGTGAATATGATGGGGAGACATGTTAATATTTATTTTAAGTCAAAGAAATAATTTTGTGTAGTTTTTTAAAGACATATTATTAAACTAGTCAGAACGTTAACATGCGGTACATCGAAGGCATGCTATACCATTATTGTTCTTCGCCGCCTTGTTGCTCGATAAGAATGTGCTGCTGTCAATGTAACTTGGTGCCCACAGACCAGTCAGATGAAATATACAAACCGTCGTTATTATACTAACTCTTAATAGTTTGCATGCACGGCCAAGAGATCTTGCAACTCTGCTAGAGTACTCACGCGGAGTTGACATGCAGCTGTCAAAATGCATTCTTAGATTCTGATTGGTTGAAATTCCTGAGGTAACAATCTGATTGGCACGGCAGGGAATAAAGAACATTGCTCTCTCCTGTATTAAATGTCAAAGGCATTCCGCATATTAACCATTCCAGTCTCACAATAATAGCCTATAGCTAGGGTAGGGAGGTCTGGAACAGGGTGCACAGCCTTGTGATACAAACTGAGGAGCTACTTGATAGAGAACTAGATACTCCAGTCAAGGAAACAATCATTAATGGGAATAGGTGTCGGAATGCTGACCACATACCCCCCAATCTGCCATCTGCTTATGGTAGGTAATGCAGCGGATGGATTGTAGGCCCTCCAGGGATGTAGCACTATGGAGTTAGTTTATATGACTGGTACTGAATAAAATCCAACTATAGAACTGCTGTTTGTAATTTTTTTTTTTTTTTTTAACAGAAGGATTTTTCACTTTCATAGAAAAAATAATATTCAGCACATACATGTGAAGTGTATAACAGGATCTCAGAAATAGAAAAAAAGTCTTATCTCACTTTTTCCAACTCCTCTTTCATTCTGCTAACACTTACTTCCCACACAAGTATTGCAATATACTATTTCAATGCATACCAAGAGGATAGTTTTGGATCTGTAATCACTTGTTAATATTATCGTTACCAAAAAAAAAGTTACACATTTAACCTTTTTCTCCTTCAATGAATGTTTTTATTAACAACTTGGAATAATTTTAGCGAAAATATCTAGAAAATTCTCATTGTGTAATAACGAACCAAAATCTTTGCTTTTCATCACTGTCATTTTGAAGTTCTAGTTTGAAAGTTCCCCAGGAGAGCCTTTATAACAGATATAATATATTTTTCTACATAGTGTCTAATTTGATTTCTATTTTTGGGTTTCAAAGGTTTATAATCTTAATATGTGATCTGAATATGCAAGTAGGATTAAGTAGATGCAATTGCTTAATGGCATGGCAGCATAGGAATTCTGGTAACTTGAATTCTGTTCTCTGTAGTTCAACTTTTCATGCTTACTTCTGATACAAATTACAGTTTGTGAAGAATGAAGCAGGCTTTATCGATACTTAATTGTCAAAATATAAAAATATTCATCTGACAGAGACGTAATATATTATTTGTCTTCAAATAATTCTTGATATTTCTTTTAAGAGTCCACTAATCTCATAACGAAAGGCACATTTTAAGAAAAAATCCCTAAAGTTATATAAAAGGATCGCCTGCCTGCAGCTAGTTTTTGAGTCAACATATGCAAATTGTGTAAGAAATAGATTTGCTTGTAAAGAACAACAAAAACATTTTAACTTTAGTTCTTTAATGCCACCATGTGACGGGGGCCATGTTTAGATGTTACTGTTAAGTTCAAAGCATTCTGTTATAGGTCCAGTTTCAGGGCACAATATTATATTTTCACTGGGAACTGTCTGTTAGAGCTTGAGAAATTATAAGTAGATTGTTAATTGTGAGAATGTATGGTGCATCTTGCACAATTCACCAACTCTTATACTGGTGCCTGTATATATGTTATTTTGTGGCTCTTGTGCATAGAACCAATCCATGTTTGTAAATAAATATTGCACAATGGTAATCGTTAATTTGGAAATGTATAAAGGATGTGATTTTTTTTTTCTGTATGATAATTACGAACAGTTGAAAATAAATATGGGTAGGTGGACTGTAAACGAGCTGACTTAGTCATTGAAAATTAATTAATTGTCAAAGAATGTGAATATGTATGATTTGTTGAAACTGTAAAATAGATTCAGAAGCCTGTGTGGTATATTCTGGGAGGACTTAGAGGGTAGAATTACAAGAAAATAATATGCAATAATTTGGTCCTTTGGCAACATTTGGGATTGTTTCATCGTCCTAGATATGTATCTAGCAATGTTATTTGTTGTCAAATGTTAGTGTCTAACAATAATAATTAATCAGGACTTGGAAGAACTTACCAGGATCTGATCTGGTGCAGATAAACAGTGAGTCCTGAAGTTTCAAAGTAGAATAAACTTTGTCTACTGCCCCTAGACTCTTGAATAAATTTAGGAAACCTATTGGTTATATGCATTCCAAATTTCTAACTACAAGATTTGTTAAGTTTGTGTATTTATAGTACATCCCGTTGACTTAGTATGATGATTGGATAAATATTTAATCTATTTTAACCTATTCTGAGCATCTCTTTTCCAGAAGATTTTGCTTCTTTTGCGTGTAACTGATAAATAAGTTTTAAGATTTTTTTAAAATTATATATTTTAAGGATGCTGCTGAACTTGATGTGTTCCCAAAATACTTAGACACAAAATGTACACTATTGACTTGAATCACCCTGTTTTTTAGGAGAAAGATTTGTAGAAATCTGGTGTGTGATTAAGTTATGGCATGGAATTGATATGATGTTAAAATTAGCAGGTAATATTTTTCACAATTACAAATACTAAATGTGACAACAGTGTTTTTCTTGAAGAAGAATAATAGATGTCTTTTTATTTTTTAAATTACTAAAATTTTGATGTGTTTCTAACACTCAATTTCACTTTAGAAAGTAAGAAGTTAACACTAAAAGAAATATTGTTGTTTATAGATAGGTTTGTTGCAAAATATTTTCTCTTACAAAATCAACTGTTCAATTTTAACGTCTAGGATGTCTCAAATGTTAAAATGTAGTACAATACTTCTCTTGCTTTTCTTACATTTCAGACACCCCATTCTCAGTTGTATGTATTTAAATTACAGTTGTACGTCTGTCTCCCTGCCTTCATTAAACTAGAGACAAGACAAATTTTTAAAATCTGACAGTTTTCAGTGGGGTGCTTTGTTTTCCTTTGCAGCGAAAGTTTAGTTATTTTTTATATATTTATTTTTTTAAGTGTGTAGCGTTTTATAAATGAAAATTCAGTTTAAGGCTCTACACGTCAATCCAAAACAGGTAAATGTATCCTGGCCTACACATATTAACATTTAATGTATATGATTAAAATCTCTTGTTCTTGAAAGCAGTGACTGAAATGATGTATTCTGAACTTAGGTTGAAAGCGAACTCTTGATGAATTTTTCTTTATATTATACTTGAAACAGTTGTGTGTTTGTGACCGTTGTTTTCTGCATTTATCTTCATGTGGCGTTTGAATTTCTACCAATATTCAGCATTCAGTACTGGCTATGTAAGTCTTCTGAGATACTGCTAAGCCTTTACAATGCCTATTGTCAGAATACAGGAACAATCCTTCTACACTGTATTATTATAATTGTTGTTGTTGATCGTGTTTAAAAAAAATTGTATGTTATGATAATTATTATTATCCTTGTACATTATACCCTGCCTCCCTGAGTCTGCATTTCAAAATGAGGGTCTTTATAGTTGTCAATAAGAGTCATGAATGTTTGTTGTCAATACACACACACAATGATCTGTAAATATAATTGTTAACTTAGATAAATTGTATCATATGCTACCCCTCACCCTGAAAAGATGGATACCTCATGCTAAATGTATTTGTTATTCCCTTTTGGGTGAAGAAAGTAAGGATATGGAACATAAATTCCAAATTAAAAATAATACTGGTAAATTTCTTTTTTTCGCTCCATTTTCATCCTTGTGATCTTGACATTTCATCTTTATCCTTGTAAAGAAATAGTCTCAGGCTGGTATTCATAGCTGTATTTACTCAAATCAAATGTGCACCTTTTTTTGTCCGTTTGTACCATTCAAAATTGGGGTGTGCATTAGATTAGATCCATTCCATAGGTCGGTGATGACTAGGGCCCGGATTTGGAGGTTTTAACCTTTTTTCCCCCAGCTTCCTAATTAGAACATTTTAACGTATTTTTCCATTTCATGACCCATGCTTCCGAATATCTTATAGAACCTAAAAGTGCTAAATTGGACTGAAGGGCCTAAGGAGGACTTTTACTGAAAAAGTAGGGGCTAAAGAGGACTTTTACAGAAAAACTAAGGGCTAAGGAGGACTTTTGCAGAAAAAATAGATTTTCCCATTAATGTAAAGGAAAATAAATTTGTGAATTTGTGCATTTTAAGAAAAGACATTATAAAATAAAATTTATACAATTCACTGAAATTGGCAATGTATTTGTCGCTTGTCTTTGTAACACGAAAATGTGCTGCCTCGTCGCAGGAAATGAAACTTGAGCCATCTGTAATACTTTGAAATCCATTGTCGTTTTAACTTCAAAATAACAAGTTGCCAACCAATGGCAGAGAAGTATATTAAAGGAACAAATTCGTGACGCTCCAGTCTACTTATTTTTGTATATCGGAAGTCAATTGAATAATTGTGTCATTAAAGGATAAGTATTTCAATTGTTTATGCTAATTGAATTATTGTCATTAAAGGATAAATATCTCAATTGTTTATCCTATTTTTTGAGTGCCGATATAAAGAATGGTTACTTGTTTATTAAAAAAACTAGAATAACTGTGTTAAAGTTATAGGCTAATACTATTTTAGGTGTTGATATTAGTGTTTATTATTGTGTTTTATTAAGACTGCTAAAATTGTTTGTTTAAAACCTAAAAAGAGCTATTCCACGAAAATATAGGCTAATATACCTTTTATAAAAGCCTATAAATCTGGGGCTTAGTGATGACTGTCAGTGGCGGACGCAGAAATTTTTTTCGGGGGGGGATTTGAATAGGTAGAAAGAATACTAAAAAAAATAATCAACTTACATATACAATTAGTTTATAAAACTGGCCACTTAGAGTACATTTTTTCAAATTTCGGGGGGGGATGTAACCCCCCTATCCCCCCCCCTGCGTCCGCCACTGATGACTGTTATCACCTACGTAACAATGCATTGCTGTAATTCTTGACTTCTTTATATTTTATTATTATTTTATTTCCAGTATTACAAATACAGACTCAAGTTAACTATCGAGCTCAACACCAAACATGTTGAAAGGCAGCAGGGTTCAGTGCGGAAGTATCTATTGCCCTGCACCCCCTCTATCACACCTAAGCCATTATACTGATCTTTATTCATCGACATCCACAATTCCATTGTAACATAAAAAGATAAAATACCAAATAAAATATCCTACCACTGACACACACTATATGTACATTTAAAGTTTCAAAATATGGGTGCACATTAGATTCGAGTAAAAACGGTAGTCTCTTTATAAATTGAGGCTTGACGATGTCTAAGTTCTTGCTATTTATGGTCACTAAAGTTCTGCTTATTTGTTGAAGTAAGTTCAACTTATCAAGTTATGGGCCCCCTTATTTTACTTTTAGCCAAAAGCATTGATAGTGATTTTGAGGGTCTGGCCATGGAAGGAAATTGAAATTGAAAATCATGCCCCAAAAACTTGATTTGTAAACGTGATGAATCTATTTAAATTCCATAGTAAAAATAGGTTTAAAAAACAATATGGATTCATTGAATTCTTCTGGAATTTAGATCCACTTTTCTTTATCTTTTGAAAACACTGCACTGTTTACTGCCTATAATTGTAGCATATTTTTTATGTAACTTTCAGAAACATCTTTTTTAATTTGAAGTAAAATCTTTACTTCTCTTATTCATTTCTGCCATCCTTTTCTTCCAGTGCACACTGCTGTCTGAATTTGTATACCATGATAGCAAAATGTGTCGACTTGGCATTGCAATGCATGAAAGCTGAACAAATCTTAAATATAATTCACTGATTCCATTGTTTTGATAGTCAAGATGTGACTTCAATATATGTATAACAAATAATGAGTTATACTCAACAAAGTATGACTTCAAAGAGGATTATGAATACCAAAAACGTATAATTTGATTTTTGTAAAAAATTAGCTTTAATAAGTTGTCCTTATTAAATAAGTCGTCACTATGAATACCAGCCTGAGAAGTTCCTATTAAAGTATTGTTGTAGAGTCCCACTAATTCGGACTAGATGGGGCCGGACCCTGTCAGAATCACTAAAAGTCTCATTTAAATGGAAGTTGTCTTAAAATGCACTTACTGAATTATAATACAAGTTTTAGATGGGTGAAACTATAAAAATCTTTTTTTTTTCATAAAATATAATTTTTCCCACAACTTAATTTTAGCTTTAATAGTAAAACTGTTTACATAGACCGAAGTTTTTATTTTAACCTACGAACTGATGTAGGATTCACAAAACAAAACTGTGATTAAAATAAAAAAATTATTGATTGTTCAGTACAAAAAGCCAGCCCTGCCAGATTAACTGAACGTCCAGACAAGCAGGGTCTTGATTAGTGGGATTCTACTGTATTATATTTTGTTTAAACATAATTTATTTCCATAGGTAGCACCACTAGGGGTTCTGAACTGTGTGATAATCCTCCATGAAAATGAAGGGGGGAAAAAAGTGATAGTGTAGAACAATTGACAGTAAACATTCTTATATCGTTAATTTACAGAGTTCATTCGTATTTAGCCTACACATTACTGCAAATTTTGCATAAAGTAATATTGTAAATTTGTAAAGACACTGATATTGTAAATTATAATTTACAAACCTTACAATGAAACAATTTAAATAATACAACTTTTAATTACATTTCAAATTTAATCTAAGAAGATGAAATAGCATCTATTTTTTAAAAATACTGCAACAGAAACTTAAATATTGCAATTTCTTTGGATTGAGCAGAGCTTGTTTTGTGGAGTACATTTCAAAGTAAACAAACAAACAAAAATTATAATATTTTTTTAAAGCAAACAAAACAGACTAGTTTCAAATAAAAATAACAGAAGTTTATTTTACAAATTACTTCAGATGGACAACAGTAGTTGTGCTTCAACATTTTAAGTGGAACATTTTTGGACATCCTCCTTACAGCCCAGCGATTTTCACTTGTTACCAAAACTAAAGGACTTTTTGGCTGGAAAAGTGTTCAGAACCGATGAAGATCTGAAAGCAGCAGTGACATCCTGACTCAGGATGGCGATAGAAGAATATAACATTGGTATTGAAAAACTGGTACCACATTACAATAAATGCCTTGACAGCAATGGTGATTACATCGAGAAATAGAGTAAGGTAATGTATGTTTGTAAATAAAGTTCTGTGTTGATATCATTAAATATTATTTAGTTATGCCAAATCTTTCTTTACTTTCTGGATGACCCTTGTATATCTATCATCACATTGGCACTGTTACAAATTATGTTCCATTATAAAAACAGAAATTGACTTCAGAGATATCTGCACCAGTTTCCGTGTGAAGAAAAGGAAATGCTTGAATGTGGTAACACTAAGTCATTAATTGCTCTGCTCAGCTAAAATTTACTTGAAACGCACAACATGGTACACATTTATTGAAACTTCATGGTTGCTTGAAAGCAGTGGTACATAGCACTATTTTTGCTCACCCACAAACAGGGTTGGCCGAATAATTTACCTACATATGTTTTACATGTAGTCAAAGTTTTAAAAGTTTCCGAGCTTTCAAGACTCCAGCTCTGAGGCCATCTTCTGGGATCTGATTGAGAAGGCCATGAGTAACTAATCAATATTCACCAAGAAAAATTCAAATCTTTCATATTGTTTTTAAGAAGCCTCTGTAAAATTTAATACCAATGCACACAAAATGCTGTGGTGTAAAATTCTATTTGTAGACATTGCCATTGACATAGACATTGTGGCTACTGAAAAATTCAATGCCATAGTCAGGATTTGGCTCCAAATTAAGCATGAGCGAATTCCATTCTAGTTCTTGAACTGTGTATCACAAAAGTTAAGAATATCTCATCATCTAATCATAAAATTGTTTTTTTTTTTACATATTCCACATTATGTTAGTTATGCATTTTTTATGCCTATTTTACATGTCTGAGGGTGTAATGCCACCAGAAGGATTAGGTCTGTGTTTTGGAGTATTACAAAATAAGAATTAATGATATGTTTGTGAAGTGTGGGTAAGAAGAATTCCACAGCAATTATCAGTATGGAGGGCAAATATAAAAAGAAAAGTTACTTAGGCTAACATTATTGGTCATATGATAGCACAATATTGTCCCCAGTTATGCTAAAAAACAAAAGAAATGCAGAAACGTGAAAACAACTTCAACAGAAAAGAAGAGCCACAAAGGGTCCATAGGATAAAAATTCCAGCCTCATACAGAAAATAAAATTATGTTGAGAAAAGTCAATGGTGTAAGTGGACCAACAATATTAGAAAGAGAAAATTGTAACTACATTCAGCTCAGAAATAACATAGAAACATAAGACTGGTTGGCCCAAAAGGTCTTATCATCAAGAGATAGAGAAGAACTACAGACAGCAGTGAACAAAATCGCCAGATGGGCAACCGAGAATTTGACATCCATATTAAGACTTAGAAGAATGTGTTTGCGAGTTATGTGGTATGAAATGTGAGACCTACCACTTCGAGTCTATTTTGCAAGGGGCACAATGTAATTAAATACCTTTGCCCATTGTGTGCTATTTCCAATATTTGTCAAAGATTAATTAAAAAGGTAAATAGATGTGAATTGAAAGAATAAGTTATATTTTCCCTTCTTTTTGTGTTCTGGTTCTTTAGTTTTTACCAATAAAAAGATTGTAAGTTATATAATTTTTATCGTAGTACAAACAAAATAAAATTTGGCAACATACATAGCAAATTATAATTAGGGATACATAAAAACTATTCAATGGTTCAAAATTATTTTGATCAGACAATTTGTTAACATTACGAAAATTTTGATTAAGCCACGAGAATTTTGCCAAGCGAGTACGAGAAATTTAATTTCAAGTTCTGGCTGTTGGCTACACTGATTGTCGCCATCTTGTCTTTGATCTTCTTTTACGTTAGTGATAAGTGTTATCCTTGTGTAGTTTTTTCCGTGCAAAAAGAGGATATTCTGGAAACATTTATTATAAGAGGATGTCTTCGGTAAGTATTAGAGAGGTAATTCGCACAACTGTGCCTAGACCTAGGCTGAAATTTGGGAAAATGGAATTTTACGCCCCATGCGAGTCTCTCACTCAAACTCCTACTGGTGCAAGGGTCTTTTCTATTACATATACGGTTTTTTATTTTATAATTGTGAAATATGTTTGGTACAAGGCTCCTTTTTTATTGTGAAAACTTAAACCTACTCTCAGGAACTCCTCTTCTGAAAACAGAACAAAAATTTTCTGTTATTAATCAGTTTATCTTACCATCTCTGGTGTATCGATTCCAGAATCTAAATAAATTGAAACTCCGCAAGGGGTTTCTGGAAACTTTGGATAAAATGATTAAGAGTACAGTTAAGGAGATTTTACAACTAGATTCGACTACCAGATTCGATGTTGTATTCCTCTAGAAGAGTTAAGTTTAAAGGTTTAGGCGTTTTCAAAACTGAATGGGAAACAATTATACAGCAGTTCAACTGTTGTAAATCCTTAGAGAAATCCCAAAATGAATACATTAGGTTTGTTCGCAAAGCAAATCCGTGACCGCTTGAGAATTTGTTGTACTGCGCATGTCCAGTCTGTAACTTACCCGTGATTTGCACTTTGCGAATGGTTACAAGAATTTGGAATCGATAGTTTCTGCGTTTAATCGATATGATATATAAATAAAATATATATTTCCTTTTGACATGTTATAAATGCAATATACATCGACAATATAAACTATATTTTGGGAAACTTTTAATTATCTTCCATTATTCATACATATAAATAGCCTATGTTTATAAATCTGTCGCAATGTTATAGGAGGGAGGAGTCAGGCGCGTGAAAATAGGTTACTGCGCATGTCTCTAATAACAATTCATGCTAGAGCCTGCAAACTTTTCTTATAGTACAGAAACTGTCCGTGAGAGCTTTGCGAACAGAAGATTGAAATCAGAATCACGGATTCTCGCTTTGCGAACGCGTGTGGAGAAAGAGCGCATGCGCGAACGATATGTTCCTGGTTTCTGACTGCTTTGCGAACAAACCTATTAACATAACTAGGGATCTAAAGGCTGATATGTTACAATGCATTAATGAACTTGGAATAACCCAGAATGCGGAAGCCTTAACCTCAAAAAAAGCTGATGATCTAAGAGGTATTTTAAGGGGTCAAGAATTTAAGAAATGGTGCTCGCTTCATACACATGGCAAAGGTGTGAAGTTATATGAAGATTGGGTAATGTTCAACATTAGAGTTAGTTGTGATGAGGCGTTCACTGCCTCCCAAATACTACGTGAGATGGAGGAGGCACTACGGAAGTCAAGATGCGTGCTGAATGTAATATTTTCGGGCTGCCAATACTGTAAAAATATAATGTTTTCCATCTTCACCGCCAAATTCGAATGTGTGATATTCACAACCCACAACCGCATCCTAACTTACGTTAAGGTTAAGATTACCAATGAGCAGATGAACACGAAACTAAAATATATTACCTGGGTGGTGCAGTCAGTAAGGCAGAGTTTCAAAATTGGCAGGAACAGTTCAGAAGATGTAGTCATAAATGAGCGACGGTCCTATGGCTGAAGATGCACATTTTAATTGATATGATTTTATTCTGCTGGATTATTCAGAACTGTATTAAACACACATATTTTGTTACTAAAGAAGTAAGTACTACTTGGACACCCTTAGCGAAAAAGAATTCTTTCTGAACTGGCATGACCATAAAATTGCCCCTAGAAAATATGTGTTATTTAAAAAAGAAAGAAAAAAATAATTCTCTATTGCTACAAGCAAACTGCGATGTTTACAATTAACCTGTAATAAAAATAACTATGAACACTTGGTGGAGATTCTCAAATAAGAACGATTGTCTGTTGTCTGAAAATAACGATTTGCACATGAAAAGCTCCTCTCTACCCAAGGGTGTAGCCAATTGTGGACAAGATATGGAAGAAATGAATATTGTTTATAGGTCTATTACTTGTTGAAATTTGCCTTCTTAAATATAACTAACTCCGCGGCGCTAACATCTCTGAAGGGACAAGGTCTACAACTCGTCCACTGCAACATCTACCATAGGCAGATGGCAGGATTAGTGGCATGTGGTCTGAATGCCGACACCCACGGCCGTTAATGGTGGTATCCATGACCGGAGTCGCTAATTCTCTATCAAGTAGCTCCTCCATTTGAATCACGATACTGAGTGCACCCCTGCCAGAGCTCCCTACCTCAGAAAAATCCGAGGAGGTACCGGGGATCGAACCCGCGCCGACGGATCTGTAGTCAGCGACGCTAACCAGGAGACCACACCGGTGGTCTTAATTAAATATACTCGTATAATAGTGTATTATAATTGGGATGTTTAAGAGAAAATACCAACTTCAATGGAATTCACGATTTTTAATAGATCATTTAGATCATTTTTGCAATTTTTAATCCTATTTCATAATTATTTAGAAATTACTTTAGGCACCTAATATTGCATTTTAGCAACCTATAAGTCCGAAAGCTAATAATAATATTTGTGGTGCTGGCGAACAAGAAACCCGTTACAGTCAGGCGTTAGGGATGTGTGCAGTGTTGTACTCACAGAAAAAGCGGGAACGATATCAATAAATATTTATTATATGGAGAATTTTTTTTCCGGTTTGAGTTATATGTGTTATTCATAATTCGACCCTTCTAAACACGAATATAACAATAATAATAAGCAGTTTCTTCCGCACGTCGAGAAAATTCCGATTTTCCATTAGTGTCACACATTTCTCGAAGGAAAAGAGGGAACTATTCAAAGAAAAATTCATTCTGTGTAGGATAAATTTTTTTCCAACTTCAAATCCGTGTGTTATCTATAATTCGACCCTTCTAAACACTAATATAACAATAATAATAAGCAGTTTCTTCCGCACTTCGAGAAAATTCCGATTTTCCAATAGTGTCGCACATTTCTCGCAGGAAATGAGGGAACTAATCAAAGAAAAATTCATTCTGTGTAGGATAAATTTTTTTCCGACTTGAGTTACATGTGTTATCTATAATTCGACCCTTCTGAACACGAATATAACAATAATAATAAGCAGTTCCTTCCGCACTTCGAGAAAATTCCGATTTTCCATTAGTGTCACACATTTCTCGCAGAAAAAGAGGGAACTATTGAAAGAAAAGTTCCATTGATGGAAAATCGAAATTTTCTCGAAGTATATAAGGAGCTTGTTATTATTATTGTTATATTCGTGTTCGAAATGGTCGAATTATAGGTTACACATGTATCTCAAGTCGGAAGAAATTGTTTTTCTCCATGTAATGAATTTTTGTGTGAAACTTTCCTATTTTGTTTGCGTAAACTGTGCGACACTATTGGAAAATCGGCATTTTCTCTAAGTGGGGAAGAAACTGCTTATTATTATTGTTATATTCGTGTTTAGAAGGGTCGAATTATAGATAACACATGTAACTCAAGTCGGAAAAAAATTGTTCCTACACTGAATGAATTTTTCTTTGAATAGTTCTCTCTTTCTGCGAGAAATGTGTGACACTAATGGAAAATCAGAATTTTTCTCGAAGTGTGGAAGGAACTGCTTATTATTATTGTTTAATTATAGATGACACATGTAACTCAAGTCGGAAAAAAATGTATCCTACACAGAATGAATTTTTCTTTGAATAGTTCCTTCTTTTTCTGCGAGAAATGTGTGACACTAATGGAAAATCAGAATTTTTCTCGAAGTGTGGAAGGAACTGCTTATTATTATTGTTATATTCGTGTTCAGAAGGGTCGAATTATAGATAACACATGTAACTCAAGTCGGAAAAAAATTTATCCTACACAGAATTAATTTTTCTTTGAATAGTTCCCTCTTTTTCTGCGAGAAATGAGTGACACTAATGGAAAATCGGAATTTTCTCGAAGTGCGGAAGGAAGTGGTTATTATTATTGTTATATTCGTGTTCAGAAGGGTCGAATTATAGATAACACATGTAACTCAAGTCGGAAAAATATTTATCCTACACAGAATGATTTTTTCTTGAATAGTTCCCTCTTTTTCTGCGAGAAATGTGTGACACTAATGGAAAATCGGAATTTTCTCGAAGTGCGGAAGAAACTGCTTATTATTATTGTTATATTCGTGTTCAGAAGGGTCGAATTATAGGTAACACATGTAACTCAAGTCGGAAAAAATTTATCCTACACAGAATTAATTTTTCTTTGAATAGTTCCCTCTTTTTCTGCGAGAAATGTGTGACACTAATGGAAATTCGGAATTTTCTCGAAGTGCGGAAGGAACTGCTTATTATTATTGTTATATTCGTGTTCAGAAGGGTCGAGTTATAGATAGCACATGTAACTCAAGTCGGAAAAATAATTATCCTACACAGAATGAATTTTTCTTTGAATAGTTCCCTCTTTTTCTGCGAGAAATGTGTGACACTAATGGAAAATCGGAATTTTCTCGAAGTGCGGAAGAAACTGCTTATTATTATCGTTATATTCGTGTTCAGAAGGGTCGAATTATAGATAACACATGTAACTCAAGTCGGAAAAAAATTTATCCTACACAGAATGAATTTTTCTTTGAATAGTTCCCTCTTTTTCTGCGAGAAATGAGTGACACTAATGGAAAATCGGAATTTTCTCGAAGTGCGGAAGGAAGTGCTTATTATTATTGTTATATTCGTGTTCAGAAGGGTCGAATTATAGATAACACATGTAACTCAAGTCGGAAAAATATTTATCCTACACAGAATGATTTTTTCTTGAATAGTTCCCTCTTTTTCTGCGAGAAATGTGTGACACTAATGGAAAATCGGAATTTTCTCGAAGTGCGGAAGAAACTGCTTATTATTATTGTTATATTCGTGTTCAGAAGGGTGGAATTATAGATAACACATGTAACTCAAGTCGGAAAAAAATTTATCCTACACAGAATTAATTTTTCTTTGAATAGTTCCCTCTTTTTCTGCGAGAAATGTGTGACACTAATGGAAATTCGGAATTTTCTCGAAGTGCGGAGGGAACTGCTTATTATTATTGTTATATTCGTGTTCAGAAGGGTCGAGTTATAGATAGCACATGTAACTCAAGTCGGAAAAATATTTATCCTACACAGAATGAATTTTTCTTTGAATAGTTCCCTCTTTTTCTGCGAGAAATTTGTGACACTAATGGAAAATCGGAATTTTCTCGAAGTGCGGAAGAAACTGCTTATTATTATTGTTATATTCGTGTTCAGAAGGGTCGAATTATAGAAAACACATGTAACTCAAGTCGGAAAAAAATTTATCCTACACAGAATGAATTTTTCTTTGAATAGTTCCCTCTTTTTCTGCGAGAAATGTGTTACACTAATGGAAATTCGGAATTTTCTCGAAGTGCGGAAGGAACTGCTTATTAATATTCTTGTGCATCTACCGCCATGGGACTGTCGCTCATTTATTATGTGTACACCTTCTGAACTGTTCCTGCCAATTTTGAAACTCTGCCTTACTGACTGCACCACCCAGAAAATATATTTTAGTTCCGTGTGCATCTACAGCCATGGGAATGTCGCTCATTTATTATGTGTACATCTTCTGAACTGTTCCTGCCAATTTTGAAACTCTGCCTTACTGACTGCACCACCCAGGAAATATATTTTAGTTTCGTGTGCATCTGCTCATTGGTAATCTCAACTTTAACGTAAGTTATGATACTGTTGTGGATTGTGAATTTAACACATTCGAATTTGGCGGTGAAGATGGAAAACATTATATTTTTACAGTATTGGCAGCCCTATAATATTACATTCAGCACGCGTTTTGACTTTCGTAGTGCCTCCTCCATCTGACGTAGTATTTGGGAGGCAGTGACCGCCTCATCACAACTAACTCTAATGTTGAAGTTTACCGAAGATTGCCCTCCAGCCAACAAATGGTTAGTAAATCAAAAAGGGCTAACTAGTTCCGAGTGGCGAGATGCTATTAAGTTGCAAGCAAATGTTGCTCCAGTACGTGCCCTCCATGGACGAAGTCAGAACGGCAACCACTGTAAGCACTGCAGTGAGGTTGAAACTTTGGCACACGTTCTAGACTTTTGTCATCATGGGGAGCTTCTAAGGAACACTCGTCATCATCAAATAAGGAGCAAGATAGCGGCTGCCTTGAAACTGCAGAATTACCGTATGACGTTTACGAGGAGGTGCACTGCATTGCCATGGATGGAGGAACACGAAGAGCAGACATCATTGCAATAGACAAAAACCGATCAACTGGTTTAATAGTAGACCCTACAGTCCGCTTTGAGACTGAAGAAGATCAACCTGCAGCAGTTGATAATGAAAAAAAGAAGATATACGAACCAACCATTCAGTACTTCAAGAACAAATATGATTTGAAAAATGTTGAAGTCATTGGACTAATGGTTGGTAGTAGGGGAACAATAACAAAGTTCTTTATTTCCTTCTGTAAACATTTCTCATTGTCACAAAATCTGTACAATGAAGTGGCGTTATTATCACTTAAGGGATCCATCCAAATCTTAAGAAACCACCTGTACAATTACAACAATTAAGCTGGACAGATTTCCTTTTTTTTTTTTTTTTTTTTCTTTTTTTTTTTTTTTTCCAAGTTTAATGGTTTTTACTACTGATTATTTGAATTTTCCTATCATTATGTTTATGATCTAACTGAAAGCTTGTAATTTTGTGTAAGTGTATACTTTGTTAATAGATATTCTTTGTCTGCAAGGCAATCTGCGTTGTGCAGAAAGACTAATAAAATAAAATCAGGTAAACTGATATAACAAAGTGCCAGTATGCTTTTTTAATCAGTTATAATTGCAGTTATGATATACAGAAAAAATATATATATATATTTTTTTTTAATAGATCTCCGAGTTAATCCAGATCGATTCATTAAGCAGGGCTTACGGAAGAACAAAGGTCTAAAGTTTGATTCTTAACCTTAATTCATATTGGTATACACTGATATACTAATTCTTAAAATATGTAAACATTATACAAAATGCATTGACAATGAAATAGTACAGTAAGCCAATAAGAAGAGGATAGTTCCACCTAGCGGTATGCAGTTTTGTTCTGAGTATAGGCTTATGCAATTTTAACGCAACGCAATAACTTTAAAGCTAGTTTCTGTTCGTGAAATAACATTTATAGGCTTATGTTATTCTTTAGGAATGATGTTGTAGGTCAATGAAAGACAATGAATTCCCAGTTTTTTTAAAAGAAAAATGTAATACTTATTTAAGCACATTGACAAAATAGAACACAAGAATGGAATAGGCTCAATTTAACACAACTGATAATAATAAAAAAAAAATTTTGCTTTAGGGTGGACTCGAACGTGATATGTCTTGGTTACTAGACAAGCATCTTACCCCAAGACCAAACCACACTGCGAATATTGAGTGTCCAATCCCAGAGAATACTATCGCGTGGTAGCTCACAGAAAAGAAAAATCACCGTATTTCGAAATTAGGCTATGTTTCAAGCCTGCTAGTTTCCTTGTGTTACATTATTTGTATTATTTCATTCATAGGTAAAATAATATTCTAGATATCCCTGTGATAAATGCTGATATGTCTCTAGCTGAAGCAAAGGTACCAACGTAAGCATATTCTCATAGCTTAATGTTTTTATTTATTAAGAGGTCAGGAATTATTAATCTGACATAGGCTGAAGTAAAATTCAATGCTTTAATTTAATTGTAATCAATTTTAGCATAATAATTAGTCATTATACAACAGCATTTCATCTATAATCGAACATATGGGAACATTTGTTTTTCATGTGGATGTCAACTGTCCATGGCAACTGAAAGAGGCTTTATACGAGCGTGCTGATTGGTTGGCCGCGAGTCAATCAAAATGCTTCGAATTGAACAAATTATTATTTATAAATGTGACTGTTAATTACTCTTTATTTCGGTACTGCTCAACCGATTAGGTCCAAATTCAATAGGCTTATTGCTATTATCGTTATAAATAAGTATACGAAGTTTCATGAAAATCCCATAAAGCGTATTTGAGTTACCGCGCCTTTTCTTATATGATACCATAAAAAGGCACTAAATTGGGTATTATTCCGGTACCTGCCAACCGATTTGGTCCACCATCAACAGACGTCTTCCCATAGACATTAAAAATGCGTATACCAAGTTTCATGAAAATCCGATAAAGCGTGTACGAGTTATGGCACCTTTAAAATATACACTAAATTGGGTTTTACTCCGGTACCGGTGAACCGATTTGGTCCAATTTCAATAGGGTTCTTCCCATTGACATTATAAACGCGTATACCAAGTTTCATCAAAATTCGATAAAGCGTATTTGAGTTAGAGCGCGTACAGACACACGGACGGACGGACGGACAGACGGACAGACATTTTTCGTCCCCCACACAATCTCATAAAGTACCATACTGGCACTTAATAAAATAAAATAAATATGGCATCCCAATATTATTACCGGTGTTGAGCAGGTGAGCAGAGAAGAGTGGGATGTAAAGTTCCATTATGCCTGAAACTTCTTCAATCATTCAAGAATCTGCTACCCGCCGTCCCTTTGTGGCACGTGTCTCATACGGTATGCTGCATCCCACTACAGTTTTCTGTTGCGTGAGTGCCCGACCAGTCAAAGCAGGAATAAGGCATTTTGATGTATTTAATTATTCACTGCTAAATTTACTCATTCATGCGGAAAAATAAAAAAAACAGGGCGCACCTGGGGTAGTGGTATCACGCCCAACCTACCCAAAATGGTGCACTTTCTTATATATCACGATCTAGCAAATTATTCTGTCCTTGTATTATGTAGAAACTCGTGATTGGATGTTGGAGGTGTGACGTCATATCGCTAGACGACTGGAGACAGGCTGACAAACCTCGTGGGAAGTATAATGACAGTATACAAGGTCAATTGATACAAGGCACTTGCAACAATATACAAGGACAGTTAGTTATCCTTTTTCGCTAAGAAACAAAATACATCATACAGTCCGTGCAATTGTGAACATCGAATGGGCGGAGCTTAAGAGTCCACCTGTTTTTGGATTTGTCTAAAGACAAATAGGCCTATAAGGTGCAGTTTAGGCTCCGCCCATTGCGTTGCTATGGCGACAGCAGCTGATGGCCGGTGACCACCCGCTCGGCACTTCCGACCGTGCCTGCACTGACTCACTCGAAACGCAACACTACCCCTTGTACCAAACATTGAAAATACGATTCCAACGATGCGAGAGTGCCCCTTGTACCAGATATTCAAAATACGAGATGCCCCTTGTACCATTTCATTACACATACATACAAAATAACAAATATAGACATTGCCCTTGCACCATTAGGAGATATATTCACCAGAGCCTCTTTAGCGTTATTCAGGACCCACAACAACAACTTCGTTCATAACATATTTAATATATACATCTATTTCATTTAAAACATCTCTAGAACAAAAAAAAGGCTCTTTTCAGAGCCAACATAACATATCACAATTATATAGAACAATATCCTTCTTACTATTTATCATGTATTACACATCTCTGAACTAAATATGCTAGAAGAATTCTCGATTTTTATTGCAACGATCACTAATGGTGTAAGTTAGTGGTTAAAGCGATAGACTATAACGCTAGCGGTCCCGGGATCGAATCCCTGTAGGTGCGAAAATTTGTAGGATAGGAATAGGTCCCAAATAGATAGGTTGGGAGAAGGAGAGAAGGGAGGTAATAGGGAAAGGAGAAGAAGAGGAAAAAAGGGGAAAATAAAAAATAAAATTTTCTGTGCTTCTAGTATTTCCGCCAGATGTCTCTGTGCTGCTACTAGTTCCACCATTACCTAATAGATGTCTCTCACTGTCCCCGCCCTAAACCCCTCCTTCCCGGGCGGGTCCCGATAGTGAGTGTGGGAGGAGCTTAAACTGCACCTTGTATTTGGTTTTTTCCTTGGATTTCGCCATTCATGCTGTGGCAGCTGTCAGCTAACTCCCGAGCGGACGACTAAGCTAACAGCCTTCATATTGTGGACAGACGTTAATACGCACTGATGACAGTGAGTTAACTTATTCAAAGATTATCACTTATTCCATTCCGCAAAGCATGGTTTGAGGAATTAATTAATAGGGGCCCAGCCATAGAGCCTTACCCATACAGTTTTAATTTTTGGCAAAGTCGCAAGTAGTTGAAGATGAATTTTCTGACTACCAGCTGTAAACTGCAATTAATCTTGTACTTGGAGGGTCCCACTTTATGTTAGCAATGCTAACTGGGCAAGATGGAACTTTTCGCCCCACGCTGCTCCCCTTTCCACTTGCCACTCCCCTGGCCGCTTTCCCGCCTGGCTGTTTCTCGCGTTCCGCCTGCCCCGCTTCCCCGCAGCGCATGCCTTCATGCCTGTAGCCACTGCTCAACGCCGGTAATGCATAATTGCAATTGACATGTCACCTAATATTTCACAATAAAAAGAAGACCCTTGCGCGACCCTTGCAACAAAATAGGCTATTTCACAATAAAAAAAACACCCTTGCACCATACATAATCTATATTAATAAAAGGAAGTGTCTGTCCTCCGTCTGTCTGTCCTCCATCTGTCTGTCCTCCGTCTGTCTGTCTTCCGTCTGTCTGTCCGCGATGCCCAGCGAAATCTACTCAACGCAGAGATCTGAAATTTTATACATAGGCAGACTAAAGGGTCGGAATGTGAACCTCGAAGCCTGAATTTTAATTTTCGCTTTAGTTCGTGAGTTATGAGTGAAAAATGAGCAAAAAACGTGTATTTATTCCGTTTTCGAAGCATGAGTTTTCAGTAATACAAATCAATTACACTAGGCTTAGGCTATTTTTGTCATTCCTTCGACATAAAAGCATCGCGATCTCTTGAATGTTGTAGCTCACGTTGGTCGATTCATTTGTTTTTAATGTCAAGGCACGCAAACATAATATGAAATTTTCAACCTACACCGAAGAGGATGATTATTATTATTATTATTATTATTATTATTATTATTATTATTATTATTATTATAGGGATAATCAATATTAGCCTAAATATGGTCAAACGTTGTTCGATTTGAACGAAACTCACTATACAGGGGTTTTCTGGGCCAAGGAACTCGAATCTGAGGTCGCTTTTACCAGGTGACGCTATCTAATCGTGATATATAGTCTACATGATTTAGGTGTTAATATAATGATTTAACTATTATGCTCTTAATTTTTAATTTTTGAAATAATTATCGCGGGCACATGCTATCTTAAAATAATAAAAGGACGTGTTTGTCTGTCTGTCCACGATGCCCAGCGAAATCTACTGAACGCAGAGATCTGAAATTTTAAACATAGATGAGCTGAAAGGTGGGCGAATGAGCATCGAAGCCGGATTTTTAATTTTAGCTTTCGTTCGCGAGTTGTGAGTGAAAAACTGGCAGAAAACGTGATTTTAGCGCTGTCGAAGCATCAGATTTCAGTAATACATTTCAATGTCAAATCAATTGCAGTTGGCTTTGGCTATTTTTGTCATACCGTGGTAATAAAAGCATCGCGATCGCTAGATTGTTGTAAGCCCACGCTGGTCGATTCATTTGTTTAGAATGTCAAGGCCCGTAGACATATGAAATTTTCAACCTACACGGAAGAGGGATAGGCCTAAATATGGTCAAACATTGTTCGATTTGGACGAAACTCACTGTACAGGGGTATTCTGGGCCAAGGAAATCGAATCTGAGGTCGCTTTTACCAGGCGACGCTATCTAATCGTGGTATGTAGTCCACGTGATTTAGGTGTTAATAAATATAATGATTTAACTATTATGCTCTTCATTTTTAATTTTTGAAATAATTATCGCGGGCGAAGCCGCGGGCACATGCTAGTATTTCATAATTATAAAAAATGCTGTATTATAACATAAAATATGGCTTAATTGATGCAGAAAAATTCCCTTGCACCAATACTACTATTTTCATAACTAACAAAATATCTCAAAATTATAAAAACTGATTCTTGCGTTAAAACTCATGAAATCCCCCCCTATCATAACTCAAATATACGAAAGCTTCCTTCAGTGCTCAACTTTAACTCGTGGTGTAATGGTTAAGACTCCTATCTATACTGTAATGCTAGAGGTCCCGAGTTGAAATCCCGGTTCATCCAAAATTTACTATTAGGAATAGGTCTCAAATAGGTAGGTAGGGTGAAGAGGAGGTGAAAGATAGAGAGGAAGAGATGGGAAAGGAAGAGAAGAAGAGAATAAAGAAGAAATAAATTATTTTTTCTGTTTCATCAGTTGCATAAGAGATGGTGCTACCATCGCTGCTAGTAGTTCAAATGCTGCTGCTAGGAGAGGGATTGTGAGTAGGAGTGGGGGATTTTGTGGGGCATAATGTTCCATTTTCCCGCTAACTGCCGTTGCTGATGTAACATCAGCCATTGGAGTGTATGGCTCAGGACCCGTAAAGTACAGCTGTGCCACATGATGTGAATGGGTCCATTGGTGACCACATGTCAAATTTTGACTTCTGACTTGCAGTTCTACTATTGAAACCTTAGGACCAGGATTGCACGAGTGCACCATCAGAGTCATACTTATCCAGGGCCATTCTTATGTTTAAGGACCTTAAGCTGTTTTATGGTGGTGGATTAACAATCTGCAGCTGGTGTACAGGAGTTCTTTTGTATGCCTGGAACATATAAACATGTGGCTGATTGCTTTACTTGCACATAATTGCTATTGACCTGAGGCGGGATCGAACCTGCAACCTTGGGAACAGAAAGCCTAAATCTTAGCCTACTGACTGTTCGAAAAAGGCTGAGCAACTTCGCTGGTTCTGTTTAGCATTGGGGCTTGCTTTTATTCCTGAACTGTTTCATTTGTAGGCCTTCTAAGTTATTTACTAAGTGTAAATGTAGCCTAATGTATATGTAAATATCTCGTCCCATAGATCCTGTGTTGAGCGGGGCTCAAGGATATAGAACATGTCAGATCAAAAAATACATGCATGTTATAGCAATCATATACAGAAACTGCAAGCTGGAAATATTCCTCCAAATTGTAGAAGGTGTGAGTTATTGAAAATTCCTTGACAGATTTTTCTTTTGCTTTTTCTTTGAATACATAGGCTAATAATTTAATGTTGTTTGGAAGCATGTTATATATCTGTATTGCAGAATAATAATAATAATAATAATAATAATAATAATAATAATAATATTTTTACCTTGTAAACATTTGTACATGCAATAGGTATTGTCAGGTGTTAAGACTATAAAATAGTGAACTAATTCAATAAAAGCTATTTACATTTGAAGTTGAAAGTTCAAAGAATTCGTTGATGGCATATAAAGGTGTGGCTGCTAAGAGCCCCCATGTGCACTTTTTGAACTTTGCAATAGGCAGATTCCAGGCCATGTCCGGGAGTGTGTTGAACATATTCAGTTTTAGGTAATGGTTTTTTACCCTACTCAATCTGGTGTGAGGGATGTCAAGCATACGACTGCCTCTCGTATTGTGCTCCCTTCTGAAAGAGTTTTAACGAGTTAGTCGGTCTGTGTAGATCATTCATGTTTCTGGTAGTACGTCCATGTACACTGAAATTAGTTTGAAATTTATCAATATTATCTACTATATAACACTTAACAGAGTATATATACATAGCGGTTTACAAGATTCCCTTTTTTTCTTTCCACATATTATTCTTATTGCCCGTTTTTGTAATCTAAATATTTTCTCCCTATGGGAAGAGTTGCCCCAGAATATGATTCCGTACCTCATTACAGAGTGAAAATATGCAAAATGTACCATAAGTAATGCATCCTGTTGTAATATATTATTTAAAATTTGTAAAGCAAAACACGCTGAACTCAGTTTTGGACTTATCAGTTCTGTGTGTCAATTTGTAGTCCTAAAAATTTTACATTGCTAATTTCCTTTATGATTTGTGTTTGATAATTAATTTCAAGATTAGAGATACTACATCTTTTTACTGTCCTAAATTGTATAAAGTGGGTCTTATCAATATTAAGTGTCATTTTATAAGCTAGAAACCATGTGTTTAACTCGTGAAAAGCCTTTGTATCTATTTTTGATAAATGTTCTTGTGACGTTCCTGTTACAAGTACACTAGTATCATCTGCGAAGAGCAATACCTTTGATTCGTCACTTAAGTTATAGGGCAAGTCATTAATGGAAATTAAAAAGAGCAAAGGTCCCCTGTATTGATCAATGAGGTGCCCCATTCTTAACAACCCCTAAGTTAGATTCATTTCCATTTATTATTACCTTTTGAGTTCTATCAGACAGATATGATTTAAACCACTTAAGTGTTAAATTATCGAACCCATAATGATCCAATTTTTGAAGTAATATTTCATAATTTATACAGTCAAACGCTTTCGCTAAGTCACAGAAAATTCCCAGAGCATATTTCTTTTTATCTAATGCTTCCAGTATTTTAGTGGTGAGTTGAAGTGTAGCATTCTCAGTGGGCATGCCACTTCTAAATCCAAATTGAGATGATGTAAGAATGTTATTCAAATTAAGATAGTGTATTATGCGGTTGTACATAGCCTTTTCAAAAACTTTTGAAAATGAGGTTAAGAGCGATATGTCTGTAATTTGATGTTAGATTTTTGTCACCTTTTTTAAAGAGAGGCTTAACAATAGCATGCTTCAGTCTCTCAGGAAATATTCAATTTTCTAACGAACAATTGCACTAAAACGTTTACTGAGTTCTGATGAGCAGCTTTTTAACAACTTATTACTTATCTCGTCCCATCCAGACGAGCTTTTACTTCTGAGAGACTTGATTATATTTTCTATTTCTCTGTGGGAAGTCAGGTTCATTTGAAATCTATGGTTCCAAGCTGTAGATTTTGTCAGTAGGTCTACTGCCTTAATTCTAACATATTATTTGTAGGAATACATTTCTCTGCAATATTTATAAAGTTACTTTTAAAAGCATTTGTAATGTCTGATAAATTATCTAGCTTTCTGTCTTGGTATAAGTTATTAATGATGTAGCCTACAATCATTGTTTCCTTTTTTATTATATTCCATACAGTCTTAACTTTATTGTTTGATTTATTATAATAAAATAGGTATTGCGCACAATGTGCATTCTTATTAACTATTAGTTTTCTTCCAGCTCGCTTATTGAGCATGTTCTCTCAGAGCACCTTGTGATGTGATACCTGTCACACAGTCTACCACAAAGCTCACACAAACACACACACACACACACACTGATCACTAGGGTCATGGTAGCTTTTCGTTGAACATATCCTGTGGTGGAAACCATGCACTGCTAAGCCCGTGACTATCCTTCTTAGCGTGAAGTTGGTCCCTGTCCACTCTCGTGTTGTCATCGCTTCCGTCTGGTAGAATTCTTCCCATATATCAGCTTTCTTGCTGTCCAGTTCCACTATTAGTCTATTATATGCCTCCATAGATGGCACAAGCAGTCTCACTCGCAGGTTTTGGGTGAAATATGGCTTCTGGCTAGCACGTACACCAATCGCAACAAGGTAAATTTTGATAGACCCATTACCCTCTTTAGGTAGGCCCTACATTGCTTTTAGGTTTTCAATCGACCTGAGTTGGTTCAGTGTCAGATGCTCCCATATGATATTATTATATTATTATAAGTTATTATAAGTTTATTTCTGTCAATAGACTCAGTGAGTTTCTGACATTGTCATTTACATTAATCTATATGCCTAGGCTAAGATTTCACTCATACAACATTCATTCATTCATACATTTTTCATTCATTCATTCATACAATTTACATTCATACAAATTATTACATTGGCATTACAATTCATAAAATTTAAGTTATATATAAACTATAAAAGTACCGGTACAATTAAATATTTACATACAATATTCATACAGATACAATATTCACATACAATATTCATACAGATCATCACAGTTCATCTAACGAGTACATACATTTATTTATCAGATAGCTTCTCAATTCCTTCCTAAATCTTAATCCATTTAGTGCCTTTATATACCTTGGTAATTTATTGAATAGGATAGGTCCCATGATATACACGTCTTTCCGGGTTGAGGATTTATTTATACGATCTCTGTGGCAGTCTTCATTGTTTCTGGTATTGTAGTTGTGTATATTATTGTTTACCCTTAGATGTTTTCCTTTTATGTATAATATTGCTTTATATGTGTAGAGTGAGTAGACTGTTAACATGTTGTTTTCTTTAAATGCATTTCTACAGGATTCGTTGTATTCCAATTTACTTATTAGCCTAACACATGTCTTTTGTATTATTAACAACATGTCCATGCTAATTTTTGCAGCACTTCCCCATATTTCTATCCCATAGTTGATATGTGGATAGATTATACCATAATAAATGGTTTTTAGTCCATTTTTATCAAAAAATGTTTGGAAGTATCTTAGTATGTACACAGATTTACATATTTTAGTGCATATATCATTTATGTGGGTAGCCCATGACATATGTTTATCCACCCATATTCCTAAGAATTTATGTTCTTGCACTTCTGTAACTAGTTCATTGTCCACTGTTAGACCAAAGTCTCTAGTTATGTTATTGCGTCCTATGTCAAATTTGATTAGTGATGTCTTGGACATGTTACAGAGGAGATTGTTTGCCGAAAAATATTCTAGTAGATTTTTTGTTGCAGTCAACATTGCTTGGTAAAGTAAAGCGTCATTTTTTCCCCAACAATTTGCGGTTGTATCATCAGCAAAAGATATTACACTAGAGTTGTTAGATATTTTGATGTCATTTACATATATAATAAATAAGAGCGGGCCAAGAACTGATCCCTGTGGAATTCCATATCTTACTGTAGCTTGCTTTGATTGTGATTTTTCTATTGTGTTATTGTTCTTGCTATAAATCTCCGTTACTTGCTTTCTATCTGTTAGGTATGATTTAAGTAGTTTTTGCGCTAGTCCCCTAATTCCATATGATTCCAACTTTTCCAATAGTATGTCATGTTTCACACAATCGAAGGCTTTAGTTAAGTCAAAGAAAAGTGTACTAACTTTTTCATTATTATCTAGTTTCTCCATTATATCATGCACAAACTCTGTAATTGCTGTCACCGTTGAGTGGTCTTTTCTAAATCCATGTTGAAATTTACAAAATATGTCATGTCTGTTTAGGAATTCAAGTAGTCTGACTAGCAGAATTCTTTCAAATATTTTGCCTATGTGATCATCGGACAGACTGTCACGACAAATAGCTGCATCGCAGAACTCATCGATAGCTCAGTGTGATATGATATATCATATATGGCACAGATGGCTGCGATCATTCTCTCCTTCAGGTGAGCGGAGAAAGTTACTCCTGTCGTCTGGAGGGTCAGGCCAAGGTATTTTATAGAGCTCTTTAGCTTCAAGCTTTTACCTTTGCATATAATGCTTTCTTTCTCCATTACTCTTCCCCCTTTCCTGAATACCCTCATCTGCATACATATATAACCTTACCTTGCTACTCCTGATGGCTTCTCCTACATTTAATGTTTTTAATAATAAATCAAACATTTAATGCTTGATTTATTAATTACTTGTGAAAAATGCCTACTTTTTGCTTCTTTGATAACTTTCTTCAGTTGTTGCAATACTTTTTATAGTATTCCTTATGAGTTTGGTTGTTAACTGGTTCTATATTTTAGGTAGAGCTCTCTTTTGTTTGCACATGATATTTTATTACCAGCAGTGAACCATGTGTTATTCCTTGAATTAGGTAAATTAGCAGTTTTCTTTTTTGGAAAATCTGCTTCAAAATGTCATGACACTATGTTTAGGAATTCACTTAATTTACTATCTACTTTGTCATATAGTCTAGTATATAGCCTAGGTAGCGAAAAAAGGGTCCACCTTGCATTAATTAGGGTAAAAGATTTTTCTTTCTTATATTGTTAGGTATAGTAAGAGTAGTGTAAATCTAAATTTTCGACCTCAAAAGCCCTAGGGACAACTTTCTGTGAGCAAAAAACCTCGAAATTTTCGCACTTTTTTCAGTTTATCGGAAAAATCTCCTAGACATCAACTCCTCACAAACATTTGTCTATCACCATTCGAAAGAGCATAAAATGTCCTGCAAAATGCCCTGGTCAAACTTTAATTTACATGTAGTATTACAGGTAGGCCTACTATAGTAACTTACTTTGAATTTAAAAAATATATATATTAAAAGGCGTGTATTGGCTTATTTTATCGATTTATGGGGTTTATGTAGTCCATTATTCGTTTTAGTTATGAATGACCATTCATTATGTATATGTACATGTATTACAAGGTTACCTTTGGGGGGTCAAATTCGATGAACATAAATTTACGACCAGATAACATAGAAAGTTTAAAATCCGTTTAAAATTACGCAACTTAGGTGTACAAAAAATCATTTTTGTATTCCTTTTTTTTAAGCGAGGTCTACTGTTCACAGTAGCATACTACCCGTGTAAGGTAAATAAATCACAGAATTGCTTAATTATAATGCCACTTTGTGATTTTATTCGTATTTAGGATGAAAGCTGGGAGAAATGAGTCAGCAAACGTTGTGATGAGCAGAGGGGTCCTGCATGGCTGATTTCTTCCTTGGTTGCAGTAAACTTGTAAAAACTGAAGTGTATATTTTCAAGCTTGGTTATCTGCAATGAAAAGTTTTGTTTTTCCATGGTCAAATGGAATTCAGGTGGTATCTCAACCACTAAAACATGAATAAATAGAAGATACATTGGATCTTATTGATATGAGGTTCTGAAGTGAGCGGCATGTCACTCCTTCCTGATTTGAGAAGGTGTATGTTTTGGCTTGAATTGGGTATCCCAGACAGGAGTACAAGCATGTCAATATCCTCACCTACAACGACGCTATCCTAAGTGGCTACTTTTGACATAGCTGTATCTCTTCTACTGCTCTTCTACTGCCTGTAATACTTGCAAATATTTTCGAAATTTTTTTTCAACATTTGTAAGAGACGGCTCTTATTACTGTCATTCCCCAAGAACTTCTATTGGGAAACAGCAGGGAATGTTTTCTCATAAAAATTATATCAGCTGAATTATATCAGCTGAAATTATATCTTGGAACGGTGGACCCTTTCTGAACTTTTAGTACCTCGTCGATTCACATCATTTTGGTATCCATCAAACACGATAATTAATTCCGACTCATATTGCTTCTTAACACAGCTGACGTACCTCTTGCAGATAAAACCAAATGATTCATTGCTTTTCCACAGTACTTTATGAATGACAATAACCAACGTGCATTTCAGAAACGATATTTGGATATCTAGAGGCTTGAAAACTTTGTAATGATTTGGTATCCTTTCATAATCCTTCTTTGCTGAACAAAGAAGGAGCAAGTTCGTAGGTGAAGTACCTCTTACAGTCTTTGCTATGCAGGTTCTCTGAAACAATATCAATGCATCAACAGTGGTCACCTGTTCGAAACCAATCTTCAAGGTGTTCGTGGCATCAGCAAGTGTAATTACTTTATCATTTCGTTTCAAGTGTAGGCTTTTGAAGTTTTTACCAATCATTTTTGCCATACAGGTCTTGCCTACTTCTTGGGATCATTGACAATTACCCTGCTTTTCACCTACTACTCCACTATTTATTAACATTATAGAGTCTGTTATGGGAAACGGATCGTGCTGAACAAACCATAGCTTCAGTTTCAGTGTATCATCCTTGTCTCGATCCACTCGAGAGGGCCTTGCGTCTACATACTGCTCAGATGACACTGTAATCACTGCAGTAAGTTTCCATGGTATCACAATATATTGCAGATAGACCTTCCCTTGTGTCCACTGTCCGGTAGCCTATTTAAGACTAACAGACCAATAGAACCCCTCCTCTCATCACAATGTTTGCTGACTCATTTCTCCCACCTTTCAACCTTAATACGAATAAAATCACAAACTGGCATTATAATTAAACAATTCTGTGATTTATTTACCTTACACGGGCAGTATACTATTGTGAACAGTAGACCTCGCTTAAAAAAAGGAATTCAAAATTTTTTTTTTTACACCTAAGGTGCGTAATTTTAAACGGATTTTAAACTTTCTATGTTATCTGGTCCTAAATTTATGTTCATCGAATTTGACCCCCCAAAGGTAACCTTGTAATACATGTACATATACATAATGAATGATCATTCATAACTAAAACGCATAATGGACTACATAAACCGCCATAAATCGATAAAATGGGCCAATACACGCCTTTTAATATATTAAAAAGATCTAAGTACTATAGTACCTGTAATACTACATGTAAATTAAAGTTTGAACAATGCATTTTGCAGGAAATTTTATGCTCTTTCGAATGGTGATAGACAAATGTTTGTGAGGAGTTGATGTCTAGGAGATTTTTCCAATAAACTGAAGAAAGTGCAAAAATTTCGATGTTTTTTGCTCACAAAAAGTTGTCCCAAGGGCTTTCGAGGTCGAAAACTTAGATTTACACTACTCTTACAATAACAAACAATATAAGAAAGAAAAATATTTTACCCTAATTAATGCAAGGTGGATTGTATCTATATACTGGACTAATAGGATAACATAGAAACCCAGTTTTCATTCGCAAGATCTTGTTTGAAATTTAAAATTGAATCATCATTCATTACTCTAGTCATATTACTATGGGCATGTTTACTGTTCGAATTTACTTTATTATTGTTCAGCTCTAACATTTGTGCATCATGATCTGATAATCCATTTAATATTGGAAGTACAGCAGAGACGATAGTTCTCTGCCGGTGTGTTTTCATGCTCTACCCAGTCACTGAGCCTAGCCTGCCAGTCATGCGCAGTATAGAACATTTTCAGCCGGTCGGTCATGCGCAGGACATTTAATATTTAGTTTGGAAGAAGATGTCGAAGTTGTATAGTCTCGCCACCGTCGTGTGTGCATAGGTTGTTTTAAAATTGAGTGAATCGTGATTAGTAGGCCTACTTGTTTCATGTTTTAGTTTTTTTCTTGTTAGTTATGTTTTAGTTATTGTTAGTGTTTAGTTAGTTGTTAGTTTTTTTCGTGTTATGCATTTAGTATAATCTAAAATGCCACCAATTCAATCTAAACTTGACAGAAAAACATTGCACAGTCAAACCCGAGAAGTTGTGTATAATGTGCATTCATTTATGAAAAGTGAAGCTGCTTCTGGGGAGCTTTTAATACTGCTCAAAAAGGTCCAAGAGAGAGTCAAAGCTGCTACTAAAGTGTCCGAAAGAACAATAAGAAAGCTAATTAATGAAGGGAAGCAATGTGCAGAAGAAGGCACCTCCTTTGGAACACCTGGTAAAGAACATAATGTACCAAAGCGCGTTACAAATATTGACGAGTTTGATAAATGTGTGATACGACGAACAATAAATAACTTTTACATAAATGAAAAAACAGTACCAACGCTCAGCAAATTGTTGCCGAAACTTCGAGAATCCATAAAATTTAATGGAGGTAGCACAAGCTTAAAATCTGTTTTATGCGAGATGGGATACAAGTGGAGAAAAACAAGGAATAGCAGAGCCGTATTAGTGGAAAGACATGATATTCAAAATCTGCGTGTATCATATTTGCGCGCAATAAAGAAATACAGAGAAGAAGGCAGGCCTATAATTTACGAGGATGAAACTTAGATTCACTCCACTCACACAAGACCAAAAAACTGGAGCGATGACAGCACTTCAGGCTTGGTGGTACCCGTTTCAAAAGGGGCAAGATTAATTATTATTCATGAGGGAAGTGAAGATGGTTTTGTTCCTGGCGCATTTCTCATGTTTAAATCTAACCGAAAAACCGGTGATTATCACCACGAAATGAATGCCGCAAATTACACAAAATGGTTAAATGAGAAATTAATACCCAACTTGCCCCCTAAGTCAGTTTTGGTAATTGACAATGCACCTTATCATAATGTGCAATTGCATAAAGCCCCTACAAGTTCTTCCAGTAAGAATGCAATGCAAGAATGGCTCCGATTAAATAATGTGCCGTATAACGATAAAATGCTGAAAGTAGAACTCTACAGCCTTGTAAAGTTGCACAAGCCCATCCGTAAAACTTACGTTATTGACAATATGTTAGCAATGCATGGGCACACTGTTGTCAGATTACCACCATATTCGCCAGATCTAAACCCTATAGAACTGATTTGGGCCGACATTAAACAATGGGTAGCCGGTCAAAATACATCTTTTAAATTAGATGACGTAATGAAATTCTGTGAACGAGTTACTGATATTGGTATAGAGAAGTGGAAAAATGTTTGCGACCATGTGAAACAAATTGAAAATCGGTATATTGAACAGCAGGGCATTGTTTGTTATTCAAGCTGGAGGAGACAGTGACACTAGCTTCAGTGACGACAATGATAGTGATAATGACTCTCACGGTAGTGTGTCTGGAGTAGAATTTTTATCAGACGAAAGTGAAATGTGTTAACATTCCATAGCCTTTACGCCTATACGTCTACTGGGCAATTGAGCGTATATTCAGTGCACCACGAAAGTACTGCAAATTACTTATTGAAATTATGTGTTGAGTTGCACCATGGATTCTACTTAATGGTCCAACAGCTGACGAGCGGAGCCACGAGGATCTCAGCTGAGCCGGTAAGTCACGTGTTAATGCTTGCAGTTCTAAACTCGCTTCGCCAACCCCTGTTCAAGGGCACCGGCATAGAAGCATCGGCGCTACTGTACTTTAAAATTAAAATGTTTTTCTATATCTATGAATATATTATCTATTGTTGTTTGGGAGTTGTTGTGAATTCTAGTTGGAAAGTTTACTATGAAATCTAGATTATAGCTACCCAATAAAGATATCAGTCTGATCTTCTTTTCACTGTCAATTGAGAAATCTACAGTGAGTCTCAGTCAGATTGGATCCGCCGAGCCGCGCGTTGGGTTCCCCCCAGATGACGCTCCTATCCCCGGTATGCGGCAAAGGAACTGCCCGGCAGTTGACTGACTTGTCCATGCGTGACAATGAAAATAAATGAAATAAGTTTGAAAATAACGAAAATAGGCACCTACCTTATTACAGGAGATGCTGGAAGTGTCCTCCTCCTACATCCACACATTTTTGGCATCGTGATAGGAAATTCCGATTAATACGCATTAATTGTTCTTCCGTTATTGAGTTTATCTCTATCCTAATGTTTTCTTTTAGTTCTGACAAAGTACAGAATAACACTTTCACGTCTGTACAACACGAGAACAATGCTCAACTGCAGGCTATGCAGGAATAGTTGACTTATTTGCGGGGACACAGCTGGCCGCGATGCGGGAAGTGTTGAGTCATCACAAGAGAAGCGCGGCAAGCGGGTGCAATCTGTCTGAGACTCACTGTACATTAAAGTCCCCACACAGTAGGCTGTGCTATTTACATTAGTAGGCCTACTATACAGTGAATTAAGAACCCTTTCTAACTGATTTACAAAATAATTGAAATTACCTGATGGTGCCCTGCAAATGTTAGTAGGCCTATTACAAATGTATCATTGTCAGAATCCACTCTGGCTGAACAACATTCAAAATCCTGTTCTTTACAGAAGGAACTTGTGTCTGTATCACTGAAATGTAAGTTTCTTTTGATAAATATACTCACACCTTCACATTTTATGGAGCGTCTACAAAATTTTGAACATAGTGAAAGTTATCAATTTTTAATTGTTCCAGATCTGTTTCTGCAGAGTGGTGTTCCGTTAAACAGATAACTTGAATTTCCTGTTTAATAGAATTAATTGTATCCTGAATGGCGAAGTTAAATTTTTCAATTTTATTTTCAAGCCCCCTTATGTTTTGATGAAATAGTGCAAATGATTTATTAGTTCTAGCTTTTGGCCTGAGTGTGTTACTATTATTGACTTGAGATATGCATATATGCATATATATAGGCCTAAGCTGTTGGATTTTTTCACTTAGATTTCTCCTAAAAACGAGTCGAGCCACCATCTATGACAGGAATAGGCCTGTTACAATCTAGTACATTACACTTAGTACAACTCCTCAGCAACCAGTCTTGCCAGTGACTTCTTTCCTCGAAGGTTGAGATGGAGTCCATGCCTTGTATGCTCTTCCCATCTTAAGCTGCTAACAGAAACAATATTCAAGTTAATATGATCACTAGAGAATTTCCTTATCATTTACCGGTACAGCTTTTACCTTTGATTGAAGCAAGGGCTTGTCATACCTGTGGAATAATTCAACAAAGTCTATATTAGTATGCATGCTGAATGTTCTTTTTGAACATATTGTAAATCTGCAGTATAAAATTAAAACAAAATCCTAAAGTGAACTGCTGTGTGGGTTAACAATACATGGAAGAGGGTAGGGGCCCTATACAGGCCGTGGAGGCCCTTAGAGTTTCAGGAGGTTTTAAATAATCAGCAGGCCTAAGGTTGTCAGTCTTCCGCACCTGCCAGATTTCCTTACTCATTTGTGTTAGAAGCTGTCTGGGGAACTTATAAACGATTGCCAGGTATGGGAGTGCAACCACACCTAGCTGGCAGACCCTTAGGTACCAACGGATGATTTTGCAGCAGTATGGCAACTCCTAAACTGGCTACATAATAGGCTAATGACTGATACAACAGGGAAAAAGTTAATATAAATTTGCGCTTTGTACTGTTTTCTTAATTATGAGAAACAGTGCAATATTTTGTTAAGAAAATGTTATCGGTAATTGTTACTATTTATTATAAGTACTTGTACCGGTAATTAGCTTTATAGTAATAAGCACAACTAGAAAAACATTAGGCTATATTATTAAAAAAGGAAAATAGCAGCAGTGTGTGTTATGGCAGCTGGGTGAGATCTCTTCTGCTAGAGAGCAAGAATCAGAGATCTTTAGCAAAGTGGCCAGCAGGATCCGGAATTAGCTGTCTGCTATAGGTGAGGCTTGAGGGGATTGTAAATGTGGCAGCCCTTTACAGATTGCATGTAGAACAAGCTTACATGGCAGTCGTTCATAGATTCCATGGTGAGTCGTCCCCAAAGCCATACTGCCACCAGAAAAATTAGGCCAAATGAAAAATCCTAATACCTGGCAATAATGATATCTAGGTCTGCACGTATTTAAAATATATACTTTGTTTTTCAACTATATCTAGCCTAAAACATACTTAATAGCATAATCAGACTGAGAAAATGGTGGCTCGTAGGGCAACATTTGGACCATACTGATTTTTGTAATTAATTGTGACCATGTAAATGACATTTAAGTCCTTGTAAATTTTCTACTTTTCTCATATAAATTTCCTTTCCACAGGAAAAAATGGACTTCAGAGGTCAGCATGGTTCTGAAGGAAAGAAAGACAGATTAAATGAAGTGGACGAGCTTGTTCTGGATATTATTGGGAGAGATAGCCCTTCTCTTTTGGGACTTCCAGTAACAGAAACATGGCAGGAAGATTCTACTCCAGAGTTTGTTCCAGCATGTAGTTCAGAATACACTCCACAGCCTCAGCAAGAGTCATTTTCTTCCTCATCTTCCTGTCGCAAACATAAGACACCTCCAGAGTTGTTTGATGATGTAGAAGAATTAAAGAAGAAAAAATTACAGTTGCAAATAGAATTATTAAGGAAAAATAACTACTTGAGACAGTTAAAAATGATGAAAGCACAGCAGGACTTGAGGCTAAAATGCCAATCAGATGAGCACAAGTAAATTTTAATTATTTAATATCAGGTAAGTTGTTGACTTGTAATATTGATAATTTTAACAGCAAGTTATTAAGGTCATTAATACATTGATTACCAAAGGCTGAGCAGTAGCCTATGTGTGACATGAAATTTATTATACAGGTTAAATGGATTGTTGTAGGAACTGGAACCTTTACACCTAGGAATTGTTCTGAAAATCGTTGCACTTGACGAGCTGCCTGCGTTAACATGTACGAATCATACATAAATACATGCTGCACAATAGGAAACATTAGTAAACATATACTGATCCATAATTGTGATTAAATAAGGGCACAATTTTGTTTGAAATACTTCTAGGATGAAATATTGTCATTTTACTCTAGCGAGAAAATGCAGAATTTTGTGTTCTTATAAGATTTTGTTTTTACTGCAACATTTTAGTTTTTTTAATTAAATAACAATTTTCAAGAGAAATGATAGGCCTAAGTGATAGATTATTGAAAGCAGCATAGCCTATTATGTAGACCTGCATATTAATGCGAATAAATATTCAATAAACAAGTAGAGTAATAAAGACTTTGTGGAAATTTATACAGTGAAGCAAGTATAATAAATTTAATTTACTATATGAGTTGACATAAACACACTTTTTGCTTCACTTACCATATTTTGGTATGATGCGTTTCAAAGAGCTTCCTCACCATTTTCAAACACTGTCAACTGCCAAATCCTTCTCAAGAAGATTCTTTTGCGCACCTGGTGGGCTTTTTATGAACTTTCTGATTAAACTGTCTTCCTCAGGTATTTCGAAATTCATTAGGCTGTTCTTGAATTTTGCAATGTAAATTTTTTCCCCAGATTTCCAGATCCTTGTGTTTACTGACAGACTTTAATAATTTAGGTTCTTTCGAAATTTCATGGTCATATTTCCAAACGTGTGATGCCACAGCTGATTTTTCAATTTGACAGTTTTTGATGTTTGATGTGAGGTATCAATCAAACAATTTTTTTGCTCCAGTGGTGTTAATTTGTGTAACATTGAGTTATAATAAGTGTTCTAGCTAGTATATCAAAACTAAAATGTTATATGTTAAAGTCGAACAGAATGTTTCATTTGGACATCTTGATCCAATTCAATTCATTCAATGAACAGTAAATGATGAGGCAAAAGATAAACACTAGTGATTAGTAATGGTGTAGTTATTATAAGTAAGGGGAACATATTTAAATAGTGGTAGCATGTGAATTCTAAATTTCTAGTGCCGGCAACTATAAAGTAAATTGTAAGTAAGGGGAACATATATACAGGGTGTGGCATTTAAAGTTCCCATTTTCAAAACCGTGTAACACATTTATTTAACAAAGAGACAAGCTACATTGAACATTTTTAAATGGCTTGGATTTACAATTCTAGTCTTACTTTTTTAAAATGATTGCCTTGAGATGCCCTCTGTTAACTTTAACACATTGCTGCAATCTCCCTCGTACACTGGCCATTACGCGGTGTGTGGTGTCTTGCGTAACATTTGCAATTCCCTGCTGAATTGCATTGTTAAGACTGTTTATGTCAGAGAGGGCATGAGTGAAAACTTTAGACTTCAGATAGTCCCATAGGAAAAAAAAAAAACTGCTGTAGTAAGGTTGGGAGATTTGGAGGGAAAGAATTCGGCCGGGGAAACCAGCATGAAGGGTGTCCATTGAAAGATGTGCAGTATGTGCTACAACACCATCCTGTTGAAACCACAATCTCTGAATATCCAAGTTACGATGTGTCTATTCTGGTAGGAAGAAAGTTTGCAGCATGTGATTGTAACGGTCAGAGTTGACAGAAACCGAAGCACCATTATCGCTCTCAAAGAAGTAAGGGCCAATAATACCCTGTGCTGCAATGGCGCACCACACCACGACCTTAGGACTGTGAAGTGGCAGCTTGTGGATTATGCGTCAATTTGCAGGAAATTGCACATGTTACGCAAGACACCACACAATGCGTAATGGCCAGTGTACGAGGGAGACTGCAGCAATGTGTTAAAGATAATGGAGTGCATCTCAAGGACATCATATTCAAAAAGTAAGACCATAATTGGAAATCCAAGACTGTAAGCCATTTAAAAATGTTCAATGTAGCTTATTTAAGTTTTAAATAAATGTGTTACACGGTTTTGAAAATGGGAAACTTTAAATGCCGCACCCTGTACCTAATAGTAGACTGTTTATAGCAATGGTACAGTAAATTGTAAATTATAAATTTCTAGTTTGATCCAGAGGATGACTAAAGATTTGAATGGATATAGGCCTATTTTAGGCTGATGAGTCCAGAAATGAAGAATAGAATAGCATTTTATTTACACAATTACATACATAGTTAACTACATCAACATGCTTTAATCCCTAGGTTATATGCATGATTGAGGTGAATTTTAACAGCTTAATGGCTGTTACCTCGCTATGTAAATTTTGCCTCCCAAATTTATTCGCTCCACCTTATTACCTTTCATATTCTGTTAAGTGGTGTGATATTCCTTCCTCTTTCCTGCATAGCACACAGCCTCTCATTGTCTTTCCTTAACCCTTTCAGAAATGTCCTTCCTTCCAGGCTTATCACAATAATCCACATACAGTGAGTCTCAGACAGATTGGTGCCGCTTGTCGCGCACCGTGTTTATCTTGTGATGACTCAACACTACCCGTGTCGCGGCCAGCTGTGTCCCCGCAGATAAGTAAACAATTCCTGCATAGCCTGCAGTTGAGTATTGTTCTCGTGTTGTACAGACGTGAAAGTGTTATTCGGTAGTTGTCACAACTAAAAGAAAACATTAGGATAGAGATAAACTCAATAATAACGGAAGAACAATTAATGCGTATTAATTGGAATTTCCTATCACGATGCCAAAAATGTGTGGATGTAGGAGGAGGACACTTCCAGCATCTCCTGTAATAAGGTAGGTGCCTATTTTCATTATTTTCAAACTTATTTCATTTATTTTCATTGTCACACATGGACAAGTCGGTCAACTGCCGGGGAGTTCCTTTGCCGCATACTGGGGATAGGAGCGTCATCTGGGGGGAACCCAACGCGCGGCGCGGCGGAACCAATCTGACTGAGACTCACTGTACTTCTTCCTTCTCCACTCTGTTTTGATTACTCTCTATAATTTCAGAGATCTTTTGTTTACAAAGCTACCCCAAATCTCTTGTTTTTTTATGTCCTCCATTCTTTTTCTTACTTTCCTCCAAAAACCCTTTTTATTACCTGATTAATGAAGAAGTCAGATACAAGATGGTGTTATAATATGGCTGTGACCATTCGCAGATTGTGTAAGAAGTCTGTTAGAACATATTTCTTGAGTGAGTAGCATATTAATCTTAATATCGTTTTGTTGCTTGCAGAGAGCTGAACTTGATCAACACTGTTGCCAGAGCAGTAGAATGTCAAAGAATATTATACTCCAGTGGTATCAGAAGCTGAATGGGAAGGTTACACTGGATGCATTTGATATCCTGCTTGATCAGTATGCCCTTGAGACGAAACATACTATGCAAGGTAAAATTATTTCTGTAGTTTTATGAAGATGTATCTACATCTTAAATGTTACTGTACACTAACAGTAGAAACCCCGTCACATAATCACTAACTGAATCATTACAAAGTTTAGAATGAAGTTTTTTTAGACAGTGAAGCTTTACTAATTATTCAAAAGTAGTCGAACGCTTAAAACACTTTTAGCTCACTTTACGTAATGTCTACTTATGCAAAATCACTTTATGGTAAGAATATGTTAAATACCGTACATCTGGACTCATCTATTCAGAGAAAAAACTCGCTAGAGCAGAATGAACTTGTAGGTGTTCAATAACAAATGTATTTGGAAAATGCTACATGTCCATGACTTTGAGATCTACTAGAGTAAAACTTGATCAAAGCAGAATCGTATTGGGACCAAAAGAGTTTTCCAAATTGGACAAGTTTCTGGAGGTTACATAAATGCTATCAATAAACCATGCATCGTAAATATGGATTTGTAATTATGCAAGTATGTAGTTACATAGACCTACCTTAACTCCTGTGCAGTTGATGTTCTTCACTTAGCCTATTTGTATATAATGCAATAGAATACTAATCTAGTTCCAACTAAAGAATAAAGTAGATGTAAACAAAACCACGTGACCTGATGGTTTCTGATTGGCAGTTGGACGCACAACCCCTCCAGGCTCTTGCTTGTCGTCTTATTCCGAGTGTTAATGTAGTTTCTTCAAAACATAAAAAGTAAATATTGTATTTGATGTACGACTAAATTAAGCACATTTCTCAAGTTTGTAGCAACACTTTCTATGTGATTTAAGCAATACCATTATTATTATTATTATTATTATTAGTTTTTTATATTATCAGTTGAATCTAATGCGACGTGCAAGACTTAACACAACAGAGGTATGAAAAAATAACACAGTCACTTGTCATTTATTCCTCGAAGACAGTTAATGTTTAATTCATACAGTGAAAACAAGCTTACCACAGCTATTATAAATAATAAAAGACAGCAATACAGTTCAAGGGCTGAAGCTAATCTGACTTGAAATCTTTAGAAATTGAAATATATTGTTCTACTTCAAAATCGTCATCATTCATTTTAAGTGTATTTTATTGTGATAATAACGTTTAATATCATACTTAAAGACTGTTGAGATCGGGATTTACACACTAACTTCACTTAACAGGTATATTTACCTCAGATGCATTTCGATGGACAATTTCCACCATCATCAGCTGATCCGTCAGAGTGACAGTCAGATCAGCTGATGATGGTGGAAATTGTCCATCGAAATGCATCTGAGGTAAATATACCTGTTAAGTGAAGTTAGTGTGTAAATCCCGATCTCAACAATCTAAGTTTGAAATCACTTCACTGTGTATCTTCCCAACTCAAATTATAGTTTAATATCATATTTAGTAATTCTTAATCCAGGTGTTAGCAATTTTTAGGATAGGCCTATATCATAATTCAGGTAGGATGGCAATGCATGGAAAAATTGAAGAACTAATAAAAAAAACACAACAATTGACAGACTTAGTTTTGCATAAAAGGATGAGCTGAGATAGGTAATGATTGAAACTGATTAACTTAGATAATGCTTGTAGAAGTTGAGAATCTTTCTTTTGTGTTTAAGTAATAGTAGATGTAGAAAAATGTAGCAGATCTTAATTTATTAGGTATTTCTCCAATTTTTTTTTGTTTTAATTAATTTAATTACATTGAATTGTTCACCTATTGCAATAACAAATGTGATTCTATCTTGTCACAGTTTTGCCAGCAAACTCTAATGAGATATTCAGATAGTTGTGGTTGTTCTCTCTAGATTCTTTGCAGTTGTGTGCAATCGGTGAAGACTAAGGGCCTGTATTACCCCCTGCCGATAATTCCTCCCGATACATGACTTCCAAATAGCTTAACTGGAAGGTGTCTTGTAATATCATCGCTGAACTGCTATCAGCAAGAGCACAGTAAAATTTTGTAAAATGATCCATAGCTCATTGAACAAAGAGGTGTGTTTGTTGTAGTTCGGTAGGTCTCCACTAAGTGCAGCAGCTCAGATTTGTATTTGTACAATTAAATTACATAAGAACATATCATTTTAAGTGCAATTCTATTTCATTCCTATGTGAGACTAAAATAACGTTTTTGTGTAAATTAAATCTTTCAGCATCAGTTCTGAAATTCAGGTGGCCGGGAAGCTTCGGAGTACTGCCATCTTGTTTGAATCAAGCTTCCCTAACTAGGCCTACCAGTTGGTAGTTTGTCAGCCACTCCATCCTCCTGCTAGCTTAGCTGGGAGTTGACTTCCCAGACAGATTTTTGTCAGGACATCATAGTATGCAATTCTTTCCCAACTTCCAGATAGGTTCTCTATCTGGCAGATAAATATGATATCAGGTGGTCGTCGTACAGGTCCTAAGTGAGGTGAAAGTATGCTTAACACTGAATATTTATTTGAATAATTATAGTCTTTCGACCTAAATGGTCACCTTCAATTAGCGGTCATATCAATAGACCATTTTTTTCTGGAACCCATCAATGATTACCGGTAACTCTTTACTGATTTTGATTTTGAAAATTTCATAACCTTCATTTAGCGATCATTTGTACTTAGGCCATTTTACGGAAAAATGACTGGTGACTGGTTTAGGCAGGTTTGGTTGTATTTTCATTTAATACTTGAGATATTACTAAAATGCTTCCTTGAGTGCTGAGTTTCCTAATTCTTCCAAACTTCATCCTGATGATAAATTGCATTGCCCTCAAACTCAACCCATCAAATAATGGATTTAAAAAATAAGCTTTAACTTTTATAGAATAATACACAAACTGAATGATGACTCCCTGGAATAGATAATTAAATTGAATTTTATATTTGGAGTACAGTAAAACCTGTCTTAAAGACAGCGACCACCTCCTTTAAAGACCAATTTTTCTAGGAATGGACAGTAAAACCCACAAGGCCAATGTTATTTGTACCCCTATTAAACGATCACCCCTTTCCCCGACCAACGACCAGAGTTTAATTTTCGTTAAACTCCTCTATAACGACCAAAATCGTAAAAAATTTTACTCAAATGATAGGCATTAATCAGCATTTGAAGAGAAATACTGATGACTGTGGGCACTGCAATTTTTAATGCAATGTTTTGGGTTGTTTTCTTTTCGTGTTCTGGGAAAATCCTTACAGTAGACAGCGTACAAGTACCGTACAGCGCACGGCGTGAAAAGAACACATTCCAATCTCCTACTTCTGACCTGCTTGACATTTAAGAATTCATGCCTTTATTATCTACATGATCACAGTGACTTGGGGGGGGGGGTAATTCTATTTCTTATGAAAACGTTTATTCAGTGGACATGAGGGGGTTCTGAAATTCTCGATTCTAAGAATCGTGCTGGACAAGTCCCTTTCATTGTCCACCAAGCAAAATGTAATGTAGGGAAAATAGACGTGTCTTTCTTTTCCTGGAAAACATTACCCCATTATACTGTAAATAGAGGCTCGGTGTTCTTGACCTGCATAGCTTAAAGTGTCTTATTGTTGTGCTGCAAATTTTAAATACATTAAAAGTAAGTAATAATCAACTGTGTGTTACATAAGACACCTACTGTATTGTACCGTATTTATTCTATTGTATTTTCACTTTCAAGACATAAAAATGCATTCCCCCTATTAAGAGACCACCCCTCTTAAAGATCACTTTTTTGTGGAACCAGTAATGGTCGTTATATAGAGGTTTCACTGTAGTTTAATAAAAGAACACTGGCATATTTTTGTGGAGTGTCCAATATGCAAAGTTTTAAAAATTTATATTAAAACTTAATTCACTCATAAGTTCTGTTTTTGTTTTTATGAATACTGACTGTCTTACTTCTGCTTTTTATTAAAGGAAGCCTTGGATGAGGCCATGTGGCAGCAGAACAAAGCACAACATCGCCGATGGAGCAGCAGTGACAGTAAAACTAGGAGGAGGAGTGTATCCCTTGTGGGAATTCCTGCTCGTCACTTCCCACTGCCTGCACTATTGCTGTTTAGAACACACTAAATGGGTGCCTCCCTTCTCACTATGCACGCGTATACATATGTACACACAAAAAGTGTTTCTCAGTGACTTCAAGTGAAGCATTGACATTCTTACATAGCCGGTGCTCAAAAGCGAAAATAGACAAGTTCAGGTAGGTGAAATGTATTATGTCCAAACATCTCTAACCCTGATACCTGGTTTCTGTCATCGTCATTATCTTTGTACAAAATGTTCTTATTTCTAGTCTGTTAGTGTGTGTGATTGCTGAACTGAAGGTTATATGACTGCGCTTGTATCACATGTAGTGATTGTTTTTATAACACCAAAAGTATGAACTTCAGTTATTGATGTATGGAGCAAAATTCTGGTTCTGTCACATTTGTGTACAAAATGTACACCATTAAAATGGATGCTTTCTTATATATTTTGTGGAGATTTGTTTCCAATTTACAGGGATATGGCAAATATCTGGTTTAATGTGCTTGGAGCATTTTGATTTTGAAATATTCCCTACATTCTGCCATGTTAATCTTACTATCATATTACCCTTACAGTGGGATGTGGTAGCTAGAATTCTATCATTTACAAACAGATTGGCTTAGTATGCCAGTATATTTACTATCTATGCTTGACCTTCTTTAAAAAAAAATTATGTTCTCTAGGCTATAAGCTTTAACATTCACTGTCATATAATTTCATTTTTATTTGCCAAGCTCTAGTGAAAAATAACACGACAGTAAATTCATTTATCTGGAAATGAAACTTCATTCTAGTGATAATACTCCAACTGGTCAACATCTTTGGGGAGAACAGGTTGTTGGCTCTATTCTGTGTATGCTAAACGAGATATTTCGTGCCATTGCTGAATGCAGAAATGTATCTCCACAAAATATATAGAGACACATTAAAAAAAAAAAAAAAAAAATCTATATGATGTGCATTAAACGTATATCCTGTATTTTCTTTTTCAAGAATATTTTTAAAAATCATATACTTATCGAGCCGGAAATGGAGAAGAACGTCATAGGCTTAACAGTGTAACGTTTTTAATGTGTACAACTCTTCATAGCAAATCAAGTTTCAGCATTAATTTTCATATTTAGTCCTATTAATTGAGTTCGTGGAGGAATTTTACTACTGTTCTGTTATTGTTGGTTACTTTTAAAGTTGAAGCAAACTAACAAGAATGACTGTTTCTTTATTATCTACAGTAATACAATAATACAGTAAATACAATAACAAATTTTTTTGGAGTTTTTGTGCGAGACATGCCCTTGTGATTAAGTTAAGGTGTTGCAATACAATGTATCCATTTTGTGCAGATGCCCCAGTTTTCATTTTCATTCACTGCAATAAAACAATATCGTCAGATTATTTGTACGAGACAGGCTCTTATAATTAAGTCTTCTTGAAAAGTTGTTAGTGTTTGGTTGGCTTAATTGTAGACCATGTCCTTTGCAATTCACAACAGCCTTGGCAAATGTTAGATTCTAGAAATTTCCACATGGGATTTAGGGATCTAATCTAATCTAATGAAACTGTTACAAGAATATGCCAGTTTCACTTCTATTGTTAGAGCAATACATTGTTGCTTTTCTACTGGCTACAGTTGGCCTGGGTAACACCAGTCAGGATCATCTTGGCTTTCTGTGCCTCAGGTTGCAGGTTCGATACCACCCCAGGTTGATGGCATTTATGTGTGCATAAGTGTGAGAGGCCAATGTCTGTAGATTTATAGACATGTGAAAGAATCCCTGCAGTCCTAAGTTGCAGCACATCCCCGTTGTTACTGGCATCAACACATCAGAAAATGTTACAGTTTGATTGGAAATAGTTTTTGACAGTCGGCTATTGCATTTAATGTTCATGGTTCTCAATGGACAGCACTCAGCGCAGTATTTATCAATATATTGTTTCCATTTACACTATATACAGTAGAACCTCGGTAATTCAAGCCCCGGTATTTCGAGGTTCCGTGTAATTCGAGCTGGTCTTAAGAAAATTAAAATTTTCCATAAAACTAGAGTAAAATCCCGTTTTTATACCGTGTCCGCATGTATGTTTACGCACTTCCGAATGTGTTACATTTTGAGCTTTCTTTCAATTTTTCCATGCACAAAAATGCAGGTAAAACTGAATTTTCGTTCATAATACACAGAAATAACCTTGGCTTCAGACTGCTAATGCATTTCTATTACAGATTGACAGAAACCGTTAGGTTATCTTTCATTGTCGGGACCTCATGTCAATCATACGGTGCATACAGTGCATACGATCCTTTCAGAAAAGAATACTGTATTGTTACAGTAATCCCTACTCAGAAACAATGGTAATTTCAGCAACAATGGTATTTAAAAGTGTTTTCCTAGTAGCGCCGCTTTCCCGTTCCACTCCATTAAGAGTCAGACAATGATTAAATCCTTAAAGGATACCGATGTAGCAAATTGGAAATGTTTGCCAATATACATACAGGCCTAATAAGTATATGTATGCCTACAATATTGTTTATTTATTTATTTATTTTTTAAACCATTACTGTGCTCATTGAACATTTATTTATGTTTTACCCATTAATTTAGTGATGTTTCCGTATAATCCGAGTTTTTGTAATTCGAGGTAGCCTCAGCCCCAATTAGCTCGAATTATCGGGGTTGTACTGTACTAGTAGTTCTGCCATTTAAACTGTATATAATGAATTATTAAACCTAAAGAATGTGGTAATGTTGCCTGCAAATTGTAGTCAAATATGAAAGCTTTGTAATTAATATTACTGTGCTTATGATTTTCTTAGACTGGCTGCACAGTAATGTTGTTGGGGTCATATACGATAATGTGGTATTATTCATCTAAGCCAGTGGTTCCCAAACTATGGGTCGCGACCCACTGATGGGTCGCAGGAGCAATTTTGGTGGGTTGCAAAAAGGGAGGGAAAATTTAAACTTGTTTTAAATATAAGGAAAGAGTGTTTAATTTAAAGAATTCAAACAAAACTTCCATAGCTGAAGGAAACTTTTATTGCTACCAAGTACAAAGTTAATAAATCTATTTATAAAAAAATAAAGGAGGATAACAACAATAAAGGGAAATTGAGGAGAGCGACTAGAAAATGCAGTTGGACAATGTTCTTTATTGAAATAACCTTTTCCATTTTTATTCTAACTGTGTTTTCTCAGCAGGGCATTTGAACAAAAAAAATCCCTTTAGGCAGGCCTACAGGCGGAGGTAGATTTCGAAGTGCTTTTGGTTAAATTTATTGTCGCTGCATAGCACTCTTCTTCTTTAGCCTTGGTATGGCAAACCTGCAGTAAAGAGGAAGAGCCTACAATCAATTGTTTTGACAACAATAATAGGATATAATATTCTGGGAGGCCGTGCGCAAGATTAGCAATGAATAAAATTAGCAAAGCCGCTAAACAAGACAAAATTATGATATTATAATAATTCTTTCAAGTGTTATTATTTTTAAACATTAAAATCTCGCGTCATATGAGAGCTATCAAGAAACTATTTATTGATTTGTAGAGTACTCATCAAGAGCTTTTCAACGATACCCCACAAGACGTGGTTTCAAAAGTTTCGAATTTTTATCCCCCACCCCTACCCCCACCCCCACTCGAACCCCCGAATCGTTGGTGTCACTGTGAACTCTATAGGGAGTACTCTAATTTATTCAAACAAAGTTTCCCTCTATACTTCATAGGGGCCGAGATATACATTTTTAAAAATTTCAACCCCCTCCCCCGACCACCCCCTTGGGCCAATTTTGCTCATTAACGAACTTGTCCGAACTATTGGGCCTAGAAATAACATAATAAAATTTGGTTCAAATATCTTCAAAATTACGGCCGCTATCGTGTAAAGATATATATATATATATATATATAAATATCACAAATTTTTTTTTTGAACGGGCGGTGGTTTCGTACTTAGGGGAGCATGAAACGTAAAGATATGAAAGAATTTTTCGAAAATCATAAAGTGGTATCCATTGCAATAGGTAGATTTTTCTTCGAAAATCTACCTAAAACTATTGAAAGGCATATGAAAAACATGTGCTGTATTTTATATAACTTACATTGGTTATCGTTATGTAAGTTAGTAGTGGGTTGCAAATTTTTTTTATATAGCCTATATTGATTATCGTTAGCCCTATGTAGTAGTGGGTCGCGAAAAAAAATTTCTAGGTGAAGGTGGGTCCCAGGACAAAAAAGTTAGGGAACCGCTGATCTAAGCTATTGCTGTCTTGGGATGTAAACTGAAAACTGCGCTTTGGAAACATTGGTTTAAATAATACAAAAGCAAGGCTTGATGTAATTGCAAATTGCCATGGTGAAACAAACTAAAACGTCCTATTTGAATTCATTGAGGCATTGGGTATGAGTCAATTTCTGTCTGGAAGTAACTAATGAAATGTGTTTGATGTTTCATGTCTTTTTCTTTGCTTGCTACTTGTGTATCGTAAATGAACACACAGCTTTCAACTTAAATATAAAGAAGACTTTATAGGAGTTAAAAGTAGTAGTCTTTCAGAGAATTTATAACTTAAAAGACAAAAGCGCAGAAGGGAAATGAAGGTTTAAATTTAATCTCATATTATAAGTTTAACTTTCTGTTAGGCGTGTGGGTTCCCCTAACTTGGTTTATTTTCACTGGGGATAGTGGACTCATCCATACTGTACAGAAATTTTTAATTAATATACCTCAGTGTACTATGGAGGTAGTCTATTATGAAGTATTTATGAAAAAAGTTTAAATTTTCATATCTGTACGATTTAGACAAATAATAGTATGTTTTGAAAGCGAAACTTTTTATAAGTAATAGACCATTTAAAATATGTTATAATACCCATGATGTATCCGTTTTACCAATATTATGCAAATGGTAAAAAATGTCTAGAAATCCAACGTGAACATTATATGAAAAGGGCAGCCGAGCATTAGTGTTTTAATAAAGCTTTTTTATACTTTTGTTTTATCATAATGACATGACTGAAAGATTGTGGCTTTTTAATTTATTATTAAATGAATGTTGAAATGCTACTTTTGTTATTCTGTGGTTTATAGTAATTTTAAATTAATTGCACAGTTAGTGATCATTCACACCAAAATATTAATTGCTAAATTTTTCAAAGAGTGTCTACCCTTGTGATTTCATTAAATAATCTTCTACGGGATTATAAAATGAACATGACTGTGTGTACAGCATATTCCTCAAACAGTGTTTTTATGGAAATTGAGATTATGAACAATGTTCAGCAGAACTTGACTTTTATCCACTGGCCGGAATTGAATCATATCATGTTCAATGAAGTGTAGTACTGCTACTAAAATCAGTGGCTCTTCAGATAGTAACAACTAATGTTTTCAGATATACTCACTTAATCTTTAAGAATATTTATTTTATATAAAGGTTGTACAATGATTGAAAGACCTATTAACAAGGATTGATTTCAGTCTAAGTGGAATAGCATTAATGTTGATGTTTTAAAGAAACCAGGAGTATGGGGAAGTGTTGGACCAGCAAATATGTGATAAATGTGAGAGTGAACTTTTTTAAAATGAGAAAAAACAGGTGAGTTAGCTTGGGTCTGATGATGGAAGGTGCAATGTACAGATAAATTTAACACAAATGTATGTTTTAAGCTGGGTCTCCACTGCTTAACATTTAACACCAACACCAACATGTCAAGATTAACAAGTTGATATTGAGATGTATATTGCAATTTTGCGTTCCAATTGACTTGACATGCAAACCCAGCATGTTGAACTTAACATTTTCAGATGTTAATTTGTTTTCTGGAAAAAATGGACAACATACAAAGTCAATTGACTACTCAATTGTTTAATTATTTACTTTACTTTGTGATTTAAATTAAAAGAATAAATTAATAGTACAGAACAACCTTTGATGAGTACTGAAAACCAGATTATCCTGGGCTTACCTCAGGATAGGATAGAGTAGAGATAGGGACCCCCGGGTGATATCTTTGTTTCGGGAATTTCCATCAAACAAAAAGCAATTAATCGAATTCCATAGTTCTCAATAGTACTGCATCTACTTTTAAGGTTATTTTTTATGACATACTGCATTTTTTAAAAATGAGAAGAGTTATTTTGAAAAGATCAAGACATCTGTACAAAATTAGTATTTAATATTAGTATTGAAGAAAGTCATAGACAGTTAACAAGAAGATAATAAGTATAAAAAATTACTCTCATTTTGCAATATTGGCTGCCCTCTTCAGAGGCGTTTTCTTTTTGATTGTTATTAATTATTTATTAATTTCTGTTTGTAACTGTGCCAACCCATGTTAAGTCTATAACACTGTAGTGGATGCAGTTGTTAATTGGCAAACCACTTGACTTTGTATACTTCAACAAGTTCATGATGAACATTTAACATATGTTAACTGCAACTTGTTGGTGTTGAATGTTAAGTAGTGGAGACCAGCTAAAGGGACCTAGAACCATTGAAATAGGTTCAAAAGTATTTTATAGATAACGGCCTGTAATTTATTATTTTTGTTTGTATGTATTTATTACCCACATGATATTATGCTACAGCATTTCCCCTTCCATGTGTATTTTTAAACAATCAGTTCTATATTAACAAAGTCATTGGCCTTTTAATATTTTTTGATAATTTCTATTCGAGTTTTGTTTCATTTAAGTGACATGCAACGATATCATTTTATGGGATCAGTTTCTATGTTGTACTAGATTGAGTATTTCATACAGCATTATTTTCTGGTCTATCTCTGATTCTGAATTTTCATTGTCATAAAACTTGTCTTCGCTATCTTTATTAAGTGCCAGTATGGTACATCCTAAAATTAGTGAGGAAAAATGTCTGTCCGTACACACGATAACTCGAATATACTTTTATCAGGTTTTCAAGAAACCTAGTATACGCACTTATAACATACATACCGGTATTAATAAATTGGTATGTTGGGGACAAACAATTGAGAAGACTTAAGGAAGTTATTTTCTAACTCTTTGTTGCAGAATTCTATTAATTATCATAGCATCATCATGACATAACATACTATTGGTACCCGTACCATATATAACCTATCAGTCAGAATTTACGTTTAAAATAAAAAATTCATAAAGGTAAAGAAGAAAACTGTATATAATTTATGTTTAATTAACAGTGTTTGAATTTGAAAGAAAATTATACAAGATATCTTGGATATAGTGAGATAGATTATGTTGTATTTAAATGAAATGCATTGCCAGTATTTGCATTCTTCCGTTGATAGTTTGTATTAAAACATAAGATACTCATGTTTACAGAATAAGAAATTGAATTAGATAGTTTAACATTTTATCAAAAAAATTAGTAAGAAACCAATGATCATAGCTTTGTTTCAAAAATAAGTCTGATTTCTTGACCGCTTTTTTAACTTTAGGGTAATACTGGAACAGATGTAAGGTACGGTTCTAATTCTGGCTCAAGGTTGTATAATAGCTTCATTAAACGGTACTCAAAATTGTCACTAATTAAAAAATTATTTGAAAAGCATATAAAATTATTACAAATTCATAAGATAGTCCATTAACTTGACAGACAAAATGTTAAAAATATAGCATACCATACATATGTTTAAAAATTTACAGAAAGTTTTTTTAAATATATATAAACAGATATTTAAAGATTTTTTTTTATAACTACATCCCAGCCACAAGCGCTAGCTTATTTGAAAGTATGCCATTTATGCTTTAATATAAATGTAAGATGCTTCAAGAGGGGATTTCAGGTGTCAAAATTGGCAGGGCCCCTTTGTTTAGAAGGCAAGTACTGGTAATACCCTGGTCTAGTTCATAAACTTACAGCACTTGAAACCCATAACCTGAAGGGGAGGGTCCCTGGACTGTGTAGGGTCCTACCACAGCTGGTGACCAACCCCTCCTTGTTACAGATTTGAAGAGTTGACTGGAACTTATGAATAAGCTGGTTCAAGAAGTCTTTTTAGAAACCAGTAAAAAACTGTTAAAACAAGGGAGTCATATTTCAGATCATGCTGAAACCCACCTTCAGATTTCATAGGATTAGTACCCAAAAAATCAGCTGTCAGTTTAAACTGCAGGACTATTAAATTGAAGCGTGAATTTTGAATGCAGTCCTTGTATACCTGGTCATTAGTTACCAAACACCATCTCTTTTGTTCTTCCTGTACCACATCAACAACTATGACTTTACAATGACCAGAAGGATGACTTACCCTCTGCGTTTTTGAATAATCGACAGTCACCATTGGTATTTCAACAATAGTGTTTCATCCTGTTAATGATACTTCGATTAATACAAATCATTTTCTGAAAAAAAATATTAATATTGCTTCAACTGAAAAGAGTATGACATAATGTAAAATGGGAAGTTTATTAATTCTCTAACTTTCAAACAGATACTTTTTTAGGAAGTAGTGTGTGGAAATTCAATCAGATCGCAAGTGATCCCTTAAGGGGATATTCTCGGTGGATTTGTTTGCGGGGTGCGCTAGTCCTCTACATAACACTAAAACCTAAAGACGACAGGCACATGCAGTCCTGAACCTGGGAAAGGGATCCCGGCCAGGAATCGAACACAGACTGCTGGAGTGAAAGGCAGCCATGCTATCGCCTCACCACATTGGTGGATGTAGGAAGTAGTATATATATGTCAAGTCAGGGGCTTTCATTTGTAGTGTTAGTGCATGTCATTCCTATTACATCTTCATGCATTTTCCCTAAGCAAAATCTTGTGCTTAACTTCAGATCAAATCCCTTCAGATCACGCTGACTGAGGCTCCCTGAACATATATTCCCTGCATGAATTTCATACAGTAGTTTGGAACTGGCAGCTGATATTTTGGGTGTGTTCTGTTATCTGGATAGCTAACTTATATTATTATATACCAAATTTCGATTTAGGTTTTGACAAGATTCCCTTGTCAGTTTTATGCCTCTGATTATAGACAGAGAGATGATTTCCAATACTTTAGTTTTATTTTTGTATGTACTTCTAAGCTTTTTATAACATAAATCTGTGTTTGAAAGATGTAACATTCTTGAATAATTTATACTTAACTCATTTTTTTAAGAATAATGATACGTATTTGATTCATGCTTTTAAAATTATGCTTGTATCCAATATTACAGATTAAGGTTACAATGCATTCTCTTTGATCTCAAAATAAATGAACACTTTCTGATATGATAACCTTTTGAAAACAAAAGAAAGTGTGTTTTGAAAATATTCTTATGTTTCACATAGGCCTAACTATATGTAATGTTATAATTTGTTGCAGTTAATAAGAATTCATCGGATATATTCTGGAAAACAGATTTCTTTAATTGTGAAAATCTGTTAATGTTATGTACGTTATATTATTTTTAAATATTTTGTTTTACATTTGCATCAAGATATAAACTCTCAAATAAAAGATATAATTCGCACACTTTATCTTGAGCTTCACACTCCATAATGATGAAAACCGTTCATATAAAGAAGGCCTCACTCGAAAAAATGAAGATCGCGACCCGTCCCCAGTATTACCATACCCAAAAACTTCCCGTTGAGGCAGTCTTGCGCTACCGTCAATTTTTTTGTATTTGTTTACATCATATTATTCTGAAAATGACAGAATAAATCCAGGGATATTAGAAGAACAGTACTGGTGTTGTGGAAATGGTCGATATAAGTGACAACGAAGTTAAAAATAAAGATTCTTTAAACCAAGAAGTATCGGAAATCAGCGAAATAATGAACCAAATAAATGAAATGGAAGGAAAAGCAATTTAATGTGTTTCAAGCTGAATCTGTCGGAGAAAAGAACAAGTCAAGTTTTATTATTTCGTTGTATGAATTGTGTTGTATTAATTACCTACAAACTTTCGCGAAAGGCATTTAGTTAAATTACATCAATTCAGGCATGTGAAAGTGCGTATTCAAGTAGGCCTACATGTACAATGCTACGACTTTTAAACGATTTTCTATATTCTGAAGACTGGGAGAGAAATTGTCTAAATAGGCCTAAATATATTACCTTATTCATTTCTCCAGCGATACATTCTACTATAATATCTGAATCAATATAAAATCTTTAGTTTGGTAGCGAGAGTTGGAAGTGCTACAGATTACAGTTAGTTCCATTGTGACCCAGCATGAAACTACACACGTTATATTTTCTGGTAATTGGCAACCCTTTAGAAACAACGTCAATTTCAACTCACTGCCTTCTGCAATAGTCAATCTCTTATACTGCATGCAATATCAGCTCCCCTCACCCCCGCATTTTTTTGGCTCAAGATAAAGTGTGAGCATAATACTATATAAAGTGTTATGTATATGACTTTATTATTGTATTAAAAGTATCTGAATTGGTACAGGAAGACTTTCTTTTGAACCCTAACCACACATAACTTAGTGTAACTTTACCCTTCTTGAAAGGTTCGAGCATGGGATGACAATAAATCCTAAATTAATGATTTTCATTCTATTACTGTTGTTTTTACCACTAAATATTTTGGTGTACAAGAATAATTTAGTGAACGACGAACCTGAAATAGTTTACTAAAGTGAATGGTGAGATCTCCTGTCTTTTCTGCCACCGGGCATTTGCCCAATTGCAGAAATGAAATATATATACAATACAATACAATACAATAATTCAATAAAATGTATGATGACTTCTGTTGAAAAGTAATCCATTGCTCTTAGTATATCATGCTTTCTATTAGTTAATCGTAATGTGACCCTTGCAATCAGCTTGCTACACAGTCAGCCATTTCTTAGTACAGTAATTAGAATACATGAACATGAAACGGCAAAGATAAAATTGGGTGAGGGTACAGGTTTTCCCTCATCGCTTCATGTTTTTTCCCTCAATTATATTTAATATGACTCCAAGGAATGGTAAACCTATTATGAAAGTAATGAATAAACTGTGGAACAGATTTTAGTATAGCACAAGAGTTCATCAAGGTCAAAGGCTACCTATAGTTTATCTTCACATTACATCATGCAATTCAGATGACCAGAATGTATGTAGGCGTACAAAGCTTGTATCACTAGAGGGTAGATTTTGGCATATTTGTTTGTGTTTTATTATCACTGGCAATTTATGCTATTTTAAATCAAATCACCCAATTTTATAATACATAATTACAGATAGTTTGTTCATATGCCTGATATAAATACATAGGCCTATATATAAATACACACACCCACATGTATTATTCATGTACACAAACCCATACATATTCCAGCATATTGACTCATACAGAACTACATGTACTTCAGTTTCAGCTCAAATTTAATTTTGCTTTCAAAAAGATTTTTTTTTAACCTTTTTCTTGAAATTAATGCTCTGGTCGACTACTGCATCCAATGCTGCCATTGCAAAACTCAGTCTTTCCACCACCGTATCTTCCTTTAATTTGGCGATATCCAAGCCCTTGGACTGGAACAGACAAGATAAAAATATGTCGGTAAGTTATGTATTATTTCATAATTTATCATTTTCAGCATCTTTTCATGTCTACTTTTGTCCTTTAAACTTTATCATTTTTGGCTTTGTTAACTTCCTTGAAATTAGTCGTATTGGGAGGGGAATTTGGTAAACCGTTAATTGAAATACGTAGATACTACGCCTAAACAGAAGGCCTTCACAGGGGTCGAGAATAAAAGCAAAATGGTGGTCTTTCAAATCAGCGTACAACACAAAATACCAATTATAGCGAGACAAGTTAAGTAACAAGTTGTGTAGTAGCACAAGCAGAAGGGAAGTTGGCGCAGAACCCTCTTTTCCCCACCTAGCTATCCCATCACTAGGCCACAGCACCAACGAAGTCTCGCTGTCAGGCATAGTGGCTTGTCGATCGGATGTTCGCTCTGTTTCTTGGAGTAGAGGGGAGGAGTGGAAGTAGAGCCAAAGGCGTGATCGATGCTTACACGTTTGTTATTTAACTTGTCGCACTATAGTTATGGTTATCATGTTGAGTGCCTAATTGCAGTGGGAATCATGGTGATTGATATAGGCTTTAGGTTTCCTCACGATGAAGAACGGATACGAGGCTCGTACATAAAGTAAGTTTCCCTGGGGCCGTTTACACGAGCTATTTTTTAATACATTCGCCACTGGAATTCAGACTTTGTCATACCATTGGACCAATTTTTGACTACCTATTTTGAAATCTGTTGCCTGGGATTTGAACCATTTCCACCTGTGTCATCATCCAAACGCTGCCTTTGACTGACCCATTGTGATTTGCAGCACCCTCTCACCTCTGGTCAGGAAGTTGACGTGGAGAATGTCCCATCTGTCCCAGAACACTGCATTTTGCATTCCACTCTCACAACGTCTGCCTGAATTTCTTGTTGCATGCAGATCCTGCTGCATGGTGGCAGAGTGCTATGAGACAGGTATTGCAAAGCTGGTCCCCCAGTATGACATGTTTCAATCCGGTTGTGAATGTGATGAAAAACAGCTGAACACTTGATGTATCTGTTGCATAAATATTTCATTGAAGTTGTGTTTTTCTTTCTGTAAACGGCCCAAGGGACTTGCAGATCTAATACAGCACGAGCATTTCATTCCAAATAACATCAGTGGTAAGTACTAAGCTTTGTATGTTATAGGATTAGCCCTACTAATGCATGTAATTACAGGTTTTCGCTTTAATCATGCAGATTTTCATTGTGAACTATATTTGCATGCACAAGACGTTTCACATTACAACATACCCAGTTTTTATTGTTATTTTTTCCCCCCTTAATTTCTAACATAATCCTGTGAAAAGATTATCATTCACGAATTATATTTTTCATATATCACATGTCAAGAACTGTATCATTCAAAAATGTTCATTTTGTAAGAAATTAAATAGCAATAATAAAATGTTCACGTTCTTTGCCATTTGATATATGCAAGAAGTTCCGCACATTGCCAGCAGAGGGCAGGAGAAGACAGTATTGAATGCTGCTGCCATCTGTTAGAATTAGTGAGCACTATTTGTCTAGGGCCCTCCAGTTCTCAGCCTACGGTGCATGCGCATAAGAAAAATATACTATTTCATATAGGCAAGAAGTTGCGCAAATTCCCAGCAGAGGGCAGGAGAAGACAGTGAGCACTATTTGTTCAGGGGCCTCCTGTTCTCAGCCTACGGTGCATCCGCATAAGAAAAATATACTATTTCATACAGGCCAGAAGTTGCGCACATTCCCAGCAGTTCAAGTAATGTTTATCCTTCTTCCCAGAATTTCTTTAATGGATCCTTCCGCTGAGGGCTGGTCATTACGCTACCAAAACCATTCGCCACATTTTTTTGCCTAATCCCTGTGTGTCCTCCTCACAGAACACAAACTCCTCCTAATCGAAACCGCCCTCTGTTCCCACGTTTGCGTTCCCATTGCTATCAAGCAGCCTCACAGAACACAAACTCCTCCTAATCGAAACCGCCCTCTGCTCCCACGTTTGCGTTCCCATTGCTATCAAGCAGCCAAGTCGATTTGAGTGAGAGCAAGAGTGGACTAACGTGCATTCGGATTCTCTTATGTTCAACTACCAAACACATTCTCTTGCAAAGTTACAAACTGAGGGGTCTGGTGTCTAATTACTGGAAAAGTGGTGCCAGGGCTGAGAATAGAAATTCACTGCACGGGCAACAGATGGCGGCAGTAGTAGTACTGGGTACTGATTGCTCCTGCCCTCTGCTGGGAATATTTATCACTAGGAGCGTAAATAAATCCCGTCAATTGAGATTATATTGTAATTTATTTATAATAATATTAACTTATACTTAAAAAAAACATGGCTGAGAATAGAAATTTACAACACAAGGAACAGATGGCAGCAGTAGTAGTATTGATTGCTTCTGCCCTCTCCTGGGGATATTTATAAGAAATAGACGAAGACGTTGGAGGGCTGGTCAACGGACTCGGAATGCAAAGGTTCGATTTCGCACTCGGAAAACAGAGGTTCGAGCCTCAGTACAGACAAATTTTAAATTTAAATATAATAGGAGTTATTAACAGAAATAGCCGAAGGGGTTGGAGAACTAGTCTTCAGACTCGGAAATAGCCGAGGGGTTTAGACGGCTGGTCCTCGGACTCTGAAGTCAGTGGTTCGAGTCCCAGTAAAAACAAATTTTAAATTTTTTAAAATTATTAAAAGGAGTATAACGCAATTAAAATTAACTTATATATCAATATGAGAAATAGCCGAGTGGTTTAGATGGCTGGTCTTCGGACTCTGAGGTCAGTGGTTCGAGACCCAGTAAAGACAAGTTTTAAGTTTAAAAATTATTAAAAGGAGTGTAACTTAGTTAAAATTTAATTTATATATCAATATGAGAAATAGCCGAGGGGTTTAGACGGCTGGTTTTCGGACTCTGAACACTGAAGACAGTGGTTCGAGTCCCAGTAAACTCAAATTTTAAGTTTAAAATTATTAAAAGGAGTATAACGTAGTTAAAAAATTTAATTTATATTTCAACTTGAGAAATATCCGAGGGGTTTAGACGGCTGGTCCTCGGACTCTGAAGTCAGTGGTTCGAGTCCCAGTAAAAACAAATTTTAAGTTTAAAATTATTAAAAGGAGTATAACGTAATTAAAATTTAACTTATATATCAATATGAGAAATAGCCGAGTGGTTTAGATGGCTGGTCTTCGGACTCTGAGGTCAGTGGTTCGCGACCCAGTAAAGACAAGTTTTAAGTTTAAAAATTATTAAAAGGAGTATAACGTAGTTAAAATTTAATTTATATATCAATATGAGAAATAGCCGAGGGGTTTAGACGGCTGGTCTTCGGACTCTGAAGTCAGTGGTTCGAGTCCCAGTAAGAACAAGTTTTAAGTTTAAAAATTATTAAAAGGAGTATAACGTAGTTAAAATTTAATTTATATATCAATATGAGAAATAGCCGAGGGGTTTAGACGGCTGGTCTTCGGACTCTGAACATTGAAGACAGTGGTTCGAGTCCCAGTAGAGTCAAATTTTAAGTTTAAAAATTATTAAAAAGAGTATAACGTAGTTAAAATTTAATTTATATATCAACATGAGAAATATCCGAAGGGTTTAGACGGATGGTCTTCGGACTCTGAGGTCAGTGGTTCGAGACCTAATAAAGACAAATTTTAAGTTTAAAAATTATTTAAATGAGTATAACGTAGTTAAAATTTATTTTATATATCAACATGAGAAATATCCGAGGGGTTTAGACGGCTGGTCTTCGGACTCTGAAGTCAGTGGTTCGAGTCCCAGTAAAAAAAAAATTTAAGTTTTTTTAAAATTATTAAAAGGAGTATAACGTAATTAAAATTTAACTTACATACCAATATGAGAAATAGCCGAGTGGTTTAGATGGCTGGTCTTCGGACTCTGAGGTCAGTGGTTCGAGACCCAGTAAAGACAAATTTTAAGTTTAAAAATTATTAAAAGGAGTATAACGTAGTTAAAATTTAATTTATTAATATGAGAAATAGCCGAGGGGTTTAGACGGCTGGTCTTCGGACTCTGAGCATTGAAGACAGTGGTTCGAGTCCCAGTAAAGTCAAATTTTAAGTTTAAAAATTATTAAAAGGAGTATAACGTAGTTAAAATTCAAGTTACATATTAATATGAGAAATAGCCTAGTGGTTTAGATGGCTGGTCTTCGGACTCTGAGGTCAGTGGTTCGAGTCCCAGTAAAGACAAATTTTAAGTTTACAAATCATAACAAGTAATATATGACAATGAAAACTCGAATTAAATATCAACATGAGAAATAGCCGAGGGCGTTAGAGGGACTGTCTTCGGATAGCAAGGTGAGTGGTTCGAGTCGCGGTAAGGATAAGTTTTAAACACATACATTAAAATGTAGTCTATCAGTTAGCAAATAAAATTATAATAAACTTGTATATGACTTGAAGTATTTCGTTTAATTTCGGACTTATAATATATTTCTAGAAATCTTGAAGGCTCTGGGCTTCGAGTCTCTGGATCTGAAGCCCAGGGCCTTGGATTTCTGAGAATCTTTCTAGACGGAAATTGGCGGCAAATTGAATTTAAGAAGACATACAAACCTTACACTTGTATCGAAGCCTCGTGGCGCAGTGGTCTAATGCGGAGTGCTTCGGATGGAAGGGTGCAGGGCACGGATACCACTCCTGGCAAGATTTTCTCTAAAATCTAATTCTGAGCAAAATTCTGGCCAGGAGCTAGCGAAATCCGGCCAGCTGGGTTTTTAGAATTTTCTGCTGGATGGGATGGAAAATTGAGTGACAAGATTGAATTGCAACCGGCAAAAAAATTTAAAATGGCTGCAAGCGTTGGTGGGCTGTCCTCCCAACGCTAGGGTACCTGGTTCGAATCTACACATAACCAAATTTTATTTTATTTTATTTTACTTTATTTTATTTTGCCTAATCAATGCTTACAAAACACAGAATTTTTTGCTAATATCGTTAAAGCTGCGTGCTTCCTATCTAAAGGTCGTTGGTTCGAATCCCGCTTAATTTTTTATTATTTTTTTAAAGAACAATTTTACTATAAAAAATTGTGTGGATTCGAAGCATCGACCTTTAGATTCAAGGATTGCACTTTAGGCAATTGACAACAATTGATTTACATAGTATATGTAGTGAATCTGAAATTCTAAATCGATTTCTATGAATCTATGTAAATTTTCAGATCCCAGTAACTCAAAAATACAATTTCCTGAAACACATACATCTATAAAATTTTACATTTGACATAGATATCTCCTAGGAAGCGCTCACACGACTTTCCCTTACTTTTACTACAGTTTTACTTTAAAAATTATGTTTTTGTCAATTTCTCTAAAATTGCTGAAACGTTAACCATTTTTACTAATAAAACTAAAATTTTCTGACAGGTAGTTGTAAGCTATTCCTATTTTCATATTTATTACACCGAATTCAAAAAATAGACTAGACTGAATGCGCACTTATTCATTGAGGTCACTTACTCTACAGGGTGTGCAATAGTCAGTTTACCTGTACGTTCATATTCATATTTTTCAGTTTTTCTCCATTATTTCCTGCCTCTTATCTTTCCCCTTGCTTCCTATTACTTTCCTTTCATCATTCCCTCTCTCATATTTTTCTTTTCTTCGTATCTCCCTCTCTTTTTCCTTACCATGCCTCATTCCTTTCATATCATCTCTATTTTACTTTCTAACTTTCCCTTTTTCTCCATCTGCTTTTCCTTCATCTTTCTCTGTCTGTCACTTTTCATTATTCTTTCCCTCCTACCTTCCTTTAACCGCTCACTTCTACCTAGCTTTTATACTTTAACCTTCTTTCTAACCTTTCCTTCTATATTTCTCACCTTTAGTTCTGCCCCTCGCTTCTACGAATTATCACCTTTCATCATTCCTTCCCTCCTATCTCTCCCTTCTACCTTTCTTCATTCCTCTGTTCCCTTTCCCTTCCCTTCACACATTCCCTATCTTACTTCCTCTCTTACTATTTCCTTTCCTCCTTCATTCTTTTTATAAATCCCAAATCCGTAATAATAAAATACAATTGTGGTTATGAATGAGCGACTGAAGTAAAATAGATTCCAACTCAAACTCTTACCATGTGAATAGAATTATGGGCTTAATTGCATTTTCGTGGTTAAACTGACTGATGTATGCATAAATACGCAGGACAGAAAAAGTCATGTGAGTGCTTCATACCAGATTTTGTTGTTGCAGCCCTTAAAAAATGCCCTTCTGATCCTTGCCTGCTGCTGTTTGAAAAACGCATATTTCTTATAGTGATATATAATTTATATACATATGGTTATTAAATTGAGCCTTGTAAAATATATCTAAACACTGTACTTAATTAAACACTTTGAGCCAAAATATACAAATGGACCGAAATTATAAAAATTATAAATTATGTTTACTCCGTATATAATAGACCAGATGACCATGATAATCATCATTAAACATTAAAATTCAGATTGTGTAAAATGTTATAAGCATATAGGCCTATTACCGGCATTATTTTTGTACTAACGTACAGGTTCTTAATGACAATATTGTACCTACAGGAACCGTATATGATTCATTAATCTTTATATTGCAGTCGCTAGTGAAATTTTAATTGCAACATATTCAATCAAGTTTTTCCTTAATAAACATTCATATTTTATGTACGACTTTTTTAAAGACAAACATGAAGAAAGTCTATAAAACGTTTAGACAATATTTCATAGCAAGTGTAGGCTAACTTTTGTCGCTACGTACATTAGGAAACATATAACAGAATAGCATTTAAAATGAATGAAAACTACGGACTAAAGGACTTTTTATAAGCGAAAGATTAAATATTAAAATAACACCAATTAACACTTACATTTCCTTTTATGATATAAGCAGTCAGTAACTTTTGTGCAATGACCCCTTAAATACACAACCAGGAGCACGCAGAGATCTGCAAGGGCATAAACCCTCGTAACAAGGCATAACATATCAGCTAATATGTAATGGTCAAAACTTAAAATCTAACATAGTGTATGTAAACATTGCTATGTACAAATTAAGGGGATATATATACCTTTACAGCATTGAAACATGCAAGAATTTACATTTGTGTATCTTTGCCCCCATCAACTGATTTAGTTCCAAACTTTGCATGCATTATGTTCATTCTTTTTACAACAGTAATATTTTATTCACATTTCAATAAGAAAATATTTTTAAGTGCCCAAATGGTACTTTAAGAGATTATACACGTTACAGGAAAATGTCTGTCTGTCTGTCCATGCAATAACTCAAATAGGCTTTATCAGATGTTCATGATTAGGGACCGGATTCTTAGGTTTTTACCTATTTTTTTCCTTACTTCCAAAACAAAAAGCGCTCATACACTTTTTCGAATCATGTCCATAGGATTCACCCACGTTAATTCTGTGGCACCTAAAAATACCTAAATGGGGTATAAAAACCTAAATATACCTAAACGGGATATAAAACCTAAAATATCTAATTCAGGCTCCTTTTTTGTCTTTTTTGTTTGTCAGTTGAGAAATCGATATTTTGCGGGGAGAGAATAATTATTGTCGGATAGAAATTAATACCACCATCGTTTCATTTAACCCATTGTCGTCTAGGATGGACAGTATCAAGAGAGGAAAAGAGTACCGACGTATTCCTTTTAAAATATTCGTACGAACAACCATTGTTGCCGTGATTTTTGTGTTTTAAAGCACTTGTTTTTTGTTTGCATTTAGTACTTCCCTGTTAAGAAGACGTGTTAATTATGCCAAAACAAATGAAATCTAGTTTATTACAGCTTTGGATTGGCGATTATATGAATTTCACCACAGATGGCAAAGTAATATTTTGTCAAGCCTTGCCAGAAACACGTATTATTTACCTTTCTAGAAAAGGGGGAAGTTTTCGTCCCTAGTTGATCTGTTGTATTAAAAAAAAAAAAAAAAAAAAAAAAAAAAAAATGTTAACATGCGTAACAACCGAAAAAGGAAAATGATCAGTTTCACATTATCCACATCCAACCGTAAAGTATTTTACTCACTAAATTAGAAGCATCGGATTCGAATCCTGAGAAGGGTAGTGTCTAGATACAGTATTAACTATTAACTAAGAGATAACAGGAAGAACTTCACAGTTGAGAATCTTGAAACATGCTGTAACCAGGAAATGTGAAGCAATCTTATTTTCACTGCTTCTTTTGATTGTTTATGCTTCCTTTCTTCAATTGTATAACATTGTCTTAAAGCAAGTTTACACAAATTTAAGTCAATTTTGTTAAGTTAAACTTTACAAGTATTATGTATTCAATCCTATGTAGCATATTCAAATTCATTAAACCAATTATTCTACCCGAAAACGATATTTTGGACAAAAAACCTAAAAATCCGGTCCCTATTCATGATACTTGGTATATGAATTTATAACGTCCATGGCCTACTGATATTGGACCATATCGGTTAACCGGTACCGGAGTAATGACTAATTAAAGGCCACATGCCTTTTAAATGGGAAATCATGTCTATACTACAATGCTACATTTCTAATCATTGCGGGTCTTGACTCCAATGCAGTCAGATGTTTATTTCGTTTATCAAGTTGAATACTGTTTATATACAGAAGCTATTTTACTGTGAAATAATTAGGACAACGTACATTAAGCGGAGTTCTTTGCCAGTGCAATTTGTGAAATGTTGACATATTTAAATAATTTCTTATATCAGTGCATACGAGTATGAATTAAGATTAAGTACAAAATTTTAGACCTCTGTTCTTCTGTAAGCCCTGCTTAGTGAATCAATCTGGAGCTTAACTCGGAGATAGATTACAAAAATAACTTTCTGCATATCGTAACTGCAATTATCAGTGATTAAACAAAAGCATTCTAGCACTTTGTTACATCAGTTTACCTGATTTTATTTATTCTATTAATGATGCACAGGCCTCCTTTGTAATAAATAAAAAATATGCAAAATTTGATGGACAGATATTAAAAATTGTTAAGTTATTTCGGACAAGTTCGAAAAAAGAGAAAAAAACAGTTTTTGGTAAAGTAGTGGAGAGTTTAAGTCCAGAGTTTTTGCAGATAAATTAAGAAAATTCTTTCACAGTATTGAAGCTAAAAGTTCTTTCTTGATTATAAAATGACTTTTTTTAAAAGTGAAAAGGTATATTTTCCCCTCAAAATAATACACAAGAAGGAAGAGGAATTGTGAAAAATTGGTATTCAATACAGAAAGCAGTAATTGTGTTATTTGAAATAAGTTAACATAAGCAACAATACATAATATACTTAGCTTATTAAAATATAAATATTGGAATATCTATTTATGTATCAAGTACGCAAATTAATGCTTTAGCGGACAAATCTAGTATTATGGTCGAGGCGTAAGCCAAGGCTGAAATACTGGATGAGTTCAATAAAGTTTTTGTGTACATGGTGCATACAATATTTTTTAGTAAAAGCTCTCTAAATTATATGAAATGAAACCGTATAATTAATTGTAATGGAAGGTAAGTCAGCCATTTGTTAACGTCATATTCTCATCTGAATCACGGAACGACAATGAACCATACGTACCAATACGAAATGCAGTATAGATGCAATGAGTCGCTTTTTGTAAACAATAATGCATAGGAACTAGTTTTTATGAAAAGCTTGTGAAAATATTAATGATAATCCCGAGGAAATTTCAATCCAAGTCAGAGACATTGAACTGGAGCTGATGTCAGCAGTAGACAATGAGAAGGAATATATTGCAATTAAATGCTGGTACATTCATGTTTCTCATGTGAACGAAGATGTGAAAAGTTTTATATTTGTTGTTATATAATGTTTTGCAAAAAACCCTGGTAAAGTTTCTGATTATTATAAAGAAACATGTTGGCTTAAATTTGTTGTTTCATGACCATTTATATGCTTAAATCCATGTTAAAGTTAGTGTGACTGCATCTGGATTTTGTTTATAAATTGCCAAGACAACTTTAAAGTACTAGGCACATAAAACTGCATTTTGAATGCAGTTTTATGCAATTTTAGCGGCCTTGGTTGCTAGAATGCAATTTTTCGGTGTGTTACCAGTCTGACAAGCAGCTGTTTTAGAGAGCGTGTACTAAAAAGGTAATATGATAAAATTATGCATGACAGGAGAAAAGTGAACTCAGCCTGTCATGAGTAATGAAAATAGGCCTACATGTTTTATAGCATTACCTGCACATAGGCCTATAACAATAAATGTGTAACACTTTTTAAATATCCTAAATAGTTAATTATAACTAAATATATTTATAATACCAGACCCAACATCTAATGATATACTGTCAATCTCTCCACGGCTCTGGGCCAACCAAAATACCACATTTTGATTTTGTGAATCCAATGTATTTTAGTGTTATGCCTGTTGCTCACTGTCAAATTTTTTCGTTGAAATTTACTGTACAACTAATTTAACCAAACGTGTAGTCAAATGCCTCTTGTTAAAGGTCAAATAAGTCATCAAACGCACGCTAGCAAAATATTCTCCCTCTGTGGTGTAAATTTCGCAACATCGTAGTATTACCCTGCCACCTAGTGGTAGACTCCTGTAATCTAAATATTGAGCCACTCATACTCTGCTGCAAGATTTCCTTTGCCCTGTGTATTTGAATTTTTCATAAAAAGAAAGCTAACAGTGTGTGAAGCCTTGAATTATTAAAATCATTCATTGTTTACGGTCATTTAAAATAATCATGAAAGGAAAAAAAAATGACTACAGTGTTTTGCAGATGACAAGCCCTATGTCCTTCAACTGCATATATACGCGGTCCAATCAGAGACGGCGAGACGGAGAGAAGACTCTTACGGCAAGCGGTAGTCTTTTAGCCCGTACACGTGATTGGCGGTGAAGGAAAAGGCTTCTCATATGAAAAATACTGTATACCAGGAATCGAACCAGAGATCTCGTGATCTACAGTCTAGCTCGCTACCACGAAGCTATCAAGGAATAATGGAAGCGTCCGTGAATCATGCATATACAAGTATGGCTCTTTTGTATTCCCGCCTCGCATTTTCATTTCGTTGCTGTATGTCAACGAGTCGTGTTCTCATAATGATTTTTAATACTAATCCGTTCGGAATAACGACATCTACACAGGCATATACCCATGCTACTTTGATGGAGCTGCATTGCTTAGGAAAAGAAGAATATGTGAGATAGGAAAATGGCTGCACTTGCAATCTTTTAGCTTGCAGACAAGTTTTCCACAATAAGGCCGGGGGCACGGGCAGTTCACGTTCATTGCGCTGATTGGCTGGTTCGACAAATTATTTGCTGGAATTAGAACATGTCCTATATGCCGAAGCGAATAACCAAACGTTTGCCTAAAGGAAAATTTGATCGTTAGCAATACCAATTTATTTGTTGAAAAGTGATAGTTGTGCAATAAATTTAACAAAAAATTTGACTGTAAGCAACAGGCATTATAGTTGCTAGTTGCGATATGACTTTTTAGGGCCATTCTCCAAAAAAAGGGCAGATTTCAATGTTAGATTTTAATTTTTTTTTTGACAATGTAATTTTTTGTCTGCAATATTTCATTCTGCAGAGTATTACTGAAGTAATGGTCCTACTTACGGAGTGGTATTTTGCACTAAATTAACAAGGTTAGAAAATGGTGCATTCACGGAGGGGAGAAAATAGTAAGGGAGTGGAAGTTCTGTGAGAATTAGATTAAAATTACTGCATTAATTGTTATCATGAATAAGAACAATATTTATTACCATACAAAAGGATTAACACACAACTTTTTACTTATTTTTATCTATAATAGAGTATCACTTTCAAATCATAACTTTAAATTAAAACCTGATATATTGTCATAAACTATTAGGCTTTACCAGTATCTTCTTTAAACAAAAACAATAAATGCAGACAGTCAAATATGTCATCAATTACAACATTAATTACACCCCATGGAGAGGACTCAAGAGTAACAAAGGTGAGATTTTTCTCTAATTTGTCAAACAGCTTGAGAACATTTGAGGTTAGAAAATCCCATTTTTAGAGTTTAACTCTTCATAGCTTATTATTATAATTTATAGCAAAAGTAAATATAAAAAATACAACTTTACTTTTGGGTGTACGTTTCGAGTCCAAGGAAGATAGAAAGACTACAGTGCCATCTCTGTGGAAATAATTTAACTTTTATATACATCTCCTTTATAGATTATAACAAGGCATTTGACTCAGTGGAACATAAATACGTATTAGGAGCGTTACTTCAACAGGGAGTTCCAACCAGTGGTCACGAGTGGCAAAGACAGGGAAAGGTGGAAACTACTGGGTCACCCCTGACTACACATCAGAGACTAGTGGAAGTGTGACAGTGTCAAACAAAAACTCCTTAGGACTTGCTCACTTAAGGAGTTAAAGTTTACTGAGCTATTCCCTGCACAAGCAGGAGGCCATGGCCCTTATGGGATGTATTCATTCATTGATTGTTTCATGGAGGAGGTCTCACTTGGGGACAGGAATGTTTAGTCCAAAAAATTGTCTTTACAAAATGATATATTTGCTTTTCAGTTATTAATGACCCGTTTTTTGAGCTGCTTGTTCATGTTATAACACTAAAATGGAACAAAAGTTAAAGTCTGTTGAATTATGAAAGAATGAAAATGACAAGTCAGGCATGGGGACATGACATGGAGGTGAGATTTCACATACTGTGCCCTAAAATGCAGAAAATCGTAACTTTTGTTTAAAAAGTGGACTATGGGATCAAATAGACCTTATTTAAATCTAACTTATAATAATTCATAATCCATAAATACTTATTTTACACCAGAAAATCAAATGTGACATGAATCTGCCCATTTTTTGGAGAATGGCCCTTTAGTTAAAGCGACGTTAAATTTAAAAAAACCATTAGATTCGAGACTGATGTAAATCAACAGAAAGAAGAAGACAAGGAAAAGAGAACTATCTACCAACCAACTGTAACTTGTTTTCATTTACGTAGGAAATGGGGATTTGCCGTTAAAGTTTTCTATTTTAACCCTTAAATGCATGAAACTCCGTTTTTCACGCCAAATATAAATTCGTGGCGGACTGCAAAGAAAACAGCTAACGCAATGACAAGGCTCATTCTATTACATGATAAATAAATAGTTATTAACGTACCATGACAATTGTGATGTACACATAAATCACAGACCTGATCAGAATACAGGAAATTTATGTTTTCACAATGATAGCATAAATGGGAAATGGATGAAAAGACCATAGCCCTCCCCCAACAAAAAAAAAAAAACACTATGACGTAAAATACGCAAGTATGAATATGAACTAGATGTAGACTGCAAGATACGAGGGGTTCGGTACAGCTTGATTATTCTATTAGCCAGTGTGCAATATAGGGTCTCGCTTCTCATTGGCTGCATTTGTAGCCAACCGTGGAAGAGAGCTAGAGACATTGTTCAGCTGACCAGCCCCATTCACAATAACAGACAAACTTTGAGAAACAATACACCAGACAAAGGGAGGACAACTTTTACTTTCTCTATCCGTTAATGAGAACGCTGGTGTGGTCTTGTAGTTAGCGTTGCTGACTACAGATCCGTCTGCCCGGGTTTGATCCCCGGTACCTCCTCGGATTTTTCTGAGATAGGGTCATTCCATGTCAAGTGAACCAATGGAAAAACGTGACCACCTCCGATTTTAGTCATACTTGGTTGTCATGAAGTACCACCTGAGATATGTTGAAGTACAAAATATCAGATTTTTATGTGTTGTAGTTTTCCAGTTATACCCTTCTGAAATATGGAAAAAAACCAAATTTTCTGCATAAGTGCAATCACAAAATGACGCATAAATCAAGCTGGAATTGACATAGATGAGTGGGAAAAGTACCAAAATGTAGCTTATATTATGAGCTTTAATTTGATATGTCACACGAGTACTTTCGAAAAAAAATATTTTCAAGGTTACCCAAAAAAAATTTGAAAACTGAATTTTTCAAAAACCTATATTTTGAAAATTTTGAAAAAAATCTCACAGAAACATACATATTTCAGCATCATGTCCTACAAGTTTTGTTATGGGATCGAAATGGGATCATATTTTTTTACATTTATAACAAATACTATGCACGCTGGGTAAGAATATATGACACAGGAATATTGCACTTAATTCTAAAATCCATTCCTTTGTCCAGGGAGTTGTTTACCAACATGCATATACCAACTTGTGCAAGTGGTCAAATGGGTATGAGTAAACACAGTCTGCAAGCATGTGAGTCAGCCAGGGAATGCAAGTTGTAACCTGTTGGACCTGGCTTCAGTTGTGCCTTGACTCTCATGCAGTGTGCTTCCTTTCTTCAAAGGCTGTACAAAGACTGTATTGCTGCATGTAAAGTAGTGGGTTCAGTGATTAAAATAGGCATTGTGTATTTCCCCAGTATGGCTGAAAAAGTAAGTGAAACAGCAAAGATTTTCTGCTGCAACCCTTTCAAGAAAGACAGACATCAGGGTGTGAAAAGAAGTGTGAGGCCTGTTACTGACTGGATGTGTGACATGTTTGACACCATTGTGGTAGGTATGAAAATTTGTGACAGTTGTAGGAAAGAACTATCAAAGCAGAAACAGGTTACAGATACAACAGATGACTGTTTAGTACCAGTAGCCAATACCACTAGGCCTACTAATGTTGATGAATCATTTGTAGCTTTAGATGTTACCTTAGAGTACCTTAATAAGTCTCTAAGCTCTCTAGAGGAGTCACCTGTTGCTAAGAGGAAGTTGCAAATGAAATCATACTGTGATAAAAAATACAGTAAAATAAAAAAATGTTTGACAGAAAAGGTACTAACAGCAGCAAGTACAAATACAGAGAAAACTGTTGACCATAAATCAGAATCATGTGAAGTCATTTGTCAGCTAAAAGAAAAGTTTCAAGAAGAAAATATAAGTGTTAGTGAAAAATTGCAAATTTTAACAGTACTACCTAAAAGCTGGTCATGCAGTGAAATACAAAATGAATTTCAGGTTAGCAACAGAATGGCAAGAAAAGCTAAAGCATTGGTGAAAGCGAAGGGTATTCTGGCAACACCAAATCCTAAACCAGGAAAGGTTTTAAATGAATCTGTGATTGAGAAGGTAATAGGGTTCTACAACAGTGATGATGTCAGCCGTCTTATGCCTGGAAAAAAAGACTTTGTTTCTGTGAAAACGGGTGACAGTAGTAGAATTCATGTACAGAAGAGGCTAGTGATGGGCAACTTGAAGGAAGTGTACGAGCTGTTCAAAAACAAAAATCCTACTGATAAGATTGGATTTTCGAAATTTGCTGATTTACGACCTAAACATTGCGTCTTGGCTGGAGGAAGTGGTACCCACACAGTATGCGTTTGTACAGTGCATCAGAATGTTAAATTAATGCTACAAGTGTTGAAATCCAAACAAATTACACTGAATGATGGCACAGATATAAGTAATTATAATTCCTGTTTAGCGAAGTTAATGTGTGAAGAGCCAGGCACAGCATGCCACCTTAATGAATGTCCTTCATGTCCAGGTGTAGATAATTTGAAAGATGAGTTACAGTTGCTGCTAGATAATGAACTGGTGGACAACATTACATACAAGCAGTGGGTTTCTGTTGACAGATGTAATTTAGTAACCTTCATCAAAACTGCAGATGAGTTTATAGAAACTTTGTGTGAACAGTTGTTGATTTTGAAGAGACATTCTTTTATTGCAAGAAGACAGGCAGAATATTATAATCACTTGAAGCAGAATATTGGAGTAAATGAAGCTGTGGTATGTATGGACTTTGCAGAAAATTATTCGTTTGTACTACAGGATGAAGCCCAGTCTTTTCATTGGAACAATGATCAAGCAACTATTTTTCCTATAGCAGTCTACTACAATGATCATAATATACACTACAAAAGTATTGTATGTATCTCTGAATGTCTACAGCATGACACCACTGCTGTTCATTTATTCCAGAAAAGGCTTATCTCTCATTTGAAGTTGGAAGTAATTAGAGATTTGAAAAAAATTTACTACTTCTCAGATGGTGCAGCTGCGCAATTTAAAAACAGAAAAAACTTTTCAAACTTATGCCACCATGTTCATGATTTTGGAATTGAGGCAGAGTGGCATTTCTATGCAACAGCCCATGGGAAAGGAGTATGTGACGGTCTGGGTGGTACTGTGAAAAGACTTGCAGGAAAGGCAAGCCTACAGCGGCCATACGAGCATCAAATCATGACACCAGCACAGCTGTTTACATGGAGTGAGGAAAACATCGACTCCATGCAGTTCTTCTTCTTCAATGAAGCACAATACAACAAAGAGGAAAAAATACTTGCAGACAGATTTCTGTCTACAAAAGCAATACCAGGCACACAGAAGTTCCACAGTTTCATCCCATTGTCAGATAAAGTGTTGTTGACAAAGGTATTTTCAAGAAGTGAACAGTCATCCACTTTTTCAGTGTTAGGACCACGTGTGCAACAGAGGCTGAAGCTAGCAGAAGTAAAAGGATATGTTACATGTGAGAACAACAATCATTGGTGGCTTGGTGTAGTTGTGGACAAAAATGAGACAGCACAGATAGTGGAACTGATGTTTCTGCACCCTGCAGGTCCTTCTCCATCATTTACTTTCAAAAGTGACTGTCCAAATAAACTGACTGTGCCTCTCTCTCAGATCCTCACCCTTGTGCAACCTACATGTCCCACTGGCCGTAGTTATTACCTCTCGAAGGAAGAGATGGATGCGGCAACCATGGCTCTAGAAAATTACTGTAGACAATAAATTCACGTTTTTGTCATTGAAGAAGGGAAGGTAACATGTTTTCTGTAAGTTTTTCTTTTTGATTGTAATGAAATTTTAGAATTAAGTGCAATATTCCTGTGTCATATATTCTTACCCAGCGTGCATAGTATTTGTTATAAATGTAAAAAAATATGATCCCATTTCGATCCCATAACAAAACTTGTAGGACATGATGCTGAAATATGTATGTTTCTGTGAGATTTTTTTCAAAATTTTCAAAATATAGGTTTTTGAAAAATTCAGTTTTCAAATTTTTTTTGGGTAACCTTGAAAATATTTTTTTTCGAAAGTACTCGTGTGACATATCAAATTAAAGCTCATAATATAAGCTACATTTTGGTACTTTTCCCACTCATCTATGTCAATTCCAGCTTGATTTATGCGTCATTTTGTGATTGCACTTATGCAGAAAATTTGGTTTTTTTCCATATTTCAGAAGGGTATAACTGGAAAACTACAACACATAAAAATCTGATATTTTGCACTTTAACATATCTCAGGTGGTACTTCATGACAACCAAGTATGACTAAAATCGGAGATGGTCATGTTCAAAATTGACAAAAAATTGGTTCACTTGACATGGAATGACCCGATAGGGAGGTCTGGTAGGGGTGTACACAGCCTCGTGATTGAGGAACTACTTGATAGAGAAGTAGCGGCTCCAGTCATGGAAACCACCATTACCGGCCATGGGTGTCTGCATGCTGACCACATGCCCCCAATCCTGCCATGGTTGGGTGGTAGGCCTTGTCCCTTCAGGGATGTAGCGCCAGGGAGATTTAGGAGTTTATCCGTTAATGAATAACACCAAAATATTTTACCTGTGTATAGAGGAGACATAGACAAGCAACTTTTATTAGGAGATTTTTGTTCTATGGATTCAATTTTTCCTGTTACAGCATAAAATCTCCCAGGACATGGCAGACACTGACTTCTAACATTTGAAAAAAAATTCAAAACAAAGTAACTTCGTTGTTAACACTGGAGTTATGAATTAAAAAAAAAAAAACTAATGCAGTGGCAGGCAGTCATGTGATTAGACTGTAAATTTTGAGATAATGACAACTCTAAATTATGATATAGCTGTTGATGAATAATTAAGAATCAGGTTTTTATCGATCACTAAGAAGGCACGAAGTCAATTTAATGAACATGTTGAATTGAATCCACTTTAATTTAACGGGGAACTGTGCCATGTACTTATACCATAAGTACTGTCTGACTGTGAGCTGAAGGCCGAGCTAGTGGCATAGTGGGGGAAAGACATAGACAGTAAATGCAAGCGCATGGTAAGGTAGTGGGGGAACGCTAGCTCGGCCTTCAGCTCACAGTCAGACAGTACTATAAGTAGGGTAAAGTCCAATCATGAAATACCATGTCGAGTTTTCTACAAAAATATAAGTCCCTGAATATAAAAATACTATTTCAGAAATCTGTTTGGGTGTGTGAATACCATAGCTCGTTCTACTAAAAAAATTAAGTTCGTCTTATGTGCGTTTTGGGAATGCGACACAAAAGATTAACGACTTTTCCTTACATTTACTACCTATCACTCTTGTATGAAGGAAATCTAATATCTCGTGATTTTCTCTAAAACCGTTGTAACGATTTTGTTTAAATTGTATTCAGAAGATGAACATACTGAGGGCTAGACTTTTATTTAAAACATTTGTTCATAAAAAGTCCCTGAAGGGTAGTTATATGCCAGACATCAGTCATAAAAACTCTGGACAAGACTTGAGTGCTGAATAATACAGGGAGAGGCTGAGGCAATTGAATACGCACTCCTTGCAATGTGGCCTCTTATTTTATATCAGTTTGTATTACCCATGCTTAGGGTAAAGAAAGTTACATGAGTGTATTTTATTAGTTTTTACAACTCCTTTACATCAGGATGATTTAATTTTTCACTAAATAATTTTTACTAATAGTTAAAACTTTTATATCAATCGCATTTCTCAATTAATCCTCTTATTTCATACCCAATCTTAGGTTTGAAGTCATTCTTGGTAAATAATAGGACTTTGAACGAGGCTGAGATAACTGAATGCGCACTACTGCAAAAGAGCCAGATTATATTAAGAGTAGAGGAAGTCACGTGATTTGCTTAGTAATGAGGAATGAGAAACTGTTAACACTGGAATAGTTAATCCATCACAAAACACGATGTTGCTGCAATCTGCTTACAGATGTAATAAAATCAGGTAAACTGATGTAACAAAGTGCCAGTTCGTTTTTCTTTAATCAGTTATGACTGCAATTATGATATGCAGAATATGTTTTTTTAAAATTGATTTCCAAGTTAAACTCCAGATTTATTCATTAAGCAGGATTTACGGAAGAACAAAGGTCTAGTTTCTTTTAATCAGATTAAAATTTTCCAGCATCAGCTGAACTGTAAAGATTTGTGATATCTTGACAATCGGACACTCACATAAAAATACCAAAAAAAAAGTCAAATTGGCAGATTTCGGGTTTGAACCATGGACTCCAGAATGAGAGGCCAAGACGTTACCATCTCGGCCACCTGGGTCAGTTTAACGGTCTAGTTGGATAAGCGTATGTAAATCAATAGTGTTTTTTGTCATAGCTAACTCTATTTTAATTTCCAAAGCCTTATAAGATCACAGTAAAACAATAGGCTATGTTGTCAAGATAACTGATTTGAATATTTTTTATAAATTTTCCAAATACGTATATGACCATAAAATAGGCACTAAATTGAGCATTACTTCGAAACAGGTCAACCGATTTTATCCAATATCAATAGACGTCTTCCCATGGACATTATAAATGTGTATACCAAGTTTCACAAAAATCTGATAAAAGTGTATTTGAGTTACTGCATCTTTAAAATAGACACTAAATAGGGTTTTACTCCGGTACCAATCTACCGATTTGGTCCAATATCAGTAGAGGTCTTTCCATGTACATTATAAATGGGTATACAAAGTTTCAGGAAAATCCAATAAAGCGTATCTGAGTTATCGCGACTTCTTATATATTCATATAAAAGGCACTAAATTGGGCATTATTCTGGTACTGGCCAACCGATTTGGTCCAATATCAATAGACGTCATCCCATGGACATTATAAATGCGTATACGAAGTTTCATAAATATCCGATAAAGTGTATTTGAGTTATTGCGCCTTTAAAATGGACATTAAATTGGGTTTTACTCCGGTACCGGTCAACAGATTAGGTTCAAATTCAATACGGCACTTCTCATGGATGTCATAATTGCGTATACCAAGTTTCATGGAAATCCGATACAAAGGCACCATAATCTATTAAAATAGGCACTAAATTGGGCATTACTCCGGTATCGGTGAACCGATTTGGTTCAATAGGGTTCTTCCCATGGACATTATAAATGTGTTTTCCAAGTTTCATGAAAATCCAAAAAAGCGTATTTGACTTATGGCACGTACAGACACACGGACGGACGGACAGACATTTTCGTCCCACACACAATCGCATAAAGTATCATACTGGCACTTAATAACTAATATTGCCACGTGGGACACTAATATTCAACAAAGTTTTGGGTGTATCTCCTCCCTCACCTTATGCACAGGAATAGTAAATATTTAGGGCCTGTATTACCACCTGCCGACAAATCCTCCAGATACGTGACTTCCAAATAGCTTAACTGGAAGATGCCGTGTAATACCACCGCTGAACTGATACCGGCAAGAACGCAGTAAAAATTTCTAAAATGGTCCTTACCTCGCTGAACAGAGAGGTGTGTTTGTTGTAGTTCAGTAGTCCTCCGCTAGGTGCGGCAGCTCGGATTTGTATTTGTACAATTAAATTACATAACAACATATCGTTTTAAGTGCATTAATCTATTTGTTCAATTCTATTTCATTCATATGTGAGCATAAAATGACAATTTTATGTAAATAAATCTTCCGGCATCAGTTCTAAAATTCAGGTGGCTAGGAAGCTTTCGGCTTGCGCCATCTTGTTTCAACCAAGATTCCCTAACTAGCAGTTGGAAGCTTGTCAGCCACTCCATCCTCCTGCTAGCTTATCTGGAAGTTGTATTGCCAGACAGATTTTGTCAGGAGCTCATAATACGCAATTCTTGGCCAACTTCCAGATAAGTTCTGTATCTGGCAGATAAATATATCAGCAGATCGTCGTACAAGCCCTTAGTGCCTTGTACACAAGTGTTTTGTATGATTTTAACTTTGTCTGGACACATTTTCATACATTTTTGTACACTTATTCTGCAGGAGTTTTGTTTAAATTTGATCTAAAAAGCCATTTGTATGATTTTTTGTTTATTTAAAAAAAGTAAACATTATCTATTGAACATGTTATCATCTAAAGCAGGGCATGCGGCCCGCGATCTCACTTTTTTTCGGCCTCTAAATGTATAAATTACCCTCAAATATGAGATTTATAAAGTCAAAATATAGATGTTCCCTCTGAGAAGTCACACAGTTGCTTCGTTATCAACAACAAATATTAAAGTTAATATTGATGCATTAGTTAGTGAAAACCAACATCCTCAAATTTCCCACTAATTTTTTGTAATTTGATATTTTTTTAATAAATTAAAATGATAATACAAACTCATTTTTTCTTTGTATACCATACCTATTAAAACTCACAGATAAAGTTGCATACAAAGTATTTTATAAAGCGGCCCTCCAAACCTCATATTCTTTAAAGCGGCCCTTGGGGCACTTGCAGTTGGAGAGCCCTGATCTAAAGTAAGGAAGATAAGTGCCACTTAAATTTTTATTTTTAAGGGCGAACCTCATTGGGCATTCTATCTAGATTGTTTTTTAGATTTGCATTACAATTTTTACTTTATTTTCAAAGATGTTTCATTTTCCAGTTAATTTTTAAACCAATCTTTACTATTCAGATTCATATTTTAGATATTACTTACTTACTCAATGACAATAGACAATTCTTAAGCAAGCTAAAGGAATATTACCTATTTTATGGTACCTGGAGGTTCATTGCCGCGCTTACCTGAGCCTGCCATTCAACTCTATTCTGTGCTAACTCCATCCAACCATCCCTCGCAAATCCTACTTCCCTTGAATCTATTATAATTTGTCCTCCCACCTACGTCTAGGTCTTCCAAGTGGTATCTTCCCTTCGGGCCTCCCAGTCAATATTTTTTAAATATGTCCAGCCCATTTAATCCTCCATATATCCGGTGAAGAGTACAGGTTATGAAGCTCGTTGTTATGCTGTTTTCTCCAGTCCCCATTTTCATCTCTCTTATGTCCGATTATTTTCATCAGCACTCTCAGATTATGATTTTCCTGGTATTACCTATTTAGATATTACCTTTTTTTAATTAGAACTGAAACTTCAGATAAACGAGTCTCAAGTTATGATATCCACTTTTACTTAAGGCTCCAAAGATTTGATAATACCGTTATTAAATGGAATTTTGTCTGAAAATTTAGAATTGTGTATAGAGGCATACTCTATCACTTGATATGATAAAACAAATTTTTTTGCAAACATATCCTAGCGTATGAGTCCCTCAAGGGGTATTGAGTGAAACTTATATTTTGTACATTTTTAAAGCTACGTTCTTGATTTTCGTACACATCGTGGTGCAACAGGTAATGCTGGGAAGAAAGTTTCATAATTATTCAAAAATTAATATTGAAAAATTTGTATTTACAAAACGAACATTTTTGCAGTAAGCTACCTTAATGTTTTTTTTATAGAACCAACGGAGTATTTAGAGAAATATCACGCATTTCTTTTCTGCATCTTCACTAGAAATGGAGAAGAAAATTAATATCCAATGCAAGTCTGAAGTTTAAGAAAAATCATAACCACACATTTTTTTAAATTGTAAAACAAAAACCCATGCACTATTTTGTTGGTTATACCCCATACAACTTACAGTCAACTCCTTGTGTTGAATCTGTAGAACTCATTTAGTTCTGAATAGTTACAAATAGATTAAAATATAAGTTTTGGAAAATGACTTTAAACCTTTGCATGTGTAGATGCAGCCTCACAACTGTTTTCTTAATTAATTACGGAGGCTTAAAAGTGTGTGAGGACCTGGAACTTAGGCAACATATAAAATAAGAAACGAAGTATATTTTAACACAAAAAACGCCAAATTTAACCGGAAAGGGTTAACATTTCACTGATTATCCCTTAAGGGAGAGACATTTATAAAATCAGTATAAGCATACAGGAATATTTAATTTTCATTCATTATAGCAACAAATTAGGGGACACACTAATAAAGAAAACTTAAAAAAAAAAAAGTATTTTCTTTGCAAATTTTAATTCTTAAAACATGTTTCATGTCGCAGAGTGGTATCCATATAACGCAATAGCAAGTTGTTAAGAAGTTGAATCGGCCTACATGGCTAAAACAGGTGAGAAGTGGCGTGGCACTAGTATATTATTATTATATCTTAGTTTAACAATTCAACTTCATTAATTGACACACATACTAGTATGAAACAATGCTAATTTCCTTGGTGGAACGTTTCAACTGCATGGGCAGCCATCTTCAGCAACTGACTCCCATGTGGGCACAACCAATAACGAAAATACAAACAAACACACAACACAACTTCAACAACTACAGTTCAAATCACATGCACTATACTACAAAACTGTACACAAACATTTTCCTGACCACATGGAAGTCAGTTGCTGAAGTAGGCTACCTATGCAATTAAAAATGCTCCGAGGTAATACAAACACAGTGTAATTACGCAGGTAGCATCTTGCATTCATATTCATATGCACGAATTTAAATTAATTTTTCCACCAAAATATACTTTTATAATGTAATTTTAATTTTTAAAACTATGTTTCTGAATACAGTAAGCAGTCAAGTGAATGAATGGCCAAATTCACAGGTTGATAAAATTAAATTTAAATATTAAGTCTTATTTTAATTAACAATTAACAAAACACTAAAATATTTATTTTTAAGCTATTACAGCCAATTAATTAGTTGAAAGATTGATGTTGTGTCTTCTGTCTACTTTATAATTAGAAAAAAAGATTAGCCCCATAAGAAAATAGTCCCACAAATTAGTAGAATGTCGCCTTAAACAATGTGGTTATACAACGCAAAGAGCTGATTGGCAAGCAGTGAAAAATTAAATCACGATTGAATTTCTTTCTCCATTTCCAGTAAAGCAAAATTTAAAACTTTTACGTCTTCAAGATGAAATATTTCAGACACTACTGAATATAAATTTAATTACATTTGCATGGAATCTTTAAGATCTTCTAGTGAACAATTCTAAAATAAGATTTCTAAATTTTAGATGACGAATTTAATTTCAGGTTGGCCCAAAGACGTAGGTAGATTTTGAAGTTATTATTTGTGTAACTTCTTTGGGTATTTTATATGATCAAGCATTAGCCAATGTGAGTTCAGCTGCCTTCTCTATAGGGTTTAGTTTTTTGCATAAGCTGGAGTATAGCTGATGATGAGTCATGAAGGATTGCTTGAAACATGTTCAGGTCAGTGCTTGAATTAAGTGAAGTTACGTATGTTAAACCTCCATCTCAAGTTTCAACTGATTATAACTTCACTATATAAACTTCCTACAAATTCTAGGATGACCTTTTCATGTTCGAAATATATTATGGATTATTCTGCCGCGTTATATATACATATATTCCAATATTTTTTCATAGAATTCACGCTACAATTTATGTCGACTTTGGGGGTCTTTCCTTTAAGATAGCAGTTGATATTGTTGATGTGAACACTATTTCACATAATACTATTTTGAGCAGTCTCCAAACTTATCTCGCTTGCTTGTATGAAAAGATCCACTTTTATCACCGATAAGTAGTTTCAAGTAAAACTACACCATTGTGTGACTGCTGGAAATAAATTTAGGAAAAACTTAACTAAATCTTCATGATTTTTGGCAAAAATTAAAAATTTAATGTAGCAAAAATCAATTTCCAATGACATTTAAATTCACTTACAAGGAACCTTTCACCACCCTCATATCGAAACATGCCTCAATATTTTTACTGGGTCATCTATATGCTGTAAGGAGTCCACGCTCCAAAAATTAGCTGCTGGTTTCAACTGCAAGTACCTTAAAATGCTTTGCAAATATCTTGGAACAGATAGGGAATTTAACATTGTAATCTAGAGACGGGACTGGACAACCCTGACTGGCGAGAGTGAGTCCTTGAGACCTGTGAATCCCCTCTGCCCACGCACGCACGTGACGCTAATTCCTTTCTGCTATTCACAGAGTACAGTACAGTCCGTTGTCCCAAAAAATGCTTTGTAAATTCTTTTTGAAGTTCTGTTTCTTTCACTGTTCGTTGTGTGTTAATGTATACAGTTTTATAAAGTCAATATTTACAGCATACGTTATTTACATGAACGTTAATATTTACGTGCTATTATAAAATTTTGTTATTATTCTCATTATGCCTCCAATAATTTCGTAGTTAAAAGGGATAACATTACACAGTAAAACTCGGGAGGTTATAGCTAATGTTTATGACTATATGAAGGAGGAAGTAAAAGAAAAGGACCTGTTTACACTCGAGAATTTTAAACAAATTTTAAAAAGTCCAGGAAAGAGTTGCTGCAGCCACCAAAGTTTCTAACACCCCCGTTTATAGAATTTTACGTGACAGGAAAACACAAGAAGAGGAAGGAAGGTCGTTCGGGACACCTGGGGAAAAACAATGTTCCAAAAAGGATAACAGACATTGATGACTTCGACAAATGAGTAATTCGTCGCACCATATACAATTTCTATACGGATGAAAAGACTGCACCAACAATAAGGAGACTGATGACGAAACTACGATATACGATTGAGTTTGAAGGCAGTTCCTCAAACCTTCGGACAATAATAAAATATATGATCTAATCCTAGCGAATAAGCCAGCACACAAAACCTACGTAATTGACCAAATATTGGTAGAAAATAACCACTCGGTTTTAAGGCTTCCACCCTACCACCCGACTTGAACCCCATTGAGTCAATTTGGGGAGATGTTAAACAACTAGGAGGTGCCCATGGCTTCGCCCACGATAATTCATTTGAAAATAAAAAATTAAGAGTATAATCATTATTAAGGCATTGCATTTATTAACACTTGCACGCGAATCATTCGTAAACTAAGCCATTAATAATATTAATGAAACAGCTAAAATTCCGGCTTCAGAGTATATTCTACGATTAGAAAGCGCCCCCTGGGAAAACTTTATCAGAATCGATTATGCAGTTCCAAAGGAACCTGTGGACACATAATACGTATTGTTTCTCAACTGTTTATTGACATGAATATGATGTGAATTTTATTTGATCAATTCAGTGTAATTTTCAGAAATTATATAATGTTTCAAGGGAAGGAATGGTTTGTTTGGATTATTATTATCAGCGATATTTCAAGAGTTAAACCATCAATATTGGTGCCCCCGGCTTCGCCCGCCATTATTAATTGACTCCAGGATTTTTAAGAATTTACACTGGTAGATTATTCAAAATGTTTGTGGTTCAGAGCTATGAAAATTGTAAGTAAAAATAAAATTAGAATATATGTTCATTATGTTCATTTCACTTAGGCCTTATATAATAAAGAAACGGTTTTCCTAATTGTGTAGTCGTCATGAAAGTTTACACTCCGAGAGACGAACATCGCCGAGTATACCCGATGTCTCACGAAGCGGGCGAGCGAGCAAGCACGCTATTTAGGGCCGTTGAATTGTATAAGAGTAGATGGGTTACAAGCAGGAATACAACATTTAAAACAAAATGACGTAGAAGCATTGTGTAGGCAAAGATTTCAAGAACTCGGCCAAGCAGAATGGGAAAATGTATGTAGGCGCGTTGAAGAAATTGAACAGGAATAATGAGAGAAAGACTGCATCGTGGAGGAAAGAATTGAAAGGATTATAATAGAAGACAATGGTATGGAAAGCAGTGATGATGATGATGATGATCATGATGATAATGATCATGAATATGTGGAATATCAGGTTGAACCAACGGAAGACGATGTCATGTCTGGTGTTGAAGAAATGGAAGAAGATTAGATGCAACCAATACCGTATTTATTTAGTTATTTCAATTAAAATTATGTGTTATATTATAGTGACTGTACCACTTCCTCGTGTTGCTCGTAAACATTTAGATAGCTGACAGCTCGGTACCAAAACAAACATCGCCATCGCTTATCGGTGACTGAATTATTTGCTGTGCAATGAACTTGTGTTTTGATCACTGCATCAACAATAGTCACTTCTGTTTTGTTTTCGGCTCTGCTAGACAATAACAGGGACGGTCGATCGTCTCCGTGCATCCGGAACTTCGAACTGCAGGTAAGGGTTGTCCAACTTCTCCCACTTCACTGCTTCGACCCGACATTTTCCAGGTTCGATTTAGGGTACTTGCAGTTGAAACCAGCAGCTAATTTTTGGAGCGTGGACTCCTTACAGCATATAGATGACCCAGTAAAAATATTGAGGCATGTTTCGATATGAGGGGGGTGAAAGGTTCCTTGTTAGAATGGGAAGACACAATGACATCCCTACACATAACATTATTATAATTCTGAAGTCCCAGCTAATGCAAGTCAGCATTTAAGTTGTTTATGAAGTGCCACAATGGTACTTTATGAGACTGTGTGGGGGACGGGAAAATGTCTGTGTGTCTGTACATGCAATAACTCAAATACGCTTTATTGGATTTTCATGAAACTTGGTATATGCATTTAAAACATCCATGGGAAGAAACCTACAGATTTTTGATCAAATCGGAGGACCGGTACTGAAGTAATGACCAATTTGGTGCCTATTTTATGATAATATATTAGAAAGAATTGCTCAAATGCAAATCAGTTATCATGACAACATATTGTTTCACAGTGTTCATATACGGCTTTGAAAGTTGCAACACAATTAGCCTTGACAAATAAGACTACCCACATATTCCTTCACATATACTTATTAAACTAGACCTTTGTTCTTCTGTAAGCCCTGCTCCATCTTTTAAAAATCGAAAATTGTTTAAAATCACAAAAACTTCGTTTTTATGAATTTATAACGACAGTATTTTGGCGCAGAACTGTTTGAAACAATATTTTGTGAATCCGTCACTAGTTATCTCTACTAATGAAACATCAAACTATAAACAGTACTTTTAATGAAGTATAATCGGTAGGGGGAACTAAAGAAAGAAATACGGGGTTGGTAAATAGAATTCTCTCCTCATCTAATGTGTTACACACTTATTGTCATCTGTTATGGCGACTATATCTACTGGATATCTCTTCTTCTGCTGATGTGGAGACATATTACAATACGCAACCTACCTCGCTGTCTTGCTCCATGATTGCGTTGATCTGTGCAGTAGTTAGTTGCTCCACGCGAGCTTTCTCCATGCATCCGTTGCGCCTCCTTATATAAGACGGTTTATGCGTGTGTTGTTTGAGCCCTTGTCTAAAAGAGAAAAAATTCAGAGACTGAAAATACTGGCGAGTGGTATTAGTTAGTAAATAGAAACAAAATAGGGCCCTGGTCAATTTTCATTGGGTGCTTACAGTAGTTCTGAATCTTGACAAGTTAGCTTGCAAATTATCACAGCTTACAAACGAGTAAAATATTGCTCTGTGTTTTAAGTGGAACTTTGTACTTTCAGACTTTCTTAAATGAAAAAAATATGAATTAGGAAAAAAAATATATATATATCATGAGAGTGGGTCGAGCCAGACTACTGTTCGGCAGATTCCATACAGTTTCCCAATTTAAGCTTTAATCACATTTCAGTTTTGAAATAAAGCAGGATTTGGTAAAACATATTGCTCTATATAATATTAAAAATACTGCCCAAAAATATGAAAGAGGAAAAAAGACCTTAAAATGGACAAAAAAATGGATTCTAAAAAAAAGACCTAAAATATGAAATGGAGCAATTTAAATACCTAGGAGAAACCTGCATGGCAAGCGAGGACTAATAAAATGATAAAAGCTCAAAAATTAACATGGTCTACATACAATAAAAAATGTCTATCGATCCAAACAAAATTAAAACATTACAAGACGGTGGTTCAACCAGAGGTGACATATGGAAGCGAAACTCTTTTTAAAATCACCCAGAAAAATAGAATAGACAAAATCCTGAAAGTAGAGAGAAGAATAGCTAGAACATGCATAAATAAAACATACCAAAAAGATGGACAGTGGCGGATAATACCAAATGAAATGGTGTACAGAGAACTAGAACCTATCACAGATACTATACGGAAGAAAAGGATCTCTTTTTTTGGTCACATTATGAGGACACCAGAAACTCGACTGACAAGAAAAATTATAGAGAAACTCTGGAATATGAAGCAACAAGTAGGATGGATTACAGAAATTAGAGAGGATATGACAGAATTAGAAATAACTTTGGATGACTTGAAAAACAAAACAGGAAATTCAAGGAAACTTAAAGATATTAAAATAACATTTAAGCCAAAAATAGACAGACGCCAGACAATAAAGAGGGTATTTACAGATGAAGAGCGACAGAGAAGATCGGAACGCATGAAAAACTACTGGGCAAATCGGAAAGGAAGACCGAGAAATGATTGACTGCAATGAGGCCGTAAAAGCAGAAGAAGAAGAAGAAGGAGGGGGAAAAAACCTTAAAATGGTCAAAGAAATGAATTCTAAAAATTAAAAAGACCTAAAAATATGAAATGGAGGAAAAAAAGACCTTAAAATGGTCAAAGAAATGAATTCTAAAAAATACTTAAAAATAAAAAAATGGGGAAATGATCTTAAAAAATACCATTTTTAAAATCTAGGAGTCATGATCAGAATATCTGCACTAGTGGGCAACATAAACCGCTGTTCAAAGTAAAAAAATTCTGTAACTCCCTTTGGGTTTTGATATGTGTCTTTCTCCCCCATGTCCAGCCCATTTCATCCTCCGTGATTTAATTACCCTTACTAAAATCAGAGAAAAGTACAGGTTGTAAAGTTAATCATTTTTCGCTCTTAAACAATCTTAGTTATGAAAATATAAAACAATGTGTTTGATAAATAATTTTTATTGAAAATACAGTAAAACCTCGTTAACACGAATTCCAAGGGACCGAAAAATGAGGGGTTCGTGTTAAAAAAATTCGTGCTAACCGGGGACTATTTTTTTTAATGAACCATTTACGGTACATCGTAGAAAATACTGTTACATGCTAAAGTACAGTGGTATTAAAGAGAGGCGGCAGTCAGATGCGCGTGAGAGAGGAGACGCATGTAGGGGGAATCATGGGGAGGGGTAAGAATGTTGTACTGAACTTGTGAGAGAGAGAAGCTATCGTAACAAGGTCTATTGTTTCTTCACTGCATTATACGATGTTACCGCACTGAAAGCAACGACACAACTAACCCATACACCCCTCCATGCAGTACGAATGTTTATTGGACTCGTCTGCATCTACTGAGCATCCATGCTTGGACTGCCACGTCTCATTAATACCACTGTAGGCTATGTAATTAGGCCTACCTTTAAAAAATACTGCTTTACATATCATTCCCTGTTGAAAAATTCAAGCAAGTTGCGCTGTCGCTGATGGGAACGAAAGTGCCTGGAAACTTCACGGCCAACTGTATTCACAGCTTCAGTAAACCCAGCAGATAATTCTGATGTTGCAGCAAAACGTTCTAAAGTGGCTATGACGGCAAACACTTCCTGGCAGGTGGGTGGAATGACAGGGTCGTCTTCACTTTCTTCTGACGACAGTTCTTGCACTTCACACGCAACTGCTTGTGTATCAGTTTCCATTGCAGCACAGACAGCAACATCGTCATCTGCGTTAACAAATTCCTCAAAACTAACTCCAGGGTTTGCAATGTCCTGTAGAATATCCCACTCGTCAGGTGAAGTGGTACTAACGTCACCACCTAACTCATCAGCACAATTATCGTCACTATGCCTCCAGGCTCTTCTAAAACAGTTCTTTATGTGCTGTGATGACACACATTCCCAGGATGAGGCGACAGCTTTCACTGCGTCAAGAACACTCCAATTTGGGGTGGCCGTGTTGTTTTCAGCAGCAGAATTGCAGCTCTCACAAGTCGCTTGCGATAATGTCTCTTCATAAGAGCAATAATGCCTTGATCCAAAGGCTGAAGACGACTTGTAGCATTTGGGGGGAAAAAATGGACCTTTACATAAGTTAAGTTCAGGTCACGTATGTTATGGGTTGTACACCTGTCCAAGGTCAGAAGAACATTTCGATTCTGAGCAACCATTCGACTATTGAAGCGAAGAAACCACTTACGAAATGATAAGCTGTCAACCCAAGCTTTCTTATGGTGAGAGTAGGTACAAGGTAGAGTATCCATGTTTACATTTTTAAAACAACGTGGTTTCTCGGACTTGCCAATCACCCATGGACGAAGTTTTTCACTGCCATCCGCATTACATACAAGAACAACAGTTAGTCGTTTACTGCGTGCTCCACCATGACACTTGTCACCTTTCATTCCAAGGGTACGGTTAGGAAAAAGATTGTAGAAAAGACCAGTTTCGTCCATGTTAAACACATCACACAATGCGTAATTTTCTCTTACTCGGTCAAAGTCATGCAACCAGTTGTTTGCTCCTTCTTCATCAACTTTATTTGCTTCACCACAAATCACTAATGATGAAATCGAGTGTCTCTTTTGGAACCGGTACAGCCAACCGGAAGAACAATTGAAATCTTGAATGTCTAAGCTTTTAGCAATGTCATTTGCTTTTGACTGAATTATAGGTCCACTTAAAGGTACATTAGAAGCTCGCATATGGTTGAACCATTCTAAAAGTAACGTTTCGATGTCTTCATATTTAGCACTACGAAGCCGCTTAGATTTGTTCCCGGAACCTGATGCGTTGGCATTAAGAATTTTTTCACGATCTTTAATTATTGTAGATAAGGTAGACTTCGCAATTCCAAACTGTTCAGCAATGGTCGTTTTCTTCAATGCACCACGATCTACTTCCGCTAGGATTTTTAGTTTTGTTTGCAGGTCTATGCTTGTCTGCTTTCTCTTGGCCATGATTAGAGTCTACTGTTTACATGTTTTAATGCAACATATGATGAAATCGTACTGGTTATGTTTGAATGAACAGAAAAATAAAATAAGAAACGTTATAACCCCATTGTTGGCGGCACGATACTCTCAATTGTCGAGCGATTGCACCAGCTAGCGTTAATGTTAATCCAATCACTCGTAGCCATTCACATAAGTAACCGGGAATTTAATAAAGGTTTACGTTTAACTTCATTCCTTGCATGCCTAGCGAAGGAAGAACAGGAAATAACAGTTTGAAAAGCTTTGTAAGTTTGTGTTAAATGACATTTCAAGATTCAAGGGATAGAAAAACAGTTTGCAGTTCGTGGTAACCAAAATTCGCATTAACAGACAAAACTTTCATAAGAAACAATACATCTTTGCCGGGACCAAATCTTTGTTCTTGTTAACAGAGTGTTCGTCGTAAGCGAGTTCTTGTTAACGAGGTTTTACTGTATATATAAATCAACAAACGGTCAACATTTTAATCAAAGAAATTAGACCTTCAAATACTGACTTACCAGGCAATTAGAAAAAGCTGCTGTGATCACGACTTGCTGATGAATCTTCCAAAACCACTGTTGAAATACTGACAACAGCATCACAACTTTGTCGGACATGAAGAAATCTCAAACTTCCAACGAAACATTACAGCAACTGAAAATTAAACAAAAGTTATACACTTACATAACTTTCTCTATCGTCAGAACACACAATATGATTTCTTGCTTCACAGTCTGATATAGTATATGGGGTAAATTAAAACAAATAAATACTTCATAACCAAAATAAAATCAGGTAAACTGAATAACAAAGTGCCAGAATGCTTTTGTTTAATCAGTGATAATTGCAATTATGATATGCAGAAAATAAGTTATTTTTGTTATCGATTTCCGAGTTAACCTCCAGATCGATTCATTAAGCAGGGCTTATGGAAGAACAAAGGTCTGAAGTTTGATAAGCATATGTGATGGGATATGTGGGCATTGCTATTTGTTAAAGCTACCTGTATTGCAACTTCCAAAGCCGTATATGAACACTTTAAAACAATATGTTGTCTTGAGAACTGATTTGCATTTGATAAATTCTTTCTAATATATTACCATAAAATAGGTCAACCGATTTGATCCAACATTAAAACGCTTCTTTCCATGGATGCTTATACCAAGTTTCAAGAAAATCTGATAAAGCTTATTTATCATGCATAAAGACACATGGACAGACATTTTCCATTTTCCATTCACCACACAATGTCAGAAAGAACCATTCTGGCACTTAATAAACACTTCCCTTGCATATAAACAAAGTTAAATACCTTCCAGTGGAGGGGGAGAGAAGGGGGGGAAGGAAAAAAAAAAAAGATTCAACATAGGGTACATAATGAAGGAAAAATTTTGGTGGTTGATACAAAAAGTCAAATTGTTAACAAAGAAAAACTGTAGCAAGCTCCTCCCCCAAAGTCCTGTACCAGGATAATTCAATCTATAATCAGGGTGTCCAGTGAGGCAAGCTGAAGAAATTCAAGCATAATTCAAGGATTTCAAGGCTTGAATTTCCAAAATTTAAAACAATAGCTTTATTTACTAATACTAAACATGTATGAACATAGGACACAATGAGGGAATATTAATGACTAATATTTCTGAAAATGGTAAAATTTTCGTAAAAACTATCAACTTTTTTCCCCCACAGTTCACAAAATTCAAGCGTTATTCAAGGATTTGTACTGACATGGAAAATTCAAGCATAATTCCCGATTTTCAAGGCTGCTGGACACCCTGATAATAATAAAAGTGTTCTTCTGTCTGTGCATGATGCCCAGCAAAATCTACTGTATGGAGAGATCTGAAATTTTAAACATAGATGGAATGAAGGATGGCCGAATACACCTCAAAGTCAGATTTTTTATTTTTGCTTTTGTTCGCGAGTTATGAGTGAAAAAAATGGCTGTAGATCCAGGAACAGAAATTGTTTTAATTTAAGGATATTAAGAAGATACCGATTTTACTGGACTTTTTTAAATTTTACATTACCGGTAGCCTAAAATCTAATGCACATTACATATTATTATAGGCCTATATGGGTGATTCGTCAAATACGGGAAAATTTGTGTTCCGGAGTGAATTCAAATTCAACTTAAAAAAAAAAATTGAAATAAAAGTTTTTTCTACTACTTCCATACCACAACTACCACTTTGAAATGTCACTAACTTTAAATTCTGATACTCCAAAATCAAATTTAATTTAATTAAATGTCATCCACATGCCCTGTCCCATACCCCGGTTTTGTATATTCTAATGCATTTTTCCACAAAACAAAATGTTATTTCCTTTTCAACTTTTTTCCTGCCAATGAGTATGAATGTGTGAAGAATATTAACCCATAAAAAAATATAATGAAATAAAATTGTCACCCCACCTAATGAACACAAAAAATGTCACAAGGGTTTTTGGTCATCCACATGGCTGAAAAGAATGGAATTTTTTTCTGCAGGAATAAGAAATTTGTATAACTGGTAACAGTGTTAGAAAGCTAACAGGGCAGCATGTGGTTGAATTGTAAGGTAAAATTTTGCTTGCTTACAAACAGTTTGGGATTAGCAAAGGACTTTGCATCATTTTCAAGGAAAGTGTTTTTATTCCCCGCCGTTAACATGACTTCCAGAAAGTGAATATTAATTAATTTTGATTATGCACTATGATAAACCTACCAATTCAAAGTACTTGACTGAAGTTGAGCCTACAAAGGTTTAGAATGGTTTGCTGAGACCACTTAAACTCTTTTTGTCATCCACATGCCTCATAAAGGGGTATGTGGATGACTCAAGTCATGTAGATGATAAATGTAGGGTATCTATTGTGTTTGTGGTGTCTGTGAACTGTACTTAAAATCTTAAAACTGATTAAATGAATTTTTGCTTGATTCCCCCCCCCCCCAAACCATAAAAATACAGTCTAGTTAAAATTACACTGATTCCGGAGTATGCACACAAATTTGCAAATTTGGTGCAAAATCAACTGAAGCACACTGAGAAAAATATGAAATCACATAAAGAAAAGCAGATTGTCACCAAAGTTAGTCATTAATGTGGCCATCTGCCATCCACATGTACACGGATGTCTTTCACATGGCTTTAAAAAAATAAAAAATATAAACATTTAAGCTCTGCTGGTGTCTTATTAATATTATCAAGTAACCCCTGAAGTATTTTAGTAATTTTTTTTTTGAGATTTTAAAAACAAACTAAAAAATTTGGATTTTAGACACTCCAAAATTTCCCGTATTTGAAGAATCACCCATATATATCTATACACTGGGTCTTATGGAGCTACGACACACAGGTAGTTCCAAACCGTGCTTCAGCGATATGAAAATATGTTCTTGGATCTCATGGGTTTTGTCCTCACAACATTGACTTTAGTCTTGTGTAACAGTCGCTCAGAACTTAAGACAAATTCACAAGTCTTTTCATTTTCCATGTCACATAATACAGTAAAACCCCTTTTTACACTTCTCAAGGGACTGATGCAAAAAAGTGTAAATGGCAAGGAAGTGTTAATTGCAGGATGTGCAAAATTTAATACATGAAAATAAATATAGGCTAGGTACCTATGTACAGTCGGTCAAATAAAAAACATCGGGCGGTATTTGATTAAGTATCACGAACGAGCATACGCGCATGTACAGGAAGACTTAAGGTTAGGTTCACACACGCCTCTTGTCTATCCATGTATTTTCTTGATTATTTAGTCAGTTTTGTTCCAAAACAAACGTGTATAGAAGTCTGTGGCTATATGTCTCACATCCGCCATATTCTTGGTTGCAAATTCTTATAATATTAATAATTAATAAATTCGCAAGGAATATGTTTATTCAAGGAGCATTTTTTAAAGATTTTATTTTATAATACCGGTACTTGTAGTGCAAAACCAACAACTTACGTTCAACTTCTGCAACCAATCTAGCATCGAAATACGCGGCTGGCCAGATCCACGATTCCTATGAAAACTTCCGGTCGCATTAAGAAATATGGTACCTTCTCGATGCTTCAGAGGCCAAAAAATGCAGGTCAGATACAGCCCTAACTACACTTTCTTTCAAGCTAGCATTTGTAGGCATATGTGGCACGATGACACACAGCAAAATGAATTATGACAATACATTAAGCTGAATATCGTGTGTTGCGCTTTCCGCGTAGTTCATTTTTTCCCTCGTTAATTTTTTTCCCTCCTGTCGCATGGCCTCATATGTTCCGAGAATGTCCTGCATTTTATGTTTTTTATAGGAAACTTGTGAACTAATGCGTTAAAACTTTAATTTTAACTGCATACGAGTCCCGACGTTTTTTATTTGACCGACTGTACAGGTAGGGGGGGGGGGGGGAAAGCGACAGACTCTTGTAGCTGATTTCAGAGCCTTGTTCACACCAGTGTCCGTGCATATTCCTTAGACCTGTGTAATTGGACAATGACAGCACGTTCGACTGGTAAGCAACACATTCTCGGTTTGAATCCTGCCGAGGAAGAAATTTTTTGTTTCTTCAATGCACACTGTTTTCCCACTACTTTTCGATTGCCACAATAATTAACGGATTATCCCCAAAAAATGAATTTTACTAGCTTATTTTCTAATGGGCTTTGAAATGGGCTATGGTAAGTCAACAGTCGACACTAGAACAAATTTCAATACATTCCCTGCTATCCTGTGAATGCCGCTATGCATGTGCAGTGGCTCATATCGGCAACTTAGATATTTTAGTCGATCCGCTTTTTTTCCCCCTACCTGTACACTTATTTTATCTATCTAAAATATGTTGCACAATGTATAATATTCTCCTTGTTGCATCCCACATATTAAATGAATAAATAATTGCTCTGACTATTCGATAAATCTAGATGGTATTCAAAGTTGAGGCAGAGAGTTCAAGCTCTTTCGCTAACTGAACACATGTTCTGACATGTTAAACAATAAGACAAAGAATTTCCGACTTTTCTTGCAAAGAAATGCATTTTCTATTGTTTTTCTTCAACACCATGATACCACCAAGAATCATGCATTACAAAAACACCACTGTTGCTTCAAATCACGATGAATTACGTTACATGAATAACTACAGTATAATAAAACGTGTTAAATTGAACCCGCACAAAAGAAACCAACTTCACACAGACTAATGCAAATAGCTACTGACACCGCATCTGGGAGAGTTGGCAACAAAGCAGAAAATTTAGTTAAGTGAAAGCAGTTCATCGTAAATCAATGCTGCCAATGGGGAAAATATGTAAATGGCAGGAAATACAACTACTGTTTGAAAGTTGTTAATGGCAGGAACGCTACGTATTGGTATAGGATAAAAGACGTGACCAGCGGAAAATGACGTAAATGGCAAGAATGTAAAAAGGGGTTTTTACTATATGGGTGATTCTTCAAATACGGGAAAATTTGTGTTCCGGAGTGATATTTCCCTTCAAATTCAACTTTAAACAAAAATTAAAATTAAAAGTTTGTTTCTACTACTCCCATACCACTGTATAGCGTGCATCAGCAGTGGACTGTATAAGAATTAATTGAGGATAACAAGAATTAAATGCACGCCATACATTCCGATTTGAATAAATTTATTAAATGTATTATGAATAAAATCATTGTCATCTAAGAATTAAAACAACAATTTACATGATATTTCCGGAAGACCACTTGGCAATGAATGCCAAGAACGAACATGAATGATAAAATATGCATGCAGCAAGTCCATGTTGCATTGATAATGTTCACAATAGAATCTTGAAGTGATAGATGTTACGTGCAGCAAGTCTATGTTGCATTGATGATGTTCACAATAAAAAATCTCTGCGAATTTCATGCACAAATTATAACGCAATTAATGTCACTGATTTAAACTGCGTAGTATGATAAGTATAACTACTATTCAATAAAGTTTAAGATAATGTCACAAGCTGTATATCAAATATTAGGCTTTAAAAAACACTCACTCTGATAGTGAAGATTCCTTAAGTAGTTAAATATCACATCAAATCCATCTTGATGTTGAAATTAGGCAATAATCATGCCTTGAAGAAATTCTTGGTAGAAACACTATATAATTCAGCTATTCTGAGCCGAATGAAACGTAGATAATTGCTTCTTTGCAATTAAAACAATGATAAAATAATCCTTAAATCGCAGGAACGAAATATAAGGATGTACGAAGAGAAACACCACTGTTGGATAAATTCAGAATAGACTATAATCCTTTGAGAGGATTGTGTAATGGCGACGTAGAAGAAGGAATGAAAGTAACAATGAGGCAAGAAGGATTTCTATTGGCCGAGAACAAAATAATTAATCATAATAGAAATTTGATATGAACAAATGTACATAAAAGAAAATACCTTCTTGAAAATAAGAAATAAAATATGAATTTAATATTTAGTTATTTTCTAATCGTTATAACGTAAAAAATAATAAAGTACATAAAATGAGTCCAGTATAAGATCATAAATTAAATTAGAACACACTGAAGACATTTGATGAGAAACAAAAGAAGGCAGAAGGTGACAATAAAACAAGAGCAAAGCCAACTAGCAATAGAAAATTGAAATCATGGCCAGCTAGGAATGTAGAAAGATAATTGTATAGAGGATACATCAAAGTAAAGATTCAACATAACTGAACACTACAACTATCACTTTGAAATGTCACTAACTACAAATTCTGATATTCCAAAATCAAATTTAATTCAATGAAATGTCATCCACATGCCCTGTCCCAAACCTCGGTTTTGTATATTCTAATGCATTTTTCCACAAAACAAAATGTTATTTCCTTTTCAACATTTTTTCCTGTCAATGAGTATGAATGTGTGAAGAATATTAACCCCTAAAAAATAAAATGAAATAAAATTGTCACCCCACCTAATGAACATAAAGAATGTCCCAAGGGTTTTTGGTCATCCACATGGCTGAAAAGAATGGAATTTTTTCTGCAGAAATGAGAAATTTGTATAACTGGCAACAGTGTTAGAAAGCCAACAGGGCAGCTTGTGGCAGGGGCGTATTCAGGGGGGGGGGGGCTGAGGGGGCTGCAGCCCCCCCCCCCCGAAACGTTAAGGGTATATATACGTGAACAACCACAAAAAGATAAAAAAATGCAGGTTCTAAAATATTAAAATTTTACAAGAAAATGAACTCAGAAGTGGACAAAAATTACAGGATCCTATAACAAGGCTTACTAGAACATAACTAGCAGATAAAAGTATAAAAAATTGACCAAGTTTATTTTAAATTACACGTTTTATAGGAGCATGAAAAAAATTAATTCAGATGTACTTATCACTTCCTTATAGGCATAACATTTTTCTGGTTTCTCTGACGCCTTTTATTTTTTAATGCATATAATGAACATATTTTTCTAATAAGTAGACTACTTTTATACAGCTAAAGTTATTATTTTTTATGCAATTAATTTTTATATATCGCATATAAAATATCTTGAAATTTGATCAATATTTCATTACACATTTTCTTTAATTTTATACCTATGGGCATCATTGTAGTCTACTTTATGCATATATGCATGTAAAATTAGTGTGAAAAATTTCAGCCTTCTATCTCTAATGGTTGTGGAGCTACCTAACAATATGTGTGTAAAATAAGAGTTACCGGGAAATTCAATTTTAAGTTGATAGTGAATTTCTCATTTGACCTTTCTAAGGGCGTGGCTCAGAGCATGTAAACAGATTTAAATGTCCATTTAAATGCCACAAATAATTTCTAAACCTACATAAACTAGATATCAATGGATGCAGAAAATTCAGCACAATTTTTAGTGCTATAAACAAAAAAACATAAATTTCAAAATAATTCACGTAACTTACATATACCCTTAAGTCATGCTAATATGTTGCACATAAGGGCACTTTAATTTCTCAGAAAGTAGACAGTTCAATTGCACATTTTGACTTATAAAAGATGAAATGCGTTATTCTAACGTGTTCAGTAGGCCTATAATTGTGTGTGATAATTAGGGCTCAGAGGTTGATGATATGTCATCTCTTTTCTGAGACATCACAGACAATGCAGGATGTAGTATAAGTTCGTCTTCCGTCAAAACGAACAATAACACCTTACTCATATTTTGCATTTTATTTTCTACCAGTCATTTTTAGGAAATTTTCATTCGTTCGTTACATTTTTTCCTATTTTGTCTTCAGAATGAACTTTTCCACCATTGTACACAAAGCAATCTCGTAATTCATTAATATAGTAAACATAATATTAAAGTAGTCAAATAACATACTTAAAATATTGTCCTTTGTTTATTATTATATTAATATGCTACTGTATATTCCTTTTTTTAGATATATATTTAGAAATATTGTCATATTTTAAATTTTTCATGTCATATTTTCATAAATTTAAGGTAATTTATAGGTCATTTTTAGGCGTTTTTAGATCATCAACTTCTGAACCCTAGTGACAGTAAAGTTAGGATTATCACAGCCCCTCCCGAAAATAAATCTTGGATACGCCCCTGGCTTGTGGTTGAATTGTAAGGTTGAATTTTGTTTGCTTACAAACAGTTTGGGATTAACAAAGGACTTTGCATCATTTTCAAGGAAAGCGTTTTTATTCCCCGTCATTAAATGGCTTCTAGAAAGTAGGCAGAAAGTGAATATTACTTAATTTGATATGCACTATGATAAACCTTCCAATTCAAAGTACTTGACTGAAGTTGAGCTTACAGAGGTTTAGAAATGGCTTGCTGAGACCACTTAAACGCCTTTTTTGTCATCCACATGCCTTATGAAGGGGTATGTGGATGACTCTCTAGTCTTGTAGATGATAAATGTAGGATACTATTGTGTTTGGGGTGTCTGTGACCTGTACTTAAGATCTTAAAACTGATTAAATGAATTTCTGCTTGATTCCCCCCTCCCCCAAAACCATAAAAACACAGTCTCGTTAAAATTACATTAATTCCGGAGTGAAGTATGCTGAGAAAAATATGAAATCACATAAAGAAAAGCAGATTGTTGCCAAAGTTAGTCATTAATGTGGCCTTCAGCCTCCACATGTACACGGATGTCATTCACATGGCTTTTTTATATTAAAAAAAAAAAAAAAAAAAAAAAAAAAAAAAAAAAAAAAAAAAAACAAAAAAAAAAAAAAAAAAAAAAAACAAACATTTAAGCTCTGCTGGTGTCATATTATAATCAAGTAACCCTTGAAGTATTTTTGTAATTTTTTGAACAAAGTAAAAAAATTGGATTTTACACACACCAAATTTCCCCGTATTTGAAGAATCACCCATATATACCGGTAGGAATAAAATAATTTAGGTAATCTTCAAATTTTGACTTACCTAATAGTTAGAATTGCCAACACATAGCTTCAGTTAAGTCTCCTACTTCTGAGGACTGTAGACTGCCAACAGCATCTCGTCTTGGAGCAGGCTTGAAGACATCTAAACCTCCCAAGGAAGTGCAGCATCTGAAACCAAAGAGAAAAAGTCATGTGAAACAAATAACTTCCTTTGCCCATTTCACAGATATAACATAACGTACTAGGAGTGTCGAAGGCTTGACCCGCAATTATTTACTCAACTGCTAGATGTTTTGTTTAAATCATTTATTTAACACAAAAATAATTAAAGCATATATAATAATTAAGGAATCTCGCACAATGTGCATTATCTTTACCTAAGACTTAACCTACCCAGTCCTGAACCCGGGAAAGGGATTTTTCACTACTAAAAAATCCCCGACCCGGCCGGGAATCGATCCCGGGCCACCGGAGTGGAAGGCAGGCGTGCTACCGACTCACCCACGGCGATATACTGACATAGTTTTTACATAAATTGCAGGAATTACATAATTTTATTCTTAACTATCTTAAAAGGCCTGGCATTGCTTGGGTTTTGTATTTTGTAAATTTGAAAGTAAGTTATGATGGACTTTCAATTTTCAAACTAGCTCTTTATTGATGTAAGTATTTAGAATTTGAAATGAGAAGAACGACTTATCACACTCAAACTATTAATCCAGAAAAAGCTAAATATAGCTTTTTACAGCTTATAGCAGAAATAGCTCGAACCAGGTCAGACGCAAGTCATCGCATGTGGCTTCCCGCTGCACAGCTAATCCACGAATGGAGAGAGTTGCTGAAAGTGTTATTCTGCACGTATAAGACAGCGAGAATTCAGCTGGCTGTTACCATGCATATTATTTTTAATTCTTTTATGATATGTAAAGTTAATTATAACTGGTTAATTAAGAATAAAACTGGCAAAATAATTTTATATTTGGGTCATTCCATGCCAAATCATCACAATAAAGTGTAATTTCCAACCCGACCATCTCAGATTTACATGAAATTCGGTAAGAAGTTAAAATACATGAAGTTGTACACACACGCAAAATTTTACCCCTCAGTGATTTACTATATTCATACAGCAGGGTTGCAAACATGATAAAAATTGTAACATTTTCCCTTGCATGCTCTGCAAAAATAAATCATAACTTTACTTCTAATTGAGGTAAAACCTTCATGTTGGTCTCATTTTGAAGCTAAAGGTACATAGTTTCCATTAAAAATAGTTGCATACCAAAATATTAATTTTTTCATTCCAAGGTCAAAAGGTGTAACCTTTGACCTTGAGTATCTAAGAAACTGTATCTTTAATTTTATTGAAGAAAAGATATGTTAGGCAATTAAATGCATTCTATCTTTGGTACAAATTTCATTTTGGGAACAGGAGAAAAAAATTTCCCTATAATATAAAGCCACATGGCTCACTCACTCACTCACTGACATTAATGTTTGCCCACTTTCAGATGAGCTAGAAACTTTTTGGTACACGTATAGCGTTTAGGCTGTAAACCACATAACAATTCCAAAAAGGTTATTTTTTTATTTTTAGCCCTAAAAACCCCCCGAAAAAGGGCTTGGCTCGGCTCACTGACATTAATGTTTGATCACTTCCAGATGAGCCAGAAACTTGAAATTTGATACACTTTTAGGCTTTTTAAATTTTATGCTGTAAACCACAGGAAAATTCCAAAAAGTTAATATTTTAATTATTTCTAGCCATAAAAACTCCCGAAAAAGGGCTCGGCTCTGCTCACTGACATTAATGTTTACCCACTTTCAGATGAGCTAGAAACTTGAAATTTGGTACACGTATAGCGTTTAGGCTGTAAACCACAGGAAAATTCCAAAAAGTTTTGTTTTCAATTTGTAGCCCTAAAAACCCCCCCCGAAAAGGGCTCGGGTCAGGTCACTGACAATGTTTGCCCACTTCCAGATGAGCTAGAAACTTGAAATTTGGTACACTTATAGCTTTTAGGCTGTAAACCACAGGAAAATTCCAAAAGTTATTTTTTTAAATTTTTAGCCCTAAAAACTCCCGAAAAAGGGCTCGGCTCGCTGACATTAATGTTTGTCCACTTCCAGATAAGCTAAAAACTTGAAATTTGGTACACATATAGCTTTCAGACTGTAAACCACAGGAAAATTCCAAAAGATTTTTTTTTAATTTTTAGATATTTCACCCAACCGGTCAAGAGATAGAGCTGCAACCGCCGCGAGGCAGAAACCCACACAAATTAAAAAAAAAAAAAAAAAAAAACTTATTGCAATTTTCCTGTGGTTTACAGTCTAAACACTATACGTGCACCAAATTTCAAGTTTCTAGCTCATCTAGAAGTGGGTAAACATTAATGTCAGTGAGCAGAGCCAAGCCCTTTTTCGGGAGTTTTTAGGGCTAAAAATAATTAAAATATTAACTTTTTGGAATTTTCCTGTGGTTTACAGCCTAAAATTTAAAAAGCCTAAAAGTGTATTATCGCCTCACTCAATTCGTTTACAGTTAACATCAAAGAAGTCGCCGCCCGAACTTGTCGCTTGGCGTAGTTGCCACACTGCATAGTGTTAAAAAAGAGAGCGGGAAGATGCAACAAAACACTTGTTAACGTTTTAATCAACAACGGTAGATAAAGTAATATAATAAAGTAATGAATGTTGGATACTACAATTACATACCTTAATTTTCTCCTTCTTCTTCACTTGCATCCTCACTATCACTATCACTGCCGACATTTATGATGAAAGGGTCCTCGTTGCACGTGGCTCGGTACATGTAATGTTCTTCTGTCTTTTTCACATGCTCAACACATTTCAACCACAAATTTTGATCTATTATGTCTACACAGTCACGAATTGCAGAACACACACTTCCACTCAATGATGGGGTGATATTTCGTTTACGTAATTGCTTTTTCAAATTTGCCCAGATCAGTTCGATTGGGTTCAAGCAGCAATGGTATGGCGGTAAACGCAAAACTTCATGGCCGTTCTCTTTTGCAATGCTATCAACAATGTACTCTAATTTTATATTAGCTTCTCGTATATGTTGTATCAAAATTGATTTTATGGGTACTGGAGAGGGTACTTGCAAATTATTATCATGCATGAATTTAATTATTTCGTCTTTTTTACTGGCCATGTTGGGTACTTTTTTCTTTAATCGTGAATGGTAACTAGCATTATCAATAACAATTACGCATCGTTCGTTAGGGGGCAGATTTTTAATTAGTGTATTTTGAAACCAATTTTCAAATATTTCTCCATTCATTTCGTCGTGAGAGTCAGCTTTAGAATCTTTAATGTGCTTCGAAGAAAGATACAGACTGTTAGGGACCCAGCCTTGGTCACTTCCTGCATGAAGAATCATAATTCTTTTACCTCGAGAAGCAGGCGCTTTCAGAGTGCAGGAGCAACATCCATCATCCCAACCCTTCTTAACTACATCGTGAGTATCGAACCAAGTTTCGTCCAAAAATATGCATCTGTATCCAGCTGCTCTCAATTTAGTTAGCCTATTTAAGTAACGATACCTCCACGTTACTATTCTCGCCGATTCCATTATAGTACGTCTTTTATCTAATGTGCGGAACTTGAACCCTAGGTTTTTTAAAAGTTCCCTAAGATGCGTTTCTTTGTAAGGAAACTGACATATCTGTTGAAGTCGAACTAGAAGTTCCTGAACTGTTGGTGACTGTCCCTTTTCATAAAAATTGTAAATCTCTCTACGAACCAAATCACAGGTGAAATCGTCTATTTTTTCGAATCGTTTTCTTTTTTGTCCACGTTTCCTAGGAGTTTTGGGTCCCCTATTAACTATTTTGCTAACAGTTTGCCTACTTAATTTTACTGCCTTTGCTGTTTCGGCAACATGTCCTTTCCCTATATTGTTTTCCTTCATATAATCATAAACATTACAAATCAGCTGTTGGCACCGTTTATTAAGAGTTTGAGAACTTGAACTAGAGTTGTCATTTTTATCAACAATATGAGGTTCCTCTTGTATCACATTTTCCCTTTCCTGAGCCTGATCATTAATGACAGCAGGACGATCTAAATCACTAGATAAAACTTCCCATGGCCTCCACATTTTAAAATACACGTTAATACACTAAACTATATGATATAAATAAATTAATGATTACTATATAAGAAGGAATTAATGAACACTACATTTACACAATGAACCTTTTCCGAGCAGTATGTCTCAACAACTGAGGATATTAGCGTGGCAATGACATTGAGCAATGATAGAATTGGCAACACGAATTCAGTCAGCGGTTTCTTTTGAGAAAACCTTTTACAGTCAGAACAAACATTGTAATATGAGACCAAAGCGAGCCGCCCGTCAACGTTTTGCGCGCGGCGATAATATCAAATTTCAAGGTTCTGACTCATCTGGAGGGGATCAAACATTAATGTCAGTGAGCCGAGCCAAACCCTTTTTCGAGGGGTTTTTAGGGCTAAAAATAAAAAAATAACCTTTTTGGAATTGTTATGTGGTTTACAGCCTAAACGCTATACGTGTACCAAAAAGTTTCTAGCTCATCTGAAAGTGGGCAAACATATGTCAGTGAGTGAGTGAGCCATGTGGCTTTATATTATAGGGAAATTTTTTTCTCCTGTTCCCAAAGCCATCCCAAAATGAAATTTGTACCAAAGATAGAATGCATTTAACTGCCTAACATATCTTTTCTTCAATAAAATTAAAGATACAGTTTCTTAGATACTCAAGGTCAAAGGTTACACCTTTTGACCTTGGAATGAAAAAATTAATATTTTGGTATGCAACTATTTTTAATGGAAACTATGTACCTTTAGCTTCAAAATGAGACCAACATGAAGGTTTTACCTCAATTAGAAGTAAAGTTATGATTTATTTTTGCAGAGCATGCAAGGGAAAATGTTACAATTTTTATCATGTTTGCAACCCTGCTGTATGAATATAGTAAATCACTGAGGGGTAAAATTTTGCGTGTGTGTACAACTTCATGTATTTTAACTTCTTACCGAATTTCATGTAAATCTGAGATGGTCGGGTTGGGAGCTGTGATGATTTGGCATGGAATGACCCATTTGGGTCTATAGATTTTTACTTCCTCTGCCCGTACCATAGGTACTATAGGTAGAGGAAGTATTGTTTTCGACCCAAAAATTCGAAGTTGAGTTTTTGGCATATATACAAGTTTCAAGGCCCCCTGAATCCAAAAATACTATTTTTGGAAACATGTCTGTGTGTGTGTCTGTCTGTCTGTGTGGAAGTTTGTGAACAGGCTAGCTCCGAAACGGAGAATCGTATGAAAACAAAATTTCGTATTTAGGTCAGGTACCTTCTGAAGATGTGATTCGAAGATTGGCGACAAATTTCTCTTATTTTTAAGGGGACTTTACATGAAGAAATTTTCGTTTTTCGCGATTTTCTCGAAAACGGCTCTAACGATTTTCTTTAAATTTTGCACAAGTGTAGCTTATAGTGAGAGCTAAAACTTTTATTTGAAACTTTTTTTCGAAAAAATTCTCTGAAGGCAGTTACAAGCCAGCTACTGTTCACCCACTGTTTGTGAAAGGTTTGTGTTGTGTGGTGAACAATTGAATACACACTCTTTCACGGCCTCTTATTCTATATAAGAATGAAGTGAGAAAGACGTATTGGAGGGAAATATTCGATAAAGTTCGGAAATTATTCTTAAAGACGGAAGTTTCAATAAATGTCTGCAGTCACTTGTTTTTGTTTGCTATATAGTCTGCACTTTTATTAGTCGCATCATTTTCAAAGAAGAGGTTATCAGGTATAATTAGCGTTAAATTGTGTCTTGCGTTTCTGTACAAGGATATGTGAATACTGCTAACTTCTATTTGGGCAGAGGAAGTTATGTGACTTTCACATCAGATTTTTTTTGTTCAAATTTCCTTTTCAAAATTTGGGTACAGGTATTATTTAGGAAGGGTAGGATTTGGGTATACAGTGAAACTTCGATTTTACGATTTCCGATTTTACGTTTTCCCCCATTTTACGTCAAGAATTTAAAATCCCGGCTTAACGTCCATAAGAGCAATACATAAATTTTCGCGATTTTACGTTTTCCTCAAATTTACGCAGGAGTTTTTGGTCCCACGGTATATGAAACCTCGATTTTACACGGAATGCGGCAACTTCGGAACAAAAGCCTCCGTGGTCACCATTATATTCCTCCTTGTTCTGTTAAAGAGCATAGGTCGTCAAGACGCTATCTCGGTGTAGCTACTTCGTTTCTGCTTCTTTGCACATTGTGCGCACTTATAATACTTTCGTTGGTTATAAGTAGGGCCCGGATGTTTATGACCTAAAAATGTTAGAAATATGCAAGCCTTTATGACCTAAAAAATGGCGAAATATGACTAATAATATGACCTAGAGACAATTTGTTTTTTAAATCTTGTCGGTTTTTCAATTAAAATTGTATGAGAACACATTAATAAATAATAATATTAATCTTTATTAATAAATTTTTGAATTTATTTAAACAAACAATAAGACACACTCGACACTACACAAAATGAAAGAAATGTTTCATTATGATGGACGGTCACAAAGAATTGCAATAACAGATCACATGCATTTTAAAGTTTTCAAATAAAAACGATCTTCTATTTTCACTCAGCATTGACTTATATCAGGAGAAAGACCGATCAACGTCGCAGGACGTTATTGGGGCATATTTGAAATAAGTCAAATCATTACTGTTGAATTCAGGCTCACCTTCGTGGAATGTCACTGGCTTACCACTTAGAAATCACATTAAATCGCTTTTTAGATTCTACCTCAACTTCGCACAGCTTACAGAACAGTATTGTGCCATCTGTACTGAAATGCTTATCTCCAAACTCCCGTACAAATGCTCTCAGTTTTTCACTTATCGGACCCTTAGTTTTAGGCATGATAAACCAAGAGTATTGAGATTGCGATGAAGCACACCATGCAGCAAAACCTTTTCAATAACTGAGGGATGGTTGTTCCTTCCTATCGCCCCTTCCCCTTGGCACCCCCAAGAAGAACTTCTACCTGCTCAAGTTATTTACAGAAGCAGTTAGTTGACCTTGCTATGAAAACTGACAATAGCCATCCTAATATTTCCGTTTGCTTTCTTTGCATCTGTCCCTTTTTACGCATCTCTCTCTTTCTCCTAATTCTCAGAAATATACATAGGCCAACGTATATTTTGTGAAAGTATTTTTAGAAAGAAAATACTGAGAAGTTACAAGTAACAATTCAGGGGTGTTCAAATCCCATGTCTGAGACGGCTGTAAGCAAATAAATGAAAATGGAATAAAAAAAACAAAAGCATGGGAAAAAATGAAAAATGATTCAAAATATGACCATAATATGAAAAATGACAAAAAATACTGAAAAAGCTAAAATATGACATTATATGACCAATGAAAATTGCATAATTCTAATCACATTAAATGATATCATGTTTAAATTATATTTGCTATGGTAACATCACAAAGGAAAAAAATATGACATGTCATAAACATCCGGGCCCTAGTTATAAACCTTTGTTTCTGCTTCTTTGCACATTGTGCGCAGTTCTTTATTAATAATGGTTTCGCGGGCTATAACTTTCCTTCTTGGCTGCGCGACTTACACTTCCGGCGGGAACAAGTTTGTTTCTTCATTGTGAACGCTAGAATGGCTTCGTCAGAAGATCAAATATTTTATAATACTGTTTCGTTACACTAAGTTTGTATCAAGTGTTGGTAATCATAATGGCTACAAATCCAGCAAAAAAATGAAAAGCATTTTCCATTGTGGAAAAAATGGACATCCTTGCTAAAGTCAATGCCCACATGGGCACACGTGTTGATCTAGCGGCGAGTATGAATTTACCAGTGTCAACGCTGAATACAATAGTAAAAAATCGCTGTGACATTGAAAAGTGTTTTGCTAGTTGTGGAACATTCTCAAAGCAGAGAAAATCTTTAAAATCAACGCCGCTCGAGGAGTTAGAAAATACTCCATGTAATTAAATTGGCCGGTTTTGAGATTTGAACCATGGAACTCTAGGCAAGCACAGTGACTCATATCGGCAACTTATATTTTAGTAGGTCTGCTTTCCCCCCCCCCCCCCACCTGTACATGGCTCTCACACAATCACTCGCATGCTAGATTTTATCTAACACACTTTTTTCTCTTTCACAGCTCTTAAATTCAACTAAAACATGGTAATTCAACTCAAACATATGGATTAAACTTACAATAACATTCTCTGTAATCATATTAACAAGCAAATGTCATTTACTTTTCTTGTACAGGGTGTTAATGAACAACACCAAAATATCTCACCTGCGTATAGAGGGAACATAGGCATGAAACTTTTAATTTTTTGTTGTTTTTGTATTCTGCATATCACAACTGCATTAATATCACTGTTCATAAGCAATGTACAAGAAGTGTCATGTTCATCAACCTGCCACACTGAGAAACAAAAAAACATCACCCGTCCGTGGAAACCTGCGAACATCACGAGATGGGCCCCCCTACATTGCGACTTTGCCTACGTTTGGGTATAAAATGCAGCATTAGGTCAGCTTTTAGTTTTTTATTCTTTACCTTTTGTGTGTTCAAAATTACGGTAGATCTATCTTTATTTATTGATTTGGTTATTAAAAAGTGAGTTTAAGGTATTTTAATGGTGTAGCCTATGCTTTGTTTTGTCTCCATGCTTCTCTCTTACTATTCCTCGATTTTACACTTTCCTCGATTTTACATTTTTTTGGGGGGTCCCCTATAGAAGTGTAAAATAGAGGTTTCACTGTAGTCATATGAAGTGTAAAGTACTGATTTCTGTTTTCTTTTTCGTCAGTTTTATTTAATTATATTAAATAAAATTATAATATCATAACTTAAGTCAGCTGATACTTTCTTTTTCTTATTTCAGGCCTATTTTGGCTAAGAAATGTGTTACTTTAATGTTATGAAAATGAGGCAATTTAATTTTTCACTTTGGGGGTAATTTAATTATTTTTCCTTTACTTTACTGCTAAAAAGGCAGGTGCGGCTTAAATTCAGGGGCGGCTAATATTCGGATAAATACGGTATATTAAAATGATGTTTTCCACTCATGAATAAAAATAAGTGCATAACTGAAGCTAGTATTTCTGCTAGAGCCATAGTAATCAAAAGATAAAATTTGCAACTTAAATGTTAGTAAACTCAGTAGAATTATTGTAGAATAGACTAGATTTAATTATTGACAAGTCCTATATCATGTAACAATGGAAATTGTACCCAAATGATCAATGGGATGCTAATAAACTAAACTAAACTTAACCTTAACACAGCAAATTATGCTGGTATATTTCATCATGTGACTAGTGAGATAACAGGGCAGATGACATATCTAACTATTGTGAAATCAAAAGCAAAAATTTGAGAAACGGTAAAAAATATGAGAAAAATGGAGATGGTCCGGTTAGATTTCTTGTGATAATGTTCTCTGAACCAGAATGGGTCATATCCCACTTCAGGGAAACATCACTTTATAAAATTTAATAAACCCCTAATTGAAAGAAAGCAATATACAGTTATTGTTTTAGATTACCGTATTGGCCCGAAAATAAGACGACCTCGAATATAAGACGACCCTGAATTTTTGAAGGGTAGTTACGAAAAAATAAATAAAATAGCTTATTAGTACATTTTGCTTAAGATAAAACAGAAGTTAGAAGTTCATGTCGTATCATGGGCAATGAGTTTACATAATTTTAATACAAGACACTGCAATGATTTTCATGTACCTTTTAGAAGGCTTAAATCAGGCTGTAAATCTACGAATGTACTTGGTCCTAAACTATTTAACAACCTTCCAGTGGTTATTAGGAATGCAAATAATGTTTCAGTCTTTAAGAGGAATCTAAAAGAATTTCTGATTGAAAAATGTTTCTATTGTGTTGATGATTACTTAAACCTCCATTAATTAATTATAGACTAGGCTTATTGACTATTCCTATGCAATGTATATTGTCTATTGGAAAATAAACTGATTGATTGATTGATCTTCTTCTCTCGTCTTTATTTACGCATTGAGACAATGAAGATGCTTTCTTTTCCACATGGTCTGCCATGTTGGTGGTCAAACAAAGCATTATGCATAGAGAATAGAGATGCCAAGCAGTGCAGTATACGGCAGTACAAGGAGAAGCACGAATTCGGGAACAATAAAGTTCGGTAAAATTCAGTAATTTCCGCGCGACTTTGACCTTGGATCGGACGCACGCCATTTGGGTGGGGATCCCCGGCCGCTACACACGTGCACAGCTGCATTCATGATTGGAGAGTTGTTGAGTCTTAGGCTGCGCATATAAGACGAGTATAGTTTTTAAAAGCACATTTTCAGGGAAAAAACATCGTCTTATATTCGGGCCAATACGGTATACTGTAGAACATGTATTTTCTATAATGTTATCGTTTTAACTAAAACTTTCATTACCTCCAGAGTTAGGATTTACATGTAATAAAAGTGGCTAAATATACATAAGGGCTAAAATTCTCAAAATATGAAGGAAAATATGAAGGAAAATATGGGCAATGTTTTTTTAAATGGTGCAAATCACCTGTATATTATCAAAGTTGCATAATTATGAAATGAGTACAATTAATGATTTACTGTTTAAACATGAAAGGCACAGAAAATATGCGAGCTTTTATAAAATATGTAAAAAAATATGTACTATACCTTGGAATATAGGCAAATATGGAAAATCAAATATGTCTTAAACCATTCCAAATGTCGGAATTTGTAAACATTAATCAAATTTTAACTTTAAATGAATGTAAAAACAAATATGTATATACAATGAAATCCTAGCCCTGATTATCTCCTATTTTAAAAATGCACTTTGCCCACCATGATTCTCAGCCCTTCGCATTCTTCATGTAGCTACTCAACTCCTTTGTCCATGAAGAAGTCTTGAGAAGAGATCGGTTCTGAACACACTCTTCTTTGAAAAGCAAACTGGATGATAAGAAATTGCCTGCTGCATTAAGTCACTGAAGGAAAGTTGCAGGGAACTCCAGGTCTTGGAAGAAGAAGAATCCACCTGGTACAAGATCTAAAGGAGAAAAGAAAATACTGGTTCAAGTTTAGAATGTATTTGTTTATTTAGCCTAGTAGAGAGAAGACCTTTTCCTCTCTACCAGGATTCCAAAAACTACAAAAAATCCATAAGTACAAGGAAAAGAAAATAGCACTGACACTAAAGAAAGATATAAAATCACAATAATAATAACAAATTACAATTAAAAAAACTATACAATAATTTAAAAAATCAATAATACATGATTTTATGGTGAATAAAACTTGTGAACATCAGTATAAAAAGTAGGCTCAAAGCAGGATAAAAGCGGTGAAATAAAATGCTAAATATTACTTAACTTAAATTTCAAACGCTTTATTTAGCCTGTTCATTGAAATAACAAGTAACGATGTTTTATAAGTTCCCTCCTATATAGTTCTTTTATCAGGCAAAATATAATTGTATACTGAAAAGGCTCCTTCACAATCAAAATTGAAAGTGAAATGCATATCGACTAAAGACACTTTAAATGCAGTGCTGGATACTCTGATACTACACCTCGTATAACTTGTTCTAGACATCCCTTTTCCAATAGGCAGATTTCAACAGTACAGTCAGCCCTTGATATAATGCCCCTCTTTACAGTGCTACCCTCGCACTGCGCCAATAAATGCAAGTGAACAGATCTTCTCCCATATAAATACATAAGAAACCTCGTTACTGTGCCAATTCATTTAGTACCAGTGAAGATAAGACAAGATTTTTAGAAAATATAGCTTGCAGTGATTTTTTCAGTTGCAAAATTCTTTTAAAACCGGTGTGAATGTTAGGAAGAATTATTTAAGAAACATACTGTACTGTATTTCCAAGAAGTGAATGTTCCCCAGTCACTAACTGTAAATGTAGTGCGGTGGAATGGGGAAGCTATGTTAAGAAGCCAGACAGACACCCTGTTTGAGGGTGGAGCAGATAGAAAGAGCCTTTCATATAATGAGACACTTCAAACTTGCACTTCTTTTAGTCCAGTGTTCATTCAGCTGTTGAACACTACACTACAGTTACTCAGTTATCGCCGAATTTATAGTCGTCCCCCAGGTAAGCATGCTTACCTACCTAGGTGTTAGCTGATCGATAGAAGACTGCTAGCTGGCAAACCCCTAGCGGTCTCCCAGAACTGTCACCAACACGCTTTCCGTCTGCAAGCCACGTGGCATGAACTTCCCGCGTCACCTTTGACGATATGTTGAAGTTTGCGAACTATGTAAAAATCATGATGAGGAAGCGAGAAGAATGTTGTCGTAGCTATATGTGAGCGACATGGAGGACCCTTTTCACAAATACAGTGGAACCTCGTTAACACGTTTCTTTAGGGACCAAAAAAAATAAACGTCTTAAACGGGAAAACGTACTACTGAAAATTAAAAAAAAAAAAATCGTACGGAGTATGTAGATAGGCCTATGTTTTCTAAGTTGCTCAGAACCACTCAAAAGTGCATCCTAATGACTCAGAAATGCCCATATTGACACACAGGAGCTTCTATGCCAAGCCATTAGTTATGCGAGATTTAAATTATGTAAACAAATACATAGGCCTAACGATTTTATTTGAAAAAATTAAACAAAAGTTGCAAAAATTGAAGGAATGTATGGGAGCCATATTTAATGAAAAACCATACGAAATTCACACAAAAAAGCATCCACTTTATTCTAAAACATCACACATGAAACAAGTTGCACTCCACAATCTATTAACAAACATAAAATAACTGGAAGTGTAATTGTTCAAAATTTCAGATGTGCCTGAATGTTAGCGAACAAAGTCAAATTGCTAATGAAATGTGATCCAATACCCATGTGAGAAGCATGATCTGCTTTTTTAGCCTACACTTCATCAAACATTCTAATATTTTCTTCTCGACACCACACGAACCGTAAGAAATTTGAAACATATTTCACTACCTAGAGAACACAATAAAAATATCACGAAAAAAAATGGCGGCTATACAGCTGACGCTGAAAAATCTGCATGACGTCAAAATGACCAATGAGAAGCAACTATAATGACTGATGATTGGTCCCATAGAGCAAAGAGTACAAGAATTCTGACATAGAGATTACACGATCGGACACAAACAAAGCTTGTGTTTGGCAAAGTGTGGTTGGCGAGCCAAATACGAACGTACTAAGCGTGAAACCAAAACGTGTTAAAGAAACATTTAAACATGTAATTATTAAGATTGGGACCGGGCCTTCCAAAAAACGACTTACTATGCGGGAAAACGTAGTAATGAGGAACGTGCTAACGAGGTTCCACTGTATGTAGAACACAAACACGTTAGTAAAGACGACATAGGGAATGCAGTTTCTTCATGTGCGGGTAAATGCCTACTAATGCACAATCTCATTTGGGTGCGTACTTCTTGCATTTGATATACTGGAATGAACTTGTCTTAACACACTGTTGATACATACATTACATGAAGTGGTACAATATGCATAAAGTGACTCACTAAACTGTTGAAATGATTGCTGTTTTTTTGTTATATTTAAAAAATAAACGCTTATTACTAAAAATCCGTGGGTGATAGGCAATTTCTGTTTTTAGATTTGTTATTAGGGTGCCTCAATACATCGGAAACACCAAAAAATTTCCGTGTCACAAAATGTGTGTTTAACAGTGTTATAGGTCATTATAACGAAATAATTCTAAATACATTTTCTTAATTCGACGGAAACACAGTTATTGAATTGGAAGTAAACTATTGACAGTAAAATTATATTTTGAACAGACTTTAATATTTATTACCAATTTGATAATATAATTAGGAATCATTTACTGGTATCACTCAAGCACCTACAACAATAAAACCCTTGTTAAGAGAGCGCCTCTAATAACAAATTCCGACAAAGTCTTATTTTTCAGGGTTTTGAATGAAAGAGGGAACCATAGACGCCAATGGATCAGGGGTTTCAAACCGTGGTACGTAATTTCAAAAGTAGGGAAACTTGCAATAGGACCAGTATTTTCGAAGATCTTAAAGTTTTGACATATAGTGTCCATTTTATGTGAAAAAATTGTACTACTTTACTTGCTTTATGATATTTGTTAATTATGTCTGCGGACCATAGGTTGAGAAACGCTCACGTAGATTAACACACAATATAGCGGGATCTAACCTAAACACTGGACTTAAAATATTGCTAGTTTCAACAGTGCACTGAATCACTTTCAACAGGAAGTGTGACAGTAAAAATCAATGAGTTTGTCGGAGAATTTTCTCCAGTCAAAAATGATCCTAGTTCAGTGCAAATTGAACTCAGATTAGCATTTATACAACCGAAATGCCAGAGTTTAGTGTGAACTTAGATCAGTTTAGTCTCTGATCCGAGATAAAACGGTTTAAACAATTGGCCCTGAATGTTCTAAGTTTACTGGCTACACAAATATATAGTGGGTGGACAGTGGCGTGGAGGGGGTTGTAAACTTAAGAGAAAAATTATCAATTGAAGAATGTAGGATTTTGTGTCGAAAGTGGTTTTACCCAGAAAAAAGATTTCCATTCACTTCTTATTCTTAACTGTGGTTTTAAGCTGTTCAACTCTGTGGAATGCTACTTCTCCCACAACATTCTAACAACTGTACTGTTGGCATGGGATATGTAAATTTCTGCAGAAAGTTAGATGTGTGAGAGAAAGCCTCGGTTTGGAGAGTTAAAGTAATCTAAGTGTTATATTTTTGTTTTAATAATGTCTATGTGTTTCTATGAAATTTTTACTTGCTTGGGGGTAGGGGATTACATCTGTGGATACTCGTAGTTATGTACATAATAGAATATAATTTTTTTAATTGCGTATTTTTATGGGTATTAATGTAAGTGTATGAAGTGAGCACGTATGGTCGACACCGACCCATGCAATGGTTAATGTTAATAAAGTGGTTTATAAGTAAGAATTTTTATGAGAAGTAAATACACTAACTGTACTATAGGCCTATTCTACTGTAAATACCTTCCATTATGCCTGTGGCATAACTTAGGAGCCTCCACTCACTCCCACTGCCCGGGGCCTGGGCTGACTTTGCAGAATGGTTTCAGATGAGTCCCTTCCTAATGAGGGTCACTTATTGTTCACTAATCCCAGAGGCAGTATATTTAGAGAGTCGCCAATCGCCAATGACCATTTTTACACCTGGATCGGAAAAAAGAACATATTGTTATTATACGCTAACACAGCAGGTGGAACTATTCAACATGGCACACGACACTGGACTGAACAATCTCCAGAAAAGACAGAAACCTGTCAATATTGCTTCTAGGCCTTTAATGAGGGTAACAATCTCTACAGTTAAATACCAAGGGAAAGTGTTATCTGGGTAGCTCCAAGAACTGAGGCTCTTATGAATTGGAAAGAGTATACGTGTTGTAGTGCTAATCAAGTGTTAGTTTAAAAACTTTATTTTAATGTGTGTACTGGGTAAGCATAAGTTGGAGTTAGCAAATGAAAATCGACAGTTTGTCAGTGGATCAGTTTATATCCACCTACACACCAGAAGGCAGTGCAGTGTCTAGATAAAGTGGAACATTTGGTTTTGCAAATGACCAGCCAGAAATAATTGAAACTATTTGGACTGTGACGTAAGATAATTAATGGGCATTTTAAAATATAAAAACAATCTCTGCTGAATGAGAAAGCTACTTTAAGCAAAGTAAGTGTTACAAATCCCGACTCATTATTATATTATTAATAATATCTTCACTTTCACCAAATTCAAATTAATAAATAAATAAACTAATTTGTAACAAATAATAACTGCATAAGAACGTTGAAGTTCATGAGATGGCCCTTATTTATTTACTAGAATGAAGACCATCTCATGAACTTCAACATTCTGACCAATGAGGGTCTCATCGCTAAATCAACATGAGTGTCTAACCAGCAATTGGTGTACATCTGATGAATACGAATGAAGATGGCCTCCAAACTAGTCCAGATATTTATACAGAATGTGAATATAATAGGCCAACTCACCATATATCTTATAATATACATTATATAAACTGCGATGTCTGAAGACCCAAAGCATTGTGATCGGCTCTCATGGACGGCCAATCAGTAGCCTACTTGTCACAATGGTAAATGAATTACACTTTTGAAAGCTAATACCAGGTTATTATGTACGTATGAAGTACTGGTATTAATCGAAAGATTTTTTCGCTCCAGTGTCAGTAATTTGCATATAGTTCAGTTATAATAAGTGCTCTGGCTAATATATTAAAAGTAAAATGTAATATGTTAGAGTCGAACAGAACGTTTCATTTCATTATCTCAATCCAAAGTCTCATAAGAGATTCATTCAATGAACACTAAACAATGAAGTAAAAGATAAATACTAGCGATTATGGTCAATTCTGGAGCTAAGATTATTGTTAAATCTACATTAAACTTTAATGTGAGTAGCCTATATTTCATTTTAACACTCCTTACGTATTTATGTGCCAGTATTAATTGACGGATTGTTTACAGCTTAAAGGTGGTTATCTTGTATTTGTATCGAAAGAAAATCTATAGCAACTGTAACCTAATATATTTTTATACAAATACAACATAATCACCTTTTAAGTGAATATTATCTGGCTTATTTTATAGATTTATTAGGCACTGTATGTAACACAGTATGTCTAGCCTATATAGAGATTTTATATATATTTTATAGATTTATTAGGCACTGTATGTAACACAATATGTCTAGCCTATATAGCCAGTATGTCTAGCCAGTCTTATCACACTGGGTCACCGGTTTTTGCAGTGAACACACGTGGGTCATTTGTGATGGTCAACACTAGTATTGCCAATAGTAGCTACATGATACAAACAATTTGTCATTGCTTTTGACATCCCAAATGGCAGGTCGACATTCCACTTCTTGAGATCTTCAGTACTAATCTTAACTCTTGGTTGGATAACTAGTTTGCCTGAGCTCGATTATACAACTGAATTATGTGTGTGTATGTATATGTAGCCTATATATGTGTATATATATAGCCTATATATATATATACAACTTGCATTGTTGGCAATCATAAAATGCGGTGACCGTTCACAAGTGTCCCAGTGTGAAAGCTCCCATTTAAACCAATGCTTCTTCATCGGTGACTGCCACAAGTGACCCACTGGGAAAAGGCTGTAAGATGTAACATCCAATAACCAATGTACCGTATTGACCTGAATATAAGACGATGTTTTTTCCCTGAAAATGTGCTTAGAAAAACTATACTCGTCTTATATGAGCAGCCTAAGACTCAACAGCTCTCCATTCACGAATGCAGCTGTGCACGTGTGCAGCGGGTATCCCCACGTGCGGAGTTGGCCATGTCACCATGCAAATGACGTGCATCCAACCCAAGGTCAAAGTCGTGCGAAAATTCACCGAACTTAATTTTTCCCGACTTTGTGCTTCTGCTTGTAGAGAACTGCACTGTTACTTGCTTGGCATCTCTATTCTCTACTCGTAAAGCGTTTGTTTGACCGCCAGTCATGGCAGACCATGTGGAAATGAAAGCATCTCCATTGCCTCAATGCATAAAAGGCGAAAGAAGCAGTTATGGACCGCCGGCGTGATCTTGTGGTTAGCGTCGCTGACTACGGATCCGTCGGCCCGGGTTCGATTCCCGGTACTTCCTTGGATTTTTCTGAGGTAGGGAGGTCTGGTAGGGGTGCACTCAGCCTTGCGATTCAAATTGAGGAGCTACTTGATAGAGAAGTAGCAGCTCCAGTCATGGAAACCACCATTAATGGCCGTGGGTGTCAGCATGCTGACCACATGCCCCCCAATCCTGCCATCTCCCTATAGGTAGACGACGCAGCAGTCGGGTGGTAGGCCTTGTTCCTTCGGGGATGTCATGCCACGGAGTTTAGTTAGAAGCAGTTATGACATGAACTTCAAAATTCTGTTTTATGTGAAGCAAAATGTACTAATAAGCTATTTTATTAATTTTTTCGTAACCACCCTTCAAAAATGCAGGGTAGTCTTATTTTCGGGCCAATACTGTAAATTTCAAAGTAATCCCAAATCGTGACAATTTTGAAGTTATCTTCTCCTATATTCTGCCATAAGGTAGAGGAGTTTCAGAATTTTTAGGGACTAAGGTGGTTAAATTTCAAAACAGTCCATTAATTACTATCAGTCTCCAACTTTAATTAGTCAAATTCAGTAGCTCGTGGCTTAAATAGAGGGTGTGCTGCAAATACCATTTCATATATTTAAGATAAAGGAAAGATTGGTAAGCCTACTTACATAATTACTGCTGCAAAGTGAAGTCCATGTGACGTTCTGTTTTACTGCAGAAATTATCAATTACTTTCATGTTGAATTCATCCATGTCTGCAACCAATTTTTTCTCTATGGACAACATTGCAAGAGCAGTAAGACGTTCTTGTGACATTGTGTTCTTTAAGAACGTCTTTATTCTCTTCAGGGTAGAAAAGCATCTTTCCGGTTCTGTTGTGGGCATAGGAGTGGTGACTATAATTTTGAGAAGTTTTGTTAATTCCGAGAATATTTCCACCAAATTGTTTTTAAGGATATGCTGGAGTAGTGGAACAGCTCCATCAATTTTTCTGTAATCATTTCTGTCATATAAGACACTGAGTTCTGTTTTCAATTTGCTCTTCTCCAGCATATTGTATGATTGTACAGCAGAATCAAGTTCTTTATCTGGGAAATATCTCAAAAATCCAGGAAAGTCGAAAGAATTTAACAGTTTTGCAGCTTCCAGATGATCCAGAGATTGAAAGCGATGGCTAACTTCTTGGAGGATGTGATCACACACTTCCTTGGCATCAGCATTTCTGTGCGACTGCTTCCTTCGCTTGTTTCCAGATTGAACTTCACAATCAGTATCGTATGTAGATTCCTTTATCCCATTAATTGCCTGGATCAAGTATGTCACAGCTTTTTTTGTTTTCACGGTATCATTCAACCTTGCTTGCAACACATTATGCAAGACATCTACGTGAGGCATTATTTTATGGAAGAATGAGAGCCAGAAAAGAAATTCATCATTTTCCAAATAAAGACGGAGTCCTGAAGCTTCCTGAACAGTCCTGGGAGATGAAGATGACTCCTCCAAATCCAAGAAGAAGTCCAACAAGCTGTCTTTATTTTCATACACCACATTGACTGCTCTAGATTGAAAGTTCCACCTAGTTGCAGAATCATTCGGAATCCTTTGAGAAACCACTCCATTTAATTTAGACATTCGTTGTGGTGACTTTGAAAAGAAGGTTGGAAACCCTGCCAAGTTACAGAAGAACACTCTAGCCGAGGTAATTTGTGATGCAGCTTTTTGAATCAGTGTATTCATCTGGTGGGCATAGCAGTGTATGTAATGGGCATTGGGGAAATGGCTTTTTATTTTTGCCTGAACCCCACCAGTTTTACCACTCATAACAGAGACCCCACCATACGTTTGTGCAATAATTTTATCAGGTTTATCTCTGAAAATTTCGCCAATTACCCCTAAAATGCATGTTGATATTGCCTCAGCATTCTGCCCTTCTGGATTGAAAAAACCCCAAAATCTTTCACAAGGAACACCATGTCTTTCATATCGAAACACGATAACCAATTGTGTTTGTTCTGAAATGTCTGTGGTTTCATCCACCATGATGGCAACAAACTCTGCTTCCCTCATTTCTTCTATTATCTTCTCACGACACACTTTTAACATGGACTCCAGTAGTTCGTTTTGAATTGTTTTGGAGATTCCCCGAAAAACTTGGCTTGATTCCATGTGCTCTTTCACAGCACTATCTAAACTGCTCATAAAATCAACAAGTCCCAAGAAAATACCTGGATTCTCGGACATTTCAGTCTCATCGTGTCCCCGTAAGGCAAGTTCAAATGCACCACAGAACTTTATACAATCGATTATTCTTGAAAGAATATATCTGTTCTTTTTTACTTTATCGTTCTGCGATCGTAGGGCATCATGATAAGCACGGCTTAACTGTGTTGGAATAGTTACATTTCCAAGTGCAGCTACATTCAACACATTGTGGATGTGAGTCTTGTTCTCATTGTGTTTCTTACTCAACACTTTGATGTGTCCAAGATCTTTTACTCCGTTTCTAGACCATGCCATTGCACCAGTATTTCCAAACAGAAGGCAGGGGAAACAAAATATAGCATTTCTAACTTCACAACCACACATCCATCCATAATAAGCATACATATGAGAGCCAAAACGTCTCTTGTAGGAAGCCCTGTTTTTCCCATGAGCCTCCTGAATTAAGTTTAAGTCGGGAGTTGGTCTGCCTAGTTGCTTTATATTAATTTTTTCCTCTAATGTTCTGGAAGAAAATGACCTCTTCAACAAATTGTCCACTGAATTCATATTCGCTTGCAGTTAGATTTACATTATATGTAATGCTATTCTTCAGAGTAGATGGACTCAGCTTGTGAAGAAACATCTGAAACAGAAGATAAATTACCGAACAATGAGAAGATAAAACTTGGTTATTCCATAACTCAAAAATTTTTAAAAAGATCTGGAAAGATAAAGAATTTCAGAAAAATAAGAACAAAACTTCATGAAACTTTTGTGATATACAGAGTGCAGCAACATAACTTCCTTTTTTCAAAACGCAATAAAACCCATTTTAGGAAACAGAATTTTTTATTTTATTTTTTTATAATGTAGGTATATATCTAACGTTTTGAAAATCATATCAGGTAGGTGACCATCCCTCACCCCATTGTCCATACACTGAATAAGCCGATTTCTGAAGTTTGTCATGACCCTTACCAGCATAGCAGCGGGTATGTTAGCAATTTCTGCCCGGATGTTGGCCTTCAGGTCTTGTAGGGTCCTTGGACGGGACATTTTGGGAGGAAAAAGACTGTCCTGGGAAAAATGGCATGAATGGACACCATACTCTACACTCAAGATAATCAAGAAAGAAAGAAAGAAAGAAAGAAAGAAAGAAAGAAAGAAAAAAAGAAGGAAAGAAAAAAACTTTTTTCTCCAAACCAGTCGTTATCAGTGTCTGAACTGGTAACTGCATAATCTACTGATCCAAAATCAAGAAAGCATGAACGCAATAGTTCATTAAGCAACAAGCCTATAATCAGCCATTTCATAATTTCGGGTGGGACATTCTAGCAAATTATAACAACTATTTTTGTTTATTACATGTCATAAATAATGAATTAGAACTTGTTCTGCACATTCTGTAAAATCTACTATGGCTTCTCCTTCGTTCTACATGCAAAGCATTATTAAAAATTTATTTTAAATATTTTAAATTTGTTTTTCAAAATCTGTTACGGGTGGGACATAATTTGGACACTAATTTTAATGATGGAAAACAAAAGCTCATTTTCTGTTCTGCTATTACTGTTAGGGTCTTAATGTTGTTATTAATGAAGGTATGAGGGATTCAATACAAATTATAAACTGTTTCCAGGTTGTCAGAACATTTATTTAACCCATCAATAATAATTTAACAAAACTATCACTGTTACGGGTGGGACAAAAATTCCCTTGTTTGTTATTTTACATAGTAATTAACCACACATATTTTTTGAAGTTAATCTTATACCAAATTGTACCTTAAGATGTATATTTTCTCAAATGAAAATGGACATAGCTGATTACTCTTGACTACTTGGTATTAAAGTGTGTTAAAATCATGCTAAAAATGGCAAAAGAAAAGTAACTCAACGCTATAAATAAGTAAATCGACAGATTCTACACATGAAACCACTTCAAATACACCCAAGTCCTTAAAATTCAGATAATTTGAGGTTTTAAACTTGTTTTTGACCACCCAATTACAATAATTTTATAACTTCTCTCTTTGAGGGAAAAATTCCCATATTTTATGAAATGGGTGTAATGGCATTTATTAAGATACAAGTATGTATATGAAACGAGCAAAGCGAAACCCCCCCCCTTCAGAATAAGATCTTAGTCCGGTTATTAAATAGGCCTACAGTAGGCTAATTACTGTACCGGTAAACAGTAATAGGAAACAAAACAATACACCTTGTTGGATAGCGTGCATTTAAAAAGCGTTATCAGCATTGAAGTAACTTGTGCAGGAATCACCGAGATGAAAGGTCATCGGGTAGACAATGGTAGAGATAATGGCCAACATAATCTTATGAAGCACTTCACTTAGAAACCTACCTATGTGCTATAACGAAATCAATCAAGGGAGGGAAAGAGAGAGAGAGATGGGAGACTGAAGAGAAGGAAAAAGTTAAGAAGAAGATAATACGGCGAAAAACATCAAAATTTTTCTAACGACCCTATGTTATACTGATATTATGACTTCTGCCATAGTCTTCCATTAGGCCTACAGTCTTAAATTAGCATCCAGATTAAGCTTTGTCTAATTTCAAGGTTAAATTAAAAATATACACAACTGCTGATGATAGTGCATCAGATGCAACTTTTGTCCTTGGGTACTTCAAAGATTCTGCTGGGAAATACAGTCCCCTCACAAGTAATAAAAATTAGGGATCTAGTGGATTTCCACGTGAGGTGTTCAGAATGGTCCACAGGTTGGCCACCAATATTACCTTTGGCCGAAATCTTCCATTTCATTGGCCCCTACTGCAAAGATTTAGTTTTATATAACTTACTGATATGCATGCTCTCCAACTTAATATAGAAACAAAGGAAGGGAAGTTTTTGTACTCAGCATAAACTTCAACATCGACTGAGCCACCGAGACCACTGTTTTTACCGTTAGGTTTCAGATTTTTCCAAGTTACTGATTGTCCTCTCTCAGTATGACAATAGAGCATTGTTCACAGGAAAAGAGATTTTGATTTAATAGCACTTAAATGGAGCCATTTTAGGTTCCCTAATAATAACACACCTTAAGCTCCGTCCACTCTCACCTGCACTCCAGTGTGTTGCTGCAGTGACAGCCCACTTCCCAAGACATCAACCTTTTCCCTTGCTATCAAGCTAATGCAGCTCATTGTTATACTCTATGCGCTAATTAATTAATATTGATGTAACAAAATTAACTGTACCAATTTCACGACTAAAAACTATACGAAATCGACCCTTGTATCAAATCACTCAAGAAGTAGAAGGGCATATTACGATATTGTCCAGTGAATAGTCTTAGACTTGAATGGTATGCCAGCCCCAAGACGATTTAATTAGTCTAATACAGTGAAAACCATCCTTGCACCAAAACAGCTCTTTTTAGAGCCAACATAATATTTCAAAGTTACTTGAATGAGAGTAGAATAGCACACAATGTGCAAGTATGAAAGAGGTTAGTTGTCACTGCAGAACGTCGTAAACGATTCATGTCTGGATGCACAGTACATTGCATGATATCGTTCACAGTGTTTCTCACAGCGCTCGCATACACAGCTTGAGTCTGGCTGATGGAACCTCTTTATTTTACATAGTTTGTAATGAAAACCGTGTACCGCAAATCGCGCGACGGTATGTCTCAAACCATATCCCTCGCGCTTCCAGTCGTCAGACGTCATTGCATCGGTGACGTAAAATTCACTCCATATGTCCTTCCTCTTCTCTCTTAGTTTTCCCAGGAGTTGCTCATAATCGGGAGTTGATGGCAACAGCATCTGTGTCCGGAGTTCTTCCACATAGAAAAGCTCTCGGGTCAGAACGTACACTAATCTTGAAGGGGTGTATTTTGACACACATAATACCTTCTTTAGGAAGGTAGCTTTCAGCCTTTCCAATTGTGCCACATGCTTCATTTTTAGATGCGGCCAGACATTCTCTAATCCATATGTGGCGACAGGAGTAATCTTTAGTTGGAACAATTTCAAGGCTGTGCTGACAGATAGTCTGTTCAGGTGTTTAATGTCATTCATTGCCCTGATTGCAGCATTGAGTCTGTCATTAATGTGTAGTGTGAAGACATTGCCGGCTGTTTGTAGTATCACACCTAAGTATTTGAAGTTGTTTACATTTTTGAGGTGTCTTCTTGGTGTGTGGAAGATTGTTGCCTACTACTACACTCTTAAGCCATTCCTTAAAAATCTAGAACTGTTGATGAATAAATTGCAATGCGACCAAAAAAAGAAAATCATAATAACAATGGACAGTAATATTGACCTCTATAAGACAAACTTAATCACAGACTTGGAAGACAATGTAACAAGTAACACTTCAGACACAAATCACACTAACAACAACATGATAAATACGTACATTAACATAGTGCAGACTCACGGGTTTAAATTCATACATACTCAGCCAACAAGAGTTACAAGTACTTCAAGATCATGTATAGATCACATATTAACCAATAAGGTATATGGACAGGAGGAGTACTTAGTTCAGGAAACAGGCTTTTCTGATCATAAGGCAGTCCTCGCTAGACTGCCGGAAAAACCACATAAGACTCAACAAAATAGGAAAGGGTGCAGGCGAGTTTACAACTCGGAAAATATCTCAAAATTTAAAAATAAACTAAGCAAAACAGACTGGTTGTTCAACCCCGGGTCATTCCACCTCAATTCATCCAGGGCATGTAACCCTCTGGTCTCAGATTTTGATGAAAATTTGTAGTGTGGTTCCCATATGCATGAGAAACAAAGATCTGAATTTTTAGCTTCCTGTCTGTTATAGATTCGGAGATACACTTCTTTGAAAACATCGTGTTTTAGGAAGAATAGAGTCGGGACAGGAGGAGGTTTTGTGTGCAGACTGTTACATTTTTGCTTGTACCATGCCTGTGAATGTTAGCAGAACCATAACACATGATCATTCCAATGCAAAAATGACTGCTGAGTTCAAATCTGGTGTCAGAATTTGTCTAACACTTACAGAAATGTTGTTATGGGCATGTAAACTTAAAAATAGAAACTATAAAAAGGCAATCGCGCCTCCTCATAAAAACCATGATATCTCAAAAAGTAAACTAGATACAGCTGAATGCTTTGTACCATTGGAACGAGCAGGAAATTTCCATCTGGATCAAATAAGAAAACTTGTGGGACTTTGTTAGGTGAATTTTTTTTCTGCACATATGTAAAAATAGAATATTTGAGTATGGATTACATACATATGTTGAACAGAGTTTCCAGATAATTATGGAGCTACAGTCTTACAAGCCAAAGTAATTCAGTGTTATAATCAGTTCTTGCCATTAAGTGCACAGAAATCCATTACCACAATTATAACATTTTTACACGGTAAGTTAAACATAATATTTTTGGAGCAGACCTGATACATGACATTATATTAATTTGTTAACAGCTCAGTACCCAAATTATTAAGTGTGCTGCCAATCCAAATACATGAATGTTGCAAAATTCCATACACAAACTGCTATGGATTGTAGAGGAGACCAAAACAAACTTTTTTGTTAAATAACCATAGGTCGGAAACCAATAGGTATGTCGGTAGTCACCTTCGAAGACAGACATCGTTGAGTAGAAACAAACATCCCTGTGCATGACAAACACATGACATGTTGCAGATTGTACACAGTTTAGGTAGCTGTTTGCTTTTATTCATTCTGCTTGTTCTTAGGCATTGAGTAAGGACGATGGAAGATTACAGTTTTGTTGAACTCGCGAATATCCACCTAGTTTATGGTGCATGCAATGGCAATTCCACAGCTGCACAATGTCTCTATGCTGAGCGATATCCTGGTCAGCGTTTACAAAATCCTCGCACATTTGTTTCTGTTTCAAGTTCGAGGGCATCTACGTGACACATTTGGTGAAAATTGGATTGGCCGGGGTGTACCCATTGCATGGCCTGCTCGTTCTCCTGACCTTACCCCACTTAACATTTAAAGAGTTTAGTGTATGAAACACTAGCTGTGTCGGAGGAGGATCTTGTTGCACGGATTCTTGTAGCTGCCAACCAATTACAACATACCCCTGGAGTATTCCACCATATGAGAGAATAAGAATAAGAATAAGAATCTTTATTAGCCATTAGGTATGTTTGATACAATTGGCTTCGTCATAGATTTTACATAAAATTACAGAAAATCAGAAGCAGTATTGTGTCGTTGCAGATCGTGTATTGAAGCAGGAGGCCGCACATGTGAACAATATCTGTAAATAAACCTCACCACAACCAGCTCAAATGGTCACCATACCTTCATTGTGTGTCAGCATGTTTCCATTCGAAGGTGACTACTGGTGTAACTATTGGTTTCCGGCCTATGGTTATATAACAAAACAACTTTGTTTTGGTCACCTCTACAATCCATAGCAGTTTGTGTATGGAATTTTGCAACACCTTATATAAAAATAGACCACAGATGTAATTTTAGATAGGCCTATAGATGTACTATACATCAAGTATTGATTATAAAAGATATTTATGAGTGGTGATAAGTAAATATTCACAGTTAATAGATATAATAACATGCCTATTACATTTGTAAGGACAATTTTAATTGGAGCTAACAGATGGTTGCACTGATTTATAACGATCTGTTGCTCTATAATAGTTAGGCTACTTCGTCTTCATGAAGTAGTAGGCCTAAGCATCACATTTTAGTAGTACGAACTGGGGGTGCTACACTGATGTTCCAACTGAGGGCCGGGAAGGAATTTGTTACATAGAAGTCTTTGCAATATATTTGTTCCATTTTTCCTGAATTTCAGCAATTCAGTTACGGCAAGTCATCTTGTGATGGCATTGAAGATGCTGTCAAGATAACTGCCACCAAGGCTAGAATGCAACGGCCGTACAAAAACAAATACTGGAGTCAAAGCAGATGTTTGATTTCTGTAGCCAGCAGTTCTCAAAAATTAAATTTCAATTTATATCTGCAGCAGAAGTGGAAAATGTTCACAAACTGCAGAGTGAAAAATCCAAAGCAGCAAGTAGGGTTGCAGGAACACAAAGTTTTCATCATTTCATACCTCTATCTTGTAACATTTTGGGAGCGAAACGTCTGAGCACAGATGATCATTTGTCTTTAGTCTTCCAGTTTTCAGATGCAGAACTTACAGTACATGAAACTGTAAAACTAAACAGTTTTGTTTGTTGTGTATACGGCAAAAAATGGTATATTGGTTTAGTTAATGAAGTAGATACAGATGAAGGAGATGCAAGTGTAATATTCATGCATGCTAATGGCCCATCTACATCATATCATTGGCCAGAGAAAGAAGACAAGTGCTTGGTTCCATTCAGTCACATCTTACTACATGTACCCATTCCAGATACTGCAACAGGCAGACAGTACCACATATCTGATAAATGACATCTGTGGTCTATTTTTATATTTGGATTGGCAGTACACTTAGCCTAAGGCCACACGGGCTTGTTTCCGTGCTGCGGCTGTGCAGGAAAACAAACAAAATATATAGATTACATTGAGAGATGTGAGACGGGCCACATGGGAGTGATTCATCGCAGAAAAGGAGTCATTTTGCTGCGTCTTAAAAGTTGCCCGCTCAAGGAATGGGCTGGGATCCATTTGTTTGTTGGTTTTCATGCTGACTTGAGTGGCCACACGTGCATCCATTCAAGCAGCTGTTGCATTTGTGTTCTCGCCATCATTTCGATTATCAATCTTAATAACAATGGGATATTTAGATAGTGAATTAATTATACTGGAAGTACAGAAACACCCTTGTTTGTACGATATCCGGGTTCGTGATTTCAAAAACCGGGAAATCAATAACTGCAGTAGTTGTCCGAGAAAACTGGGAAGAGATTGATAATGAAAACGAAACTAATATCGTTAAGTGAAATATTGTTTTAAGTACAATGTTTGGAAAATTATTCATAATTTATTCTTCCAATTTTAAGGAGGGACGTAGGACTTTAGAAAATAGTTCATACTCCTAATGTATTGCAGCCACAGTTATGAAAATGTTTACTCTCATTTGGTATGCTATGGTAATAATTAGGGCAAGGCAATTGATGATTTTGCATAATTTTTATATGATAGTTAAAAGATAGCTCGAATATATATAAATGTGTACCATTAAACAATTTATTAAATAAGGGCAATTCGTTTTTGCATTCTTTGCTTTATTTTGCACTTTTCGTCATTTTCAAGAGATAGGTAATTTTTTGGCACTTTTTATGTCTTTTTTTTTTGTTGTTGCATTTTCACGTCTTTTTCTGCATTTTAGGTCATTTTCGGCATTTTTATACCTTTTTCGCCATTTTAGGTCATATTTCAGTGGAGGTAAAGAGGAACTTTTCCATACAGCCCTACAAATCGTTTCAGGCAACAGACAATACTTTTTATTCGAGAATATCCGCCAGAAAAACATAGTTCATTTTAATTCAGGATTATTGTAAACCCCATAGGCTATCAATTTGTCTTGTAGCAATAAAGAATTATTTTTTCTTTCTTTTTAAATTGCACATATAATCTAGGAGCAATTAGATGGGCACGCCAGTTCAGAAAGGATTTTTTTTCGCTAAGGGTTTCCAGGTTGTACACATTTACTTTTTTTAGTAAGTTTTTTTAATATTGTAAATTCATATATAACACACTGTCATCCGTTAAATTGCTTTTAGCAATTCATTACTTAAAAAAAACTAAATATAAGTAATAACTTAATGGAAAATTTATTGGTCATTGTTTAAAATTTTATGTATTTTTGTTTACTATTTTTAGGCCATAAATGCATTTTTACTTTGCATTTTTTCACTATTTTATGGTAATTAAATGCCTTGCCCTAGTAATAATATACCACTTAAAAATACATTTTTGTGTCATTAGTATTTTTTTTCTTTATTTTAAATTTAATCGCCAAACTTATATACCTTTTCTATGGAAACCACTTAATGGGTAACTATGAAACTTTGACATCTTAATTTTGGTTTACAAGACCAATATTTTACTAAATTATTAAACGTAATTAAAACCTACTTACTTTTAAAGAATCCACATAACTTTCTATTCAGGCACTTTTAAAATTCCCTTCCATTATTTACTTTTAAAGAATCTAATTTTTTATATAAAATTTGTGTTAAAAGTCAGTCCTCTTATTAATGCAAATATTAATAAATTGCTATATTAAACTTCCGTTCTAAGGAAATTTCATTCATTTGTTATCAAAAGCTAGATCTTGAACAGTCTCTGAGAAAAAAGTACACTAACATTGAAAAATACGGGGAAAAGCGTTTAAAGTTTAACTTATTTTCAATGGGGAACGGGAGAGTAGGCTACTGCATTAAGAAAATGATGAGTCGCCCGTAATTTGATCGCACTCAACACCTAAAACAACAACCGGAATGAATAGGAAGTGTTTGTTTACATTAAACATTCTCAGTGTGAGAAGAAGCTCGTGTGGCCATGACTTCTGCAGACTTTCCGACGCGTTTTTTTCACGCAGAACTACAACATTAAAACAAGCCCGTGTGGCCTTAGGCTTAATGATTTGGGTATCGAGCTGTTAATAAATTAATGTAATGTAACAGGTCTGCTGCAAAAATATTATGTTTAACTTACCGTGTAAAAATGTTATAATTGTGGTAATGGATTTCTGTGCACTTAATGGTAAGAACTGATTATAACACTGAATTACTTTGGCTTGTAAGACTGTAGCTCCATAATTATCTGGAAACTCTGTTCAACATATGTATGTAATCCATACTCAAATATTCTATTTTTACATATGTGCAGAAAAAAAATTCACCTAACAAAGTCCCACAAGTTTTTTTATTTGATCTAGATGGAAATTTCCTGCTCGTTCCAATGGTGCAAAGCATTCAGCTGTATCTAGTTTACTTTTTGAGATATCATGGTTTTTATGAGGAGGCGCGATTGCCTTTTTATAGTTTCTATTTTTAAGTTTACATGCCCATAACAACATTTCTGTAAGTGTTAGACAAATTCTGACACCAGATTTGAACTCAGCAGTCATTTTTGCATTGGAATGATCATGTGTTATGGTTCTGCTAACATTCACAGGCATGGTACAAGCAAAAATGTAACAGTCTGCACACAAAACCTACTCCTGTCCTGACTCTATTCTTCCTAAAACACGATGTTTTCAAAGAAGTGTATCTCCGAATCTATAACAGACAGGAAGCTAAAAATTCAGATCTTTGTTTCTCATGCATATGGGAACCACGCTACAAATTTTCATCAAAATCTGAGACCGGAGGGTTACATTTCACTTTTTTTCTGGATGAATTGAGGTGGAATGACCCCCCCTCAAACTCTGTAGACACAAACTACAACATTTTTCTTAGGGAACTTCTAAACTGCTTTAATGAATGCTTTCCAAAAATCACAGCCTCACGTTTCCTTAAAAAGTATTCATTAGACTGGTGCTCAAAAGGCATAAAAATATCCAGCGCAAGGAAAAGAATTCTACATACAATCTACCAGACTACCAAGGATCCTAACTTCATTCAATATTACAAAGCATACTCAAAAATATATAAGCGCATTATTAAAAAAGCTAAACAAAAGGCCATTGAAAACTATATTAGGAATGCTGAACACAAAAACAAGGCAACATGGAGAATAATAAAGGGGGAACTAGGAGTAAGTGACAGCACTAACCTTCGTAATTTAGATACAGTTGATAACAAAACAATTGAATCATTAAATAATTATTTCATTAATATTGGGAATAAAATCAGAGAAGAACCTCCAACAATTCTTGGCTCCATGACTGAACTTTATAAAAACAACTGCCTCATGCTAACACCTCTGTTTAACTTTGCTAGAGTCTCCCCTGATGAAATTACAAAAGTAATAACAAACCTAAAAGGTAAAACTTCCAAGGGTTGGGATGAATTACCCACATTCATCATTAAAGAAATAAAACATGAAATAAGTGAGCCGTTTACCCATATAATTAATCAATCACTGTCTACGGGTATCTTTCCTGAAAGAATGAAGTACGCCACAGTTACACCAATCCATAAAGGTGGAAATGATGAATTTAAAAACTATAGGCCAATATCAATTCTTCCTACTCTCTCCATCGTATTTGAAAAGATTATACATCACCAGCTCGTCTCATATCTAGAACACTTCGGCAAACTCCATGCTTCCCAACATGGTTTTAGAGCAAACAGGTCAACCATATCTGCTCTTACTAACCTCATCAATGAGGCTTCTCATATGATAGATGAAAAAAATTACACAGCTGCTTTAATCTGTGACAACTCAAAAGCTTTTGACTGCGTTAGTCATGACATACTGCTAAAAAAACTTGAATTTTATGGTATAAGGAACATTGCTCTTCGCTGGTTTGAAAACTATCTCACAAATCGTAAACAGAAAGTAATCTTAAATAATCCAGCAGGTACCGTGCAGTCAAACTGGAACCAAATAAAAACTGGAGTCCCGCAAGGTAGTGTCCTAGGACCTCTTCTCTACATAATATACACTAATGATCTGCCAAACTGCGTGAAAGATAAAATAATAATGTATGCAGACGATACGTCAGTCTTACTAAAAGAGAAAAGCGAGGATAAATTGTCACTCAACACAACGGAAACTCTAACTACATTAAAGAAATGGTTTACCAACAACGGACTAAAACTAAATACTACAAAAACATCCATCATGCTATTCAGCACTCAAGGTAAAGGACATGAAAACAACCCTCCAAACAACACAGTAAACCACACACACACTGCAAAAATTTTAGGTGTCTACGTAAATAACCAATTAAAATGGGATGACCACATACACTATATCAGAAAAAAATTAAATAGTGCCTGTTTCAACATGCGCTGCTTATCGCAAATTACTAACCTTGAGACTAGAAAACTTGCATATTTTAGTTATTTCCATTCCGTAATGCCATACGGTATTATTCTGTGGGGAGGCGCGACAGGATGGGAAACAATTTTTAAAGCTCAGAAAAAAATAATCCGCATAATAACACAGGTAGATCCAAAAGAATCATGTAGAACTTTATTCAAAAAATTAAAGATATTAACTCAACCGTCACAATACCTATATGAACTTAACAAGTACATACATGCAAATTTTGATGATATATATAAATCACAAAACCAGCACTGTCATGAAACCAGAACAAAAAATAAAATAAAACCTCCCATGCACAGACTGAAATTATATGAAAAAAGTCCACTGTATGCTGGTATTAAGGCCTATAACAAACTGCCTGACATGATCAGGGACATTACAGAATTAAAATTATTTAATAAGAAAGTGAAGACCCTACTCCTAGATAAGGCATACTACTCAGTTGCCGAATACATGGCAGACAACTTACAACTGGTAGTGTAGTGTACCCTGAGGATGATGTCACTATTCAAACAATTTGTAATTACGGACTGCAAAGTAGTCTACAAATATTTATATTTTTTGTTATTATAATGTTTGTCCACTATTGTATTTCCTTTTCTTTTCTTTTCTAGTATTATACATTTCCTTTTTCTTTTCTAGTGTTATACATTTGCTTTTCTTTTCTAGTGTTATATATTCTAATCTGACGAGTCATCTGTTTACTTGAGCAATGCTCAACCAACTGTAAGTGTTTATGACAATAAAGTATCTTATCTTATCTTATCTTACCACCTTTCCTAAATGTAATTGATACTGTCTTTTCTTCATTTAAACGGAGTTCAAGCTATAAATTTTCTCTTGGTAAATTTGCTATTTCTCATTTCATGTATTAAAGCTCTCCAAACTAAAATAGATGGATTTTCACTTCACCACTTCAGCAATCACTCGTAGCATAGTGATTAAGGCTACTGGTTACGAAGCCAGCAATTTGTGCTTGAATCCCGCTTGATGCATAAATTTGTAGGTTACGAATAGGTCCCAAACGGGTAGGTAGGGTGAAGAATAAGTAAAGAAAGGGAGGAAAGAGGAAAAAGAGAAAGACATGAAAAGGAGAAATAAATTATTTAATTTTTCCCCATTTCAGCCTCTTGCTACTAGACGACGTTGCTAGTAGTTCAAATGGCAGCCACTAAATATTTCACTGTTTATAGTTACTCCCCACATTAAACCCTCCTTCCCAGGTAGGTCCAATTAGTGAGTCGTGGAGGGAGGCCTGCGGTCCATCAAGTATCTATTTTTTCCCAATATAACATCAAATTTGGCTGTATTCTGTGTTTCCAAAATCAAAATATCACATCCCGTAGATCGCTACAGCCTACTGTCTCCAAAATTAAGGCTTCTTACCTGCACTAGCCTATAATAGCTGATTTACATCTCCAGGGACTGTACACCTTCAGGAATAACAGACTATCTTAGGTCATGCCAGTAATAACCTGCTTCACAATTCCAAGGAGTTGAAATCATCCGCCCATATCTGTGAATGGGTTAAGAAGATCACATCACTAAACCTGGCCATGATCTCCTCCTACAGGAACAAATAACATAAACACTAAGGTAACAGTTACTACGGTTTCATGCAGAATTCAGATTGATGTGAACACAATCCCATTCCAATACGATCCCGTTTTCATGCAAAACTTTCGATTTGATACTAAAAACAATGTTTCCAAGAGAATCCATAGAATGCGCTAGTCCCACATTGATAACAACGCAAGGACATTGAGGAACAATGAAATGTCTGATTAGCACATTGATATCGAACTGAATACAGGTAGTATTTTCATGGTGCTTGCATACGATGTCAGTCTGATCCAATCCTACGTTTGAGACTCAGATCGATCAGATGGGTTTCGTTTTCATGACAATTTCAATCCAGTAAGAGGATTGGATCAATCTGAATTCTGCATGAAAACATAGTAACTTAAGTGTCTATCAATTTCTTCCTAACTTAACATTTTTTTTTTCTTGTTTTAGAAGATTTATTTATTTTATCGGTGATGCAGTTCCATCCTTTTCCCACGTAATCTATAATGGTATCTCTTGCTTTAATTTAATTTAGGAGTATGAGACTCAGAACTTCCAGTAGAGATATTCATTTAGGCTATATTGTAAAATGGATTTAGGCGTAGCCATTTGTGTAATCTTTCCTTAAATATTTTGAAGTCTAAAAGTTTACAGTGGTAGGCTACATGTCTGGCTCTTGGGTCTACGCAGGAAAGCAGCCTCTCTCTAGTTTATTTTATGGGCCGCCAGTCAATGTTCATCAAGGAGGCAGAGAAAGAACGTAGCCAACAAAACAAATGGAATTGCTCTATACAGTCAACCAAAACATAATGGAAAACACTATAAATATATATAAACATGTAATTCTAATGTTATAAACACACGACTTTCTCTGCCCTATGTACTTTTTTACTATTTTCTCGCCTATGATTCTAGATTTTTGAACATCCTTTCACTGCCCTAAGAATATACTAGTACAGAAAATCATAGCACATAACCCCATTCTCGTTCTCCTCACGGGTGACAATTTTATTTTGCATAGGGACTTGTAGGAAAAGGATTGCAATCAGAACTAGCACAAAAACCCGTTCTACTCACAGACAGTTAAATTTGGCATAGGGACTTGTAGGGAAAGGATTATCAAAACTACCAAAAAAAAAGTTCTACTCATAGGTGACAGTTTAATAACCCCGTTTTACTAACGGTGAGTTGTTTTACATAGAGACGTGGTTATATAATCATCACGTGGCGGTAACAGCCTAGACAGAGACCCCAGCTTTGATATCGAGCAGGATCTACGCAGCATCTCCAGCAGCAGCTCTCACACTAATATAAATTTTGTTGAATTGTTTCACAGGTATGATAAGCCGTCGCTTCGAGACAAGGTGAAAGCTGTGAACGACAAGCTGTGGAACTTCTCTGCTAATAATGGTAATATCAAAGGTAATATCAATGTTTTGTCTGTTAACAGCATAAGAAGAGAAGAATACACCAGGCATGGACTCCACCTCAACTCTCGAGGGAAGAAGACTCTGGCAAAGCTGATTGCTGAAGAATTTAATTGTAACAGGCCTATTCCTGTCATAGTTGGTGGCTCCTCTCGTTTTTTAGGGAGGTTTTAGATGAAAGGGAACAACAACTTACATACTTGCCTCGAGTAAACATTGGTAATATATACAAGCCTGCAACTAGAACTAGTAAATCATTTGCATTATATCATCAAAATATAAGGGGGCTTGAATGTAAATTTGAAGAATTTAAGTTAGCTTTTCAGGATACAAATAATTCTAACAAGCAGGAAATTCAAGTTATTTGTTTAACGGAACACCACTGTGCAGAAACAGAGCTGGAACAATTAAAAATTGATAATTTTTCATTGTGCTCAAATTTCTTTAGACGTTCCATGAAAGGCGGAGGTGTGAGTATATTCATCAAAAGTAACTTAAATTTTAGTGATATAGACACCAGTTCCTACTGTAAGGAACAGGATTTTGAATGCTGCGCAGCCAGAGTGGAAACGGATAACAGTACATTTGTAATACTGACCATTTACAGAGCACCAACAGGTAATTTCAATTATTTTACAAATCAGTTAGAAAAGGTTCTTAACTATCTGTATAGTAATAATGTAAATATTATACTGTGCGGCGACTTTAATGTAGACTTCTCAATTGATAGTGAAAAAAAGATCAGACTGATATCCCTACTAGGTAGTTATAATTTAGACTCTGTAGTAAACTTTCCAACTAGAATCCAAAACAACTCTCAAACAATAATAGATAATATATTCATAGACATAGAAAAGCACCCTAACTTTAAAATATTACCAATATTAAATGGATTATCGGACCATGATGCACAAATGTTAGTGCTAAACGATAGTAAGGTAAACGCAACTAAAAAACATACCCATATGACTAGAGTAATGAATGATGCTTCAATTTTAAACTTCAAACAAGATCTGAAGAATGAAAACTGGGGATCTATATTTTCCTATGACAAAGTAGACTGTAAATTAAATGAATTCCTAAATATTGTGTTGCGGCATTTTGAAACTAACTTTCCAAAAAAGAAAACTGCTAATTTACCTAATGTAAGGAATAAAACATGGTTAACCACTGGCATTAAAATATCATGTAGAAACAAAAGAGAGCTATATTTAAAATGTAGAACCAGTAACAACCCAGCTCATAAAGAACACTATAAAATGTACTGCAATACACTGAAGAAAGTAATTAAAGAGGCAAAGAGTAGGCATTTCTCACAAATAATTAATAAATCAGACAATAAAATTAAAACTATATGGAATATAATTAAAAACGAAACAGGGAGATCAAAGGGAAACAATGATTGCATGTCACTAACATACCAGAACAAAAAGCTAGATAATGTATCAGATATCACAAATGCTTTTAATAATCACTTTATAAACATTGCAGAGAAATGTATTCCTACAACTAATATTAGCATTAATGCAGCAGACCTACTTAAAACACCTATAGTCCAGAACCATACATTTCAAATCAAATTAACTTCCTCTAGAGAAATTGAAAATATAATCAAGTCACTCAAAAGCAAAAACTCTTCTGGATGGGATGAGATAAGTAATAAGTTGTTAAAAAGCTGCTCATCTGAAATTAGTAAACCTCTTAGTCATATTTGTAATTGTTCGTTAAAAAGTGGAATATTTCCAATAAGACTAAAGCATGCTATTGTTAAGCCCCTCTTTAAGAAAGGTGACAAAAATGTTCCATCAAATTATAGACCTATATCACTCCTAACCTCATTTTCAAAAGTTTTTGAAAAAGTTATGTACAACCGCTTAATACACTATCTTAATTTGAATAACATTCTTACACCATCTCAGTTTGGATTTAGAAGTGGCATGTCCACTGATAATGCTACATTTCAACTCACTACAGAAATATTGGAAGCGTTAGATAAAAAGAAACATGCCCTAGGAATTTTTTGTGACCTAGCTAAGGCGTTTGACTGTATAAATCATGAAATTCTACTTCAAAAACTGAAACACTATAGGTTGGATAATATAACACTAAAGTGGTTCAAATCATACCTGTCTGATAGAACTCAAAAGGTAATAATAAATGGAAATGAATCAAAATTAGGGACTGTTAAAAATGGAGTACCTCAGGGATCGATACTGGGACCTTTGCTCTTTTTAATTTTCATCAATGACTTACCAGATAACTTAAGTGACGAATCAAAGGCATTGCTTTTTGCAGATGATACTAGTGTACTCGTAACAGGAAAGTCACAAGAAGATTTAGCAAGACTAGCTACAAAGACTTTTCACGAATTAAATACTTGGTTTCAAGCTAATAAAATGTCACTTAATATTGATAAGACCCACTTTATTCAATTTAGAACAAAAAATAGATATATCTCAAACATTGTAATCAATTATCAAACACAAATCATAGAGGAAATTAGCAACATAAAATTCTTAGGACTACAAATTGACCAAAATCTTGACTGGAAGAAACACATTGTAATGATAAGTTCTAAGCTAAGTTCAGCATGTTTTGCGCTACGAACTTTGAATGATATATTACAACAGGACGCATTACTCACGGTATATTTTGCATATTTTCACTCTGTTATGAGGTACGGAATCATTTTTTGGGGTAACTCGGCACATAGGGAAAAAATATTTAGATTACAGAAGCGAGCAATAAGAATAATATGTGGAAAGAAAAAACGAGAATCTTGTAAACCGCTGTTTGAAAAATTAAAAGTCCTCACTCTCACCGGAGAGTATATATACTCTGTTATGTGTTACATGGTAGATAATATTGATAAATTTCAAAGTAATCACAGTATACACGGGCGTACTACTAGAAACATGAATGATTTACATAGACCAGCTAACTCATTAAAACTTTTTCAGAAAGGTGCTTATTATTCCGCAATACAAATATACAATAACCTTCCAAAAGAGATTAAATCACTATGTATTAAAAGCAAATGCAAATCTTTCAAAAGAGCTCTGAAGCAATATTTAGTAACTCACACCTTCTACAATATGGATGATTTCTTTTCAGCTTGAGTAAGTGTGACATAACAATTCTTGTATCATGTTTTTTTTTTATAACATGCATGTATGTTTTTATCTGACGTGTTCTATATCCTTGAGCCCTGCTCAACACAGGATCTACAGAACGAGACATCTACATCTACATCTACATCTACATCTACACCTGTGAGCAAAACTAGTTGTGATAATAACCTTTTCTTTACAAGTCTCTATATCAAATAAAATTGCCACCAGTGAGTAGGAAAGGTTTATTTAACTGCCACCCGTGAGGAGAACGGGGTCATTAAATTGTCACCCCTGAGTAGAACGGGGTTACGTGCTATTTTTTTTTCTTCTTTCTTTTCTTTCTTCTTCGAAACAAGGACTCTGCTCTCAAGTGCCAGAGTTGGAAGCATGAACAGCCATTGTTGTGACTTTTGAATCACGTAGGCTGCGGCAGACGACTCACACAAACACCTTTTTAAATTGTGATTTATTAGTAATGCTCAGCTTGAGTGCACCTTCCTCACTTTATTATAAATTGTGATTTATTACTAATTACACAACTTATCCCCTATTACTTTAGGGGGGGGGGGAATAGTTTTAGGTTGTGCACTAGGCTCCTCCCATCAACTCTCTAATGGGACCCGCCGGGAAGGAGAGGTTTAAGGTTTCGAATGTCTCCTCTTAGATGGCATTGCTAGTAATGCAAAAGGTGAAACTTCCTTTTCTCTCATACCTTCTCCTCGCCCTACCTACCTATTTGGGACCTATTCCTAACAGTAAATTTTGGATCGACCAGGATTCGAACTCGTGACATTAGCACCCTAATCAGCAACCTTAACCACTACACCACGAGCGACTGCTGAGCGGTGAAGGGAAAATTCATCTAGGCCTACTTAAGTTTAGAGAGCGTTATAGTATATGAGAAATAACCGTTTTGGTGCAAGGGTCATTTTCAGAATATTTTATTTTGTCACAATCTTTGGTAGGTTATTCGGTAAAATCCCATCTACGGGGACCATTTTTTAGAACCGAGATTCTCTTCATAAAATACTTATATCACACGAATTTTGTTATAGATAGCTAGATGTGTGGAGAGGAAATGTTGTCTTGGCGAATGATTTGGTCCAACCCATACGCCGTAATTGATACACTTTCTTTTATATCACGATCTAGCGAAAACTCCCTTCTTCTCCACCATTATTCTGTCCTCGTCCTCCTGATTGGACGTTGGAGGTGTGACGTCATATCGCTAAACAAGATATGATTGTGGATGAACAGTGTGACAAACCTACAAAGGTACAAGCCTCTAGCTGCACGTAAGAAATGGTGGTTGTGCTGTTCAGTATATTGCTCCTTAACTAACATAAACGTTCATAACCTAACAAAACATCGGAGGTATTCAGTACATTGCTCCTTAACTAACAAACGTTCCTAACCTAACAGTTGGTAACCGTGTATCGCTCATAAACAAAAAACATCACACAGTTCGTGGAAATGTGAATATCGCGTGA